>CM077025.1:135759887-137232700 GCA_039090855.1 Macrothele yani
CGCTCCCTGGTCTTATAACGATATTTTCACGATAAATCGTTCGAGATGGGATATTTTTTTTGTTGGAGGTTCAACGACCACCGTGAGCAACTCAATGGAATATAAAGCCGTCGCCCGTCCCTCATTTAGGGCTACTGGTTCCAGGAAAGGGAGAGAACCAGTGTCGTATGCTCCTTATATCGCACACAAATATCTTTCTGTCATTCCGACGTACGACTTTATTCAGGAATCCGGTAGTTTTAAGAGAAGAACATACACAGTCGTATCAGAATAATATGACCACGCCAAGAATTACAGTGTAACCCCCAGGCACAACACAGAGTGCACGTGACAAGGTCGACCACAAGGAGATGCTCCGATGAGACATTACATTACGACCACCTACCTAATAAGGTGTAGAACCCCATTTAGCCCACAAAACAGCGATCACGTGGCAAGGAATCGACTTGATGAGGTTGCGGTACGAATCCTGGAGTATCTTGTACCATAATGTCAACAGGAAGTCCTCCAGTTCCTGTACATTTCGTTCGGGGTGGTGATGATTCAGCGCGAACACGCTTTTCCAAGTCGTACCACAAATGTTCAATTGGGGTGCATTTCAGGTGAATTTGGAGGCTAGGGAATTAATAGAAAGTCATCAACCTGTTCCTCGAACCACTTGATGATTCTGGCAGCTTGGCATGGCTCTTTATCCTGTTGGCAATGTCCATCATCAACAACGATCACAGTGGCCATGAATGAATGAACTTGGTTCGCAACGATGTTCAGATACTTGACAGCTGTCAGGAATTGGGATAATGTTGCTTAAAGTGTCCCAAAAAATCATTGCCCACAACATAACATAGCCGCTTGTTTCCTCCCAACAGTGCATCCAGGTGCCATAGCCTCCGTTGGTAATCGGCGTATCCGCGCTCGGCCGTCTACGTGATGCACCAGGAATCTTGATTCGTCAGACCAGACCACTTTCATCCAATCATCCACGGTCCAATCTCTATGATCTTGGGTCCATTTCATGCGTTGTTGGCGATGACGTGTAGCAAGCATGTGGACCCATCTGGCTCTTCGGCTACGCAGGCCCATGCGCAGAAGCCTGCGACGAACTGTGCGCAGTGACACATTGCCATGATCACCAGTGTTGTAGCTGCTGGTGATTTGTCGCTCTGTGACTCTGCGGTCGCTGTGAACAATGCGCGACAGTATCCCCTCCCCTCTGGTATCAATGGTCTGCTGACGACACACGGCTCGACGACGGTTCGTCGTTTGGCCATCTGTGCACCACTTTTGATACGTACTCACTACAGCAGCACGTAAACAACCCAAAAGCCGCGCTGTTTCCGAGATCGCGGTTCAGATTGGTCGTGCCATCATTGTCCTTTATCAAACTCTGATAAATCGGCAGCTTTTCCCATTCTAACGCCGAACACTCTACTAACCAAAAGCCGGTCATCTGGTTGCATATATACTGCTCTGTGAACTTCACCTGCGCCACCGTTCGGTCTCGAGGCGCGCTCATTTGTAGGTTGGGGGTGGTCATAATGGTATGGTTCATCGGTGTATATTCATGGTGAAAGTGATATTACGGTGTGTACTACTTATAGCGTTGAAAAAATTATTTATCTCATTCATCCCCTGAGTTCAAACAAAGAAAATATAATTTTATGTTATTACTCCAAAAGAAAAGGGGTGTTATGAGCCATCAAACCTCAAAAATACCCTATTTCCAAAAGGTTTCCACAATTTTGGCCACTACTGTAGACTGATATTAGCTGTATCTGCACCTCAACCCCACTCAGCAAGCGTGGGACGCATAGGTTAGACATGTTGTAACTCATCCTTCTAGTACCACGGCGCTTCAGCATGCTCTCAGCGTGGAGTGCAATAATGAAAGTATGTGTTCTTTATCATTACTGCATCCATGAAATTCGATTGTGCTGCAACTAGAGAAGACCGTGTGGCTACTGTAAGATAAATCGGGAGAAACTTTGCTGAATTGCGGAACGTTTTCACAAAATTCAAACTTTTCCTGACGAAGGAAAAATTCAGGGTTTTTTCCGTTATTTCACGGAAAAGGTTGTGTCAAAAACATGCTTCGTTAGTTCACAAAAGGAATAACGGAAAATGGCACGTTAATTTTAGAATTTTTTTACAGTGTAAGATTCACGCTTCACCGTTTCGCTATGCCTTACTCACACCCTTCACGATTGGCGTCGTTTTCTTTCAACAAATCCGACATCCAAATACAATTTTTCTCTCTCCTGTTTACAATGTTAGGTATAAAAATCTTCGTTCGAGAGTGACTTAGGTTACAAACAGTAGTCAAGAACCAGCTAAGAAAGACATCCTAAGAATTGTTTACGAAAACATAGAACCATTGCGTATTACAAATAGCTTACAGAAGATAGCTTAAGCCTAGGGCCACGAGTAGCCTAGTGGTCAACGCTCGTGACTGCCACGGGGAAGACATCAGGTTCGATCCCAAGCAAGTACGAACGCTCGAACGCTCGAACCACTAAATACCCACCGTGCGTCGGATGGGCACGTTAAGCCGTCGGTCCCTGGGTACTGCCCCCCCGGTAATAAATAAGGGCGTCTTTCTCTCCTTTTCCACCTTACTTCCGTGTTACTTTCATATCGGGCACTCTAGCCCAAATCTCCTAGCTTCCTATTTCTAAGGGTTGTTTAAGACCTGGGGTCAGACATTCCCTTTCTAAAATCCTCTACGTATGATCTGATCTGCTTAAGCCTAGTCAAATCAACATTGTCTCTGGAATATTCAACACCGAGCTAAAATCTCTCGAGTATTACAAGCTCGGTTGCGCTTTAACCAGTTGTCAGTCTATTGCCAACGTCAAATTCATAGAGAAGGAATCAATAGTGTTAAATCAGAAAACCGTTTAACGAGAAGTAACCAATTTTTCATAATTATACAAGATCTCGAAAATAAGGTTATATTGGGTTGGAAAGAAAGTAATGTCCGATGATGAGGTGCACGAAGCCAAAGTCCCGGACACGGCGCACACTGACCACTAAGATTATGTTGCACACCGTCATGAAATCAGCAGGTAGGTGGCTTAAGTCCTTCGCAATTAGCCGTCAGAAGGCGAAGTGTAAGCGTCAGCCAACACGGAATTGGACAAGGAGCACATCCGCCGTTTCATGCCGTATGAGTTTCATCGTGGTTGTACCCCCGCAAATGCTGAAAAGAACATTACCAATGTGTATCCCAATGCCATATCTCATCGTTAATGGGTCGACTGGTTTCGAGAAGGAAATTTTGACCAGTCACACAGTGCAAGATTCGCAACAGTGGATATAAACATGCTAAAGACCTTAGTGGAGACCGACCCACGTGGTCACACGTGGGTCGGTACTCCACTAAGGTCTTCAGCATGTTATATATATATATATATATATATATATATGGTAGCTGGGAACTACCCACACTAGCATTATCAGGCATCTGCGTCAAATTGGGATGGTGCACAAGACGGCGGTTTTAGTACCCCATCAACTCACAGTTGAATACAAAGCAAATCGCACGAGGGCATGCGTTTTTTTTTCTTGCACGTGACCAAGTTGAACCATTCTCGTGCCGCATTGTGGCAGGTCACGAGAAGTGGGTCCAGTATGGTAATTTCATTTTCCGGAAACAGTGGTTGGACCCAAAACAGAAGTCCATGCTGATCCCTCAAAGCCGGATTACCTCCCACGTAAGGTCCTGCTGTCTGTTTGCGGAGAGGGGGGGATATGTGGGGCGTGGTTTTGTTTGAGCTGTTTCTGGACAACACCACTATCACCGCCGATGTGGTGTACTGTCGTCAGCTCGACAATGTGCACGCATCGCTCGCGTAAAACGACCACCACTGCGGAACCGGAAGGACTTCCTCCTACAGTAGGGTGCGCTGTACCTATCGTTCGCTAGTGCTGCTTGGACTTCCGATATTTTACCTAGATGTGATGTGCGCAGCCGTTGCTATGCGTATGGTCTGTAGGAGACTGGATAATCTACGTCGACCCCAGTGATCAATGATGTGTGGTCAGCCACCCTTTGCTCAGGGGACTCTGGTAAGTCCGTCGATGGTATACTCGCGGTACACCCTTGATGCCGTTGTCCTTGGGAGCCCTAGTCTTCTTACCACTTCGGCGATAGAATGACCCATCTGTCTTACGCCGAGAATGCGTCTACGGTCAAAGTCGCTCAGATCACCACATTTACCCGTGTTCGTCGATTCCAATCCACTGTTGGGAAGATCAGATCAGACTATATGTAAATAATTTTCGGTAGGGAGTGTCTGACCCTAGGTTTTAAACAACCCTCAAAAATAAGAAGCTAGGATTTTTTTTGGCTAGAGTGCCCAATAGGAAAAGTGACACGAAAGCTAGGTAGAAAGGGGTAGTTAGACGCTCTTATTTGTAACCGGGGGCCATTACCCGGGGCCAGACGGCTTAACGTGCTCATGCGACGCACGGCGGATATTTAGTGGTTCGAGCGTTTGCACCTGCCTGGGCTTGAACCTGAGGTTCCTCCGTGGCAGTCACGAACGTTGAACACTATTCCACCCGCGGTTCCACTGTTAGGAAACCCTACTGTCCGCCTATTTAACTCCTGCGTTTGGTTTTGTCACGTTGGGAGATGCCCACGTCGACTACCCATCACCCCGATTTCTAACGTCTTGTTTACTGAGTGTATTTTATCGGCTACGTACAATATGTACTATCGTCAACAAAACAAAACAAAGAAAAAAACTCTAAAACCTAGAACTTTTTAAAATGTGCACATAAGTTTACAAAATAAAATACTGACTACAGGCAACTGTTACTATCCATGATACTGTACGTCAAAAATTTCAATTCCAGAAACACTTTTTTAATATTCTAGCAGTGGAGGATATGATAGAGGATGCTGCAATTTATATTATCGTCTCCCAAAACAAATAGTGAAACATTCTGTCTCAGAAGGTACTTTTTACAACTGACTGCATGTGCTTAGCGGTACTTCTTGAACGTCTTGAATTATAAAGCACAAATGCCTTTCACGAATTAAACTAATTTTCTGAGCATCTAAGAAGAAGAAAGATCGCCTGCTAGAATTTGAATAATAGATCCTCTATTTACGTTGGCCTACTGCAACTGCAAATTCTTATGAACTGTTGAATTTTGTTTTGGAATTCTTAAAACTCCAATGAGACTGGAGGAATCTCTGGAAAGAGTCTGCTGCACAAGAAAATTTGCATCTTTTAACGATTGCAGAAGAAATATTAACTTTTAGTGCGAGTGATGTTTGAAAATATTCAGATAGAAAACAGAATTCGCATCTTTTAACAGTAGAACGAGAAAAATGTGCTTTTGCTGCGCATTACTTTACTTCTGTTTCCTCCGTTGTTTACTCCAGTAAATGTACGAGGAAAGGAAAAAAACTGAATATAAAATAGAAAATTATATCTCGTATTCTATTTCAAAACTGTCGTAGTTACAAAAAAGTGAAAAAGGCTGATGATACCTATAAAGTCGACCTTGAACAGAGCATGCCACTGACAAATTCTAAAATTCAGCATCATGTAAGAATTTCATGGTAGCTATTCAATGGCTGCCTAAAAAGAGTTGACATTTTCGAGGCGTGCTGTAATTCATGTTTGGGTCCTGTATTGCGATGAACATACCCTGTAAAAAAAAAAAAATTCTGAAATTCACAAGCCACTTAATGTGATTCCTTTCGGGAATAATGAAGCATATTCTTCATACAACCTTTTCCGTGAAATGACGGGGAAGAAAAAACAAAATTCCATGGATTTCACGTACGTCAGGGAAATTCTGAATTTGCAAAAACCCTTGCGCAATTCCTTTCTTATATTGACGGTAAATTGCCGTTTCTAAGATGTGTTAACGGAAAATTCTGAATTTTCAGAAACCTTTCTACAATTCCTTTCTTATATTGACGGTAAATTGCCGTTTTTTAAGATGTGTTAACGGAAAATTCTGAATTTTCAGAAACCTTTCCGCAATTCCTTTGTTATATTGACGGTAAATTGCCGTTTTTAAAATGTGTTAACGGGAAATTCTGAATTTTCAAAAACCTTTCCGCAATTCCTTTTTTATAATGACGGTAAATTGCCGTTTTTAAGATGTGTTAGCGGAAAATTATGAATTTTCAAAAACCAGTTCAAAATTTATTTCGCACGTTAACGGAAAAGCTATTTTCACTTTTTCCGTATTCATATGACGGAAATTTCCCGGTAATAGGAGCGATTCGCGGGAATACTTGAGGTCTGATTTAGCTGTTAAATTCCAGTCGTCTGTCGAAGGACCTGATTTTGAAAGTTCTGTAGCGAGATCGGATTTTGTGGATAGCACATCACATGAAATTTTGGTTATTGTGCACCGGATATGCCTTTCCCTCTCTCCCATTTTGTGCCCTAGCAATTGTATATTGTGTTTCCAGAAAAAAATAGGGTACTTAAATTATTGTACAGGTGACTGTATGATGTCTTTGTATCAGCCTTTGGACCCCTTAAAAAGAACGCTATCAATTAGAGCTATGAAAAGAGTAAATTTCATATTTAGGAGTTTTGTGAAATAATACTATAAAGCAGTATTTTCACCTATTCCTAAACATAAGTGAAAGTCATTGTTAGTTTTAAAAGTTCAAGAGTTCCAAAATATTCTGTTTGCTTCAAAAAACAACGACGATAAAAATACTTAATTTATGATAAGCCATTCTACAGAAAAAATTGAATGATTACAAACCTATTTAGAAAATAAAAATATTCAACAAAAAATGACTAATTCACTCGCATTAATGAGAAAAAAACATTTCATCATCACGCAATGAGAATTTTACCTTAAACGTGACTGTTATATCTGTGTCTTTCTGGCTCAACGGTAGGACGCGTGGTTTCTGTTGAGCCAAGCCAAACGATCACGAATCGAATCCCACCAGGGGAAAGGGAAGAGGGGATTCTTTCATACAAGGGTTGAAAATTTTGGAATCCTCGATTTTGCAAAATTTTGGTATAAATACGCAAAACCACGAAGCGGACTTTTCTGAAATAAATGTTATTACTGACTACGAAAAAATCTGTAAAAATACGGAAGTTAAAGGAAAAGGAAACTTTTACAAATGGAAATTTGTTTAAAAGACAGACACTTGCCGGACGCTTAGTTGCACGTCAAATAGGAATTAACACTACCATTTCCCTAAAACTAGGTAGCAGAAAAAGTTGGCAATTTCATGAAAAATATTGCTCCGTACAAATGCTATTAGAAGCAAAAAGATTTTTACTGAAATCAGACTCTTAGAAGCAGACATATCGCCAGTACATATTTTTATTTTAACGCCTCCTAGCGGGAAAACTAAACATTAAGAATTACAGAAAAAATATTTTCCGCGGTGAGTTTCGTGTGATTAAAAAAAAATGCCTTTTCAATCTAATCTATACAGAAGCGAAGCTACCAGTGGCGGATTTAGAGTTACCGGGGCCCTGTGCACAGCGTTGGTTTTGGGGCTCCTCGAGCATCCTTAAAATATAAACAGCGCATTTTTACTCTCTCCTACTAATGTATTAGGTGTACAAATAAGTTTTAAAGCGTTTAAGGCAACGCGACATGTAATTTGAGAGAAAACAGCAATACCTTTACGAATCAAAATATGCGCCGTCATTTTATATTACCTTCTACCATAGGTCGGGCAGCTGACGGATTCAAGCCATGAAGAATACTTCGCCGTGTGACGCGATGAAGTCGTCAACCCATTTTTGCACTTCGTCACATGTCCGCAACCGTACAGCATACAAAACATGTTGCATCGATCAAAACAAATGACAGTCTGAAGGGGCTATGTCGGGACAATACGCCGGGTACCCCAAAACTTCCGAGACAAGCGTAAAGAACGTTTCCTTGACCGATTTCGCGACATGCGGCCTAGCGTTGTCATGCAGTAATTATCACGGGACGCAATCCTTTGCCTGTGAATGGACGTTTTCGACAGATTTCCTGGTTCAATAGCAGCAATTGTTGCTTGTAGCAATCAGCAGTAACAGTTTGACCATGTTCCAATAGTTCATAATAGAGCACACCCTTCATACCCCACCAGATGCTCAGCAGAACTTTCTTGGAGTGAATATTGCGTTTCAATGTCGAAGTCGTTGCTTCACCGGTGTCTACCTAGTGTTTTTGGCGTTTAGGATTGTCGTACCATATCAACTTTTCATCACCAGTAATGATTTTCCACAGGAAAGACTTTCTGTGTTGTACATTCAACAGATTCAAACACTTCATGACACGCTCATTCTTGTTCCTCTGGCTCAGGTCATGTGGCACCCATTTTACTTCCTACTGATTCTTTCTCATTGCACGTAAAGGATTGGAAATGGTTCGTTGAGTTACCCCCAGTTATTCATCTAGTTCTTTTTGCGTTTGAGACGAATCTTCATCCAGCAATGCTTGCAGTTCCTCATGAGCAACCTTCCGCTACTTTCTCGATCGCTAACATCAAAATCACCTGCTTTAAACCGTCTAAACTAAAACTCACACGTGCTTTTCGATATAATATTCTTCCCCAGAACAGAACAGATCGATGCACATGCTTTTGCAGCACTTTTTCCTTGATGAAATTCGAAACGAATGCAGTGTCGAATAAATACAGTATCGCTTGCCATCTTTCACCTACCGATGCGCAAGTGCGTTTGACTGTTGGGCAAACTTCTGTGTCACATTTTATACTCTGGATCAGTTACGGTCACAAGTCAACAACGCGGGGGAATGTCGGATATGTAAATTAGCGGTATATATCACACATAAAACGTTTTAAAATTTATTTGTACACCTAATATTAAAAGGTATTGCAATCGCAAAAACAGATTGAATTGGAGATTTCAACAGAAATATCCATTTTGGGCTCGCTCGAACATGATTTAACTATTTTCGTGATGATGTCTGCGTTTGTGTGTGTGTGTATGGTTTGTTGCCACCAAAACTAAAAAAAACTGTTATTGCTATCAAGACAAAATTTGATACTGGGAACTTCTGTGATACCCTCATAGGGAGGAAATGGCAAACGTTAAAAGTGGAAAGCCTTTTGCTAAGGAAGAAAAGTAGGAACTTTTAAAAAGATAACCACTGAATCACAGTACTTTAACGTACACCGTTGAAAAAGAGTAATGTGAATTCACAGATAAATTCTAAAAATAACGTGCAGCAAAGTTGCCGGTAAATGTCAGACTTTTGACGAAATTTCCGTTGTTTGTAAGGTTAGTTTATGGTACTGCTTTAAATGCAATTTACATTGATGGGCCATTACATTATGACCACCCCCAGCCTAGAGAAATCAGCGCGCATGGAGACCGAACGGTGGCGCAACTGAAGTTCACAGAGCAGTATTCTGTCCAGGGTAGAAAGAAACGACCGCATAAACACCACAGGGGTGATTCCTTGGATCATTTCAAGCATAAAATGTTCTATGACATTTTTGGATTTAGGACTTAGTGTTCCAGATATAAGCACCATAACGAAGTAAATTGTCCGTCATTTTTGGTCCACGCCGGGAATCGAACCCGAGTCCACTTATTCCTGAAGAAGTCGCTCTATCAACTGAGCTACGCGGACGTTCGTTGTCGCTGCTATCTGTCTTTATGTCGTGTGCGTCCTGCGGGGCAGGCACGTCACATCTCCCCCCGGCCCCAAAAGAGGGCCGGGGGCATGGCCCACAGGTCAGCCGTGACCATGAATCGTCGTAGGCAGCCATCCTCTGTAGAACGTGCACATGAGAATTCCCAGTCAATCTAGTGTGTGGAATGCAACATCACACACTTTTTATTTTTCGAAGCGCTGAAGAAGGGATTCTCTTATTTTTCGTATCTCGCGGTGTGGAAAGAACATCACACCGTTGCGAGATTTTGAACGGCCGGGTCATCCGTGGAAGTTCGGGAACCATTATGATGAAGTAAATTTCTCCGTCATTTTTGGTCCACGCCGGGAATCGAACCCGAGTCCACTTATTCCGGAAGAAGTCGCTCTACCAACTGAGCTACATGGACGTTCGTTGTCGCTGCTATCTGCCTTTATGTCGTGTGCGTCCTTCTGGGCAGGCACGTCATAGCACCCGTGGCGTCACGTCCGAAACCGCCTGTTTTTTAAGGCTTCAAAGCACAACACAAGTGTCATGCAGGAAAGCTCGTGGCGGATGCCTGATTCTGCAAGCTCAGCACTTCGGCAGTCATCACGACTGATTTGCATATCGCAGTGCTCGCCGAGGCCGTATGTCATGCAACAGGGCGACCAATTCCGTTCGTCCCGACAATTGCGGACGTAACACAACTCCGGAAACAGGCTGGATGACTGTTGTTGCACTGCGATTGCAGCATCAGGCATCCGCCACGCGCCTCCCTGCATGACACCCGGGTTGAGCTTGAAGCCTCAAATACAGGCGATTCCGGACGCGACGTCACGCACCTTTGGGGGCTTATATCTGGAAAACTAAGCCCTAAACCCAAAAATGCCATAAAGCATTTTATGCTTGTATTGAAGCAAGGAATCACCCCCTGGGGTGTTTATGCGGTCGTTTCTTTCCACCCTGTATATAAAACCCGAAGACCGGCTTTCGGTTAGTAGAGTGTTCGGAGTCAGAATGGGAAAAGCTGTCGATTTATCAGCGTTTGATGAAGGACAAATTGTGATGACACGGCTCCTCGATACTGCGATCTCGGAAACAGCGCGGCTCGTGGGTTGTTCACATGCTGCTATTGGGAGTACGTATCAAAAGTGGTGCTCAGATGGCCAAACGACGAACCGTCGTCCATCCGTGTATCGTCAGCAGCTCACTTGATACCAGAGGGGAGCGTAGACTGTCGCGCATTGTTCACAGCGACAGCAGGGCCACAGTGCGACAAATCACCCGCAGCTACAACAGTGAGGATCAGGGCAATGTGTCACAGCACACAGTTCAACGCCGCCTTGTGTGCATGGGCCGTCATAGCCGAAGACCCAGCCAGGTCCCCATGCTCCCTGCACGTCATCGCCAACAACGCATGAAATGGACCCAAGATCATCGAGATTGGACCGTGGATGATTGGAAGAAAGTGGTCTGGTCTGACGAATCAAGATTCCTGGTGCATCACGTAGACGGCCGAGCGCGGATACGCCGATTACCAACGGAGGCTATGGCACCTGGATGCACTGTTGGGAGGAAACAGGCCGGCGGCGGTGTTATGCTGTGGGCGATGTTTTCTTGGGACACTTTAGACCCCATTATCCGAACAGCACAATTCCTGACAGCTGTCAAGTATTTGAACATCACTGTAGACCAAGTTCACCCATTCATGGCAACTATTGTATTATCAACAGTATTATCAATTCCATTTTCTTTCGGTATCTTTCTCAGCTAAGACCATTTCGCTTAGGTGTGAATATATGGCGCATATATGATAGGCAGAAACTGTCTATCTTCCTGCAAAAGCCGTCCGGCGGATGAAGGCTTGAAAATGATTGTTTATATATTCCTTCGCCAATAAATCAGATCACTAGCATAGTTTTAATATTTTCTAATATCATCTTCATCGTATATTTTAATATTTTAGGAAAATTCGCAACATTTCCCAACACAGAAAAGTACAGTTTGGCCAACAAGACAAAATAAATTCCAGATTTTTAGCATTCCATATAAGGGCACAAATAAAAGGAGCCAGAGCTCTCGCTTTGTTGAGTATGACAATGAAAAGGAAGGTAAAGACATGTATTTTTTTCTCACGAAACCTAATCATTTGACCTTTATCTGCTGCTCCATAGAGTTTCTCGGGCAACATGTTTCCTTTGATGGATCCGTTGTACCGCACAGCCTGAGGCAACATTTTCACCTGCGTAATAGAATATGTATTTTTTCTCGAAACTTCGGGACATTCTTATCGAGAAAACTGCTCTGTTAAGAATGTTTTCCTCCTGAAAAAAGTATTGCTAGATACAAATTCTTTCTGCCATTTTTATTTACGCTTTCCAACCGTAGGTTGAAGAAGCGTATATGCTCCAGCTTTGTCCGTCTGCCCGTCCGCACAATAACTCACGGAAAAATGGTTCGATTTCGATGAAATTTTAGTATGTGGTAGGGGAAGTCTATTGAAAATGGGCGAAATGGGATGAAAAATTGAGGACATAAAATCGGGATCCATTCCATCGCCCTTATGCATTATAACTTACGTAAAAATGCTTCGATTGAGACAAAACTTTATCATGGTGTTCCGGAAGTATACTTTACCGGTTCTGTTGAATATCATCGAAATGGGGTCAAAGGTCAGGTCATAGGAGCGAGATTTATTCTACAACCATTATCCTCATAACTTGAGTAATAACTTGAGTAATGATTTCTGGTATGTTGGAAAGCGTATGCATAATCAATGCATTGCATGATTTTACTAACTTGTTTAGAGTTGAATCACTTTCCATTACTGTTATCGATTTGTAACGATAGAAAAAAACTACGTATATATTAGGCATTATTTCAAGACAAATTGCATAAACTGAAAGAAATAGTGGAAATTTAGTAAAATACATGAACTTTTATTCTTCGATGTTTATTTGAAATTATGAACGAGAGGTTCTTTTTTATATAATTTTCATATTTTTATAGTTCATTCACAGTGTTTACGAAATGGAAATTACTTCATTATCGACATTTGACTAAATTTTATACAGACTATCAATATTTTTATCATGACAGCTTTATATCTCATGTGATACAATTCCTTTGTCTGAACGTTTGTCCCACTTACGTCACGGGTGGGCGTGGCCCAATGTCACCTTCACGTAGTTGTCGTCGATGTTAATAAAGCTACTTTAAGTCTTAGGGGAATCATTTGCATCCGCCATTATTATTTTGGAATTTTCCAATCTGTTTCTGAGTGAAAATTTAATTGAAAGTGAACTCGAGAAATGTTTGTGAACTTTGCGGATTTATTTTTGGAAAAGCTAGGTGAAGGTTTGGAAGCCTCCCCGGTGGCGCAGTGGTGTAAGCGATGGCCTCTGCTCATTCGTCCAAAAGGGCTCCGGGTTTGAATCCCGGTGAGGCATGGATGTTGTATTTGTCTTTCGGCCCTGGCTCTCTCCCTTCCCTAGAACCAATGACCCTGAATTAGGGACGGGCGACTGCTTATAGCCCATTGAGTTGCTGACGGTAGTCGTTAAACCTCCAATAAAAAAAAAAAAAAAGACATTTGAATCTCGATGTATTCGAACCTCAAAAGTTTAGAACGCAGTCGAATGCTTTACCAATGAGGCCACGAAGACGTTCGGCGTGGTAGTCAGTATGGTTAAGATATGAATTATGAGAGCTGACTCGCTCAAACTTATGCTTACTTGACTTTTACAAGCACTCACGGGCTCACAGTGATTACAGCGCCATGTGCTGACACTTTTGATGAACACACTGCATTTTGATGATCACAGCGCCATCTGTTACACATCATTCTCCACAGGGGTGAGAATTATTACAGCGCCATCTGTTGATATTTTAGGATTAAATAAATGATAAAAAAATTACTCAACATATCTTATTTTTTTCCCCTTCATAACTGTCGAGTTTTCACCTAACAGCAACATGAAGGACTTGAATCGATATTCAAACTCTTTTAAAATCAACGAGTTTTAAATATAACGACTTTTCAAAGTTAAACTGATAAATCAAAACAAAATAAAAAGTGAAGCAACAAATATTTCTACAAAATTGGTTTAAATCGAACACAGCTTTCTATGGAAAGGAGATAGGATGAAATAAAGCGCCTTCATGAAAAAAGGGAGATTACACTAGAAACGTCTCAGTTGAGTATTCCTTAGGAATGGCCATGCACCTAAAAAGCATCACACAAGGTCCAGCGTAGGCATTAGATGGATGATGCTGGTGGGAGAAACAAGATTTGTGTGAGCTCGAAGTTTTACACCAGTGGACTCGCTAAAACAAGAGAGTTGCTAAGTTTCTCTTTTACCTTTGTGTTCGGAGAAACACTTTTCATTTTTTTCTGATTGGAATAAATTTTCATTAAGTTTCTCATCCTGATATCAATAAAAATAGTTGTGAAAAATAAATAAATAAACAAACATGAATAATATACACATAAAACATTTTCGGCTCCAAATATACACTGAAGGGCTAGAAAAACTGGTACAGACGAGCTTATGCAAAATACATAGCATTAGGTATCTTCTTTATAGAATATATATATATATATTTTATTGAATGGCATATCTAAAGTGTGTACATTATTAATTATATGAAGATATTAGAACATTTACAATGAGTAGTATTTTGTCAAATTAGTTTCACACAAAGGGGTTCTTGCAATGTCATCTATGCGCGTACTCCGTTGCGTCCGCCAGTGCGTATATAAAGCGATAGACATCCTTGCCAGCTGTCAGAGCTGTTCTCGGCATGCGAATGACAAGTAATAACGATTTAAGTGATTTTCAACGCGGGGTCATAGTTGGCGCTCGTGAGATGGGCTATAGTACTTCGGAAGTAGAAACGAAGTTCACATTTTCACTGACGACCATTGCAATGGTGTACCATGACTACAAGAATTCCTGCAAAACCTCCAACCTACGATACCAGTGTGGCCGTAAAAAGACATTAGGTGAACGTGACCATCGTCGGCTGTCAAGAATCGTTTCACGCTATAGGCGTGCAACACTCTCGCAGTTATCATCGGAATTCAATGCTGGAGCCTCAACAAGCATCAGCGTCCGGACTGTGCAACGTACCCTGCACGATATGGGCTTTGGGAGCCGACGCCCAACTCGAGTCCCCTTGATGGGTGCACGACACAGAGCTACGCGCCTCGCTTGGGCACCACGGCAACACCGCCGCTGGACATTTGATGACTGGAAACAAGTAGCCTGGTCTGACGAGTCGCGTTTCCAACTGTATCGGGCAGATGGAAAGATTCGTGTGCGGCGCAAACCCCATGAAGCCATGGGTCCCGCCTGTCAACAGGGAACTGTACCGGTTGGTGGGAAGTTCCGTCATGGTATGGGGTGTGTTTAGCTGGAATTCACTGTGGCCCCTGGTACGTCTATAAACGTCTGTGACCGGCCAACGATATGTGCGCATGACGAGGTACACCCATTCATGTCCTACATTCATGCTGAAGGGTTGGGCCTGTTCCAACAGAACAATGCACCTCCACACAAGTGTCGGGACGCCACATAATGGTTAGAGGAGCATTAATCTGAGTTTGGGGTGTTGCCATTCCCACCCAAGTCCCCAGATCTGAACGTGGTAGAACACATTTGGGATGCCACGCAACGCGCTATCGACCACAGGAATCCGAGACCTAGGAATACACACGAATTGTGTAACGCTCTGCAGGAAGTATGGTGTGCATTGCCTACATCATATTTCAAGAAGCTAGCAGAGTCCATGCCCGGTCCTATTTCTGCAGTCCTGCGCTCACGTGGGGGACGTACCAAGTATTAGACTGGTGTACCAATTTTTCTGGCACTTCAGTGCATACCTTTCCTACTAATGAAAATATAAATTTATACGAACTTCCTAAATTATGTAGTAAATTTTCATTATCTGTAACACACGTGATTGAAACAAACATAAATCTCGTCACAAATATCGATATATTATGAAACTGTTTCCTAGAAGCGTTTTTTTTAAGTATAATCAAGTCGAGTACTTTTTTTTCCTTGATTTGCATTATTATTTCGTCTAACTGCTGAGAGAGGTCATTGTTAGCTTCAAACACTAAAAATAGTGGATCACAAGTAAATTAAGAAAATGTCTTACCTGCACTTCCAGAGCGTGATAGGCAACTATAAGTCCTAACAGAAGAACAGTAGAAACAGAAATTAATGTTTTCAGTGCTATGGAAATCACATGCTCCTGAAATGAAAAATTTGGTTTTTTGTAGAAAATAAAAACTGTTATGTCAACAAAATTGAAATATACCTACAGAGATGAAAATACGCAAAAAAATAAATACTTAAGCATTAAAAAATATTCCGGAAGGCATTTATAACGCATATAAGTATTAATTTTTATCACTCGACAATGCATTTACCAGATCCCACAACAAAGTAATTAAATTTCTTTTTATGCTTCATTTTCCAGCTCAGGCAGCGGTATGCACAGGCAGTAAAATGAGCAGGCTCTATTCCATGTTGCGCTCGTTTGAATTCAATTTGTATCGAGGTTGCAAGAGTGTTAATTAAATCAGTAACCTGACTTCCGCTGAGAAACGCAATTATTTCATTTTTACAGCAGGAAATAAAACATTTAAAAGAAGCGGAGGAAAACAGTGCGAACTGTTACGAAACCCAACCAGTTAGAGTGACAATGTGTGTGTACGACACAAGAACGTATGCTTTGCCGGTAAAAAATGCTGAAATACTATACCGTGCAAATTAATTGGGACAAGCTATTTTATTCTCAGAATTGTAATGTGATCGCGCCAGTTGATGTCGGAAACCCACGTAAACTGGTTTTATCAGCTGTGAGGTGGTGTGACTGCTTGAACTTGATAGTAAGAATGTGGTTTGACTGGTTTTAAACAGAAAATAGGCACTTCAGTTTCAGTTGTGAGCTTTCGTGTGTGACAGGTGGATGTTAGTTTTTGCTCTCTGTGAGTACGTGTTGCTTTCGTGTATTGAAAAATGGATATTTCCCTAACGAAGCGTGCAAAAATAATTGCTCTGAAGGATCACACTTCTATGACAGTGAGAGGTATTGCTTCTGCAGTTGGTGTAGGCAAATCAAATGTATCAAGACTGCTTACGCGATACAATGCATCTGTATCATCGTCTCCAAAAAGGAGAGGTAAATGTGGAAGAAAACGAAAACCAACTCCACGAAACCATAAATATCTAATAAGAAATAGTAAATTGAATCAAAAAAAAAAAAAAAAAAGAAAAAAAGACAAGCACCGACCTTCAAAGAGATTTATTGGCTAGTGGTTGCGATGCTAGTGATTCAACTGTACGCCGTAGGCTTCTGGAAGTTGGCCGGAAGGCAAGACCAACGAAGAAAACAATTTTTGAATGCGAAAATGAAGATAAAACGTTTAGCATGGGCCAAAAAATGTAAATCATGGTCTGCTGACGACTGGAAAAAGATAATTTATTTTCAGTGATGAAACTCATTTATTTGTGCAGGGTTACCAAGCAAATGTCGTTAGACGAAGCAACTGTGAATCCTTAAGACCTGAGCATGTGAAACAAACTGTAAAACTCCCGCTGAAACAGATGTTTTGGGGTTTTTTCACATCAAATGACACTGGAAGCTTAGTTGCTGTTCAAGGTATGATGAATTCAGCCAAGTACGTAGAAATATTACAACGTAGGATTGTTCCATTCTTGCAAACTTTTGACGGGACATTTCGACATAACTTGGTCCCATGGCACAGTTCGAAATTGGTGAAGAATTTCATGCTGGAAAATCAAATTCATTTGCTTGATTGGCCTGGAAATTCACCAGACTTAAATCCTATAGAAAACTTGTGGAATATTTTGACGAGACGTTAAGGTAAAATGGACTGTACAACCAAAGAACGCATGATGACGAATGCTATAAAAGTGTCGTTCCACGATTATGAAGTCAAAAATATGTGCACTCAATTAGTGGACTCAATGCCGAAACGAATTCAAGAGGTCATTTCTGCTAAAAGAGGACATACTTCATACTAATACAGGTATTTATCAGTGTATATTAAGGCGTAGAATGATATAAAGGCATAGTTTTGGAAAAAAGAGGGATTTTTTTTTGTCCCAATTAATTTGCACAGTGGCGTTGAAAATACTGGTACGAATTAGCTGATGAGAAAAACGATACTCTATCAAAAGGATTCAATGAATTAAGTAATATTTTAGAAGGTAATAGAAAAACAAGAAAGATGCCACCGAATTTTCAGTTGTAATGAGCTCGTCTTTTGAATCCGTTCTGACCCGAATTAAATTTATCAAAGCTATTCTGAGTCAATGGAATCGGTACGGAAAACAGTAGTATCTGACCGAATAAAGAAGTTTTTCAATCGGGTATAATTCCGCAGATACTGCTGTAAACGGAAACGAGAAGTAACGCTTTCTCCTGGCAGACGTGTGCGTTAAGAGACGTTTAAAATTATATGATAAACATTTAGCAGCGGAAACGCTCTCCAACAAGGAAATAATTTTTCAAATCGGACTCTTAGAAGCACAGAAATCGACAAATATAATATATGCATCTACGCCCCGTGGCGGAAAAACCATGCTTTATTAAGAAGAAAGTATTCTGTAAAAGTTTTTCGATGTGAGGGGCATCGGTCCTAAATTTCTTCAATTAAGTTTTCAGGAGCTCAGATTTGACTGCTAATACATCAAAAGCAGAAATTAACACTTACGCCCCCTGGTGGCCAAACCATTTTTTAACAAATATTAGGTATTATATGTAAAACATTTCCCATCAGGAGCTGTATGCGATACAGGAAGAATTTTTCAAATCGGAGTTTTGGAAGCAGAGATGTCGGGTAAAACGCAATTTACCTATACGCCCTCTAACGTAAAATCTATGAATTACTTGAAAATTTTGAAATTATATGGAAAACATTTTGCACTGGAAACGCTATTCAACAAAGAAGGAATTTTTCAAAGCGCACTCTTAGAAGTAGAGATATTTACAAAAATCTGATATACATCTACGCCCCCTGGCGGAGAAACCTATCATTATTTTAAGAAGAAAATATTCCGAAACGGTTTATCTACTGAGTAGTTATCGGTCCACGCACGATTTTTTTTTATCACAAGCTAAGATTTTGCTGTAACTACATCAGAAGCGAAAATTAACACTTACGACACATAGTGGCCAAA
This sequence comes from Macrothele yani, assembly GCA_039090855.1. NCBI lineage: Eukaryota > Metazoa > Arthropoda > Arachnida > Araneae > Macrothelidae > Macrothele > Macrothele yani. The sequence goes on from CM077025.1 coordinate 135,778,710, forward strand.
CCATTTTTACCAAAAATCAGAAATCACATGCAAAAGATTTCCTATCAAAAATCTGCATCTGCTACAGAAAGAATTTTTCAAATCGGAGTTTTAGAAGCCGAGATATCGGGAGAAACGCAATTTACTTTTACGCCCCCAAGCGGAAAATCTATGCATAACTTGAAAAAGTGACTGTACCTAAAATAGTCTTCGACATAAATGGAATAGAAAAGTAAATATTTTTTTTTCCAATCGGATGTTTAAGAAGCAAAATCATGGAATAAAATATATGTTGAATTCGATATCATCTGCATTTATGCCCAGTAGCGGCAAAATTGTGAATCGTGAAAAAAGTATTTTTGAAATCGACTAATAGTTGCGGAGATATGGTGTCCACTGACGGACGGCCGGACAAACCGATAACATAAACACAAACCTTTTTACAAAAATCGTGCTAAAAACAATAAAATTATTCCCCATCTTTGTGTTCCACTCTTGTGTGTAAAAATGGTAAAGACGCCGTGTTTGCAATTGTGTAACAGCAAATGCCGTGATACCACATACAGGTAAAAGTGTTCTTTTTCGGGTGCTATTTCCAGCCAAGGAAGTAAAGGGTTCATGAACACAAGCTGCGTTCTGTTGTGGTGACACACATTCAGGGTAATAGGGATTAAGATGAGGTAGTTTCCAGTTAGCATCGCCGACAGGTGTCAGGGGGCAATCGCCGAAATGGCTCGATACGTTCATGGTTATACACTGGCGTGCAAAAATGAAGGACGAGACGGTTTGTCGAATGTACCGTCGTGCAGAAGTGCTCCACATCGACTCAAATCATACCATTAGATCCCCAAGATGTAAGAATATGGGACAAGTGAGCAAAACCGTCGAAACAAGGAATCCAAAGGATACAAAGGCACTTTATTGAAAAGGTAGCTTCGAGAACAACTGGACAGAAACGTCTATGTGACAGGCGGCTACCAAGAAAAATCCAGTCTTTAGTAGGGGATATGATCACCCCTGACTGCGTTGCAGGATTTACAGCGTCTGTCCATACTGAAGACGAGGTTTTCAAGGAGCTGTTGAGGCATCGCGGCCCATTCCTCTTGTAGCGCCAATCGCAGCTGCGGAATCGCTGCTTGCGGCTAGTTACGTGCTGCCAAGCGTCTCCCGAGAACTTCCTACACGTGTTCGATTGGATTTAGGTCCGGGGACCTTGCGGGCCAATCCATGCGCTGAATATCTTCACTCTCCAACAGTTCTGAGACAGCCACTGTACGATGAGGTGTAGCGTTGTCGTCCATGAAGAGGAACTCAGGATCAACAGCACCTCTAAACAGATGCACGTGAGGCAGGAGAACCTCGGTACAATAGCGGACACCAGAGACTGAACCTCCTTGGAAGATGTGGAGGTCAGTGCGGATAACAAGTATGATACCGCCCCAAACGAGAACTCCGCAACCTCCAAACCGATCCCTTTCGATGATGTTGTAAGGTGTGATTGCGTGTTCCCTGCTCTCTCCAGAATCGCTCGTCAGACTAAATCGGCTCTCATTCGTAAAGAGAACTCGACCCCATTGCTGATGTGTCTAGTTCTTCTGCTCTTGGCACCACAGAAACCACCGTCTCTGATGCGCAGGTGTTAATGGTACACAGTGTACTGGTCGTCGTGCAAATAGACCACCTTTGTACAGCCTCCTGGCCACGGTAAAACGCGATAACGGACGTCCAGGTGTCTGTTGCATGTGCCTTGCGATTTCTCCCGCTGTCTGCCGTCTGTCTCTTCTCGCCTGTAGGACAATATACCGGTCGTCCGCCGCCGTGGTTGCTCGTGGACGACCACTGCTAAAATCTCGGACAGCTGTTCGTGTCGTTTGAAATGCTCTCCAAGCTTGTGAAACGATGCTGTGAGCGATCCCGAACTCCTCGGCCACACTAGTCACACTTTGACCTTCTTCCAACTTCCCAATGACGCGACCTCGGGTAAAGTCATCCAGATGTCGTCTACTGGATTGTCTGTTGGCCATATCACACGGTGGCAGCAACTCGACGTCGTTCAAACCGATGTACACCGTGCAATAGATTTCACCGAATTGCTGAGCGTACACCACCTGTGTGCTTTATACCCTTCCGACACCCCCCCCCCTTGTCATGCTGCATATATGCGCATGCCCTACCGTACCGGACCCTAGTCTATCTTCTGAGTGGTCTTTCGGTCCGTTCTGCCTGCTCGTTCCGCTGTTATGCTAATTTCTCCTCTTCGTCCTTAATTTTGGCACACCAGTGTATTTAAAGGATGCATGCTTGTTACAACCTTGGAAAACCATCAAACAGGAAGACGCTGTTCACAATCTGTGGATAAGAGTTTGGGGCAATAATTGCCACACTTCCAAAGCGGCATATCGGAGTCCCGAGAGGGCTCTGGGAAGTGGCTGGCGGCTTGCTATGGCTCTTCCTATGGCATTTCAAACATGCTCTATCGGGTTCCGATCCGGAGATGTCGCGGGCTACTCAATACTGAATATCCTCACTTTCACGGTTTTCGTCGACTAGCCGAGCACTACGGCTATGTGCTTAAAATCCGTAAAAAGAAACTGGGGGCCAACAGCTCCCCTGAAAAGCCATACATATGGCTCAAGGATGCCATCCCTGTAGCTTGCAGCAGTTAGGGTACCTCCAAGGAACAGGTGCAGCGGCGTGCGTCATCTAACATGATACCAGCCCACACCATGAGTCCACCACCTTAAGGGACAATTTTGTTAATGTTGGGGAAATCATTTCTGCTTCCCTCCTATCTACAAATGTACACACGTCAAGAATCTGTGTTTAGGCTGTACCGCGACTCATCACTAACGAAATGCAAACAGGTTTCAGCTGAAATACAACAGATCTCAGCTGTACCGCAACTCATCACTAACGAAATACAAGCCTACTGATGAGGGATCCAGAAGTGATGTTGTCGGGCCCAATTCAGACATATCCTTCCGTGCAAGAACACCAATGGATGCAGAACATTGGCGTTCTTGCATCCAGACTTCTCTCGTGAAGCCTTCTTTAAACTGTTTGCCTCCATATCGCGGTTCCCGTAGCAAAGGAGAACTCCAGCAAGAGTTCCCTGGTTGTCGATCTCCTTTGGTGGCAAGCTGTTAGCGACAAACACCGGCCATCTTGATTTATGGCTCGTGGATGTTCTTGCTCTGGGCTTCTAGTTATTTGGTTATTGTTCTGGTTTCCTGGAACTGTCTCCAGAGATTGGAGAACACGTGCCTCGAAGCATCCAGACATCTTGCTATCTCAGCTTGCGGTTGTCTTGCTTCCAAATCTACCAACCACTCTCCACTGTAAATATCTTCTACGTGATAATGCGGAGTCATTCTTCCAGTAACAGCCCAACTCAAACTTCACTAGTCACAGTCAGAACAACAATTATCAAGGTAGCGAGTATGCCATCTAAACTTCATGTCACCCTAATAAGAGTGTACTGTTATTGAAGGCGTATCACGCCCTGTGTGTGGAAAGCGAGAACGGCATCAATCCGCGTTACATTGCAATCCTGCTGTTTTCTTTCTGTCAAATAATTACTCTCGCACTTGCTTGCCACCCATCCCACTGACGGATTTATGACCCAACGTAAACTGACTGCGTCGTTTCTTTTCTTTTCTTTCTTCGACTCCCTCATGCTATTCTTTGATATCTTTAGATCCAGCGGACAACAAATTAAGGCTGAATTACGCTAAGCATTGAAGCCAGTCTTAACACAACAAGGAACTAAAAGACAGGAATCCGTTTCAAGAGAAGAAGTGGGTATTGTGAATTAGGGTGTAGTGCTGTCTGAACTCCATCGCCTACTGCCTGCTAAGTAACACAACCCCATGAGTTCCCCCGGTCGCCAATTTATTGTCGCTGTATTAGGAGAAGTTTTTTTACCCCTTCTTCCCTCTCCAAGCTCGTTTCCAGCTGGACAGTATCGGCCGAAAGTGCGAGTCTCATGATTGAGTAACTTCTCATATGGAATTTATTTCTTCAGACCCTCTGACTTTAAAAAAATTTAGATAGCAATTTTGTCAAATAAACTGCTGAGCTAACAAAAATCGATTCTGAACAATACTTCTTTTGCTTTAAACATTAGGGACTATTTTTCGTAGCGGAGGTAGCTGTTTCGTACCTTCACTAGTGGTACACTCTTAGGTTGACTCGGAATATAGATGACGTGTGGTCGTCATTTGCATATTTTTATAAGAGCACGCGCAATGTTACTTTGGTACGTCGACTTAACTTTTCCCCTAGCACATGCCTCTGAAACATTTTTACAATCGATCCTCTCGTTTTGAACAATTTCTCAACTTGTATTTAGCACGTTAATTTTGTACAGCAGTGTATATGCTCGTCTTTAAAACTGTTCTGCGCTTAATCGCACTGGAGTAATCACGAGACATCCTGCTGGGTAATTCATTCTTAAAGCTTTCACACGTAAATAAAAATGCAAATCTCATGTCTGAATGAATCTTTTGTAGTGATAGTTGCATAAAACAGTTTTTCTCACCAGCGCACATCTAACCTAACTGGACACATTATGCGACTGTTTGTTGGGTATTCCGTGTTTTCAATGAGGATGAAGAGCACCACGTACGAATAAAAAGTACTCAGCAATGTCTCTATATACTCTAATTATGCACTCCTGAATATTGGTAGTCATAAATATTGTGCGCTGTTGCATCGTACACGTCCGTAGAACTTATCGAATGCCCATTGTATTTCTGTCAAACAGGAAAATAAAAAACAAAAAGTCACTTCTCAGATACCAAGCAGAAAACATCAATCAGTAAAAACAGAAATAAAAAATGAAACACACGGCAACAAGTTTTCTAGTGCAATGAAAGGGCGTCTTTTGAATCGGAAAAACGTGTCGCATTATAAAACCCAATAACCGTCAAATATTTATTGGTTCGTATGGGTGCTTGAAGAAGAAAATGGGCACAAAATGTTCTTCATGGTAAAAGTTATTCGTCTCATAAAGCATGTTTTGAAAAAGATTTTCAGAAGTATCGATACAATTTCTAAACATCTGACAGAAATACACCCTGAAGCCGGCCAGCTGAAAAAAACTCTCAAAAGGTATAAAACATACGAAAAATATTATCCACAGTTCGAGCTTTGAGGTACAAAAAAAGTTTTCAAGTAGGACTTTTAGAAGTAGAAATAGCACAAAAACAGTTAGCACCTTCACGCCTCTACCGAGAAAACCATGCATTATTTAAAGTGGAAAACGTTCAAAATATATACCATACATATTGTACAGAAAAAAAAACGAATTTCCTCAATCGCGTTTAAAGCACCTAGCTTGCAAACAGGATTACTCACTTACGCCACCTAGGGTCAGAATTGTGCGTTACGAAAAGTGGAAATGTGAGTGAACGAGTGCGCGCGCGCGCGTGTGTATGCGTGCAGAATGATCTCCGCAGGGAATGGTATCGGTTGTAAACACAATTTTTCAAATCAAACTGTTAGAAGAGATACCGAGAAAAAAAAAGTATATAACTTTATGCTCGCTACAGAGAAAACTATATATATTATTTAAAGAAAATATGCATAAAATGTTTAAAAATAATTTTTTTTCTGTCGGATTTTTTGAGGCACAATACGGATAAAAAATATGCATCAAACATTTACGCTCATTTAGAATTAGATTCAAACATTTACGTTCATTGGAATTAGAGTGAACGAGCATGAGAGGGACATAATGAACAGCAAATTAATCACGGCCCTATCCAGAGAAGTCCAGTTCAAGTCCACCGATCCTATGTGGGATGACATATAGAAATTAGCTTCCCACTCTACCTCCTAAATCCACTGCCATTCGGGAAACATTGGAGATCATTACCAACAAAGAGGCCTGTAATGATAGTGTCTCGCTGGAGTTACCACGAATTTGGAACAACTCTTCAAATAGTGAATGCCTTTTGTTTTCCTCCAAGGTTCCGCGTGCAAAACGAACATGATGCCTCGTGTTTTTATTGAATAATTACATTCGCATCTTTTCGTTTGTTGTCAAGTCAAGTCACCGAGTTCAAATTGTTGAAGCGTTCTATTATCCAGTTTGCAATTTTCTGTCTACCTTCCCGGAAAAAGGCATCTGGTTGATGTGCGAAAGCTTGGAAACTTTCTTTATCTACGCCAATAAATTCGGATAATTAGTATAGTTATACTATTTTATGTAAAGTTGGTGTACAATTCCTTGCGTTATAATTTAGGAAGTATCGTATTACGATATCGCGTCGTCGGTCGGTGGAAATCTTTGATTTAAGAGACGATTATATTTTCGAAGGACAAATCATTTTTCACTTTGTTGGCACCAATATGGAGCACAAAATTTCACAGTACGCATTTTTCGGTGAAACATTTTTCTTCAAAAAAAAAAAAACCCTGGGAAAAAGCCGGGTTGAGACAAGACCCGTCTGACCTGCAAGAAATTGTCGACCTGTTGACCCGTGACCCGTTTCCATCTCTGATTCTAGCCATCTGCACTAGTAGAAGATACTGAAAGTAATGACGCAGAGTTAGCATCCGATATAACGCGTAAATAGGCATGCTTTATGTTGCGCGAGCGAAAATGTTTTAGAATATACGCCATTTAATTTTCTTTGATGACTGGATCAGATCATGTGTAGAGGATTTGAGGAAGGGAGTGTCTGACCCAGGGTCTTAAACAACCCTTAGAAATAGGAAGCTAGAAGATTTGGGCTAGAGTGTCCGATAGGAAAGTGACACGGAAGCGAGGTAGAAAGGGGGAGGAAGACGCCCTTATTTAGTGCCGGAGGTGACGGCTTAACGTGCCCATTCGACGCACGGCGGACATTTAGCGGTTCGAGCGTTCGTACCTGCATGGGATCCAGCCCGAGGTCTTCTCCATGGCAGTCACGAAGGTTGACCACTAGGCCACCCGCGGCCCTTGATGACTGGAATACAGAACCCCGACTCTTTTATATTGCAAAACAACTCTTTTTAAATTCATTGGTAAGGAGAACTTTGTCCTTTTTGATTTTTACACAAAATAAGAGTGTTAGATAGAAAAGTGACACGGAAGCGAGGTAGAAAGGGGAGGAAGTCGGCCTTATTTACTGCCGGAGGCCTGACGGCTTAACGTGCCCATCCGACGCACGGCGGACATTTAGCGGTTCGAGCGTTCGTACCTGCATGGGATCGAGCCCGAGGTCTTCTCCGTGGCAGTCACGAAGGTTGACCACTAGGCCACCCGCTGCCCTTGATGACTGGAATACAGAACCGATTATTTTATATTGCAAAATAAGTCTTTTTTAAATTCATTGGTAAGGAGAAATTTGTCCTTTTTGATTTCTACACAAAATAAGAGCGTTAGATAGGAAAGTGACACGGAAGTGAGGTAGAAAGGGGAGGAAGACGGCCTTATTTACTGCCGGAGGCCTGACGGCTTAACGTGCCCATCCGACGCACGGCGGACATTAAGCGGTTCGAGCGTTCGTACCTGCATGGGATCGAGCCCGAGGTCTTCTCCGTGGCAGTCACGAAGGTTGACCACTAGGCCACCCGCGGCCCTTGATGACTGGAATACAGAACCGAATATTATATATTTTGCAAAATAAGTCTTTTTAAATTCATTGGTAAGGAGAACTTTGTCCTTTTTGATTTTTACACAAAATAAGGGTGTTAAATAGTAACTGAGAGATAGATTTTACTGGTCAATCATGACGTCAGTGGCAGCCATTTTTTTCCACGTGATCTTTCCAGCCATCTTTTGTCCGCCATTTTCTCTTTGTGTTCAACCATAACATTTGCGTGCCACGTGGTCTTTCCGAACATGTTTTGTTCACCATTTTTTTTACCTCCCCACATGGTCTCACCGATATCTTTTGTGCACCATTCTGTTTTTCCCTATCAGGAAATTTTACGGTGTGACGAAGACACTGACCGTAATCTACAAATGTTTCCTCAATTATTAAAATCTCTTGGATGATTCAAGTTCTCCAAAACGTAATGTTTAGAATTTCCTTACGTTAAGATACTGGCGATTTATATTACAGCTGTGACTGTGTTTTTACACATCAGTGTGCTTATATGGTATGCGTTCGAATATATTTCTTATCAAAACCCCTGTCATGCGTAATACTGATTTTAGTGCACAGATCCATTCTTCGTATATGCAAAGGTTTTTATTACATGTGTGTGAGGTATACCGCGTTATCAACAAATGGCAATGGAGGCGTGTGTTTTATATTTTATGTTTCTGCGGATTTTTCTGGCACTAAGATCCGCGCTCTCCTGGGTGATAAGTCTTTTTTATTGTTATTTATTTATTTATTTTCAGTGCGGCGTCAAAATCAATATCTGAAACACGCCCTTCCATTGTATGCCACTTCGAAAGAATCCCCTCAGCCAATCTTTAAACCCTCACATTGGCAGGATCCTTAAATTATTGCGCAACCGAACGGAACATTCCTTTTCCTTTCCTCACATGATCTGCTGTCTACGTTCGCTTATTATGAATTACAATCGAGGTCACTATAATAGTGCTTTATGTGCCACTAAATTCAATTACCCGAAGAAAGTATTACATTTCGCTTTTAATATTTAACGCAGAGACGGCTCGGCTCGACTGTTGGATTAATGTCTTCTGTGCACAAATAGTTAGCAAGTTTCTTTTCGACTGTTAATTTACTACATCAGCGTGAAATTTGTAAGTATGGAAATACACTATCTGAGAAAAAGTAATCTGACATTTGCCTACCCACAAACTCCCTGTAATTGGAAATAATTAATATCGCGTTGGTACACGCTTTGCTAGCCTCAACTCTACTCGGAAAGCTTTCCACCTTAATTTGGTATGTTGCTGAAGGAATAGACTTAAATTCTGCCCGAAGAGCGTTAGTCAGGTCGGTCACCGATAAGTTCACCAGCCTCGCAGTCGCCGTTCGAATCCACCCCAAAGATGCTCGACAGGTTCACATTGAGGTTCAGTACAGACCTTCCAAGTTCCTCTCCACCCACCTGAGATTTAAGATTTGCGTAGAGGATTTTTGGGAGTGTCTCACAAAAAGTCTTAAAATCCCTTAGAAGTAGCAACCTAGGAAATTTAGCTAGAGTGTCCGACAGGAAAGTCACTCAGAACAGAGGTAGAAAGAGGGAGAAAGACGCTCTTATTTGCAACCGGGGGACCAGTACCCGGGGTTCGACGGGTTAAAGTGTCCATCTCACGCCCGACGGATATTTGGTGATTCGAGGGTTCGTACCTGCCTGTCATCGATTCTGATACTTTTACCGTAGCTGTCACGCGAACGTTGATCACTAGGTCATCTGCATCCCAAAAGTGCGCTCTGGACTGACGAGACGCAGATCACAGTCTACCAGTCGGTTGGTAGTTCCTGCGTGTGGCGAATGTCGAAAGAAAGGTGCATTCCGGATGTATCGTCCGAACAATGAAGATTGGTGGAGACAGTAGATGGTATGCAGGTGTTTTCCACGCTTCACCTTGAAGACATTGGTCGTTTTGCACAAAACCATGAATTCCTGAGCTCTAATTTTAACGTCCTGGACAAATATGAATTACTCGCGTTGTTACAGATTGGTTTGAAGACATGGACTTCCGAGAAGATGGACAGGCCATCCCAAAGCCTGACCTGAGTACTAGAGAGAATTTCCAGGGTGAAATGGATTGTCGGGTGCGACGAAGAAAAAAAATATTACCACCAACAATAAAAAGTGAGAGAGTATCCTGGTACTCTTCGTAGATAATTTTTTTTTTTTTTGATTGGAGGTTTTAACGACCACCGTGAGCAACTCAATGGGCTATAAGCAGTCGCCCGTCCCTAATTTAGGGTCACTGGTTCCAGGGAAGGGAGAGAGCCAGTGCCGTAAGACAAACACAACATCCATGCCTGACCGGGATTCGAACCCGGACCCCTTACGGACGAATGATATAGGCCAGCGCCTTAGACCACTGCGTACTCTTCGTAGATAATTATGCTATGCAGTTGAAATGATATAGACTTCCTAGTATTCTGGTACTCTTCGTAGATAATTTTATGCTATGCAGTTAAAATGATATAGACTTCCCAGTATTCTGGTACTCTTCGTAGATAATTTATGCTATGCAGTTAAAATGATATCGACTTCCAGTATTCTGGTACTCTTCGTAGATAATTATGCTATGCAGTTAAAATGATATAGACTTCCCAGTATTTTGGTACTCTTCGTAGATACTTTATGCTATGCAGTTTTCGCATTACAAGATCTTTGTAAGTAGAAATAAAACGAGTGATTTAAAAGCATACATTGGACAAAGTAATGCATTTATTTACGTCATTCACGACCACACTGAGTCGCAGTCCGGTTGTAACGTACCAGGAGATGTGACGTACCTGCCCGAAGGACGCACACGACATAAAGGCAGATAGGAATCAGAATAAAACGTCCGCGTAGCTCAATTGGTAGAGTGACTTATTCCGGAGTGAGGGGATCCGGTTTCGAATCCTGGCGTGGATAAAAATGACGGAGAAATTTACTTCGTTATACGGTACATATTAAGTGGAATTAAATCATAACGACAAACAATAAGGTTTACTAATCCCTGACATTGAGCGGTACTTAGGCAGGTGGATTAACGAATGCTATTGTCGTAAAACCAGTGAAAGAAGATATGTGAGTCATAAAAGTAAATATATACTAAGTGATGGCGGCGGCAATAGTATTTCGACTGTTTAGTTTTCCAAATATATATTTATTATATATAATTCAGACGAACGTAAGAAACGACTCTGACACCGAAGAAATGCAATGTAGCTATGAAAGTCCATCTGCGCATGCGCAAGCTAAAATCTGGCCTCAAGATAGAAAGAAAAGCTGAATTGTAAGAATGTCGGAGAGAGGGGATTGGTAACTTTTTGCGTAGGATATCTACAGGTTACACCGCATCGTGTTATACATCATTTTAAAGCTCGTGTCAATAACAAGTAACCCATTCCACCGTCTTGGGGTCGGAAAGAAGCTAAATTTGGCTACGAAGCGTACTTATTTTGCTACTGTCCGGAAATATGCATAGTATCAAAATGCATGTATCAAAAAGGATAGTATCAAATGCATATGCATAGTATCAAAACGTGAGGAAATAAGGTTTGGCGATAGTTCATAAAATATATTGTTGAGTAGCAATGAAAGTAAATATTGTTGCGTCATTCCATTGAGAGCATGAGGCACAGTCAGATTTTAACAATGGTTTTGACAATAACGCGCCGTTACCCATTTTCGTTACATCGAATTTTTTTACTTTCGATTTACTTGTTCAAAGAGCCGGGAAAGACGCATAACATCAAAAGCTGACCTTGTCACTTTTTAATAGGGCCGAGCGGCGGAGCATATCGGCGGACATTAAAAAATAAACTGGTGAAGAGTATTCCACACTGGCTATAGTCTGTTACAGTGGCCAAAATTTCAGCACACAACTATTTGATTTTCTACAAATATTATTTTTAGACATGCAGGTATCCGATTCGGCTCACAATGTTTTGTAGATTATTACTCGCATTTAAATGCATTCATTTTCTTATAGTGAGATGATCACAATAAGCGTAGTATCATGAAGAAATTCAATTTGCCTTTACTTATGACGTCTTTTTAGAAAACAAATGCGTGCTTATAGATTCGTTCTTCCGACTGCATCTTTGCACCTATTCGAGAAAATTTTTCTGCATTAGGAGCTTGAATTATGAAAACAAAGGTTCATAATGTTTCGTCCAATACGGAGGCGTATTTTGCTGCTACAGAACAAAATGACTGAACCATCAAAGACAAACAAATGGAAAAAATCAAATACATAATTTCTGATCATATGTAGAGGATTTTACGAAGGGAGTGTCTAACCACAGGTCTTAAAGAACCCTTAGAATTTAGGAGATTCGGGCTAGAGTGTCGATAGGAAAGTGACAAGGAAGCGAGGTAGAAAAGGGGGAGGAAGATGACCTTATTTATTACCGGTGGGCCAGTACCCGGGGTCCGACGGCTTTATGTGCCCATCCGACGCACGGCGGATATTTATTGGTTCGAGCGTTCGTACATTCCCGGGGTCGAACCTGCGGTTACCTACATGGCAGTCACGAACGTTGACTACTAGGCCACCTACGGCGCCTATATAATTTCAAAGAAAATACAAGATATAAATTCACACTCCAGAAGGTTACTGATAGATAAACGCGGTACTTTACATTACTTATACGCTTTGACCTCATGACGCCGAATCCAAGAATACGTTCATCATCTCGAAGGAAAGGGGCAAAAAATAATAACATGCTGGGCATGTTAATGTGATTTTTATTAACATTTTGTCCACAACGAAACCAAACAAGAAGATGATCTTTTTTTCTTTTTCGAGATAACGATGTCAAAAGTGGGGAATCTGTACTGATTTATTTTCATTTTTTTAGAAAATGGAACTCATAGATCAAGAAGATGACTAGAGAGGATCACATGATCAGAGTAAAGACACTCCCGTGACAATAGGCTGGGTATATTTTCTAAAAGAACTGACCATCGTTTGACGACTGAAATATTAGGCTCGACTCCAAGGGACAGGAAAAGACCCAGAAGAAAATCACGTGTGAAATAGGCAGATAGCATTTGATCCATGATACGGAACATAACTACTCAAGACAGAAAGCTGTAGAGAAGACCTGAAGAAACCTTTATTCACCAGTGGATTAAGAATAGTCTGAATATGAAGATTTCGTACTTAATAGATGAAAATGAGGAACATAAGTGCCCTATTTACTCGGTCATAATTAAGAATAATTGGTAATGTTGATCTATTTGATAAGAGTCATCTACTCTATTTGCCAGAACAAAAACATACATAATACATACATATCACTAAGCTGTTCTCTGATATTCAGCTAGCTTCACAAAGAAATGCAAAACTACCAGTTAGCTTCCACAAAGAAATACAAACTACCAGTTAGCTCCACAAAGAAATACAAACTGCCAGATAATTTTTACTTACTGTTGCCGTACCAAACGTCTCCATTTACAGCGATCTTGACATACAGCTCGATCTTCACTGACATCCATCACACGCCGTACACAAGATCTTTTGTACTTCATACTCATAATCTTTTTCTCGTGCAGACACTCCTGAATCTGATCCTCTCGTGAATTCCTTGGCCTTCCTCTACCTTTCCTTCCTGCCACTGGGGCTGAAAATATTTTCTTAGTAAGCATCTCAACACTCATTCTTTCAACACGGCCAAACAACCGAAGCATATTAGTCTCCACCTTGCTAACAGCATTTTGCTTCACATTATACAACTGCAACACATCTTCATTTCTCACGCAATCAGAACGTGTTTTGCCACAAACCCCCAGTAAGTAAAGCATTTTTCCAGCACGCAAACGACATCTATGTTTCATCTGTAGTACCCAGGCTTCACTGCTATACATTATAGTGGGAACAGTTACACTTTCATAATACAGCCATTCAGGACTCTCTTGAGAACCCATCATTCCTGTGAAACCCTCCCATGACTTTCAATGAAGAATTCACTCGCCTATTAAATTTCACCATCCAATTTGTTCTCTCTGTCAAACATGCTTCCTAAACACACAAACTCATTCACTTGGACAATCACGGTGCCATTTAGACATATATTACATTCAGTACTACCAGTTCCTCTCTCAACAACCATAACTTTGGTGTTTCCCTTATTTATACTCAGTTTGAATTTCATGCAAACTTCGTACATCCGAGACAACATGCTCTGCAACTCACTTTTGCTCTCTGCCAACAGGACAGTGTCATCAGCATACAGTAATCTGCACACACGGATATCACCAAGACATAAACCAGTATTATCTATTTCGGCATCACGCATGCACGCATCCATAAATATATTAAACAGCCATGGTTACATTACACAACCTTGTCTGACACTTGCACCAATAGAAAACCATTTTGATAAAACACCATTTACTCGTACACAAGCTCTAGTACCAGCATACATGGCTTTTACACTGCTAAGTAGATTCCCAGTAACACCGTATTCATTCAATACCTTCCACAAAAGTGCCCTATTTACTCGGTCATAAGCTTTCTCTAAATCTATGAAGGTAGCAAAACCTTTCTTACCAACATCCAGATACGTTTACAAACCTGTTAACCAGCACGTCTACCTCGATATTCTGGACAAATTTGCCCTACCAGCTCTGTGTGTGGCAATACTATGAAACCCAGCCTTGTTAGTACCAGCAGGATAATGCACCGAGCCATAAAGCAAGGACTGTTACGGCGTGGTTTGACGATAATTCCGTATCGTGTGTGAACTGGCCAGCACGGAACCCTGATCTTAATCCCATAGAGCACCTATGGGATTAATTAGAGCGCCGCATAAGAAGTTTGGAACCAAGGCCTACTACTAAGCAACAGTTAGCGGCAGCATTATGTACTGAATGGAAGCGTATTCCTGTAGCTGTGTTCCAAACCTTGTCGAAAGCATGTCTCGAAGGGTCAACGCATGCATTAAGGCCAAAGATGGACCGACACCGTACTAATGTATGTCAATAAAGGCTATGTTGTGCTTCTCTTCTAGGTGTCCAGTGACTTTTGTCAATATAATGTATATTCAACGTTCGAAAACTGTTATCGATTTTGTTTTGCTGGTGGTATTAACTTCAATTAACCAACCCGAGTTTATTATAAATTAGCACAATAATATGTGTTATGGGATAGCATTAAAACAAGCGGGAAGTTGGCCGTATAGAAACATTGACTTATTTTTGTTTCTAGAATGGAAAATTATTAGACTGGTGATGAGAACACTTTCTTCCAGGTTTTTGTTGAACAAAAGAAATTGCACCATATATGGGTTAAATTATAACTTTATTAAGATGATAAAGTCTACATGTTTTTGATGGTACACGAAACAAAACAAAATGGGGATCGCTAACTTATTAAAGGTTTTCAGAAGTATATGCATTGGCAAAATGGTACATATCACAATTTTTTATGGTTCAAAGGGGGGGGGGAGTCTTCACTTCATGCCGGCTTTGATAATTTCCTGAGAAATAATGGATTTTAGTTAAACTACTCTAAAAAGCGAATTCGAGAAACGGCACTGAATTTTGAAATATTGTTCACACATTCTTGATTTACTTACACTTTCTAATGCTGCAGAACAATTAAAAAAAAATATTAGCTGGTAATTAGCAAGAGTAAAAAAAAAGGATTCGACATGATTAGCGGGAATCATGAATTAAAGATTTACTCATCTAACGAAATACCACAAATTGCCACGCATATTCAACTAAATTCAGTTAGCCGGTTGAAGCCAAAAAGCGTTAAATTTAATGGCACATATATTTGATTCACAGCATAATCGAATGGAATTTAATTTGCTTTTGATGCAGGGAATGCTGCTTTAGTCTTCATAACCATGTGATTATGCACAGTATTCCCTTATTTTATGAAAAGCGAATCATTAGTGTAAAATAATTATTCCCCCGCGTTCATCGAATTAATGATGTGGAAAAAGTCAGTTCTCCAAAATTAAAGATGTCTCAGTACTCTTATTTTCAAGTAAGTACGTAATTTATTATGATGCGCATACATTAACACTGTCTATTTAGGGAGAAAAGAAACTTACACTGAGTGATGTTTCTCCACAAATTACATGCCGTCGTATTTCGTTACCTTCTACATTCGTTCTCAGTAATTTCAGAACAGTTGCACAAACACTTCTTCTTGAGCACAAAAAGATTCCATAGTTCAAATTTCAGGAGTGTACTAGATTTAAATTTTCATCTCGTTTTCTTAAATAGAGGTGCTTCTCAAAAGCCAAACTTGCACTTTAGTCATCATTTTATACGTTTGTTTCTGAAATGCCAGTCGGAAATTTCCTTATTTTTTGGGTACCCAAGAAGGCTTTGGCGGTTTGCCAACATAAAAGATAAACACCAATAAATGTTGAAAAAACGTCTATCATTAAAAAAAATATGCAACATCACAATCAGTAATGCTTGCCCAGATAGATTCAAGTTTACAGCACCATTATCATCAACAACAACCATTATCAACCCACTGCTTAATAAAGGTCTCCCCAAGTTTCTTCCGTGTCACTCCGGTATGTTTTCGAATTTAATTCACCCATCGCCCACGTGGTCTTCTTCAGTATCATTTCCTACCTCGTATTCAGCACAGTACTATATTTTCCATAAAATAAAAAAAAATGAAAAGAATCTCCATAACTAAAAAAAAAATAATAATAATAAGTACTTGATGAAATGTCATGAAATTTGGTGAAAATCTGTATCATATCGTACGTTGGAGGGAGATCTCAAAACATTTCGGAAGAAACACTTCATTCCGGCAAAAATGACCACATGAATAAGCAGGTGAAAAACACGAAGTCAAAATGAAGTAGCCAAAGTACAGCAATAGATTAAATACTTTTCTTTTAAGACATAATGTGTAAATTGCTCTTGAAAATTGTACTGTTTCTTAAAAAATTTATACGTACGATATCTTTAAAAAAAAGCCTTTTCTTTTACGCGAATCAACTGGAGCACTACTGTTTTGGGTTCATTCTGGTTCCAAAATTGCTTACCATGCATGCAGTTTTCTATGAATAGCACGCGGAAGTAATCGCTCGGAGAAATATCCGGGTTATACGGTGGATGAGGTAGTAACTTCCATCCCATCTTTGTTAGGATCGGCTTCTCAGTATGAGGTCGTGTATTGTCCTATAGAAATGCCACTTTCTTGCGATTAATCAGCACCTGCTGCTTTTGAAGCAGTGCACTACGCACACGTTGAAATTGGGCCCAGTAGACAGAAGTTATTATTGTTTGGCCAGCAGAAAGAGACACGTAGTCAAAAATATCCCCCGTGTTCCAACATACACACATCAAACGTTTCTGGGAACGTAGAACAGCCTTGGACCTTTATGGAACTGGGTCATTTGTCAACAGATATGCTAGATATTTCGAAACATGACTCATTTTTAGTCGCATGTTAGAAAACTATAAGATTTCATGCGTACTGCGGGAAACAAGTAACGAACAACTTCTCATGCAGTGAAACATATAATCCGCTATTAAGTCATGCAGAACCCATTTGCTGAGCTTCCATACGTTTCCCATTTGGAGTAAATGCAAACGGATTGTTTCATTACATACTTTGAAATTTTTTGACAAGTTCCTGGCTCGGGAGACTCGACACAGACCCGATGATGGTGATCGATTCGTCCTGATCAAAATGATCAACCACTGAAGGGCTTTCAGATTCAAGGAGACCAATTCAGATTCTCCTGGATCTAGGAGTGGTCATAATTCAGTGATCACTCGTTGTGTATTTTATTTTAGAGTATATAGAAGTATCTCAAGAGTATCTAGGGCTATTAAGAGTCGACACTCCCTAAGTTAGGGCCATTGGTTCCAGACAATGAACAGAATCAGTGCCATCGGACAAACACACAGCCTCTCATCTGGGGTTCGAACCCTAGACAACAGGGATTATTAGCCAGGTGACCAATTTTCTAACCATTCGTCCACTGAGCTGCATTATTTTTCTTTTCTCCTTTTTTGTAATGGGGAAATCGTAAAAGCGTGTGAAAGTATCTTCGATAAAGATTGTGTGAACACGTGCAGACAGCAGTATAATACAGGGTGATTCTGTCGCTAGGACCCCAAACACGCCTCAATAGCTTCCTCACCGCTCGATGGTTTCCTACTAAAATGTATATGGACGAAGCTTTCGTCTATCGAAGCAGAACCATCACACCACGCAACGAAATGGACTTAGCCCGTGATTTTGACACGCGCGACCGCGGGCCAGGTGTTTGACTCAGTGTAGGGTGATTGTATCTGCTGCTAACATATACTCAGCTGAACAGCGCGTGCTTATAGTTCGTGAATACTGGCGAACGAATTCATTCCAACAATGTCAAAGGGCGTTTCGGAATATATATGGTGAAGGAAGAGTACCGTCCAAATCCTGTTTTCACAAATTAGTGAAAAAATTAGAGACAAGAGGAAGTCTTCTCAAACAGCACGCAGGAGACCGGAAGATGTCTGAACGCACGGTTCAGGATGTAAAGGAGCAATTACTGGCATCGCCAACAAAATCCTTAAGAAGACTTTCGCAAGAGACTGGTGTTTCTTATTCCTCGCGTCAAAGAACTGCCAAAAAACGAAACTGTACCCATATCGTATGTCCGTAGTCCAAGAGTTGGTTCCAAAGGATTTGGACAAATGTGTGCAATTTTATTTATGGTTCCAAGTTTAGTTGGGGAACATCCTGGAATTTTGGACACTAAATGGTTTATGAATGAAGCCTGGTGTAATCTGAGTGGCTACATGAATTCGCAAAACACCCGTATATGGGCAGGAGCAAACCCACAAGGCCTTCATACGGAGCATTTACATTCGGAGAAAATCAGGGTGTGGTGTGCCTTGTCCCGTAGACGAGTTATCGGTCCCATATTCTTCGATCAAACTGTTACCATTGAAGTGTACTTGAACGTATTTAGTGAATTTGAAAATCAGTTAACAGATGACGAAGATTACCATTGAAGTGTACTTGAACGTATTCAGTGAATTTGAAAATCAGTTAACAGATGACGAAGTAACGGGAAGTTACTTTCAAAAAGACGGTGCAACGTGCCCACACATCTATGAGGTAAATTAAAAGTAATTTCGTTGACCGAGTAATCAGGAAAAATATGTGGCCGCCAAGATCAGCAGACCTGACGCCACCTATTTTCTTCTTGTGGGGCTTGCTGAAGGTCCGAGCATACAAGCAATACCTCGAACAATTGACGCCCTGAAAGACGCGATATGACAGGATGTTGCTGGCTGTAAAGGATAAAGTCTGGCCGTAGTCATATTAGCACATGTCTTGGCCAATTCGCAGAGTCGCGTACAAAAGTGCAAGGACGCTGGAGGGGGCCATTTTCAGCATATGCTTTAGGAAGACCTAAGTATATGCAAGATACAAGGTAAGTACATGTCGATTCTCATAGGGAAACATACACGAATTAAAAAAATTATTGAGGAACGTTTGGGTTTCCTAGTGAGAAAATTACCCTGTAGTTTGAAGCTTTTCCGGTAAGAAGTACAGCATGTACTTTATTCACCAAAAAAGTCATAGGGAAATATGGAATTGCCTCGGAAAGAAAATGGCGCCAAGGGAATAGGTTCAAGTGGTACTAAAAAACGACTTTTAAGCTCATGTGTCTGAAAAGTACTGATCCCTGGCACACTACTACAGCACTTGTGTGCCGGGAATCATTACTGATCTAGTTTTTACTTGAAATTATTATGAACATGGTAAGTGCAGGTGGAGATTACATGAGCTACAAAGCTGAAAAACGGGAAGAATTATACTCCAGGAATATATGAGAAAAATTAAATACCCCATATCTACGTTGCTGTTAATATTTTTATTAATATATATGTTAAGGAATATACAATAAAAGAATTAAATCCTTGAGATTCATGTTCTAAGGAAATTAAGATACCAATGAGCACGATAACTTCCTTTCCTCAACGGGATGAGTAATAAACACAAAATGTCTTCCTTTAATAAGTCTTGTACGGGTGTATGCATTATTTTCAAATTTTGCATACTAAGTGTCCTACTATACCTTAGTAAGCACACAAAATATTATTCGAAACACTTCTGTGAGTTTTGACATAGAGATTCACTGCTCCATCACATTTTTATGAGATATGTCATTTCCGTATCCAACCTTGGAGCAACCCGTCAAGAGCTTTCTGGTTCATCAACGGAAACAACGAATCGATTGCCATTATCAAATAAATCGTCGTCATCAATCATTCTCAATCCACTGTTGGATGGAAGTTTCTTCCACAACAGAACAACTGGCATAAAAAAATACCAAACGGCAACCAGAGAAGGTACAAACGTCATTGATGGCTCACTAGACAAGTCTTGGTCGAGTTTTGGTGACACTTAATGCCAAAGGTTAAACATTCATCAAAATTAGGATACAGACATGGGAAAACATCCAGTGGTATATTATTTTTGCTAAAGTATTGTTTCATTGATGTCTAATATAGTGTCATGATTGTCTAAACTTATCGAGTTACGAAAATATCAAACACAGAATTCTTTTTTAATAAATTTGGAATGGGCATCTGAATCCGCTTTAAATGTTATATATCAGTTGTTCGACAAGATCTTAGGACATAAGCAAAATCTCACTCGAAACGCTGTAGTGAGTTTTTAAGATATACACCGAATAGCAAAAAAATAATGACCACCTTCCCAATATGATGTTAATCCTCCACGTGCCGCTAAAACAGCTTTTCCCCGGCAAGACATAGACAGTGAAAGATTTCTAAAGTGTTTTGTAGTATCTGGTACCAACACGTTACCAGCAAATACCAGCATGTCCGCCACAGATCGGACTTGGTATTCCAATGGAAACCACAGATGCTTAATTGGATTGATGTCTGGGAAATCTGGAGGCCAGGGCAATACCTGTAATTAAGTATTCCTCGCGTTTCCCAAACCCTTCTGGAACAATCTGGGCAGTGTGGCATGACGCATTATCATTCTCAAATAAAGCACTATTAGAGGGGGAGTACCACTACTGTGAAAGGATGTACCTGGTCTCCAATAATGTTGATTTATGTGATAGACGTCATAGTTTTCTGCACATGGATAACTGGGCCTAGGATTTCCCAACACAGAACACATTGTCCAAACCATCACACTTTCTCCACAGCCTTGCTTTCGTCTCACTGTGCATCCTGGTCCCAACATTTCTCCAAATAAACAACGCACACGTACCCGGCGGTCCACATGGTGCAACAGCAAACGACATTCATTGGACCAGGCAACTTTCCAATCATTCAAGGTCCAGTTTTGATGCTAGCGTGTCCATTGTATGTGCTTTCGACGGTGAACTGAGGTTAGCATGGGCACTCCTAGAGGACTGCAACCACACAGTCCCATTTTCAGCAGGGTTCGATATACTTTGTATTGTTAGACTTTGTTCCTGTCACCAGCATTCAAATTACCAGAGAATTTACCTATAGTATCCCTTCTATTAGCTCGTAACCTACGGAATAGCCTTCGCTCATTTCTAATATCGATCAGCTGTGGTTGACACATGCCTTGACGATGGTTCGTGGTCTTTTCCTACTCGGACCAATTTTTGAAGATACTAAACATGGCTTAGCGTGAGTACCCCACCAGCATCACTGTCTCGGAAATGCTCTAACCCAGTCGTCTGGTCATTACAATTTAGCCTTTGTCAAGCTCGCTTAACTCCTCTTCCTTTTCAATGTGAAAAACAAGAATAACACTTATTAACAGAGCTCAAATATCAGGTGTTACTTATACAGATTTATTACCTTTACATGTGCCATCGATTTGCATAAAGAAGCGCTGGTCATAATATTTGGGCTCTCTCTTTTTGAATTTTCTTGTGGGAAATATGCAAACGTCATGGACGGCTCATTGGAAAGATCTCGGCCGAGTTTTGGGAACATTTGACGACAAAGGCCAAAAATGCTTAAAACGCAGGAAACAGTTATTGGAATTTTTTTTAATTTTAGCCTTTTCTACGGCAGAAAATTATTTACCTTATTGACGTCAAATTTAGTCTTGTGATTGTCTAAACTTGCAGAGTTATGATAATGCCAAACACAGAATTTTTGGTTTTAAAAGTCTCGAACAGGTAGAGGGATCCATTTTGAAATATTGCATACCAGTTGTCCTATAAGATCTTAATATGCATACAAAATTTTACTTGAGACACTTATATGAGCTTCGAGATACAGATACTCCGTTTTGCACTTTCTTGTGGGAAATGTAAAGTCAAATATAGAGGCGATATAAAGCCAAACTGAAGTCGTATTTTCAGTCAGCACTGCGAACATGTGCAACATGAGCCAGACTAACCCCCCCCCCCCCAAAAAAAAATTGTTATGTAAAATATTTTGTAGAATTCTGCTCTTATTACTGTGATAAGTGAACTAAACTTCGGTGGCACGATAACAATATGAACTTTTAAAAAAAATAAGGATCGTCCGAGTGAAACATGAACGAGCTGCTGTACTTGGGTGTACTTTATTACAGCATAAGATATGCACACAGGTAAATAAGAATAAGAATTTTTTTTTTTTTGATTGGAGGTTTAACGACCACCGTGAGCAACTCAATGGGCTATAAGCAGTCGCCCGTCCCTAATTTAGGGTCACTGGTTCCAGGGAAGGGAGAGAACCAGTGCCGTAAGACAAAACACAACATCCATGCCTGACCGGGATTCGAACCCGGACCCCTTACGGACGAATGATCAGAGGCCAACGCCTTAGACCACTGCGCCACCGGGGCGGCAAGAATGAGAATATGCACACAGGTAAATAAGAATATGCACACGGGTGCTGGTAGCGCTATAAACAGCCACCCCTAACATTTAGGCAGGTCTCCCATTGGTCGATAAGTTTAAGATCCTCTGTAGGTGCTTTGGAACCCACTACGCACACACTTCCAAATACCCTAGTATTTTGTGAAGAATTGTGCCAATGGAGTCCCTGCTTATGCCTTTTGCAGCTGCTAGCTCGCTAACAGCTATTCTGCGGTTAACTTTCACCAGTTCGTCCACTGCTGCGATTGTGTTCTGTGTGATGGCGTCGTGTGCTTGGCCAGGTCTTGGCAGGTCGGTAGTGCTTTCACATCAACCCTGAAATTCTTTGCACCATTGCATGTCCGCAGTGAGTGCAAGGCACGCATTCGCGTAAACCATCTACATG
Organism: Macrothele yani; assembly: GCA_039090855.1. Classification (NCBI taxonomy): domain Eukaryota; kingdom Metazoa; phylum Arthropoda; class Arachnida; order Araneae; family Macrothelidae; genus Macrothele; species Macrothele yani. Next base: position 135,801,480 of record CM077025.1, read on the forward strand.
CGTCGTAAGATTTCTATCGAATTGCAACTCTCTGTCATCAAAATTTGGATCACGGCTGGCTGTGCCCGCTTGGTGGTATCCATGAGATAGGTCGTTTATGTTACTTTGATATTACTCGCATCCAACACGTAGCACTAACTAAATGCTTTGTATTAGGGACCGGCAAAAAAAACTACGTTTTTGAAGATGTTTTGCCACCGGTGATCGATGTTTTAACCTCAATGTTGCAGAAGCCGATACATTTTCGTGACCGATGCTTGGAACTGGTAGAGAATATCTTCTACGAAAAGTAAATGCATTTCTTTTCGTTGCATTCATAATTATAAAGAGGAAAGTAATATCACCTTTCCATTGGCTGTTTTAGTTGCTTCGTTGGCGAAAACCGAGATCTTTTCCTCGAAGGCATGTGAGCCGATGCATCGAAAAAACATCGAGGTTTCCAACGATACATCGAAAAACCATCGGGCGTTTTAAGAAATATTATTTGTTACTTGGGGTTGAATTGTTGAGCAATCACCATTACATTGAACAGAGATTTTACCCACCGATATGCCCATTCGCTGCTGCAAATCGAAACGTGTGAAATCTTCGGCTTGTTAGGAAGATATCGTGGTTTACACCGATACGTAAAAAACATCGATATTTCCACTGATACATCGGGCGTTTTAACAAATATTACGTTACTAGATGTTGCAATGTTGAGTATCACTGTTACATTGAAAGGAGATTTTACAAATAAATCGCCCATTCATTGATGCAGATGAAAAAGTGCAAATTCTTTAGTTTATTAGCAAAACATCGAGGTTCCCACCGATGCATCGGAGAATCATCGGGGTTTTCAAGATGCATCAAGCGTTTTAACAAATATTATGTAAATGGATGTTGAACAAGTGAGTATCACTGTTATATTAAAGAGAGATTTTACAAATCGTTCGCCCATTTACTGGTACAAGTCGAAAAGTGCGAGTTCTGTAGTTTATTAGCAAAATATCGAGGTTTACACCAATGCATCGAACAAAAATAGAGGTTTCTACTAATGCATCGAGCATTTTAATAAATATTATTAGTTACACGTTGTTATTGGTGAGTAATTACTGTTATATTGAACAGAGAGTTTGCACATCTATTGCGTATTTACTGCTGCAGAGTGAAAACACCGAATTTTCGACTTATTACCAAAAACGTCGAGGTTTTCACCGATACATCGAAAATTTTCACCAATTCTATCGATGCATCGATGTTTTGGAAATGAGTAACCACGGAAGTCGATCATCGATGTTACCCATCAATGTGCCCATCCCTACTTCGTATGCAGCGTTCCTCTTTTATGCATTGTAACTGCAGCGCCACCCGTGTACACGAGTCTATGTTTCATTTGGACGACCCATATAAATTAATCAGAATTGGAACCATAGTTTAAAAAAATTCGTAAGGCAAAGTGAGTAACAACATATTCTCGAAAATTTTAGTGGTGTGTTGACTGAAGTACCCTAATTAATTCAGTAGACAATGTTTTGAAAATACTATTTCGTTTTTTATTTTCATTTCATCTTATCTAATTGTTCGTGAATGCTTCAAAGAAATTTTAACAACAATTTTGATATTTGAATTCTGATAATTTAGGTGCGTCAGGGTTTAAGAATCACCGAATATGACTGATTTTCCACTTTAGTAATGTTGGCAGGGAGAGAAGAATGAAAAGGGATCAAAGGAAGCGCAAGAAATAAATAAATAAAAAAAGAGTTGGAAGGGATAGAATTAGAAAGGAAGAAAGCATAGAAAGGGACAGAAGGGGATAAAAATATTGAAAGGGAAGTAAAACAAGTATGAAGAAAAGGAGAGGACAAAAGAGAAAGATAGAAAATGAAAGTAACGTAATAAAAAGAAGTCAAAAGTAAAGTAAAGGTGGAAGGAAGGAAGGAAGACTGCAAAGATCAAGAAGACATTCACTAAATCCAGCGTGGCTTAAGAATCGATCATTTAAGTTGATTTTCTACCTCACTAACAATAAAAAAGTAAAACGAAAGTGAAGGAAAAGGTACTGACAAGAAAAAGAAGAGTTAGAGAAAGGATGAAATGCCATAATGAAAAACGAAAGGAAAAGAAAATGAATAAAATTAAAAAAAGATAGTGTAGGTAAATTAAAAGAAGTACAGCGACACATAAATAAGCAAATTAACTCTTTAATAAATAAATAAAATGTATGTTGTTTGAGAAAACAACCATTATCAAGTACGTATATGGGCATTTATAGGAATAATGCTACATTTATATAATTTTTAATTAGGGCTAAAACTTCTCATAGATTCCAGTTGATGTTGTATGTATAATCATGACGCTGAACCCACATGGTTTCACATTTTTTTGTTTGAACTTTTTGAAGATTTTTGAAACGATCCTCTAGATTTTGGCAATTATGACTAAAGATTATGAGATTTTAAACCAATCGATGAATTTAGCATGATATCAATTTGTTTTTATAAATTTTTCACTGATAATATTAAATTTGGAATTCAATATAACTTTTATAATCATTTTTTTCTGTAAACTGATGCTGGCAGTCAGAAATATGTGACTAATCATTCGTGAAATCATTATGATTTTTTTCTAGCTCGTTCAAAATAAAAAAACAGCACATCGTTAGTAAAAATGAAACTAACATTTCATGTATTTTAGATGAAGAATTTGAGGGGAAATGGTTACAAGCAAAGTGCCAAGGTTATATTGCTTTCATACACTCGTCAAATAGAAAAAAAAGTAACGGGATAGAAAAAAAAACGATGATCCACTCTTTCGCGCAGTCTTCATGATAAGGAAAAGAAGTCACAATCTCCTGTCTTCTTCAAGAATACTCCGCGAAAAATGTGATTGATTTCTATGAAAAGAAAGTACTGTACCACCCGAACGGTTCGCACAAAAGCGGCATTTGATTCCAACTCGGCAGCTTCTGATGCACAATTCATGACTCCAGTCTCAAGTTCGGCTAAGAAGTTGACTAGTGGGTAGAGCGGTACCTGGAAGCAATCCAGAATTCTCTCCACTAATGGATTATTTTCTTCTCTCTCGCTTTAGTTTCTCCCATCCCCTCCCTCTCAATGAACAATAGTAGATTTCCGGAATAAACCGTATCCTTAATCGTACGTTGTTCATTGGCGAATAAACGCTGATAATCAAATTGTGTTGCAGAAGGACTTGACCGATCTCTTCCGGCAGCGAGTAAAACGCAGCTACTTACGAAATTAAAGAGCTTCGCTCAATAAATGAAAAAAAAAAAAACCCCGGTGATATATGAAATTACCTCCATGCTCGGTATTACATGCTACCATTTTTTATACACTGGTGTTCAAAATTAAGAGAATTTGCACATTTTCTCGATTTTCACAAAAAGTACGGAACCAAAGGTACAAATTATGCCGCAGAATAAGACTGCAAATTTGCAGTGTCGAATACGTAAGCGTACACGTGCGTGTGGGAGGAGCTGTGACAGCGGAGGGCATGAAAAGCACACGTGGCTTTTTCCGCGATTAGGTCGCTCGTATTCCTTGGCGACATTCGTTGTGTTTCTTGCAGAAGTTGGTTCCATTTCATAAGCAATCAGGTGAAATGAGTTGCCACGAACGTATTGATGACGGAATGAGGTGGAGAATCGTCCGTAGATTGGAGGCAGGGCAATCGCAAGTTGCTACAGAGCTCAACGTAACGCCCAGTGTCGTCTGCAATTTGTGAAAACAGTTTAAGGACACGGGATCCACATCAAGAAGGCCTGGGCAAAGTCGTCCAAGAGCCACGACGGCCAATGAAGATCGTTATTTGGCACTTTCAGCGAGGCACCACAGGACTGCACAGCTATCTCGTGAGCTGCATGCCGCCACTGGAACCCGAGTTTCAAGGATTACTTTGCCCAAAGGTTTCATGAGAGAGGGCTTTTTGCCAGAAGACGCGCTGTTTGCGTCCCACTCACTTAAGCACACAAGAGAGCGCATTTTACATGGTGCAGACAGCATCAGCATTGGTCCAGACTTCAGTGGGGTAACGTTCTCTTCACAGACAAGTCGCGATTAAGCCTGGACACTGATTCTCGACGTACCTTTGTCTGGGACCGATACCTTTCCTCCAACATCCGAGAAAGGAACCGCTATGGCAGCGGAGTTGTCATGGTCTAAGTTGTCATCATCATGTTGGACGGCCGCACACCTCTCCATGTGTTTAACAGAGGCTCCCTGACTGCTGAGAGGTATAGGGATGCGATCTTACAGCCCTATGTTCGTACTTTCAGGGGCGCAGTTGGACCTCGGGTCCTTTTTATAGATGCCAACTCTCGTCCACATAGGGCTCACCTGGTCGACGATTATCTTGAAAGTGAGGATATTCGCCGGATGGATTGACCAGCCAGATCGCCAGACCTAAACCCTATCGAACATGTTTGGGACGCTCTTGGGAGGACAATTGGAGATCGCCATCCCCCTCCGAGAACCATCCAGGAGCTGAAAACTGCGTTGCAGCAGGAGTGGGACCAACTGCCACAGGGATTCATCAACTGCCTCGTTTCCAGTATGACGTTGCGCCGTGAGAGCTGTATGACTGTGAGAGGGGACCATACCCCATATTAGAGTCATTTTATGTTCGATCTTGCAACGTGGATTTTGGATATTCATGCGCTAATGAGCCTTACTGACGATCATGAGTGTGTACCATGACTGTTGTATGGTATACTTTTTTCTCTTATATAACTATTGATCCATACCAAATTTCATTAAAATGTGTCCATTAGTTTTTCAGAAATTCGACAAAATGTGCAAATTCTCTTAGTTTTGAACATCAGTGTATAATATTAGTTCCACCATGATGAACAACTTCAAACGCAAGACACAGAAGTGATTTCTACAAAAAAAAAACTTACCACGGCTAACCATACAATAAAACGTCCAACAACTACACTGCTGGCCACCCAAAATGCAACACCAAGAAGAACACGAGATAGCAAAGCCAGATTTACAGGACACATAACAACAGATACAAAGATGAAACGATTGAGCTTACATGCCCGTGCGACTTGCGGAACACGCAGACATCAATAGTTCGTATGGCCCCCATGGCTGGCAATAACGGCCGCTACACGCCGCGGCATCGAACGAAAGAGGCTTTGGATGCGGGCTTGGGGTATGTTGGTCCAGGCTGCTTCCACACGTTGCCACAGTTCATCAGGCGCAGCCGCGGGTGGTGCTTACCGGACCAGTCGGTTGCCGATCAACGACCAGACGTGATCGATGGGCGACATATCGGGAGAACAGGTGGGCCACAGCAGCAGTGACAACTGGTGGGCCGTGAAGAAATGCTGCACGATACGTGCCACGTGCGGGCGCGCATTGTCCTGTTGAAACGTGGCCGCTGGCAGGCCCTGCAGGTAAGGGAGGACTACAGGCTCCAAAACGTCGAACATGTAGCGGTGGCTGTTGAGTGTACCGGCGATGCGTATCAGAGCGGTGCGTGTGTCATATCCAATTGCACCCCAAACCAAAACGCCAGGCGACGTACTGGTATAACGATGCATATTGCAGGCGTCATACCGTCTCTCGCCGCCACACGCGGATCCGACCATCGTGGTATTGCAGGCAGAAACGGGATTCGTCGGAGAAGACAATGTCGTGCCATTCCGTTGTCTAGGTACGGCGTTCAACGGCCCACTGCCGCCGCACTCGCTCGTGGTGTAACGTCAATGGTAATCGGAGCAATGGGCGCAGTGCGACAAGTCCCCGCTCCTGCAGACGACGTCGAACGGTACGTGCTGACACAGGTTGTTGCGCAATACACCCTAATTCCTGCGCTAACGTTCGTGATGTGGCAGTGCGAGCCGTCAATGCCCGCCGCACAACATGCCGGTCCTCTCGTTCGGTGGTGTGCCGCGGCTGCGGCAATCGCTCACGTAGGTCCGTCTGTCCCTGCTGCACCCACCGAATCCATACTCGCCTCACTGTGGCTGAATGTCGTGCCACACGGGCGCCGATGTCTCGGTAAGATAAACCGTTGTCGCGATAAGCCATTATTCGTCCTCCGTTGAACTCCAAAACGTGCTGAAATGACTGCCGTATTCTGCGACGAGGCATCGGGAAGCTTCCCACGCTCTGGTCCGGCAGCAAAACACACTTCCACTACTTACACCCCGCCTTCTGTGCACTCTTCTTATAGTGCTTCTCGGTGGCCTACTGGGCACACATTATTTGCATATACCCTTCAATGCTAATCGTTTGCATGTCCTCTTGCGGGCGACACATGCTGCGAATTTCAGGCCAATCGGATGCTTCCTTCTTCGTGTTGCATTTTGGGTGGAAAAAGAATAAAAAGAATGACATAGACCTGTATATAAATTCGAGCAGCAAATCTACCAGAATCTGTCTTCAAGAGTTATTTGATTCTAGCATTAATCAACTTAATAAAGTATTAAAGTTTACAATGCTTTCTCTCAGAAAAAACGCATATATACTGTATATACACTGGCGTGCAAAAGTCTGAGGTGAATGCGAACCAAAATAAAATAAAATAAAATGTGATGACTCTTACGGTATCGCAAATATAATCAAAAAGAGACGGAGAGGTAGTGAGAGCCGTTACAGCATCAAAATTACATTTTATATTTTTAGGCAACACTGGCAGTCAGTCAGTTCAGAAGACGGAAATAAAACGAGAAGGCGAGTCTTGGTTTAAAGACCATGAGTGACTCAATGGGCTATAAGCAAAAGTCCTTCCTTAATTTAGGGCCACTGGCTCCAAGGAAGAGAGAGAGAGAGAGAGAGCTACTGCCGTAAGCCAAACACAAGGTCTATGCCTCTAGGGGATCCGAACCCGGACCCTTCTCGGTCGAATGGTCATAAGCCAGCGGTCTGAGCGCTGGTTTATGGCCATTCGTGTGAACTTCTGCTTATGGCACATTCAGTCACTCACAGCGCCACCTGGCCAGCCGACGAGACTTAAATTGTATTATGTGTTATGTCAGCAAGCTATTAGAGTTAGATGAGATTTTTACGTATGACTTCTTTCGAAACCATGTCCACGTTAGTTTTTTCTACTATGTGATTGTGAAGTAAAGCTAGTAACATCGTGTTGACGTTTCACTAATATAATTATTGGAGTTAATTTTTGTAGAATTTTCGTCAGTAATGTTCTACAAAGTGTCCTCTGTTATTGCACGACAGTTTACGTTTTTGGATACCGAGAATATTCGTCTTCAGTTAAAATTTTTTGTAAAAGTCCTTAATTTTTAATCCTTTAATTTATGTGTGTTAAGCCTTGAAATATTATAACGAACAGTTTTTGTTGTGGAAAAGGAAAATCCCTTACGAATTTAACTCACAGTAGTAGATGAAAACAAAGGGTTCTGCTTTGCCATAGGCTAATACATGATGCTGATGCCGCAGCCGTAGGTAAGCATGGGATCATGACGTCATTCTTCTATACGAGTTACGAGTCAAGGATGTCACTCCTTCCCATGTCAAGATTGTACTATTGCTTTTTGTTAATCGTATGAATAGTGCTCTCGATTACGCAGGTGTGCATTATCTGTGCATATTTCCTTCCTGATTCATAACATTACGCACTATACATATACACGGGTTAGACAGAATAATGTGAACACCACGCTTAGGAACGTGGCTTTTAATGCAGCTGCGTACGTCGTAATTCGCAAAGGTATCCACCACTTTTTGCTTGTAATATTTTTGTTTAGAACCTGAAGATTTTGTTTAGCTGCATTTAAAGTTTCTTGCTACAAAATTTCTTTCAGGGTGACAACGAAATGAGCAACCTAACGGACTTCGAAGATGGCTAATTATTGGTGGCCGGCTAGCTGGTGCTTCCGTGACAGAAGTCGCCAGGTTAGTTGGGGTATCGATAGCTACTGTGTCTAGCTTCATGACAGCATACCGTGTTCGTGGCAAAACCTCATCTGCGAAACACAAAAGCGGCCGGAAAACGACCCTGACTGATAGAGACAGGAGAGCATTAACGAGGATTTTCACCCGTAATAAGACGAACACGGCGCAGAAAATTAGTGAGGAGCTCAATCTGCATCTTGAGATCCCAGTATCAACGAAAACATAAAACTGCATAAACAAGATATTCATGACAGAGCTGCTATTGCAAATCCTCTGGAGACTCGGGTGAAAACACAAGAGCGACGAAAGTGGTGCCAGGTGCATACAACGTGGACTGCCAATGCATGGAAGTGTGTAATGTGGTTGGATGAATCCACATTCACACTATTCCCCACCGTAGGACGTGTTTACGTGTGGAAACCACCGTCAGAAGCGTACAACCCAGACTGTCTGCTCACAACAGTGAAGCATGAGGGTGGTTCTGTCATGCTGTGGGCGGTCATATGGTGGATGTTAGCAGGTTCCCTGATGACCTTGAAAGGACGAATGACTAGCAGGGTGTATGAAACCATTTTGGTCAAATAAGTCCATCCAATGGCGGAGGCACTGTTTCCAGCAGGGGATGCAATCTATCAAGATGATAACACCCCAATTTACAGAGCACGGAACGTTCAATCATGGTTTAAGGAATATGAGGACGAACTTTCACACCTTCCTTGGATTCCCCAAGCGCCAGACTTAAACATCATTGAGCCACTGTGGAAAACAGAGTAAGACCACCTTATCCTCCTCCTGCATCTTTCAAAGACCTGGAGGAATTTTTGCATGAAGAATTGTGTAACATCTTACTAACCACCATTTAGGATTTTCATACTTTCATTCGAAGGAGGATTCAGGTGGTTTTGAATGCCAAAGGCGGTCTCACATCCTATTAGGTACGAAAATCTTCTTTTTCTAGGTGTTCAAATTATTTTGTCCAACCCTTGTATATTAAGACTATAAAAGAGCATACGTTCCTGTGGGACTCACGTGAATAGTTGACGCCCTTTCAGGGTTGGCAAATATTCTCGGGCCACTGGGACCCCCCCCCCTGCCATGTGACAAAGTACTGAATTCTGTTCTGTCTTAGGCTAGGTCTCGTGTAAAAACGATAACGCAACCTCGATCACGGAAGAAAATTCTTCTGAAAGTAGATGATTCATCGATTTCTAACGAAGAAGAAACACGCGAAATGTCAGATATAATGGACTCAATGAATAATTTAAAAGGTTTTAAAAATGTCGACAAAGAAATCCTAGATGTGACTGAAACGTAATTCAAGTGAACCATGATTACAATACAACCCTCTTCTTATATCAGTGTGCACATATCGTTACCACTGCTGCGAATCAACCCGGAAAGGAAGAGAGGGGAGAAGAATAAGGAGAAATTAACTAACCAATCACAGCACAGACCTTACCTGTGTCGATCGTTTATTAGATCATACGAGTCAGTAGAAATTTGAATATAATTTTCTCATAGTTGTGAGGAAAATTCGATCTGATATTATGAAACTTCTAAGGGATTCTATTAATTAAGCGAAAATCGCTGATGATCGTTTCTCAGCATATATATACTGAAAAACAACGAAATTCAAATTTCGAGATGTCTATATTTCATAATTACTCGTTCACTATGTCTCCTTCGTTAGTTTGAGCATTCGACAGTACGCTGTATACACTCAATAGCCACTTTATTATGATCACCCATTCAGTATTTCGTTGGGCCACCTTTTGCCTTTAATACTGCGTAGATTCTTCGTGGCATGGACTCCACGAGATGTTGATAGGTGGTTTGTGGAATCGGAGACCATGCTTAATGAATAGCACTTTCCAGGAGTGTGAGATTGCAGGGTTGTGGATCCAGCTGTCTGATGGCTCGTTCAACTTCATACCACAAATTCTTAATGGGGTTGAGATCTGGAAATTGTGGAAGCCGCCTAAGCAAAATAAACTCACCGGCATGTTCCTGAAACCAATCCTGCACAATACGAGCACTATGGCAAGACGCATTATCTTGTTGAAAAGTAGCCATCGCCACTGGGATAAACCATCCATATGACAGGATGCACTTGGTCCACAACGATGTTTAGATATGATGTGCCAGCCAGACGTTGATCAACACGAATTAAAGGGCCCAAAGCATGCCAGGAAAACATTCCCCAAGCCATAACGTTGCCTCCACCAGCTTGAAGGGTTGTGGCAATGCATTTGGGGTCCATGCTTTCGCGCTGTTTCCGCCAAATTCTCACTCGGCCATCGGCATGGTGCAACTGAAAACGTGATTCATCGGACCACATAATTTGTTTCCAATTATCGACTGTCCAATCCTTGTGCTCCTGTGCAAACTGGAGACGTTTTCTCTTGTTAACTGCAGACAGTAAAGGTGTTCGAACAGGTCTTTGGCTGCCATATCCCGTCCAATGCAGTGTACGGCGAACAGTGCGTGCAGAGATCATTTGAGGGGATCCTTGATTAAGATGGTCTGTAATTTGCTGCACTATTACCCTTCTGTTGTCTGTTAACAGTCTGGAAACTCTCCGTTCCGCCCGAGCAGTCACTAGTCGATGACGACCACACGTTGCACGTAGAGACCCAGTTTTTTTGGCTGACAGTCCAGTCTTTAAATACTTTAACAACAGCTGCTCTGGAACATTTCACGAATGTCGCGGTTTGGGTGATACTCGCTCCATGGCTCCGAGCTCCTACAATCATCCCACGTTGAAATTCCGTCAAGTCATATTCTTTACCCATCTCGTCACCCAAAAATCACTTCTACTACTGTCGCAAGCACTAAGCTTTCCCTTTCTATACTAGCCTCGCCCTATGGCGGCAACAGCGTGCAGCCATAGCTCATTTGCTTAAAACTGTCAGGTGGTCATAATAAAGTAGCCACTCAGTGAATTTTCTATATTATATGTACAACATATACAACGCACTCAAAAAGTTCCCGGACTATAATAATAAAAATTAAATATGGACTGCATAATTTTTACCTGTGCTCAACGTAATTCACTTCTATCGCAGGTTTTACTGCGCTTATATAGAAGCTTTTCTGCAAAGCCCCTGAAATAACTGCGCTAATTTGCTCCTCTATATCGCCTAGATCTCTGGAATGTCTTGTGAAAGTCGTTTCCTTTCGTCAGATTTAATATTTTGAGATATTAAGTCTTCTGGTGCCAAATCTGACGAATACGGTGAACTTCGTAGCACAAACGCTTGCTTTTTGCGCTAAAACGCGAAACACCGGCGGTGTGACACGGCGCGTTGTGCTGAAGCAGAAGCCAATCTTCCGTCCTTTAAAATTACTGAAGAACGCATCAAACTCAATTAAGGGTTCGTTCTATTGCACAGAAGTAACACTGGATGTTGACTGTTAGTCTTTTTAGGACAAATTCACGATGAATCACACCTATAGGGTCGAAAGAAAATGATCAGCATGGTTTTCACACGGGAGTTTTCCTTGAGAACTTTGTTCGGCTTGAGCTTTTGTGGGGCTCAATCAGACGCAGCTGTGTCTTCTGGTCTCGGTATCGAAAGCAAAGCACCGCGTTTCGCTTCCCGTGGCAATTTATTTCAGTACTGTTTCGTCGTAATCAACGAGTTCAATGAAACAGCGGCAGGAATCAATAAGCGCCATTTTTTGCTCCGATGTCAGGAAACACGGAACAAACTTCGAACACACTTTTTTCTTTCCTAAATCGAGTTAAGGAATTGCTTAACTTGTTAATGTTCATCTCTGCACTCAGCTTTCACAAAGCCAAGTGACAGTTCTGCGCAGGGCCGGTGCTAGGGTGTTGGCGCCATAGGCAGTCCATCCGCCTTGAGCCTCCAGAAATTTATTATTCTTTGTGCGGCCAAACATATTGCATTTATTCAATACCTATTTCAAGATGCAAAATTACAATGTATTATAAATGAAATAGAAATAAACTAATGCTCCAATGAAAATCAAATTAAAATTTCATTTTGCGTGTTATACAACTTTGTATTTTTCGCAAAATTACCAACATGAAAGTGTCTTCAAATATGTGATACGGGCAATTTTTTGTTCGATCGTAATGCATATAATACAACAAGGTTCTTTCGTGCTTCGCCCGATAGAGAAAAAAAAAAGCAAAAGAAAAAATAATTCTAGTGGAATGAATATAGTAGCAGAGCCTCTCTTACTAGAAAATAGTTTGAGTGAGACAATTACTAACCTTTAGGCAAGCCGCTGGGGTAACGCAGTGGTCAAAAAGCTGGCTTTTTATGATTCGTCCGAGATAGGTCCCAGTTCGAATCCCGATGAGGCGTGGATGTTGTGTTTGTCTTACGGTACTGGCTCTCCCTCTTCCCTGGAACAAGTGGTCCTAAATTAGGGCCGCACGACTGCTTATAGCCATCGCGTTGCCCACTGTGGTCGTTATTCCCTCCTCCTCCCCCGTCCCAAAGAACCTCAGACGTTGAGCATTGCCACTATTTGTGATGGAAGAAGTGGACGGTCTAGAATAGATATTTCCACTGAAAGTCGGATACTACAGAATCCATTTCCTTTAAAACAAGTCAGTAAAATCATGCAAAGCATTGATTATGATACGCTTTCCAACATACCAGAAATCATTACTCAAGTTATGAGGATAATGGCTGTAGAATAAATCTCGCTCCTATGACCTGACTTTTGACCACATTTCGATAGTATTCAACAAAACCGGTAAAGTATACCTCCGGAACAACATGATAACGTTTTGTCTCAATCGATGCATTTTTACATAGGTTATAACGCATAAGAGCAATGGAATGGATCCCGATGCTATGTCCTGACCTTTGACCCCGTTTATCCCATTTTCAATAGGGTTCGTCCCCAGGTGGTTCCCTACCACTTACTAAAATTGCATCTAAATCGAACCATTTTCACGCAAGTTATGACGCATAAGGGCAATGGAATGCATCCCGTTCCTATGTCGTGACCTTTAACCACATTTATTCCATTTTCAATAGAGTTCGTCCCCAGGTGGTCCCCTACCACATACTAAAATTTTTATCGAAATCGAAATATTTTTACGCGAATTATCGTGCGGACGTACAAATCTCGAGCATATACGCTTCTTCAACGTACGGTTGGAGAGCGTAAAAAAATCTTGTGTCCTCCTCAGGCGTCGCCTGACCTCCCTGCTACATGGGGACGAGCCTGGTTTATCGCAGTTTTTCGACAGATGCGCACTTTAGTGGTAAGCTGATTTATCCGTTCTATAAAAACAGGTCTCCGTTTCCCAGTAAATAAGAATTCGCAACTTATATTGAATGAACAACAGAAAAAGCTGAGTCTATAAGACTTTACCCAGTCTATGAGAACAGGCCTCCGTTTCTCAATGAGTAAGAATTCGCAAGTTATATTAAATGGACAACATAAAATAAAACTGTCTTGTTTTTACTTTTTTCTCTCATCTATTAATTTATTTGATTTTATCAACTCTAAATCTTAGCGCCCCTTAAATTTTACCGCCCTAAGCAGCTGCCTAGTTTGCCTAACGTTTGAACCGGCCATGGTCCTGCGTGGCCAACCGCCGAACTTCTTCAATTGTATTGTTTCGACTGGTTAGTCCACTCCGTTCTACGTCCTTCCACCATATGTTTTTGAACCACTCGATCGTTGCTGAACGTAACATACTTTCTCTTAACATTTAATGAGTTCTATAACGTATCCAATGAAAAACAAAACATTTTTCGCGCCATCGTAAAATTCTGACACACCACTCCAACTGGTTGGTACTGATACTACAGCACATGTCAAACTAACATGGATGAAACTTGCTCACATGATACACAATGCTTGGTGCTAACTATATTCAGAGTTAGAATAAAAGTGTACAAAAGTGGAAAGTACAGAAAAATATCTCCGCTACGAAAAGTAGACCCTAGTGTTTACAACGAGAAGAAGCAGAATTATTTGCTCAGCAGTTCATCTGAGAAAATTTGGCTTTTCGAAATCACAGAGACTCTTTTTAGAAATGGATCCCATAAAAGAAGTTGCTCAATCAAGAACTCCTCGCATTTTCGGTCGCTGACTGTACAGCTGGGAAATGTAAGTAACTTTGAGAGGGAAGACTGGGTGGAAGTGATATGAAGACATTCGTAACTCAGTGACAACAAACTTACAATCAAAGAAATACGAGGGGGGGGTGTACTTAAGCAACCACAGGGGAGAGACAGAGAGGAGAAAGGACGATGCAGTGATCTTTGATTAGGTCATAAATCCGTAAATGGAGGAATCAGTGTGAGGCGGATCGATACCATTTTCGCCCCCCCCCACGGAGGAGCTGTGATTTAGCTATTCTACCTTCAATAATACACACATCGCCTGCTGATTTAGAAACGTTTATGCAGATGTACGTGATATTCAGTTACGCAACATACATGCAAAATACGTGGTTACGTACCTACCACGTGATATTGGGAACTATTTAAGACTGATGCTCTTCAGTGTTCGTCAATAGTGGTTGCGGATGGCCCAGTGGTCAGCGTTCGTGACTGCTACGAAGACGAAGAAACCTCAGGTTCGATGCCAGGCAGGTACGGACGCTCGAACCAATAAATATGCGCCGTGCGTCGGATGGGCACGTTAAGCCGTCGGAGCCAAGGGTAATGGTCCCCCGGTTACAAAAAAGGGGGTCTTCATTCTCCTTTCTACCTCACTTTTATATCGGGCACTCTAGCCCAAATCTCCTAGCTTCCTATTTCTAAGGGTTGTTTAAGACCTGAGGTCAGACACTCCCTTCCTAAAAACCTCTACATCTGATCGACATTAGTGTAAATCCAAAGGATCTTTCAGAATTCGATAAAGGTTTTTTTTTTCTTTTCTTTTTTTTTTTTTTTTTTGTGAGTTCCTATCTAGCTGGATCGACGATTTTGAATACAGCAGAGATTACTGGTTTCTCAGAAAAGTAATATATGCCGGGTCTTTAGTCGATGGAAAAATAACCCACGTTGCTTGTATAAGAGAGATAACTGTCGTGCGAATTGAAGAGGATCGATATTGGCAGTCGCATGCGTATAAGAAACCACTGATTTGTGCGAAGAAACGGAAAGTCTGTCCATAGGGGTGTCACGAACGCCGTGACTGGATACTGGAAGACTTGGAAAAAGTCATGTGGTCGGACAAGTCGCGGTACACCTTGTGTGACGTGCCTGCCCAGCAAGATGCACACGACATAAAGGCAGATAGCAGCGACAACGAACGTCTGCGTAGCTCAATTGGTAGAGCGACTTATTCCGGAATGAGGGGACCCGAGTTCGATCCCCGGCGTGCACAAAATTGACGGAGATATTCACTTCGTTATAATGCCGCCCGAACTTCCCGGATGACCCGGCTGTTAAAGATCTCGCAATGGTGTGATGTTCTTTCCACATCGCGAGATAAGAAAAATTAGGGAATCACTTCTCCAGCGCTTCGAAAAATGAATGTGTGTGACGTTGTATTCCACACACCAGATTGACTGGGAGTTCTTAAGTGCACGTTCTGCAGCGGATGGATGCCTGCAACGATTCATGGTCACGGCTGACCCGTGGGCCATGCCCCCGGCCCTCTTTCGGGGGGGGAGGGAGATGTGACGTGCCTGTCCAACAGGACGCACACGACATAAAGGCAGATAGCAGTGACCACAAACGTCTGCGTAGCTCAATTGGTAGAGCGAATTATCCCGGAATGAGAGGACCGGGTTCGATCCCCGGCGTGGACAAAAATGACGGAGAAATTTTCTTCGTTATACTTGCTCTGTACCTGTGCCGACGGTGGACGGAGAGTTTGCAGGAGCTCCATATATAGCAATCGATCCAGCTTGCCTTGTTAACATAACTCAAAATTCTGGAGGTGGTGTCATGGTGTGATACACCTTCTGTTGTTACAGAACGTGTCTCCTGATATTGCTGGAAAGTCGGGTGTCTTCCAAGGATTATCTGAATATTCTTTTAGATCAAGTCCATCCTACAATTGCGACTTTTTATCCAGCAGGTACGGCTACTTCATGGACGACAATAATACTACTCTCCATCGTGGAAGATGTGTTCGGCAGTAATTCAGCAAACGCGGCAGAAACTTCCACCATCTTCCCTGGCCACCACGAAGCCCGGATCTGAAACCCATTGAGACTGTATGAGACATGTTAGAGAAACAGATCTGGGAGCACAGTCGTCTTCCGTCAAATTCGAATCAGTGAGAGGACTGTTTTGTGTACGTCTGGTATGCTGCAGACGGAGATGCACTCCACTACTTTTGAAAATCTATGCCAAATTGCATACGCGCTGTAATTCGGGATGAAAGAGGTCTGACTCGGTATTGAATGAAAGTTTCTATTTCAGTGGCTGGTATTTCTGATACTCTTTTAGGTTGACTTGGAGTATAGTTTCAGCGTTGGGCGACAGACAGCGTGTACAGTATTTCACGAAGGAAAATCAGTTCGGGATCTGTTTCGAGAAAAAAAGAAGAAAAATTGGTCCGGGATCTGCATTGATCGGAAATGACTTCATGTGTTACAAAACTCTGTTTTCTATCAAACTCATTTTTCATAACAAGGAACAGACTGAAAACTTTTCAATATAAGCTGAACAAAATGTTTATTTATTTATGAAACTTTCCTGCAGGAAACTCAGGTTCTTTTTCAAAATATACCTTGCTTTCTGCTTAGAGCTCTTTTATGGGTATTCTCTTCCATTTTAATGAGACAAGGAATAAAAAATCCCTCACATATGGATTTCTGTCAGATCTTTAATGACTGTAAACGCGTTTTTAAAATTTGCTTAGTACGCTTGTCTCATTATCATAGCTTTGAACTAACCACAGTAAAGGATTCTAATACAGGAATCTCTGTAAGCCTTTCTTTGAAATTTTGCTTCCATCAATTAAAATCCGAAAAATCCTGAGGCGTTTCAAGTGATGCGGCATCTGACAAAGGAAGCGGTCGATTTCTTGAGAAAAAGAACCTGAACTCCTTTTCTTTTGTTGTTCCCCTCTCGCAAATATACGTTCGAAGAGACTAATGATTTGATTATGTAACAACACCGCAAACAATGTTAACTGACTTCCAGGCTAAGAAATAAAAATGAATTAAGGTTACGCAAGCACTTAGTTTTCAGATTCAGGTCATGCAATTTACTTATTCATGTTTATAATATTTTAACTGTTTACCCGACCTTTACATGGGGTTCGCAGACCAGAACTTGGGCATGAACTTCGTTTTGTGATATTTCCAAAGCACAGTTTTCATCCTTTAAATGCGTACTAATGGTTCAACTTCGTTTTATAAAATTATATGTGTAATGAAATAAGTCACCAATTATCTAGGGTAGAGATCTGCCCAAGCCCAGCATAGGCTATAGGCCGGCAAGCTAATTTTTATTTTTATTTTGAATCGGTTAAGTGAAAAGTTCAGAGTTTACACTGGACCCGCCCCGAACTGGAAAGTTTAGACTTTTGCTCCTGGATTAAAGAAAGACGTTTCTGCTCACAAAACAAAGACTGGCTAGCTAAAAAATTACACGACGGAGATCACCGAGTGAAACGAAAGGCATGGCTGTACATCGGGCAACGGATACGTTGATTAATTTAAATCGACAAGCCGAGCTGTACGATGAAAGACTGAAATGAACTGGTTTGTATCTTTAAAGGTTGAAATGAAATTCCGTTTTCACTTCGTTGGCTTTAATTATCTTTAAAATCGTGACGGCCGCAGTGGTCCGGATTTGAGCAACTACCCTACGCACAGTTTTAGCATACAATGCAGTTACTTCATGAGTTTGTGGAACTTTTTTTTAATTCGTATTTTGAAAAGAAACCTATGTAGAACTGCGGCAGCGGTCAGCATGACTGCTGTAGAGATTTCAAGTAAAATGGTATCACATCTCGAAATTTGTTATTAGTCAGCGTCTTCGAATACCATACAACACCTGACTGTCGTTTCCGAGCGATGTTTGCATACCTACGATACGCAACAAAAACACGGCCTTTTTTTCTTTTCCAAGAAATAACCCATAAACAGACTTAACACTATACACAAATTCCTGAAATTTATGAGCCACTTTCCGTCATTTCTTTCGTGAGTTAACAAAACATATTTCTGATACAACCTTTTCCGCGAAATGACAGAAAGAAACCTGAATTTCACGGACTTTTCGTACCAACGGGAAAATTCTGAATTTTCAAAAACTTTTCAGCAATTTCTTCCTTATATTGACGGTAAATTACATGTGTGCTAACGGGAAATTTTGATTTTTCAGAAACCTCACCGCAATTCCTTTCGTAGATTAACGTAAAAACTCCGTTTTCACTTTTTCCGTATCCGTCTGACGAGAAACTACCGGTAATAGAAGTGATTAGTGAGAATACCTGAGATTTGATTAACTTTGAAATTTCAATCGTCTGTCGAATTTTGAAGTTATGGAGGGAGATCGGATATTGTGGATAGCATATCGCATGAATTTTGTTTATTGTGGCACAGGATATTTCTTCTCCTCTCCACTATTTTGTGCACCAGTAAGAAACATTGCGTTACTGTAAGAAACCGGGTACTTAACTTATTGTACAGATGACTGTACGACGTCTGATGATTATACGATAACAGTCTTTGGACAACTTAAGACAAAAGCTATTATACTTATCAAGACTAAATTTTATATTTAGGGGCTCTTTCTGTAAAATACTACTATAAAAAAGTGCATTCCACCTTTTTAAAATATAACTGAAAGTCATAAGCACTTAAAAATATATCAAGTTGGAAAGATTTTGTTGCTTCGAAAAATCACGATGAAAAATGTTTAATTTGTGAAAAGTCCTCCTACAGAAAAAAAATATTACAAACCTGTTCAGAAAAATAATAAGCTCCAACAGAAAATAAAGTGAGTAAATCACTCATTAGTGCCAAAAAAAAAAAAAATTATTCGTTGAGCAACTTTGGCGATATATACGTGATTCGGATTTTTGAGCGTTTATAGCTGAGTGGTTAAAGGCGTGTGTTACCTGCTGAACCAACCCAAACGACAGGGGTTTGATCCTGACTGCACCGGAGGGATTTTCTTTGATAAGGGCTGAAAAATGCAGGGCCGTCGATTTTGCGGAATTTCAGTTTAAATACGGAAAAACCTGAAATGAATTTTTCCTGAAATAAACGGAACTTCTAACTACGGAAAATCTGTGAAAATACGGGTTAAAATAAACGGGCACTTTTAAAAACGGAAATTTCTGGAAAAGACGGTCACGTACCGGCAACGCCGCTTCACGTTATTTTCAGAAATTTTCCGTGAATTCACACCACTTATTTTTTACAGTGCATAGCTTCACGGAACACGATGGCGGAGCTTCTGGCGCGTTGCGCTGCTGAAACGACGATGAGGAAGTTCGAAATACTTGTTTACGTATTTGGGGATCGATACTATCTTGTTTATACTTACACGTCTAAGAGGAAATTCGTTTATATTTGCAAATGAAGTAGACAGTCAGGTCTAAACCTCATCTGTGGGAGGAATATTTACGAGAAATAGCACGTCTCTCTGCGTTATATTCCGGTTACTAACGATGTAGGTCAGTTCAGTAGAGAAGCTTTCTTTCACCAGAGGAATCCTTGTGTTGTTTGCAATAAAATGTCCAATGGAGGTTAGGCTTTCAATACTTAAACGACAGCGACATGTGACGTGCCTGCCCCTCAGGACGCACATGAGATGTCAGATAACAGTGAGAGCAGATGTTCGCGTAGCTCAGTTGGAAGAGCGACTTACTCCAGAGTGAGGGGACCCGGATTTTGATGTCCGGCGCGGACAAACTTGTACGTTATAGACACCATATCAACACATGTGCGCGCAACAAGCAGTACAGCTGACTGTAAAGAAACTGCAACTATGCATTTAGGATGCTTATTGACTCAACCTTGTACCAAACCTGCAAATGTACACTAATATCGGGTGGCTCAAAAATCCATTTAAATTTAAAAACTATATAACATAAGAACAAGCACGTGTATAACAATGCGGTTTGCACAAAAAGCATCCGTTAGGGATTTTGCTTGGCAACGGAAAACCATTCACTTCGAAACCGCAATGAAAAGGGGCGCTTTACCAGCATCGCGTGCAAACCATAGAAGATATGCAAATCTGATGCCTTTAAGCTACAGTTATTAATCATGTGTATTCCAGTGAAGCCTTCATCCCTCTCATTACTGAAAATTATGCTCAACAGTGTAAACTTGCTTCGTTAATCTACGAAATGAATCACTGTCAGTGATTCATTTCGTAGATTAACGAAGCAAATTTCTGATACAACCTTACCGTGTAATAACGTTAGGGAAAAAATCTAACTTCACGGATTTTTCGTACGCCAGGAAAATTCTGAATTTTCAGAAAAAGCTTTCCGCAATTCCTTTCATATACTCTGTATAAAAGGTGAATTGCTCTTTCTAAGAGGTGTTAACGGAAAATTCTGAATTTTCAGAAACTTTTTCGCAAAGCCTTACGTATATTAACGGAAAATTCTGTTCTCACTTTTTCCGTATCCATATGAGAGAAAAATTCCGGTAATAGGAACAATTCACGGGAATACTTGAGGTTTGATTAACTACACTCACGGACAATGCAATTTGAGCACCTGGAAGAAAACATGCTACAACCGCGAAACTTTGCAAATAGCTACAGTGCGTGCTGGTAAGCAAAGGATCCACGTTTGGTGCGATTGCGCATGACCGCACTCCCTGTGGTGACGCTGCAAGCACGAACTGGCAGCCTTATAAACAGGCGTGTAGTCGATCCCCCATGAAAGCGAAAAGCACCGTCCGATGCAAGCAAGAGTACAAAGTAACAAGAATGCCGGGTAGACGCCAGAGACGTCGATTTACGCAATTTACGATCTATAAGACAGGCGGGATCATCGGGCTGAAAACCACAGGGTGGTCGAAGCGCTGTATACTCCGCCACGTGGATCGTTCTGACCACACCGTCCGCCTGTGTTGGGAGCAGTGGGCACGTGACGGCACTGCCACACGGCGGAGCAGCTCCGGACGGACCAGGAGGACCACCGGTAGAGAGGGTCGACGGATCGTGCGCTGGGCACGAACGGATTCCAGGAGGACAGGGTCCACTATACAGGCAGATGTAGCTGCTCCTGTGTGCTCCGAACCATTTCACGACGCCTCACGGAAGCGAATTTGCGATCCCAGCGCCCCTTACGTATGCTGCCATTAACAACGGAAGATCACCGGCTCCGTGTGCAGTGGTGCTAGGCCAGAGTAACGTCGAACGCCACAGACTGGCGACGTGTGGTGTTTAGCGATGAGTGCCGCTTCGTTTTTGGGACATATAATTATCGTGTCTGGGTGTGGAGGTCCCCGGGTGAACGGAACAATCCCAACTTCGCTATCGAGTGCCACACTATGGTCTGGGGAGCAATTGTTTATGATAGCCGATCAGCTCTAGTAGTGGTACGTGGATAATTGACAGGCCAGCGGTATGTGGATGAGATCCTACGGCCCCATGTGCTCCCATTCCTGGCCGGGATTCCAGGTGCACCATACCAGCAGGATAATGTCCACCCGTTCACTGCTCGGGTTGCCCAGGACTGCCTACGTGGCGTACAGACACTTCCATGGCCTGCTCGCTCCCCAGACAAGTTCCCTATCGAGCATATGTGGGACCATTTGAAACGCCGGGTGCTACCGTGCTGCACTATCCAGAATTTGGAGCACACCGTCAAGCATGTGTAGGCAAGTCTGCCGCAGAACAACATCAAGCGCCTGTTCGCCTCCATGCCGGACCGTATTGCAGCATGTATCACCGCACGAGGCGGTGCGACTCACTACTGATAATGACCGGACTGCGTGCCACAGATCCCTCTGTAATTGTCCTGCAGCTCTGGTTATGCCATCATGTGTATCATTACGTTCATAAAATTTCAGTCAATCCAATGCTTGCTTCTTGGTGCGCAAATTTCATTGTCCGTGAGTGTATTAAATTGTTTGTATGATGTCTATGCATCAGTCAGTAGACCCCTTGAGACAAACGCTATTATAATAGCTTTGTACATTTTATATTTAGGGGTTTTTTGAAATAATAATATGAAGCAGTACATTTGACCTTTTCTTAAAGATAATGGTGAAAATACTCCAAATACGTGGCAACAGTAAATAAAGAAATACATCGCTCTTTCCACGTTCCAGAAACACACAGCAACCGAAAAATTGTTTTCCAGCCGCCGCTGTGGAATTGAACCACAGAACTCTTGATATCTAGCCGAGTACGTTACATTACACCACGGTGGCCAACAATCCACGGTGCTATGTGTATTTTTAAGTCAGCATGTAACGCACTCGGCTAGATATCGAGAGTTCTGTGGTTCAATTCCTCAGCGGCGGCTGGAAAACAATATTTCGGTTGCTGTGTGTTTCTGGAACGTGGAAAGAGCGATGTATTTATTTATTAAAGATAATGAAAAGTCATTTGTAAGTTTAAAAAGATCTTGAGTTCCAAAGCATGCCGTTATTTCGAAAAATCCCGATGAAAAAAATAAGTAATTTGTAATAAGTCTCCCTACAGAAAAACATTAAGGTCCAACAACAAATGAAATGAGTAATTCACCCACATTAATAAAAAAATTTCATCGTGGAGCAATTACAATTCTACCTTATATGGGAGAGATTTTCATAAAAATTTCTGGCTCCGTGATAAGACACGCGCTTCCTGTGCGGTTGGTCGCTGGTTTAAATCCAACTAAAGAGGAATAAGTGGCCTCGGATGGCCTAGTGGTCAACGTTTGTGATTGCCACGGAGAAACCTCAAGTTCGATCCCAGGCAGGTACAAACGCTCGAACCACTAAAATTCGCGTCGGATGGTCAGGTTAAGCAGTCGGACCCAGGGTACTGGTCCCCTGGTAATAAATAAGAGCGCCTTTCTACATAGCTTCCGTGTCACTTTCCTATCAGTTACTCTAGCCCAAATCTCCTAGCTTCCTATTTCTAAGGGTTGTTTAAAACCTGGAGTCAGACACTCCCTTCCTAAAATGCGCTACATTTGATCTGAATTGGAGATATTCCAAAATTTCAGAAAAAATACGGAAAACGCCGAAATGAATTTTTCTGAAATAAACGGAATTACTGACTACGGAAATAAAAAACGCAAGTTTAGTTAAAAGTCTCACACCTGCCGACAAATTTTCGGCGCGTTATTTTCAGAAAATTTCCGTGAATTTGCACCACTGATTTTTTTACAGTGTAGAGGAATGTTGCTACGATTTTGCCTTTAGCGGATAGAGGCTTGTTAGTAAACTTTTTTATGTAAGCGGAGAATGGGCAACAGAATACCCAAGAAGTGCTTATAGTGTACTAAATCTATTACTACGCTATATTTACATTTCAAGTCTAAATTTGCCTTGAAGAAAGTTTCCCAGTGGAGAGCGAAAGCTTGGCGAATCTTTATACGTATTACACCACTAAATAAACGGATTTACTAGGATATAAGCGCTTCTAGAGTGTGCAAGGTCTGGTGTACTTTGAAATAACGTGGGCAACGAAATTTTTGCGACAGTTCCGATGACAAAAAGGACTAAAGAATGGCCAAGGTCCAATTTCCTGTGCCTGTTTTCAGTGGTGAGGCGATTTGAGGAAACGGAAGATTTCTGGATCGTCCCCGATACGACAGACCCGTTCGAATGGCGTTTCATCCGAAATGGACGAACTAGCATTTCAAACGATAAGGGAACAAACAGTGCTCGAGAAGCCGCAAGATGTTTGCGCATACCAAGAGCATCAGTAAATCTTGTACCATTACAAGATGTGTTAAATCTGTACCCATACAAACTGCAAACTTTACACCAGCTGTTACCACACAGAGGAGAAATTTGCCAAATGAGCCCAGGCAAAAACCAATGAGGATCTCCATTTGTTGTTAAATGTGTTGTGGACAGAGTTTGTTCATTTTTCGCTGCATGGGTCTCTCAACACGCATAATTGCCGAATATGGCAGCAGAACAATGCACATGATTATACCAAGAAATCACTGCATTCACTACGAATCATGGTGTGGCGTAGATTCAATGCATCCGACATTCCTGGGGATTTTTTCTTTGAGAAACCGTGCCCCTGAAGCGGCTGGAAGACTTGCTTAGTAAATGCAGAAAGCTACATAGAAACGGGGTACCATGTGTGCAAGGGAAAAATCTGTTGCACGCAGTAACGTTCATGCCGGATGAAGCACCAGCTCACGTCGCATCTACAGTAAAGGACTTGTCACCATATTTAGTGCAGAAAGATTAATCAGCAGGCACTGCAACATCCCATAGTCACCTCGGTCTGCATATCAAACACTCGTGGATTTCTAGTTGTGGAGTTGTCCAGAAATGTACCAGAAAAGATCTTCCACACTGACGCAACCGAAGAAAGACATTGGTCGCGAAGTCTGTTGCATTCACCCGGACATGCTACATTCGGCGGTCACTGGAGCTGTCATACGCTTGAATGCAATACCTTTTGGTGGAAGATATGTTGAACAGTTACTGTTGCAATAGTGTCACCAAATGAATGCAACGTAAACATTTTTATTACTTTTCACTGTATTTACAAACTTTTAGCAGTTATTGCTCTTTATCAGCGACTATTTGAATTGAAAGTTTTTCCGTTCCAAAACAAAATCCCTCTAAAACCAGATGCTTTTCCAACCCGTACTGTAATTACTGTAATACAGGCATTTGGTCTTTAGTTATAAAGTGTTGAAACTTTAATGAACTTTTGGCCCACCCCGTATTATAAATACGTACATTACCTACACATGTATATACTGTATACTCGTATTACAAAGCAGCAATGTTACCAAAATATTAAGGTGAGCGTGAATTGTGTTCACGATGTTTCCCGTCAATGGTAGGGTGCATATCGACCAAAAAGATTACTTGCGAGTCCAAATTTTCCTTCAATGGTACGGTGTATATCGACCAAAAGTCAATGGTAGGGTGTATATGGACCAAAAGTCAATGGTAGGTATATATCAACCAAAAGTCAATGGTAGGGTGTATATCGACCAAAAATATTACTTGCTAGTCCAAATTTCCCGTCAATGGTAGGGTGTATATCGACCAAAAAGATTACTTGCGAGTCCAAATTTCCCGTCAATGGTAGGGTGTATATCGACCAAAAAGATTACTTGCGAGTCCAAATTTCCCGTCAATGGTAGGGTGTATATCTGCAGAAGAGCACCATCGTGATTGTTTCTTTTTGCCTGTGAAGCATGGAGATGAATTCTTCGTACTGTGGAGTACCATATCATGGCATTTCTTAAGGCCATTTGATATTCTTCAGGGTTGTGTCAAATGTGCAAAGCACCAATCCCTTCTTGGTGACCACTTGCACCCAATGTTGAAGACACTGTTCACTAGTGACTGTCCCTGATTTCAAGCTAATAATACATCTGTGCATTGTGCGAAACGTAAGAAGTTGTGGTTTGCTGAGCATGAGGTACAGCAGCTATACCCTGGCCACCTCAATCTCCAGACTACAATATCTAGAGCGAAAGAGCAGATCACACTTTCCACTTGCAGTATCACTAGCACAGTTGGGGCATATTTCACTGAAAGAATGTTCTCATATTAAATTATCGGATGCGCACAAATTGCGTTAGTATATTCCAAGTTGAACTGTTTCTGTTTTGAAAGCCTGAGGTAGTGTTACAGCTCATTTACAGAAAGTTCTCCTAAACAGGAAGTGTTTCCATTATTTTGATAAACCCTGCACATATACAGACACAGATCATATTTATATACACTGAGTAGCTACTTTATTATGACCACCTGACAGTTTTAAGCAAATGAGCTATGGATGCACGCTATTGCCGCCAGAGGGCGAGGCTAGTATAAAAAGGGAAAGCTTAGTGCTTGCGACAGTAGTAGAAGTGATTTTTGGGTGACGAGATGGGTAAAAAATGCGATTTGACGAACTTTCAACGTGAGATGATTGTAGGAGCTCGGAGCCATGGAGCGAGTATCACCGAGCGAGTATCAGCTGTTGTTAAAGTGTTTAAAGACTGGACTGTCTGCCCCAAAACTGGGTCTCTACGTGCAACGTGTGATAGTCATCAACTAGTGACTGCTCGGGCGGGACGGAGAGTGTCCATAATGGAATCAGACAACAGAAGGGCAATACTGCAGCAAATTGTAGACCATCTTAATCAAGGATCCCCCAAATGATCTCTGCACGCACTGTTAGCCGTACGCTGCATCGAATGGGATATGATAGCCGAAGTCCTGTTCGAACACCCTTGCTGTCTGCAGTTAACAAGAGAAAACGTCTCCAGTTCGCACAGGAGCACAAGGATTGGACAGTCGATAATTGGAAACAAATTATGTGGTCCGATGAATCACGTTTTCAGTTGCACCATGCCGACGGCCGAGTGAGAATTTGGCGGAAACAGCACGAAAGTATGGACCCCAAATGCATTGCTACAACCCTTAAAGCTGGTGGAGGCAACGTTATGGTTTGGGGAATGTTTCCCTGGCATGCTTTGTGCCCTTTATTCGTGTCTGAATGGCACATCATATCTAAAATTCGTCGCGGACCAAGTGCATCCTGTCATGTGGATGGCTTATCCCAAAGGCGATGGCTACTTTCAACAAGAATATGCGTCCTGCCATAGTGCTCGTATTGTACAGGATTGGTTTTAGGAACATGCCGGGGAGTTTACTTTGCTTAGGTGGCCGCCACAATCTCCAGATCTCAACCCCATTTTGAATTTGTGGGATGAAATTGAACGAGCCATCAGACAGCTGTATCCACAACCCTGCAATCTCACACTCCTGCAAAGCGCTATTCATCAAGCATGGTCTTAGATTCCACAAACCACCTATCAATATCTCGTGGAGTCCATGCCACGAAGAATCGACGCAGTATTAAAGGCAAAAGGTGGTCCAACGAAGTACTGAGGGGGTGGTCATAATAAAGTGGCCACTCAGTGTATAGAGAAAAACAGACAGATAGACAGAGAGAGAGAGAGAGAGAGAGTAACATATATCATAAATTCAAAAGTATAGCAAGCCTGGTATTTTTTTAGTTTAAACTTTCCCCTATTCATATTTTCTTATTTTAAGCAATAGTTTTTAAATGCGGAATCATGTGCCGTCAGAGGGGAAATGACAATGCCATTGTCTAGCAAGCGTTCAAGAATTAACAAATACCAGCGGGTGTGTTTATGGCTCCAGAACACAGAATAATGGCAAAGCCCTTATGAGAAGGAAGCAAAAATGCTTTTCTAGAGATCTGGAGGAGCAGTTTTCAGAATTTTTCCCGAATTCGTATTGCTCAGAAGAAGATCATATCATCATTCGTGTGACTGGAGCCACAGACACACGACTGATGATTGTGGACGTGGAGGGAAGTTTATTGATGCCCTGAGACCTAAGAGCCGAAACTCATCACGATGGATGATTCCTCAAGACTTGGGGAGGTTCTCATAGATTGATGGAACTTCCGACGAGGGAGGAAGAATTGTGCAAACAAAACTCCCACGGGGGAACAGATCGCGTCGACCACTGTTCCTAACAATTTGTTTTGTAGATTTATTTTTTTTTCTGTGACCATGATATACGGCGACAACGGGTGCAAACGGAGAAGGAAGTCATTTTGTTTTCCTTTTGAAAGAAAATACTGAGGAATGTTTTTTTTTTATATCGGCTCTAAAATACAATAAAAAAAACTGCATACTAACTCTAACGAATGCGAAACTGAAGTAGAAATATAAGGTTTTTAAAACTGTGGGTTTCATTTCCAACGGTATAATATTATTTTTCAGTTTAAGTATTCCCATTAGTATCAAAGTTTGGAAGAATTCTGATACCGACAACGTAGGACACAAATTTTGCCACTTAAAGCGCCCAATGTACTGAACCAAATGGTGCCTAAAAATTTACACTCTCCGCAAACATAAATGCTCTCATAGCGGCCTGGTTTTACAAAAGCTGTGGAAAGCCAATTCCTTTCCCTCTCTCATCTAAGCAGCACCGACCATAAACCTATCATTGATAAGCGCACTCTGCAAATCCTTTATTCCCCGCTCCATGACCTAAGGCAGGGATGGCCAACCCACTACTCGCCACGTGCCATTTTTGATGTAGATAATCTTTAACGTGCCACTACACCTTAACCTAACCCTCCCATTTCCACGGTTACCAGAAAGGATACAAAAATCAGGTATCTCTGTATACTTCACATAAAATAGTACTGAAGAAGCTAAAAATATTGTTAAACCAATACTATTCGTTAAACAATAAGAACTAGTTTACTAGCATAATAAAAACACAAATTACTTGCAAAGAAAGAAACATACTCCAACATTGTATAATTACATTTACATGAAACAACCCCGGCTTAGTTCTTAGTGAGACTTTTGGATGTTTTTCCTCTTCGCCAGTTCTTCAATGTTGAGATTCAGAGATGAAATAGCAAGAACCAGCAGAGTTTAGAAGTGCTGATCAGTGAATGCTGAACGGTGCTTATTTTTCACCAAGTTCATGATAGGAAAAGTATTTTCACATATTTTCGACCCGAACCGGCAAAAATATCGCAGGGCCATGTCTCGTAGTGCATGAAACTGAGAGAGGGGGTGCAGGGGGGTGGGTGTATTTTCAGAAAGTGGCAAATTCCTGGCTGGCTGGATTTCCAAGCACCTTGAACTTGCTGTGAATTGCTGTGTTATTTTGAAGCTCCAAAATTTCAGTCTGCGCATCAGTAGGATAGTGAATGATGTCCTCGATAGAAAGGAAGGGGTTTGTTAAAAAGGAAATTTTGTTTTTCGTTGCGGAAGTCTGGTAACCTGGCTTTAAAGAACTTTTTCAAATCAGAAATATGTTGCTGATATTTAGAAAAGTTTGGAATCTCCCCGAACTCAGTTGTTTCATTCGTGGAAAACGCACGAGATCATGCCGAGAAAGATGCATTCCAAGAAGAACATGGTTTGTCCTAAATGCCTCAACTGAGTTGAATAAC
Source organism: Macrothele yani (assembly GCA_039090855.1). NCBI lineage: Eukaryota > Metazoa > Arthropoda > Arachnida > Araneae > Macrothelidae > Macrothele > Macrothele yani. Next base: position 135,830,362 of record CM077025.1, read on the forward strand.
ACCTGGGAAAAGATCGTTTTTACCTTGCAAATGCAGATTTAAGTTGTTAAGTGGGCCTAAGATGTCCGTCGCAAATGCTAAATCGTTTGATAAATTATTAAAATTGCAAAAAGAGACTTTGGGCTCGTGCAGCTTTGAAACCTTCCGCGTGCCGCTGGTTGGCCATTCTTGATCTAAGGCATGATGGGAAAGGACTAGTACTCCTGACACATACATCATGTCACTGAACAGAAGTAATGACTCAAAAACTTCTCTCTCTTTCCATAGGTTCATCGATATTGTTATAGCCATTTTAGCAGTAATCAATCAGAAAGGATTATTGCTAATCATCCCTCTAAAGGACCACTTTGAATAACAAAGTTAAGGTAAAAGCAACGATTTCTGATGCGTAGGTTCACTCATCCCAACCGCGTTCGGCCCACTTCTAAGAAAGCAAACCCAATCGTTCGAGCTGATTTGAGTCCATTTTGCTAACTTTGAATTAATTCGTGCCAAAAGGTTGAAGGGTTGAAGAAACGAACACAGTCATTACCATCAGTACAGAAGTAACAACCACATCTCACTCTAGATTTGAATCTTTGTCCAACAGTAAAAACACTCAAATTTCCTTTCCGCAAAACACTAGACCACTAAACAACACGATAAGTCAGAGAAGGTACATTTAAAGATAATGGAAGAAATCCGTTTACAAAGTCAACAAAATACACATATGCCAAGCTTTAGCTTACCAACGGATGGTTTCCGAAAGGCAGACAACACAACACAGAGCAATGCGGGACGTAGTTTAAACATATCAGGATTCAAGCATTAAATTTCAAATTTGACTATACTTGACTTGAGTTAAAAAAGAAAGTAAAAAGAAAAAATTCTAGCCAGTAGCAGCTTCTGATACTAAACAGCAGGATTCAAGTAACACGCCAAACAGGAATAGCAAATTACGACACATTCACTAAAATAGTAAATACAAAATAAAGTAAAACATATACATAATTTGATTAATAACTGTAAAGAATGTAATAAAATAAAGCTTAATGCAGTTGGAGCCAAGTCCTTAAGAGATCCATATGAATTGAGGCAATTCCAGAGATACCGAGTCGATGTACAAATTCGGTGTTAACAGGATTCCCATGATTTCCCTAGATGCAGATCCTTTTAGCGTGGTGCATTATGCCACATATATTGTGAAACTCCAATGGGGTACCTTATAACTTCCTGAGAAGGGGTCATAGAAAAAGCTCCATTCTGGTTCATACATTCAGCTTTACAGAAGGTATTTTAATTGAACAGAATGACTTTTCATTTTATTTGCATCGTTACAGGGCTGTTCAACGTGTTATTTTCCGTGAACTTTCACGTGAGTCTGTGAAGCCTTTGTTTGTAAGGAAATTTTGCAGTTCCGTGGTTTTAGCTATATTTTCCCTAGATAATGAAGTGAAAACTCGCTTTTATGCAGTGATGCTTTTTATTCAGTTCCGTATATGGCGAAGGTGTCGTATGATCTTTGTCCTAATTTCTTTATTGTTGTTCATATTATTTACACATTGATCTGTTTCTCCTTATTATATCAGACTTCTTTCTCAGTTACCTTCCTATTATTCTCTTTCCAAATCTAATTTCTGCTTCAATCTCCCATTTGGGCATCAAACAAATGATAATCTCGAAACTCTCCGTTCAACGATCAGATCAAGACCTCTCTTTGTTTTTCTCCTCTCTTCTCTCAAAAACAGCCGATTTTGTCTCCCTAGTCAACATTGCCACCCCTTTGAGGCCACCAGGCCAGCTCTATGTCACTTCCCCTCTCTGACACCCCTTTATTAGCAACTTACTTCGCACGTGGTTCTTCTTGTTACGAGCGAACCATTGCTCGTTCCACAACCTTCTCAAAAAGTGGAACTCCGAACAAAGCGATTTCCAGGGCAAATAAATTAATATAAACTGAACCCTAAGACTAAATGAGCTGGTCAATAATGGTGTTTCTTACGGACTACGGAAGGATGAAGGAAGTGACTACCTTCCCTCGCATTAAGACAGCTGACAGAAAACTATACTCTGAGTCAACCTGAGAGTGAACCACTATGAAGGGTACGAAACAGCTACCTCCGCTACGAAAAATAGTCCCTAGCGTTTAGAGCAAAAAGCATCAGAATTATTGCTTAGAATCTTTTTTTTTTTTTTTTATTTGCTCAACAGTTTATCAGACAAAACTGCTATCTAAAAAAATATTCTAGAAGTTAGAGCGCTTTTAGAAATAAATTTGTTCTGAGAAGTTGCTGAATCAAGAGCTTTGCAACTTTCGGCTATTTCTGCCCACTTGGGATACAACTCGGACATGGGGAAGGGGTGGAAGACCTCTCCTAACATTAGCAACAAAGAAGCAATAAATTGACAGTCGGGGAAACTCGAAGGGTGCGTTACTTGAACAGGCAGTAGGGGAAGCAGGTCGGCCTGCACCAGACCCCCACTCACAATCCCCACTGCTTGTGAGATTTATGGGGGGGGGGGACAGTAGAAGAGCACACTAACGCGGATGGATACCTTTCTTGCGTTCCACGACGAGATACCTTTCTTGCGTTCCACGACGCCTTTCCCAGCAATACACTTTTTGGTTGAATTGGAGTATAGTGAAAGGAAGAATCAATCGTCTCAATAGCACCAACGGAAAATGGAAGTGACGTTAACAATAAGGCGATATTAAAGGTCAATATTAATATTAACTTTCGCTGAAATTAATACGCCCAGGATTACGTATTGCCTCTGATCATGACAGTAAATCCAGAATTGTTTTGGGTGTTTTTACTCTTACACTACCCGTCCGAGCTTTCGGAGAGTATTTTGGAAAAGGGATGTACGGTATGAATCAATGAACTTTAAATGGATTTTACTGCACATGATTTTCAAGAATAGCAAGTATGGATTTTACTGAACTCCGGGAAAGGCCGGCTGGCATTACTTGGTCAGTAATAACTTTCAATTCTTTTCTTTTAGCTTCATCATTAGCAGAGATGACAAAGGTCTCCTGAAAAGGGATCTGATAATAATGGATTTATATTTTGTAGATCGAAAGATTGGAATAGTAAATTTACTTAAACTAGTAAATAGATTTATTGTACATTTGTGATTGTCTCTAGCCCCGTGATGATGGATACTTCCAGAAGGACAATTATTCTCGTGGTTGTCACTTTTGTTGTGAATGTTGTTATAGCAGTTGATGACGATTACGGTTCTTGAAGATATCATGGACACCAGAAGACTCAATGAATATTGCGGATTCTCTCTCTCGTGCGAGAAGGAAGAAAACAAACGTATTAAATCGCATGGAAAACAATTACGCTTCTGATTAGATGGGAATATTTTTTTATTTTTTAGGAGTTCCACCGAGGGGTGGGGGATTCAAGACTTATGTTTTCATTCATGTAACCTTTCGCGCTATCCCCCTCTTCTTACTGGAAATGCATTTCAGTTCCGACTAGTATTTGACTTTGAATGCCTCTTCTTTTGCTTTACTCTTTCGTAGGGTTGGTTTCATTTTCTGATTCTACGCAAGGAGTTCTTTGGTTGGCTAGCTTTGCATGGGATAAGGGGACAATTTTAACCTGCTGATGAAGGGTCTTCACACACGCACTACTGCCCATTAAAATCGTAAGTGACCGTCAAATGATTTATATTCACTTCTTCAGGATATTTCTGATAGCTCTTTCATACTGTATGAAGAACGGAGGCCTGTTCCTTTTTCTTGTGTGTGGGAGTGGAAGAACCTTTCTCTCTAATGATGTGAGGGGATATATTTTCCCGGTAGAGAAGTTCGCTCTAAACTACTTAAGTAAAAATACTCTCTGCTTTTCCAAGTTGCGAAATTAAAGTCACTGCGAAAAAAAAATACGATTACGGGAGAAATCCTAACTCCTTCTACTTTCAGTTTTCCGATAGTTTTTAAAATGAAATTCATTTAATTTTCATTTCATTTTTAGTTGTCACATCAAAATATATATCTTCTGAAAGTTCATTTTTAATCCCACTTCTTATCTCTTGTCAGCAAGTTCCTGTATCATACTCTGCAGCTCTGATGGGGATCCGTCCCCATAGAAGATATTTTTATTATCGTATCGTATTAATTATTAAGTCCGTCCCCATAGAAGGAAAACTTGCGCCCATGATTGAGAATTGGGCAGGAGAGGATTTAAAACAGTTGTTGGCATGTTTTTCTCTGCAGGACTAAAAACATTCTGCAACGTACGTCTCCCGTCGCCGCGATTCTGCTATGTGGTGTTGAAGTGGATTTAGGTACGTGATTGAGATTTTTACCTTCTTAAATGGCCATCTTAGTACCCGGATCTCAATCTCATTGAGAATATTTTTTGCTGGATGTAGTGGAATGGGCTATCAGCCGGCCGAGCCTTTGACGTACAATCGGCAGGAAATACAAGATGCTACGCAGTGGCGCACTAATTTTAGTTACTATGCCATACAGTAGCTGAAATATTAATACCAGAAAGTGAGGATAACGTGTTATGTTAAAATAATTTAAAGATGTTATTTACCTTAAAGAAATGAACAGAAATATTTTCAATACCATTTATGTGAAACAAATAAAGGTAAATAAAATATAACGCAAGCCACGGTTTGAACCGGTACTGTATTTCATATTTAAATGTAAACTTTAAATATGAAATACAGTAAAATATCGATTGTGTATCTAATTGCAAATATTTAGTAACCAGTATAATATCGGTATTGAAGATGCATACATTAATATTATTAATAACATCTGTAAATATTCAAGTGCAAAGACTCGGCTGTTTTACAGCACACATAATAATTGGAAAGGGAGTGCGTCCCCCTCTCTCGGATGCCAAGTCTTGGTTCTCCAAGTGTTGGTTTTAGAAGACAAAGGGAGTAAGACAAGGTGACACCATATCTCCCAAGCTCTTTAAATGCCACATTGGAAAATGTCTTTCAATCACTGAACTGTGAAAACAAAGGGATAAAGGTTAATGGAGATTATCTAACTCACCTTCGTTTTGCTGATGACATAGTCATTTTTGCAAATACCCCATCAGAGCAGCAGAGTATGATACAGGAACTTGCTGACAAGAGAAAAGAAGTGGGATTAAAAATGAACTTTCAGAAGACAAAAGTGATGTACAATGCTTTTACAAGAAATGAAAATTTATCGATTGATGGAGAAAAGCTGAAGATAACAGACACGTACGTTTATCTTGGACAGCAGATATTAAGTGAGGGTCACATTGATGAAGAAATTAATCAGCGTATAAAACTTTCCTGGAGAGCTTTTGGAAGAAACAGCATACTTTTCAAGAGCAATATACGATTATGTCTTAAAAGAAAAGTGTTTGATCAATGCATCCTTCCAGTGCTTACGTATGGTGCAGAGACGTGGACCTTAACTAAAAGAGACATACAAAGGCTGCAGACAACTCAAAGCAGCATGGAGAGGTGCATGCTTGGTGTAACCAGAAGAGATGAGAAAAATGACCAGAGTAGAAGACATCATGATCAGAGCAAAATCCCTGAAATGGTAATGGGCTGGACATACTGCCAGAAGAAGAGACCATTGATGGACAGTCGAAATTTTAGATTGGGTTCCAAGGGACAGGAAAATACCCAGAAGAAGACTGGCACAAGATAGACCGTTGTGGAAGAGGCTTGGAGAGACCTTCGTCCAACAGTGGATTGATAATGGTTGACAATGATGATGATAATGATAAGATCAATCCGTCCTTTAAACAAGAAGTGCTTCACCAAACAATGACCAAACACACACACACACACACACACACACACATGCGCGCGCGAGGGTATAGGAATACACAAGCACAAGACATTGAGTAATAAGCATCTACAAACAGAAACGAAGGCCAGGAGATTCAAGACAGTTATCCGACCTTGCGCAATTAGAATAAGAGCATAGTTGACGAAAACTAAAGAACATGCAGCGTAGCTGAAGAATAAAAGATACTGAAATATAACAAATAACAGAAGATTGGGAAAAATAAGAAAACTTACAGTATCCTGCAAAATGCAACCCATAAATGAACGAACATGAGTTTGGCGGGATCCCATGAAGCAACGGACTTAACTTGCCTCGTAAACACAACTCAAGATTCTGGAGGTGGTGTCATGGTGTAGGGCGCATTCTGTTGATACGGAATAGGTCCCCTGATGTTGCTGGAATGGTGTGTTGCTACAGAATGGGTCCCCTGATGTTGCTGGAATGGTATATTGGAACGGAATGGGTCCCATGATGTTGCTGGAATGGTGTGTTGGTACGGAATGGGTCCCCTGATGTTGTTGGAATGGTATGTTGGTACGGAATGGGTCCTTTGATGTTGCTGGAATGGTATGTTGGTACGGAATGGATCCCATGATGTTGTTGGAATGGTATGTTGGTACGGAATGGGTCCCATGATGTTGCTGGAATGGTGTGTTGGTACGGAATGGGTCCCCTGATGTTGCTGGAATGGTGTGTTGGTACGGAATGGGTCCCCTGATGTTGCTGGAATGGTGTGTTGGTGCGGAATGGGTCCCCTGATGTTGCTGGAATGGTGTGTTGGTACGGAATGGATCCCCTGATGTTGCTGGAATGCTGTGTTGGTACGGAATGGGTCCCCTGATGTTGCTGGAATGGTGTGTTGGTACGGAATGGGTCCCCTGATGTTGTTGGAAGGCAGGGTGTCCTACAAAGATTATACGAACATTGTTGCCGATCAAGTCCGTCATGCAATGTTTAATTTCTGTCCAGCAAGTAGCGGCTGTTTCATGGACGACAAGGCTACTGACCAACGGGCAAAATTAGGGACGTCGCCAAGGGAGTGCGAGGGGGGGATTTCGTCCAGGGACATCGCTAGACTTCGAAAACAGGATGGGCGATGGGTGGGCGAGTATTACTTTGGGTAAGGCAAGTTTAGGAAATTTTAATGTTTTGTTTTTGTTTTTGTTTTTTTTGACAAAGCAGTGAAAAAACTAGTTTTTAATGATTTCCCTCCACCTGGACACACATACACGAGTTTGACAAGTTACGCCACAGGTGTAAGATACAAGTGTTGCTAGAATATCGCCTTCGACTTTTTGCTTGCTCTGAATGCACTGCATTGTCTTAAATTGCTCTTCAAAATTTTGCATTTTTGCTTACGAAAATAGTACTGTACTTGAACAATTCAAAGGAAAACGTCGTTTTTGTTTATCTAAATCAAATTTTTAAGCCGTGCCACGCAGATGCGATACCTCGCGTTCCCCTTTCTTAACACTTCCTTCTTTCAAGCCAGCAACTTTGCCTTGCATTCCTTTCCTACAAAGCAGTCGTCAGTCACGTCCTGCACTTTCACTGTACGGGACAGTCTTAAGAGCGCTAGTGTAGCTTCAGATTCCACTTTCCGTGTTGGAATTCCCCATTTTGTAATGAAAACAAACAGCAGAGCAATTAATAATCACCCCCTGAGTAAATTCCAATCCCCCCTCCTCATTAACCCTCCTGGCCATACAAACATGAAAAAGAGGCTAAAACTAAAGTTGGAAGAGTGGAGGGCAATTAAATTTTCACGGCCCTACGGATGCTATTTTGTTAACCTTTCCACTGACAAGTTAACAAAGCACTTCCTATGCGAAAGTACGTAGGGCTACACGAAGTAAAACACAAGACTTTTTACTTGGCGAAGTCCAGATTATATTTTAAAATTAAATATACTGAAAAATGGCCTATTTTGAACTGGGTGGGCGGCAGACTGGGCAAGAAAATTTTCAGAGTGGGCATTAGCCCACCCTCACACCCCGTTGGCGACGTCCCTGATCCCGCCCACCCTACCGCCCACCCAGTTCAAGACGTGCCATTTTCAGTTTTCTAAAACTTTACGATATTATCTGGACTTTGCCCAGTAATAATGAGTCTGGTGTTTTTTGTCGGACATCCCTACGTATTTCCCCCTAGGAAGTTCGTTGTTTACTTTAAATGTAGAAAGGTTATCAAAATAACTCTGGCAGGGCCAGGATAATGTAATTGTTCTCCACTCTCCGAAAGCCTTAATTTCATGTTAGTATGGCCAGGGGCGAAGGAGGAGGTTGGATAGGAATTCACCATGAGAGGAGTCATTACTAATTGTTCAGCTACTTGTTCGACTAACTGCAGAATTTCAAGACGGAAAGTGGAGTTTAAAGCTATGCCAGCTCTTTTAAGTGGACAGTAAAGGAGCAGGACGTGGCTCACGAATTCTTTGTAGGTGAGAAGGGCAAAACAAGGTCGCTGGCTTGAAGGAAGGGAACTAAGAAGGGGAAAGGTGTTGTGTCTGAGTGCCACAACGTTAAGATTTGATTTACGTAAATAAATTGAACATTTATTTTAACAAATCGTTCAAGTACAGTACTGTTTTCCGAAGAAAAATGCAAAATTTTGAAAGGCAATTTAGGCAATGCATTCCCAGCAAGAAAAAAGTTGAAGACGACATTCTACCAAACACTTATATGTTACATCATTAAGCTACAAATCTTTGCTATGTTATCTTGTTATTTTATCAGTGGCATAACTTGTCAGATCCAGGTATGTGGAAAGGGGAAGGGGAGAGGGGGAGGAGGGGGTGCCGAAATTCTTTGTAGCCGGTGCTAAATATCATTAAACATTCCTTTTTTGTTTCGTGCTTAATAAATAAAGTTGCTATCAACCCTGCTCCAACAAAAATAATACTCGTACACCTCTCGCCCACCCTAATTTTGAAGTCTAGCGAAGTTCCTGCGCAAGATGTGATCAGCAGCAGTTCAGCGGGCACAACAGCGACTTCAACCATCTTTCCTAGCCACCACAAAGCACGGATATAAACGTAATGGAGAATATATGGGTTATGTTAAAAAAAGCGATCCGGGAGCAAAGTCTTTTTCCGTCAAATCTGAGGCAGTTAAAGGACTTCCTGGTGAACACCTGCTATGCTGTAGACATACACTATATTGACAAAAGTCACCGGACACCTAGAAGAGAAACACAACATAGCATTCATTGGCATACATTAGTTCGGTGTCGGTCCACCTTTGGCCTTAATGCATGCACTGACCCTTCGAGACAAGCTTTCGACAAAGTTTTGGAACACAGCGATAGGTATGCGCTTCCATTCAGTACATAATGCTGCCGCTAACTGTTGCTTAGTAATAGGTCTGGGTTCCAAACTTCTTATGCGGCGCTCTACTTCATACCGTAGGTGCTCTCTAGGATTAAGATCAGGGCTCCGTGATGGCCAGTCCACACACGATACGGAATTATCGTCAAACAACGCCGTAATAGTCCTTGCTTTATGGCTCTGTGCATTATCCTGCTGGTACTAACAAGGCTCGGTTCCATAGTATTACCACAGTGTTGGTAGGGCATAATTGACCAGAATATCCAGGTAGTTGTGCTGGTTAACAGGTTTATCCAAGATAACCAATGGGCCGGGACCATACCACGAAAAACACCCCGCACGAGTACACTGCCAGTTCCAAACTTTACCATGGGAACAGTACACTGTGGTAAATAGCGTTCCGCCGGCAGCTGCCATACCCACACAAGGCCATCAGACTGGTGGATCGTGTATCTGGGGATTCATAGGACCCTTTTCTATTGATCTACGGCCCACGATAAATGTTATTTACACCATGCTAAACGACAAGTAACATTCCGAGTGGAGATGAAAGGCTTATGAGCAGCCGCACGACCACGGTAACCCATGACATGAAGTTCTCGGCGAATGGTACGTGTACATACCGAGGTTCCAGCATTTTTACTCACCTGTACACTTAGGTCTTGTGCAGTACTCCGTCGATTAGCTGTAGTGACTCTCCTGAGGTTTCGACGTCTCCTATCACTGATTTTCTTTAGTTTGCTGGTACGTTTTGCTGCTTCAGGCACGCCATGTGTCTTCCATTTATTCAGTACATCCAAAACACGTTACTTGGGTATGTTTAAACGCCTCTCGGTTTCTCTTATGAACAACCCACTAATATAACACCCAACAATCTTTCCTTTCTCAAAGTCAGTTCTCTCCCGCCGCGACATTTTCACTTAACCTCACAGTGAGATATGATCGTGGTGAGCTGCAGGATCGTTTTTATACCGTTTGAAGCTGTACCGCGCATCTTAACAAAGCAGCGGATCCGTTCATTTGCTTTTGAAGGGGTGTCCAGTGACTTTTGTCAATATAGCGTAGATGCATTCCAACATTGTGGAATCTACGCCAAATTGCATATGCCCTACAATTTGGGTTAAAAAGAGTATTAAATTAAATTTCCTAATGCAATAGCCGGTATGTGTAATGTTACTAAGTCAGTCCGCCAGTATTTATGGACACCGTACTCTGGAATTATTAGTCTGATTTAAAAATTTTTATCTGCAGTCGAAAGAGTGAATTGTGTGAAAGATCATCTTAATGTTTTACTGTATTTTCGTTTTTCCGATATATAGCCACACGCTACGGGGCGTAAATGCACCAGCTATTAAATTTAAAATGCACTTTGTCCTGTACAATTGCTTCCGAAAACCATTTCAAATAATTATTTCAACTCTCCGATAATTTTTTACCACAAAGGCTATTTTACATATAGTTTGTATTTTAAATAATGCATAATGTAACCGCTAGGTGGTATAAACACATATTAATTTTTTTTTAAATCTGCTTCTAAAATTCAGATTTTAAACATTCTTCTTGCTTTACGTAGAAGTCACGGTGATGAATATTTTGTATGCATTTGCAATATTTTGGACAAAATGCTTTGGCCCTAAGACACATGAGCTGATGTTTCTGTTTTTAACATGTTTGCAGTCAAATCTTCGCTTCTAAATATTTTTTAGTAAGACACCACACACTGTGGAAATTATTTATATGCAAATTTCTTCTTAAAATAATTTTTAGTTTTTCCTGTAGAGGAGAGTTAATGTAAAGCTCTGTGATGATAATAGTTTCGCTTCTAAAAGCTTCATTTAAGAAATTATTTTTACTAGTGATTGCGTTGTGGCGAGGAATATTTTTTCCCATATTTCCAATTTCTGTAACTCACAATTTTGCAACTACGTGGTGTAGGTATTTACTTCCCTAATTTTATCATATTTAGAACCGCATTTTCGTTTTTAAGGATCTGATCTGAAAAATTATCTTTGACTTGAATAGTTTCTTTTATGATAAATGTTTTGCGCAGCATTTGTGGTTTGTCGTAGCACAGAAAAATTAGCTATTTCTATTTGTGGATGTTTTACGGATTGTGTAGAATCCGACTAATGTTTTTTAGCATGTTTTTTGTAAGAACAATACGTGCTTACATTATCCCTTTGGCCATCCATCAGCCAATGAACACAAAATCTCTGCAACTACTAGCCCGATCTGCAAAAATTCTTTTTGTATCGGAAAGCTTGAAATGTGAGAGAACGTCGATCCTTGATTACCTGCTTTTCCCGATGCATAAATTTCCTGCCAGAGGGCGTAAATGCAGATGCTATCGAAACACTTCTTATTCCATATATTTGCTTCCAAACGTCTGATTGAAAAAAAAAACTTTCTTCTTTTAGATGTCAATTAAAACTATTTGGGTCACAGTTGTTTTTCAAGCAGCGCAAAAATTTTTTAATAGAGGGCGTGAGGATAAATTAGGATTTCCCCGATATCTCTGCTTCTAAATGTCCTATTTGAAAAAAAATGTCTGCATCGGATACAGCTCCTGGTGAGAAATGCTCTGCACATATTTTCTAATTCTTGGTAAAAAATGGTTTGTCCACAAGGGAGTGCAGGCTCTTAATTTTGCGTCTGATGTATTTGCAGCAAAATCTGAGCTTCCGAAAACTCGACTGAAACAATTCTTTCGTGGACCGACACAGCTCATCTTTAAAACCTTTTGAGTGTACCTTCTGCTTAACATAGTGCGTAATTTTTTCCGCAGATGTATATCTTATTTTTGTCGATATCTCTGCTTGAAGAAGTCCGATTTGAAAAATTCCTTCTTTATCGGAGAACGTTTCTGACGTAAAATATTATGCATATAGTTTCAAATATTTCTTAACGCAAAAGTGTGCCAATAGAGGGCGTAAGATCACGTTCCCGTTTACAGCACGTTTGCAGCAACATTTGCGGGACTAAAAACCCGGCTGAAAAAATTCATTCCGGTCAGATACTACTAATTTTGGAAAACATTTTGTGTATATTTCCGTCTGAAAACTATGAACGATTTTTCCCTAAACTAGGGGGCACAAATTTATAATTTGTTTGATGGATATTTCTGCTTCTAAACGTCAGATTTAAAGAATTCTTTTAACACCGGATGCCATCTACCTCGCGGAACGCTTTAGTCTTGCACTTGTGGGTCTTTTTTTAGTTCACAGTTCTGTTGGTAAGAGGTGTTTGTGTACTTCTGTTTACAGTTCTATATCTCTGCTCTTAAAAATCTACAGAAAAATTCTTTATTTCACTGTATTCCATCGCTATAACAGAATTGGGAACTTATCTTCTTAAAACAATGCACATCTTTCCCTCTATATGGCATAAAGTCAAAAACATTTTTCTTGCGATGTCTGCTTCCGGAGATGTATTTGAAAACTTCCTTTTCCTTAGCATGACTTTTGCTAAGAGGAATACTTTTCACATATTTTCAACTTTACTGTTATGCAAATTTGTTCCGCTTGGGTGCGTAGAGTTATGCTATGTTTCCTTCTGTATTTCTTCTTTTAACTGCTCGATTTAAAAGCCTTTTTATCTCTGATATCCCTTTGTCTACCCGGTGGCGCAGTGGTCTGAGCGCTGGTTTTTGACCATTCGTTCAAGTTAGGTACAGGTTTGAATACCGATGATGCATGGACGTCGTTGTGTTTGTCTTACGGCGCTGGCTCTCTCTCTTCTATGGAACAAGTGGCCCTGACCTTGGGACGAGCAGCTGCTTATAGCACATTGAGTCGCTCATGGTAGTCGTTAAAACTCCCAATAATAAAAAAAAAATCTTCTTTCTGGTACGAGAAAATTTTTGTACACCATTTGTTAATTTTCGTAGCATCATTTTCAGCCGCTAGTAGGAGAAAGTAGTTGTTTTTATTTCTAGATGCTTTATCGGTTGTAGTATTCCGTTTGATTATTTTTTTCTAACCGGTTCCATTGGCTATGAATAATATTTTAAAATTTTATTCGAGTTTGAAAGGATTCAAAAGACGTGCTCATCACAAGCGAAAATCTGGCGTCATTTTTTTTATTTTGTAATTAACTAGCAGTTATGCCCGTTCTCCGAACGGTGAATCTATAATTTTTTGAACATAAAATTAAAGAATTTTTTTTTTTTGATTGGAGGTTTAACGACCACCGTGAGCAACTCAATGGGCTATAAGCAGTCGCCCTTCCCTAATTTAGGGTCACTGGTTCCAGAGAAGGGAGAGAGCCAGTGCCGTAAGACAAACACAGCATCCATGCCTCACCGGGATTCGAACCCGGACCCATTTCGGACGAATGATCAGAGACCATCGCTTAGACCACTGCGCCACCGGGGGGAAAATTAAAGAATGGAAAAGTAATTAAGGGAAAGAAAAGTAATTTAAGATCCGTAACTGTTTCACGATTTAGAACAGGGTCGTGAGGTCAATACATACGGCTTCACGTAAAATGGATCAGGCTTTGGTGCCCCTTACTTTAAATCAAAATTTCATGGAATTTTTACAGCATTTCACCGTATCTGGTATAATTATCTTTAAACCTATCAGCATTTTGAACAGTAAAGCTAAGCCCCCTCTTGAACTGTTAGGTTTTTAGACTTTTTAGGTATCGGGACCTTCAGGACTACCAGCATGCCAATTTTCAGATCTCAAGGTTATTGAGAAGTGGTCGAACAATTCGCGAAAACTTCAAGCGGAGAAATGTTCCATTGTCACCATTTTTTATTTTTATTTTATTTTATTTTATTTTATTTTATTTTATGCCAGCGAAAAAACGCCGAACCGTAAAAGCGTTGATACGTCATTAAGCATTGCGTCATTACCAGTTGATTGTTGCCTGTCCTTTTACCCAGTGAGAAGAGAGCGCTAAAAATAGTTGCATCACCATAGCAGCAGGTCACGGGACCAGAACTTTCCTGTGTGGTTATTGTTGAAAACGCAGAAAGCCGTTCGTTTCTTTCCTTTGCGTCTTTAAAAAATGCTTAAAAATCAGATAATTCTTTTTTCTTTTTTTTTATTGAAAAGAGGGATGATAGTTGTAAGTTTATGCTATAAATATTGCAATGCGTTAAGATTTATAGTTTGCCATATATCCGTTTTTTTTAAGATAGAGAATTTTGTAACATTAAAAAAATCAATTTCTCGTAAACTAAATCGAAATTCAAAAAAAGGGCGACGATGTGCAAAAATTCGGCCATGTCCCTACATGCCTACCAAGTTTTCGTGGTTCTGTTGCTGTTAGTGTGTCCGGTACGCGAACTGGCAGACCTTTTTTGCCTACTTAACTATGAAATACAAAAGCTCTTAAAGTATCTACAGAATCCAAAAACGGTTTAATTGCGTGTTCTCCAAACAATTCTCTACAAACGAAGCATATTTCATATTTTCACAATACTTTTTGCGCTGTGAGCTAGGGAAGCGCGAGTGTCGCGAAATGTTTAAAACAGTAGCAGCGGCAATTACTTTTTTTTTTTTAAATAGAGAGATTCAGTACACTATGAAAAAAACTGCTTACGTTGTGCATTTAAAATTATATTCAGCTTTCTCCTAAAAATCGGTTTCAAATTTATTTTTTTTCGTGTGAGAAATGATTCAAAAGACGCATTCATTTATTACACCAGAGAATTCAGTGTTTGTTTTCATGTTATCCTTTTATTTTCACTACGACTGGAATAATTTCCTTTCCCGTCTGGAAATTTCCAAACTCTTTCTGACAAGACCAATTTGCGATGTTTGCATCATTTGTTTTATCTTTCTCTCTAGATAGGAAAGGAGTTTCGGTCCATAAGCTAATCTTATTCCCAGAGTGAAATACCAATCAGATTACGTCTCAATGGGAGGATACCAAATGGACAGGTAATATCAAAAATTTCTTTCCTTCCTTCCTTCTTTACCATACCCAAAACTTTAATCGATTGCATGCTAGTTAAATGGACCGGTCGCTATAAGATTAGTTTAATCTCCTGAATAATATACTACTGAACTATATTAGCAGACCTGTGCTGTGTCTGACTTAGACCTGGTGTTTTTTTATTCTGATTTTAGTCTTCGTACTTCCTGTGTGACCTATTCGTGCTTCATAAATCATAGGGTCTCTTTGCAAATATGGATTGTTAGCCTTAAACATTTACTGACAAATATTGCTTGCAACGTATGATTTTGCAAATATATCGTGCATATAAGCTGCTTTCAAACTCAGTAGACAGCTAAATTGCGTTCAGTCAAATGAACGATGCGTTTCTCCGCCACGCGCAAATGGAGAATGTTACTGTTAAACATTTACTGGCGAATACTGCTTTTATGTTGCTTGCAACGTATGATTTTGCAAATATATTGAGCATATAAATTGCTTTTAAACTCAGTAAACAGTTAAAAGGCGCTTCGTAACCCCCCCCCCCACCGAACCCTCATCTAATTCCCGACCCACGGAATCTCAAAGGAGATCTCGTAAGAGATCATCTTCTTATACTCACCAGATGATGAGCTCGATCGGGAATGATTCGTAAGCTCAAGAAAATATTTGGCTCCACCTCAAGGGGATTACTAATCTCCTCTTGTACCCAAGACTTCTGTGCCTGCTCGTCGGTGGTGGAAGCACCCTTTTTTTTTCAAACTTAATTTCATTCCCCTCCCCCGTCTCTTTACTCTTCTCTTGCCTTAAATAACCCCTATTCAAAATTGCTTGGCAGGACTTTTTAGCGTTTCTTAGACTTTCCCATTATATTTATTCGAGACATTCTGAGCTCACCCCTAAATTTTCCATTTCTTGTGCAAAGAACTTTACGCTAGCACAGTCTCGACCAAATAAATTATGTTTTATTCATTTATGGGAAAGGGAAGGTCGTGTATTGCTTTGTTTCGTCTTACGTTTTTTTTTAATATTTTTACTCATTTTAATAACTTTTAAGTCCAATTTTAATTACGTAAAGAGTTAAATTGCATTCAGTTAAATTAACGGTAGGTTTCTCTATTATACACAAATGACATAAAAGAAAACGTTGAACCCAATTTATTCATAATATTAAAAAGTTGAAAATAACTTTTAAGCCACACAACTTAAAGGCATAACTAAATCGAAAACAACTAAATTATTATACACGGCCGAACGCAACAACTTTGCTTACATTGTTCGTCACCTTTTCAATACACAGATTTTCATCGACCGTAATAAAATCTTTTGCAATTCCTCACTGCTTAGGCACGGAATTATTTCAAAAATGGTGTCTAAATCCTCTTTTTTTGGATTGCAACAAATACCCTATTTTGTCTAAAAGAAGCTGTTTTGCCTACTTCGAAGAAAAGATCGGCCATATTGAAACCACGGAGCAGTAATTTTTGTGATGTGGATCTGGGGGACAAAAAGTGCATTACTTCCGTCTATAGCAGCTAAAAAAATATTTTCTGCAAAAATTTGCCAATTTTTCTTACTTGAACTTTTCTTGTTCTTAACTGTTTCATAACCAAGACCACATTTCGTTTCTCGGAGAGGCCGTTTTCCATTTCTTGTGCAAAGAACTTTACGCTAGCACAGTCTCGACCAAATAAATTATGTTTTATTCATTTATGGGAAAGGGAAGGTCGTGTATTGCTTTGTTTCGTCTTACGTTTTTTTAATATTTTTACTCATTTTAATAATTTTTAAGTCCAATTTTAATTACGTAAAGAGTTAAATTGCATTCAGTTAAATTAACGGTAGGTTTCTCTATTATACACAAATGACATAAAAGAAAACGTTGAACCCAATTTATTCATAATATTAAAAAGTTGAAAATAACTTTTAAGCCACACAACTTAAAGGCATAACTAAATCGAAAACAACTAAATTATTATACACGGCCGAACGCAACAACTTTGCTTACATTGTTCGTCACCTTTTCAATACACAGATTTTCATCGACCGTAATAAAATCTTTTGCAATTCCTCACTGCTTAGGCACGGAATTATTTCAAAAATGGTGTCTAAATCCTCTTTTTTTGGATTGCAACAAATACCCTATTTTGTCTAAAAGAAGCTGTTTTGCCTACTTCGAAGAAAAGATCGGCCATATTGAAACCACGGAGCAGTAATTTTTGTGATGTGGATCTGGGGGACAAAAAGTGCATTACTTCCGTCTATAGCAGCTAAAAAAATATTTTCTGCAAAAATTTGCCAATTTTTCTTACTTGAACTTTTCTTGTTCTTAACTGTTTCATAACCAAGACCACATTTCGTTTCTCGGAGAGGCCGTTATTTGGAGGTAAACATACAGAATCATCTGGATTCCAAGGGACAGGAAAAAATCCAGAAAGAACACATGTGAGATGGGTGGGTAAAATTCGAAAAAAAGCATGCGGGAATGACATGGAGGAGACTGGCTCAAGAGAAAACGTTGTGGAAAAAAACTTGGGGTTATCTTCATTCAGCAGAGGGTTGTATGACGTAGAAGTCTTTTCTTACTTCTACGTTAACTTAAAACATCAACATACTAAGAAATAGTTCCTAAATGAAAGAAACCTTAACGGAAAGACGAAACATGTAAACAACAGAAAACACACTTACGGAAAAAGATGCTTCATTCAGGATGTAGCAAACACATCGTAGCATGACATATTGCACTAAACTCTCCACACACCACACAACGCTCTTTTCACAACGCTCCTTTCAATAATCAGTTTACAATCCAAAGCTCACAAGCAATTGATTAGTCGTCGTTTTTATCTCTTGTTCTTATCAAAACTCAGACATGCGTCACGTTCATTCAACTTTAATTGTGTTTCCAAACGTATTCGTTTGAGAGAAAGATATCACGTTAAGAGTGAAGAATAACAGAATAAACTCAAGATTTACATAGGGAAAGAAACTAAAAAGGAAAGTTAATTTAGAATATACGTCACAGTTGATAATGGTTGACGACGATGATGATGATATAACCATATGTACTTCCTTACTGGGGATAAAAAAAACTGTCCAGGTGTTAGCTATTTAGGAGTTTTGATAAGTAGATTTTACTGTAAAAAATAAAAAAAAATGTTAAATTTTTAAAAAGTAAAATTACTGTCAATTTTACTTTTATTTCAGATACCTCTCATTCTATGTTTCCCTCTTAAATTCTAAGCCCTAAACAGAACGATGAGGAATAATGTAATCACTCCACTTACTATTTTTTGTTTATGTACACATCACTAAATATATAAATCAAATAAGGTTCCCAGTGCAATTGAAAACATATTTTTATTTCTGACAACACGTTTTTGATACTACACGACGACATCTCTAAGAAAGTCGCTTCCATTTACCTTCAGTTTTTCGCTTTATCTTAGACGCTTCGGATTCAGTAACAAGAGCACAAATTATTCATATTCGACGAAAGTTAAATCTCTTTACAGTGACAAAGAATTAAAATTAATATTCAAAACAGAGGGAATTATTTAACAAAAGTATAAGTTAAACAAATTCACATTCATGAATTCCATTCATCGTATTTCGCATATCCACATTAAAGGCAATTGCTAAGATCACAATAAGAGTTAATACTAATTTGTTTGTATTTCACTATTCACCTAATGTAGAATACGAATCTCTTTTCTGATAAACCGCGTTCAGAATAAATCAGTTAGGGAATTCCTGTACACGTCAAAAGTACGTTTCTTTCAAGCAGAATGTTTCGAATGAATGCAATATTTTATTTTTACCGGCTTGTTTGTTTCAAATTGTTTGCGATTAAGAATTAATTCCACGCCGATACTTTAAGAAAATAATCATCAAAACGTGAAAAATTACATTTATACTCTAACATATATTGCCGACATTATTTGTTGAAGAAAATCTTCCAGAATGAAGTTTTATACAAAGTAAAGAACGTACTGCATTCAAAAAGAAATCTTTAGATCTGTGTCTTAGATTTTTAAGAGAAAGCTGTGTTACCCAGATTGGTAGAAAATGCATAAGTTTACTTTGAATTTCCTTAAAACTTGTCTTTCATTAACACGTTAAAGGTACATTTAAATTGGCACATAAAATGATACAAGGAGTACCTATTATAATTTGGAACTACATATTTGGGGTTACTTAAGAGACAGCGATGACTTAAAATAATTCAGAGTACAGAAATTATGTCTTATTAAACAAGTAGCTTCCCCGGTGTCCTACGATAGGTTTGTCACTTGTCATCCAAGCTACACTATTTTTCGGTTTATAAGACGATATGGAGTATAAGTCGAATAGAACAAATTTCTCAACTTCCTTATCTTCATTCATAGATAAGTCAACTTGAGTATAAGACCAGGACAAATGCAGTTAGTGTTCAGAAATTCTGTAACTATATTTCTAATGTTTCAGCAAATATTAAAAGGAAGAGAAAATGAGGTATTCCGCATTTCTTCTCTTAGCAAAAAATTGAACTAACGTTACCCGTATTCCTCCCATCCGACCGATCAGTGGGGCAAAGGTTAAATAAAAAGAAAATCAAGATCACCAAGTGTGCCATATCCGAGTGATGTTTCCCGCTTGAGTAATCGTTTCAAATGCTGTTTTTTTTCTCATAAAGAACGATTGAAACCAGAATCCAAAAGAGCTGTTGATTTTAATCGGAAACATGAAATAAATTACGATAAGTATAATAACTGACAGCAATAGTTGATTTTAATTCAGTTGAGCTGTAATCAGTGTTGCATTCGGATATTTTTTTCCCGGGGGGGGGGCAATTACAAATTTCGAGGGGGCTAAAACTTGTTGACTGATTATA
Organism: Macrothele yani; assembly: GCA_039090855.1. Lineage (NCBI taxonomy): Eukaryota > Metazoa > Arthropoda > Arachnida > Araneae > Macrothelidae > Macrothele > Macrothele yani. The sequence continues at coordinate 135,850,237 of CM077025.1, forward strand.
TACATATAATTACAGTTTAGTTATTTATATACAGTATATATAAATTTTAAATAGAGTACACAAATTTTCTTATGCTCTTATATCGTAAACGGAGATTCCAAGAAATCTACACATACAAGTGAATAAAAATGAAAAATTGTTATACCTTTGCTTTAATTCAGTAATGGACTACGGATTTCACCATGGAGTGGTGTTAAATATTGAGGATGCTAGTAAAGGTAAGGCTGTGTTGAAGAAAATCCTCCCAAGACGTTAGGAGTGTTAAAAATATCCTCGCCTTACTACAAGCGTGTTTCTGATTATTAAGAAATCATTACAGTGTTACCTGAAAACGTATGATGTAAGCCTTTCCCCTGCCATTTGGTTTCAGCCCCTTTAGATTATTTGGATTAGCAAAAAGTAGAAAAAAACAACAACTAACTAACCTTTTTGATGCCAGTTTGAGGTGCCTCGATTTTTTTTTGTCACAGTGTGTAAACCACCATCGCCAGAAAAAGGAGAAACTTATAATGGGAATAATTTCTAAACATTTTCTATTGTCAAAAATTTGGTAGCAAACATTCTGTTCTACATCTAGAAGACTGAAATAAAACTGAATGCCAGCTTTCAAAATATGAGGATGTATTGTACTGCGAACATCTCTACTGTGTGGAATTAGGTTTTTATTGCGGAAACACTCTTAAGGTGTCAGTGCTTGAAAATGTTCCCCTTCAGCGAGGACTGTTTAATGTTTTGTTGAAGGATGATAGAAATTTTAAATTGAAGGCCATGTGGATGTTTTTTTTTTTTATTATTATAATATTTTCCCTCATTTTCTTAACTTTTTTTAATTAATTCTCTAAATATTCAGTTATAAACGAAAACAATTAGACTTAATAAAAGGGGAGATCGTCCAAAAACCTACGGGGGGCATTCATAGATTAGGGGGGGGCTAAGCACCCCTGAGAAGATGCCTGAATACATCACTGGCTATAATTGAGAGATTGACAGAATAAAAAAAAATGCCTTTGCTAGCCGATACTGTCCTCAAAGCGCAAGCGTCGCCGGCTGTCAACATGGCTGTCGCTAGCCAATCAACGGCGTGATAGTGATATGTTTCAGAGGTTTATTGATTGCAAAAAAAGTGCGGTGCACCCATTCAAGTTCTGACAACTCGAATGAATTGAATACTTGGCTAATGAATTCTGGAATGAATTGAATACTTGAAAATGTGTTGAATACTTGGCAAATGCGCGCAGTAAGAGATAAAAATAAGAAATTCCAAAATTCTCTAAAGAAAAAACGGAAAAAAATCCGTTCCACGGCTCCCATAGTGTCACGTAAAAGAGCGGAACTTTAACACGTGATAGATCTCACAAATAGCGCTGAAAGAGGTCTGTTAAGTGCTTTGGATAAAGGATACAACTTTAACATTCACAAGAATAAGATAAATAAGAAGAAAATAATGATAGAAGTTGAATGTATAAGTTATTCTCTGGAAAGGTAAAATCACGAAGCAGCATTAGCACTAAGAAAAGAGTATAATTCTTGCCTCCCGAATTTCAAGGTCATTCAGCGGAATGCCGATAAAAATCTTTCTAAGGAAGAATTAATAGCCCTGGAAAAATTCAAAAAGAACTCAGAAACAGTTGCAGTAAGAACAGATAAAAGCAAGAAAATAGCCCTAATTAAAGAAGCAGATTATTTGTTAAAAATGCAAGAACTAAGCAAACCAATATATGAAAAATTAGATAGCGATCCGCTAGAAACGAAAATCGCAAATTATAGAAAATTGCTCTTTTCACTTAAGAAGAAAAATATGATTTGTGACAACTTCAAAAATTATTCAAAGATAACCCATCGTACTGCGCAGATGTATGGTTTGCTAAAACTGCATTAAGAAGGACAACCTATCAGGCCTATTATTGACTCAAAATATTCTCCCCTGTCTAATTTGCATTATTATTTACTGTTTCATCTATCAGAGTTACTTCCTAAACCTAAGGCACTGATAAAGAACACTGAAGAGCTATTGAAGAAAATAGAAGAACTTCAAAAATTAGAAAACCGGATGTTTGGATGTTGTGTCTATTTATACGAATATTGGCCTGGACAAACTCATAGATTACATAGCAGATGACCTATCTGACCTAGTAGTGTTTCGTGATTATAATAAAGAAGAAGCAATAGGCTTTTATGAACTTACAGTGTTTGCTCTAAACGACAAGTTTTTCAATTCCAAGGCTGCTTCTATAAGCACATATGTGGGCTAGCAATGGGTTCTTCATTAGCACCTCTCCTAGCAAATTATTACGTAAGCAAAATAGAAGAGGCCTTCCTATTGAAACCTTCAATTTTCTGCATGTATACTAGATACATGGATGATATCCTTTTCATCATAGATCAAGATTCTAGTGGATACTCATCAAAAATTCTAGAAGGTTTTAATTCCCAAGATGAATCCCAAAATTCACTTTAGAAGATCAAAACGAAAATAGGCTAAATTACCTAGACATTACTTTGAAGTGGGAAGGAAAATATATTACCACAGAATTATACAAGAAGCTTACAAATACAGGAAAAATTTTAAATTATAAATCAGATCACCCTAAGTATATAAAGGAAAATGTAGCTTTACAATTTAAAGAAAAAGTTGAAAAGCTGAATTCATCTCCAGAAGCTAAGGAAAAACATAAAAATAAGTTAAAATCAATCTTATTAGAAAATGATTAGCCTTCAAAAGAAATTCGTGAACTGCTGGAAGAAATCCTACTAGGAACAGAACTGGCACTACAGACAAAAATAAAGAGGAAATTGAATATTTATTCACAAGAAAAGTCACCACAAGGGACTGTTTGAGAAAATCAGCACTAAATAGAAAATTAGGTTAGCTCCAGGTTTAAATAAAAAATTAAAAATGCTTACCATCCCTAAAACAAAAAGAAAAAAATAGTTTACTCCAGGAAGGAGTCATTTAACAAATCGAGTGTTCATGTGGATTACCATATATAGGAGAAACAGGACGAAGGTTAACCACCAGAATTAAGGAACACAAAGCAGCAATAAGGAGCATTTCAACTAAAACAGGATTAGACAGACAAATACAACAAACTGTCCACAAAATGGACTGGGACTCCGTAAAAGTGATCAAACATCAATCCCACGCAATTATCCGGAAATTAGAGTAATCCCTGGAAATTTACAAGACACAGGGTGGCAACATCAACGACTATGCTGAATGGAAAATCCATCAGGCTTGGTCGCCAGACCTTTGGAAGTAGTAAGACGCAAGAACTCCTGAAGATGATCTAGTGTATAGATCAAAAATTTGAGAGGTAATGTACCTTAATAAATTTATCCTCGATAATTCCCGTTAAAAATTTATAATACTGAAATTCTTACTGACGGAATATTACTTTTCGAACGTTTTTATAATTGTTTTACATAAACGTAATATTGTGTGAGGAGTTGTTGGTTCACAACTGAATTTAAGGCACAATATGTATATACAATGAGTGTGCTCACTGAATAATGTAGGTCCTCCTTTCGCCCTCAGTACAGCATATATTAGACGAGGCATCGATTCAATGAAATGCTGGAAGCAGTTGTGAGGTATGGCCAACCAAGCTGTGCCTTCAAAGCAGATAAGGAGGCGATTGGTGTATCCCGACGCCTCATATGCTGTTACATAGTGCCCCGCAAATGCTCTATGGGATTGATATCGGGGAAGTTCGGAGCCAATCGATATTCTCGAAGTCTGAACTGTGTCCCTCAAACCATTCCTGCAGAACACTGGACATGTGGCTCGGCGCATTGTCGTCTTGAAAGACACGGTCGCTATTCGGGAAAAAGTTCGACATTCAGTCATAAAAGTTTAAGGTAGCAGTCTTTTTTAAAAGCACGATAATTGAAACAGTACACCAGCTTCCGATGAAGTGAAGAACGTATTTAATGAATAAGTTAAAAATTTAAAGATAAAGCCATAAAAACTTTCGGTCTTCCTAAAGACCATCATCAGATGGAAGTGCTGCCATCAGATGATGGTCTTTAGGAAGGCCATCATCAGATGGAAGACAGATTTTGGTGCATTAAAAACTATAACACATTATTTAAGGCATGGTTGACCATGTTGAGAGAAGAGCGTCTACAGTAACGCAATTACCATAATCAGTGTGCTGTTGTTATGATGCAAATTTTAAACTTAATTTGGAAAGATATGCAGGGGGAAGCAGTCACTGTGTGCGCTGCAAGGAGAACATACGGCGTAATTGGAGCCAGCTATTTGAAGATGCATTTAAGGGGCACCTAAAACAAAATGTAAAGTCAGCAATTTCGTACGTGAACGCATATTTTGTTACTATACAAAGAGCCATCGCCTTCCAGTTTGACGTCCTCGATGTTGCCGCCCAAAACGCTGTTACATCAAGGACCTTGCAGTTGCATGTCCTTGATGTTGACGCAAAAACGCTGTAAAAAAACAAACACCTTAGCCTTCCAGTTGCAGGACTTCGATGTTGGCGTAAACAAATTGTTAAAGGGCACCACCTTCGCTTCCAGTTGCAGGTCCTCGATGTTGCTGTCAACAGGCTGTTAAAAGACGCCACCTTCGCCTTTCTGCTGTTGGTTCTTGATGTTGGCGTAAACAAGCTGCTAAAAGACACCGCCTTCGCTTCCATTAGCAGGTCCTCAATGTTGGCTTAAACAAGCTGTTAAAAGACACCACCTTCGCTTCCATTTGCAGGTCCTCGATGTCCCTGTCAACAAGCTGTTAAAATACAACACCTTAGCCTTGCAGTTGCAGGTCCTTGATGCTGACGCAAATAAGCTGTCAAAAAACACCACCTTAGCCTTCCAGTTGCAGGCCCACGATGTTGGCGTAAACAAATTGTTAAAAGACACCACCGTCGCTTCCAGTTGCGGTCCTTGATGTTTCCGTCAACAGGCTGTTAAAAGACGCCATCTTCGCCTTCCAGTGCTGCAGGTCCTTGATGTCCCTGTCAACAAGCTGTTAATAGACACCACCTTCGCCTTCCAGTTGCAGGTCCTTGATGTCCCTGTAAACAAGCTGTTAAAAGACACCACCTTCGCCTTCCAGTTGCAGGTCCTTGATGTTGGCGTAAACGAGCTGTTAAAAGACACCACCTTCGCCTTGCAGTTGCAGGTCTTTGATGTAAATAAGCTATTAAAGGATAATGCCTTCGATGCTTTTACGTGGAATGATTGCTTACTGACAACGGCACTTTAACACATTCTGAAAAACTGAAGAAACCATCTGAGTAATTACTGGAAAAGTTGATAAAGACAGCATGGGGCAGCATCTCATCAGGAACATTTTTGTTATCATTATTAGTACTAATGACCATTTTTCAAAGACTTCACTGTATCATTCATAAAAAACTGGAAAATATTCTTGGGTTTCTATGTCAATTGTTCTTTAATTTCGTTCTTTTCCATTTAATTTTGGATTAAATAATACATGCCTTCAAGAAGTGCTACTTATCGAATAAATTAGATGGAACTGAAAACGATGTTATACGGGAACATAATGACAATGAACCATCCGAATGTTCAAAGTGATGAGAGTAAGAATGATAGCGACTGAATGAAATACTGATTCTTCGCTTCCGACACTGACAGATTTGTAATTCAAAGTTAATATCCCATGCGGTGTTATAAAGTAAATATTTTCATAAAATGTGAACAAGATCTTTGCTGATTTGGTTTTGAGGTTTGATTTAATAACTAACATAATATGGGCCAATAAGTCTAATGTATGCTTTTTCCTACAAACGCTATATAGTTTTAGGAGGATGACCTTATATTCGGGCAAATATCGTAATTCAAAATATTTAAGCTCCAGTTTTCTCATAACGTAAAACAATAGAAAAAAAAGCATCAAAACAAATTCCCATTTTCGGTACTTGATGTTGGTTATGTCATCTGGATGCACTGCATTCTTTCGCCATAAACGTTCGTCTATATTGTTGCAAGTTCTGATTGGAATAATGCAAGGAGAGTACTATTTCACTTAACTTTAGTGTCTGGACATTTTGGTGGAAGAAGAAGATTATACTATACCCTAATAAGGCGAAACAAATTAGAGGGTGAAAGCAACAGTACAGCCTCAAACACAGCAACGTTCACGATTCTTTCTTCTAGAGGAAAGTTAATCTTTTTTTTTTTTTTTTTTTTTGCGGAAAGGGGGGGGGTGGATACTTTCTATTTTTTGTTTCTTTTGCAATTTGGTACAACATGACGGCACCGAAAGTTTTGCTAACTATTTCTTGATGAGAATATCCCTCAATTAACTGCTGTATTTGTTTCTTGCTTCGTCAGTCTGCTTTGTACCGACTTAGTCGCAATCTGAAGCCTTCACCCATTTCCCTTAAAGTTCAGACGGTTCTTTTGTGCTCTGCTAACAACATGTTAGGGATTCTATATCAGTAGATGAAAAAGCTGCAGACAAAGGAAGGATTTGCGACACAAATATCCATGTCTGTTCATTACAGGAGCGGAAGTTTTTAAAAGTTCATTGCAATGAAAAAGTAATCGCTCTTACAGAATAATCTTTCGTTAATTACTTCAGGTTTAAGGATTAAAGCAACTCATGAAAATTCAGCTAACATTCTTTACAGAACCTCTGAAATTTATTAGAACCGCAAAACATCGGAATATTTCGTGTTAATGCATTTCAAATCAAGTGCTTCATCATAGGCACTTGTTCAGTTACGAACATCACTCAAATGAGGAAATTCCTGCCTAGTCGCTCAATGGTCAGAGGCGAGGATTTCTGGATAGTCATGCGAAAGAGGTTCGAATCCAGTATGAGGCATAAGTGGCATATTTGTCCTACGGCGCTGATTCTAACCAGTGGCTCGAAAATTAATTACTGTCGAATGTTTAGAGCTTTAGATGCTCGCAGGAATCCATAAATCAGAAAAAATAAATGAGAAACGGGTAAAAAAAAAAAAAAAGGCGCAAAATGATAAACTCCTTGTGCATATTGAAATGGTCGCCCAACTGTAACATAAAGCAGTATAGAGTATACCTCTGACTTGGGATGCCGCCCGCTTGCACAAATTTACATTAGATGCTCTGGTGGCGCAGTGGTCTAAGAGCTAGCTCATGACCATTCGCCTGAGATGGGTCCGGATTCGGATTTTGGTGAAACATGGATATTATGTTTGTCTTACAGGACTGGCTCTTTCCTTTCCCTGGAGCCAGTGACCATAAATTAGGGACTGATGACTGCTTATAGCTCATCGAGTTGATCACGGTTGTCGTTAAACCTCCAAAAGAGGAAAGGAAAGAAATTACATTAGCACTCAATTACAAAATTTATTCCGTGATAGTGTACTTAGAGTTTATGCTAAACATAAAAAAAAGATGTAAAGAAGAGTCACTTTCGTTACGAACTTTTCGAAATTGAAGAGCAGAACTATCATAACTCTTTCTATTTCATTGTTGCCCTTGTGGTAGCAACACTCTCAACCCCACTTTCATTTGACTGATTTATAAAACCTTTCAATATTCCGAAATACCAGGGTTGTACCAAAGGTAAAGCAAAAGTGGGCATAATTTTTTTAACTGACAGAGCTCGTTCAAATTGCACATGCTGGTAGAGTAACCCTTCCTCTATAGTAACCCTTCTTCTTCATTGCAGGTAAATAATGTATTCCAAGCAGAAGCAACGTGCCATTATTGAGTTCTTGACGAAGGAAGGGTTCAGACTGTCCGACATTCACAGAAGGGTACAGAATATTTACGGAGATGACACATTGACAAGAGCAATGTGCACAGATGGGTGACGAAGTTTAAAGAAGGGGAAACCAGCATTGAAGTCAAACCACGCAGTGGGAGACGATCATCTGCGACTACTGGCACGAATCGTCAGAGAGTGGATACATTGATTCACGCGGAGAAACGAGTCACAGTCCGTGAGTTTGTTGCACAACTGGACTGTGGTCACAATGCCACACAGAAGACGGTGGAAGACTTAGGGTATCGGAAAGTGTGTGCAAAGTGGGTATCTCGGCAGTTGGCACCCGATTTGAAGGAGAGAAGGGTTGGAAGTGTGCTCTAATCTGCTGGAAGCGTTTGAAGCCAATGAAGATAAGTTTTTTTTTTCGATCTGGTGACTGGGGTTGAAACGTGGGCGCATCTTTACGATCCGAAAAAGAAGAATCAATCAGTGGAATGGCGACTCATCTTTGGGATGACAAGGATGTCATTCTCCTCGATTTTCTGGAACGTACCAGAACCGTGACCAGCGAGCGGTACATTGAGACACTCAAGAAGCTTAGGGAAGCCATAAGGAGGAAGAGACCGAACTATAATCTGAAAAGGATCCACATGCACCATGACAATGCGAATCCACACACATATTTCGCAGCAAATCAGGCCATTAGAAAATTAGGATGGTCGGTGGTCGCCATCCACCGTACAGCCCAGATGTGCTGCCCTCCGACTTGCACCTGTTCGGTCTAATGAAGGATAGTCTCCGTGGACAACGATTTGATGACATAGACGAGTTTTTTCAAAGAGGATTCGAGAGTTGGGTTCAACGACGGCGTAAATGCATCGCTTGTGCTAGAGACTATGTTTAGTATCACCTTTGAATAGAGGAAGAGTTACTCTGCCAACATGTGCAATTTGAACAACTTCTGTAAGCTGATAAAAAAGTTATGCTCACTGTTGAATTACTTTCAGTACAACCATCGTAGTTCACACAAACAGTAGTTAACACATTTAACTTCACCAAGGGAAAGAAGAGCTGTGATATTGAAAGGAAATCCAAATTCTGAAGCGATGCAGGATAAGTGGAAAACGAAGAACATCAGTATCTGCTCCAAGAATCAGTAAATTCACATTTCGTGCCGCCACGTCTTGATGAATTCGTTCTAGGACAAGAACAAAAACTCCATCAACGAATGATTTTGCTGAACAGCGTATGTCGATTTTGTATGCCCTGTGTTTGTTTCAGTACAACGAAATAAGTCCGTCTACATCATTATCCGACAATAAAATTACCCCGCTGAGAAGGACTCATCTTATCGACATGGTAAGTGGTAGGTGTGTGTTGGCAGATGGATTATACAATCGTTCGAGTACACAGCCAATCATTTGAGATGTGCGATAGATAAATTTGCAAACATAGGCCGCCGAGCCATGTCATATCCTGTGCTCCAAGTCGCACGAAGCAAAGCAACAAAGTGTTGAGGTCTGTCACATCATATCAAAAGATCGAAGATGTCTCGTAGACCCAATCGCCATATCTATCACTAGCTGTACGTGTTTGTGAGAGGAAGGATCATTGGACAACGGGAAGTTAAAAAAGTTGGTCGATTCACCGAATCGTAGCTCATGTGCGGATACCAGCCCATTTAGACGTTATTAGCAACAGTATCAGCAAAAAGGCACCACCAGTTACCGTAGTGAGACTGGTACCGTTAAGCGGACGTCAGCGAGCATCGATCGGAGTATTCCTGGCCACACCATTCTGGAGCCGCAAAAAACTACATATATATTGTGGAAGAAACATTACTCTCACAATACCGGGAAAATACGTCTTGATAATTAACACAGCAATCAGGCAAAGGAAATTTTTCACGTTTTATGATGTGATTGATATCACGTGTAAAACAGAATATACAGTCAATTCAGAGATGTCTGGTTGTTGTGTTAATTATCAACTACAGAGAGCATTCGACAAGTAGTAATGGTGACTAGTGGTGACTACGAACATTCCCGTCACGTCTTGCACGGTCAACCGAAGATTGGCGCAGACAGATATGTGTTCCCGGCAATCATTGTGTCAAATGCCATTGACCGTAGAGCATCGCCAGGCTCAGCTGGAGATGTGTCGAAGCAGAGCTGATTGGCGACAAGAAAGGCACGATGTCCTGTTTAGCGATGAGTCCCGATTCTGCTTCGGTGTCGACGACCGTCATGTCCGCTTCTGATGACGTCGTGCCACAGGGAGAATCTAGCTGTTGTCCGCGAGCAGTACACTGCTCACCTACGAGGCATCCTGATATGGGATGCCACTAGTTACAATAGCCAGTGCCTTATGATACTCATAAAGAGCACGGTAACAGCCCGGAGAACGTAAATAACTTGTACAGTACGCGTTGTTGCCTTTTCCGAGTGGTATCCCGCAGTCCGTTTCCAAGCCAGCAAGATAATGTTTAGCCACATACTGCTAACATTTTCTGATCATGACTGCAAGGGGTCTAAATTGTTGCATGGTCAGTGAGATTCTCCGAACCTATCATATATTGAGTAAGCGTGGAACCTCATTGGACAATGCTTGCAAACATGTCCTTGACCTCCAGAACGCCACTGAATTATAGGAGCAGATAAATGTTTCATACTTACAGATATTCCAGGAAAACATTAAGGGCCTTATCACTCTATGCCACTCCACATGTATGATTGCATTGCACAAAATGGTGGCCGCACAAAGTATTGACTACTATCACGTGATCCTGTCTTGAAGCCTGCAAAACCGATGTACTGACTTGAAAATTAATTTACCTGTTATAGACCTCATATTCTATATTTTCGTGATTTTCAGCTAATTTTTTTATTTTTTCTGAATAAGACAATTCCAATGTCGAGTAGTGTGCTATTTATGATGACATAGTAGTTGTTGAAATAGTAATTTTGGGGGGCTTTATTTTTCATAAATGTAAAATGTGAAGAACGCTATTTTCCTCTCTTTCATTCCCGCTACTTCCTACAGAAAAATTCATTTGAAATTTAGCAAATTCTGTCCGTGGGTGATTTTCCTGGAACGCGCATGTTGCGTAAATCAAAAGTTTGTTTCATTGCCTTTTACAAAATGAAGGTAGGGCTAAGGATCAAATGCTTCCTGTCTGAAAAGTAAAAACTTCTGTAAAGAACACAGTTTTCCTTCGAAATCCAACAGGTTTCAGTACAATATGTGTAATTATCATACTAATAAAATTTCAAAGTAATTTTTTATTTATTTATGCGTGTTTTTCATTATCAAAAACCCTATCGCAAACATTTGACACTGAACTCAGAATCACTGGTACAGAAGAAAAGCGGGAAGTAGCACCATGGACAGTGTTGTTTGCAGATGATGTGCTAAGAGTAAAAGAAAAGGTAGAAATCTGGAGAAGAGTGGCAAAATAAGTAGAACAAAAAAAAAGAGCAAATGTGCTGCAATGAAGTAGGATAAAATCAAACTGAGGGCGTAAATATTCAGAAGGGAGTGATAGAAAAGAGTGAGAAGATTCAAATACTAGAAATCGATGTTGGAGGAACTTGGAGATCTGGAGGAAGAAGTAACAGGAATTGTGTGACAGAAGGATGCAAATAAGACTGAAGAGGCAAATTTTCAACTTAAAACACTATAACTAGACTATTAATCAAAGTTTATTGGCTTAAAAATTTAAGTCAAAGTTCCCAAACTTTGGCACGTCAACCAGATGGCTTTTTCAAGGAAACAAAATAGCAAACTGGAAACCGAGCTATATTAGAATGCTTAAACAACTTGAACTCAGTGACTTTGCTGGATAATAAATTAATAGATGCGAATGCAATTATTCATTCAAAGAAACGAAGCATCATGTTGGTTGGGTAGGCGGCACCTTGAAAAGAAAACTTTATCGAAAAAAAAAAAACAAAAAAAACAGTAGTGTTATTCTTTCTATGCCGCAAAAACTTTATCTGGGTTCTAATTCCTACATACCAAATTTTCCTATCAGCTCATTGAAAGCTTCCAAGAAGATGAACTTGGGTGTCAGCATAAGGTCTCCGGCATCTTTATACGCCATCTTAAGAAATATACAGACAAGTCCCCTTTTCTCAACGGGCGGGTGCTTCTATATATAATATCCGGACGGCTCTAAGCGATACTACATCGGAATAACCAAACGTTCCTTTAGAATTAGAATCAACGAGCATAAAAGAGACACAAATGACAGAAAAGTAACCACTACTCTACCGGAGAAGTCAAGTTCAAGCCCGTTTATCCTATGTGGGATGATATAAAGAAATTAGCTCTCTATTAAACTTCCTAAATCTACTTCCATTCAAGAAACCTTGGAGATCATTACCACAGTGATGCTTGCAATGATAGCATCTCTTTAGAGTTGCCACGAATTTGGAGCCAGTTCTTCAAATAATACTGTTTCTCCTTCCACGATAAGGAGTGCCCAACCAACATGACGCCGCGTTTCTTTGAATAAATAATTACATTTGCATTTATTCATGTTTTGTCTAGTCAAGTCACCGTGTTCACGGTGTTGAAACGTTCAGCGGAAATAGCCATGGAAGCCCATTGAAATTCCTCTCATAGGAGGTGGCGCCCCCATCGATCGGCCACCGAAGCTAAACGTGATGTGCGTCGTGACATCGGCTATGGTTGCTATGACAACACCGCCACTGAACCACATAACAAACATGTGGTACTTTTGAGATGAGCGTAGTTAACTGAGAATATGTTGAAAAATAATGGACCAGGTATAGGGGAAAGGTTTTCAGTTAGTAGGCTAAAGAGAAAAGCTAGGAGGAAAATACAGCAAAATTATGAAATAAAGAAGGAAGGCAAGTGTTCACTAATATATCTGCCATTAAGAACAGAAAGGCAGTAACACACAAACGCTTTGTACAAAAAGAGGAAACAAGAGGCTACTGAAAAAGGTAGCACAGATATCGAAGCAGATAAAAAAAAAGGGAATACAGATGAGAAGAGAAAGTGGAGACTCAAGAGTAACAACTTTATGTAAAAATGGAAAAGTATTACCGAAGAAAACAATTCACGCAAATAAAATTGAAAACTGAGACTTGAAAACCTAGGTTCTGGAAATCGAAAAAAAAAAAAAAAATACAGGTAGGCTCAGTTCTGATTGAGCCGTCAGTTTGAAGCCTAAGACTACTACTTGCAGACCGGAAAGTTGAAATGAGCTATTCGATTATGGTTTCAAAGCGTTTATTTCATTTGTTATAGACAACACAGGTCTATGATATGAAAAGCAGCTTACGAAAGTTTTACAAATAATGCTCGATACATTGCGAACACAAAGCAGATCAATATACCAATTACCCAACGTGGTGCTCTGTCTTCTTGGATTTCTTACATTTCTCATGACTTGCTCTTGCTTCTCGTTTTGATTTTCTCCACTTTTGCTTGCGTTCATTATGCGAACTCCGCGGCATTGTCAAAATGTTAACCTGTTCACAGGAAAACAATTTTTCAAATTTTTAGTTTAAACCACTGCGAAATGTTCTTTATACACTATCTACCAACAAGTAATTGGACACTTGTGATAGCAAAGGAAAACGAAGTTCATTCACCTTCAGTAGTTGGTGGAGCCTCCACGAGCGGCGATTACAGCTGCGACCCTCCGGGGCATACTCTCAACCAGGCGTTGTACGACGGCTAGCGGTATTTTCTTCCACTCGGCTTGGAGAAGACAGGTCAGTTCCTTCACCGATTTCGGACGGTGGGGGTACCCCTTAAGTCGACGCTCCAACTCGTCCCAGTGGTGCTCGATAGGGTTAAGGTCCGGGCTCTGCGCAAGCCAGTCCATTTGATTAACCCCATTGTCACAATACCAAGCCATGGTGGACTTCGCAACATGACAGGTGGCATTGTCATCCTGAAAGTAACATGGGTCCACCCCGTAAAACTGCCACAACTTTAAAAGCGCAGAGTCATCCAAAATGGTGCAGTAGGTCTCAGCGTTGATTCTACCAGGAATTGCGACCAAGGGTCCCGTGCTATACCAGGAGAAACACCCCCATAGCATAATTCCACCGACGCCGAACTTCAGAGTTGGCACAATACATTCCGGCAGGAGCCGATCTCCAGGCAGACGCCGAAATCAGACCCTGCCATCCGAACGGTAGGGGGTGAACCTTGATTCGTCGCTCCAGAGAACCTGTTTCCACTGTTCAACGGTCCACTGTCGACGTTCTGTGCACCACGTTAGCTGAGCAGCGCTATTGGACTTGGTGATCAAAGGCTTGTGGTCGGCAGCACGTCTATGATAACCGAGCAGATGGGCTTCCTTACGTATGGTATTCATCGAAAGAACACTCCCGGATGCCTGTTGAAACTCCTCGCGGATGTGACCCATCGATTTGGTGCGGTTTTTCCGAATTCCTCTGGCCAGCACCCGTCGGTCTCTAACTCCCAGATTTGTGAGTCTGCCGGGTCGGGGCACATTTCGGCAGTCGCCTCTCATCTTCCACTTGCCAATCGCGTAGGCCACTGTCGATTTTGGGTACTTCAACTCGCTGGATATGTCACGCATGCATCGGTCATTTCTGTGATACCCGACGATTTCACCCTTCTCGAAATCAGAGAGCTCCGAACTGCGTGGCATCTTGCATGCGACTGGTTGCGTTGTTGTTTCCCACACGATATTTAACGGCGGCGGCCGTGACGTGTATCAGGACCGCAGATATCGTCGATTGCAGGGGTGTCCAATTACTTGTTGGTAGATAGTGTATATTTGAATAGATCTCGTCGAGAGCCTCAAAACCATACCACGTATAGTCGTTTTGCTCTCGTGATTGTCCAGATAAACCGCAGTATTATCAACAGTGTTCACCGGTTGAAATGAAAACAATTTTTAAAATGTTCAGTTCAAACCACAGAGAAATGTTCTTCGCATATTTGAATAGATCTCATCGAGAGCTTTAAAACGATACCACGCACAGTCGTGTTGCACTCACGGTTGCCGAGAGAGACTGAGTCAAACGCTGCGACACCCCCAGAAATATTTCATCACCTCCCCTGCGCACAGGGAGCGAGGGGAGCGTCACGCGCAGTTGGGATGAATTTCTTGCTGTTTTAATATACTAACATGATTAGTGTGCGGCACATATTTTTAAAGCTATAATGATTTTAAGTGGGACCTATTTTTGTCACAAGCGGTCGGCCGTAGGTCGCCCCATGCTATCCGCGGAGTTAGACGATGTCCTACGTCAAAAGACACGATGCAGTAAAGAATAAGCAAGAATAACTCCTCTTATTAGGATGTTAGAAGAAAACAATAACTGAAAAATGATAACACTGTAAATATACGTCTTCGGCCTAGGAGTTCCAAAATTGGAATGGAAAGGTGGACACAAATTGAAATAGTCACAACTGTATGACAAATTGTGGTTACCTGGGAACTCCAGCTGTCAATCAACGGCCAATTCGGTGACTTACCGATGGTGTGCTACAGTCGATTTCATTACGTCATAATTTCATCTTAATACAGGTTGTGTCCACTCTGTATCTTCCTTACTTTATGGTTCTATTATTCTGTTTGCAGTTTGATGTCTACCTTCCTCGTAAAGGCCATCTGGTTTACGTGCGAAAGCTTGGAAACTTTGAATCCTGTTTTAGGTCAATAAAATCGGATTACTAGTACAGTTTTACTATTTTAAGTATAGTTGGTGTACAGTTCCTCGTTATTAATCAGGTTTTTAACGTTGTAGTAAGAACACGGATGCTATACAGTAGTGGCCAAAATTGTTTAAACTTTTTGGAAATAGTGTATTTTTGAGGTTTGATGACTCATAACACCACTTTTTTTAGGATTAATACCACAAAATTATATATTAGTAGAAACATAATTCCATCAAGAATGTAATGCAATAATTTTAATGAAGGATTTTGTATTAGAACAACAGTTATAAATAAGAAAAGTGAAACAAAGAGAAAAAATGAGATATACAATAATTCTCACCATGTCAGTTAATACTTAGTTGGGTAGCTTTTAGCGTTAATTACGGCCTTACAACGTCTTCCCATGGAGTGAACCAAGTCTTTTAGTTCTTCAGATGCTGAAATGTGAAACCAAGATTGAATTATTGCTTCTATTAATTAGGTTTTATTGCTGGGTTGCTTCTGACTAACAAGTTTCTTTACTCGGTTCCATAGATTTTCGATGGGGTTAAAAACTGGGCTATTCCCACGCCATTACAGCAGTGGAATATGATTATCTTGAAGACACGTTTTGCGCACAGCAGCAACATGACATGGAGCTGAATCCTGTTGAAATATAAATGCTTCATTATCTTGGAAAAGATCACGTGCGGAAGGCTTCAGTTTGGGCTCAAGTATTTCATTAATGTATGTTTGGTCATTTATATTCCCATTAATCACGTAAATTCTGCTCACACCTTTTGATGTCATACAACCCCAGATCATAACACTAACTGGGTGTTTCACGGTACATGTAATGCAATCAGGATGAAAATATTCTCCGATTCTTCTCCTTACGTATTTTATGCCATCACTACCAAACAGGGAGATTTTGGTCTCATCACTCCAAATAACACTGTTCCATTGTTTTTCTGTCCAGTTAACATGGGTTGAAACCCAGTTTAATCTTTTCAACCTTTGTTTGAGAGCTAAAAATGGCTTTTTTCGTGGAATTCTAGTTTTTAGACCAAATTTCTGCAGTCTGCGCCAAACAGTCCTTGCACTCAACTTCACATTGCATTGCGCCATATCATCTTGTATACACCCAGATGATATTCTTCTGTCACCTAGGAACAATCTCTTAATTCTTCTATCATCACTTGCTGTTGTGCACCTTTTCCTGCCTTTCTCAGTCTGATTTTGTAGTGACTGAGTCTCCTTATACCTCTTCAAAAATTTAGAAATGCCACCTTTGGTTTAAGTTTCCACCAATTTTTCTTCTAATTTATTCATAACTGAAGCCTTGTTCACTTAATAGTACTATTTTACATCGCTTTCTGGGTGACCAGTCAACTCTTTGCGCCATTTCTTTAATTTTATTACGTTTTACAAGCTCACTAAATGAAAGAACACAAAAAACAAAGCAAAAAACAATCAACTTGATAGCAATCACATAACACACTGACAAATGTCCTCCTCTCAGCTCCAATACATGACATCAATAGCTGAATCCTACTATGTGTCCTGATTGGCTCATTGCCAAAACAAGATGACATCTTATTGGCTCTCTAAACACTCATGCTCATTGGCTATATTCAAATGAAGGAAAGCTACTTCATATCAATCTAAACAAGTTGTGCTTCCTTTTTCTGGTTATTTGGCTATAACGTTTCGTAGAATACAGATAATTGAACAGACTTTGTTGAATTACATTTTTGATGACATTATCTTTACATTGATATATAATTTTATGGTATTACTCCAAAAAAAGTGGTGTTATGAGCCATCAAACCTCAAAAATACACTTTTTTGCAAAACGTTTCCACAATGTTGGCTACTACTGTATACAGTGATGAGACTTGCCAAGTGATAAGATTTGAGCAAACATGTCCTGAAATGAAGATGTGTCACGAGAAAGTACAGAATTAGAAATGAGATTATAAGAAAAAGAGTTAAAGTGGTAAAGGTTTTAAAGACATCCCAAGAAGCAAAATTGGTACTGTCATATTTTGAACATTGGCAAGAAATGCGTGGCATATACAGTTATGCACATGGGGCTTCTTGAAAAGGGAACTAGAGGAACACCTTAGGTGAGACGGAAGATCTGGGTCAACAACTAAATGACGAGAGAGATTTTAGGAGTATGTACAAAAGAATACACAAATGCACCCAAATAACTCAATACATACACTAATACACCCTAATAACTGATAGGACAATAAAATCACATAAATTCATAAATTGGTGTAGTAAGAAATAATATTTTAATTTCTCGAGCTTTCACCTGCCAGCGGGAAGCTTTGTAAATGAAAGTTGCTTTAGACGAACAGCAAATAACCCGCTTGGAGTTTAAAATCAAAACCTAGGGAACAGGACGAGGTTTGAAATCCTAAATATACATAACATTACAAACTCGCGAACCTGCATGTGATGGTCATCACGTGAGTTAAATGTTCACGTAGTATAACAGGCAAAGATATCAAGTCATAGATTTGTTTGTCTCGAGTTCAGAGCCTATGGAGAACAGAGGTCCACGGTGATGGCAGTTGAACAGATACACCATCGTTGCATACATTGTCTCTATTGATCATTTCAATGGACTCTCTGATCGTGGTGGTCCCTGAACGTTGTGAACGGGGCACCAGTTTCCTTTCATCCCATAAGGAAACTGCTGTGTTACAAATTCCTTTGCTAAAGCAGTTCCTCATTCTTCTCGTATGTCCCTCATATCCTCATATGACTTTGATCATTGGACTCGCATAGAGACCATTACAGGTTTGTGTGTTTCTATTGTTATATTTATGATTTCAAACCTCGTTCCGTTGTCCGGTTTTTGATTTTAAACTCTAAACGAGTTATTGTTTGTCTAATGCAACTTTCCTTGACAAATCCTCCCATTCGCAGGCAAAAGCAAATATTCTGTCGTACTACATCAATTTAAAGATTTATATGATTTTATTGTCTTCTCAGCAGTAAGATGACGAACTTGAAAAGCGAGTTGACACAAAGCCGAAGATAGTGGAGGAAGAGGATTCCCATCAACGACCCACCTAGACGTGGGACTATTCATGCTTAAGAAGAAGGTTATACACTGGCAGAAAGTGAAAAAGAACACCAAGAAGGAGACGTCTGTTACCAACGAAATTTTTACAGCATAATAACGGAATAGAGAGGATAACGTGATCAAAACATTATCTCAAAATACAGCTGTATTTGCTGGTAAACTGAAAAATAACATTTCCATGCAACATGGTTAGCACGCGGTTGAACCACCATGAACTGCGTCACACTGTGCAATTCTGGCATGCAGTCTGTCGTACAGATGTTGGATGTAAGTTTGGGGTATTGAGTTCCAAGCATCCTCAACCTGGACGCGTAAATCGGGGTTGGTCGTGGCTGGCCGTGGAGACCGCATAAATTGTTGTCCCATAAAATCCCACACGTGCTCAATTCGGGACGAATCCGGTGAACGTGCAGGCCATGGAAGTTGTCTCACACCCTGAAGTGCTTGTGTGGGCGTGCGTTATCTTCCTGGAAAACACCACGATGGACCGACCTTACAAATGGCACAACAACGGGCTGAATGGTGTTGATGTAGGAGGTGCTATTTAACGTACCCGGTACAAACACTAGTTGTGTACGGGAGTAATAGCTGATCGCCTCCCACACCAGGAGACCAGGTGTGGGCCCTGTGTGTCGCTGGCGGATGCAAGAAGGGTGGAGACGCTCCCCTGTGAGTCTGCGAACACGCATACGACCATCGGAGGCTCCCAAGCAGAATCTGCTTTCATCGCTGAACACGACAGATCGCCATTGCGTTCTACAGTGCAGACGTTGGCGACACCACTGCAGCCGTACCTGACGGTGGGCTGGAGTCAGAGGTACACATTCCAGAGGCACACGGGCCCGTAGTCCTGCATCCAGTAGACGGTTGTGGATTGTTCGCACAGTCACCTCAGGTACAACGGCAGCTCGGATTTGCGTCGCAGTGGATGTGCTGCTTGACAACGCCACTATTCTTATGCGTCGATCGGTCCGCTCATCAGTTCGTCTCTGACTCCCGGTTCCACGTCTTCTCGTGTGGGAATGTTCCCCATCTACGCCACCATCGTACCACCACCGATACTTCCCGTCCAATTCGCTCCGCAATACGACGATACGACCACCCGACCTCGCGGAGTCCGACTAGACGACCTCGCTCAAAGTCCGATAACTGCTGAAATCGTACACGTCTTCCATGTCCAGGTATTGCAGCTTCTTCAGGGTCTTCGCACGTGCCCGTACGCCGACGACTGATTACATTCACTTCGCCGTACTCCTTGAATACCACGGACGATAATTTGCATATTATGCCATGCTGTGGCGTAAGCGCTCACCGGTTGGTCCCGAAATTAACATCACACCTACGTCGCAAACTCGACCCCATTAACATATGTAAATTTCATGATCGTCCGCCAATTCCTTCTTGGTGTTCTTTTTTCACTTTCCGCCAGTGTAATAAAAAGAAATATTCAGTTCTATAAGAACAAGCAGAATATCCACGTTTTACTTAGGCTTGGAACCTAGGACTTGGTTGGTTGGTTGGTTGGTTGGTTTATTGTTAAGCAGTGACTGGTTGGTTGGTCACTACCTATGCAACACAATGGCTCTAGTTGAAGCCCCTAGACGAGGAGGAGAAATGTACTTTTTTATTAATCTGAATCTCTAGCAGACGCCCACCGACTTAACATGACCGCCTAGACGTGAGACTATTCATGCTGAAGAAGAAGGTTATAATGAATAGAAAGATTCAGTTCTGTAAGAACAAGCAGAATATCCACGTTTCACTTAGGCTTGGAACCCAGGACTAGCAGGAGCGAGTTGGTTGATTAGTAGGTGTGTTGGTAAGCAGTAACTGGTTGATTGGTTACTACATGTACTACACAGTGGCTCGAGTTGAAGCCATTAGAGGAGAAAGAGGGATATACTTTTTTTTTATTAGGCTGAATCTCTAGCTGACGACAAACGACTTAACAAGGCTTTCGAACCTCTGCAATTGTTTGACGGCGAAGGCATTCCCCCGTTTTTAATTTGGGGGCACTGGTTCCAGGAAATAGGGAGAGCCAGGGCCATAAGACAAGGACATCACAGATGCCTCATCAAACTCGGGCACTCTCGAACGGATGGCCAGAGCCTCAAGTAACTCGACCACCTGAATGGCGAAAGAGGAATATTAAGATCTGCTCTTTACAGATCACGTTAAGAACGTTTAGTGAAACGTTCACACACACAGATAGGCTTCAGAGTTTCTGTTTACAGAAAGTGAATCAGCTGTACAGTGTTCGTAGTAGCAGTAATCCATAAATTCGGCCGCAAAATATTCCTCAACGACATGACGACTAATTTTTTTATTATTAAAAATAAAACAATCAAAAAAGGACTTGGTATAACACATTTTTACTGCTTATATCAGGCAATTACTGGAAAAAAATAGGTCTCAGCAGCAGGAGATAATATCTTCGAACATGCATGACAATATTCAAGATTTTATATCTAAGTGTAAAAAAAGATGTATTCAGAAAATAGTAAAACTATACTAGTGATCCGATTTATTGGCATAAAATATATCAATAAGCGTTTCCAAGGTTTCGCACATCAACCAGATGGCATTTTCAGGAAAAGTTAAAGAGAAACTGCAATCTGAAAAATAGAACGCTTTAACAATTTGGACACGTTCCATTTAAAGCGTTCTATAACTCAGATTGCAGTTTCTGTCTAACTTCCTTGAAAAAGCCATCTGGTTGATGTGCGAAACCTTCGAAACACTTATTGATATATTTCTATGCCAATAAACTCGGATCACTAGTATGGTTTTCACTATTTTCTACAAAATTGGTGTACTGTTATTCGTTATTAAGAAGTATTCATTTCCAAGTAACACTTGAAATTCAAAAAAGCAACGGCACTTAAAAATTTATTCGCAAGAAATTTAAAATTTAAAAATACTTTACTGTCATTATCTTGATGAAAAATGCGTAATTTAAATAAATAGCTCAACGAAAAATATTTCATATTTATTCTATTAGAAAACTTTTAAAGCAGGGAAAAGGCTGAAACCAAACATTTATCTGATAGTCCAGGCAATGAAGCTGGAAATCTTTGATATTCTTCGTATTTTTCATATAAGACTTCTAAACATCTGTTGTTTACGTTTTACTTAATTAATTTCCAAAAAATAAATAAAAAAAAATTGGCTCATATATATATTGAGAAAATTAATATATTTTATGTAAATACCCTCAAGTGGCTATGGGCTGCACGACTGCCAGAAGAACTGACCGCCGTTGAACAACAAAAATTCTCCACTGGACACCAATGGAAAGACTCAGAAGATGACCGTGTGGTATCAAACAAACATCAAACAAAGATCTTCGCTCTTTCCGCGTTTATAAGTGAGTCACGGAAAAGTTCTCATTGGCCGCCACCGGGAGTCGAACAGATGTGGTGGTTGAGTGGACGAAATGCGAAAGCACGCCAGAGTCCTTGGAAGAGAATTGTTCGAGACAGAGTTGTGTAAGAGATATGAGAAGCCCATCATGAAACACTGGATTGAGATTGGTTGAGGATATTGTTGTCGAAATATAAATTTCTAATTCAGTAATTTTCCAAAAGATGGAAATGTCTGACTGAAGCTCAAGTAATCGCACATAACTAGGTATCAAGAAATTTAACAAAGGTCTTGGAATTATGAAAACGATATTCTTAAACATAAGCTGTCATACATATTTGGGGAAAGATGCCATAACAGTTTAATAAAGTTTTTTTTTAGAAAATGCAATGAATGACCTGACCGAAACGTCATCAGTCTTATATCCAAAATGGAAGATAATTCTGCAATTCAATACCGTTCTTTAAAAATCGAGATAATGACCCAACTGAAATGTAGTACGTATTAATAATCTGACACGAAGCAGTTGGGTTGCAGACTTCAGAAAATTTGGGAATGCTGTAAATAAAATATAGTTCAATATACATACACCGATCCACGTCTCTGCACCATACCTAAGCACTGGAAGGATGCATTGATCAAACACTTTTCTTTTAAGACATAATGGCATATTGCTCTTGAAAATTATGCTGTTTCTTCCAAAAGCTCTCCAGGCAAGTTTTGTACGCCGATTAATTTCTTCATCAATGTGACCCTCACTTGATATCTGCTGTCCAAGATAAACGTACGTGCCTGTTATCTCCAGCTTTTCTCCATCAATCGATAAATCTTCATTTCGTGTAAAAGCATTGAACATCACTTTTGTCTTCTGAAAGTTCATTTTTAATCCCACTTCTTTACTCCTGTCAGCAAGTTCCTGGATCATACTCTGCAGCTCTGATGGGGTAGTTGTAAAAATGACTACGTCATCAGCAACACGAAGGTGGGTTTGATAATCTCCATTAATCTTTATCCCTTTGTTTTCCCAGCTCAGCGACTGAGAAACACCCTCCAATGTGGCGTTAAAGAGCTTCGGAGATATGGTGTCACCTTGTCTCACTGCCTTTCCAATTTTTATGTGTGTTGTATTTTCAAACAGCCGAATCTTTGCACTTGCATTTTCATAGATGTTATTAATAATATTAATGTATGCATGTTCAATACCGCAGGTTTTCAGAGCCATTGTAACTGCTGATGGTTTCACCGAATCAAAGGCTTTTTCATAATCGATAAAAGCCATGCACAATGGAAGTTCATATTCCCTCGCTCTTTCAATTAGTTCTCTCAGTACGTGGATATTGATCTATTGTGCTGTAGCCACTCCTGAATCCAGCTTGTTCTCTCGGTTGAGCCATGTCCAGTGTTACCTTCAAGCGGTGTGAAAGAACTTTAGTGAAGATTTTATAAACTACTGATAGGAGGCTGATAGGTCTGTAGTTTCCGAGATCCTCAATGTCACCTTTCTTATGTAGCAGGATCATTGTAGCGTTGTTCCAATCCTCAGGAATTTTCCCTTCATTAAGGCATCGAGTGAAAATTTGGGCGAGTACTGTTTCGATTTCTCCACTTGCTTCTTGTATGATGTCTACAGTAATTCCATCTTCTCCTGGAGCTTTTCCCTGTTTCATGTTCTTGATTGCATGTGCAACTTCTGCTGGAAGGACTGGAGGAACTCTGGTACTGGTATCTTTCATGATGTCTGGTGGAGTGCATGCATCATCCCTTTCATATAATTTGGAGTAGAAATCTTTCACTCTTGTCAAACTTTCGCCTCTATTTCTTGTTACAGAACCATCTTCTTTTCTCAGTGCCATAATCTGTTTTCTTCCCTTACTGAGATGTCCCTTCGCTATCTTTAGGCTTTGGTTGTTTTCAATTGCTTTCCTTACTAGTTCACAGTTGAATTTCCTTACGTCTTCAGTGATCAAAGAAGCATGGAGAGGTGCATGCTTGGTGTAACCAGGAGAGATAAGAAGAGGAACTCGTGGATCCGAAAAATGACAAGAGTGGAAGACATCATGACCAGAGTTAAATCCCTGAAATGGCAATGGACTGGACATACTGCCAGAAGGACAGATCATCGATGGACAGCCGAAAATTTAGATTGGATTCCAAGGGACAGGAAAAGACCCAGAAGAAGACCACATGGAAGATGGGTGGATCAAATTCGAAAGTATGCAGGGGTGATATGGAGCAGACTGGCACAAGACAGACCGTTGTGGAGGAAACTTGGGGAGACCTTCGTCCAGCAGTGGATTGATAATGGTTGACAATGATGATGATGATGACATACACCAATGAGCCGTTACATAATGACCACCCACAGCCAAGAGACATGAGCGCGTATGCAGACGGAAGGGTGACGCAGGTAAAGTTCACAGAGCATTATATATACAACACGAGGACCGGCTTTCGGTTAGTAGAGTGTTCAGAGTCAAAATGGGAAAAGCTGCCGATTTATCGGAGTTTGATAAAGGACAGATTGTGATGGCACGGGTCATCGGAACTACAATCTCGGAAACGGCACGGCTTGTGGGTTGTTCACGTGCCGCTGTAATAAGTACGCATCAAAAGTGGTGCATAGATGGCCAAACGACGAACCGTCGTCCAGCCATGTGCAGCCCCCAACTCACTGATGCCAGAGGGGAGCGGAGACTGTCGCGCATTGTTCACAGCGACCGCAGGGCCACAGTGCGACAAATCACCCGCAGCTACAACAGTGGTGATCAGAGCAGTGTGTCACAGCACACGGTTCATCACAGCCTTCTGCGCATGGGCCTGCGTAGCCGAAGACCCAGCCGGGTTCCCATGCTCACTGCACGTCATCGCCAACGACGCATGAAATGGGCCCAAAATCATGGAGATTGGACCGCGGATGATTGGAAGAAAGTGGTCTGGTCTGACAAATCAAGATTCCTGGTGCATCACGTAGAGAGCCGAACGCGGATACGCCGATCACCAACGGAGGCTATGGCACCTGGATTCACTGTCGGCCGGAAACAGGCGGGAAAAAGAGAAAAATGTCGGTTAAGGTGATTATTTGTGTTAAAAGAATGTCGATTGAGATGGTCACCGATTGAATAAATAAATTAAAAATTTCGATTGAGTTAGGGAAAAAGTAGCCTGTTACTGCCAGGACTTGAAAAAATGGTCTCCCGGAGCCACGCCCCGGCAAGCCTCGACTGCAACCTTGAAGACAACAACTACTCAATATTCTGGCCATCACAAGATATTACCTGCGATGCACAGCATAAGCAGCACTGCTGAAATCGAAGAAATTTTAGGTGTTTCACATGTAAAGTTCCGTATGCAGATATGCCTGCGTCTGGCAAGAAAACATCGGCAATGATCAAGCTGCCGGAAGTCATTATGGCTCTTGCGAAGAAGGAACAAACACGCGCTACCGGTAATATCTTATTTTCAAAATCAGTAAAATGCCAATGCCTACGCTAGTATGGACGAATCAAAATATTATAAAAGTGTCTCCTTATACCAGCGGCGTTGAGGAATACGGAAGTTCAAATACACAGGAGAATTGGGTATAGCTTCGGGAAGAGGAAGTCCGCCAATTTCCGAAAATATTGTGGACGAAGTTGGAGTTCCAAGTGCCGACAGGTGTGACGTACCTGCCCAGCAGGACGCACACGATATAAAGGCAGATAGTAGCGATAACGAACGTCCGCGTAGCTCAATTGGTAGAGTGACTTATTCCGGAATGAGGGGACCCGGGTTCGAGCCCCGGCGTGGACAAAAATGACGGAGAAATTTACTTCGTTATACAGGGCAAACGAGAACGCTGTCCCTCACACAGAAGTGCCAGAGGAATTTCTCAGTCGAACGTTTGGCAATGAAGGCATAATTTCTCAAGGTTTTACGCAGTTCTGGCTAACCCGTTTACCGGATCATACTCCTTGTGATTTCTAGATTTGGGGATACTTGAAAGACAGTTTCTCGGGACAGTATATGCTTTGTCTTCAGATTTAAAAACAAGTCCAGGCGTGAACTGGCATGGACCTGAACAGCCACATGTACGACCAGCAGTGTCTCTTGTCGTTCTTCGTTCGCAGCATGCCATCTCTTGCGTAAGCCAGCATATTGGGTGGATTTTGTCCTAAAACATTTGAGCTGTCAATAGCCATAAATTCGCATGTGTGTCTGTTCTTTTCTGGTATCTGCATCGCCATTGTTCCTCTAGTGGTGTAATTTCGAACTTATTTTTTTACGCTAAATCGGCTGTAAAGCAACCTATCATTGTTGTTTGGAATTGTTCTCCCTTCTCTATTTCTTTTTAAGGTGTTAACTACGACTACAGCAAATCTAAGGATTATACCGGGTGTCTCAAAGAAGACCGAAACAAGCTATTATCTCTTCAGCGGTTTATCACAGATACATACTTTCAATTAGAAAAATACTGAAAATGACGTAAAGACTTACGACATGGCAGTTGCACCCCTAACGGTGGCATTTGCATAAAAATAAAAGAAAAATATATTTTACACAGCCTTCACAGAAAAAAAAAAAGTTCAATCAAAAGCAGTTGCGTGTTGTCCTAATTAGTCTAAAAAAACAAACACAGTCATCCTGCTTGCAAAACTCGCGGAGATATTTTTGATGAAAATTGTAAAAATGTATCTAGAACGCAAGATTTATATATTTTAGGGAGAGCATAGAATCTCGCACAACGTGCTTATAAATGTTTTTGTTATTTTTTTTTATGTTTTGGATCAGAGTTTCAGAGTTTTTGATCAATTTCTGTATTTGTTCTAATTGTTTATCTGAGTTTGCATGTGTTGGTGTCAGTCTCCTTTAAACTCTAAATGGCAGGCAGAAATTCCTTTTCTCAGCAGCTTACTTTAGAAGAAACATGAATGATGAAACAGTTCACGGTGATAGGATACGATTGTCCCTGTTATCATCTGAAGCAATATAATTTCACGCACGCGTGAGAGCTCTTCTCTTACTCGCTTTGCGTGCTACAAAAATTAAAAAAAAACTATGCCAGCGAAACAAGCTCCAAATGATACATTCTTTACAATTTTCATTGCAAAAATATCCGCGAGTTTTGCAAGTAGAACAACGGGGTTTGTTTTTTCAGACTAATTAGGATATCGCTCAACTTTTTTTAATTGAACTTTTGTTACTGCGAAGGCTGTATGAAAAGATATTATTTTTCTATTTTTATGCAAATACCACCCACATCGGTGTAAGTGTCATGTCGTAAGTCTTTACATCATTTTAAGTATTTTTTTGATTGAAAGTATGCCTCTTTGTGATCAACCTTCGAAGAGATGAAAGTTTGTTTCAGTCTTTTTTTGAGACACAACACAAGGTAACGTTTCTAATTTGGGGCCACCGGTTGCATTGCGAGAGGGGGGGGGCCATAGCCAGCGGACACACCTACGGTTACCTTAGGTGTGGAAGCCAGCGACCCTGGCCTCTAAACCACGGGTGAAGGAGTTTGGAATCTCCTGATTTCTGGATTGGAGGTTTAACGACCACCTTGAGGAACTCAATGGGCTATAAGCAGTCGCCCGTCCTTAATTTAGGGCCACTGACTCCAGAGAAGGGAGAGAGAGTCAGTGCCGTAAGACAAACACAACATCCCTGCCTCACCGGGATTCGAACCCCGACCCATGTCGGACGAATAGTCAGAAGCCATCGCTTAGACCACTGCGCCACCGGGGCGGCATGGAGCCACTTCATTACTCACCTTAGATATCGTGATGAAGGATTTGATTAAAATATAATCTATTATGCACATATTTGATAGAAAAAATAGAAAAACAATAGTGGATTATTCACAGCAATCAAAATTATGTACTGAATTGCCTGTAGTCTACTGTTCACCATGTAACACCACATCGGAAAACTTTAAAGTTACATCGCCCTTTAGTGGGGATCAAACTCGCACCTCCGGATTTCCGTTCGAGCATACGACCACACCACCCAAGATACTGAAGCTCCAAACAATTGAAGCTGAGCAATTATAGCTCAGGAACAATTTTTGTAGTTCAATGTCGTTAAGAAAAAAATCCGCCGAAAATGAGAAGTAATGATTTCACTATTCGCAACGCATTTTGTACATTTGAGCTTCCACATATTTCTTCGAAAATCTTGAGCAGGATATTTTAAGACTCGAGCTTTAGTCAAAAACTCTGAATTCCTATCCAGTAAATATTGACTTTTTGTTTCTGGTTTATGTTGTGAATTCTTTATAATTTAGTCTTATAATTCCTTTCGTTTAAATTTTTTTTTCTTTAATTGCGAATGTGTTTGGACAAATGATACATTTTTAATTTAACAAGCACAACGTTACGAGAATCACAACTTTTATACGCTCATTTTGCTTACTAGAATTTCAGCAGATAGTAAACGGTTTTGAAACTTGCTTCTCAATTGAACATCGATTCACTTCACTGTTTTTCAACAAATGGTTTTTACTAATCAGCTGCAGAAATCTTATATCCATTTGACTATTTTTATTCAAATCATAGTGGAAATCGGAAAACAATGACAAATAAATGAAACTGCTATAAGAGGAAGCAGGAATAGGTTCATGCCCTTTCGAAAACCCACTTAATTTAAAATTCATTATCGGAAATCGCTTGGACGGAAATTAATCAAGCAGAGGGATAATTGCTTTGTGTCTGATTTTCATAGTATTGTATTAGATGCTCATAAGAGCGAAAATTTAACTAAATAAATGAAAAGGTAGCACATGACACCTTTAAGGAGTAAAAGATCACAATATCGGATATCATTTGACTAAAATTCAGGTTGCTATTAGTTTCTTTAAGGGCCTGTCTCTCAGCGATAATTACTGAATTGGAAAGATAAGCTCATTGAAAAGTTTTCATTTCCCGCTGCCTCTCCCATTCGAATTTCATGTCAATGATTTAAAGGAAAACAGATTTAGTACAGTCATTTAAAGATTATGATAAAAATAAAAGACGAACAAAAATATATTAATGAAAATAAAAGGACTTGTTCTGCAAAATTTTGATTTCACTAAAAAAGCCGCACGATCGCCACCCCTGTTATAAACAACTTCTTGTAATTGGGTGTCTTTATCTTGCTGTTTTAGAAATGGAAATAATATTTTTAACTTGTTAGTCAGATCTCGAGTAATCCTGATTTTATATTTTTCATTGATCTTTTTTTAATTTTCTGGTAAATAATTGTGCTTGTGAACTTGATGTGATACTCCTTATTTGCCTTTTTTCTTAAATATAGTGTTTTTGAATAGGGAGGGAAAATTGTTTTACGACAAAGTTTTTCCAATTCTTCTTCAATTACAAGAAGCGGTAATCTTTGGCACAGACTGTACCTGCTGGCTCAGCTGCATAGGTGAAATAGGGAGAAGTGTTGAAGTCCACCTTTTACAAGGTAGACAGCTGTCTTGGTCTTGAAAAAGCCATCTCCCTTCCTTCATGTGCGAAAGCTTGGAAACTTTGATTTCTATTCTACACCAAGCAATTTCGGATATCTAGTATAGTTATACTACTTAAATAAAATCTAGTTAATTACTTTTTCGTACCATTTCAATGAAATATAATGACTGCAATTATACATTTAGTTGTGTGCAATATTTCTCAAAAGGTCCGACTGAACAGGAAATGCTAATAGAAATTCATTCAAAAACAACCACTAAAATGTTATTTCAACGCACGATGTGTTTTGTTTTAATTCTATGTTGCTGTTTTGTTTTAGAATAATTAAAAAAGGAATATTTGAGGATTGTAATAGGTTAAGCTCAGTGTGCATTCACTTCCATTAAAACAATTGTAAGACGCTTACGTTGCATTAAAGGTGATTTTCTGTGCTTCTGACCAGTTTAAATGAACTACTACAAATATATATAAACATTTTTTTATACCGAGCATAAATTCTGAAGGGTGTTATTAATGCTATGAAATATGTCACACTCTTCTCAAATATATATACACTGGCGGAAAGTGAAAATAAGAACACCAAGAAGGAATTGGCGGACGATCATGAAATTTTCATATGTTAATGGGGTCGAGTTTACGTAGATGTTGTGTTAATTTCGGGACCAACCGGTGAGCTCTTACGCCACAGCACGGCATAATATGCAAATTATCGTCGGTGGTATTTAAGGAGTACGGCGAAGTCAATGTAATCAGTCGTCGACGTACGGACACGTGCGAAGACCCTAAAGAAGCTGCAATGCCTGGACATGGAAGAAGTGTACGATTTCAGCAGCTATCGGACTTTGAGCAAGGTCGTCTAGTCGGACTCCGCGAGGCCGGGTGGTCGTATCGTTGTATTGCGGAGCGAATTGGACCGGAAGTATCGGGGGTGGTACGATGGTGGCGTAGATAGTCCGAGGAACATTCCCACACGAGATGACGTGGAACCGGGAGTCACAGACGGACTGATGAGCGGACCGATCGACGCATAAGAAGAGCGGTGTTGTCAAGCAGAACATCCACTGCGACGCAAATCCGAACTGCCGTTGTACTTGAGGTGACTGTACGAACAATCCGCAACCGTCTACTGGATGCAGGACTACGTGCACGTGTGCCTCTGGCATATGTACCTCTGACTCCAGCCCACCGTCAGGAACAGCTGCAGTGGTGTCGCCAACGTCTGCACTGGAGAACGCAATGGCGATCTGTCGTGTTCAGTGATGAAAGCAGATTCTGCTTGGGAGCCTCCGATGGCCGTATGCCTGTTCGCAGACGCACAGGGGAGCGTCTCCACCCTTCTTGCTTCCGCCAGCGTCACACAGGGCCTACACCTGGTCTCCTGGTGTGGGGAGTGATCAGCTATCACTCCCGTACACAACTAGTGTTTGTACCGGGTACGGTTAAACAGCACCTCCTACATCAACATCATTAAGCCCGTTGTTGTGCCATTTGTAAGGTCGGTCCATCGTGGTGTTCCAGCAAGATAACGCACGCCCACACACGGCACGTGCAACGCAACATGCACTTCCAGGATGTGAGATAACTTCCATGACCTGCACGTTCACCGGATTTGTTCCCCATTGAGCACGTGAGAGATTTTATGGGACAACGACTTATACGGTCTCCACGGCCAGCCACGACCATCCCCGATTTACGCGTCCAGGTTGAGGATACTTGGAACTCAATACCCCAAATTTTACATCCAACATCTGTACGACCGACTCCATGCCAGAATTTCACAGTGTGACGCAGTTCATGGCAGTTCAACCTCGTACTAACCATGTTACATGGAAATGTTATGTTTCAGTTTACCAGCAAATACAGCTGTATTTTGCGATAATGTTTTGATCACGTTATCCTCTCTATTCCGTTATTATGCTGTATAAATTTCGTTGTTATGAGACGTCTCCTTCTTGGTGTTCTTTTTTCACTTTCCGCCAGTGTATATATATATATCAGCACTTGTTTAAGAACTCTAACTACGTAATGACACTGAGCTCCATAATTTAGGGAATTATATCTAAGAGACTTCGAAAATTAGTGTTTTGAGTAAATTGTCACGAAATCTGTTCCCAAGCTCTTGGCTTAATGAAGTGTTGCTGATTTACGTTAAGTTTCGGGAAGAGACGAACCGATTTCTTTTATCTGCTATATGGACGTTCAATGTTGCGTAATAACTGCTCTTCTGGAGACAAGGGAGAGTGGGAAATCCTTGTATTGCGTAACAGCGTCAATGACTGAGACCACGAGGCGGATCGATATTCCAACGCTGCTGCTGCTTCCGCGAATGGTTGAGAAACCGAAATAAATGGTTGGTCAGTTTCTACCTCTTTAGCTGAATACTTCCACTGTCGTTAAATCCAGATGTGCTGCTCAATGCTACGGCCATGCAACAGCGTTTAGATTTTCTCATATTCTCAGCTTCCATTGTTTCAGGTAACATTTCGTTTATGGCCAGATCATTGGTGAAGTAAAGAAAAATGTAAATTAATAAGAATTTCGTCCTATTAAAAGCTCCTGCGTATTCTTTAGTGCCTTTTATAGGTGAGAAAAACTAAGAAACACATTCAATACTTCTACTAATCTAAATTATGAATTTTTCGTAACTGTCGTTTAGGAAGTCTTTCGGGAATTTGTAAGTTTTTACCAAGTTCTTTGAAAAAAGCAGTCTGTCTTTATTATCTCATTGTCTGTACGTCTTTCTGCCCATTTATAAACAGAATATGCCTTAGTCTCAAACACAAAAAAAATCCTTTTGCGCCAGACAAGATTAAACAAGAGGCTTATCGAGTTTTTGAATTTTTATGATGCATACAATCCTCACTATGTGGTTAAATATATATTTATGTTTTGAACAACATCTATGCTTTTAAAATTCCCATTGGAAGAAATATTTTGTTGATCTTAACTGCTTAACCCCTGAACATTACTTCCCATTCTTTTTTGTTTTGGGGGGAAATATAGCCTTACCACTAAAGGACGTAATTGTTTTTTTTACAAAGTGACTTAAATATTTATTTGCATTTCGCACGATTTGTTTGCTTCTAAAGGCCCGATTTGAATACTTCGTTTTCCATACGCTAGCTGGAATGATACCAAGGAATTTCAAGCATTTTCCGGAATCTTCTGAGGTAAAATATTCCTGTTCTATGGCTAGAGTTCAGATTTTTAGTTCGATAATATTATAGTTTCGATGGATTCTATTTGGAAATTTTGCTTTACGACAGCTAGAATTAGATGTGATCACTATATCTCACATTCCAGGTAAGTTTTCAGATTCACCACTGTTCCGCTAGGGGCGTTGTTATCTTGTTATGCACGTGGAACTATGACTTTCCCTTCTAGAAGTTCCACCGCAAAAATGTTTTAGACCTGATTTTTAATACATGACCAAAGTTTTCGTTCATTTTACAGCTTTTCTGATGCAAAAACTCTTCCCAATGTGTAGCTTAGAGCAAGCTACTTCAGATAGCGTCGTGATACTTAAGCTTAGACTAAAGTAAGACTTAGATACCTCAGATACCTTCATGATACTCTGGATTAGATTAAGCTATTTCACATAGCTCGGCGATACTTCAGCTTAAGTATTCCAGACTGGATGACGATACTTCACCTTAGAATTTGATACTTCAGATTGCTTGACGATCCTTCTAATACTGTACTTCATCATGGAAGTAGAAGCTTCAGATAACTCGATTATACTTTAGATCAGACTTGAATACCTCTGATATCTCGATGGTACTCTAGCTTAGACTTGGATACTTCAGGCAGATTGATGGTACTCCAGATTAGACTTGGATACTTCAGGCAGATTGATGGTACTCCAGATTAGACTTGGAAACATTCAATATCTCGACGATACTTCAACTTAGACTTCGAAACTACAGATATCTTGATGGTACTCTAGCTTAGACTTTGATACTTCAGAGAGTTACTACAATTCTGTCATCGATATTTAGATACCTGAATCATGTGTCAGTCTGTGTAAATCGCATTGTTCTACGAAACTGAGAAACTGATACGCATATTATTGCAGCGATGGCTCCTTCTGCACAGCTTTGAGGTGATATGTTTGGAATTTTTCAAAAATGTAAATCGTTCACCGTCTGTTACAGAGATGTTCAGTCGAGCGCTTCAGCTTAGGATTTGTCGTTTGCTCTACAGAAGAGTTACATTTCCCCCACTTCTCATTGGGTAACCGCTAGTTCCTTCAGTTGTTTCCTGTTAAAAAGGATGTAACGACAATAGTTTCATCTGGTGTCCGGTTCTCGTCGTCTCTTTTGTTTTTCTTTCTATATTTCACTTGTTTTCGCAGTCCATGCACCATTCCAGTTAGAAATAAGTTTTATTGTTGTCTAAATGTAGGTTCACCCTGACGTCTGTTAACAATTGTTATTTTATATTTCTTCTTACGTAAATATATGACTGACTTCTGTAAATTATTTATATGAACTTCATCGTACTGTTCCTCATTTAGATGAGTAAAATAATTAAATTAATATGGAAGCAAATGTTAATAATTAAATTAACATTTTTCTGAAGTATCTGATTTTAGTTCTTTAGACTAAAATCAGATACTTCAGAAAAATTGACGACTTTAGTTTCATCCGTTCATAACGAAAAAATCCTTTTCACATTTGTTTTCTCTAATAAGCATGATTGAAAGTTTCACATGGCGCTCCGTTGTCAAAGTGGTCAGAGACTTAGATTTCTCGCTAACGTCGAAGTTAGGGAAGGATTCGAATCCAGCATAAGTCACAAATGGTGCGCTTGTGTAAAGGTGCTTGCTCTTTTTCCATTTCCTCAGACCACTGGTCCCAAATCCGGAAAGGGCAGATTTGAAGCCACTTATAACATGGTCGTCGTTAAACCTCAATGCAAAAAAGAACATTATCACATTCCGCCTATTCTTACAGATACTCAATCCCATTAGACGGCGTACCAGTATATTTATACTATCATCCTCATCATTATTGTCAACTATTATCAATCCACTGCTGGACGAAGGTCTCCCCAAGTTTCTTCCACAACGGTCTGTCTTGTGCCAGTCTCCTCCATGTTACTCCCTCATACTTTCGAATTTCATCCACCAAACTCCCATGTGGTCTTCTTCTGGATCTATTCCTGTCCTTTGGAATCCAATCTAAAATTTCGGATGTCCATCGATGGTCTGTCCTTCTGGCAGTATGTCCAGCCCATTGCAATTTCAGGTATTTAACTCTGATCATCATGTGTTCCACTCTTGTCATTTTTCTGATCCACGAGTTCCTCCTCTTATCTCTCCTGGTTACACCAAGCATGCACCTCTCCATGCTACTTTGAGTTGTCTGCAGCCTTTGTATGTCTCTTTTATTTAAGGTCCATGTCTATACCATACGTAAGCACTGGAAGGATGCATTGATCAAACACTTTTCTTTTAAGACATAATGTCATATTGCTCTTGAATATTATGCTGCTTCTTCCAAAATACTATACCTGTACTTTATTAGGATATTAATTAAAAAGTATTTTTGCATCTTTCAGGTGCAGGCACCACTGTGATTTTATATGCGGGTTGAAGATATTCCGATGAGAACTTTTTAGCTGGGTGTTGTAAACATACCTTTATTTGTGAGTAACTTCCAGATTGCGGCAGATGAAAAGAAGCGTATAAAACCCACAAATATTTGAGAATCCGGTGTTTTTACACTCATAGATAATGAAATCTGCGCAAAAAGAAGGAAGCATCAGATTGAACTGAAATTTTATGGATGTAATGATACAGATGAATGAAACACAGCATGGTAGAAATAGAGCTGCAGGACAATTACAGAGGGATCTGTGGTATGCAGGCCGGTCATCTTCAATAGCGTGTCGCACCGCCTCATGCGTTGATACATGCTGCAATACGGTCCAACAAGGAGGCGAACAGACGCCTGATGTTGTTCTGCGGCAGACTGGCCCACACGTATTGGAAGGTGTGCTCGAAATCCCGGATATCCCGGCACTGCGGCAGTTGACGTTTTAACTGGTCCTACACATGCTCGATAGGGGACATGTCCGGGGAGCGGGCAGGCCGTGGAAGTGTCCGGACATGACGCAGGCAGTCCTGGGCAACCCGTGCCGTGTGCGGGCGGGCATTATCCTGCTGGTATAACGCACCTGGAATCCCGGTCAGGAATGGGAGCACATGGGTCAGTAGGATCTCATCCAAATACCGCTGGCATGTCAATGATCCACGTACTACTACTAGAGCTGATCGGCTATCGCAGACAATGGTTCCGCAAACCATAATGCCTGTAGTGTGGGAGGTGTGGCCCTGGATAGCGAGATCGGGATTGTGCCGTTGACCCGGGGACCTTCACACCTGAACACGATGATAATCTGTCCCCAAACCGAAGCGGCACTCATCGCTAAACCCAACACGTCGCCCGTCTGTGGCGTTCCACGTTGCTTTGGCCTGGCACTACTACACACACAGCCGTTGATGTTCCGGTGTTAATGGCAGCACATGTGAGGGGCGCTGTGATCGCATATCGCTTCCGCGAGGCGTCGGGGAATGGTTTGCGGGCACACACGAGCTGCTACATCTGCCTCTATAGTGGACAGGGTCCCCGTGTGATCCGTGCGTGCTTGACGCACGATCCGTCGATTCTCTCTATCGGTGGTCCTCCTGGTCCATCCGGAGCCATGTGGCACTGCCGTGACGTGTCCACTGCTCCAAACACAGGCGGACGGTATGGTCAGAACGATCCACGTGACGGTCTATACGGCGCGCCTACCACCCTGCAGTTTTCAGTCAGATGATCAGTCCTCTCTCAAAGTCAGTAAGTTGCGTAAATCGACGTCTCTGGCGTCTACACGGCATTCTTGTCACACTCTGTACACTTGCTTGCGTCGGCTGGTGCTTTTTCCCTTTCATGGAGCATGGACTACACGCCGGTTTATAAGGTTGCCGGTTCGTGCTTGAAGCGCCACCACAGGGTGTGCGGTCATGCGCAATCGCACGAAACGTGGATCATTTGCATACCAGCACGCACTTTAGCTGTTTGCAAAGTTTCGCGGTTGTAGCATGTTTCCTTCTAGATCCACAAATTTCATTGTCCGTGAGTGTGTATCTTTAATACCATTGAATGTAACGGTATCGAATATTTTCAAAATGAAACATACTAAAGAATTTCAGGTCTAAAGGAAGTTCATCTGAAATTTTGATTTTGTTCAATATAAAACGTAGAGGTACGGTACTTAGGTATTTAAAAATTATCAAAGCATGTTTAAAAATGAAAGTTTAGAAAACTTTGGACTTGAGCAGCAAAGTTGTTTTCTCCAAGAATCGCATTTGCAGCTGCTTGATTATCGCCTTAATTAGCATTTCGTGTTTTCGCGCTGGTGTTGAGTGAATGGAAACTGCTTTCCGAATTAAATTATGAGACGTCGTCCCCCTTGACAACAACTGAGAAAGAAATATTTGTGACGACACGCTCAGCTTTTCGTGATTTTGTGCAGGTGTTCAGTGAATGGAAACTGCTTTTCGTATAGAATTAGGTGACGTCATCACCATAGTACTAACTGAAAAGGAAATATTTGTAAAGTTACGCTCTGCTTTTCGTGTTTTCGGGTAGCTGTTGAGTGAATGAAAACTGGTAATTATGTCAGCGTGTGACGTAACAACTGCATATATGGCCTAGTCCTTTTTAAAAAGAACCGCTTATAGCATTGTAAATCCGTTTATTTACGCATAAATATTACACATAAATATTCGCCAAGTTCTCGCTCTCCAATGGGAGGCTTTTTCTAGGCAATGGTAGACATGCAATCCATCCTATGCCTACCATTGCCTTGAAAACGCCTCCCAGTGGAGTGTGAAAGCTTGGAGAATCTTTATGCGTATTACATCAGTGAATAAACGGATTTACTACGCTATACGCGCTTCTTGAGTGTGCAAGGTCTGGTGTACTTTGAAATAACATAATACTACCTTTTTTTATTGATGTGATGTTCATGAAACATACTTTCACATTTGGACATCACTAAGAAAGAAATAACTAGTTATTAAAAATTTCTCTACGTATCTTATTTTCCCCGTCATTATTGACGGGCTTTCACTTGTTTGATATATTGCATAATTGTGAAGAGTATGAAATGTAAAAATGGAAATTCAATATTCAATGTACACTGCTGGTCACCCAAAATGCAACACCAAGAAGGACACGAGATAGCAAAGCCAGATTTACTGGACACATAACAACAGATACAAAGATGAAACGATTGAGCTTACAGGCCCGTGCGACTTGAGGAACACGCAGACATCAATGGTTTGTCAATAGATACACTCACGGACAACGAAATGGCTGGCAATAACGGCCGCTGCACGCCGCGGCATCGAACGAAAGAGGCTTTGGGTATGGGCTTGGGGTATGTCGGTCTAGGCTGCTTCCACACGTGGCCATAGTTCATCAGGTGTAGCCGCGGGTGGTGCTTGCCGGCCCACACGGTTGCCGATCAGCGACCAGACGTATTCGCTGGGCGACATGTCGGGAGAACAGGCAGGCCACGGTAGCAGTGACACCTGGTGCGCCGTGGAGAATTGTTGCACGATACGTGCCACGTGCGGGCGCGCATTGTCTTGTTCAACGTGGCCTTTGGCAGGTCCTGCAGGAAAGGGATGACTACAGGCTCCAAAACGTTGGAGATGTAGCCGTGCCTGTTGAGTGTGCCGGCGATGCGTACCAGAGGGGTGCGGGTGTCATATCCAATTGCGCCCCAAACCATAACGCCAACGACGGACCGGTATGGCGATGCATAATGCAGGCTTCATACAGTCTCTCGCCGCGGTGTCGCCACACGCGGATTCGACCATCGTGGTGTTGCAGGCAAAAGCGGGATTCGTCAGAAAAGACAATGTTGTGCCATTCCGTTGTCTAGGTGCGGCGTTCAAATGCCCATTGCCGCCGCACTCGCCGGTGGTATAACGTCAATGGTAATCGGAGCAATGGGCGCGGTGCGACAAGTCCCCGCTCCTGCAGTCGACGTCGAAATGTACGTGCTGACACAGGTTGTTGCGCAACACACCCAAATTCCTGCTCTAACGTTCGTGATGTGGCGGTGTGAGCCGTCAATGCCCGTCGCACAACATGTTGGTCCTCTCATTTGGCGGTGTGCTGCGGCTGCGGTAATCGCTCACGTCGGTCCGTCCGTCCCTCCTGTACTCACCGAATCCATACTCGCCTCACTGTGGCTGGATGTCGTCCCACACGGGCGCCGATGTCTCGGCACGATAAACCTCTGTCGCGATAAGCCACTATTCTTCCTCTGTCGAACTCCGAAACGTGCTGGAATGACTGCCGTATTCTGCGACGAGGCATCAGGAAGCTTCCCACGCACAGGTCCGGAAGAACGACAAACTTCTACTACTTACACCCCGCCTTTTGTGCACCCTTCTTATAGTGCTTCTCGGTAGCGTGCCGGGCGCACATGATTTGAATATGCCCTGCAATTCTAATCGTTTGCATGTCCTCTTGCGGGCGACTCATGCTGCGAATTTCAGGTCAATCGAATGCTTCCTTCTTGGTGTTGCATTTTGGGTGGCCAGCAGTGTGTATATATATATATATATATATATATATATATATATATAAACTGAAGTGTAAAAGTTATGGGATAAGTAAAATTTATGGTGTAGAACTACCTCTAGCCCGGCGAAGTGCAGGAACTCGGCGTGGCATCCAATTCCACAAGTGTCCAAAAGACTTCTGGTGAGATGTTGATACGCCTTCTAATTATTTCTTCAGTTGCTGCTTACCATCTTTGGTGAATCCCCAGCATTGTGCGGGGCTCCAAGAAGCAACCTGCCAAATTGGCTTGGCAGTTAGCGTGTGTGAGTCCGGAGGATGATGATCATATGTAGAGGATTTTGGGAAGGGAGTGTCTGACCTTATGTCTTAAAGAACCCTTAGAAGTATTTAGTTAGGAGATATTGTCTAGAGTGCCCGATAGGAAAGTGACACGGAAGCGAGGTAGAAAAGGGGAGGAAAGACGCTCTTATTTATTACCAGGAGGCCAGTAGCCGGAGTCCGACGGCTTAACGTGCCCATGTGACGCACAACGGATATTTAGTGGTTCCAGCGTTCGTACCTGCCTGGGATTGAACCTGAGGTTCCGGCGTGGCAGTCATGAACATTAACCACTAGGCCATACGCGGCGCTTAAGGAGGATTGTTGCGGTATCACAATACTGGAAAAATCTGTAACCCGCAAAGACCGTCAAATGGGAAAGGAATACTGTCGCCAGCTCAATAGTGCCACACTATTTGAAGTCAACTCGGAGAACGAAAGCTTGGGAACATACCTAATGAAACGTATTCATTTTCTATGCATCTTTTGCTATACGTACCTATGACAAACAACGACCTTCGCATATTATCGTTTTGTCTGTTTATTTGTCAGAACATGGTATACTGTAAAAGTTTTTTTCTGTAGAAGATGAATATCGAATATAGAAGTTCTTTTTCTGTAGTTTACATCTGAATTTCTGTACTGGGAAATTTTTTTCCGTATATGGTGTCTGCTGCATTTGTCAGACTGGAAGAATGCTGCCGAATAGGAATTCTTTTTCTTATATATGATGCATCTTTTGATACTAAATGGATGAAATTCTTCCGTATAGGACGCACTTCTAATTGTCAGATAGTAAAAATATTTCCTCTTAAGCTACAACTATAGCTTTCATATTGGAAAATATTGCTTTATAAGATACAACTGTAGTTGTCAATTGGGTAAAAATTCTTTCTCTGTGAGGTACAACTAAAATTTTCGGTTTCCAAAAATACTTTTCGTGTAAGGTAGAGTTCCATTGCTCAGACATGAAAAAATTCTTTCCTTTCAGAGTACAGCTGTTAGTGTCAAAAATTCTTTCCTTTTAGAGTAAAGCTGTAAGTGTCAAAAATTATTTACTTTCAGAGTACAGCTGTAAGTGTCAAAAATTCTTTCCTTTCAGAGTCCAGCTGTAAGTGTCATATTCAAAAGAATTCTTCAGTGCAGGATACAACTCTGTTACTGTTTGTTATATCGGAAAATTTCTCTCCGAATAGAAAGAAGCTCTAGTTTCCAAGTTAGAAAACGATTTCTGAATGATGCAACTCTACGTACCTATCAGATGGGAAATTTCGTTGCCTATAGGCTACAGTTCCAGTGGGTGTCGCGTCAATTCATCACCAGCGTCAATTCGTCGACTACGTCAATTCGTCAACCACGATGATTCGTCGCGTGTCATTTCGTCTCGGACCAATTCGTCGAATACGTCATTTCATCGCGGTCAAATTCTTTGCGTTTACAAATTTTGGTTACATACAAATCGCATGCAGGAAAACGTAAGATTTCGATTGTCTTCCGCCGTGATCATATTTATAAGGTTTGGACACCCAGACATGTTAGTAATATTACGCTTTTTCTTTGGCACTAAAAATAAATAATATGCCTTAGCCTAAGCATAGGCCTTTTAACAGTTTTTATTCCATCGTGCTCATATTCATAAAGTTGAGACACCAAATCAAATTAGTATTATTGCGCTTTTACTTAGGTATTAACATTTAACGCCTAAGTAAAAAAATATGAAATTAAATTTAAGAATATGAGCAGGATGGATGGAATAGAAACTTAAAAAGGCATAAACTTAGGCCTAGGCATATTAATTTATTTTTAGTGCCAAAGAAAAAGCGTAATATTACTAACCTATCTGGGTGTTACAAACCTTATAAATATGATCACGGCGGAAGACAATCGAAATCGTACGTTTTCCTGCATGCGATTTGTCTGTAACCAAAATTTTTAAACGCGACGAGTTTGACCGCAACGAATTAACTAGTCGATGAATTGACGCTGGTGACGAATTGATGTATAACCATTCCAGTGTGAAATGAAAAAATGATCTCTACCAAGAGACAACTGAAATTTATCACAAAGGAAAGATTATTTCTACACGTGGGGGCAGCTTAAATTATCAAAAAGAAAAAAATTCTGTATAGGATGCAGCTCTAGTCAAGACTGGAAAAGCACACACTGTACGACCATGCATGATCATGATTTTTCATATGCCTTTCGCATTCCTGGAGCACTGCTGCTCCTCTAGAGCAAACGCATATGTTTTTTTTTTGTTTTTTTTATCACTATACCTCTATTTGTAAAAGACCAATTGATTTTACTAAAGTTTAAAACCAAAGATTTAACAAAAGTGTTTTTATGAGCATAATTTCATTCATGTTTCAGGAAACTGCAATCATTCTAATATGCAATTTCTTCAAAAGAAAAAAAAAAGAACTGAATGAATTCTTGTAGATTGCCAGTTTTAGAATGAAACAAATGTATGGATTTTTATCGTCGTATAATTAAGTCCCAAAAGGCTGAATGTTTACTTCGTGGTTTTAAAAATTTCGACACAAAACTAATACTACATTTTTTGTGAGAATATCCTTTTGTGCTCATATTTTTTATAATGCTCAGATAAATTAAGATTACCCTTATGCGGGTCATTGACGTTCGAGGAGCTGAATATGAAGCCGGCGCAGGGAAAAACTTAGATACTTCTTTTTGTCTTCGTGATATACAAGAGGAAAATTAATTTCCCCTGATAATCATCAGAAGCAATAAGTAATTAACTTGGGAATTGGGATTTATAAAATATTACATACATTTTACCTTTAATAATACAGTCTGTAGAATAGCTACGGTAACAGACGTTCTCGTTGAATGGTGGCAAAGGAGAAGAAACTAGATTGGTCTCTCTCTCTCTCTCTCTCTCTGGGGTGAAGGGGGGGGGGGGACTTCTAATATAACTTTTCTTAAGCTTTGAGGCAATATGTAAGCCTAAAACCTGAGAAGGAAAACAAACATATGCGTGCTTTGCAAAAACGACGAAATGTTCAAAAGCAGAAGAAAGATTACGGTTGTGCTATTGATAGAAATATGAATATACGAGTCTACTACGTATATACGAAAACGAACAAACAGTTGCCTCGTGTCTCGAGTTTCCAAGTGCATATTTAGACACAAAAGAAAAAAAAACACCATAGGGGAAAAAATTTAAAACACCGGGGAGAATACGCCACGAACCATAGCTGTAACGTATGAACAATCCTTTTATTGACGTAAATATACACCGAAGAGCCGAAACATGATGACCACCTGCCTAATATGATGTTGATACTCCACGGCGATCAAAAAACGCTCATACCCTGCAATGCACCGACGCTGTAAGATTTTGAAAGATGCCTTGTGGTATTTGGTACCAATACGTTACCAGAAGGTCCTTTAACTCTTGTAAGTTACGTGGTTGAGCCGAAACATGATGACCACCTGCCTAATATGATGTTGACACTCCACGTGCCTTCAAAAACGCGCTTACCCTGCAAGGTACCGGCGCTA
Source organism: Macrothele yani (assembly GCA_039090855.1). Taxonomy (NCBI): domain Eukaryota; kingdom Metazoa; phylum Arthropoda; class Arachnida; order Araneae; family Macrothelidae; genus Macrothele; species Macrothele yani. Next base: position 135,892,903 of record CM077025.1, read on the forward strand.
TAAGATTTCTAAAGGTGTCTTGTGGTATCTGGTACCAACACGTTACCAGAAGATCCTTTAAATCTGGTAACTTACGTGGTTGAACCGAAATTTGATGACCACCTGCCTAATATGATGTTGACACTCTACGTGTAGTCAAAAACGTGCTTACCCTGCATGATGCCGACGCTATAAGATTTCGAAAGGTGTCTTGCGGTACCTGGTACCAGCACGTTACCAGAAGATCCTTTAACTCTTGCTAGTTGCGTGTTTGAGAAGCAGCAGCAGATCGGAATTGCTGTTCCAACACAAAGCACAGATGCTCGATTAGATTGATATCTGGGGAATTTGGAGGCCAAGGTGATACCTGGAGTATTTCTCATGTTCCACGAACCGTTCTCAAACCATCCAGGCCGTGTGATATGGCACATTATCCTGCTGAAAGATGGCACAACTAGATAGGTGAGAATATTGTTGCTATAAAAGGATGGTATGGTCGGCAATGATGTTTATGTAGGTGGCAGACGTCATAGTTCCCTGCACGTAAAAGACTGGACCAAGGGTTTCCCATCAGAACATTGCCCATAGAATAACACTTCCTCCACCGGCCTGTTTTGGTCCCACTGTGCATCTTTGTGCCAACACTTCCCAGGTGAACGACGCATAGGTAGCTGCCGTCCACATGGTGTAACAGGAAACAAGATTCATTCAAGGTCCAGTTTGGATGCTGACGTGCACATTATAGGTCTTTTCGACTCTGAACTGAGGTTTTCGTGCGTACTCTGAGCGGCCAGCGGCAACGCAGCCACATTTTTTTTTTTTGCAGGGGTCGATGTACCGAATGCTGTGAGACATTACATCCGTCAACAGCTTTCAAATTCTCGGCAGGTTGCGCCACAGTATCTCTTCTGTTGGCTTGATAGCCTTCGCTCATCTCTAGCATCGATGAGCCGTAGTCGTTTGGTCATTACAATTGGGCCTTTGTCAAACTCTATAAAGTTCGCTGCTTTTCCCATCTGAATAGCAAGAATAATAGATTAACAGAGCTCAGTATCAGGCAGAGACGTATTTAGAGAGGGGCCAAGTGTAGTCTTGCTCTCCGAAAGTGTTTCGTTTCTGTGACGTGCCTGCACCGCAGGACGCACATGAGATATTTTTTTGATTGAAGGTTTAACGACCACCGTGAGCAACTCAATGGGCTATAAGCAGTCGCCCGTCCCTAATTTAGGGTCACTGGTTCCAGGGAAGGGAGAGAACCAGTGCTGTAAGACAAACACAACATCCATGCCTCACCGGGCTTCGAACCCGGACGGACCCCTTTCGGACGAATGATCAGAGGCCATCGCTTAGACCACTGCGCCACCGGGGCGGCTACGCACATGAGATAAAGGCAGATAGCAGCGAGAGCATACGTACGCGTAGCTCAGTTGGGCGAGCAACTTATTCCGGAATGTGGGGACCCGGATTCGATGCTCGGCGTGGACAAAAATGACGGAGAAATTTACTTCGTTATATTTCTTTGTTAACGTGCGACTTAGATCAGAAAAGACGCTTTAATTTAATAAGAGTGCAACAACTTACAATAGAAAATAATGCTTTAATTTTTTCTTTTATTTTGTCCTGATGGATTTCAAAATCTTCTAGTTTTGGTCACCCCTTCCCCGCTACGGAAAAAATATTATATACTTCCCTGACCTTCATACGCGCCGTCGTTTACCTGCAGTTGTTTTAATTTTCATAAAAACTCACTGGTCGTACTTTTTGACTCTTCGGTGTGCATCATAACACAATGCAAGCTTTTGCACAGCAGACGGGTGGCTTCATCAGGAATTCGCTCAGTTAAACTAAATGAGAAAAGGTTCTAACTGAAAATTCAAAACTTAAACAATATGAAAAGTGAAAGATGCTTAGATTAAACCTCCAGCAGGCTAAATTAATTCTAGACTTAAGAGCGCGAAACACCCAGAAGCGCGTTCCAAACTGTAGGGAGGTCGGTGGAAATATCCTTTTTGCAAACCTTCGGATCGATAAGAATCTTCATCGTGTCCCTATAAGCCGTGGCTCTTGCGTTTGTATACGGAGCGATCTTCTTTATTTCATCCCATTTAGTGATAGCAATGTGGATCTTAACTTGTTCTAAAGCTACGGTTGGTTTGCATTGGTTAGCATCAGCCTTGTGCTCAAAAAGTCTTAAACTAAAAGACCGATTGGTCGCACCAATATAATAATTTAGAGACCCATCAGAGTACTCCTGTGGTATCAAGTGCACACCAGCGTCTGTAGTCAGTGGGAGTGGTCTCTATTTGCGGTAAGCAAGGTCGATATTGACCTTGGCACTCTTATTCCAGTGTTGATGCCAAATTTTTAAGACAGTTCTTGAGAAAATAAGAAAAACAAAGAACGTAGGGAAGAAGCCCGGTGTACTGCAAATGATGATTTGAGGCGGCAGGGGCGCGAGTACTATCGGCAACTTCAGCTATCCTTATGACATTGTTGATCATCTGCATATATCGAACCCAGAAGGGTAGGCGAAATATCTTAAACTACCAATCTCAGAATCATGGGCAGCTTGATCAGTGGCAAGGGTCTTTTTAGCTCCACAGTTTTTTGCTCTATACCCAAAGATAGCATGTTTGAGAGCATCCAGGATGGCATATGTAGGAAGAATAACGTTTGGCCCGTGGGGAGACTTGTAATAGACTTCAGTGTGAAGAGCTCCAATGTGTGTGTTTTCCCACCAAGAATGTCAAGGAAAGGCAGCGAACCATTAGCTTCACACTCCATGGTGAATTTAATGTCTTATGAGAGGCACTGATCATACAATGTTGTGCAAAAATTAAGGACGAAGAGGAGAAATTAGCATAACAGCGGAACGAGCAGGCAGAACGGACCGAAAGACCACTCAGGAGATAGACTAGGTTCCGGTACGGTAGGGCACGCGCATATATGCAGCATGACGTACGGAGGGGGGGGAGTGTCGGAAGAGTATAAAGCACACGGGCGCTGTACGCTCAGCTATTCAGTGAAAGCTATTGCACGGTGTACATCGCATTGAACGACTTCGAGTTGCTGCCACCGTGTGATATGGCCAACAGGCAATCAAGTAGACGACATCTGGATGACTTTACCCGAGGTCGCGTCATTGGGAAGTTGGAAGAAGGTCGAAGTGTTACTAGTGTGGCCGAGGAGTTCAGGATCGCTCACAGCATCGTTTCACGAGCTTGGAGAGCATTTCAAACGACAGCAACAGCTGTCCGAGATTTTAGCAGTGGTCGTCCACGAGCCACAACGCGGCGGACGATCGGTATATTGTCCTACAGGTGAGAAGAGACAGACGGCAGACAGCGGAGAAATCGCAAGGCACATGCAACAGACAACTGAACGTCAATTATCGCGTTTTACCGTGGCCAGAAGGCTGCACAAAGGTCGTCTATTTGCACGACGACCAGTACGGTGTGTGCCATTAACACCTGCTTATCGGAGACGGCGGTTTCTGTGGTGCCAGGAACACAAGAACTGGACACATCAGCAATGGGGTCGAGTTCTCTTTACGGATGAGAGCCGATTTAGTCTGACGAGCGATTCTGGACGTATACGCATCTGGAAAGAGCCGGGAACACGAAATAACACCTCCAACATCAGCGAAAGGGACCGGTTTGGAAGTGGCGGAGTTCTCGTTTGGGGCGGTATCATGCTTGGTAGCCGTACTGACCTCCACATCTTCCAAGGAGGTTAAGTCACTGGTGTCCGCTATTGTACTGATGTTTTCCTGCCTCACATGCGTCTGTTTAGAGGTGCCGTGGGTCCTGAGTTCCTCTTCATGGACGACAACGCTACACCTCATCGTACAGTGGCTGTCACAGAGCTGTTGGAGAGTGAAGATATTCAACGCACATATTGGCCCGCAAGGTCCCCGGACCTAAATCCAATCGAACGCGTGTGGTATCTTCTCGAGAGACGCATGGCATCACGTCACCAGCCGCCAGCAATGATTCCGCAGCTGCGATTGTCACTACAAGAGGAATGGGCCGCGATGCCTCAACAGCTCTTTGACAATCTGGTCCTCAGCCTGGACAGACGTTGTAAATCCTGCAACGCAGTCAGGGGTGATCATATTCCCTACTAAGGACTGGACGTTTTCTTGGCAGCCGCCTGTCACATGGACGTTTCTGTCTTCTGTCCAGTTGTGCTCAAAGCCACCTTTTCAATAAAGTGCCTTTGTACCCTTTGGATTCCTTGTTTGGACGGTTTTGCTCACTTGTCCCATATTCTTACATCTTGGGAATCTTGTGGTATGATTTGAGTCGATGTGGAGCACTTCTGCACGACGTTACATTCGAAAAACCGTCTCGTCCTTAATTTTTGCACGCCAGTGTAGTTAAAAACGGCTGTAGAGTCTTTCTCCCGTGCTTCCACACAAAGAAAATGTCATCGACGTAGCTAAAGGTGGCAATAGACACGCACTTTTGAATGTCTCGTTTGAGTGTCACACCAGCAAACGGGGAAGTTTTGTGCCTGGGGCATGTAGCTGGGAGTGAAGAGGTTTTCAACAGACGTTGAAGAGCTTCACTCCTGGTTCACTCCACGCTATATGCCGCCCCAGGCACGAAACTCCGGCATTTGCTGGTGTAATACTCAAACGCGACATTAAGAAGTGCGTGTCTGTGGCCACCTTATGCCGCACTTCAGGGGTCAGCGTTGGGGCGCTAAGGACATGGCTCTCCAGAGGACGAAAAACAGCCTCGGCCAAAACTGCTGATAGAGCGGAGTGCATAGGGACACCTTTTGTTTGCTTGTTCGTACAAGCCTAGAAACTAAAACAATTTGAATCTGTCATGCCTGTTACATGGTAGATCTCGCGAAACAAATCTTGAGAAAATAGCAATGTAGATGAAGCTTGCTTTACATTTGCTGTCACCTCAGAAACTGGAACAGATGGGTAAAGAGATACGACATCAGTCATGACCAGGATGTGATCAGGTTCCACTCTGAGGCTCTTATATCTTGAGACAAATTCTGCATACGCGAAAGAAACACTTGTTGTCGGAGACACGGTGTATGGTAGTCAGGAGGTACGACTCTGAAAACAAAAATCGCCCGTTAATGTCACTTGTCACCAGATGGCGCGACCAACATGTGGGCCGATGACTGGACACAACCTATGTTTTCTTATGGGAGGAAAGGGCCGAAGTATTCGTGTTTTAAAAATGCTGATTTGCATGGAATGGAAAAAGCAAAACCTGAAACACTTCGTAAACATGCACTTTTGTTCGTACCAGTTGGGATGTCGACAATTATAGTGATATACATATATGCATACAGGTACTTATGTTTTATAATCCTACTGATTAGTAGGCACGCATTACATTTCATGTTTCCACACCTTTATGTACGATAAATTCATTTTTCATATGTTTAAAGCGGCGGTCGATAGCTTTTTCTATTATAAAATAGCTTTTTTTTAATTAGAAAAGAAAAGCGAAATGCGCGATTGCTATGGTTTCATGCGGACACCATTTATACATTTAAAATGTATAACGTAAACAACTTACACTGCCAGAGTTCTATTAATATCAAAGGACAAATTAGTGATCGTATTTCATCTCCTGGGGCTTTAAAAGTTGATACACGTTCTTTACACGTCGGATAATCTGCCCGATATTTCGATACAAAACGCTTTCGTCCCGTAGCAAAAACGTAAGAATTGAACTGATCCTAGTCTGACACACAATTGTACTATAAATTTTAGTCTCCTTCTAAATTAAAAAGTGTTGACGTCCTTTAAATTCTATACAGAAACTTTAGCGTTTCTGGAATTTCAATACCACAAAACTACACAAAATAATTAATAAAAAATACTTGTGATAAACACAGATTTTGCACTGATGATATCATAAACGTTATGTATTCCTATGATGATTAGGGTAAGCAATCGGCCCACAACTTCTGCTCGCCCCCTGGCGAGCCATGACATTAACGATCCATTTTTCTAACATTTAACTCCATGGATGGGGAGTTGTATCAATTGACTATCATACACCGTGGTCGGAGGTAAGCAGGAAGAAAGACAGAAAGGCAGCTAATGCACTCTCAAGGTTGGACAGACGGCGCAGATCTCCTTGAGACGATGGGTCTAATAGGGTTATCCGGCTTATGGTGTTTAAGCCTGGAAAATACCGATGGGATCCGTGGACCAGGTGGGAGTCTAGCTCTTCTTCTAAGTGCCTCTCGAAGGGCGGACATCCTCGCAATCTTCTTGACTCTGGCGATCCATAGATTCAAGGGATCAGAGATTTGAAGAACTGACTCCGCCTGTTCAATAAATTCCATATTTTTTTAAGTTTATTTTTTAAAATTAAAAATACCAGTGAATTTTCCCCCAAAAAATGTCAAATGAAAAAAAATCTATTGGATCATTCGCTTGCTTTTGACTGAAGGCTATGACTTCATAAAGGTATGTTTTTGTTACGATGGAAGTCAGTGTTGTGCAAATGAGAATTTTTGAAGTTTCAAAAATTGGAGTGATAATATTCCGTTGCTTATATTGCTGACGTCTTGCCTATATATAGATGGCCTACCATGATATCTTTTTCCCCAATATACCCGATCATTATTTTTATTAATTTTTTTTTTGAAAAAAGCTTCATTTCTTCCTGTACATCGAAAATACGCAAGTTTATTTGAACCGTTGCTCCAAAATAGAATTTCACGTCTTCCAAGTTCCCTCAGAGACAGTAGTAAGTTGCTTTCCGCTGCTCAAAAGTGCTCCGTAAAATCACATATCCAATATTTCAGATTTCACTTGTCAGTGTTTTGAAGGCTCTATCATTCACACACGAAAGTAGCCAGTAGTAATACATATGATCAACACCTACGCCGTGAAATGGTGAACTGCTTTATTCCATATTTTAGCTATACCGAGAAATAAATTTCAGCAGCGCCTCTCTCTCGCATCAAGTGAGCAAATATTTCTAGCTTCAAAAATACTCAAATTATTCAGTTTCTTGTCTACCGATCATGAAAATCAAAACCTCCGGTCCACTCTCTCTGTTTCCATTTTTAAATTTAAAATTCAGTGGACTGTTTATGATGGTCAACACCAAAATACAAATTTACAAGAATTGTGAAGGACTTTTGTATCGTTCAAAATTCAAATGCCACTGTTCGGGCAAGGACGTTAGAGAAAGAGTTCTGCAGATGCCCTCGATCTCTTGTCCATAATAAACCAGAAAGAGTGAGAATTTTGATGTTGTTTACATGATAATCTACGGAGTTTCATGTAACTTTAGCTGCGTGATATTTCTGTAGTAAGTACAGCTGTGGTTTTATAATGCATGCTTTTTGGAATGAAATACACTTCACAGACGCGTGAAGTTATAAATTTTAACGTTTTGTTTTGTTTTGAACATGCATTACGTTTTATGAATTTTAATTTAACATAAAAATGGGAAGATGCCTCAGAATAATTAAGAATTTTTGTAAATTCAGCATTTTCTCACATATCGGCAAAACGTTACCACACAAAAATAGAAACATTTACAACGAAAGAATGCGATTCAGCCAACAGAGGATGCCCTGAGTTCGGTACAAGGCTCATGAAATTGTTAACTAACCTTCGTCACTAAGGGACACGAGGCTACAGAGTGTTACGCAATACGTTCACAAGGTGCAACATCAAACAGATTTTCGTGAGGGGGAAGCGTAAGTGTCTGGAATAACCAGATACCTCTCTGATATTTTCCCGCAAAAATGAAAAAGTGTTCTTAGTATGTCTATAAATTCTTCCAATTAATTAACGAAAGTAATATAATATTACGTAATACTTTCTTTCACGAAAAAGTATTCAATTTGTTATCAAAATCTAATAAATCAAAGCTTTTCCTTGGTTCTTGAGAGGGGCGTCACCTTCCTCGTGCCCCCTTCTAGATCAGTCCCTGACATCAACCCACAGGCTGCAAGGATTTCGAAATGTTCAAAGTTTTTATAAGCATTCGACATTTCAACAGAGCACGTGTTTGGTTCAAGTGTGACGTCACGTGACGTCACCAGGTGTACTCTCTTAGTCCACCTGTAGGTTTCGTGACAGTGAAGGCTCTGAAACCATGCAATGACAACGATCTTTTTTGTCAAGAAAAAGATTTGGAGAATTGTTGTGAGACCTAGAGGAAGTGTGGAATTCATCTTCGTTTATTTGTCTTAATTCAATAACTCAACTAAGAAAACTGGAAATCAGTCTTGGGGGTGGGGGAGGTTTCTGTTTGAGGGTTCAAACGAACACCGTGAACAACTCGACTGGCTATAAGAAGTTGTCCGACCCTAATTTAAGGTCACTGGCTACGGGAAAGGGAGAGAACCAATGTCGTATGACAAACACAACACCCATGCCTCACCGCAATCCGAACCCAGGCCTATCTCGGATAAATGGCCAGAAGCCAGTGCTTAGACAACTGAGCCACCGGGACAGCCAATGGAATGGTTAGATAGAAAAGATAATGAAGTTTATAGTCAAGGGTCTAGATAAACTTGAAATAAAAACTGTTGTACTACGATGTGTCTGTAATCAGATGTGACGACTAATTCGCATATCGAACATTCACCAAAAAGTGTCATGATCTGGAACAAACTACTGTCATTAAAAGCCTTAACAAAAACGTTAGTATTTTACATGTTTAATCTAATTCATAATGTTAAATATTAATATTTGAATCAACGCAGAAGTTTACTTCAAATATTGGTTTGATTCCCCCAAGGAAACTTGTTGGGGACTACCGATATGTCGAACAGATACACTATGTGGTGGAAAGTGATTGGATACCACCACGCAGGCGCAATGGTGTGCTCCCGCAGCAGACATGTGGTCGATAAGTTATAAAAATGGCAACGGGAATGCCTTCACATCAATCGCTGATAAAATGGCTAGCAAGAGAAAGCATTTCAAGTTTGAAAAAGGGAGTTATAATAGGCTGCTCAGTTGGAGGTTTGAGCATAAAAAGCACAGGTGATGGCAGAGAGGTCGCTAAATAAATCGTGGTCTTTGTAATCAAGAAGTAGAAGTACATGGAACACTTCACCTCGCCTTGGAAGATCCACGAAACTGCAACCCAGGGACCGGAGGATGCTGCAGAGAGAGATCCTGAAAACCAGGTCTCGACCAATGCACGCCACAGCACATGAGTTCCAGATGGCCACAGATGTTATGATTTCTATTAAGATACTTTGAAGGGAAGCCCGTGCACTAAGGCATCATGGCCGTGCAGCCGCTCATAAACCTCTCATCACAAAGACAAATAAAGCCACGCAGTTACGGTGGTGCCAACAGCACAAACATTGGAGGAATGGCGGCAGGTGTGAAGCGACAAATCCCGCTTAACCTTATTCTGATCGGATGTACGCGTCTGCGTTTGTTGGTTACCTGGAGAACGTCAACTTCCGGAGTGTACAGGGCCGACTGTGATGCACCAAGGGCATGGAGTTATGGTATGGAGCTGTTTCAGCTGGTACGGTTTGAGCCCATTGGTTTTTATTCATGACAACACGAACTCTGTACTGCATAGAGATATCCTAGATAACTCAAGGCTTCCAATGTTGTGGCAGTTCTACGAACACGACGATTGTTTATTCCAGAACATGATACATAAGTGGGAAACTAATTTCCCTGAAGAAATTATTCTTCACGAATACTTGGAAAGCAATATAAATGTAATCATTGGCACAAATGTACCGTATTTTCACTATTTCCATGTAGCCACTCCTTCAGAAAACTTGAATATTTCGTTGTCCTAATAAAAATGTCAAGTTTTCTGAAGCAGTGGCTACACGGAAACAGTGAAAATACGGCACATTTGTGGCAACGATTAGATTTGTTCCTTCCAGGACGACAATGTCCCTTGTCATGTTTCCAGGACTAAAATGGAGTGGTATAAGGAAAAATGTCGTCTCGCGGATGGGCTGGATTGCTCAGGGCTCGGACTTCAATCCCATTCAATACTTGCGAGATGAACGTGAACAACGGCTGAGCTGCAGATTAACATATGCTCCTTCGCTGTTAGAGTTGGTCGATGTACTAGAGGCAGAATGGGGAACAACCCATGGATTTGTTCCATCATTCTTCCTTGTTCCACCATACTCTATGGACTTGTAGACAGTTTACCTCAATGGATGGCTGCTGTAATCTCTGCAAATGCAAGACATACTAGCCACTGATGCAAATACAACACTGTTTTTCCATTTACTTAGTGTCCAATCACTTCTGTCCACATAGTTTAGGACTATACACGAATTTTTCAATTCGTTCGTTATTACAAAATACTTTTTTTTGTTTTTGTTTTTGATTGGAGGTTTAACGACCACCGTTAGCAACTCAATGGGCTATAAGCAGTCGCCCGTCCCTAACTTAGGGTCACTGGTTCCAGGGAAGGGAGAGATCCAGTGCCGTAAGACAAAAACAACATCCATGCCTCACCGGGATTCGAACACGGCACCCCTTCCGGACGAATGATCAGAGGCCATTGCTTAGATCACTGCGCCACCTGTGCGGCCACAAAAGACTTAACGATCGACGCTGAAACCCTGAGAAAAGCAAAATCTCGTTGCAATTAATCATAATTTCTGACACTAAAATTATGATTAATGTGACACAGTGATAGGATGTCATCTAAACAACAAGTCAGTTCGGGAAATTTTTGCACTGCTGCAGCTGCCCGGATCAACTGTAAGATACGTTTTGTTTTAAGTAGAAACGCCTAGGAGCAACAACAGAGGAATCGAGAACTGTTAGTCCACGTAAAATGACAAAGCGGACCGCCTAGTGCTGAAATGGGTTGTTCAAACAAATCGCCTGTCCTCGATTGCAACACTCCACACCAAGTACCAAACTGCCTCTGGAAGCAATGCCGGCATCATTACGGTTCGTCGCGAGCTAAAGGAAATGAGTTTCTATGACCAGACAGCAACGCACAAGTCTAACATCTGTAAGATCAACGCCAAGCGTCTGCTGGAGTGGTGTAAACCTCAGCACTAGTAGACTCTGGAGCAGTGGAAACGAACTCTCTCTATTGATGAATGACACTTCTCCATCTGGCAGTTCGATGGGCAAGTCTGGTGTAAAGGATGCCAGATGAGCGCCTACCTACCCGACTGTGTTGTGCCAACTATGAAGTTTGGTGGAGGATGCATCATACTCTGGGGCTGTTTTTCATGGTTTGGGCTTGGCCACCAGGCTCAAACAGCAACACACAAGCCTAACATCTGTAAGATCAACGCCAAGCGTCTGTTGGAGTGGTGTAAACCTCGGCGCTAGTAGACTCTGGAGCAGTTGAAACGCACTCTCTGTATTGACGAGCCACGCTTCTCCATCTGGCAGTTCGATAGACAAGTCTAGGTGTAAAGGATGCCAGATGAACGCCCACCTACCCGACTGTGTTGTGCGAACTATGACGTTTGGTGGAGGAAGCATCATACTCTGGGGCTGTTTTTCATGGTTTAGGCTGAGCCGCAATGCTCAGACAGCAACACACAAGCCTAAAATCTGTAAGATCAACGCCAAGGGTCTGTTGATTCTGAGCTCCCAACATTATGACAAAAGTTTCGTATAGACTCTTTTCTTGACGAACAGCACAATGTCCCCGTCCACAAAGCCAAGTCTGTGGAGAAATGGTTTGGTGAGAGGGATATGGTAGAACCTGACTCGCCTACACAGAGTCCCGGTCCGAGACACATGGAACACCTTTGGAATGAATTCAAACCTCTACTGCGAGCCACATCGAACCAGCCGACATCCGTAAAGCGACCTCAATAATGCGCTTGCGGAAATATGAAAGGGTAATTCCAGCAGGAACGTACCAAAATCTAATGGAAAGCCCCGAAGTAAAGTGGAGGCAGTGATAGCGGCAATGGGTAGACCAACTCGATATTAATTTATTTCCTATTAGAGGGAGTTTGTGGATAGTTTATCCATTTTACTTATAACGTTCGATCGGTTACAAAACGCAGAACCAGAACGGTTGTCCAATCAATTAATACAGAATTCATGAATGAAATACGGGATTACACTATGTAATACAAATTTTGAAGATGACAATCCGTTTTTTAGTGTGAGTATGACAACGATGGTAAGTCAGATAATCTCCAAAACCTTGAAAATTTCGTCGTCCTGGAGCGGAAATCGAACCCGCGTCTCCCAGATAGCGCCCGGATATGCTAACCACTACACCACCCAGAACGACCAAGTCTCAAGTTCCCGATATAAACTTCAAGTTTCCGACCAAGTCTCAAGTTTTCCGATTAATTTGAATAATTAATTTGAATATCGCAAATTTCAGACTTTGTCGTTCTGGGTGGTGTAGTGGTTAGCATACCCGGGTGCTATCTGGATGTCGCGCGTTCGATTCCAGGACGACGAAATTTTCAAGTTTTCGGAGATTATCTGACTTACAATCCTTGTCACAATTACACCAAAGAATGGATTGCTGTCTTCAAAATTTGTAATACAGAATGTTAGACACAAACCAAAACACATTGAACGCAATATTAATTTTTAATCAGAAAATTCAGATATCAAAGCACATAGCTACAGGAATTGAGCATTTATTTCCTTTTCCGCGTGATTGGGAAATTACGAATGAAAATTTATACGAATAGCTTGAACTCGAAACGCATTTGTTGAAAGTTCTGATGAAACAGTGTATGAAATTATCAGATATAGGTACGCAAACTGTACAAAAGAAACTTTACACCACTGGAGAGAAAATAAAACTCACAGAAAATCTCAGATTATGAGGAAAATACGTGATATTATTAAAAGAAACAAAGCTTTTACTCCCCTTCACCTCTTATCACAGCGATAATCCCAAGTAGATGGTGACGTTCGGAGCAAATGAAGTGAAGTTTATTTATATAAGAGGAATATACCAGAAGGAGATGTTTCCATGCAACTAGGAATGTACTCCCTGGCTCTTGAAGAAAAGCACCCATCACTCGATGAACGTCTTCTCATCCTACGTGCCTGATAGCCATTTAAGAAAATGATTTCCACGTAAATGCAGGAGATGAAAACATCTCGAAAGTGGCAGAAAAATTTACCTTAGTTGCGTATTGAAGAAAACAGTGCCACCGGATGAAGTGATCTTTCGGGGTAAGTGGACTTGTTATGAATACATGCAAGATTTTAATTGCGCTCACAGACGATAAATAATCAGATGAGGGAAAATTAGATGCTTTGCACTGATAGCCGATCGATTCTCCGGCTACGTTATTACATTCAGCAACTATACTAACGAAGACTGCCTCATTTCTCTCGTTCCTAGCCATGGTTTAGTAACACACTCTTTCTGCTTTGTAATTCCTTCAGCAGATATCAGCTAATGTTTATTAAAATAATTATTAAATGAATAATGCTAGTGATTATATGGAGAGGAGAGGAAATTCCATTTTGTTTAAAATTACTGCAATGAAATAGTCCATTCGCTCAAGTTAAATTTCATCTACTGCCTCTATTTTGATATTTCAGTAGAAAAACAGATTTTTGCGATTGCTCAATTTATCCAATTACGTACTTAAATTCTGTTTTATCAAACTGTAGCGAAATACCCAACGCAAAATTGCACTATTTGGACAGAATTGGAAGTACCACAGGCTTTGTTCAATAATTTTGATTTTTAAGAAACTAAATGCTAATTTCCTACGTCGTTTCCTGAAGGTTTCATATGTAGTTGGCATCCTCACTTCCAAAACCTTCAGCGAAAAATTCTTCATAAAGGGTAAACACCCAAAAATCGTTCTGTTTGTCGTTGGAATCACCCAAGAAATGGGCTAGTATGGTAGTTACGAAATAAGCTTAACCCCATAAACCGCTGAACAACGTAGACCAAATAGTGTCCCAAATTACTCACAGCTGGCAAACGGACTGGCTCCAAATTATTTTGCCCCGGTGGCGCATTGGTCTAAGCGATGGCTTCTGATCGTTCGCCGGAAAGCGGTCCGGGTTCGAATCCCGTGAGGCACGGATGTTGCGTTTGTCTTGCGGCACTGACTCTGTCCCTTCTCTGGAGTCAGTGGCCCTAAATTAGGGACAGGCGACTGCTTATAACCCATTGAGTTGCTCACGGTGGTCGTTAAACCTCTAATAAAAAAAATACGTATATATATTTTGCTCTCCTCACAGAAATAATCACACAGCGGCCACGTTTTACGAAATTTGTTTGTTTCTACGACAAAACGATTCCTTTCTCCCTTTCATCTCAGAAGTACCGGCCATAAACCTATCACTGGTTATAAGCACTTTCTTCGAGCCCTTCATTCTCTGCTACACGTCCGAAGGCATGAGTGAAGGAAGAGCCATGATATTCAAACAAAATCTCTCTTACAAATTTTGAAGTTGACAATCCGTCTTTTGGTGTAAATATGACAAGGATGGCAAGTCAGATAATATCCGAAAACTTGAAAATTTCGTCGTCCTAGAGCGGGACCCGAACCCGCGTCTCCCAGATAGCGCCCGGATATGCTAACCACTACACCACCCAGAACGACCAAGTCTCCGATTAATTTGAATATAACCATCACAAGACTCGCTATTCGAAGGAACCGGCATTCGTGTTTAGCAAATCTGGAGGTTAAAAATCCTATCCCGTGATTGCCCAGAGAAACGGAAAAATCATGAACGGAATTCGGTAAACAGGAATATCGGCTGCTTCAACTAGCGAATCCTGTGACGGTTATATTCAAATTAATCGGAGACTTGAGACATGTTCGTTCTGGGTAGTGTAGTGGTGAGCATGATCGAACGCTATCAGGGAGACGCGGATTCGATTCCCGCACCAGGACGACGAAATTTTCAAGTTTTCAGATATAATCTGACTTACCATCCTTGTCATATTTACACCTAAGAACAGGTTTGTCATCTTCAAAATTTGTATTTTATATTGTAATCCCGTATTTCATTCGTGAAACATCTTTCTTAGGTTCGGCGCCACTGTTATAATCCTTTAGCAGGTAATGTCAATGACTACTTTGAATAACAAAAGCAAGGGGGTAAAACAATGCTTTTTAATGCTTTGTTCTTTCAAGTTAATCATTTGAGCGACGTTGAGTCTAGTAAACGTACCCCACTCTAGCCGCGTTCGGCCCTCTTGTTAGACAGGGAATATATGTGTTTCTTCGAGATGATTTCAGCTCACTCTACTAACCCAGAATAAGTTCTTTTAGGCCGGTAAACGGGTTAATTTTGCATTATTAAAAATGCATTTTAGCAGAACGCGCATGATGAGAAGGTGCACTGTCATTCTGATATCTTACTTCCTGTATCTTCGCAAACACGAAGCTAGTCTGTATACTGGTACATTTTGCATACTCATTCATTTTCAATCATCTCTCATCCATAATCATCGTCTCAATTTGGAAAACCTTTGCCTCAGTATTATTGTTTTGCTGAGTTTTTACACGTGCGACCGCTCTTTCCTGCACCAGGTTTTATACCAAGATACGCACAATATTCGCGTTTATCAGATATATTCACGACATAATGTACATCTGATATCGTTCATTAGATATAACAAGGCCGTTCCTGCGTCCGAGTGGTCAGAGATGTATATTACTCGCCAGTTGTCGGAGCTTGGCTTGGGTTAGAATCTCTGAGGAGCCACGAGTGATGGGCTTGTCTTAAGACCCAGACTCTTCGTTCTTTAAAACCAGTGACCGCGCATATTAGGGAGAAACAACTAGTTGCAGCCATTACAATGGCTCATAATGGGGGTTAAACACCGAAACTAAAAGCAAAACAAAATAATAGGAATTTTCTGCGCTAGGTGCAAATACAAGATAATTACACATTGTTCTTGATGTTCGACCAAATGACGTCATTGCCATAGCTACATACACCTAGGTGCCAGTTTATTAAGTACACCTACCCTCCTCACATAAATGTTTCACTCCCAGCACGTAAAAATTCATCCCAGGTAGCACATACAGTACTTGCAATTTCACGTAGGCCCAACACTGAGCCAAAGTCTTTTAGGAATAAAAGACCGTGACTCAGTGTTGGGCCTACGTTAAATTGCAAGGCTGTGTGCTACGTGGGATATGTGTATGACATAAATAAAGCAGACTAACTCGTCGAGCGTCAGTTAGATTTAAATACAGAGTTAGAATGGGTAAAATGAGTGATCTGAGCGACTTTGAAAGTGGCATTGTAGTTGGCGCTAGGCATGACGGTTCAAACATCTCCAAAAACGGCAGTTCTCCTGGAATTTTCACGCACAACCGCAGGAAAAGTTTACTGTGAATGGAGAGAAATGAAAAGAAATTCTAACAATTGGAGATATTGTACACGAAGGCAACTCCTGCAACAGAGAGATCAAAAAAGACTGGCGAGAATCATGCAAGGGAACAGATGGACAACAACTCAGTGAATAATTTCAGAATTCTACATTGGTGTGCCGAAGGTCATCTAGTGTTGCACGTGGCGAATCATGACGCAAATGGCTTACAACAGATGACGATCTTGGCCACAGTTTCCTCTGACTTCTCTGATCCACCAGCGGGTGCTTCAGGAACTCCAACACTAACCCACCGGGTACGAATTGTCGGAAGCCAAAGCCTGAGACCACTCCGCCACCGAAACGGCACACATACACTGACGGAAAAAAATCCCAACACCACGAAAAAATAGTTGTAGAGGAATGAAATGGCGGCAATACATTTGTATAGGTAACATACTTAATCAATTAAGGTTTCAAGATCACAGCTTAATGTAAGCACGAGAAGTGCCATTTTAAATGTGAAATGCTGGTACATTAATAACCGGTGTAACCGCCAGAATGTTGAATGCAAGCACGCAAACGTTCATGCATTGTGTCGTACAGGTGCTGGATGTCAGTTTGTGGGATGGAGTTCCATGCCTGTTGCACTTGGTCGTGCAATACAGGGACGGTTAATGCTGGTTGGGGGTGACGCTGGAGCTGTCGTTCAATGATGTCCCATACGTGTTCGATTGGTGAAAGATCTGGTGATCTAGCAAGCCACGGCAACATGTCGATCGACACTCTGTAGAGCATGTTGGGTTACAACAGCGGTATGCTGGCGAGCGTTATCCTGTTGGAAAACACCCTGGAATGCTGCTCATGAATGGCAGCACAACAGGTTGAATCACCAGACCGACGTACAACTGTGCCGTCAGGGTGCGTGGGATATCCACGAGAGTGCTCCTGCTGTCATAGGAAATTGCTCCCCAGACCATAACTCCAGGTGTAGGTCCAGTGTGTCTCGGCCGCAGACAGGTTGGTTGCAAGCGCTCACCTGGCCTCCTTCTAACCAACACACGGCCATCACTGGCACCCAGGCATAACCGACTTTCATCAGAAAACACAACAGATCTCCACTCCGTCCTCCAATGAGCTCTAGCTTGACACCACTGACGTCGCAAACGGCAGTGGTTTGGAGTAAGTGGAATGCACGCTACAGGGCGTCTGGCTCGGAGCTGTCTTTCAAATAACCGATTTGTAACAGTTCGTTGTGTCACTGTGGTGGCAACTTCAGCTCGAATTGCTGCCGCAGACGCAGTACGATGCACCACGGCCATACGCCATACACGGCGGTCTTCCCTCTCAGTAGTGCCACGTGGCCGGCCGAAACCCAGTCTTCTTGAGGCAGTGCCTTCCCTTGACCACCGCTGCTAACAATCATGCACAGTGGCTACATTCCTGCGAAGTCGTTCTGCAATATTGCTGAAAGAAAATCCACCTTCTCGTAGCCCTATTACACGACCTCGTTCAAACTCCGTGAGCTGTTGATAATGGCTTCTTCGTCTTCTTAAAGGCATTCTTGACTAACAGCAACACACTACGTCGAATCTCAACGATAACTAACCCTCACGAACGTTACAGCGCGTATTTACAGCAAACCTGCTTTGCATGTTCCGAGGGGCGCTTCTAGCGCCACACGTATGCACCGAGCGCGAAATTTGCATAGACGTCATCTTACAGATGTACTCTCACTGCCTACCAACTGTCGTTTATGTAACACAACACCTTCTTGGTGTTGGGATTTTTTTTCCGTCAGTGTATGTTTGATGGTTCTTAAGTTGTGTAAATCTGGTGGCCAACCAGGGGAGAGTACACGAAGTGATTGAACATGATCTGGAACTATTCGGGCACAATGTGGGCCTTGAGACACGAGGAGTTGTCGAGCTGAAATATATAAGCTAGGTAAAATCTATTGTATTTCTATGTAAGGGCTAGCTGTCAGTGTGCGTGTTCACCGGTAATGAGGGGACTCGGTAACGACATGGGAACAATCCTCATACCATGATACCAGTGGAGTATTTCATTCTAACCATGAAGTCTGGTTTCGCCTATTTAGTCTCACGGCGCAGAATACAGACTCGCTTATCGACATGTTGAAGCTTGAAGGTGACTCGTTGGACCAGGTCTTTTTTCCATTCTCCAGTTCCCGAGAGCACTGCAAAATAAACTGTTGATGACGGTCTGTAAAAATGGTCTAGTGGACATACATGCTGACTCCTTGGGCATATTCACATAAGCATCCTCATCTCTCTATTCACACAAGCATCCTCAGGCCTATTCACACCATCATCCTTACACATATTCACGCAAACATCCTTGGACCTATTCTTACAAGCATTCTTAGGCCTATTCACAAAAGCATCCTTGGGACTATTCACACAAGCATCCTTGGGACTTGAGACTACTCTCACAAGCATCATTGAGCCTATTCACATAAGACTCCTTGCGCCCATTCACAAAAACACTCTTAGGCCTATTCACACAAGCACCTTTAGTCCCGTTTATGCCAACTTTATTGAGCCTGTTCACACAAGCGTCCTTGCGCCTATTCACATCAGCATACTTAGGCCAATTCACATCAGCATACTTGGGCCTATTCTTACACGCATTCTTAAGCATATTCACACGTATCCATAGGCCTATTCTCACAAACGTCCTTAGGCCTATTCACACAAGCGTTCTTAGGCCTATTCACACAAGCATCCTTAGGCCTATTCTCACAAACATGCTTAGGCCTATCCACACAAGCGTCCTTAGGCCTATTCACACAAGCATCCTTAAGCCTATTCACACAAGCATCCTTAGGCCTATTCACTGAAACATCATTGATTCTATTTACACAAATATCATTGATTCTATTTACACAAACATCTATGATTCTATTCACACAATCCTCCTTCCGCCTATTGAAAAAATACTCCTTAGGCCTATTCATGCAAACATAATTGATTCTATTCACATAAATATCATTGGTTCTATTCACACAAACATCATTGATTTTATTTACACAAGTCTTCTCCCGCCTATTAAAAAAAGCACCCTTGCGCCTATTCAGACAAACATGCTTACGTTTGTTCTTACAAGCATTCTTAGTCTTATTCATACGAGCATCCTTGCGCTTATTCACACAAGCATTCTTAGGCCTATTCTTACAAGCATTCTTAGGTTCATTTTTACAAGCATTCGTAGGCATATTCACACAAGAGTCCTTCTGCCAATTCACACAAGCGTCCTTAGGTTTATTCACACAAGCATCCTTCAGCCAATCGACACAGGCATCCTTAGAACTATTGACGTAAGCATCCTTTGGATTGAGAGCTCGGAAATGCTTGTTTCTGCTCCAAGGTGGTAGTTTGATGTTAATGCAGGGTTTGGGAACAGTCTGTTATCCCGGGTAATATGTACCAACCTGCTTACACCCCCTAAATGTAAGCCAGTGCTGTTTTTCCCTTTCCCACACGTTGCGTGGATGTGTGTCTTGCTAACATGGCTTCATCTGTCGAAAATACGAAACTTGGATTTTGAAAACAGTTCAGGTGAGAGCTGAGGTCGACAGTCAAAACCTCCATTCGTACGTGGACACGGAAGTTCGGTATGTAGGTTCCATGTCCGAGGTGGTAGGAGGTGAATGAAAGAAGTTCGCACAAATATTAATTTATTCTCTTAAACAATAGTGACAACTTTCAGCTTGAAAATCAAAACAGTATGAAGTGTTCTCTGGAAATAAATCTAATATACGCCTGCAGGTTTTCTGCCTCAAAATCTGAATTTTGCGTCTGCCTTTGTTTTTACCTCTCGAACTCCAAATTTTCCCCCCTCTTTCTTTGTGTCTCGGAAAATCAACTGTATCCTCATTTCCTCTTCTTTTTGTCCCATGTGAGTATTACGGGTTGTACGTGGATAGATGTGTCTTCCAATTGGCTGGTTTCGTGAGGTGCTGATCTTTGCGCTTACGGAGAGAAGTGTAAGAAAATGTTCTTCCCAAGGGGTTGTGATCTCTTGCCTTACGTCAAACGCCAATAGGCGAGTTGTAAATGACCACTTGAATTATGTTTGAAAGTTAGATGTGTCACTGTTTTGAAAGCTATCCCATTCTCTTGCTGCAAGCAGCGTTCATTTTTTCGTCTTCAAGACTGAGGACGGTTTCAGTTTGGGAGATACGTGGGACTGTCGTTTCTTGATGTTGCTACCGCCTCGGACTCCAGAGGAAGGGCATCTGTTTGTGTGTGTGTGTGTGTGAGTGATGTCATTCCACTAATTACTAAATTTATCCTTACCTGAAAGTTCGCCATGCTTATATAATAAGTTAATGTCGCCGGGACCAATTAGAACGAACGATCAGAAGCCAGCGCTTCTGACGGAAAGGCCACCCGGCCGGCTCTTCTAGTGATATACCGGACGATAATCAAGCAGTGTGCAGAAGTGAGATATTTCGCTATACACGAAGCATCTCACGCCATTCTGAATCCCAACTGACTTGTGAGAAGCACCACTGCAGACGATTGTGACGGTAGGCATCGGCCACTGACAGGCAACGCAAAGGGCGCCATGATGCGATCCTGCTCCCAGCGGTCGGGAGAAATGGTTTATGGTTTGATGACAAGACTACTGACTGGTGTTATCTATCTGCTAATGGAACACTGTTGGTGAAGTATACGCCTGTAGCCGGATCACACGGCCCGACCGCGTGTAGACGTCTGGCGTACACAGATCCCAAATCGACGGTTTTGAGACCTTCTCACGATAACTGCTGTTCGTATGGATCAGCAAAGATAATGTCGCGTTATAAGGGGAATGTATTATTCGACCATTATCCGCCCACTACACTGTTAATAAAATCTACTTAAAAATGAGAACCTGAACCTATTCGGGTTTTTTTTAAGTACAATCGTATGGTAAACGAGCACATGAGATGCTCAAATATAAGTAACCATGCGTACTTACAAATAACTGCGTTAATAAATATAAATATAATCTCGTATTACTTCATTTTAGAGATATTATAGATTTCAAGAAAAATTGTTTAATAAATGTGTAAAGTGACACACATAAATTATTAGTACAACAAAGTCACTAGTAATTTAATTATACATAAAGCATCCTTGTGTACGTTTTTACATTTACTATGTTTGTGTCAATCCCATAAAAAATATATTGTCGCTTCATCACTATATTCGTCATAAAATTGTGCGGTCCATTCGCCCAGCATGTGACAACGAGTATATCTATTATCCCAGTTGTGCCATCGAATAATATATTTTCAGTTTATTCTATGAATAAATGAGTATGTATGGAGTACACGTATTCCAAATTTCAAATCGAGTCGTCGATGGCTTAGTGATTAAAGATTAAGACTACTAATAGAGAGACCCCAGGTTCAAACCTAGCCTGATAGGCTTGAAGCTGGGGGCTCTCCGTTGTGGTGTGAATTCTAACAATCGCTGAATATCCACCGTGCATCGGACGAGCACGATAAGTGACGGCCCCCGAGTAGGAATCCCCTGGTTACATATAGAAGTGTTCGTTTATAAGCCCCCGTAATTTATCTCTACCTTCTATGTGCAAAATCGTACGCTTGTACGGTGGCGCCATCTGGTTTCCTCTCTTTCTCTTACAAACTATCCTGTCAGAATCGCTAGATTCGCTCTAACTTACTTCCTTCAGCTTCTGTGCCCTGCCCGAAAGAGCACACAACTGAATGAAGTTAGAGCACATATTTTTGAAATATATGGACTTACATATATTTCAAATATATGTACCAAAAATGAGTACATACATTTCAAATTAGAAATGCCAGATATTCTCACAATTCATTACCTATATGTAATCAAAAATGAGTACGTGTCTTTTCTAAAAATGAGACACTGGGAACTATTACAAGCCCGGAAATGTAATAAAAAATGAGTACATTTCGCTTATTTCTAAGTACCAATTTTTAACAGTGTAATCTATCACCTTTAAGAGTGGTTTAACTGTCCACATTTTGCTGGCTGTTATACCTACGGGTTAATAGAATATTACCAGTTATACCTTTAACCAAAAAACTGAAGCGTCTATGCATGTACTGACCTGCGCCGCGGTCGGATTGATACGATAGCGAACTATTTACTATACTGTGCAAATTAATTGGGACAAGCTATTTTATTCTCAGAATTGTAATGTGATCGCCAGTTGATGTCGGAAACCCACGTAAACCGGTTTTATCAGCTGTGAGGTGGTGTGACTGTTAGAACTTGATAGTAAGAATGTGGTTTGACTAGTTTTATACAGCAAATAGACCCTACAGCTTCAGTTGTGAGCTTTCGTGTGTGACAGGTGGATGTGAGTTTTTTGCTCTCTGTGAGTACGTGTTGCTTTCGTGTATTGAAAAATGGATATTTCCCTCCCCAAGGAAGCGTGCAAAAATAATTGCTCTGAAGGATCACACTTCTATGACAGTGAGAGATATCTAATCTGCAGTTGGTGTAGGCAAATCAAGTGTATCAAGACTGCTTACGCGATACAATGCATCTGGATCATCGTCTCCAAAAAGGAGAGGTAAATGTGGAAGAAAACGAAAAACAACTCCATGAACCGATAAATATCTAATCAGAAATAGTAAAATGAATTAAAAAAAACCAAAAATAAATCAAGCACCAACCTTCAAAGACATTTATTGGCTAGTGGTTGTGATATTAGTGATTCAACTGAACGCCGTAGGCTTCTGGAAGTTGGCCGTAAGGCAAGAAGACCAACGAAAAAACAATATTTGAATGCAAAAATGAAGATAAAACGTTTAGCATGGGCCAAAAAATATAAATCATGGACTGCTGACGACTAGAAAAAGGTCATTTTCAGTGATGAGACTCATTTATTTGTGCAGGGTTACCAAGCAAATATCGTTAGACGAAGCAACTGTGAATATTTAAGACCTGAGCATGTCAAACAAACTGTAAAACACCCTCTGAAACAGATGTTTTGGGGGTTTTTCACATCAAATGGCACTGGAAGCTTAGTTCCTGTTCAAGGTATGATGAATTCAGCCAAGTACGTAGAAATATTACAACGTAGGATTGCTTCATTCTTGCAAACTTTTGACGGGACATTTCAACATGACTTGGCCCCTTTCACAATTCGAAATTGGTCAAGAATTTCATGCTGGAAAATCCAATTCATTTGCTTGATTGGCCTGGAAATTCACCTGACTTAAATCCAATAGAAAACTTGTGGAATATTTTGAAGAGACGTTTTGGTAAAATTGACTGTACCAACCAAAGAACGCATGATAACGAATGCTATAAAAGTGTGGTTCCACGATTATGAAGTCAAAAATATGTGCACTCAATTAGTGGAGTCAATGCCAAAACGAATTCAAGAGGTCATTTCTGCTAAAGGAGGATATACTAATACAGGTATTTATCAGTGTATATCAAGGTATAAAATGATATAAAGGCATAGTTTTGGAAAAAGAATGATTTTATTTTACTTTGTCCCAATTAATTTGCACAGTATAGTACAAATCCTGGAATGACCTGCTGATTTGGGTGCGAATCAGTCAGCCCCTTACGGGTGTAGTAATTTTGTTGTCACACATTGTTTAAAGAATTTCCGAAACATCGCGACTGCAGTATTTTTTGTCGGTCTGGGGGCAGGAAAGAAATGCTTCGCATTCGTTACTAATAGCATTCAGGATCTATTCGAACGAATAAATAATTACGTTTCAGTTTCTAGGGGAAACACTCAATGTCATGATCTGCACTATAGGTGTTGACAAATGATGCAGGAATGGTGAAACTCACGGATCAACAGCACAAGATGATGTTCCGCGCGGGGAGTAGTTGATAGAGGTGTTTGAAATGTGCCACACGAGCACTATGCTCTGACAGAAGCTAAATCAATTTATAATGCCTGACACGATTGCTTCCAGCAGGTCACGGATATTGTTCTGATTGACAGGTAAGTCACCGTGGCTGATTAAATGCGGGATGTTTTCGGTGAACAAATTCTATGCTTCATTTCCCTCGCACAAGACTACCGTATTCTCAGATGCTTCGCGGCTGGGGATTTTGGGCTGGGAAGCATTTGAGTGTAAAGGAAATATTGCGCTGATACTTTTATGAAAAAAAACTCCTTGTTGTTTCTTACAATGATTAGTTCATACAATGTACGTAAAGTATCCCATAGTCTTTTTAAATATGCTTCATGGACATAATATTTACCTCATAATGTCCAAACTAAATTTATACAGACACACAGTTTTATTTTATTCAATTTTTTTCTATTTGTTTGGCTACCAGCTATTCTAAAATTACAAATAAAAAAAAATACTTATTTTTACCCTACTGTTCGCGATCCCAAACTGATTCTGCTGAGTGGGATTTACAGGAGATCACGTGTATAAACCATAGGAAAATGGAAGTACCTAAAAAGTAAAGACAAGTTAGTAAAATCATGCAATGCATTGATTATGATACGCTTTCCAACATACCAGAAATCATTACTCAAGTTATGAGGATAATGGCTGTGGAATAAATCTCGCTCCTGAGCCCTGACCTTTGACCCCATTTCGATGATATTCAACGGAACTTGTTCAGCATATCTCTAGAACAACATGATAAAACTTTATCACAATCGAAGCATTTTTACGTACGTTATGACGCATAAGGGCTTTGGAATGGATCCGGCTCCTATGCCCTTACCTTTGGCCCCATTTCGCCCATTTTCAATAGGGTTCGTCCTCAAATGGTCCCCTACCACATACTAAACGTTCATCGAAATCGAAAACTTTTACGCGAGTTATCGTGCGGGCGGACGGACGGACAGGCAGGCGGACAAAGCTGGAGCATATACACTTCTTCAACCTACGGTTGAAAAGCGTGAAAAATAACTGAATTTAGAAGTGCTCATACGTGTATAAACAAATAAAATTATATCTAAAGAAGCCAATGTCATCTTTCTCGTTTGTTTGTTTTTTTTTTGGGGGGAGGAAACTAATTTTTCTTGGTATATCCGTTAGTGTGTTTACTACACACGATAAATGTTTGCCAATCAAAACTAAAATCTAAGATTTCTCACCATATCCAATAAACATGAGTTCGAATGTATTTCAAATTACACTACTGAAAATTGCAACACCAAGAAAGAATCGCGCTATTCAAATGAAATTTATATCACAGATCTCTCATGTTGCAGGAGATAACTGATTACATTTGCAGAGCTATAAAAGAATTCGAAACTCAGTATCGTGTGAAGCCGCCTTGAGACACAATAACAGTCTCTTCACGGTGTGGAACTGAACAAAAGAGGATTTCGATATCGTCCTGGAAAATAGCCTGCCAGCCTACTTCATGCGAGACCACAGTTCCTTTGTGGTGATTGGCGGAGGCCATTGACGGGCCAGTCGCTTAGGTACCATGTTCTAGACATGTTCGATAGGGGACATATGCGACGAACTTGCAGGCCAGGAAAGTAGCGATAACTGCAGCGCATGGAAGAGGTCTTGGACATTCCGGCCCACATGTGGCCAAGCATTATCATGCTAGAATATAGCACCAAAACAACTCTTTAGGAAGGGTGTCCCCTCAGCCTCTAAAACATCCCTGATGTATTGCTGGACGTTGAGGATTCCTTCAGTTCGTATCAGGCGAGATCGCGAATTGAACCCAATGGAAGCCCAAACCATGACGACTGGCATTAGGCTGGTATCACACTGCAAGGTGCCGTTCACCACGACGCATTTGAAAACTTATGCGCCCATATGGTGCATCAAGTTGAATCGTGACTCGTCAGAAAACACGACTAATGTCTGCATTCGGGACCCCATCGCAGCCTGATGCATCTCTGGTAATGGGTTTAAGAAATGCGCAGCAATGGCTTGTTAGATGACGTGAATATATGCGGGAGGATAAAGCCTGGCCTGTGACAGTTCTCTTTTGCTGCGCTAACACCGTGCGTGCCGCTGTACGATCGGTCACTGTCATGTGGTAGAGGTGTCTGTCATCACGTGCAGTCGTGCGATTTTGATGTCTATTTCCCGGGTTTCTGTGGTCCAAGCCTCATCTGTCCACTGACTGTCCAGTGTCCGAAAACACGACCAATGCCTGTATTTTGTCCACCGAATAGAGACATTGGTCGTGTTTTCTGACGAATCATACCGCGAAATAGCTAATCGTATGGGACGAAACGCCAATGCAGTAAAGCGCTACGTTTGCTTCACTGCATCGGCGTTTCGTCCCATACGATTAGCTATTTCGCGGTAGGTAAAACCCAGCTTCTCTCACCCCAACAATCCTTCCTCGCTCAAAGTGTGTCAGGTTTACATAATGCGCTCTTCTTCGGCTACGAGGCATAGTGAGACACAAGAATCACTTTTTCGACTCTATGTAGGCTCTCCACTGATTGCAATATCAGATCATCAGATCATATGTAGAGGATTTTAGGAAGGGAGGGTCTGAACCCAGGTTTTAAACAACCCTTAGAAATAGGAAGCTAGGAGATTTGGGCTAAAGTGCTTGATAGGTAAGTGACACGGAAGCGAGGTAGAAAGGGGGAGGAAGACACCGATATTTATTACGGGGGGGGGGGGGGTCAGTACTCGGGGCCTGACGGCTTAACGTGCCCAACCGAAGCACGGCGGATATTTAATGGTTCGAGCGTTCTTACCTGCCTGGGATCGAACCTGATGTCTTCTCCGTGGCAGTCACGAACGTTGACCACTAGACCACCCCCGGCCCTGATTGCAACATACCATTTGAGCCATCTATTTATACCCAAGATCAGACAGATCAAAGGGCGTGGCTCTGAAACCGCATATTCACTGACATTTTCATCAAATGCAAGTCTCAACCTGTTGTACATATCCTGTAAGTTTCAACATATTACTAATAGTATTTAATGGTTTTGAAATTTTCATAAACAGTAGTGCATTTCAAAACACTGTTTCCAAATTACGATTATAGAAGTATTCCAAATTTGCATTCACTTGAACGTTTGAAGAAATTGTTGTCTAAACCCTCTAACCAAAAAGGATGTCTGGAAGGCTATAAGCAGCCATCCGTCCCTAATTCAACCCTTTAACGACCATAACACCCAAAACACCCGTACATACAAACGACCATAGCCGCCCGAAACGCTTGTCTAGAGTGAGTCAGATTTCCTAACCGTAGCTGCTCTTCAAATTTGCACGGCCTATGAGGGATCAGCAGGTGTCACCCTCAGTTACTACTATTGTTACTAAACAAAGAAGTGAACCAACAGATAGTTTCGGGCGTTATGGTATTTAGAGTGATATAAGATTTTTAGGTCATGGTCGTTAAATGGTTAATGCCTGGGGTTCCAGGAATGGGATAGTGCAGCGCCATCAGAAAAGCAGATGACCCACGGCTCATTCGTGATTCGAACCTGAGACTATCTCGTACGAATGGTCAGTGGTCACCATCCTGACAAAATGGGGGCCAGAATTTCTTCCGATTTTTAGCTATATGAATTTAGGATTCGATATATTCTGCAGCTTACAGCGAAGAAGAATGAATCACAGAATTGGAATATGGCGCTATTTTTTTCTTTAAAATGGAGTCGGGTTACCTACATCTTGCATTAAGTGGACTGCTTTCCCAACAACAGTTACAAGATCAATTATTCCAGTTTTGAGATTTAAGGATCGGAGTTTTAAAACACTTTTGATTCATTTATCCAGACTAAGTACATCCAGGAATTATCACTTACACGGGCGGTAGAACGTGCGAATGAAATGTAAACTAAGCGATCATTTACAGGAAGATAATTTATATCAGGAAATGGACAAAGTTTTACCACCCAATGTTAGAACAAACATTCCAGACGAAATAATGGAAGGGTCGCTAGTTTTGACAGTTACTGAGACGTATCTTGAATAAAGACTTCGCACCCGCACACACACTCTCACACCAGTCTAAATCCTAATGGCACACACACACACACACACACACACAAATATAGCTGGAGTTTTCAATTAACATTCCCATGCCGCAAAGGCTGTTCTGCCGATAACTAAAAGTCTTCATGCAGAGACGTTTATTGTGCCCCGTTTCATAGAAATGGTTTGATTTGGAGCTGGGAACCGTTAGATGTTAGCAACCAGAAACAAAATTAGAATCAAGCTGTTAATGATCTGCGCATGATTACTCCCTCCTAACTATTCATTTGAAAATCTATTTGTTTGGCAGCAGAGTAGTCGCTATTGATTAAAGGAATTCTATGATCAAAAGCTTTGGGGCACATCAACATGTTTTGGAAATATTATGTGCAAAAGGGAATGAATCTAACGAAATAGGTCACTCGCAGGAGGAGGAGCATTGTTATGTGCTGAAGTAAAATGCAATTGTTACAAATTTTTCCTATTAAACCTGATTCTGACTTTAATATTATGAATTTTAAGGGAAGGTACACCACAGCCTATTCTTCTCTTAACTTTACTGCTCCTTCTCGATATGAATGATGTGCGTTTAAATATTTCATCATCATCGTCAGGAATCTTCCGAATAAAATATTGCATTCCTGCAATCAGCCTCGTCCAAGTTTCCCCCTAAATTATTATTTTGCTCATTCATTCACCTTCGTCTTTGTCTTTATCATTTTCCTGGTGACTCCTATTTTCTAATACCAGCCGACATCTGTAACACCTACTCTATATGGTTGATATTACAGCTTCTATTCTCTCTCGTGTTCAGTCCATTCAGCAAAGTGGGTCAATCATCTCGCACAATGCACGACTACTTCTTTCTTCACATCCAACTACCAATTACAGGCAGCCACAAGGGGCTGTTTTTTTATTTATTTATTCAAGCAAAATATTAATTCTACTTGTTCCACCTAAAGAATCGTACCACTAACCATCTTGCATCCTAAAATAATGCTGGGCCCAAACTCTGTAAAATGCACAAACCATCTATATGTTCAGTGTTTCAAACAGAATTCAATCAAGCTTTTACTTCAGGCAAAGCCTCCACAGTGGAGAGCAAAAGCTTGGCGAATCTATACGGATTTACTTCGCTATAAGCGCTTCTTGATTGTGCACTGTCTGATGTACTTTAAAATGACATTACCGATGCTTTTTCCGGGCATGGATTTCTCGACTTTTAAACTTTTCAGGAAATCCCCATTAGTATTTGCAAGAGAGACAGCAAACATGGAGTTCCTTGTATCCTGCAAAGAAAACACACGTAACACCGCCCGTGATATCGCAAGCGTTATTTTAAAAAAAAATCAATTCTCTATATTTTATGTCCACCATTGTCATAAAAACCCCCTCCAGTAGAGAGCGAAAGCTTAGCGAATCTATACGCGTATTACACCTGTAAATAAATGGGTTTTACTACGCTATAAACGCTTCTTGACTAAATAAAATCTCCGATTTCTACAGCAAATAGACACCTCATGAACAATGGTTTCAGGTCATCTTAAAAAGGACTGTTTTGTAATATATTCGCCAGCACATTGTATGTACAAACCTACCTTTGTTTTACTGCTGTCGTTTTTTTTACTCGAACTCTCTAATATTTGAAACTTTCATGAACTCACACTTCATATAAAATTTGAACTATTATAATGCCAAATTCGAAACATGTTTTTATTTTTCTGGCCAACAGGCGTTTGTTGTCAGCACTATCTGACAAATTTGTGTGTATAGGTTTCTGCATATTGTTGTTATTGTGTTCTGTTCTGTTCTTTTGGTTTTTCGTGCAAGTGTTGTTTTTGTTAATAAACTAATGTATGAACTCTTATTCCATTATTTTGATCTGAAAGCATGTCCCCAGACAACATTATACTTTTAGGTTTAATCCTTTCATTCAATTTCTTCAATCTTCGCAATATTTAAGATTGCTTCATTTCTTAATGCGTTATCCAGGCTTCAGCGTCTCCTCTAGTAATCGTTTTCTACTGATATAATTTTATCTTCAAGTAGTCTAGATATCATCCATCTCACATATCCAGAGATGAATACGAGGATTATGTTGAAAGTAATGCAAAAGTGGGCATAACTTTTTTATTAACTGACAGAGGTCGTTCAAATTGCACGTGTAGGTAGAGTAACTCTTCCTCTATAGTATCCCTTCTGCTTCGTTTGCAGATAAATAATATATTCCAAGCAGAAGCAATGCCATCATTGAGTTATTGACGAAGGAAGGGTGCAGGCTGTCCGACATCCACAGAAGACTACAGAATGTTTACAGAGATGACCCCATTGACAAGAGCAATGAGCACAGATGAATGAAGAAGTTTAAAGAAGGGGAAACCACCATTGAAGTCAAACCACATAGTGGGAGACCATCACCTACAACCACTGACACGATTCGTCAGCGAGTGAATGAATTGATTCGCGCGGAGAGACGAGTCACAATCCGTGAGCTTGTTGCACAACTGAACTATGGTTACAATGCTATACAGAAGATGGTGGAAGACTTAGGGTATCGGAAAGTCCGTGTACAAATTGGGTACCTCGGCAGTTGACTCCCGATTTGAAAGAGAGAAGGGTGGAAGTCTCTTTTTCTCCTGGTCTTTAAACTGCTGCAAGCGTTTGAAGCCAATGAAGACACGTTTTTGTTTCGATCTGGCGACAGGGGATGAAACGTGTGCGTACCTTTAGGATCCGGAAACGAAGAATCAATCCATTGAATGGTGGCACTCACCGAGGCTTAAGAAGTTCAAACGCAAGCGGTCAGCACAGGAAGTCATGGCTACTGTTTTTTAGGATGACAGGGGTGTCAATCTTTTTGATTTTCTGGAACGTGGCTGTACGGTGACCAGCGAACGGTACATTGAGACACTCAAGAAGCTTAGAGAAGCCATAAGAATGAACAGACCTAACAAGAATCGGAAAAGGATCCACATTTTCCATGACAATTCGGAAACCAAACATATCTTTGGCAACAAATCAGGAGATCAGCAAATTAGACTGGTGGTCCCTTCCACCGTACAGCCTAGATTTGACGCACTCCGACTTCCATCTGTTCTATCCAATGAAACACAGTCTCTGGGTACAATGATTTAATGACACAGACGAGGTGAAAGTGGTTGTGAAGAAGTGGGTACAACAGTCCACATCTGAATTTTTTAAACGAGGATTCGAGAGTTGGGTTCTACAATGGCGAACTATGTTCATTAGTACCATTGTATCGGGAAAGAATTTCTATTCCAACATGTGCAATTTAAACGACTTCTGGCAGTTAATAAAACGTTTATGCCCACTTTTGCATTACTCTCGGTACAACCCTCGTATATTTCCGATTGCTGAGATAAGTATGACACATTATAGTGTTCTTAGGTTTTAAAGGTGTAACTATAGGTGCAAAATCGGTTTACCTAGAACACCAATCAAGCAAAATATTAATTCTCTGTGTTCCACCTAAATAATCTTACCGCTAACCCTCCTGCATCCTGTACAGTAATCCCATGTACCGTCACCAGCGAACGGTACATTGAGATCGAAACAAAAAACGTAAACTGTCTAAAATGTTTACATCCCCTGTCATTAGATCAAAAAAAAAAAAAAAAAGAACGCAAACTGTCTAAAATGTACAACCTATTAATATGTTCAGTTTTTTAAATAGAATTCAATCAAGTTTTTACTTCAGGCAACCAACGGTTAAGTGAAGCTTGATTAATTATTATTGAAAAACACGGATATTTTAATAATTATTGGCCTTAATTAAGCAATGCTTTACTAAAAGAACACATAAGTAATAAGTCGGTACTTACTCAAACTTCAACGTTTTATTTAATCCTTCAGGCACTAATTAGAGTAGTTTATTATATAACTTACAGCGTTACACCCTCTTCAAATATATCAAACTAGGTAATGCTGTAAAAATGAACTTCTAACAAACTCGAACTTCATAAAGAGAGGCTCAAAACATTGAATTGTTATCTCAATAACATTTAGCGAGAAACAGTACAACGAAAGTCAACTAGTCTAACGAAAATCAACTTCACAGCTTGCAAACAAGGATCATAGCACGTGAGCCAGTCAGCCAGCAAACACACATCGAAAACAACCTTCTTATCTAATCTTTTTACATACGTCAAACAACCTCTGACCTCAGTATTTCTTCACAAAAACATTCAGGCGAGAGAGAGAAAAATTGTAAACGTTAAGGGGGGGATTCTAATTTTTTACCCTAAAATTACCGCTTGCTTTTGGAGTGTTTATTGACGAAACTATGCAATCAATTTATTTCAAAGTAGGTACATCTATTTATTATTGTTTCGGGTATTTACAAAACAAATTTTAATAAGTTTCGTGAAGATTGACGCACGCAAATTTTCCTCGAACATGACACTGCGCGAAGATCGGCGGTCATTGGTTGTCGTGATTTCTCCACTCCAGGTGACCTGAAATAAAAACCTCGAACGGCGTTTTACTCTATACACAAGAAGTTATAGTTTGATGAACAATGTATATATATATCATCATCATCATCATCATCATCATTGTCAACCATTATCAATCCACTGCTGGACGAAGGTCTCCCCAAGTTTCCTCCACAACGGTCTGTCTTGTGCCAGTCTCCTCCATGTCACCCCTGCATACTTTCGAATTTCATCCACCCATCTCCCATGTGGTCTTCTTCTGGGTCTTTTCCTGTTCCTTGGAATCCAATCTAAAATTTCGGCTGTCCATCGATGATCTGTCCTTCTGGCAGTATGTCCAGCCCATTGCCATTTCAGGGATTTAACTCTGATTATGATGTCTTCCACTCTTGTCATTTTTCGTATCCACGAGTTCCTCTTCTTATCTCTCCTGGTTACACCAAGTATGCACCTCTCCATGCTACTTTGAGTTGTCTGCAGCCTTTGTATGTCTCTTTTAGTTAAGGTCCACGTCTCTGCACCATACGTAAGCACTGGAAGGATGCATTGATCAAACACTTTTCTTTTAAGACATAATGGCATATTGCTCTTGAAAATTATGCTGTTTCTTCCAAAAGCTCTCCAGGCAAGTTTTGTACGCCGATTAATTTCTTCATCAATGTGACCCTCACTTGATATCTGCTGTCCAAGATAAACGTACGTGTCTGTTATCTCCAGCTTTTCTCCATCAATCGATAAATCTTCATTTCTTGTAAAAGCATTGAACATCACTTTTGTCTTCTGAAAGTTCATTTTTAATCCCACTTCTTTACTCTTATCAGCAAGTTCGTGGATCATACTCTGCAGCTCTGATGGGGTAGTTGCAAAAATGACTACGTATTCAGCAAAATGAAGGTGGGTTAGATAATCTCCATTAATCTTTATCCCCTTGTTTTCCCAGCTCAGCGACTGAAAAACACCCTCCAATGTGGCATTAAAGAGCTTCAGAGATATGGTGTCACCTTGTCACACTCCCTTTCCAATTTTTACGTGTGTTGTATTTTCAAACAGCCGAATCTTTGCACTTGCATTTTCATAGATGTTATTAATAATATTAATGTATACACCTTCAGTACCGCAGGTTTTAAGAGCCATTGTAACTGCTGATGGTTTCACCGAATCAAAGGCTTTTTCATAATCGATAAAAGCCATGCACAATGGAAGTTCATATTCCCTCGCTCTTTCAATTAGTTCTCTCAGTACGTGGATATGATCCATTGTGCTGTAGCCACTCCTGAATCCAGCTTGTTCTCTCGGTTGAGCCATGTCCAGTGTTACCTTCAAGCGGTGTGAAAGAACTTTAGTGAAGATTTTATAAACTACTGATAGGAGGCTGAGAGGTCTGTAGTTTCCGAGATCCTCAATGTCACCTTTCTTATGTAGCAGGATCATTGTAGCGGTGTTCCAATCCTCAGGAATCTTTCCTTCATTAAGGCATCGAGTGAAAATTTGGGCGAGTACTGTTTCGATTTCTCCACTTGCTTCTTGTATGATGTCTACAGTAATTCCATCTTCTCCTGGAGCTTTTCCCCGCTTCATGTTCTTGATTGCATGTGCAACTTTTGCTGGGAGAACTGGAAGAACTCTGGTACCTTTCACGATGTCTGGAGTACATGTATCATCCCTTTCATATAATTTGGAGTAGAAATATTTGCCTCTTGTCAAAATTTCGCCTCTATTTCTTGTTTTCAGAACCATCTTTTTTTCTCAGTGCCATAATCTGTTTTCTTCCTTTACTGAGATGTCCCTTTGCTATCTTTAGGCTTTGGTTGTTTTCAATTGCTTTCCTCACTAGTTCACAGTTGAATTTTCTTACGTCTTCAGTGATACTTTTTCTTACTGTCTTGCATAGCTCTATATATTCCACTTTGGAAGTCACATCTTCTTTAGTTGTCCTCATCTCTCTTCTTTTTTGCATCAACATTTTCGTTCTTCCTGATAATTTGTTTACATGCAACTTGTTCTTAGACCCAGCTAATTTTGTTGCTGTTTCCATAAGAGTTTTGGTTACTTTTCTGATAACTTCAGAGATATCCACTTCTTCCGATGTTAGGCCTTCTAAAGCAGAGAACCTGTTCTTCAGTTCCAACTTGAAGGTATTATGGTGTCTTTAAAGGTTGGTTATGTCAATAGATTTTGTTTGTCTTATGAGCTTGCCACGTTCAAGTTTAGTGTTGAGGTGCATCTTACATCTCACCAATCTATGGTCACTACCTGTGTTGAACTTGTTTAGCACACTGCAGTCTTCTATGACGAATTTTTTGTTACACATAATAAAATCAATTTCACTTGTCGTCCCATTTGGATGTCTCCATGTCCATTTCCTGTGTGGCTTTTTCTTGAAGAAGGAGTTCAAGATGAAAAACCCTTCTGCCTCTGCAAACTCAACTAGAGTATTTCCACCCTGGTTTCTGTTGCCGTGACCGAATTTACCTACTGAAGTTTCATTCTGTTGCCGTTGCCCTATTTTTGCATTGGAATCTCCCATAATTATCTTTAAGTGCTGTTTACCTTTATTATTTAGATGACAAATTTCCTCATAAAATTCTTCAATTTCTTCTTCAGGTTGACTTGTGGTGGGTGCATAAGTTTGAATAATCTGAGCCTGGTATCTTCTCGAGAGTTGGATAACGAGTCGTGCAGCTCTGTCAGAGGAACTTTCAACTTCTACAACTTTATCCTTCAGTTTCTTGTTTATTATAAATCCAACACCCCTAGTTCTGCCAGTATCTGTCCCACGATAGTAGAAGAGATGTCCACTTTTCAGTTCGATGAGATCTTCTCCTTTTCTCCTTACCTCACTTAGCCCTACGATGTCCCACTTGATCCTTTGTAGTTCCTCTTCCAATTCAAGAAGCCTTGAATTAGAAGATAGGGAGTGGCCATTATACGTAGCCAAAGTCAGCATCAGATGGCAGCGTAGTCCGGTCCTCCGGGGATTCTTAGCACCCTCTGCCTTCATGTCGCACTGGCCGCTGCTTTGGCCAGGTACATTCCAGCTGCCGGAGACTGAGGGCCAAGATTTAAGTTGTGGAGTCATTTTGGAGGGGTTTGGCCATAACTCACCACGCTGGCCAAGCGGGTTGGTGAGTGTCGGATAGAATTTCCTCTAATCCCGATGGTATAGTTATACCGCTATTGGCGGTCGTCAGAGCCCCTTTAGTGGGAACAGGATGCACCACGAGAAGGCGGGGTTGACATTTGTCAAGGAGAGGCTGTGATGTTACGCATCACCTTACGTATATATATATATATATTTGAGGAAATGGTGAATTGTCAAACTCAATTTATCAATTTAGCTCAAAAAATTGACAATGGTTTTGGCTATTAAAAAAATATATATAACGTATCGCGTCTCTGGTTCATCAAATGATAAAAGGATGTTTGCTGAACATGCAGTTTTACATATGAAGTCGATGGGTCGAATAGTTTCTGAAATATCATGCCAGCCATTCACGAAAAAGCTGTTTTAAGATAAACGCGTGTAAAGTTTTAAGTACAGTTTACGGACGGATATCGAGTACTTACAGTGTTTTTCTGCTAATTTGCTATACCAGGGCCATACAGTGTTCCTGCCTCTGCTTCGTAGAACTCGTTTAGAGACATATGATGGCTTCTACCCCTTGTACGGAGCTCTTTTGTAGCCTTGAGGCTGCGTCTCGATGATCTTTGCAGAAGCTGTTGGTCCCTCGAGTTGGCAAATATCTTCCTTTGCTCGCCAATAACGATTCCTATCGTTGTCATCATTTTCAGGACAGCAGAAAAATCTTCATTAAAAATGCCTGCTGCTAAATAAGCTACCATTTCGATGGTTTGTGAGCCGCAGTGAAGATATTTGGGTGCGAACCGCCAAAAAGTAGAATTGAAACTTTCGTTGTTGTTTTGAGTGTCACCACCCAAACACCTTTCTAGCAACTCTCTTGATGACAACTCGTTGTAAATCGGCTGAATAGCATTTTCGACATATTTATGAAGTGGCGGTTCGTGATTGAATTCGTCATGAGTTTTCTCAGTTGCCCCAATTCTGTAACCCCACCGGACGATAACAGATTATAACTTGGCAAATTTTGCTAATTTGGACGTGAAATTTGGTACACATATTCTTAAGACCTGAAATAATAAAATAACGTAAAAAAAAATCGAGTTTTTTCACACACAAAAAATGAGATCCCCCCCCTCTTGAGTGTGGCATTTGCTTAAGATGAACGAACCAGATTTACATAGAGACTCAATTTATCAGTTTAGCTCAAAAAATTGACAACGAGGTTGGACTCGTAGCTAAAAGGAAAAGTTACAATAGTTTATAGGCGTTACATCTACAGATATATGCAAAAAACAGAATATCCAAGACTGGAATCCGTAAAGAACACGATATAGAAATGAGTGGGAAGTGAATACCCGGAAGAATTTATTCTTTACATGATAGACACAGAAGATCGTATCAAAATAACATGACCGTTTACTTAATAATGGGAATAACCGTCCTTGGCTCGGGTGACAGTGTCGAGAGGGCGTGGCGTGGACGCAATGAGGTCGTGAATGGCTGCCCGAGGCACACGTGATCACTTGGACTGCAGCAGAGCACGGAGGTTCCGGAGACGATCCTATCGATCCAAATAGTCCCACAAATGCTATATGGGATTGAGGTCGATAGTATTTCTCGAACCAGTCACGCATCCCCTTAGCGACGTGGCAGGACGCGTTGTCCTCTTAGTAGACACCATCACCACCATTGTAAACGTCCAACATGAAGAGATGCATGTGGTCAACGAGGATGGACACGTAGCATTGGCGTTTAGGGACACATCCAGTGTTACCAGCGGTCCCAGGTCACACCAGGAAATCATCCCCCAGACATTCACACTGCCACCGCCGACCTGTACTTAACCGACAAGCGTGTCCAGGTGTAGGTTCTCGTGTGTCTAACGCCGTATCCGCTACCACACGTCACTTCCGTGGAGTAGAAACCTCGATTCGTCGGAGAAGTCAACCTTTTCCCATTCTTCCGCTGTCCAAGGACGGTAGTCCCATGCGAACTGCAGGCGTGTGTCGTTGCCGATGGACCTGAGTTTAACATGGGCGCCTTGACGCAGCGTCAACTCCGGAGAACCATGCGTAGCAGGGTTCGCTCTACTGTTATCGGAGACACGTACCTGGGTGCCTCAGGGTTCATTGGCGTGGTCATTTGCTTCACTGTTGCGCGTCGATTGCCCTTTACCAGTCCACGGAGGCGACGTTCTCCTCTGGGGTCGATGACCTTTGGGGGTCAACAGTTATGATGTCAGGGGGTACACGGTGTGCCAGCGGTCTATTCTTGGTACACCCGTAATACAGCACCTCGCGAAGAGCCCACAAAGTCTGCTGTTTCTGAGATGCTTCAACCGTTGGCGCGGTAGCCGATGATCATTCCTTTTTCAACTTCCGCCAAATAACTACCTCTTCCCATTGCGCTAACGTTACGCACTGCGGCTCATCTGTCCTGGCTGGCCGCTTATATCTCCGTGTGGTCGAATTTGTCACGTGCACTCTGTGACGCGCTTGGGTGGGTACACTGTGATTCCGGGGATGGCCATATTCTGACACAACTGTGTACATGGAAGCGGGGCATCGGCATACAGATGATGCCTCACTTCATACTGCTTTCCATCAGGTATTCATCCTTCAGAAACTTGAAAATTACATCACCTTGGAACGGAGATCGAATCAGCATCTTCCGTTTTACGTTCGAGCACGCTATCATTATACCACCCGAGAAAATGGAGTTCCAAACAACTGAAGCTAAGAAGATGTATCTTAAGCATCCGCTTGATTTGAGCTAGTCCAAACATCCAGCTTCGTCGTGACGTCGACAACCATTTCTTACAGATCACAGAAACTAATGGGAAGCGAATCTCAGAAAGACGCTCCAGCTGCTTGCAACTTTCTTTTCCAGGGGGTAAGGTAGCATGCCGAACGTAAATTTAGGGATGCGGGTTCGATTCTGCTTCTAGAGCGACGTAATTTGTACATTTTCTTTAGGATGGCTACATGGAAAATAGCTGAAAGTATGGCATCTACATTGGTGTTTAAAATTAAACCTATATAACACTCTGACGTCATTAGTACTTGCAGCGCCATCTGCTTTTATCCGGTGGCTGAAATCGGAACTAAGCTCACCGCTTTCGCATGATGCGTAAAATCAATGAGAAATACCGGAAAATAAAATAAAATTAGGAAGACAAACGACTCCATCTGTGGCAACACGCACACACCTGCTCGGAAAACTGTCTGCGACGCTTGTTCTGTTACGTAGGTGTTATGTCGTGTTTTATTCCATTTTTTTTTCGCATTGCAGAGTGATTTCATAAAAAGGAATCGGCGTTATTATAAATATAAATACCCAGATCTATTTAAAACGCTCTAACCTACAATAAAAAACTGAAATTTTGAAACGTCAAAGTAAGCAAAATCGCACCTAAAACATTTTCAGCTCTTGCATGAAAGAGTTTTTACTATTTTTTCTTACAGAAATCCGGCATCTATTTGATTTATTTTCAATTTGCTTCAATTCCAAATTTCACTCCGTCCTAGGTCGGGCAACGTCCGTTTTATATGAATATTTATTTAAAGCTTAAAAGCAGCTGTTCTGGGACAGGTTGCAGGCTATTTAAAGGATAATGAACAAAGACGTATATAGATGCCGATGTATCTAAACTAATTCACTGAACATTGGCTAAGGAGCAAATTTCGCCTCGCGAATGACTATTCTGCATTTACTTCCGACGTAAGTAAGCCGGAGTATGCAAATTACGATTGCCTTATAAAACCGCTCAAGTCTAGTCGTATTTTGCAAAGGTTCAAGGCAAATCTTGCTTTCGCTTTAGTAACACGTCTAGCTGATTACATCACGAAAACAACATAACGATTACTTTCAGCGGAGGAGAGCGATTGATAGGATGGAAGGCAGGCTATTCCCGGATGGAAATCTCTAGAGCATTGCATTCTTCTCAAGTGTTCAGTAAAAACTATGGAGACAGTCTTAACAGAAAGGTGACGTTCGTCGTCTACCTGGACAAGGACGTCCCACAGCTACAACTGCTACAGATGATCGTTATATGAGTCTGACTAACACATGGAAGAGGGAGATCTCCGCTAGGCAACTCTCGTTGGAGACTGCATCAGCTATAGGGACGTGGGTCGCAAGGCATACTGTTTGTAGAAGACTTCGAGAGTAATGAATTTATGCAATGAGACCAAATAACTAGTCTCCTTGCATAATAAGCAATGAAATTTTCCAAAGAGACCAAATAACTGGTCTCCTTGCATAGTAATCACTGCCTTAATGCAAGCAGGCCAAATAACTGGTCTTTTTGAATAATAAACAATGCCTTAATGCAAGCAGACCAAAATAATTGGTCTCCTTGCATAATAAACAATGCCTTGATGCAAGCAGACCAAATAACTGGTCTCCTTGCGTAATAAGCAATGAATTTATACAAGCAGACTAAATAATGGGTCTCCTTGCATAATAAGCAACACCTTTATGCAAGTAGACCAAATAACAGGTCTCTACATAATAAGTAATGAATTTATGCAAGAAGACCAAATAACGGGTCTCCTTGCATAATAAGCAATGAACGTATGCAAACAGACCAGTTATTTGTTTCCCCTCGAAATTCCGCCGCGTGGTGAGGTCGTTTAATGTTGCGTCTCTAACCATTTATGTTGTGTCACTTGGAGTCCACGCCAGTGGCTAATGTTCTTTTCACAGATGAATCCCAATTCAGCTTACGTACTGGTTCGCGACTTATTCTCATCTAGAGATAACCAAGAACGAGCAACGGTCGTGCTAACATCTGAGAAAGGAATTATTCTGGTGGCGATTGGGTGACTGTCTGTGCAGGAAGCATGAAGAACGGGTGCACAGACTTGCACTCCTTTCAGACTCGCTCTGTTACTGTCGTGAGGTACAGAGGCGGGATCGTTAACCCAAATGTCAGGCCATTCGAGTGAGCCATCCGTCCAGATTTTATACATATGGACGATAATATCCAACCTCATCGAGCTCATTTCGTGCCCGATTTTCTCGGAGCGGACGGTGTTCGCCGAATAGAACTGTCCCAGATTCCTGGGTATCAGTTCCATTGAGGATGTATGGGATGCTCTACGGAGACGCAATGGCACTGGCCAGCACACTTCACGAACCCAGAACAGCTCTTGTCGAGGAGTGAGCATTAATCCCTCAAGATCTCATCAATACCCTCCTAAAAAGCATGCGGAGTCGTTGTTTAAGCCGCATGTCTGTCAGGTATTATCATACTCCGTATAAAATAACACATGACTTAAGCAACATGCTTTAAGCATTGTTTCATGCACTACTCTTTCATGTATAAATTAACAGATTATAATATTAACATATGTAAACAATAAGATTGTCGCCCCAGTGGCGCAGCGGTCAAAGCGGCAGCTTTTGATTATTTTTCCGAGATGCGTCCGTGTTTGAATCTCGGTGAGGCATGGATGTTGTATATGTTTTACGGCACTGGCTCTCTCCCTTCCCTGGAACTAGTTGCCCTAAATCAGGGATGGGCGACTGCTTATAGCCCACTGAGCTGCTCAGAATGGGCGTAAAACCCCAATAAAAAAACAGAAAAGAATAAGGTGATATTTTTGTGCTTCAGGTGCGTAAGTAATGTAACTCTCAATCGTCAAATATTGCAATATGTCATACGTTTTTCAGTGTTTCACAAACTTTTAGATGGAAGGACTAACTAGGAAAGTGCCCCCGAAGGGCTCTCAGACAAGTAAATTTCAAGAACACATGAGCAAAAGCAAATAAGTCTAGTAAGAAATGCGATGCAGACAAAACATATCCTGGAAGCTTAACAATTGCCGTTCATATATACTGTATACATAAAATTTACAATTTCATTTCTGACATATATGATACTCTGTATAAATTATATATATTTTGTGGAATATTTACACTTCAAGTTGCAATTTCCTGTGTAGAAACAACAGATTAAGTGAACAACAAGTAAAATATGTTATAAAAAGAAGTAATTAAATCTCAAGGTTAAACCCTAGTCATGGCATCAGTTATAACATTCCACAAACTTTACAAAGAGACACAATAAAGTATAAACATCTCAACCAAATTCCTTGAATTTCCTCTTAAATACTTCGGGTTATATACTAATTCATAAATTTTATTTTAATTTTGAGCACCATTGCATATGATTAAGATATATTCAACAAAAGAGGAGCTAAGTCGCTTTAAATTAAACAAATGCTTAAGACATAAGAAATACAAACAATGAATAAAATGCCGAAGAAACCCAGAGTACGTAAAGTAAATAATGAAATAAAAATTAGAGAAACCTGCAAGGTATAAAGTATGTAGGAAAGACCACGGAAAAGAATACTGCAACGAAACAGCCTCATAAACAGAAGGGAAGAGGCAGAAGATAGTGAAAAAAAGTCCAAACTTGGAAACCAAGAAAATTTGAAAGAAAACCCCAAACAAAAACGGAGGGGTATGGTTACACAACCAAAGAAGATCAGAAACGTTTGGCCAAAACGAGCTAAGACTCATTTCTTGCTACACGGAAGGAGACTCTGTTCCAGATGAATGAACAAACAGATCTAATTGCTTTTCGTGAACTCTCTTCTTTTCGTAGTACATGAAAAACCTTCAGCCACAACGAGCGAAAACACAAAGAAAAGGAGTAAGAGACTTTGCTCAAGATGAACAAATAAGCGTTTCGCGAATGCTCTGCTTCTCATCGTGTACCAGAAATACTTGTCCGCAACCAGCTAAGAATAAATTTTTGCTCTGACGGAGAATTTGTTCAGGTGAGTGAATATATCTAATTGCTTTTCACGAATACTCCACCTGGCATCGTATATTAAAAGCACTTCAGTCGTGCGATATTGATTTTAAACACTTGGGAACAATTAAAAGCTTTCACTTCAATCTACAAGCGATTTCCTTGGGAATTTTCAGCACCTGGAATTTTAGTTTCGATGTAATTTATCCAGAGTTTCCATACAGCTCCTTTAAGGTTCTCACCCCAAACGGATGATTCTGTTCATCAAAAACTTGTCCACTAGCAGAAGGACAGCGAAAAATATTACTAACAACATCAAAGAACCCCATTTCTTCCGATTTGCTCCTTCACTCAAGAACTGTTTTTCGACATAAATTTTAAATAATATCCCATCCATGCAGCGTCCCTGATCCAAGTTTAACCGCAAATATTAGACAATCTGTTCACAAGTTTAAATCCAAAATGTTTCCGTCATAACGGAGCTTTACTGTCTTAAAGACTTTAACCATACACAGTTTAATGCGATGGATAGTTATAAACCACTGGCATGGAGCAGTTTGTTAACGGGCTGTGCTCAGTGTAGGAGACGGACGTTTTTGACAGGTGTTCGAGTCCTGGTCCTACCGGCCATCCAGTCTGCGGTTTTTCCTGGGTTTTCCGCAGACTCACCGTGTTTGGGGACCCGAATGAGTGTTTTTTTTTTTTTTTTTTTGATTGGAGGTTTAACGACCACTGTGAGCAACTCAATGGGCTATAAGCAGTCGCCCGTCCCTAATTTAGGGTCACTGGTTCCAGGGAAGGGAGAGAGCCGGTGCCGTAAGACAAACACAACATCCATGCCTCACCAGG
Organism: Macrothele yani; assembly: GCA_039090855.1. Lineage (NCBI taxonomy): Eukaryota > Metazoa > Arthropoda > Arachnida > Araneae > Macrothelidae > Macrothele > Macrothele yani. Next base: position 135,936,200 of record CM077025.1, read on the forward strand.
ATTCGAACCCGGACCCCTTTCGGACGAATGATCAGAGGCCATCGCTTAGACCACTGCGTCACCGGGGCGGCCGTGGTTGGTTCCACCTGAAGTCGGACCCTGACGCGCTTTGTCTTTGGTCCCCTCTGAAGCCGGACCCGGACGCACATTGTCGTAAGTCCCCTCTTCCCTAGTATGACTGTATTTGCCAGATGTGTGTCGATGCGCTGGTAATAAAACAATAAGATCATTGATTTCTGCTGCCCTATGACAACAGATACCTACGGGCTTCTTCCCGTGGTTGTTGTTGATGATGATGGTGGTAGTTTTAAATCTTCCTTTTTGAAGATCCATGAGTTCTAATCGTAGCTTTTTATTTCTCAAAAAGAAAAAAACATCGTAAGGAACCATAAAGTAATGACCGTCAATTCACATAGAAGGCGCAGAACCTTGTTATTTTAAGACAGACTGTAACTTTCATTTACACAGCCAAACTCTTTGGAAAATTTGAAAGTTGCGTCGTCTCTGAAGAGTTGGCCGTACAGTGAAAGCTAATTTCGGCACCAATGTTGACAATTCATGAGATCCTTCGCGTGCCCAGTAAATCAAAGACAACCTCCTTTTTTGGCAATATCTGCATCTGAGAACTACCAATACCTGACGAAGATCCCTGTTTCACAACGTGATAAAGACACGCGCATCAAGCAGGACAATTAAATCTTTGGGCGGTTTAAACTATGATGTTCGGGGTGTTATAACGGAAGAATTCAGGAAGGCAGATCAAGAGAAGCGCTGTTTCCATTTCAGAGTAATGTAATTTTTATGACTTTGGGTGCATTGTCCCCGTAGTTAAAATTGATTTCCATAAAGAAATGTCTTTATTTTCCCCTGAACTACTCTTATTTTCTCTCTCGGCATTTGTTCTCTCGTTTAGGACCTCCTTCAGCCCTCCTTCACGAGGAGAGCCATAGAAACCCTGCCGTTCTTTTAATATGCGTACCAATACCGTAATCGTGCCTTATGAACAGGCGCAACGACCACACGGAGATATAACTCCCGGCCAGGACAGATGAGCCATAGTGCGTTACGTGAGCATAAAGGGCAGAAGTAGTGATTTGACGGACGTTCAAAAAGGAATGATCATCGGCTAACGCGTCAAGAGTGGAAGCATCTCAGAAACAGCGCAGGTTGTGGGCTGTTCCCGAGGTGCTGTAGTAAGGGTGTACCAAGAATAAGCCGCTGGCACACCGAGTACACCCTGACGTCATAACTGTAGAGCCCAAAGGCCTTTGACCCCAGAGGAGAACGTCGCCTCCGTCGAATGGTAAAGGGCAATAGACGCGCAACAGTGCAGTAATTGGCCATGCAAATGAACTCTGGGACACCCAGGTACGTGTACCCGATAACAGTAGAGCGAACGCTGTTACGCATTGGTCTCCGGAGTCGACGCTGCATCAAGGCACCCATGTTAACCCAGGTCCATCGCCAACGACGCCTGCAGTTCGCATGGGACTACCGTCATTGGACAGTGGAAAAGTGGGAAAGAGTTGCCTTCTCCGACGGATCGAGGTTTCTACTCCACAGAAGTGACGGGCGGTAATGTATACGGCGTCAGACACACGAGCGACATCCAAACACGCTTGTCGGTCAAGTACAAGCCGGCGGTGGCAGACTGCAGACGGCGTGGCTGGGATGTTTTCCTTGTACGACCTGGATGAGTCCCTGAATGTACCTGTCCATCTTCCCTGACCACATGCATTTCTTCATGTTCGGCGTTTACCCTGGTGGTGATGGTGTATACCAATAGGACAATGCGCCCTGTCACTTCGCTAGGGGGGCGTGTCTCGTTCCAGGAATACTACAGCGATGTCTCCGTTCTACCTTGGCCGGAGAAATCGCCCGACCTCAATCCCACCATGGAGCACTTGCGGTGTTATTTGGTTCGATGGTTTCAACGTGCCGGCCCACAACCACGTCATCTACGGGACTTCCGTGCTCTGCTGAAGTCCGAATGGACACTAGTGCCTCGGGCAACCTTCCAAGGCCTCGTTGCGCCCATGCCACGCCGTCTCACCACTGTCATGCGGGCCAAGGTTGGTTATTCCCATTATTAAGTTGCTGGTCATATTATTCTGATACGACTGTGCGTATTGGCGTGAATTTATTTCCCGTCGTCTGCAAACATTATACTTGAGAAAGCGTGACATCTTTATCCATTTTCAGCTAGCTGCGTTGAAAAAAACGAGTAGAATTCGGAAACGAATGCTCTAATTTAACTTTCAACTTTAGTTGTCTGTTACTATGTAAATTATGCTACTCCCCTTTACTTCTTCTTCTTGCTTTAACGTCATATCAGCACTCCTAAGAGATCTTACTTTATCGAAAACTCCTGGAAGGCAGTCAAGCCAGTAAAAAGGGACTAAGAGCCCACATTATGAGCAACGGATGCATCATTTCTCATCTAGCTTACGACCTTGACTTAATACCAGTGCTTGATAACGGAATGTAGATATCGCTGTTTGCATAGGCTTCGCTATTGCGTTTATGTTACTTTTGTGTGTGTGTGTGTGTGTGTGTGTGTGTGTGTGTGTGTGTGTTCAGCTAAAACGAGTGTACGTTGAAAACTTGGATTCTGGTAAAGACGACAAAGAAAAAGAATATATCTAAATTATTATCTCATTCATTCTCTTTTGTCTTCTGTAAAAAAGAAACAAGACCGATATCCCGTTTTGACGTGAAGCTTTAAAGCGCTGCAAGCTAAGGGAGAAAAGATGACACGGTCTTTGTTTCTAAGACGTAATGACAAGTTTAGTCAAGCTTTCAAACAAATTGATAACTTCTGAGGAACAAGTGCAAATCTATTGACTTGTGTTAGAAACGTTTTGAAGGCCCAACCCTACGTATCTCGTGGTTACTTACTCAAACAGGCAAACGAAATTTGAGGCATTTTGTATTTCGTGCATATAGAGCATTTCAGTTTTTCATCTCTGAGGGAAAATGTGCAAACTAAGTAAAAGCGGGCAATACAAAATCATTCTTCAGAGCATCATAAAAATAAAACTGAAGTGTTTTAGGAACTGCTTGAAGAAAAATTCGTGGTGAAAAAATTATGGAAGGACAAAATCCGTGACTTCCTGAAGGAGCCAAGTCGAGGACAATATAAATGATACCCTGAATGCGAGAGTAAGGTTTCAGACGAAAGAAAAAAGTAAATGAAGTCTTGAACAAGTGAGAAAAGTTTTAGGTGTAATGAGTTACTACCTGTATATGAGAGTAAAGTTTCATATGGAAGGATAAAGTAAGTGACTTCGTATGTATAAGAATAAGGAGACACGCTAAAGGATAACGAATTCCGGAATGTGGGAATAAAGACGCTAGGTGGAAGAATAAAGTTGATGAATTCTGATTATGAGAATAGAGCAATCAGGCCGTTTGATAAAATAAACGACTTCCTGAACTTCGTAGTGAGGTATTTGATCGAAGGATAAAGTAAAAAGATTTCCTGAACAAGAGAATACGGTTACTGATGGAAGGATAAAGTAAATGAATTCCTGAACAAGATAGTAAGGTTTCTGATGGAAGGATAAAGTAAATGACTTTTTGAACACAAAACTAAGGCTTCAGATCAAAGGAGAAAGTAAATGAAGACCTGAATATGTGAGTCAAGTTTCGGGTCAGGTGTAGTAAATTACTTTTTGAACATGAGACTAATGTTTCAGATCAAAGGAAAATGTAAATGAAGACCTGAATATGTGAGGTTAGGTGCAGTAAATGTAAATGAGTGCCTGAATGTGAGAGTAAGGTTAAAATACATGACTTCCTGAATATAAGAATAAGGCCGCGACACGTAAAATGATGAAGACTTCTTGGATGTGCGAATAAAGAAGCCAGATGGAAGAATGAAGTTGATGAATTCTGATTACGAGAATCAAGCAGCTAGGCAATGGGATAAAATAAACGACTTCCTGAACATCATAGTAAGGTTTCTGATATGAGGATAAAGTAAATGATTTCCTGAACATCATAGTAAGGTTTCTGATATGAGGATAAAGTAAATGATTTCCTGAACAAGAGAATAAGATTAATGGTGGAAGGATAAAGTAAATGAATTCCTGAACAAGAGAATAAGGTTAATGGCGGAAGGATAAAGTAAATGAATTCCTGAACAAGATAGTAACGTTTCTGTTGGAAGGAAAAGTAGGAACTTCCGGGATACGGTTGCAGTTCGAAGGATACTTATTCCCTTAATATAAGAATATGCGACACATGGAAGTATAACATTAAGGAAGAAAAATTACTTCCTGAATGTGTAAATAAAGAAGTCAAGTGGAAAGATAAAGTTAATGCATTTTGAGAAAGATAATAAAGAATCCACGTAGCAGGATAAATTAAATATCTTCCTGAATATGAGATTAAGGTTTCTGATAGAAGAATAAATTAAAAAACTCATTGAATAAGATAATAAGGTTGCAGTTGGAAGTTTAAAATACCTTACTTTCAGAATATAAATATAAGATGCTATGTGATAAGATGATATATTTTGAAAGGATAACGACTTCCTGAATGTGGGAATAGAGATGTCCGAGTACGAGAATAAAGAAGCCAGCTGCTAGGATAGAATAACTGATGTCCTGCTTATAGAAACAAAGCACCAGGTGAAAGGATAAAACATGTTTTTCTGAACGTGAGGATAAGGTCCTAAGTTGAAAGATAAAGTACATTTCACCCTAAGCATCAGACAACAGGGTGGGTGGACGGAATTAATAATCTCTTATTCAACTGTGAACTAATGAGAAAAGCAATAGAAAACAACCAAACTCTGAAGAGAGCAAAGTGGCATCTCAGTAAGGGAAGAAAACTGATTATGGCACTGAGAAAAGAATATGGCACTGTAACAAGAAATAGAGGCGAGATGTTTTCTGAACGTAAAAATAATGCACCATCTGGAAGGATAAAATATATGAGTTGCTCAGTCGAAGGATAAAATAAATAAGTTGCTTAGTCGATGGATAAAATAAATGGATCATTATATATTTGAACCCGGAACAGGGATAATCTCTTCATATAACAACAAAACCGAATATCAGTAAGAACAAAAGGTGTATATGTGCGTGCGTGTGCGTCTGTGAGTGTAATGTCGTTTCCGTCACGTTTCCACATTAGAATTTCTTTAAAAAGATTTTTGAGAAGTTCAGAAAGAGTTTAGGGATCACGTTTCTAAAATATTCGGCTTCGGACTGCCATCTTTGGGAATGTGGAAACTGATGACACTCCCAGGGAAATAATTTACCTCATATATTCATCACGGAAGGTGTGAGCTGTGATCGCGTCGTCGATACGAGCCAATGAAGCGTGTGAGAGTTTTCAAGTTCACCACACACTGCGTGCCTTAGCGAAAACGAATGCTGGCACATTTAAAACTTTCGGGAAATTAGAATCTTTGAGAAAATACATGAATGAAACATTTGCAAGCTTTATCCGACGAACCGAGGAAATATGTCTCAAAGCATAAACCCAGGCAAAACTGACAGATAAGTATAACAACATTCGATATGTACCAGCTATAATCTCAATAGCTACAGTGTTATAAAAATAGCATGCAATCCTTATTAAAATGTTCACTCACGGCTGAAATTCTTCCCATTACGGAAATCAAATTTCTGTGAAAACACAATTTTGTCGGTGACGATGGCCGGACCCACATTCTTCTGCTCTGGAGCTGAATACTTTCCCAATTAAGCTACACCGACGGAATTCATCGCTGCAACTTTGCAGTATTGACATGTGCTTCACCTCTGTAGTGCGTCACATATATCTCCCTTGAAAAAGAGATGGGACGGAATTATTAGTATCCAGATCAACCGGCAAACTATGGTTGAAGTACCTCATTGTAAAAGAACGAAATGTAATTAATTCCAGACGATATGTGGAAGAAGCATCACACATTTTTCGAAGCCAAGAAGGAATTTTCATTAAATCCAGACGATATGTGGAACAAACATCACACATTTTTTGAAGCCAAGAAGAAATTTTCATTAAATCCAGACGATGTGTGGAACGAGCATCACACATTTTTCGAAGCCAAGAAGGAATTTTCATTAAATCCAGACGATGTGTGGAACAAACATTACACATTTTTCGAAGCCAAGAAAACATTTTCATCAATTCCAGACGATGTGTGGAACAAACATCACACATTTTTCGAAGCCAAGAAAATGTTTTCATTAATTCCAGACGATGTATGGAACTTCACACATTTTTCGAAGCCAAGAAGGAATTTTCATTAAATCCAGACGATGTGTGGAACGAACATCACACATTTTTCGAAGCCAAGGCGGAATTTTCATTAAATCCAGACGATGTGTGGAACGAACATCACACATTTTTCGAAGCCAAGAAGAAATTTTCATTAATTCCAGACGATGTGTGGAACGAACATCACACATTTTTCGAAGCCAAGAAGGAATTTTCATTAAATCCAGACGATGTGTGGAACGAACATCACACATTTTTCGAAGCCAAGAAGGAATTTTCATTAAATCCAGACAATGTGTGGAACGAACATCACACATTTTTCGAAGAACCCAACGCCCAGTGCATCCACTTTTAAGTTCGGGTGCCAATGTGAAAATGCAAATTCGCAGGTAATGTTCTGCTCCGGAGCCAAATGCTTTCCCAATTAAGCCGCACTGACGAAATTTATCGCTGCAACTTTACCGTCTTGACATCTGTAGTAAGTCACGGATCAAGAACTTACAGCTTATTTGAAGATGTTGCTACGGCTTCGCGCTTGAGGGAGTTTAGACTTTTGTATATTTTTGGTTACAGATAACACGATCATTATTTGACTCCTTACGACCATCGGTTTTACTAAAAGATTTCAGAAGCGCTAGTAATTAAAAAGCAACCAGATGAGTTTATAAGTAAGAAAAAATGCTAGCATCGTTTTAGGCACAATTAAATTTAAACGATCATCAAAAATAAATTACTTAATTAATACTGGAATTGAAAATCAGGTGTTGGAATGCATCAGGAACTTTCGGGATGTGAGAATATAGAGTCACGTGGTATACTGCACGTACAACGTTTTAATTTCTATCTGATGAAGCTAAAGTGACTGAGAGAGAAAGCTATTTTTAAACCTGATACCTTGCAAGCCTTTCACATTTTTTCAAAATCACTCACAACTTTTGAATGATTTAACCTCCATTGCGTTCCTCTCAAGAACTCAGAAACAACCAGCAAACCATGACTACCAACATGAGATATTACATTATGACCATCCCCAGCCTAAAAAAGGAGCGTACCTGGAGACCGAACGGTGGCGCACGTGAAGTTCACACAGCAGTATGTACACAACCCGAGGACTGGCTTTCGGTTAGTACAGTGTTCGGAGGCAGAATGGGAAAAGCTGCAGATTTACCGGAGTTTGATAAGGAAAAAATAGTGATGGCACTGGTCCTCGGAACTACATATGGTTTGACACTGTGCCTCGGAGCTACTTATGGGTTGTTCACGTACCGCTGTAGTGAGTACGTATCAGAAATGGTGCACAGATGGCCAAACGACAAACCATTGTCCAGCCGTGTGTCGTCCGTAGCTCATTGATGCCAGAGGTAAGCGGAGACTGTCGCGCATTGTTCACAGCGACCGCTGGGCCACAGTCAGATAAATCACCCGCAGCAACAACAGTGGTGATCGGGGCAATGTGATACAGCACACAGTTCATTGTAGCCTTCTGCGCATAGGCCTGCGTAGCTGAAGACTCAGCCGGGTTGCCATGCTCAGTGCACGTCATCGCCAACAACGCGTGAAATGGGCCCTAAGATCAAGGATGATTGGAAGAAAGTGGTCTGGTATGACGAATCAAGATTCCTATTGTTTCACGTAGACGGCCGAGTGCGGATACGCCGTTTACCAACAGAGCTATAGCACCTGGGTGTACTGATGAGCGAAAACAGGCTGGCGACGGCGGTATTACACTATGGGTGATGTTTTCATGGGTCCTTTAGGCACCATTATCCCAATCTCAGACCACTCTCAGGTATCTGAACATCGTTGCGGACCAAGTTCACCCATTCATGGCAATTGTGTTCACTACTGGTGATGGTGATTACCAACAGTATAACGTGCCATCCCACACTGCCAGGATCGTCAAGGAGTGGTTCGAGGAACATGCTGGTGACCTTCCATTAATACCCTGGCCTCCAAATTCACCTGACATGAACCCAATCGAACATTTGTGGATCGACTTGGAAAAGCTGGTTCGACCTAAATCACTTCCCCCGAAATGTACGAGAACTGGAAGACCTGCTGTTGACATTATGGTACACCAGGATACCTATCTTCACCTCATCGAATTCATGCCTTGCCGAGTGGCCGCTGTTTTGCGGGATAAAGGGGGATCCTACAGCTTATTAGGTAGGTGGTAATAATGCAATGGCTCATGGGTGTTAATCACAAACTGATCAGCGAAAATCATACTGATCATAAGTGCAAATTACCACAGATCAGAGAAGCTTTAGCAGACGACCTATTAACCCTTTAACGACCATAACGCCCTAAACGCCCTTACACCTTACCTACCATTACGCCCAAAGCGCCCTTCTAGAGTGAGAAGGATTTCCTATTCCCATTTGTTCCTTGAATTTACACGGCCACTACGGGTTTCGCAGAAGTAATATTCAGTCGCCGTTTCTGTTGCTAAATAAATAAAAAAAGCAGGAGTTGGTATAAAGTAGGCGTTGACTCAAGATTTCAGGAACCTGGTCGTTAAAGGGTTAAACTTAGCTCTGCTTAGAACACGATAAGCACATTTTCTGATTTTAGGAACAGTATGTCCGTCCGTCGGTGCATCTGTAGACTAATTATATCTCTTCAGCTATTTGTCCAATCTGAAAAAAACGTTTTTGCGATGGATAGCATAAGCTGTGAGAATGATGATTTATGCATTTTCGTTTACATTTTTTCGTAGCCAGATGGCTGAAATGCAGGACCTATTGAATTAAAAAATGTTGTATTCCATATAAGTACTTCTAAAAGCTTTAGCTGAAAAAGTCTTCCTTCCTTCGTTACTACAGTATTTTGCCTACAGTTGCGTCTCCAAATAATTCATAGCTCCCCACTAGAGGGTGTAAATAAATACTGGTTTTCTCTATATCTCTGCTTCTCAAAGTCCTGTCTGGAAAACCCTTTTTGCGTTAGGTAGTAACTATGCTGAAGAACATTTTGCATAAATTATCTAATTTTTCGTAATTAATTAATGTGCTACTAGAAGGTGTAAGTGCATATCTGAAATTTATGTTTCGAATAGATACTGATCCTAAGGAGTGCGTTTATGCATATTTCCTGTTCAAAGTAATTTACAGTTTTTCCGCTAGAGGGTGTATACCGATTATTTACTTTCATCGGTATCTCTTCTTCTAAATGCCCAATTTGAAAAGTTCTTTTTGGCGTCGAAGGCGATTCACTGCAGAAATATTTGACATGAATTCTTGAATTTTTCGTAATGCACAGTTCTGCCACTAGGTAGCACAGGTATGCATTTCTATTTGCAAATGTATCTTCACTTCCAAAAATCTAATTTAAAACATTCGTTTTGCATTGAATGCCATTCGTTATGTTGAATATTGTGAATATCATCCACTTTAAATTATACCCAATTTTGCGCAAAGGTACTTATATGGATAAACTGTCTTGTTAATATAACTGCTTGTAAAAGTAGTGTTCGAAAAATTTCTTTTTCATTGCATAGCTACTTCCATGGAAAATATTTTGCTTATAATTCCTACTCTTTCGTTTTAATATGCAGTTCTTCCGCTAGAAAGTGTCATGGTACTTACATTTCTGTTTGCAGGAGCATCCTCGATTTAAGAAACAGTATTGGAAAATTCTTTCAATAATGCACAGGTACAAAGATTATGAAGAACATTTTACACCCGTTTTCTTTTTCAAAAAGCCAACAATTTCCGTGCTAGGGAGCGTACAGTCTCATTGGGTTTAGATATCTCTGCTTCTAAACGGTCGACTTGAAAAATATTTTTTCTTCGAATATCTTTCGTGATGACGAACCTTTTGCTTACAATCTGTGCTATTTTGTTAGAAATATTTCTGCCACTAGTAAGCGTAATTAGCTGTTTTTGCTTGCAAAATTTTTACCTTTTCTAAATAACCGACTGAAAAATTCCTTTTTATAACTGGTTCCATTCAGTATGGAGTGTTGTGCATTCTTTGCATTTAACGTAATGCGGAGTTTGTTCACTAAGGATCGTAAAGGCTGTGACGTATACCTCTAATTTAGACTTTCTTTTGATCTCTGGATTCTCATTTAAATTTGGTTTCTTCTCGTTACATGTTTTCTGACTTAACCGATCTTTAAAAAGTTCGCATCCTGACGGTGGATCAAAGTCCAGCCAACGGTAAATAAAAGCAAAATGTTCGGAGATGTTGGGAGAGCTGATATTTATAAATCTATGTGCAGAGAAGAACTTCTTATATTCTGTAAGGTTAGGCTACATGTTTTTTATTTGAGGGTTTAACGACCACTGTGAGCAACTCGATGGGCTGCAAGCAGTCGCCCGTCCCTAAGTAGAGCCACTGGTTCCAGGCAAGGGAGAGAGCCAGTGCCGTAAGACAAACACAACATCTATGCCGCGCCGCTATTCGAACCCAGACCCATCTCAGACAGACGATCAAACCCAGTTCGAAGGAGTATCAATGGATACAATGACACAATGTAACTTTTTGATATCAAACAAATCTCATTCGCGTGACGTCATACATATTCGTCGATCACATATCTATCAAACAGGCTTTAATCTCTTTCTCAATATCAACGTAGATACTTGATAGTAACTATAAGAATCGGGGGGGGTTGGTAGGATTATTATGGGGTGAGCAAGGATATTTAGGGAGGGAAGTGCACATTATATCTAATAAACATGCTTTAAATTCAGGGACCAACTTTCTGGAAGTTTTTACCTGAAGAACTAAAACACATCAATAATTATAACTTGGTTAAAAAAAGACTAAAAACATACTTGCTTAAATTTATAAAAAAAACCCCTCAAATTGCTATATACCATTTCAATCTTTTTTTATTTGCTACTAATATCTACTAACAACTAACTGATCTACTGCATGACCTACCTACTATTTATCTTAACTCTTCGAAAACTTTTACATAACTTGTATCTATCAAGTACGGAGATCAGGGCTTTAGTCAGGTCATTAAAGACCTTTTCCCTGATTTCCCTGGCTGTTACAATAATTACTTTTGTTGCACTCAAATGTAAATATAAACTTGATGTAAGATATAATGTAACAGCTAAAACAATGATTTATTATTATTATTGGTATTATTATTAACCTACTCGCAGTCTCTCTACATCTTGACAAAACTTTATTCACTGAACATTCAACATCGTCATTTATGTTGTACAGATGTACTCTCAGCCTTGTCAAAATTTAAAAAGATATTTGTGGAAGTAATGTGCCTTTCAGTAAAAAAAATGTTTATCCAAAAGGTAAAGAAATTTCCATAAGAACACCGAAACTCAAAAGGAAGGTGGTTTAGATGTATACATCACACGATGTATCGAGAATTCCTTATGCAATACTTCCTGCCGTACTATTCAAAATTAAAGTGGAAGAATGAGCTTAGGAGTACAGAACGGAATTTGTCGTGCCTACAGTCGGGTGGTGTTTTTTCGTGATACAGAAATTTAAAAAAGTGGTATACTGTTCGGACAACCTTTGATTACTGACATTCGGGCATTATCAGCGAACATTCTTTTAATGCCTCCCGCAAAAGTCCACAAAGAAATTTCACTTCAGTGTGGATTATTAATACACGAAAATTAAAAGAATATACATTGCAATTCATACAGAATGCGTGTCACGGAATCTAGTAATGCAAAACGACTCCAACAGTGGTTACATTTTACTTTCATCATTTGTAGTCGTTCTTTCCTTGTCTAGGTGTTACCTCTTTTTTTTGCGGGGGGGGGGGGTCTTTTTGATGTTTAACGACCACCGTGAGCAACTCAAAAGGATATGTCTGTCAAAATTTAAGGGCCACTGGTTCCAGGGAAGATAAAGAGCCGGCGCCGTACGATAAGCACGCCCGACATGCTTCATCCGGGACCTATCGAACGAAAGGTCGAAAGCCAGCGCAAACTTGCGCTCTACTAGAGTGGCAGTCTTCTCATGTGATTTCCATATCATTTGTATTTTTCTAAATAACTCACATATCAGGAAGAAGTTGTGTAACTTTTCATTGACATGGCACTTTTTCTGCCGATAGAAATGACAATCATGTTGTAATATAAGAATGATACTGGGATCTTCAATTTTATCAGATTTTTTCAGACTGTTCAAAACAGTAGCGCCTGCCATTACTTTATCGCATTCCCTCAATCCGTCACTCCGCCTGTGGATCTAATGTCTCGGTTTCTGGAAATCGTATTTGAGAACATCTTTCTTTGGATCTGAAGGATGCAAAACTAATGTTTGGTGAAACGGAAGTAATGCCAGTATTTCATGCAGTTTCCTCTTTTCTGATCGATTGGACCCGCAAGTGAGGTAATTGTCTGGGAGCGCAGGGAGGGAAACCAAGGCGTCCTGTACTTCTGAATCATGCTTAAGTTTTCATATTCGGTTGAAAATATTTATCTTTCTTCTGTTTTCCTAAAATGATATTCATAAACCATTTTCTTTTTCCCTTTATATGAATATAATCTCATGATTCTCAGTTAAGGTTAGGATGGATTTGCATTTTGACACTCTTGGCGTGCAGCATATTCACATTTCTCATCATGTCTACGTTTCTGGAACATGATTACGAAAATACGCATTGTTTAGGATACAGATACGAAAGCGCCAAGTAATGGCATATATCTTCCAGATGTTTTCAAACTTACCACTATATATTCCAGTAGCTACGTGCATATTGCTATGTTTCACTATATTTTTTTAAGGGGGAAGTTTTTTAAAATTTGTCACGCATACTCTAAATTAATTTTCATTTTTAGTTGCTTTCTCTATGTAAATTTAGAGTTCATTCTCTTTTAGCCTTTTCAACCTTAACATTATACACAGTCAAGTCCCATTATAGTGACCACCTCCTACTTTCGACGTCAACAGCGCGTAGCCAATGAAAGAAGGCACGTGTCGTGAGCTGGCTTTTAGAGCATATAAGGTGTGCTGTAGGCAATCAGTAAACATATCACTAGTTGCTGTCATTGATAAAAGAAGCGATTTAACAGATTTGAAAAAATTAATGGTTATCGGCTTTCGGGCCAAGGGTGGATATATTTCTAAAACAGCGCAGTTTGTGAACTGTTCGCGTGCTGCTGTGGTTAAAGTATATCGTGATTCGAAAAGCGGCATGATTGCGAATGAGCGACGTGGAAACTGCGAAGCACCACGTGCCATTGATGTGATAGGTGAACGTGGTCTCTGAAGGAGCGTGAGGGCCGATCGACACGCTAGAGTGGAGTAACTCACTGGCCGAATGTACCAGGGGCCTACCGGAAGTGTGTCTAAATTGACAGTTCAGCGAACCCTACTGCGCATGGGGCTCCGATGCAGACGGATGGATGCTAACGAAGGTGCATCGGCAGAAAAGGCTTACATTTGCACGGAAGTACCGGAATTGGATCTCCGCCGATTGGCAAAGGATTGCCTTCTCCGATGAGTCACTTTTTCTGCTTCATCGGAAGGATGGACGTTGGCGTATAAAGGCGAGAAACATCGAAGAAAAAACCCTTATCAACCGCTGCTGGAAGAACACAAGCTGGTGCTGGTGAGGGGTAGCGTTATGGTCTGAAGAATGTTTTCGTGACATTCTCTGGGTCCACTCATACCTGTTGTAGGCACTATGGACCGATTTTGTTATGAATCCATCCTTGCAGACCACGTACACCCATACATGCCCATTGTCTTCCCTGGGGCAGATGGGATCTTCCAGCACGACAATGCGACATATCGCACAGCTACAAATGTCCGAGAGTGGTTGAAAGTGCATGATGAAGACTTCAAAGTTCTTCCCTTGCCCCCTAATTCCACAGACTTAAATGAGCATCTGTGGGACCACCTAGATCGCGTTGTTCGCTCTATGGATCCTCCACCACGCACCCTCCAGATGCGCTGCAGTCAGCATGGCTCCACATACCTGTGAACACCTTCCAGCACCTTATTGTGTCACTCCCAGCCCGTCTAGCTGCTGCCCGCGCTGCACATGGCGGTTACTTTGGATATTAGCTGGTGGTCACAATAATGTGACTCGACCGTGTACCTTCTCTCTCGCGGAAAGGGGTTGGCAACAATTCTGATGTCAGAGAGCGTGATGTATGCATGTTGACATATAAGAACTAGAGATATACATAACGTTGAAGCGGCAGTCAAAAGTGTGGTGTGGTGGTGGATGTTATAATCGTGGAAGCTGCGTTACCTGAAACTGTCTATTTGGAGGTTGCTTATTAGAGTGGTGGTGTTATATATTTAGCGTTTGGAGTTAATCAAGTTTACCGTTTACTAACTTTAGTAAAGTGGTTTTGAAGTATTATTTCTATTGTGATTAGTTTCTCAAGTATTTTGGAAAATGCAAGTATAGTGCCCATATACGATACTGAGTTAATAAAACAGTTAACAGTAAGACTTTCTGAAACTTTATTTGAGTGATTTTTGTTTCACTTAGGGAGAGAGTAAATAAGAAGAGGAAGTCTTAAGTACTGTTATGGAGACTACATACAGAGGTTGGACAGAATAATGTGAACACCACGCTCAGAGACGTGACTTTAATGTAGCTGCATACGTCACAATATGCAAAGCTGTCCACCACTTTTTGGTTATAATAGCATTGTTTAGAACCTCAAGGTCCTGTTTAAGTGCATTTAAAGTGCCCTGCTGCAAAATTTCTTACAGGGTTCTGACGAAATGAGAGAAATAACGGACTTCGAAAGAAGGCTAATTGTTGGTGGCCGGCTAGTTGGTGCCTCCGTGACAACAGTCTCCAGGATAGTGGGGATATCGAGAGCTACTGTGCCTAGCGTCATGACAGCATACAGTGTTCGTGGCAAAACCTCGTCTGCGAAACACAAGAGCGGCCGGAAAACGATCCTAACTGACAGAGAAGGAGAGCATTAAAGAGGATTGTTACTCGTAATAAGAAGACCACGGTGTCGAAAATAGGTGCAGAGCTCAATATGCATCTCCAGACCGCAGTATCAACGAACGCAGTGCGCGGGGAGCTGCTATTGCGAAACCTCTGGTGACCCGGGTGAATGCAAAACGTCGACGGCAGTGGTGCCAGGAGCATACAACGTGGATTGCCGATGCATGGAAAGGTGTAATGTTGTCGGATGAATCTACATTCACACTCATCACCACCTCAGGACGTGTTTACGTGGGGAGAACATCATCCGAAGCATACAATTCAGACTGTCTGCTCCCAACAGTGCAGCACGGTGGTGGTTCTGTGATGCTCTGGGAGGTCATATCGTGGTTTTCCGTAGGTCCCCTGATCATCTTGAAAGGACGGCAGGGCGCATGAAACGATTTGGGCCGTCCAAGTCTATCCAAATGCGCAGATATTGCTTCCTGCAGGGGATGCCATCTATAAAGATGATAACGCCCCAATTCACAGACGCTGGAATCACTGTGGTGTGTGTGTTGGAAATCAGATTAAGATCCCGTTATCCTCCTCCTGCATCTCTCAAAGACCTGGAATGTTTCTGCATGAAGAATGGTGTAACATCCCACTAATCGCCAACCAGGATTTGTATGCGTCCATTCAGAGGAGGATTCAGGAGGTTTTGAATGCCAAAGGTGGTCACACACCCTACTAGGTACGTAAAACCTTCTTTTCCTAGGTGTTATCATTATTCTGTCCAACCCCTGTACATTTTAATTAGTTAAGAACGCTACAAATTCTCCTTGAGCTGGTAGACGAAAGTCAAATAAAATTTTTCTCTGTATTCTTTAATTGTTTGAACTTCAAATATATCCACTAACTGAAGTAAATCATGTTTCTGTTTATTACAATATACACCCTCCCCCTCCTTTTATGTGAAACGTGAAACTTACATAGCACATAACGCCATAAACAATTTCGTTTTCCCATTTTAAAAGGCCCAAAAGTGCTTTGTTTATCGCTGATTCATTGATCTACGGGTTGCAATTGTCTTGTAAGATTTAACATGTGCAGTTCTTCAAACGTAGCAGCAATTAATGAGTTGAGAAAGCAGTTGGTGAGGTTCTTTATCAGCCAGATGCAAAACGGGTGTGTGACGTGCCTGCCCCGCAGGACGCACAGGACATAAAGGCAGATAGCAGCGAGAACGAACGTCTGCGTAGCTCAGTTGGTAGAGCGACTTGTTCCGGAATAAGTGGACTCGGGTTCGATACCCGGCGTGAACCCAAAAATGACGAAGAAATTTACTTCGTTATAATGGCGCTCGAACTTCACGGAAGACCCGGCTATTTAAGATCTCGCAATAGTGTGATGTTCTTTCCACACCGCGAGATAGGAAAAACAGGAGAATCTCCTTCTTCAGCGCTTTGAACAAAAAATGTGTGATGTTGCATTCCACACACTAGATTGACTGGGAGTTTTGAAGTGCACGTTCTTCAGCGGATGACGGTCTACGACGATTTATAGTCACGACTGACCAGTGGGCCATGCCTCTCCCGGCACTCCTTCGGGGGGGATGTGACGTGCCTGCCCCGCAGGACGCACACGATATAAAGGCAGTTAGCAGGGCGAACGAACGTCCGCGTAGCTCAGTTGGTAGAGCGACTTGTTCCGAAATAAGTGGACTCGGGTTCAATCCCCGGAGTGGACCAAAATGACGGAGAAATTTACTTCGTTATAGATGTTAAGACACAGTCCTGCTTTGATTGCAATGGAGAATTGCGGAAGATGTAACTCTTGATTCTAGATCAATACTAACACGGGAGAAAAGAACCCAGATCTGCCACATCCACTACCCTTCAGTAACAAAGGTATTAAAAAAAAATTTAGTGCAGTGTTTTTTAATTAGGCGCACTACCCTTTTTTGAACAAACATCACGATGTTTTAGAATTGAATGGGGTGATCTTCAAATGTGAGAACAATGATGATCCTCTATGAACATCATCAAAACGTTTTATGGTAGGTTTGAGCACTGAACTAGAAATGTAGGGAGAATGATGCTCCTCTCTGCATAGAGTCAGGAAATTTTAGAATTGCGATTAGAGTGCTGAGAACTCCAAATGAGGGATTATTAACACTGTAATCAATATAGTCTGGATTGCCTAATTTGATGTTCAATGTGTAACAACATATCAGAAAACTTGAAAATTACATCGTACTGGAATCGAACTCGCATCGAACTCCCGATTTTCGTTCCAGCAGGTTATCCGTTACATCACCCAGGACAGCGATAGGGAGGGGGCCAGTGCCGTAATAACTCACAACTGATGTGACGTACTACAGAGGTGAATCACGTGTCAAGACGACAAATCTGCAGTGATTCATTCCGTCGGTGTAGCTTAATTGGGAGAGCAACCAGCTCCAGGTGCGATCTTAGTCACTGAAATATTTGTGTTTTCACATTGGCACCCGATTGTAGAAAATGGATCTAGTGACTGTTGGGTTCTTTGAAAAATATCTGATGTTTGTTCCATACATTGTCTGGAATTAATGAAAAATAAAAAAATAAATAAATAAATACATAAAATATCAGGAAGACTATGTGACGTATTACAGATGTCAGGATGAAACATCTGCAGCGATACATTCCGTCGGTGTAGTTTCGGTGGTTAGAACAATTGGCGCCTGAACGAGGAGGGGCTGGTTCGATCCCAGTCACTGAAAAATTTGTGTTTTCACACTGATGCCTACCACAAAGTTTCGAGACAGGTGATTTGCCACGAGCGCCACGCCAGTGGTGAGAGAAAACAGATGGCAAAATCAGTAGCCGAGTGAATTCGGCTTTTAAAATTTTTACGAGGTTTTTGAGAAGGTTGTCGATAAGGTTTCAAATGACTGTGTATGGAGATGTAATTTTTCCTGTTCTGATATACGGTACTAAAACTTGAGTAGGGCATAATGACTGCTGCTCTTTGCAGGAGTCATTTGTGTGCTGGTGAGGTTCGTTATTTTCGGGGAGTTTGTCGAAAGACCTCTCTGATGATGTGCGGGTCGAAAATGTTTCGCAGAAGTGTAATGTGGAGCAAAATGTTGTTAGTAGGGTGGAGACAAATATTTTGAGAATGTTTGGTCAAGTTGAAAGAATAAGCGATAAGGTGCTCATTAAGAAGATTTATTCCCAAATAACAGGAAAGTAATGTAGAAGGAAAGCAAAGGTAATCATGAGAGGACAAGATTCAGGAATGCTCACAAGAGCAAAAGATAAGTATAATGTCGTAGTACAGAAAATCTTGAGTGACATGTGTGGCGGATGTCAGCAAACCTCGAGTTGCATTTAGAGATCGTTGTACATGGACACATTTGATACATTAAAAGTAACAGCTGCCAAAAGCAAAACTACCAACAACTTTGCTCTTAACAGCTGGTTTTTCGCTGCTGAAAAAGCTTTTTTTTTTTTATTGGAGGTTTAATGACCACCGTGAGCAACTCAATGGGCTATAAGCAGTTGCCCGTCCCTAATTAGGGTCACTTGTTCCAGGGAAGGGAGAGAGCCAGTGCCGTAAGACAAACACAACATCCATGCCTCACCGGGATTCGAACCCGGACCCCATTCGGACGAATGATCAGAGGCCATCGCTTAGACCACTGCGCCACCGGGGCGGCTGAAAAAGCCTATGAACCACAGATAAGGCCTTAGATATTTCTGTAGGTATTACTTGAAATTAAAAAAGGAATCATTAACTTTCCCAAACACACAGAGAAAACCGCAGTGAGATACAATGTATCCAAGTCTAGATGAGAAAAATCACGAGACATCATCCATGCGAGGTGTTAGGGGAGATTGAGAAATTAAAATAAACATTAACCAGCGATTTCCTTTGAGCAGAACAATCTGAAACCAAGCGTGGAAAAAGTTTGATTCATAATTGTAGTCATCGTCCCACATCCATTGAAATCCATAATCAGTAAGAATAAAAATGAAATAAATAAATTATGAGTGGTATCGCACAAAATCGGAGAAACGTGGATTCTCTTTTCTCCTCATAATCGGCGCTGCTCGGTTATTACGTTGAAGAAGAAATTTCTATAATCTGATATTTGCTGTAGTGAATGCTTTTTCTTGTGAGTTTCACTTTCTGAACCCACAAACAACTAAAAACATTTGTTTTTACCCACTCTGTGAGCAAAAATTGTTAGTAGTGCGGTAGAAATATCTTTGGAATACATTAGAATGTACAAAATCTCACGTAGAAGTAAATTATACCTACTTATAAATAACATTAATCAGTTTTCCATTAAGGTATTAAAATATTTCTTTTCTGCTGAGTTCATCTCCTTCTGTTAGCTTTTGCTGCAGCTACATATTAGTCCTCTCTTAGAATAAATATAATGATAATTTGATATACAAACCCTGAAACTGGACAATCATTTATGAGCCGTAGTTAAAAGTAATTTACCCACCACAAGACCCGTAGTGAAGCACTACATGAATTGGAGGAATCACATTTATTGCCAGAAAATACTACTAATGGAATAACAACGTAAACATAAAGGAAGTTGTTATATAACAAATCAGAGCAGAATTGTTAATGGCATTTCATTATGCATAGATCGTTTTTGAATCATAAAGATTATATCTATTTAATTAGCAGTAAAGGAAGCTAAACACGAAATTCTAAAACTCAGTATGGAATTAGTAACCAAACTACAGGTTATTTGGATATACTGATAATTAGGAACAATCAAGAAATCAGCACCACGGTATTTAGAAAACACAAATGGTTATCTAACATTATTCCAGAAAAATCTTACTCACCATAGTCTTACACAGAAACATCTTTCCGATCTTATGTAAACAGAGCCAATAATACCATAACCAACTCAAAACTGAAACATCTTGAAGTTCAAAAATTAAAAGAAATTGCTGTACGGAATGGCTACAACCGAAGCGTTACTGCCAAACTCTCTAAATATACTCTCGATCCTGTTTTACCGTTATGAAAGATAATTATAAATATACTGGTTCTATTTAATATATACCAGATATTTCCAACCGAATTCAAAAGAAGCTAAACAAATATATCAAAATAGGCATCACACAAGGATATTCAATTGCACAACAACTGAGGAACAATAAAGACCCATCAAAATATGAGAACAAGTTAGTAAAATCATGCAATGCATTGATTATGATACGCTTTCCAACATACCAGAAATCACTACTCAAGTTATTACTCAAATTATGAGGATAATCCTGTGGAATAAGTATCGCTCCTGTGTCCCGACCTTTAACAACCCCATTTCGATGAAATTCAAAAGAACCGGTTCAGTATACCTCCGGAACAACGTAATAAAGTTTTGTCGCAATCGAAGCATTTTTACGTCAGTTATGAGGCATAAAGACAATGGAATAGATCCCGCTTTTATGTCCTGACCTTTGACCCCATTTCGCCCATTCTCAATAGGGTTCGTCCCAAAGTTGTCCCTTACCACGCAGACAGACGGACAAAGCTGGAGCTTTTCAACCTACGGTTGGAAAGCGTAAAAAATGAACTGTTTAGTTTTCAGTATAGGCATATTAGTATTAGCGAGTAACGACATAAGAACGTACTCAGTATTTACCGAGCAAGTTAGTAAAATCATGCAATGCATTGATTATGATAAGCTTTCCAACATACCAGAAATTACTCAAGTTATTTCTCAAGTTAGAAGGATAATGGCTGTGGAATAAATCTCGCTCCTGTGCCTTAACCGTTGACCCCATTTTGACGATATTAAACAGAATTGCTTTGGTATACCTCCGAAACAACATACTAAAGTTTTGTAGCAATAACGTATTTTTAGTCAAGTTATGAGGATAATGGCTGTGGAATAAATCTCGCTCTTGTACCCTAACCTTTGACCCCTTTTCAATTATATTCAACATAGCGGGTTCAGTGTGCCTTCGAAACAACATTATAAAGTTCTGTCGCAATCGAAGCATTTTTATGTAAGTTATGGCGCATAAAGGCAATGGAATGGATCCCGATCCTTTGTCCTGACCTTTGACCCCATTTCACCCATTTTAAATAGGATTCGTCCCCTAATTATCCTCTACCACATACTAAAATTTCATCGAAATCGATCCATTTTTACGCGAGTTGTAGTGCGGAGAAACAGACAGACGGACGGACGGACAAATATGGGGCATATACGCTTCATTAACCTATAGTTGGAAAGCATAACAAAAAATGGAGTTTACTTTATACCTCTTTACTCACCAGGTGGTTGCACTAAGAAAAACAAAACGATTGGAATGACCAAAAGAGCTTTATCAACCCGCATTAAAGAACACAAACGAAATGCTAAATATTCACAAAAAGCTACAGATCTAGTTAAAACAGTTATTGATGAAGTGTTTACACCCGTTTGAAAAGAAGCAAATAGCATTTCACATTACACAGGTTGGAAACTGTCTCTTATCCGTGAATCTATCGATATTTCAACCAATTATCAAATTTGTTACAAGGATCCATCCATCGAAATAAAAAAAAAGTGGGAAAATTTTCTTACAACGTTTACCCAAAATGTAAACGACCAATTAAAATCTTTCAAAAATTGAACAGGAATCCAGCCAAAAGATGACAGCAGAAGACCACAGCCCTGTGATGAGAATTTCAAAAACTGGTAAAGAACGGAACAACGTACACAATTTGATGGCTGATGAGAGCAGAGCTCTTTACTGGCATTTAAATAAATATCATCTTTATTATTCAAAAACTATCTATGCATAGCGGAAGTTGTTTTGCTCCTTGCGATTCATACGTGGCGAGAATATGCACAGGCGCTATTGGCAGCACGCACGTACGTTCCAGCAGTGGCGTAACTGTCACAGCGTGCGCCCCCTCGCATGATTTCCTTCAGCACCCCTAAGCACAGTAATTTTCCCTGGATTTCGAACACAAGGGAGGATCCATTTTTCGCGGTGTGTGTGTGTGGTGGTTGGGTGGGGAGGGGGAGGGTAGGAAGTCAGGGAGAGTGTCTGCAAAAGTAACGGTGGTACCTAGAGCCCTGTAGTTTTAACTTTTTAAGTAATAGATTTGATAATATAATGCGTCGCATAAATATAGAGACTGAACAAATTCTCGAATAAAATAAAAACAACGAGCTGAAATTTACACCTCATATTTATAGCAAAAGTAGCATAGGACACGCAGGTGCACAATAGTTTGGCGGAAACATAACAGTTCCAACGACAAGTACAAGAAAAAAACAGAAATACGCTGTCTTAAAAATATAAAGATTTACTAGTTATGAGCACCTCCGGTACGAATAGTGGAGCCGTTGTTTCGAATAACATTGAAAACCCGACTGGGCATGCTGTCCACCAAGTGATGTAATTGTTCTGGACGGAGTGCGTACCAGCTTCGTTCAATCTGCTCTTTCAATGCCACCACACTTGAGAACTGTCGTCCATTCGCATACATATCACGAACTAGGATACCCCAGAGGTTCTCGATAGGGTTCAGATCTGGACTGAGTGCTGGCCAATCCATTACGGTCACATGATGAGTGTTAAACCAGCTTTCCGTTGATGCAGACCGATGGATAGAGGCATTGTCCTGCTGGAACAGATAATCAACACCCGCTACAGTTTCGACAAACGGTAGAAGGTGGCTGTTGAGTATGTCCTGATACGTTTCGGAGTTTTGCCTGCCTTGCAGGAAAGCGATATCCGTTGTCCCATTGAACGCGAAAGCTCCCCAAACCATCACAGATCCCCCTCCTTTCTGTCTGCTGAAGAAGGTGTGTGGCTCGTGTCGTAAATCATGCCAATAGCAGTTCCAACCGTCAGGGCCGTCCAGGTAGAACTTTTTCTCATCGGCGAAAATAGTTGTGATCCACTCGTCCGTCCAGTGCAGGTGGCTTCTAACCCATAACAATCTAGCTTTCTTGTGGCGCCGCGTGAGGTGTGGCAGACGGCGCATTTTACGGAGCACAAAGTTATGCGACTTTCCTTGATTCGTCGATGAACTGTGTCCTTTGAGACCGTGACACCAACAGTCCGAAAACTACACATAGTGATAACCTTTGGGATGAAACTAAACGCATGATGGCACGTTCATCTCGTTTGGTTGTTATTTGAGGCCTTCCAGGCCGTTTTCTAGCAGTTAATGCACCACACTTCGATAAAGTCTTATAAATGACTGCCCTACTCCTCCCCATGGCTTTACAAATTTTTGCTACAGGCAATCCATTTGCTTTCAGTCTCCAAATCTTCTGCACCTCCTCACCAGAAAGTTGACTGTTGCATGACATTTTGGCAAATGAATGTCTGACGGCAGGTCCGCTGTCTTTTGTAAGTTGGACCGAATTATGGCCCATGCGCGTACGTACAACATGTTAATTTGTACATCTCATTTGCATGTGGCTACTTTAAATAGTTGTCTTTATATTTATGAGACACCAAAAATTGCACTATTTCACTTTGTGGTGTTCTTTTCACACAATCCGGTCATATCAAAGGATCGAAACGTTTGTTGTAGGTTTATGTCTAATTAGGTACCACTTCAGCTTCCTACCTACATTCGCATTGCGTTCACGGCGCAAAGTCGACTGTCTCTATATTTATACGACGCACCTTACGTGTAATTGCTTTATCCAAAACTAAAATAGATCACTTGGTGAAATCACCCCGTTACACATTGCCGATTTGCGGCTGCTGTGAATAAATGTTGATGCCTGTCAACATTTATTCACAGCAGCCGCCGATCGGCCATGTGCACGTAATCCTATAGGTAACTGACTGTTTTCCCACATCCTCCACGGGGAATTTCACTTTCGCCTCGCGCTTTTCCTCAGCAGCGCAGAGAGGGGCCGATTGGAGAGCGATCGTATTATTTACAACACATTGCAGAGCAATCAGATTACAACCCGAAGTCAAAGAGCCGAACACTTTCAATCTGTAGGGCATTCAGTGTTTTAAAACTGAAACTGGGTATTTATTTAGGCAAAGCTTAATATATCTTAAAGCAAAATATGAAACTTTGGGTTAATTATTGTGCGTATTCGAATTTCTTCATAAAACTGTAACTGGCAGCTGCAGTATGCCCCTTCGTTACCTGCTCCCCCGTCCCCCCCTCCAGCCCCGCAGCTGCGGGGGTGATAGTTAAGCCACTGCGTTCCAGGTCAGATAGAAGTTTTCAGTTTTTTCTCCGGTTCCCTTAGAAATATTGTTATAAAAACTTTTACTTCTAGAAAGCCTCCTGTTCACGGATTTCGGTTTGAAAGCGGCCACTGCAACTCGGACGACGTTGAAGTGCAATCTATTATTTCTTTTCTTTTTTTGATTTCGGTGTTTCACGACCACCATGACTAACTGTAAGGGCTATAACCCATTTCCTAATTTCGGTCCTCTGGTTAAGAACAAGAATAAGACTGATTAACAGAGTTTAGTATCAGCTGTTCTTTATACCATTTTATGATTTTTACAGGCTCCGTCATTCACCTGCGGCTGTTTCGATTTGTATAAAGACGCGCTGATCACAATGGTTCGGCTCTTCAGTGTTAATATATTTTTATTTACGCTTTCCAACCGTAGGTTGAAAAAGCGTATATGCTCCAGATTTTTCTGTCCGTCTGCCCGATAACTGTCCGTGAACTCAGTCTGTCCGTCTGCCCGATAACTCGTGTAAAAATGGTTAGATTTCGATGAAATTTTAGTATGTGGTAGTACACCACCTGGGGACCAACCCTATTGAAAATGGACGAAATGGGATCAAAGGTCAGTACATAGGAGTGGGATCCATTCCACTGCCCTTATAGTTCGTAACTTGCGTAAAAATGTTTCGATTTCGATTAAATTTTCTTATGTGGTAGGGGGACCACGGTGGAATGAATTCTGTTAAAAATGGACGAAATGGAGTCAAAGGTCAGTACATAGGAGTGGGATCCATTCCATTGCCCTTATGCGTCATAACTTGCGTAAAAATGTTTCTATTTCGATGAAATTTTATTATGTGGTAAGGGACAACCTGGGGTCCAATCTTATTGAAAATGGTCGAAATGGGGTCAAAGGTCAGGACATAGGGGCAATATCCATTCCATTGCCGTTATGCGTCATAACTTACGTAAAAATGCTTCGATTGCGACAAAACTTTATCATGTTGTTCCGGAGGTATACTGAATGGGTTCTGTATAATATCATCGAAATGGGGTCAAAAGTCAGGACACAGGAGCGAGATTTATTCCACAGCAATTATCCTCATAAGCGTATCATTATCAATGCATTGCATGATTTTACTAACTTGTTTCGAGTTCAACGACCACCGTGAGCGACTCAATGAGCTACAAGCGGCCGCCGTCCCGAATTCAGGGCCAATGTTCCACGAAAGGGAGGGAGCCAGTGCCGTAGGACAAACAAACAAACCACCCATGCTTCATCCGGGACTCGAAGCCGGGCCTACCACTGACGAACGGTTAGAAGCCAACGCTTAGACAACTCGGCTTCCGGGTCGTCCCAAATTGTGAAGTGTATATCAAGATTTTCTAATGCGTTAGCTCACACACACACACGTGAGCGCGCGCCCTCACTTGCTATTTTAAATATAATTGTGTACATATTTTACATTTTTCGAGCATTATTCTGTAATATAAAGAAAGAAACTCACCAACAGTGATGAGTTGATTTTGTTCAATAGATTTATTTCAAATAATGACTCCTGTTAAATTTAGCAGCGGTAATTCCCTTGCTAGAAAATTCTATTTTCTTGCAAACGTAATGGCTGCATTTTGCGTTCCTTTACAATAGCCTTCTAAAAATCGTATTTACCGTTAAAAGCACGGAGAGCTTAAATGGCGGAACTGGAATAAAACGCTGACGTCATCAAGCCAGTCGAGACGACATAAGAAATTTCCGACACGGTATGCGTGTTTCACGCTTGACTTCGAGACGGTCCTCCCTCTTTCCATCGCTCCCCTTCCCATGATACTCCCAACGAGATGTGGAAGATGAGGGTGATATATATGCTACCCTTCGTCACGGCAGGCAATGCAAACGATAGCGACTCCTCTGATAAAAAATGCAAAAGCGATGTTCTATCAAATTGAACTTTCGCTCACGTGCTTGTCACCAGCTGCTTCTGAGACAATGCAGGGGTACTCGGCATTTTAATGCCTTTTAGAGCCGTTTCATACAATGTCAAATCTGCTGACACGTGAACTATTGTAGTCAAAGATAACGGAGCAGTCGGGAAGAGAGTCGCAAGATTCTGCGAGGGATACAAGGAATGATGCCTTTAATTCTGCCATTTCTTCGTATTGTTTCAATACCCAGAGGATTTCTTCTGTCTTGTATCTATGCATCAATCTAAAGAACTTTGCTTATTCAGATACACAAAGGGCACGCATGGCGCAAAGAAATTCGTTTGAATATTTCTAAATGCAAAAACTTATGCTATAAGTGCCTCTATCTTATAACTCACAAAGACATGAATACCAGAGGCGTTCACAAATTTCGTGTTCTAACCCTGTGTTTCCCAACCGCCGGTCCACGAATATTTTTTTTTTTTTTTGCTGTTCCGCAAGAGATAAGTGAATTTATTCATTTTTTTTTGAATCGAAATGAAGTCTAAGTATGAGGAAATCTAGATCTGAATTTATTTAAACACCTGTCGCGAAAGATTAAAGAATGCTTGGATCGCGGAAGATAAAAGGAAAGCTTTGTTGAATTTCCTTCTGATGCCAGTCTGGTATCGATATTCACATCCAAATCTCTAACTCAGTTTTGGGTTATTATGGAAAAAGAATAGACAAGTCTCAGAGACAAAGCTCTAAAATTATAGGTAACTTTTTCGACCACGTATTTATTGCGAGAAAACCGTTTCAGCAATCAAAACAAAGCACAGGAACATAATGGACATTAATGTTGCACTGCGCTTTGCAGAAAAGACGCTGGAACAACGGCTCGAGAAGATTATCACAAAGCTGAGCAACAAACATCGGAATGACTCGAGAAAAACACATTAACGGTAAGGAGAGTATTGTCGTATATTGATTATAGACTGCACTTCTTAATTGTTAAAGAATATTAACAGATTATAAGATAGTACAACTATACTAGTTATCCGAATTTATTGGCGTAGATAAAATCAAGGTTTCCAAGCTTTCGCACATCAACCAGATGGCTTTCTCAAGGAAGGTAGACAGCAAACTACAAACTGGGTAATAGAACGTTTCAACAATTTGAACGCGGTGAGTTGACTTGACAATAAACGAAGAGATGCGAACGTAATTATTCAATAAAAACACGAGGCATCATGTTCGTTTTGCACGCGGAATCCTTGGAGGAAAACAAAAGGCATTCATTGTTTGAAGAATTGGTTCCAAATTCGTGCTAATTCTAGCGAGACGCTATCATTGCAGGCCTCATCATTGGTAATGATCTCCAGTGTTTCCCCAATGGCAGTGGATTTAAGAGTAGAGAAGGCAGCTAATTTCTTTTTGTCATCCCACATAGGATCGGTGGACTTGAACTGGACTTCTCTGGACAGGGCCGTGGTTAATTTGCCGTTCTTTATGTCCCTCTTATGCTCGTTGACTCTAATTCAAAATGAACGTTTAGTCATCCCAATGTAGTATCGCTTGGAGCCATCCGGCTACTCCTAAATCCACTGCCATTCGAGAATCAGTGGAGATCATTACCAACGATGAGGCCTGCAATGATAGCGTCTCGCTAGAATTACCACGAAATTGGAACCAATTCTTCAACTAATGAATGCCTTTTGTTTTCCACCAAGGATTCCGCGTGCAAAACAAACATGATGCCTCGTGTTTTTATTGAATAATTACGTTCGCATCTCTTCGTTTATTGTCAAGTCAACTCACCGCATTCAAATTGTTGAAACTTTCTATTATCCAGTTTGTAGTTTGCTGTCTACCTTCCTTGAGAAAGCCATCTGGTTGATGTGCAAAAGCTTGGAAACCTTGATTTTATCTACGCCAATAAATTCGGATAACTAGTATAGTTGTACTATCTTATATATAGTTGGTGTACAGTTCCTTGCATTATTATTAACAGATTAAATGATATTAGCTGTAAGTAGGTGAAATGTAATATTCTGGTATATAAATTATGGATTGAACACAGGATCATTATAATATAGAACATTACGAGATAAAATGCTCGAAAATAGCTGAAAGGTTTTGCTACGGCATCGCAGGTCCGTGAAAATTTTCCCAAAGTTTTGTCGGTCCGCGGAAGCAAAAAGGACGGGAAGCACTGTTCTACTTACTTTTTGTGAATATGAATATGCAGCACGTGAATATGAATATGCTGCATCAATTTCAAAATGGAGAAAATGAACACTATAAGGGTGAAACACTATAAATGGAACAAAGAAACACTTTACAAGGCATGTATCCAAAGAAGGTTCATGATGATTTAGTACAGACAGTGACGTAGCCAGGATTTCATTTCGGGAGAGGCCGGGGAGGTCTGGCATCTCATCCCCCACTGTTAACGAGCGTATGCATGTATGTGGGCACACACAGGTATATATAAGTTTGAGTTCAATAAAAAATATACATATTTAAGTTCAGTAAATATACACTGAAGTGCCAGAAAAACTGGTACAGACGAGTTTATGCAAAATACATAGCAACGTCACCTAGGCGCGTACTCGGTTGCGTCCGCCAGTGCGTCTATAAAGCGATGGACATCCTTGCCAGCTGTCAGAGCTGTTTTCGGCATGAGAATGGCAAGTAATAATGATTTAAGCGATTTTCAACGCGGTGTCATAGTTGGCGCTCGTGAGATGGGCCATAGTATTTCGGAGGTAGAAACGAAGTTCGGATTTTCACGGACGACCATTGCAAGGGTGTACCGTGACTACAAAAATTCCGGCAAAACCTCCAACCTACGATACCAATGTGGCCGTAAAAAGACATTGGGTGAACGTGACCATCGTCGGCTGTCAAAAATTATTCACGCGACACTCTCGCAGGTTGCATCGGAATTCAATGCTGGAGCCTCAACAAGCATCAGCGTCCGGACTGTGCAACGTACCCTGCACGATATGGGCTTTGGGAGCCGACGCTTAACTCGAGTTCCCTTGATGGGTGCACGACACAGAGCTATGTACCTCGCTTGCGTACAGCAACATTGCCACTGGACACTTGATGACTGGAAACAAGTAGCCTGGTCTGACGAGTCGCGTTTCCAACTGTATCGGGCAGATGGAAGGATTCGTGTGTGGCGCAAACCCCATGAATGGAGCCATGGATCCCGCCTGTCAACAGGGAAATGTACCGGCTGGGGGGGGGTCCGTAATGGTATGGGGTGTGTTTAGCTGGACTTCACTGGGACCTCTGGTACGTCTACGAACGTCTGTGACCGGCCAACACTATGTGCGCTTCCTGTCTGACGAGGTTTATCCGTACATGTCCTGCATTCATGCTGATTGGTTGGGCCTGTTCCAAAAGAACAATGCACCTCCACATAAGTGTCGGGACGCCACATTATTGTCAGAGGAGCATTCATGTGAGTTTGGGGTGTTGCCATTCCCACCCAAGTCCCCAGATCTGAACGTGATAGAACACATTTGGGATGCCATGCAAAGCGCTATCGAACACAGGAATCCGAGACTTCGGAATACACCCGAATTGTGGAACGCTCTGCAGAAAGTAGGAAGTATGGTGTGCATTGCCTTCAGTTTATTTCCAGAAGCTAGTGGAGTCCTGCGCTCTCGTGGGGGACCTACCAAGTATTAGACTGGTGTACCAGTTTTTCTGGCGCTTCAGTGTATACAGTATATATTAACAGAAATCCTAGAATACCGGGTTCCTGGCAACGCAACACTATCACTCATCTTGCTAATAGACGAATCCACCGCTCGGCATGTATAAAGGTGCAGGTAGGCGAAGAAATTCTCAAAGCCAGGACAAGAAACCAGAAAAAAATAGCACATAAATAAAGAAAAAAAATGGTGCGTCCTAAGAAATATGCTTGCTTTTAAGATTCGAATCCTGACAAAGCAACTGTAAGGACTTTAAAAAAAACAGTGGAAGTGCTTTTTAAAGCCAACTAACCAAGTAAACGGGAGGGGCCATGTGCTTATCCTGTGTCTTAGCAATTCTATGAAAAATATACGTACTTAGAGCATCACTATAAACTTCGTTATGTCCTCCTCTCTCTCTCCTGTTCTTTTTTTCTCTTCCCCCTCTTCTCTCTCTCACCTTCTCTTTCACTCTCTTTCTCCTCTTTTCTTCTCTCTTTCTCTCATGCTTAAAATAACACTATGCACTTCAGTACGTCCGCCTCTATCTTTCTCGCTCTTATCTTTCCTCTATTCTCTTACTTTTCCCTCTCTTCTCTCTTTTTCATCATGTTTAAAGTACCACTATGCCTTTCAGTACGTCCGACATCTCTCTCTCTCTGTCTATCCTGTTCTCTTTCTTTCTGTCCTCTGTGTGTGTGTGTCTCTCTCTCTCTCTCTGGACACCACGTCACTGCACCTCTTAGGTCGATTAAAAATTTTCTGAGGCATAACGTTCCTACAGTAGGGTTTAAGTGCAGATGCTACTGAACTCAACAAAAATTTAATTTTCTATCATTGCTTCTAAAATCAGATTTAAAAATGCCTTTTTCGTTCGAAAACTGGGTTACGGGTAGTCTCTTTGATACAGATTTTACGCTACGGGTCGAAGTCGATATCGTACTTTCCCCAAAAAATCTTTGCTTTCAAAACTCTGATTGAAAATATTCATTCAACACGAGAAACATTTTGATATATTTTTGACGTGTTCATAGTGCACTATTCTGGTGTGTGCATTTATATTTTCATTCGTAACTATCTCCGCTTCTAAAACTACAGTTTGAAACATTCTTTCTGCACGGTATCCTATTCGATATGGTGAAGATTGCGAACTTCAACCACCTTCCACAGTGGGCAGTTTTCCGCATTGGGCATGCTTGTACATCTTGCTTTCTTGCTATATTTACTCCTATATGTTATTCTTCAAAAATTCTTTTTCCATTGTATAGCACTCACTATCAAAAGTATTTTGGACGGATCTCCTAAGGGGCGTTAGCATAAACATTTATTTTTAACAATACCTCCGCTTGTAAAGATTCGACAGAGAAAATGCTTTCTTCGTCGGATACCCTTGCATCGCATTTCCGTTCGAACAACGTAGTTTTCTCGCTACAGGCGCAAGGTCATATTAGATTTTCCTTCATATCTTTGGGTTTAAATGTTAGATTAGAAATTTCCATTTGCTTCGGATATCCTCTGCTATCAGAAACATTTTTGCGCACAATTTCCGATTCTCCATAACGTATATTTCTGTTACTGGTGAGCGTAAATACATATTTGCAAATTCTTTACGAATCTTGAGATCCAGTTTGGAAAATCATTTTCGTAAACCACTCGCTTAGCCCAATGTGCAGTCTTTTTGCTAGATGCCATAAATGCATTTTCTCTTTCTTTCATTTCTCTCCTGTTTTAATAACTCTCTATGAAAAATTATTTTTGAGCCGGAAAAGACTCAAAAGACATGCTTACTACACCCAAAAGTTTTGTATGATAAATATTTTTGGTGTTGTTTCAGGATTTGACGAATCCAATTGATCATCTAAAGTTATAAGGAATTTCCTGTCTCTAATTTAGAGGCACTGGTTTCAGAAAAAGACAAAATTAGCTCCGTGGGACAAACACAGTGCCCATCTGTAATCCTGGATTGAAACGATAAGACTTCAATTACTTAGCAGCAGGGGCGGAAATTTGTGTTGTAACAACTAAAAATATGAGGAGTAATGTCTGTAATTTTTGTCATATTTTTCCATTTTGTTTTAATAACAGGGTAAATATTTGCTTTATACCTCCAGATGATTTTACCTTTGCAAGAGAATGAGCAGGATGCACGCTCTGTCCTAAGATTTTCAAAATTGGCTTTCCAGGTACAATTATCAGTGATACTTGTCACCATGTATCTGTTAAACGCAAAATGAGGCTAAGGCTTTTTAAAAATTTTAAGACTTTTGGGGACCCACAAACGTTACTATAGTATTTCAGTAGCTCACAAATCCCATAATGTACCGATGACCAAGAAGTACACAAATTTATAAGGCATTTTCTAATGAAAGACATTCATTTAGTTGGTAAGCTGTAAATACAATACATTTAGCTGCTTATTGTGCTTAACCCTTTAAAGACCATAACGCCCAAAACGCCCGTACATACAACGGCTATAGCTGCCCGAAACGCTTTTCTAGAGTGAGTAAGATTTCCTACCCTTACATGTTCTTCAAATTTGCTCAACCTGTGAGGGATCAGCAATCACTAATGTTCTTATTGAACAAAGAAGTAAGCCAACAGACAGTTTGGGCGTTATAGCATTTTGGAGTTATAAAAGATTTTTGGGCCATGATCGTTAAAGGGTTAACGAGAAACACTGGCGCACCTTTACGAAACATAAGAACAAAATTTCCTTGAATGCTATCAGTAATTTTCAGTGACAGCTCAAAGACCAGGTCTTGGTCTCGAAGGGTCGCACTCTCATTGGTTGTTGCGCATGTACGGTTGTGAGAACAAAATTTGTCCGTGACGGGGATGGAAACCGCGCCTCCCTCACTCCGGAGTAAGTTGTTCTCCCAACTAAGCTACACGGACGGAATATATCGCTGCAGATCTATCGTCTTGACACGTGCTTTATCTCTGTAGTACGTCACATCATCTCCCGCTTAATCTCCTTTTTTTTTTTTTTAAGCGAAGAACGAACTTTTCATTATATTGGACGATGTGTGGAACAAATATCACACATTTTTCGAACAACCCAACGGCCGGTACATCCAGTTTTTCTTTTATGTTCGGGTGCCAATGTTAAAACAGTGACGTAGATCGAACTTGCGCCCCCGCACTCCGGAGTAATTTGTTCTCCCAACTAAGCTACAGGGACGGAACATATCGCTGCAGCTTTGTCGTCGTGACACGTGCTTTACCTCTATAGTACGTCAAAAGGTCTAGTTCTCTTTATTTAAAACGGTACTGCTGAAGCCAAAGATTCGCACATGTAAGATATTCGACAAGAAATCAGTGTTTTTCTTTTTTTTTTTTTTGTCTTCCCTTCTTAAAGGTCTGCTTTCTTATAACACATTAACCGTTTAAGTGGCCGACGTACCTGAGCCAAATGGTGCTCCAATGTTTTTGCGCCCCCAAATAAAAATGTTTACATAGTGGCCAGGTTTTTCCGAAGCTACGCCTAAACAATTCCTTTCCAGCCCCTCATCTCATCAGTGCCAACCTCCAACATATAACAAGAATAACTCCTACCTTCTATCGTCCTTTATTATCTTCTCC
Source organism: Macrothele yani (assembly GCA_039090855.1). Lineage (NCBI taxonomy): Eukaryota > Metazoa > Arthropoda > Arachnida > Araneae > Macrothelidae > Macrothele > Macrothele yani. The sequence continues at coordinate 135,969,648 of CM077025.1, forward strand.
ATGGCCCAAGGTATGATGGAAAAGGGGTAGTCCATCTGACACTAACATCATGCCACTGGGTAAAAACATTTGACACAAACATCTTTTCTCGCATTTCTTAGGTTAGTCACTAATTTATTATAGCCCTGTTAGCAGGTAATCAGTCATAAAGGATTAGTGTGAATCATCTTAACCCTTTAGTCATAGAGGATTAGTGTGAATCATCTTAACCCTTTAGTCATAGAGGATTAGTGAGTCATCTTAACCTTTTAACGCCTACAACGCCCGTACATGCAAACGACCATAGCCGCCCGAAACGTCTATCTAGAGTGAGTCAGATTTCTTACCTTTACCCTTTCTTTAAATCTGCACGACCTATGACGGATCATCAGGGGTCACATTCAATCATCATTATTATTACTAAACAAAGAAGCGAGCCAACAGACAGTTTTGTTCGTTATGATTTTTAAAGTGATACAAAATTTTAAGGTCATGATCGTTAAAAGGTTTTTTTTTTTTTTTTTTTTTTTTTTTGATTGGAGGTTTAACGACCACCGTGAGCAACTCAATGGGCTATAAGCAGTCGCCCGTCCCTAATTTAGGGTCACTGGTTCCAGAGAAGGGAGAGAGCCAGTGCCGTAAGACAAACACAACATCCATGCCTCACCGGGATTCGAACCCGGACCCCTTCGGACGAATGATCAGAGGCCAACGCCTTAGACCACTGCGCCACCGGGGCGGCGTTAAAAGGTTAAACGACCACTTTGAGTAACAAAGCTAAGGGAGGAAGCAATGTTTTCTGATGTGCAGGTTTACTTTCTGCAGCCGCGTTCGGTCCACTTCTTAGACAGCGAACTGATTTCAGCCCATTTTGTTAACCCCGAGTTAATTTGTTCCAGAAGTTAAATCATTAAGACGCACTTCAAGATACATATACAGTGAAATTCAAACCATCTCTCTCTCTCTCTCTCTCTCTCTCTCTCTCTCTCTACCGGTGGCGCTCTCAAACCCACATCCTTCTGCTTCGGAGTGGAATGTTTTCCCAATTAAACTACGCAGGCTAGGGCTTGCCATCTTGACATGTGCGTGACCTCTGAGTTAGGTACGTCATGCACTCTGGAGCCAACTATCATGTCACGTTCAAACAGGGACGTCTTTTTTTTTTTTTTTTTTTGTCTGTTTACGAAACACTGAAAAAACAAATTTTGAACTTTTTTTTTTTGATTGATTGATAGTTTAACGACCACCGTGAGCAACTCAATGGGATATAAGCAGTCGCGCGTCCCTAATTTAAGGTCACTGCTTCCAGGAAAGGGAGAAAGCCCGTGCAGTAAGATAAACACAACATCCATGCCTCAACGGAATTCGAACCCGGACTCTTCTCGGACGAATGGTCATAAGCCAACGCTTAGACCACAGGGCCACCGGAACGGCTTTAATGCTTTTCACTACCGGCTACAAAGGAATTCGTGCAGTCCCCAACCCCTCCACCTGGACCCACATACGTACAGGAATCTGACTAGTTACGCCACTGGATTTGACTAGTTACGCCAAGATACAAGTGTTGGTAGAATGTCGCCTTCAACTTTTTGCTTGCACTGAATGAGTTGTCTTAAATTGCTTTCAAAATTTTGCGTTTTTGCTTACGAAGAAATGACTGTACTTGAACAATTTATTTAAGAGAAAATGGCTTCTTTTTTATTTATCTAAATCAAATTTTAACGTCGTACCACGCAGGCACAATACCTCCCCTCCTCCTTAACTTCCTTCCTTCCAGCCAGCGACTTTGCCTTGCAGTCCTCTCCTACAAAGCAGTCGTCAGCCACATTCTGCACTTTCCCTCTCCCGGGGCGCTAGTGTAGCCTTAGACTCCACTTTCCGTGTTGGAATCCCCTATTTTGTAAAGAAAACAAATAGAGCAATTATTAGTGATCCCCTCAGTGAATTCCTTTCCCCCTCCTCATTAGCCCCCTGGCCATACAAACATGAAAAGGTGGCTTAAACTAAGGAATTGGAAGAGTGGAGAACAATTGAATTTTCAGTGCCCTGCGGTGCTATTTTGATAACCTCTTTTGGAGACGTAAGCAACACACTTCCTAGGAGAAATACCTAGGGTTACGTAAAATAAAACACAAGACATATTACTTGGTAAAGTGAAGATTATATTTTAAAGTTAAATATATTCGAAAATGTCACATTTTGAGCTGGGTGGGCGGCATGGTGGGCAAGATAAATTTCAGGGTGGGCTCAAGCCCACCACCATGGTAGAACGCAGGGTAGTCCCCTTGGCGACTACCCTGCGTTCAAAGTCACCCCAGAACACTCATTTTACCCTCTCCGACCTTCAATCGAACGCTACCTAATGCTGGACAAGCTGTTCTGCCTGTTTATACCACACTTTGCAACCGTCTTAACTGTTGGGGTGAGACATTTATGTGACGAGGGAAGTTGTACCTAATTAACTGGCATCTCAGTGTATATTTTAAGACATTACGGAAAGTGTCACAACGAATATCACTGGATTCCTTCCTTTTGCTATCGTTTGGGTAAAAGGGGACAGAAAGGTCTGAACGAAATCATGCTCCCAATGTTTTCTCGCATATGTAGACATAGGGATTAAATCAGAATTTGTTATTTCTTCTGAAAAATAAATGGTCAGCGATCGGAAAAGCGAGTGCGACGTACAGTGAGTTCAAAACTGATATGCGCGGAACGAACAATCCTCTAATTGAATTTCTTGTAGCCGAGGAGATTGGTTACTATGAATTTAATCGTGTTCTGAAAAAATGTGCTTGATGAATACAGTATATGGATGAGTTTATATTACGTTGTTGGAATAGGTACTTCATTAACAAAGAAACAGACCGTTGCCAAGCTCAGATGAACCGACAACAGCAATGGCACAGCACAAGTGGAGGATTAGTGAGATGATTAAGCCCAACCACCGGATCAAAGCCCATGAGTTGTATGGTGCATCTGGTTTCGAAAATGAGAATCTTTCGTGACTCGAGATACTCCATCTTTTGTTGCTGATGGACCTTCCGACAGGTGTCGCTAGTTATTTAGAAAATCTCGACATAGGTTTCTTAAGAACGAAGATGGTTTTACCCCTAGATCGCTTTGGAAATGTCCTGTGTTGTACTTTCAAGAAGATCTATAAATATAACACTTGCATGATTTTAATTTTGTCTCTTTTCTAGCCTGACTGTTCAATCGCTTTTTCTCTATTCCACAAGTAAAAAGACACAGGAAATAAGAGCAACCTCAGCACCCCACGTCTCATGAAATACTATTATCCCGCAAATCCGCTCAGCAGAAACAAAATACACTGACGGAAAAAAAAAATCCCAACACCAAGAAGGGGTTGTGTTAGATAAGCGACAGTTGGTAGGCGGTGAGAGTACATCTGTAAGATGACGTCTATGCAAATTTCGCGCTCGGCGCATACGTGTGGCGCTGGTAGCGCCCTTGAAACATGCAAAGCAGGTTTGCTGTAAATACGCGCTGTAACGTTCGTGAGCGTTAGTTATCGTTGAGATTCGACGTAGGGTGTTGATGTTAGTCAAGAATGCCCCATTATCAATAGCTTACGGAGTTTGAACGAGGTCGTGTAATAGGGCTACGAGAAGGTGGATTTTCGTTCCGCAATATCGCAGAATAACTTGGCAGGAATGTAGCCACTGTGCAATATTGTTGGCAGCGGTGGTCAAGGGAAGGTACTGCCTCAAGAAGACCAGGTTCCGGCCGGCCACGTGGCACTACTGAGAGGGAAGACCGCCGTGCACGGCGTATAGCCGTGGCGCATCGTACCGCGTCTGCGGCAGCAATTCGAGCTGCAGTTGCCACCACAGTGACACAACGAACTGTTACAAATCGGTTACTTGAAGGACAGCTCCGAGCCAGACGCCCTGTAGCGTACATTCCACTTACTCCAAACCACTGCCGTTTGCGACGTCAGTGGTGTCAAGCTAGAGCTCATTGGAGGACGGAGTGGAGATATGTTGTGTTTTCTGATGAAAGCCGGTTCTGCCTGGGTTCCAGTGATGGCCATGTGTTGGTTAGAAGGATGCCAGGTGAGCGCCTGCAACCAACCTGTCTGCGGCCGAGACACACTGGACCTACACCTGGAGTTATGGTCTGGGTAGCAATTTCCTATGACAGCAGGAGCACTCTCGTGGTTATCCCACGCACCCTGACGGCACAGTTGTACGTCGGTCTGGTGATTCAACCTGTTGTGCTGCCATTCATAAACAGCATTCCAGTGGGTGTTTTCCAACAGGATAACGCTCGCCCGCATACCGCTGTTGTAACCCACCGTGCTCTACAGAGTGTCGACATGTTGCTGTGGCCTGCTAGATCACCAGATCTTTTACCAATCGAGCACGTATGGGACATCATTGGACGACAACTCCAGCGTCACCCCCAACCAGCATTAACCGTCCCTGTATTGACCGACCAAGTGCAACAGGCACGGAACTTCATCCCACAAACTGACATCCAGCACCTGTACGACCCGATGCATGAACGTTTGCGTGCTTGCATTCAACATTCTGGCGGTTACACCGGTTATGAATGTACCAGCATTTCGCATTTTAAATGGGTATTCTCGCGCTTACATTAAGCTGTGATCTTGAAACCTTAATCGATTAAATATGTTATCTATACAAATGTATTGCCGCCATTTCATTCCTCTACAACTATTTTTTCGTGGTGTTGGGATTTTTTTCCGTCAGTGTAGTAACCACTTAATTGTAGGCGGCAAGTTCTGAATTACACTCATAAAGAAAAAAAGCGCCTGCAGTTCCGGGTAATACAATGCGTTCTTTAATTAGCTTACCATGAATATCTTCCTCCAGTAGTTGCGGTACTGGCCATCCATGACGTAATTTGCAAAGCTTTTGTATTCAGACTTACTCGGATAAACGAAGAGAAACTTCATACCAAGATCGAACGACTTTCTCAAGCTGCTTCGTTGTTGTTTTTTTCAACTGTATATATAATCATTATATATATATATTTTTTTTATTGGAGGTTTAACGACCACCGTGAGCAACTCAATGGGCTATAAGCAGTCGCCCGTCCCTAATTTAGGGTCACTGGTTCCAGGGAAGGGAGAGAGCCAGTGCCATAAGACAAACACAACATCCATGCCTCACCGGGATTCGAACCCGGACCCCTTACGGACGAATGATCAGAGGCCAGCGCCTTAGACCACTGCGCCACCGGGGCGGCCATTATATATTATAAAATGATATATTATAATCATAATGTATTATATAATAATATACAACGGCCGTTCCATAAAAACTGAGAATAAAATCACACAAAATGAAGAAATATAGGTACAGCAATATATATTTTTATTCTTTCTCAAAGTATCTTCCCTCGGGTGATATGCAACTGCCCCATCGTTCAGTCTACTTTTCAAAGCATGTCGCGAAGGCATTTTGCAGAAACTGCATCCCCTTCATTGTTGGAAAAAAACAGAAACCGCACGGGTTGTGGCATGATTTCAATACTGCATTTCGTACGAAACTGTTGAACACAAGCAGCCACATGTGGGCGCGCGTTATCATGGTGTAGTAGGGTCCATTTGCCCAACAGTTCCGGTCGCTTAATCTATATGTGTCGTAGCAGACGCTTTAAGACTGAAAAGAAATACTCAGCATTGACAGTATGTTGTGGAGGAACGGCATGCTGATAGACTACACCTTTATGATTAAAGAAAATTATCATCATCACCTACCCAGCTGATTTATGATTGGCGGACTTTTTTCGGAGGAGAGGAGCCTGTGTGTTTCCACACATTCGTTGCGCGCTTCGTGAAAACAATGGACCCATGTTTCACCGGCAGTTATTACTGTGTTTAGGAAGTTTGGATCCTTTACAAATCATTTGTTTTCATTCATAACACACCTGAACTCTGGTTAACAATTGCTCTTTCATCAGGTGCTGAGGTACCCATCTGGAACACACAAAATTCCAGCAATAATTTGTCTGGTAGAATGCGGAATGCCGACGTTTTTGATATATTAGTTGATGCGCCGCTAAGTCTTCACACGTCATTCATTGATCTTCTTGCATTATTGCCCAAGCAGTGATAACAATACGCTCCATAAAATCACTTTCAGCTCGACCAGGCCTATGAGCGGGTTCTGCCGACAAACGCCCCTTTTTTGAAATCATGGTGACATCTAAAAATGTTGACTCTCCCAAACATTTATCTTTGTAAGGTTTTTTCATTAAATCAACTGTTTTTGGCGCCGTTTTACCTAAACGATAGCAAATTTTATCACACAACGCATTTCACTTCTTAACTCTGAATCACTCGCCTCCACAGCTCTATGGCGAAATGCAGACGTTCCTGAAACAAGTGCGCAATAACAAAACCAGAATCGTCTGCCACGGCTAATAACTGTTGCCATAGATACTTCCTTAACTCAGTTAGTCGTCTGCGTGGTCATTCTTCCCTTCGCACTGTTGCCAACTCAAAAAAAAAAAATTACTCTCAGTTTTTATGGAACGGCCTTTGTATAATAGCAATTATATATTATATAATGATTATGCTGTATTTTCATGGCAAATATGCAATGAAATACATATGCCAAAAGACTTCAGCCGAACGCTTTTCGATTTACACTCGTAAATCACAAATAATTTATTGAATCACAAAGAAATATTTTCAGTAAGTTATCATCTGAAAATTATAATGGTTCGAAATTTATGATCACTGCAGCTTGGTTCTCCCATGTACTGAAAAAACAACAACTTTATCTTCATGTTAAACACAAATTCCCGCGCAGAAAGTTATTCCGGAATATTTTAAAGATGAATAAAGGACAGAGCAGTTTTGTGAGAAGCAGAATATTATGTTTCAAGTTTTGCATTTCCAATTACATATCATAAATAACAGACAAGAAAATGAACTTTTTGACATATGACTGAAAGAAAAGCCGCAACCAGGATCAAAATAAAACAAGATATTTGCTAGCTCGACGGACAGCCGATCAATATGTAAAGGTAATCTCATGAGTTTCTGAGTGATCCGTCATCATTCAAGATTTCCGCATTAATGACCATTCTCTTTAATCAACCGAAAATATAGCAGCCTATCATTTTTCCAATAAAACATTTTTCGATAATCTTCTCTTTGACTTGTCATTTTCAATTCATGATAGATGGAACTCACAACTAATTACGTTCGGATTCCTACTCAATAAATTTATACGGGGATTACGAATTCGAGCTTTGTTACCTTTGATATTTGACGAGAAGCGAAAATGGTAAACAAAAAGTTCATTGCTAGCAGTCGAGTTTTTCCCTCTTCTGCTGATAAACAGAGAAGTTGTTAATTGCTGAATTAGCTATAGATTTATTCAAAGTTCTTTTGGATGTTTTGTTCTGATATGGCTGAATACATACTCGGAAAATAATGCTTTCGAAGCTCATAATATAACAAAGTTAATAACTATTTGACGAGATATTTTCCGAGGAATAAAAACTGTCCTTTATCCGACGCTAAGATAGGAAGATTTCAAATTTCAATATTTGAATGTTTCGTATGCAGTAGATTCTGGTTAATTGGGACATATAGGGCTGGAACACTTCGGCCCAATTAAGTGGCTGTCCCAGTGATGCGAAGCTTTATTCCGAAAAGCTAATTTGGGACGTTCTTCGAGAACTGTCCCAAATAAACTGCTGCCCCCTATTAACCGATATCCCAATCAGTCAGAATCTACTATACTAGTAAATCCCTGGTAACCAGTTTCTAAAGACATTCTTCATATTTTTAATATTGCGCATGCAAGCTTAATCCAACTACTTGCCATTATCCACAGAAACATTCAGTAGTTATTTGATATAAATAAATACATCGCTCTTAACCACGTTCTATCGAGAGTTCTGTTGGTTCAATTCCACAGCGGCGGCTGAAAAGCAATTTCTCGGTTGCTATGTGTTTCTAGAACGTGGTTAAGAGCGATGTATTTATTTATTTACTGTCGCCACGTATTTGGAGTATTTTCAACTTGGATCTCGCCCTTTGGATTTATCTGCTATAATATATATATAGCCAGTGCCGTTAATGCCCACCAGATGGAGCCGTCTCATAGCTGAGCCCATCTTACGGATTTATGATGTCAGAAGCTGACTTAAAAATACACATAGCACCGTGGATTGTTGGCCACCGTGGCGTAAATGTAACGCACTCGGCTAGATATCGAGAGTTCCGTTGGTTCAATTCCACAGCGGAGGCTGAAAAACAATTTTTCGGTTGCTGTGTGTTTCTAGAACGTGGTTAAGAGTGATGTATTTATTTATTTACTGTCGCCACGTATTGGAGTATTTTCAATTTATTTGATATTTAGTTTCCAAAGCTTTATGTTTAATTTTTTCGCCAATATATGACGTCATCAACAACGTAAAAACGAGACTACCGAGTGAACACCGACAATCGGGGCAATCTTCAGGAAACTTGAAAGCTATATAGAACTTAACCGGGACCGTAGCTAACATCTTTTGACTGCACTATGGGTGCAATGCCTACAGACATCATCTCACCATCAAGGAAAAGAGACGTTTAAGAACTTGAAGAATATGAAACTGAATCGGCAGCGATAGTGAACTATAGCGACGTCTACTTGACCGTCAGACAGAAATAGGGAAATGTCGCAACCATTTCGACTTCAGAAAGACATTTTTTAATTATCTGATGACTTCGCCGGTATGAATTATGATTGAACACGTTCATTTTGTATCGCTAAACGCAGAACTTATGTGTTTATGTGTGACGTCCTACAGAGCTGAAGCACATGTCAAGACCGCAAAGTTGCATCGCTAAACTCCGCCCATGTAGCTTAATTGGGAAAGAATTAAGTTCCAGAGCTGAAGGATACGGGTACGATCCCCGTCACCGGCAAATTTGTGTTTTCACATTGGCATCCGATTGTCGAAAAGTATCTACTGGCAGTTGGGTTCTTCGAAAAACGTGCGATGTTCCTTCCACACTTCTTCTGGAATTAACAAAAATTCCTCCGTTTCGAAAAATGTGTGATGCTTCTTCCACACATAGCGTGGAATTAACCACAACTCCTTCTTCAGCGAGCTACTTCAAGCATGGTTTTCCGGCTGACCCGGATACAGATTATTCTGTCCCAGCCCTTTCTCCGGGGGGGGTATATGTGACGTACTACAGAGGTGAACCACATGTCAAGACGGCAATGTTACAGCAATAAATTCTGCCGGGGCAGTTTAATTGGGAAATCATTCGGCTCCGGATCAGAAGGCTGCGGATACGGTATCTGTCACCGGCAAATTCTTGTTATCACATAACATATTTTCTACGACGTAATCACCCTTTACTTTTCCCTTTGTTCATTCTGAATATGACATACTGAACAAGGAACTCAAACACCTTTAAAATATGAATGCAGCGCAATCTTCTTAATGGTAGAAAAATGAGCCTACGAGGAAAAATGCTCCCTTATCGTATTCTTGCAAATATGTTTTAATAAAATAATTATGATGCTTTAGTTCAAACTGCATGTAAGTTTAAATATGTTTAACTGTGTATCTCTGCAAGTTCGTATTAAGCTACGAGAACGTTTATCACGCTATGCCACAATTAGAACACAACAGCCAGGGCGGGAGGGAAAGAAACAATATGATAACTTACAAACCGTTCCACGTCTTTTACTTATACACCCCTTTTACTTGTACACCCAGGTCCCTCAGACACTATATTCAGCAATAATTATATTCACTTGTTGGCCATATCTACTTCTATGGCTGTTCAAACAATGACGCTGAGCAATATACTTTTCCGCAATAACAACTCCCGTACATAAATTTCAGCAACTACGAATCGGTAGATGATATACTAGTAAACCGGCCCGGCTTCGCACGGCAGCAATTTAGAATTTACGGCGAATCTAAATAGAGACGATTATTACGTTCAACAGGCGACTCTCTTTCTCTTTGTAAAGCCATTCTTTGTCTGTCACTTGCCAATCGAGATTCTGTTTCTTGGAAATTTCATTATGACGGGATAAAAAAATTGTTTTAGCGTCCGATGTACTACGACTTATAATCAATTTTCGTCTCGGCATAATGTTAATACAATATTTAAATTTTAATTAAAGAGCTACTCAAAGAGATACATATGTGTGGACGAAAACAACTAAGCATTTAGTATGTGCGAGCGCCGATAAACCAATTCTTTCAGCGTCTGATGTAACTACACATTTAGTCTGTGGCTTTACATGCTGTCAGACCGACCGCCGCGCATGCGCCTGGCGTCATTTTCCCAATGAGCAAAAAAATTCTCTTAAACCGGTCGCCGCACATCGTTGTTTAGGCAGTGGAAGTCACGAAAGAAAGCGAACGGCGGGTTTTTCTTTGACTTGTCACTAAATTCGTTACCACTTGGACCCCTTTTGTCATAGATTAATGTTTATTACACCTAAACATTCCTCGACAAATGCTCTATGGAATGGTGAAAACCGCATCAAAATCCGTCCAGCGATTCTTGAGATTAGTTCGAATAAACAGACAGACGGCTACCAGGGACTTTATTTTATACTATGTATATATACACTGAGTGGCCACTTTATTATGACCAGCCTCTCAGTACTTCGTTGGGCCACCTTTTGCCTTTAATACTGCTTCGATTCTTAGTGGCATGGAATCCACGAGATGTTGATAGGTGGTTAGAGGGATCTAAGACCATGCTTGATGAATATCAGTTTCCAGGAGTGTGAGATTGCAGGGTTGTGAATCCAGCTGTCTGATGGCTCGTTCAACTTCATCCCACAAATTTTCAAAGGGGTTGAGATTTTGAGATTGTGGGGGCCACCTAAGCAAAGTAAACTCACCAGCATGTTCCTGAAACCAATCCTGTACAATACGAGCACTATGGCAGGGCGCATTATCTTGTTGAAAGTAGCCATCGCCATTGGGATAAACCATCCACATGACAAGATGCACTTGGTCCACAACGACTTTTAGATATGATGTGCCAGTCAGACGTTGATCAACACGAATTAAAGGGCCCAAAGCATGCCAGGAAAACATTCCCCAATCCATAACGTTGCCTCCACCAGCTTGAAGGGTTGTAGCAATGCACTTGGGGTCCATGCTTTCATGCCGTTTCCGCCAAATTCTCACTCGGCCATCGGCATGGTGCAACTGAAAACGTGATTCATCGGACCACATAATTTGTTTTCAATTATCTACTGTCCAATCCTCGTGCTCCTGTGCGAACTGGAGACGTTTTCTCTAGTTAACTGCAGACAGCAAAGGTGTTCGAACAGGGCTTCGGCTGCCATATCCCATCCGATGCAGTGTACGGCGAACAGTGTGTGCAGAGATCATTTGAGGGGATCCTTGATTAAGATGGTCTGTAATTTGCTGCACTATTGCCCTTCTGTTGTCTGTTACGAGTCTGGACACTCTGCGTTCCGCCCAAGTAGTCACTAGTCGATAACGACCACACGTTACACGTAGAGACCCAGTTTTTTGGCTGACAGTCTGGTCTTTAAACACAGGCTGCTCTGCAACATTTCACGAATGCGGCGGTTCGATGATACTAGCTCCATGGCTCCGAGCTCCTACAATCATCCCACGTTGAAAGTCCGTCAAATCGCATTTCTTATACATCTCGTCATCCAAAAATCACTTCTACTTTTGTCGCAAGCACTAAGCTTTCGCTTTTTATAGAAGCCTCGCCCTTTGGCGGCAACAGCGTGCAGCCATAGGTCATTTGCTTAAAACTGTCAGGTGGTCATAATAAAGTGGCCACTCAGTGTATATATGGCCATAATGTGGCCACTCAGTGTATATATGGTGGCCATAATGTTTGGCTCTTCAGTATATATATATATACATATATACTGAAGAGCCAAACATTATGGCCACCAACCTAATATGATGTTGGTCCTCCACGTGCCGCCCAAAACAGATCTTACCCTGCGAGGCATAGACGGTACAACATTTTTAAAGGCGTTGTGTGGTATCTGGTACCAGCAGATCCTTTAAATCTTGTAACTTACCAAATTTAGCAGCCGCAGATCGGATTTCCTGTTCCAACACAAAACACAGATGTCCGATTGGATTGATGATTAGAGAATTTGGAAGTTAGGGCAGTACCTTGAAGTCTTCCTGATGTTCCGCGAGCCATTCCCGAACAATACGGGTAGTGTGGCATGACGCATTATGTCCAGCTGAAAGGATGGTATAACGCGCCATGCCCCACACTCCCTGGCCATAAAAGGATATACCTGGTCTGCAATAATGTTTACGTAGATGGTAGATGTCATATTTTCCTGCACACGAATGACTGGACCCACGGTTTCCCAGCAGAACATTGCCCAAAACATTACACTTCATCGGCCACCTTGTTTCCGTCCCAGGGTGAATCCTGTTACTAAGACTTCCCTACGTAAACGAAGCACACGTACCCGGCCGTCCATACGGTGCAACAGGAAAATGACTCATCGAACTAGAGGAAACAGAAGCTCAAAAGGATGGTTAAATAGAGGTATAAGTCGCAGAATAACATTGCACAGATAGGTTGTAGAGGTGAAAACGATAAAATAGTGCGTTACAAAATCGAAGCTTGTATCAGGAAAACTAAACAGCGAATATTCCGGGATATTTCTTCTTCTGCAACACAAAACACATCCGCAAACAAAAGTGATCACCATCTAACGGCGTTATATCCGTTTTCTTCTTCTACGACGCAGACGTTGAGTCAATATATTTGAAACACGAATTTGCTTAGCCATGTGCTCGTTTCAGACATGCAGCAGCGATCTGTTCTGTCTTCCCTCTTTGAAGAGCAGTCTGTAGGAATCTACGCGATCAAATGATCTTTGCGCTGTAACTGATTGACAAATATCGATAGATACAAGAACAAATCAAAGAATTTCTTCCAGTAATTTTTTTATTTGCCACATTGCACTATCATAAGCATTTCAGAATGAAGGGAAAAGTATTGAACTTTCCGTCAGTCGCAATATGTTTGAAAACATATTCCAAACATTACGTATATTCTATCCCTGCACACTGCATGGAAATGACAAAATATTGTTCGATTTTGCATGGTAAAGATGAAGCATCGTTCGATTTTTCATGGAAAAAGCGAAGTGTTTGTTCGAATCCCACCTTGAGAGATTATCATTCTCTGGTTTTGAGGCTCTATGTTCCAGTTTCCCCACCATACAAATCCAATAGTTCGCTGATCCCATTTTTGGAGATTGACAGTATGTCCTAGTTGATAATCCACAAGTCCACGTTGTTAGTTAAACCTAAGGAGATCAAATTTCTCTTGTTCCAGAGTCACATTCTAGTTGCTAATCCCGTAAGTCCAACAGATTGTAGAACTAGCGCCGTGGTATTGTCTCCGTTGCTGACCTAACTCCTAATTTTTGGAACTATTTCTTCCACTTCAGTCGTCGGTTAATAGACCGTATGAATGCAAACGAAGCATAACGCACAGTATATTTGCATTTGTCTCTCCTTCCTTCTGTTTCTGATCAAATTTGACTATAACCCTCTGTGACACTTAGGCAACCAACCTCGAACTCATGAATGCTGAGCTTTATTTCCATGGCGTTTTGACAGTTGAAAGGCAGTAATTTACATACAAATTTATGTTCGACAAAACTCTTTTAGGTATAGAAAAAGAACTGTTGAAAGGTTCATCTTAGAAGAGAATCTTTAGAAAACAAAAACGTCATTTTGAAACAATGGCTGTATGTTTGCAGCTGTCGCCACCTGCCGACTGTCAAACTAACTTGTTAGTCTGCAGGTGCACGCCAGTCATGTTTTATACGAAAAGCACAGTTTTAATTGAGATAATTAAAATAAATTTGCATTACACTATCTTATTTTAACTGTTCCCACTGCAGTTTCATTCCAGGTAGATAACCAGTTACCCATCCGACGCTATTCAAGCAGAAAGGATGTAAAAGGAACAAAAACTCATTTTTCCTAAATTTTTTAAGGCGAGTGTAGGTATTGACCACCCTGAGCAACACCAATTCATAAGTATTCCCTGGTTCTGGTAAGGAAACAGATCCAGTGCCATAAACAGGCGCGCCATCGTTACCTCATCCGGGATAGGAGCTAGGGCTCCTCTCTGACGAGTGAACAGAGGCCAGCACATCTGACCATATGACCGCTCGGAAGGCTCCCGAGTGCAGTAGATATTCCAGTAGGATTTCAGTGGCGATAAGCAACATTAAGCAAGTCATTTGACATAGATGTGAGATGTTTGTTTGTTTATTTGTCGGAAAATATCTACAAATGTTTCTGGACAAAGAGCGTCGAAACACATTTAATGTAAACAAAGGCAGGCCCTGTAATACTGTACTTTTTACAAACATAATAAATTTTAAATTCAGAAGTTCATTTTGAAAAACATCGCATTAACCATTTTTACCTGCTCCAATGAACAACTTTTTAATGCTTAAACATGCCTGATCATATGAGGAAATCGATTTTTCGGAATTCCTTTCACCCAATTATTTTATCCAAAAAACATTCTACCAACTTTGGAAATATGATAGAGTCAGTCTTTCAACAAGACATAATCCCGTTGATTGACTCTCTAGAAAGCTTGTTTTAATGTTTGAGGGTTAAGCGACCACCGTGAGCAACTCGATGGGCTATATGCAGTCGCCCGTTCCTAATTTAGTGCCAATGGTTCCAGAGAAGGGAAAGAGATAGTGCTGTAAGACAAACACAACATCCATTCCTCATCGGGATTCAAACCCGGACCTATCTCGGACGAATGGCAAGAAGCTAATGCTTAGACCACTACGCCACCGGAACGGCCTAGAAGGTTTTTAAGCGATACATATAGTAGCAAAAGCTGGTGTGTGTCTTTGTAGGCTATTTCTCAAAAACCAATTAACTCCGGGTTAGAAAAATGGGCTAAAATCAGCTCGAAAGGAATAATTCGCTGTAGATGAAAAGGGCCGAAATGCTGCTAAAGGAGTGAATCCGAGCATAAGAAAACTTTGTTCCTACAGCAGGAGCAGGAAAACAAGGACTACAGAATGGAGCAGAGAATAAATGAAATGACTCCAAAATGAAGCAATGAATAAAGGGCTATAGAAAGCAGCAGAAAATAAAGCACGGTAGAATGAAGCCCAGAGAAAAGGACTATTGAATTGAGCAGAGAATATAGGACTGTATATAATGGGACAGAGAAAAAGGTACTGAGAGGACGAAACGAATTATTTTCCCGTAGCTTTGTAAAACATTTGCGCTACCTTTTCTGTTTGGCGGCCGCGGAAAATTTTGGGCACCATTCGGTTCAAATATATCTGCAACTTAATGAAACAAGACGATCCCGCCGCTTACACGTGAATAGAAAAGTAGAAACTGTAGAAATTCATTAATCAGCTAGTTATCAGCACAATAAACCACTCTTAATCCATGCTGGATTAGGGTCTACCAAAGTCTCTTCCAACATCTCTATCTTGAGCAATTCTCTTCCACGTCACCCTGGCACGCCTACAAATTTCATCCACTCATCTTTCAGGTTATCTTCTGGGACTTTTCATGACCCGTGGTATCCATTCTAATATTTCAGTTGTCCAACGGTGGTCAGTTTTTCCAGCAATATGTCTAATCCATTGCCTCTTGAGAGCTTCCACTCGTACTCTGACCGTGACGACATCTGATCTTGTCGTTTTCTTGATCCATGAGTTTTACCTATGTATATTGTTTATACCAAGCATGCCTCTCTCCATGCTTGTTTGAGTTATCTGCAGCTTCTGAATGCCTCTTTTTTTTAGTAAAATACCATGTTTTCGATCAGGGCTGGGGGCCGGATCGAAAACATGGTACTTGGGGGCCGCCTCGGTGGCTCCTGACCATTCGTCCGAGAAAGGTCCGGGTTCGAATCCCGGTGAGGCATGGATGTTGTGTTTGTCTTACGGCACGGGCTCTCTCCCTTCCCTGAAACCAGTGGCCCTAAATTAGGGAAGGGCGACTGCTTATAGCGCACTGAGTTGCTCACGGTGGTTGTTAAACCCCAGTCAAAAAAAAAAAACAAACAAACTTAGCGTGGCGTAGTGCGGATTTCTCTCCCCCTGTAATCTGAAAATGGACTGACCAAGGCAAGGTCAAGCGTTAATGTTCTGCTGCCGCATTGTTGGGCGCTTAGTTTACTACACAGTCTTCATTCGATAAATATGTAGCATGTATAAACATTCGTTAGAACTGAGCTGCTGTGTTTTAACAACTGTGAACGTAGTTATTTCTATGTGAGTTTGTGTTGGTTTATGATAATGGAGAAGTTCTTAAATAAAAAAAAACCTTGGTGTCTTAGGTGACAACGAACACGTCCATAAATTATGATGAAACATACTTGGATTTCTGTTTTACGCGCACTGTTGTTAAAGATCGAAGAACGCCTTCAGTGTCAATGTCTTCTTATTCTGTTCTGTAATTTAATTCTAATTTTGTATTTTTACATTAAAACGAATACAAGCTAGTAATGTAAATGACTATTTTCTTTTAAAAAAAATAACACAAAATCGAATTTTGGCATTTTTTTTTTTAATTTTGGGTACAGGGGCGTCGCACGGAAAATGTGACATGTGAAGGGCGACGCGGTCTCAAAAAGTTTGTATACCCCTGTTCTAAAGTGTTCTCTCTGTCAAATAATGCTTCTTAAATTCAAACAAAGGTCTTCGCTATTTCCACGTTCATAAGTGAGTCACGAAAAATTTCTCATTGGCCGCCACCGGGAGTCGAGTGACTCACTTATGAACGTGGAAACAGCGAAGGCCTTTGTTTGATGTTCCTGGTCCACGTCAAATGTATGTATTAATTATTCATTCGTCTTCTAATTTTTTCTTCAGTTGCTGCTTACCATCTTTGGTGACTCCCGAGCATCGTGCGGGGCTGCAAGAAGCAACCTGCCCCCTTGGCTTGGCAGTTAGCATGTGTGAGTCTGGAGGAATTCGAGGCCGCTGTAGTGTAGCGGAAGCATATCTGGCGCGTAACTGGAAGACCCTGGGTTCGACTTCGGGTGGCGGCCAATGAGAATTTTTCCGTGACTCACTTATAAACGTGGAAAGAGCGAAGATTTTTGTTTCATGTTCCCAGTCCATGTTAAATGTCTGTATTAATTATTCATTTGCCTTCTAATTATTTCTTCAGTTACAGCTTACCATCTTTTGTGAATCCCCAGCATTGTGCGGGGGCTCCAAGAAGCAACCTGCTAACTTGGCTTGGAAGTTAGCATGTGTGAGTCTGGAGGAATTCGATGCCGCTGTGGTGTAGCGGAAGCATATCCGGCGCGTAACTGGAAGACCCTGGGTTCGACTTCCGGTGGCGGCCAATGATAATTTTTCCGTGACGCACTTATGAACGTGGAAAGAGAGAAGACCTTTGTTTGAATTTCCTGGTCCACGTTAAATGTCTGTATTAATGCTTCTTAAATATATAAACTCATTTACTTGGTCAATCTCTGTTCCATTTAAACTTATCTTGAGTCCAGTGCTGACAGTTAGTCGCTCAAAAATCATAACGTTAGTTTACCCTTATTTATACTCAGTTTGAATTTCATACAAACTTTGTACTTGCGAGAGAACATGCACTACAACTCACTTTTGCTCTCTGCCAGCATGACTGTGTCTCGTCGGCACACAGCAATTTCCACAATGGATTTTACCAGTCGTCTTTAACTTACTTTAGAAATACCTAATTCAAACTTATAAAACTGCAATGCGCGAAGTAATATAATTTTTACTAACTTTAAATGGAGTTTATTTAAAAGATCAAAACCGTCAATAATTAATTCATCACTTCAAAGGATTCAACCGCTAATATCTTAAGCCCATCCAACTTTTTAATGAATTACTTGCGAATTCTTCATCCACGTGTTATTAATCAAATGTGTCTACCGAATCTTGTACTATCTGTTATTTTCCGCCTTGATAGTAGAGGTATCTAATTAAACTTCGATGGAACATCAGCTTTCTCGATACTTCAGGTTAAACGGATTAAATGTCATTGGGTTTCCACGGAGGTGTCAACGATATTCGACGTTTCTGCATGAACAGTTGGAAGTCAGGAAGACGTTTCCCACCCGGATCGGGCAGCAGCATGTCGGGAGTTCTCCAAAGAAGATCGATGGCGATGTGGATATGGTACTGTCAGCCCAACCCATTATGTCCCATCAACAGCTTCTCATGTGAAAAGATTGAGAGCCTAACGGAAGCGGTTCATTTTGCACCTCCCGAACGCTCGTCGAAAGAGACCATTTGCAGAATTGTTTGAAATTTAGACAAGTGTCCACTCCGTATCGGTGATTACATCAAAGGATTCTACTCGGCAAGAGCATTAAAGCATCAGTCAGCAATATACTCATCAACATTTTTGAAACTATTGTATCTCTTTGTATTAGTAACTACATTATCTGAAGCAAAGCAAATTATTTCCTGGGGAGAATCATGAGGAAAAGATGCGAAACTTGGAAAGTTGTTTTAAGTTTCTAGATTTCGAAAAGTACAGTAGAACCCCGTTTATACGTTTCACAACGACATATTTTTCTCTTTAATACGTAAAATGTCGCGTTTCAAAAATTATTTATTCACATACTTTTTTCTTTTTTTAATTTTAATTTTAGGTATAACGACCACCGTGAGCAACTCAATGGGCAATAAAGCATTCGTCCGTCCCTAATTTAGGGCCACTAGTTCCAGGCAAGGGAGAAAGCCAGTGCCGTAAGACAGACACAACATCCATGCCTCACCGGGATTCGAACCTGGACCCCTTTTGGACGAATGATCAGAAGCCTTCGCTTAGACCACTGCGCCACCGGGGCGGCATAATTTTTCTAGCACGGCTTTCGTGAAAAAAGATAATGGCTATTCTCTCACTTTGCCCGTCCATCCGCCTGTCTGTGGACAGCATACCTCTGCAACTATTTAGTCCGATTTAAAACACTCCTCTTGCATTGGGAAACTTGAAATGTCAAAATGATGATTCTTGCATTCCGATTTTTTTCACGATGCATAATGTTGCCACCAGAGGGCGTATTTCTTTTTTATTGAAGGTTTAAAGAGCACCGTGAGCAGCTCAGGGGCAGTCGTCGGTCCCTAATTTAGGGCTACTGGTTCCAGGGAAGGGTGACAGCCAGTGTCATAAGACAAACACAACTTCCATGCCTCACCGGGATTCGAACTCGGACCCTGCTCAGACGAATGGTCATAAGCCAGCGCTTAGAACACTGTGCCACCTGGGCGGCGAGGGCGTAAATGCAGATGATATCGAATTCAAAATAAATACCTTTTGTTCCATATATTTGCTTCTAAATATCTGATTGAAAAAAATATTTTACCTTTCGATTCCATTTATGACTATTTTAAATACAGTCAATTTTTTAAGTAATGCATACATTTTCCGCTAGGGGACGTAAAGACAAACTACGTTTCCCCAATATATCTGCTTTTGAAACTTCAATTTACAAAAATTCTTTCTGCACCGCATACAGCTCTTAATGGGAAGTGTTTTGCACATAATTTATAATTTTTGATGATGGTTTGGCCACCTGTGGGTGTAAGTGTTAATTCCTGCTTATGGTGTATTTGCAGCAAAACATGAGCTTCTAAAAACCGACTGAGAAAGTTATTTCGTGGACCGGCACGGCTCACCTCGAAAACCCTTTTCGGAATATTTTCTTTTTTGAAGTCATGCGTGGATTTTCCGCTAGGGAATTTGAAAAATTATTTCTTTGCTGGAGAGCGCTTCCGGTGCGAAATGTTTCTCATATAATTTCATTTTTTGTTAGCGCAGTAGTGTGCCGATACAGGGTACAAGTTCAAGTTTCTGTTATCAGCAATATCTGAGGGTCTAAGAACCTAACTGAAAAAAAAAAAAAAAAAGATCGGCCAGATACTGTTAACTATGAAATCTTTTTGTGCATATTGTCTTCCCAAAATAATGCACAATTTCGCCGCTTGGGAGCGCCCTGCTTAATCTGTCTTTCTTAATATATCTGCTTTTAAATGTGTGATTGAAAAATTTCTTTCAACACGCGAAGCCAATTACCTTGCGGAACACTTTAGGTTTGAATTTGAGGTGTTTTTCAGTTCACAGTTCTGTCGCCAGGTGATGTTTGTGTACTTTTGTTTGCAGCTGTATCTCTGCTTCTAAAACCCTATGGAGAAATTTCATTTTTTACAGTATGCCATTCACTACAATAAATTTGTGGAAATTATCCTCTTTAAATAATGCACAGATTTCCCGCTAGATGGTGTAAAGGTCAAAACCTTTTTCTGGCTACCTTTTTTTCCGGGAGACGTATTTGAAAAGTTATTTTTCAGTAAATAATGTTTTTTTCTATGACGATTATTTTTCGCTTACTTTCACCTTTTCCATTATGCAAATTATTCCGCTAGGAGGCGTAGAGTTATATCCTGTTTCCTTCTATATTTCTTCTTTTAACTGTTCGATTTAAAAATCTGTTTGCCTCTCATATCTTCCTTCTGCTGTGAGAATGTTTTTGTGCGTCATTTGCTAATTTTCGTAATATACCTTTTAGCCGCTGGTGGATGTAAGTAGCTGTTTCTATTTCTGGATGTTTTGTCGATCGCGGCTAATTTTTTCTAACTGGTTCCATTGACTATGAATAACTTTGATAAATATGATTCGCGTTGTAAAGGATTCAGCCGAAAGGACTTGCAACCGAAAATTCGGTATCATCTTTCTCGTTTCAGATGCTTTCCGAAAAGTTTCGCTAGCGGCGATTTAGGGAAGAGAAAAAGTGCCTGCGAAGATATCCTAACATCGGAGCAAACTATGGTGCGCGTTAATTCCTACCGCCATTTCTTTGAACTTATAGATGGAGATAAAACTGTACTGAATAAAATCGTAACGGGAGACGAAACATTTTTTTTACGATACCCAGGTGAAAAGACAAAACTCTGTGTGATTGAGCCCACCCAAAAAAGAACACTAACAGAGCGAAGTTCGTATGAAAAAATTACGTGTGAAAAACGGGCTGATCATTTTTTTCAAGCTAAGGATGTGATTCATCGTAAGTTTGTTCCAGAAGGACGACGGTTGAACAACCAGTATTATTTGAGTGAAATGGGATTGTTATTTAACCGAAATGGACGGAATGGCGGGAATTTTACAGGAAGAAATATTGCTTTCTCCTTCACGATAAAGCGCCGTGTCACACCACCGGCGTTGTCACACATCTTCCCGCAAAACGTGGTACACCAACGGTACAGACAAAATGTTCGTGTAGATAGAGCTGACTGAACACTCGAATCAGTTCTCAAAGACTTCACCTACAAGGAAACAGCAGTCATTCAAGAAAACGTCGAGAAAAAGTCACTTCGATTATAGTCTTTACTCATCCACTAATATTTTGGCACTCAACAAGGTTTTTTGCACTTACAGTCAAGGCTTTTTACGATTAGTGTTACTGATTATTCAGCCACTAATCATTGGTATTCAACAAGGCTTTTTACACCCTGCTTTTAAAACTCAACAAGGGTGCAAGACAATACGGGAGTTTCAGAGGAAACCACAACGGTTTTTTTCAATATTACTATCTTAATAAAACAAACGTGAGTTAATAATAATAATAACACTTGGTTAGGAAAACAACAAAAACTCTAGAATATAACACTCAGGCTTCAAATAGCTTCGATAAGATAACGTCTTTTCCACAATTAGCATTAGAACTTCCACCACCACCCTATACCGCTGCTTCTCAAACGTTATACGTATACCGTTCTGTTCTCATCTGAAACAACCACACCAGTGCTGAGACGGGCTGAGCTCGAGCCCGAAGTCGAGCACGGGCCCAAACCGGGATCGGAAGGGCTCGAGCTGCATAATACTTACTGGAGGTAGGGGTCGGGAGGGCCCGGGCTCTCAGAGAAGGAGATAATTTTCTTCTTTTCCTCTTTTTTTTTTATGTGCTTTTGTATGATTTAGTACACGAAGCTTCTTTTACACTTTCTACTTGTTAAATATAATTCTTCGGCAACTGGGTCTGAATGTGGAGCGGAAACTCGGCAGGGTTATTAATTACGGACTTGGGTAACAAATACCATAGGCCATGAATTACTGAATTTCTGCAAAGGAAAAATTTCTTTAACTCTAAATAATAATAGCAAACTGACGAAATTTTGCTCCTTACTTCAACAGGCAGCTCTTCCTGTTAATTCTATTGAGCAACGTACGACGTAGATTGTACTGCTTCTCGATTGATTTTTCCTGATGCCCGGCCTCCCGGAACATATCAGGAAGAAATGAATGGTCTAAGAAACTACAGAAATAGATAGACATTTCTTCTCCACTTCGCAGTTGAGATAGACATCGGTTGATTGCACGGGGAGGAAACAGTGCTGGAAGTCTGAAGGACAAGATTTTTTTAATGCGTAAACAGGTTAATCCTAGTTTTGGGGCTCGTTCGGGCCTGGGCTCTATTTTGCAATATAAAATTCGGGCTCGGGCTGAGATACTGCGGGCTCGGACTGAGATACTGCGGGCTCGGACGGGCTCGGGCTCTTAAAATTGAGCCCGAACTCAACTCTGATCCACACGTCATACGTTCCGACATCAAGGTGTTGCCAACCATGCTTTTGCGAGAGAGAAGAAATTAAGTTAAGTTTGAAAAAGTTAAGGTGAATGAGCTCAAATTTACATAGAGAAAGAAACTAAAAAGGAAAGTTAAATTAGAGCACACATCATACACTAACCACCCAATTCGCCAGATATGTCACCAAAGAACTTCGTATTCCAAGCAAATAGATCTCTCTCATTAAGCAGATAAGCTCTTTCAGGACATTCCAAGAACCCAATCTAATGCAAAGGAGAAAATTAACGCAGCCCTTTCCTCGGCGTCTCAGAAACGCTTCCGGGTTTTTTTTAAGAGAGAAGTAAATGTTGCGTTGAGATAAAGTTGAACATCAATCAGGTAAAATTTCTCTAGTCTATATGTGTGACACTATTTTTACAGTCCTCGAACTCTTGTTAGACGCACTGTGTATAAGTTGCTGTTTTTAGTACTGGAAAGCCTTTCGTTTGATTGTAATCCTCAAGACAATACGGAGGTTTCAGAGAGAAATGTTAGACCATTATAGTCATGAATTTAAGATAAGGAATAACTTACATGTATGTATTAACAAAAGATGCTGAAGTTACATAGTAGGTAAGCTCCCAATGTCTGGGGCTGCCAGTAAATCCTTTGTTCTCGTGAGTTTAGCTACTCGATTATGCATAATCAGACTGCCGCTTCGATAGACACGTTGTCTGACGCGCTGGCCTTTTGTCAGCCGTCCAACATAAGCCCGGGTAAGAGTCCTGGTTGATAAAATTTTATCTGGTAATTTGTATTTCTTTGTGGAGCTAACCTTTGAATCTCAGAGAACAGCTTAGTGATATGCAGGCGCCGACTGGGCCGCCGGGATACCGGGGGTATTCCCGGTGGGTCGCCATATTCTGGGCAGGTAGGCCTTATGCTAACTCGAGAAAAAAAAAGTAAATATATACTTAAACTTCAATATTCTTGTAAAAGAAAATGAAAGCAATACTAAACGAAAAAAAACAACAACTTACATAGCAAATGTTCTGGTGAGCCAAATCTTGTTTTGGAACATTCCGTTTCTCGAATTCCTAATTTAAACCCCTTCCCTTTAAACTGAAATCCTCTACTTCAGGTCGTTTCTGCAAATTGCAGCTGAATAGACAATACCATCTAAACAAATGTGGTATCAGTAGTCTTTGATATAAACTGAAAATTAATTGTGTACGGTAATGCATTGAGTGCGGTAAAATATTTGGGTTGCTGCTTTTTATGTATGCATATGGTCTCTCGTTTTCTTTTTTCTACAAGATCCGCATCTGGTTTATTACTTTTTGGGCTTTCCAGTTGCAATTCTTGAACTGCGGTTCTGGAAAGTATGTTTCGACTACAGCAAAAAAGACTTTTTCCACTTGAAAGTAATCAAGTAAAAATTAACCTTCGTATTCCTTAATTTCTCTAACTTTATAAATGTGCACTGAAATTCTGGACATTTTCAATTTTCTCAAGATATATTTTTGTTTTTACTTTATTAGCGGTAGGTAAATATGAAAAGGCAATTCATTTTTGCACATTTGGATTTCCGTCCTAAAAGCCAAGAAACAATTGCAAATCCTGAATTCAATTATTACAATAAAATTCCCACAAGAAAGGAATAAAGTCTTCTACAGTCTCTCTTAGAGAATGTAGGTTGCTTCTGAGCAACGGAAGTAATTCTTTTCTTACACCAAATTTCACTAGAGAACTGCCGTGTGTCCAAGAAACTAAATTTCACTAGAGAGCTGCCGTGTGTCCAAAGAAACTAAATTTCCCTAGAGAGCTGCCGTGTGTCCAAGAAACTTAATTTCACTAGAGAGCTGCCGTGTGTCCAAGAAACTAAATTTCATTAGAGAGCTGCCGTGTGTCCAAAAAACTAAATTTCACTAGAGAGCTGCCGTGTGTCCAAGAAAATGGGCAAAATGTTGTTAAATGTTTTTGTCTCAATACAAAAAACTTCAGTGTTTCGTAGATTTGTGTTAAAAAAATGTTTAAACAGTAAACGATAATGCTGACATAACTTTGGGGGAGGATAAGGGAAAGTACTTTAATAATTTTCCCTGAAAGAGGGAAAATAATAAAGGTACTTTCGTGATTCCTCTGCATGTTCTTAGAACCATTCCTGAACCTTCTTTGCAATCTGACGTGGAACATTGTCTTGTTAAAAAATGTCATCTCCACCAGTGAATACAGTCGCCATAAAGGGGTATATTTGGTCAGTCACGATGTTCAGGCACGTAAAATATTGCCCAGGCCATCACACTCCCTCCAGCGGCCTGGACCCGTCCCATAGTGCACCCAGGTGAGATGGCTTCCCTTGGGTAAACGTTGCACACGAGCTTGTCCGTCGACATTCGTATGACTATGAGACACTCTCCCAGTCTTCTGTGGTTTATGAACTTCCAGGGCCGTTTATAAAGCGCCAGTCCGCCAATGTATGTATGTATGTATGTATGTATGTATGTGGATGCTTATATAGCTTTCAGAGTTGTTCGGAGTGGTCAATAGTGACGGAAACAAAAGAAAATGGACTGACTTATTAAATCAAACAGAAACCTGCTAAAACCTAAGATGATGATAAAAATTAGGGAACTTCAGAACATTATTTAACCATTTAATCGACTGGAACGCATTAACTGGGATTTAGCAAAATGGACTGAAATCAGCAAGAAGGAGGAATACCAGATCAGCCAAAATACTAAAACATTTAATGAATCAGGTCCTCCTCTTTGCTGCCAAAAGCGAACTCTCCTAATGAGGCATAGATTCAACGAGATGTTGGTAGGTGTGTCTTGATATTTGGTACCATGGCTGCAACAGAAGATTCCACAGTTCCTGTAAATACCTGGTTGGGATGATGCTGCTCGTAACCGCTTCTCAAACTCAAACCACAAACGCTCGACAGCATTCACGTCCAGCAAATTTGGGGGTCATTGCAATTAATGGGATTTATCTTCATGTTCTTCAAACCATTCCTGAAACTTCTTTGCAGCCTGACATGGAGCATTGTCTTGTTGAAGGACGTCATCTCCACCAGGAAATACAGTCGCAATAAATGAGAGTACTTGGTCAGTTACGATGTTCAGGTACGCGATAGCTGTCGAGTTCGCTCTACAAGGATAATGGATCCAAGTGTTCCCAAAAAAATATGGCTCAGACCATCATACTCCCTCCAGCAGCCTGGATCCGTCCCACAGTGCATCCAGGTGAGAAGGCTTCCCTTGGGCAAACGTCGCACACGAACTCGTCCGTCGACATGGTGTAACAGAAAACGGGATTTGTCTGACCATGAGACCCTCTTCTAGTCTTCTCTGGTTCAATATCGATTATTACGCGCCCACTGCAAGCTTCGACAACGGTGAACGACTGTGAGCATAGGCATACGAAAGGTTCTGCGGCTGCTCAGACCATCATTCAAGAGTGTACGATGAACTTCGTGTTCCGATACACTGGGCCCTTCACCACAAATCAAATTATGGGTAATTTCAGTCACCGTAGCCCTCCTGTTGCTGCGGACAAGACGAAATAGCCTGCGATGACTTCTGGCATCACTGAGGCATGGGCTACCAACGCTTTGTTGGCAGCTCGAAGTGCCAGCTGTTTCGGACCATCTTTGATAAGTGCTAACTATTGCATAGCGTGAGCAATCTACTAGCGTGTTCTGGAGATGCTTTTACGATAACGATCTGATATTTGTCGTGATCAGATAAATCATTTGATTTTCCATGTTGAGACGAAACGAAATAGTGATTGAGAGAGCTCCGACACAGGTATTATATATATCATTCGCGACCGTGCCACGTGACGCAGATTAGCTGCACGCACGCTTATTTTCATAACGCAGAGGTGGCTTAAATGTTTTGGCTGGCCGGTGTATATTCACTGTCTAAGAAGTGGGCTGAACGCCACTTGAACGAGTGAACATATGCATCAGAAAGCGTGGCTTTCCTCCCTAGCTTTGTTATCAAAGTGGTAATTTAGGTAGATGATTGACGCTAATGCTTTCTGACTGATTACCTACTAAAAGGGGTATAATAATGGCGACGGACCAAAAAAAGGAGAGCTATGGGTGTTTGACTTGTTTCTAGCCAGTGGCATGATGTCTATGTCAGATTAACCATTCCCCACCATGCTTTGGTTCATGGAGAAGAGAACAAATCACTAGAAGGGAGTACTTGTAACTAGTGATAAGTTTACACTGTCTTTCCAGAATAATATGACCACCTACCTAATAATGGGAATAACCACCCTTGGTTATTTCCCTAATAATAGGAATAACCACCCTTGGTTATTTCCGTAATAATGGGAATAACCACAGCGGCGAGACGGGGTGGCATGAACGCAATGAGGACCTGGAAGGTTACCCAAGGTACACGTGCCCATTCAGACTGCAACAGAGCACGGAGGTCACGGAGATGACGTGGATGTGGATCGGCACGTCGAACCTGTTGATCCAAACAGTACCACAAGTGCACTACGGGATTGAGGTCGGGCTATTTCGCCGGCCAAGAGAGAACGTAGATATCACTGCAGTGTTCCTGGAACAATTCAAGCGACGCCGCACAGCGCATTGTCCTGTTGGTAGATACCATCACCACCAGAGAAAACGTCCAAAATGAAGGGATGCATGTGGTAGCGAGGATGGACAGGTAGCCATTGGCGTTCAGGGATCCGGCCAGTGGTCCCAGCAGTCCCAGGTCATACCAGAAAAAACATCCGCCCTATATGCACACTGCCACCGCCGGCTGTACTTCACCAACAAGCGTAGCCGAGTGTTGGTTCTTGTGTGTCTGATGCCATATCCGCCACCGCCCGTCATTTCCGGGGAGTAGAAAGCTCGATTCGTCCACTCTTCCACAGTCCAATGATGGTAGTCCCTTGCGAACTGCAGGCGTCTAGGTTAACATGGGCGCCTTGAAGCAGCGTCGACTCCGGAGACCCATGCGTAACAGGGTTCGCTCTACTGTTATCAGAGACACGTACCTGGGTGCCCCAGCGTTCATTTTCGTGGTCAATTGCTGCACTGCTGCGCGTCGATTGCCCTTTATCTGTCGACAGAGGTGACGTTCTCCTCTGGGATAGATGTCCTTTGGGTCTCCACAGTTGTGACGTTGGGAGGTACTACTTCTACCACCGGTACATCCTTGGTACACCCTTACTATAGCACCGCGCGGACAGCCCACAAAGAGTGCTGTTTTTGACATGCTTCCACCCTTGGCGCGGTAACCGATTATCATCCTTCTTTTAACGTTCGTCAAAGCATTACCACTATCCATTCTGTTCACGTAACGCACCACGGCTCATCTGTCCATCTGTCCACTTTGTCACGTGCACTCTCTGACGCGCCTGAGAGGCTATACTGTGATTACGGAAGTTGTCATATTATTCTGATACAACCGTGTATGCTCGGTGTAGCTGGAATG
The DNA here is from genome assembly GCA_039090855.1 of Macrothele yani. NCBI lineage: Eukaryota > Metazoa > Arthropoda > Arachnida > Araneae > Macrothelidae > Macrothele > Macrothele yani. The sequence continues at coordinate 135,997,650 of CM077025.1, forward strand.
AGAGGAGGGAAAGCAAGTGATGTAACATAGCCTTCGTGGAACCTGGCCCCTGTGCGAACATTTCTGTTTGGGGAGCGCAGAATATTTTGGGCGGTGCTGGGTTCAGGTACATCGGCAGCTTAAAAGATTTAAGTGGAGCCATTATACACTGCTGGCCACGCAAAATTCAACACCAAGAAGGACACGAGATAGCAAAACCAGATTTACTGGACACATAACAACAATTACAAAGATGAAACGATTGAGCTTACAGGCCCGTGCGACTTGCGGAACATGCAGACATCAATAGTTCGTGTGGTCCCCATGGCTGGCAATAATGGCCGCTACACGCCGCAGCATCGAACGAAAGAGGCTTTGGATGTGGGCTTGGGGCATGTCGGTCCAGGCTGCTTCCACACGTTGCCACAGTTCATCAGGCGTAGCCGCGGGTGGTGCTTGCCGGGCCACTCGGTTGCCGATCAGCGACCAGACGTGTTCGATGGGCGACATTTCGGAAGAACAGACGGGCCACGGCAGCATTGACACCTGGTGGGCCGTGAAGAATTGTTGCACGATGCGTGCTATGTGCGGGCGCACATTATCCTGTTGAAACGTGGCCGCTGGCAGGTCCTGAAGTTAAGGGCGCACTACAGGCTATAAAAACGTCGGAGATGGGGCGGTGGCTGTTGAGTGTACCGGCGATGCGTACCAGAGGGGTGCGGGTGTCATATCCAATTGTGCCCCAAACCATAACGCCAGGCGACGGACCGGTATGGAGATGCATAATGCTGGCGTCATACAGTTTCTCGCTACGGTGCCGCCAAACGCGGATCCGACCATCGTGGTGTTTCTGGCAGAAGCGGGATTCGTCGGAGAAGACAATGTCGTGCCACTCCGTAGTCCAGGTGCGGCGTTCAACGGCCCACTGTCGCCGCACTCGTCGGTGGTGTAACGTCAATGGTAATCCAAGCAATGGGCGCCGTGCGATAAGTCCCGGCTTCTGCATACGACGTCGAACGGTACGTGCTGACACAGGTTGTTGAGCAACACACCCTAATTCCTACGCTAACGTTCGTGATGCGGCGGTGCGAGCCGTCAATGCCCGCCGCACAACATGCCGGTACTCTCGTTCGGTGTTGTCCACCGAATCCATACTCGCCTCACTGTGGCTGGATGTCGTCCCACACGAGCGCCGATGTCTTGGTACGATAAACCGCTGTCGCGATAAGCCACTATTCGTCCTCTGTCGAACTCCGAAACGTGCTGGAATGACTGCCGTGCTCTGCGACGAGGCATCAGGAAGCTTCCCACGCACAGGTCCGGCAGCACAACACACTTCCACCACTCACACTCAGTTTTCTATGCACCCTTCTTATAGTGTTTCTCGGTGGCATGCCGGGCGCACATGATTTGCATATGCCCTGCAATGCTAATCGTTTGCATGTCATCTCGCGGGCGACGCATGCTGCGAATTTCAGGCCAGTCGGATGCTTCCTTCTTGCTGTTGCATTTTGGGTAGCCAGCATTGCAGCTTCACGCATGCTTAAAAGCCATCACAAAATGAGAAAAACTTGGAAAAGAATTTACAAGAACCATCAGGAGTTTAACATTTGACATCAAGCATAAAATGTCGTTGTCCACTTGTCTAAAATTGGTATGAAAAAAAAATACGAAAACGGCCGTATTCGCCAGACCTTGAATCATCGGTCTTATATTTATTCTTAGCAGTGCAGGACAATTTGTGTGGATCATCACTGCTGTTTAGGAGACCCTCGGAAGTCAGGCAAGAGTCTTTAATATCAAAAATAACAGAATCTTTTTGACAAACGCGACACTGAATGAAAATCGTGGAAAGAGTTTAGATAATGGCACATAGAATGACGATTAATACGAATTTTATTACACTGTGATTTGGAGTAACTGTAATCCCAGTTTGAATGAAATCGAGTATTCGACATTATTTGTTGGTTTACCCTCTAAGGGATTCTTCCTTTATGAACGTTAAATCTGACATCCACAAATGTAAAACACTTTCGCTTGCAATTTCGGTCTCGATACTGTTTGACTGAGGTTTTTATACGAGTATATGCATACATGTGTGTATGCGCCATTTTCTAAAAACAGCGGATAGTTCTGCCTTCTGGCTTTCAAATTACCTTGCTGGAATACAATATAGATTGACTATAAGAAGTAATCTACAAGGTGAGACAAAGAGATAAACTGAACTTTTCTATCGGGTCATTCCTTCAATTTCGGAGTCATTCAAATGTTATTAATTTTACTGGATAAAACCAATTGGCAAATGAAAAGGGTCCCTGCTTTTTCAGTGGCATTTAATGTTCGGAAGGGAGAAAAAATTTAAGCAATTGTTACTCGCAAAAGTAAAGACCTTTCGCTGAATTCATTTATTGTCCCAAGGGACAAATTACTAAAGACGTGTCTTTATTTTAAACTACCGCTTGTTCTTTTGAAGAAAAATAAAAGCGTACAAATCTGTGATCTTCTAACGATTAATCGATAGTCTAGATGAAAATGAGTGAATACAAGTGTTTGTTTGCAAAATCGATTGAAAACATATCATTTGTTCGAAACCTTCAAATGAAAAATTTCCAGTTTATTTCTGGAATTCCCATAAAATCGTTTGCTTTACATCAGACGCAATTTTCTGAAATGTTTCAGTTTGCTCATAATTTGAAACAACATATTTTGGGCAAAACTATCATTCCAATAACAAAACCGTGTGAATAAAAATAATATCTACAATTTCATAGACTATCTGAATTACGATTATGCAGCATATCGTGCAAACGTTTACAGATGTTTAGTTGGATATTCAGGTGAAAGCAATCTAAGATTTTATTTGCCATTTTTTTTCTAAAGAAAAATGCAAATTCCTTCGATAATAAAAGCAATCTAATATTTTATGATAAATGAAAGCAATCTAAAATTTTATTTGCCATTTTTTTTTTCTAAAGAAAAATGCAAATTCCTTCGATAATAAAAGCAATCTAATATTTTATGATAAATGAAAGCAATCTAAAATTTTATTTGCATTTTTTTTTCTAAAAAAATGCAATTCCTAAGATAATAAAAGGTAAAAACAACTCGAAATTGCAATCATTAAGGCCGCTATCTTTTTCATGAAATCGTTTTATATTTCTTGAGCTCATGGTTTGGTGCAACTGCCCACTGCATCTCAAACTCGGATTTTGAAGATATTGTACCCTACTTCAAGAACTGATTTTAAACTGTTACAAGCTCTTAAAATTTTGGAGTATTGGATCTCACTTGAAACCTGACTAATATGCCAGGCCCTGACATTGAGACCACATCATGTTCCCTAAGTTCAAGTTCTTTTTGAGGCTATTAATTGACTTTGAGATCTGAACTCGAGGATATTAATGAGATCTGAACTCGAGGATATTAATGAGATCTGATATTGATGTTACACTCTTCATGAGATCTGATTTTGAGAATGTTACATTCTACATGAGATCTGATTTTGATGCTATGGAATTTTTCATGAGCTGCAATTGTTTGGCTGTTAAGTTGTTTTGAGGTTATTTCGCGTTCATCGAGCTCAGGCCGCTTCATCGAGACCTGATTTTAACGCATTTTTCTCGTGTTCTGTTTTGAGAATATAATATTCTTCTCGAACTTCAGAGTTTTACAGAACTGCTGGCATTTGCTTTCATCGACATAATACATTCAATGGGCAAAACATTAGAGATTCCTACCTAATAGCGTTTTGGTCCTCCACTATCGCAAATAACAGCATGTACACGCCGAGGCATCGACTCCAGCATATACCGGAAGGCTTCCGGTGGTAAAACCAGCCACGCCTGTTGCAGCATTGTCCACAATTCTCCCTGAGACGACGGTCCATTATCTATGGATCTGATGCTCCGTTCCACTGCATCTCATGGAGCTTCCACGGGGTTTGAATCCGGGTACCTTGAGGGGGCACTGAATGGTTCCAAACTAAGATGAGTTTTCCTCGAGCCATGCCTGAGTGGTTACGGCCCGGTGAGGCAGCGCATTGTCTTGCTGGAACAGAACATCGGCAGCATGATGCGCGACGGTCGTGAAAGCATGTAGGTGATCAGCGAGCACAAGCTCGTAGCGCGCATCGGTTGAGGACATCTCCAGACATAGACCTAATGCGTTTTATGAGAAGGCTCCCCACACCATCACAGAGCCACAACCGCTTTGAACAGAGCCGCCTTTGCACGACAGGACCACGGCCTCGTGCTGCCGACCCTACACCCGCACCCTCCCATCAGCTTGTTACCGCAGAAAATGGGATTCGTCCGACCATACTATGCGGCGCCACTCTACAGAGGTCAAGGTCTGATATTCTCGGCATATGGCACGTCGTTATATCCAATGACGAACAGTCAACAGCGGCACGTGAGTACAGCGTCGGCTCCCGTAGCATGAGCTGTACCGTTCACTGACTGACGCTGCTTGGGTCTCTGACATTTAATCTGGATTCGATTTGCGACGCCGTTCCGAAACGGTCAGTCTGTACGATCCTGGATAGCCTACGTCGACCCCGGGAACCAATGGCGTATGGGCACCGCTTGCTCTCTGGGCGCTGGTACATCCGTCGATGGTATACTCGTGGTACACCCTTGATACGATTGCTTTCGGCAATGCTAGGGTTCTTACCACTTGGGCGCCGTAGAATGATCCATCTGTGTTGCGCCGAGAATGCGTCCACGATCAAAGTCTCTCAGATAACCACGTTTACCCATGTTCGTCCATTGAGACACACTGTTGGAAAGCCCTGCTGTCCGCCGCTGTATCGCGTGCGTTCGGTTTGGGTCCGTTCCACTCTGCGCGGGTAATTCCCATGTCAACTTCTCATCGCCCCTATCTGTAATGTTTTTTCCTACTGCGTGTACATTTCTTTGTGTGTCTGTATAAAATTTGTGTTTTCCTCTCATTAATTTGATTAACTGAAGCATTTAAGGTGTACGATGATCCGGATAATCTTCGCTCCGTCATACATTTTCTGTTCATTTCATTTGAGCATGTCTTCAGGGAAAATCGCTTATTCAAGCTAATACTTTAGCTAATGATTTCACGAGAAAGGACACACGGAAGACAACTTCACTCTATCTTTCATGCCAAGGTATTAGTGCCTAGGTATATGATGCTTTTATCTTTGAAGGGAATATACGCACTCGCTGATTTTAATATGAATGTTAAGATCTCTGTTACGCTTTCAAAGATCTGTTTTACTGTGCATCTCAATAATTTAATGAAAAGGGAAAATAATGTAGCATTCCATCTTACTATTTGAAAATTACGAAAGGATTTACGAAGCTCAAAACTAGCTCCTTAAAAAAGGAAATCTAAAGTCAAAGATTGCTGTATGGGGGTACAGTCTAGAAAGTATATCGATATTTTTCAGCAGGATCTGTTTGAACGTGATCTTAGAAATTGCTTGGAGAAAACTCCATGATTGAAATTTTCTTTGCCAAGATTTCAGACACCATTCAGTAGCCACGAACGTGGACAGAAAAGTTATATTCTGTTTTGGTAGTTGTGACCCCTCATATGTCAAGAAAAAAGACGCAGCTTTAAAGGAAAAGCGTTTTCGTTGGACTACTACTAAAGAACCTGACATGAATGGAGGCATTGCATTTTGTTCAGCCAATTTTGAGCTAGGGCTATTTCTGCATAAAATTTCCTCGCAGATTTAGAAAAAAGCAATAAAAAAAGCCTCCAATATTATTCCGAAAACAGAAGTATCGTGAAGTAACCATTAACATCAGCAACATGAAGATCTGAAATAATTGCTGTTCCAGTACGGTAGCTAGAATCACCGAAAGTTGTGGATATTTGTTTTGGGAAATATTTCCAGTTACATGAAATGAAACGTGTTGTCTACAAATCCGAGGTAGCATGAGCAACTTTGTTTCACTGCAAACAATAGCGTAGATAATGTCTTCGGGCCTCCCCACTGACCGAGTAGTCAGAGGAGCTAGTTTCCTGCTGGTCGTCATAGCCTGGCCTGTGTTCAAGTCACGGATGAGGGTTTCTGTGTATTTGTCCTACGGCACTGGTTCTTTCACTTCCCCGGAACAAAATTAGGGACGGGAGATTGGCTATAGCTCTCGCTTACATCCCTAAGAGTTTCTCGTGACGCTCGTTAAATCTCGAAACAAGATAATAAAAGTAATAAATAGATGGCGTCACATTCCTACAACTGTTTCGACACCTTTTTTGAAGATAATCTCAAGTCTTATAAAAAGGTAATATCAAGTATAAAAGATTTGAAATTACCTTTTTGAAGGTAATTTAAAGTCTTTTATAATTCATAATGTCGCCAACCCTGTGATTAAAACTGACCATCGCTTCTCCTTGAGAAATATGAGTGTATTCTTCTGAATCCAAAAGCCTACTCTGAAAAATCCACGAAACATTCTGAAGTTAACTTCTTCTCGTAAATACCTACATTCGGGCACATTAAATAGTTTAGTGATGCCGTTTACATATTACAGTGAAACCAAACCACAGAACAGGAAATCTGATGCGTGTTCTTTGCTTCGTATGAAGCTACAAAGAAAGAACGTACTTGACTTACAACTACATGCATTTTATCACTCATCTGTCGTTGCTAAAGTTCCAGTGGTATGTGACGTGCCTGCCTAGCAGGACGCACAGGACATAAAGGCAGATAGCAGTCAGCACGAACGTCCGCGTAGCTTAGTTGGTAGAGTGACTTATGGACAAAAATGACGGAGAAATTTACTTCGTTATAATGGCGCCCAAACTTCCCGGATGATCCGCCCATTCAAAATCTCGCAATGGTGTGATGTTCTTTGCACACCGCGAGATAGGAAAAATAAGAGAATCCCTTCTCCAGCGCTTCGAAAAATAAATGTGTGTGACGTTGCATTCCACACACCAGATTAACTGGGAGTTCACAAGTACACGTTCTACAGCGGATGGCTGCCTGCAACGATTCATGGTCATGGCTGACCCGTGGGCCATGCCCCCGGCCCTCTTTCGGGGTGGGGTGGGGAGATGTGACGTGCCTGCCTGGCAGGACGCACACGACATAAAGGCAGATAGCAGTCAGAACGAACGTCCGCGTAGCTCAGTTGGTAGAGTGACTTACTCCGGAATGAGGGGACCCGGGTTTGAGCCCCGGCGTGGACAAAAATTACGGAGAAATTTCACAGACTTCGCGGTGGCGAACACACCTCCCAGGCGGCCGAATAGCTGACCCGCCTCTCTAGGTCAAGCAGCGGATTCCAGCAAGATTGCCTTCGCAATTCCTTCACCAAACATTAAATTAATAAACTAACGGAGCAAGTAAGTTACCAGTAACTTACAGCATGCGTATAGCAGAGTTGGAAACGGGTCAAACATTTCGGACCCGGACCCGACACGGACCCGTAACTGACCCGGACAAATCTGCTTTGAACTATAATTTCGAAACTCAATTTATGTATATATACATATAAACGTAATATACATAATCATTCTAATAACTGCTTGATATTTAATTACTGAAATCCTATTTTAATAATAAAATTTGGTTACTTGCTAAAGTTTAGTGCCATTTTTAGTGCCACTATTTTGCATAATCCTGAAGTAATTTCTGACTATGACCGTGACCATGGAGTATATTACAAATGGGAATCATTATTTAAGATTACACATTTTTTTTAGTGTATTTAGATTGTTCACTCTTTCCACGCTTTGATGGAGGTGCGCATACTTTCATATGATCCGCTAGATTTTTGGTTCCATAATCTCTTATTACACCGTCGACATCTTTCTTTTTAATTATACACTTTCCACATTTTGAACAACGAGCAAAGAGTAAACAACACAGAATTATTCACCGGTTCGGTTCCTTAATGAGACGAAACAATTTCCCAGCATTCACTTTTTCTCTTGTGGTTTTGAACAAGCACCTATTTGTTGGAATCGACGCCTTTCTCAACCTCCAACCTCCTCAATATTAAATCCATCCATATTAACAAATAAGGAGTTAATTTCGACATGACATGTCAAGGGAACGTTATATTAGCACATCAACCGAAAATCTCTGAATGGTCAATGTAAAGATGTGATGTGATGTGAAAAGTAATTCTTAGTCATACAGTGAATTTCTCACGGAGAGAGTGAAACAGATGAGAAGCAGGCGAATGCCGTTTGCCTGTACCTTGCTCTGGACAATCGCACTGTAACAGAACGCAAAGGAAGGATCCTTTTACGATATGGTGTCAGTGTGTCTGACGTCTGTCGGTGGAAATCTTCGTTGCTTTAAGAAAGAGGCGACAATACTTTTGCATGGCAAATCATTATTCACTCCGTGGGCACCAGTATCGACTACAGAATTCTACAACGCGCATTTTTCTTTGGAATATATTTTTCTCTTTTCAAAAATTAAACGGGAATAAAACCGGGTCAGGAGCAGCTTGAACCGACCCGTTGACCCGTGACCCGTTTCCATCTCTGATGAGTAGCTCTAATGCATGAACAATAAATGTATTTTCATATACTCAGAATGATCGTAGCAAAAGATTCCAACCGCTTATGGCGCAAGAGTGATTTGAATTTCGGATATTTTAAGTAAGCCGCATATAAGGGGTGGTAAAATAATAGAAACCCCAGTGATAAGTTTCTAGTGTTCTTTAAGATGTGGTTGGCAGACAATTTTTTCGAAGTAAAGCTAATATTTTGAGTGAAATGGATGCAAATAAATCTTGAGTCAAGAGTGAGTATTCTTCCGATGGGAAATCTTCAATATACAAGACATGAGTGAAGATGCTGCCGGAAGGAACACTAATAAACACAATCCCGACGTGTTCTGTTTGGCTGGATTTTGTCCGTCGAGGTTCCGCTCTGTCATCATTTTATTTGCCGAGATTGTGTTTGCTGTTGTTTTGTTCTCTCGGTGTTTTTGATGTCCGTGTTCTGGTTTTTGCAGTTCGTCTGGGGTCCACAGACAGAATGAAATAGCAGATGTCAGTCGATGTTTCGCCCTATCGGCGTTTTGGTTGTCGGGACTTTGTTGTTGTTTCATACTCTCGATGTTTTGGATGTCGGTGTTCAGTTTTTTGCACTTCGTCTGTGGGCCACAGATATAATAAAACGGCAGATAAAATATTAATTATCTGACTGAACGTTTTCAAGTTCAAATCCAAATCATTCCTTACAGAGGAAAATGGATTTTATGTCTTTTTCTTCAGACGTATGTCCCTTAAATTTTGAGGTCTGTGAATTTTCTAAGTTATTTTTCGCTTCATAGCTTCGAAAGCCTAATAACCCCTAAAATTAAAAAAGGTTCTAGTATCCAAAATAGATTAAATGTAACCTTTCAGATTTTAGGAGTGAAGCAACACCGGAAATTTTGTTTCCTCTACCTTACAGTTAGCCTGAAAATTTACTTTAAGAACAAAAACAAAGAATCAACACATTCTGAGGCAGAAATGGGTCCCCTTACTTTTGAACAATTCAAATATGTTTGGGAGTTGTATCTTTTGTTCCGATGTAATGGCAACAGTCATGACCCACATGACACTCAAGATTCTTACCCATAGTGCATCGCTGCACTCCTATCAAAAGCTAAGCGAGTGCTGAATTACCCCTCTGTTCCACCTGATGATGGGGTGAATGTTGCCCTGAAAGTGGTAGTGGGGTATTTTAATCTGAAAATAGTTTCATCTTTTATTAAATATCGTACCAAGACGGTGAAGTTTTATTTCATTTGACACATTTGTACAAAGTTACTCTTTCATCTATAATTCAAATCCACCAAATTCACTCCCCTTCTGTCGAATACGTTAGACTAAGGGAAAAGTTTAAACGCTCTGGTATTCAGAAAAGCCATATACAGTGCACTAGTATAATATCTTGGAAATAGCGCCCTTTTACAAATAAGAGTTTGCAGATATTTCCACCTTTCTTCTGACACTACATGCATCCTCCGAGAAACATCCGAAAATATATTATGCTTTAAAGCTGAGTCGTGAGGATTTAAATCTGAGCGCAGTATAATAGCAACCCCTAACACCTAGACTTTTCTTTTACACTTCAGTCGCTTTTCAACTATGTAAACCTATTAATCACTGGGTTTTTTCAATATCAGAAGACGGTGCACGTTTAATGATATAGGATTATAAGGGCGAAAGTGATTTCTGACTTTCAGAGTGTAAGAAGTGGTCTTTCAAAACTTTTGTTAGTTATGCACTGCACTTTCTCATTCATTTGAACTCATCCACGTCTTGCAGACCATTTATTGTTATTTATTTTTTATGTAATGTTGCATTAATCATTTTTTATTCGAATAGGTCACAGTCCTCTGCTTTAACGAAGTTACGTATGATTTATCTATAATTGCAGCCTCACCATTATCTATGATTAAAATAATACAGAGCCGAGAGCTGTCAGAGAAAAAAATAACAGACTTGGGTTCAAAACTTAAGAATGGACACGGTAAAATGCAGACGACATGTTGGTGTTTTGTAATGTTGACATTTTATGCTCTTGGTCTTTTGTCCTGTCGATGCTTTGTGTGTTGTTTTTTCTTGTTAGTGTTTTGTGATGTCGACATTTTGTCTTGCTTTGTTTTGTTTTGTGTTTTCGGTGCTTCGTGCTGTTGTTTTACCGTGTTAGTAATTTGTCCTGTCGGTGTTTTGGCCTAACCGTTTTTTATTATTTTATTTTTGTCCTGCAAATGCTGGTGCTTTGTGCTGTTTGTGGTTTGGCCTTTTGATGATATATGCTGTTGTTTTTTCCTGTTAGTGTTTTGCAATGCCGACATTTTGTCTTGCTGGTGGCTTGTTCTGATTTGTCTTTTTTGGTGCTTTGTGCTGTTTTGTCCTTTCCGTGTTTTGCGCTTTTTTTCTAATTTCAGTGTTTCATGCTGTTGTATTATCCTGTTAGTAATTTGTTCAGTCAGTATTCATTCCTGTCGGTGTTTTGGCCTATTAGTTTTTTGTACTGTTGATATTTAACTCCGTTGGCGCTTTGTGCTGTAGGTGAACTGTGCTGTTGGAGTTTTGCCCTGTCCGTGCTTTTGTACTATTAGTGCTTTTTCCTGCTGGCGTTTTGGCCTCTCGGTACTTTGTGCTGTTGGTGCTTTTTCCTATTGCCCTCTCGGTACTTTGTGCAGTTGGTATTTTTTCCTATTGGCGTTTTAGCCTCTCAGAACTTTGTACTGTTGGCGCTTTTTCTTATTGGCGTTTTGGCCTCTCGGTACTTTGTGCTGTTGGTGCTTTTTTCTATTGGCGTTATGGCCTGTCGGTACTTTTTACTGTTGGTGCTTTTTCCTATTGGCGTTTTGGCCTGTCGGTACTTTGTGCTGTTGGTGCTTTTTCCTATTGGCGTTTTGGCCTCTCGGTACTTTGTGCTGTTGGTGCTTTTTCCTATTGGCGTTTTGGCCTCTCGGTACTTTGTGGAGTTGGTGTTTTTTCCTATTGGCGTTTTGGCCTGTCGGTACTTTTTACTGTTGGTCCTTTTTCCTATTGGCGTTTTGGCCTCTCGGTACTTTGTGCTGTTGGTGCTTTTTCCTATTGGCGTTTTGGCCTCTCGGTACTTTGTGGAGTTGGTGTTTTTTCCTATTGGCGTTTTGGCCTGTCGGTACTTTTTACTGTTGGTGCTTTTTCCTATTGGCGTTTTGGCCTCTCGGTACTTTGTGCTGTTGGTGCTTTTTCCTATTGGCGTTTTGGCCTCTCGGTACTTTGTGGAGTTGGTGTTTTTTCCTATTGGCGTTTTGGCCTGTCGGTACTTTTTACTGTTGGTCCTTTTTCCTATTGGCGTTTTGGCCTCTCGGTACTTTGTGCTGTTGGTGCTTTTTCCTATTGGCGTTTTAGCCTCTCAGTACTTTGTACTGTTGGCGCTTTTTCTTATTGGCGTTTTGGCCTCTCGGTACTTTGTGCTGTTGGTGCTTTTTTCTATTGGCGTTATGGCCTGTCGGTACTTTTTACTGTTGGTGCTTTTTCCTATTGGCGTTTTGGCCTCTCGGTACTTTGTGGAGTTGGTGTTTTTTCCTATTGGCGTTATGGCCTGTCGGTACTTTTTACTGTTAGTGCTTTTTCCTATTGGCGTTTTGGCCTCTCGGTACTTTGTGGAGTTGGTGTTTTTTCCTATTGGCGTTATGGCCTGTCGGTACTTTTTACTGTTAGTGCTTTTTCCTATTGGCGTTTTGGCCTCTCGGTACTTTGTGGAGTTGGTGTTTTTTCCTATTGGCGTTATGGCCTGTCGGTACTTTTTACTGTTGGTGCTTTTTCCTATTGGCGTTTTGGCCTCTCGGTACTTTGTGCTGTTGGTGCTTTTTCCTATTGGCGTTTTAGCCTCTCAGTACTTTGTACTGTTGGCGCTTTTTCTTATTGGCGTTTTGGCCTCTCGGTACTTTGTGGAGTTGGTGTTTTTTCCTATTGGCGTTATGGCCTGTCGGTACTTTGTGGAGTTGGTGTTTTTTCCTATTGGCGTTATGGCCTGTCGGTACTTTGTGGAGTTGGTGTTTTTTCCTATTGGCGTTATGGCCTGTCGGTACTTTTTACTGTTGGTGCTTTTTCCTATTGGCGTTTTGGCCTCTCGGTACTTTGTGCTGTTGGTGCTTTTTCCTATTGGCGTTTTAGCCTCTCAGTACTTTGTACTGTTGGTGCTTTTTCCTATTGGCGTTTTGGCCTCTCGGTACTTTGTGGAGTTGGTGTTTTTTCCTATTGGCGTTATGGCCTGTCGGTACTTTGTGGAGTTGGTGTTTTTTCCTATTGGCGTTATGGCCTGTCGGTACTTTGTGGAGTTGGTGCTTTTTTCTATTGGCGTTATGGCCTGTCGGTACTTTTTACTGTTGGTGCTTTTTCCTATTGGCGTTTTGGCCTCTCGGTACTTTGTGCTGTTGGTGCTTTTTCCTATTGGCGTTTTAGCCTCTCAGTACTTTGTACTGTTGGTGCTTTTTCCTATTGGCGGTTTTGGCCTCTCGGTACTTTGTGGAGTTGGTGTTTTTTCCTATTGGCGTTTTGGCCTGTCGGTACTTTTTACTGTTGGTCCTTTTTCCTATTGACGTTTTATCTTGTCGGTTTCTTGGTGTAGGTCCTTTGACCCAGACCTGAGTGATGAAGGAGTAAATAATCTACTCTTTATTCTGTTTTTCGCGGTCTTACCACAATAAGTCGATGACATGTATTTAAATCAGGCGAATGTTCAGGCCATGTGAGGTATTGATCTTCGTCGGCAGATTCCTTGAAGCACGATTGTTAGCCATAACTTTAGAAGAACAATGCTTGAACCATGGAGTGCCTATGGTCCCTTAAACGGTCTAAATCGGAAAATCACCATAAAACTAGCATGACTTCCCAAATTGATTTTAACTCGATCACTGAACGTGTATCTGAAACGAAATTGAAAACACGCAAAGTAAATCCCTACTACTGATTTTCCTTCGTTGAATATAACACTAGCAACTACGTGTACACAATTTCACTGGGACGTTTTGGTAAACTATCAAGTGTCTATGTCATTTTTTAGTAAAATACACTGACGGAAAAAAAATCCCAACACCACGAAAAAATAGTTGTAGAGGAATGAAATGGCGGCAATACATTTGTATAGGTAACATATTTAATCGATTAAGGTTTCAAGATCACAGCTTATTGTAAGCGCGAGAAGAGCCATTTTAAATGTCAAATGCTGGTAGATTATTAACCGGTGTAACCGCCAGAATGTTGAATGCAAGCACGCAAACGTTCATGCATTGTATCGTACAGGTGCTGGATGTCAGTTTGTGGGATGGAGTTCCATGCCTGTTGTACTTGGTCGGTCAATACAGGGACGGTTAATACTGGTTGGGGGTGACGCTGGAGTTGTCGTCCAATGATGTCCCATACGTGCTCGATTGGTGAAAGATCTGGTGATCTAGCAGGCCACGACAACTTGCCGACACTCTGTAGAGCATGTTGGGTTACAACAGCGGTATGCGGGCGAGCGTTATCCTGTTGGAAAACACCCCCTGGAAGGCTGTTCATGAATGGCAGCACAACAAGTTGAATCACCAGACCGACGTACAACTGTGCCGTCAGGGTGCGTAGGATAACCACGAGAGTGCTCCTGCTGTCATAGGAAATTGCTCCCCAGACCATAACTCCAGGTGTAGGTCCAGTGTGTCTCGGCCGCAGACAGGTTGGTTGCAGTCGCTCACCTGGCTTCCTTCTAACCAACACACGGCCATCACTGGCACCCAGGCAGAACCGGCTTTCATCAGAAAACACAACAGATCTCCACTCCGTCCTCCAAAGAGCTCTAGCTTGACACCACTGACGTCACAAACGGCAGTGGTTTGGAGTAAGTGGAATGCACGCTACAGGGCGTCTGGCTCGGAGCTGTCCTTCAAGTAACCGATTTGTAACAGTTCGTTGTGTCACTGTGGGGGCAACTGCAGCTCAAATTGCTGGCGCAGACGCGGTACGATGCGCCACGGCCATACGCCGTACACGGCGGTCTTCCCTCTCAGTAGTGCCACGTGGCCGGCCGGAACCCGGTCTTCTTGAGGCAGTACCTTCCCTTGACCACCGCTGCCAACAATCATGCACAGTGGCTACATTCCTGCCAAGTCATTCTGCAATATTGCGGAAAGAAAATCCACCTTCTCGTATCCCTATTACACGACCTCGTTCAAACTCCGTGAGCTGTTGATGATGGCTTCTTCGTCTTCTTAAAGGCGTTCTTGACTAACATCAACACACTACGTCGAATCTCAAAGATAACTAACGCTCACGAACGTTACAGCTCGTATTTACAGCAAACCTGCTTTGCATGTTCCGAGGGGCGCTACTAGCGCCACACGTATGCGCCGAGCGCGAAATTTGCATAGACGTCATCTTACAGATGTACTCTCACCGCCTACCAACTGTCGTTTATCTAACACAACCCCTTCTTGGTGTTGGGATTTTTTTTCCGTCCGTGTATCTCTTAAATAGTAAGAAAAGAAAGTATTTAATCGTAAGGTTCCCTGAATCAACTTAGCAAACATAAACTTAATATGTTATACAGAACAAGAAGTTTGAGAGAAAATATCCTCACCTTGTGAAAGTCTTACGTTCCATTTAATTCAGCAAATGTGAAACATGCACGTACAATGTTTATGCAGGCTTGTGATGTGCGATGCAACCGTTACGAGGCTATGCTCCAGAACAGATTTGCAGAATGTTCCGCCAACGCCTAGAATCAACATCAATTCTGTTTAAGGTTGTCCTTTTATCTCTAAAGAGACACGTTTGCAATCGAAGCTAAAGTCGGGTACGTCGCTTATAAGTTAAATGTTTCGTGTCACTAACAACTTAACGACTCAGTCAGGAAGTTTCCAGCGGTGAATAATATGAAATGATCACGGAATCAGCGACTCCGACGCGGAAACAGTTGTCCCCAAACTGCTTAAGGCTCATTCAGAGGAGTAATTTCCTGGATATTCCGGACTTGAGAGTTCTGGAGATGGCGCAGAAACGCAGGATTTGAAATACCAGAGGAGAATCATGAGATCGTAAGTGCGCAGGCGTAGAGCGCTTTTACTTCATCTTTCTAAAAATTAAATAAGCCGTAAATGATGATTATTGGTATGCTTTTAGGTAGAATCTACATCATTTTTGAAAAGTAACTGAAGTACTGCATTTTTTTAGAAATATTTCCAAAGTGATGCCTCCTAAGAGGCCTAGTTTTCAGAAAAGCTGGTTACTGACTAATATTTCGAGTTGGATCCAGGCATCATCAGACATGGGCATTGCGTTTGGCTGATGGCCTAGATCTGTTCCTTCCTCGGAACCAATGACCCTAAATTACGAAAGGACGGCTCTTATAAACAGCTTCAGATGATCCCGGAGCTTGTTAAAAACAGCAGAAATTCTATATCAGCCATCATTTAATAATAGTTCTCGATTGAATATGCTTGGTGTACTTATTTGCCTAAATATTGCACGTCACAACTTATGAAATTGCGACACATTTCTATAGTACTTATGTATAAGAGAAAAGGATCCATAATATTTTCCCTCAAAAACTATTACTTACGAAACTTGTTAAGCTCTTCCTCGAATTGCTAGTCCTTTTGATTACCTAACAGGTACTTTTACAGCAAGTCGATATTTGTGTGAAATTAAATCGAAATACTCTCAAGAAAACCTGACGACCTTAAAATACAACACTTCTCTTATTCTCTATTCACTACAACGGCTCGTATTGTGCACGGATCCAACGTCGAGGCATCCTCACAGTCCGTGGAGGTTAATGCAACCGCAATTCGCAGTCACAATTGTGTCTGCGTGCTAGCTTTGCACTTGAGCCGTGGTTTGTTTGGACGTAACGTGGCTTGCAAAGGAAACGCCGGATTTGAGAGTCATCTTCCTGTATGCATCTAAACTGAGCCATTCTTCAAGAATTGCTGCTCAAAACGTTAACAAAGCGTTTGGGGAGAATATAGCTAACAAATGAGCCATTCGGGATTGGTTTGTGAAGTTTCGAAGCGAAGATACGGACTTGCAAAACGATGCACATGATCACCGACCTGTTGCTATTTCTGACGATGTTCTGTTACGTGTCGTTGAAGCAGACCCCGACGAACTTGTTGTGAGATAGCGTCAGAGGTAGGTGTACACCACACGACAGTTGTTCGGCATCTGGCTGTGCTGGGTATGGTCAAAAAGATGAACGTGTGGAAGCAGCATGAGTTGACAACTGCCAACAAGACTAGGTGTTTGGAAGTCTGCACGTCGCTGCTTCCCAGAAATAAACAGGGACCTCTACTGCATCGAATCGTCACTTGCTACGAGAAGTGGGTCATTTATGACAATCGAAAACGATCTGCACAATGGTTAAGGAAAGCACAGCCTGCTGGACGGCATCCTAAGCCACCTCTACACACCAAGAAGATGATGCTCCTTGTCTGGTGGTACATAGCCGGGATAATTCATCGGAGTTTCTTAGCAAGAGACAGAACGTTATTGTGCTGAATTACATGAGATGCACCGGAAATTGCAGCAGAAACATACGGCTTTGGTCAACAGACATTGTGTTCTTCTGCTCCAGGACAACGTCCGCCCTCATGTCGCACAACGAACGATGCTGACACTAAGTGCCTTGGGCTATGGAGCATTAATTTACCCTGCTTATTCCCTGGACTTGTCTCCTACAGCCTATCATCCGTTTCGTCGCCTGGATCACTTCCTGTCCGGGAAACAGTTCACGACAGACAACGAGGTTCAACGTGCAGTTGATGACTTCTTCGGGTCCCAGCCACAGGACAATCATCTGTTTTGTCGCCTGGATCACTTCCTGTCCGGGAAACAGTTCGCGACAGACAACGAGTTTCAACGTGCAGTTGATGACTTTTTCGGGTCCCAGCCACAGGACTATCATTTGTTTCGTCGCCTGGATCACTTCCTGTCAGGGAAAGAGTTCACGACAGACAACGAATTTCAACGTGCAGTTGATGACTTCTTCGGGTCCCAGCCACAGGACTATCATCTGTTTCGTCGCCTGGATCACTTCCTGTCCGGGAAACAGTTCACGACAGACAACGAGGTTCAACGTGCAGTTGATGACTTCTTCGGGTCCCAGCCACAGGACAATCATCTGTTTCGTCGCCTGGATCACTTCCTGTCCGGGAAACAGTTCACGACAGACAACGAGGTTCAACGTGCAGTTGATGACTTCTTCGGGTCCCAGCCACAGGACTATCATCTGTTTCGTCGCCTGGATCACTTCCTGTCCGGGAAACAGTTTACGACAGACAACGAGGTTCAACGTGCAGTTGATGAATTCTTCGGGTCCCAGCCACAAGACCTTTTTTAGTTCCGAGAACCTGACCTCGCCGGACAGATGGCAACTATGTGTCGATGCCGAGGGGGATTATTTTGCCTAGGTAAGTTCTCCTACCTTTCCGTTCTCGCCGTCCACGTGTGCTGGTCCTTTACCGGACATTTCATTCGCTCCAACCCAATAATAATAAGTATTATTTTTGAAAAACTTAACAGTGGAAATACTTACTATTGCTATCGCCATAGTTTAGTTAGTGCTTACTTTTACGACACGCCTATCTTCTTTCACAGATTTTGCAACAGTAACATTCATTAATACATCTACTAAGTATCGCTCAGGAATTAGTAAACTGTTTGTCATTATGATTTAATTCCACTTGGAATGAACAGGACTGTAGCTAGATGTGGATGTGAGTGACGCAAATAAGTGCAATGTGTTGTACGTACATAAATGTATACTCTCGAATCACTCGTTTTATTTCACACAGACAAAGATCTTGGCATGCGAAAGATGCATAGGATAAATTATCTACAAAGAGTAACAAGATACTCTCTCGATTTTTTTTCTTCAGGTAGGTATGTTTTTTCTAGTACTTAAATTCCCACATTTATGCGATATTTTGCTTTAAGTGCGTCACGCGAATTTTTTTCCCAGAAAAAAAAAAGGTACTATTTATGTGGGATAAAATTATTTGACGTACTTACTGTACAGAAACGAAACTTTCTAAAATGAAATACATAAAATAAATGTTGAATGATTCTAGAGGCTCTGATGCTTGTAAAATAATTCTAAACTTACACTGGCATAAAATTGCGATCTATCATCCTTTCGGAAACTTTTTCTCAGCCGAAGATGCAATTCAAACATAATTCTATTGGTTTTGCAATTCAAATTTTGCCGTTTTTGAGTGAATCACAAATCAGTCTCCGTTTTTCTTCGTAAGACTTCGTTGCAGCGAGAACACAATGTCGACGAACGCAATTTGAATTTACAAAGTAAAATTTCCTTCCAAAAGAAATAGTATTAAGGTTCTTTGAACTTTGTTTCAAGGACGTTTGAAACCAATAAAGGAAATAATACGCTTTATATTTTGATAAATTATTTCGAATCGTGAAGAAAAACTGAAATTTGAAAATACGCAGAATATACACGTACATATCAGATTTCCTATTCAGATAAACTTACCGAAACAAAAATAATGGACACTGCTTTTACCAGAACTGAAGATTTAGAGGTTGATGAGACAGCTTTATATACAATAGGTAATTAATACAGACATTTGACGTGGACCAGGAATATCAAACAAAGGTCTTCGGTCTTTCCAGGTTTATAAGTGAGTCACGGAAAAATTCTCATTGGCCGCCACCGGGAATCGAACCCAGAGTATTCCAGTTACGCACCGGATATGCTTCCACCACACCACAGCGGCCTCGAATTCCTCCAGATTCACACATGCTAACTGCCAAGCCAAGTTGGCAGGTTGCTTCTTGGAGCCCCGCACAATGCTGGGGATTCACCAAAGATGGTAAGCAGCAACTGAAGAAATCATTAGAAGGCGAATGAATAATTAATACAGACATAACTGGAAGACCCTGGGTTCGATTCCCGGTGGCGGCCAATGAGAATTTTTCCGTGACTCACTTATAAACGTGGAAAAAGCGAAGACCTTTGTTTGATGTTCCTGGTAAATGTCAAATGTCTGTATTAATTATTCATTCGTCTTTTAATTATTTCTTCAGTTGCTGCTTACCATTTTTGGTGAATCCCCAGCATTGTGCGGGGCCCGAAGAAGCAACCTGCCAAATTGGCTTGGCAGTTAGCATGTGTGAGTCTGGAGGAATTCGAGGACGCTGTGGTGTAGTGGAAGCATATCCGGTGCGTTACTGGAAGACCCTGGGTTCGATTCTCGGTGGCGGCCAATGAGAATTTTTCCGTGACTCACTTATAAACGTGGAAAGAGCGAAGACCTTTGTTTGGTGTTTATATACAGTAGGTAACTGATGCTTATAATAGATATCAAGGGAGGGCCACATCTAAGAAGAAATTAACCCTTTAACCAGCTGGAACGATTTAATTCTGGGTTAGGAAATTGGAACGAAATAAGCTCAAACTTGCTGGCTAAGAAGTGGGACGAACGGGGCTAGAAGTTAACCAGTTAAACTTTGCATCAGAAAGCGCTGCTTAACTCTGTTATCCAAAATGGTCATTTAGGGGGGGGGCACATCTTGACTGATTACCTGCAAAAAGGGCTATAACAATGGCAATGAACCTAAGAAAGGACAGACGTTTGAGTCACTTGTTTCTACCCAGTGCCATGATGTCCGTATCAGGGGGACTAATCCCACCTTCCTTTATCATGCATTGGGTTATGGAGCAAAGAGTAAAAGGGGTAGAAGGGAGCGCTTATCACCACTCCCAGGATTATAAATCTTTGGGAAAACAATTCCTTTCCCCTTTCACTGAGATGAGAGAGGGAAAGGAATTGTTTTACCGTACCTTTCGTAAAACCCGGCTGCTATGTGAACATTTCTGTTTGGACAAAGGATGTAAAACCTCGCGTGAAGAACGCCAACTCTCATAGAGATGGCGTGAAACAGGCGACGACAGCGCCACTACAATCTAAGAGATCATGTGCTATGCCGGGAAGCAAACATTCGGGAACAAAAGACGTTACGGGACTACGTCAGTGAAGTTTTTCTTTGATCCACGATGATTTCCTTCGATCTGATTACTATTTCCTTAGAACAGCTTTTTGTTGTTGTTGTTGTTGTTGTTGCTGTTTTCTGATATCCCGCCCGTCCCTTATTTTGGTGAGAAAAATATGCCACTACATTAGTATTACTATTTAAAGTAAATTTTAGCAAATATCATAGTTAGGTCAAAGGATCCGTAGGAAATGCAGACAATCCCTAATATTTGGCATAACTGAAAATGTTTCTGAAAAACTGAAGAACAAACAAAAGCCTTAACTAACTCGATTGGCGTAACAAAACTAACATATCCGATTTGCGAAGTGAATATGCTACCGAGAAGGTAACAATCACGTGCTGTGAGTAGCTCGGCTGAGAGTGCTTTACCAGAATTGAAGTCTACAGAAATACGCATGAGCAATCTGCTCCGGCATCAAAGTGTTTGTTGGTTTCCGTGCACTGCATCTTATATTCTAGTGGCTGAGGACTGACTGTTGGCCAGAATTGAAGTCAACAGAAATACGCATGCGCAGTCTGCTCCGGCATTTTCTATCTTGGGATATCGCAGCGCTAGTTACGTCTCGCCGAGCCTTAACTTCTTCTCAGTTAGATATTCTTTGGTTTGGGGAGCGCAGAAAAGTTTGGGCACCATTTGGTTCATATACATCGGCCGTCTAAAGGGTTAATAGATCAGGGTATATTTCAAAAGCAACTGGAGTTTTTGATTTTTGATTGGAAGTTTAACGACCACCGTGAGCAACTCAGTGGGCTATAAGCAGTCGCCCGTCCCTAATTTAGGGTCAATGGTTCCAGGGAAGGGAGAGAGCCAGTGCCGTAAGACAAACACAACATCCATGCCTCACCGGGATTCGAACCCGGACCCCTTTCGGAGGAATGATCAGAGGCCATCGGTTAGACCAATGCGTCACCGCGGCAAACTGGAGTTGCAGACCACCCGTTATCCGCGAGGGATCCGTCCCAAGATCCGCAGGGCATGCCTGAAACCGCATATAGCACCAAACCCTATGTATATACACTGGCGCAAAGTGAAAAAAGAACACCAAGAAGGAGACGTCTGATACCAACAAAATTCATACAGCATAATAACGGAACACAGAGAATAACGTGATCAAAACTTCATGGCAAAATACAGCTGTATTTGCTGGTAAACTGAAAAATAACATTTCCATGTAACATGGTTAGTACGAGGTTGAACCGCCATGAACTGCGTCACACTGTGCAATTCTGGCATGGAGTCTGTCGTACAGATGTTGGATGTAAGTTTGGGGTATTGAGTTCCAAGCATCCTCAACCTGGACGCGTAAATCGGGGATGGCCGTGGCTGGCCATGGAGACCGGATAAGTTGTTGTACCATAAAATCCCACACGTGCTCAATGTGGGACAAATCCGGTGAACGTGCAGGCCATGGAAGTTGTCTCACACCCTGAAATGCATGTTACGTTGCACGTACCGTGTGTAGTCGGGCGTTACCTTGCTGGTAAACACCACGATGGACCGACCTTTCAAATGGCACAAAAACGGGATGAATGATGTTGTTGATGTAGGAGGTGCTGTTTAAAGTACCCAGTACAAACACCAGTTGTATACGGGAGTGATAGCTAATCGTTCCCCACACCTGAGACCAGGTGTAGGCCCTGTGTGTCGCTGGCGGATGCAAGAAGTGTGGAGACGCTCCCCAGTGCGTCTGCGAACACGCATATGGCCATCGGAGGCTCCCAAGCAGAATCTGCTTTCATCGCTGAACACGACATATCGCCATTGCGTTCTCCAGTGCAGACGTTGGCGACAACACTGCAGCCGTTCCTGACGGTGGGCTAGAGTCAGAGGTACACATGCCAGAGGCACACGTGCACGTAGTCCTGCATCCAGTAGACGGTTGCGGATTGTTCGCACAGTCACCTCAGGTGCAACGGCAGCTCAGGTTTGCGTCGCAGTGGATGTTCTGCTTGACAACGCCGCTCTTCTTATGCGTCGATCGGTCCGCTCATTAGTCCGTCTGTGACTCCCGGTTCCACGTCTTCTCGTGTAGGAATGTTCCTCGGACCATCTACGCCACCATCGTACCACCACCGATACTTCCCGTCCAATTCGCTCCGCAATACGACGATACGACCACCCGGCCTCGCGGAGTCAGACTACACGACCTCGCTCAAAGTCCGATAACTGCTGAAATCGTACAGGTCTTCCATGTCCAGGCATTGCAGCTTCTTCAGGGTCTTCGCACGTGTCCGTACGCCGACGAATGATTATATTCACTTCGCCGTACTCCTTAAATACCACCGACGATAATTTGCATATTATGCCGTGCTGTGGCGTATGCGCTCACCGGTTGGTCCCGAAATTAACATCACACCTACGTAATCTCGACCCCATTAACATATGTAAATTTCATGATCGTCCGCCAATTTCTTATTTGTGTTCTCTTTTCACTTTCCGGTAATGTATAATACTATGTTTTTTTCTATACATACATACATGCCTATTATAAAGTTTATAAATTAGGCGTAATGAGAGATTAACAACAATAAATAATAATAAAATAGAACAACTATAACATTATACTGTAATAAGAGTTATGTGAATGTGTAACTAATACGAATTTCTTTTTCTTTGTTCATAATTTCACGGATAGAAGTTTCGTTCTCACTGTAGACCATAGCCTCCTCAGCATACAGTTTTTTTACTTCCTTCATTAAGTAGTGAACTTCCACCTTTTCACTTAAAGGACGTTCTTTAGGACTTCTCTTTGGCATATACGAATTTTGCCGCCTCGGTGGCGCAGTGGTCAAAGCGATGGCGTCTGATCATTCGTCCGAAAGGTGTCCGGGTTCGAATCCCGGTAGGGCATGGATGTCGTGTTTGTCTTACGGCACTGGCTCTCTCCCTTCCCTGGAGTCAGTGACCCTAAATTAGGGACTGGCGACTGCTGATAGCCTATTGGGTTACTCACGGTGGTCGTTAAACCTCCAATCAAAAAAAAAAAAAAAAAAAAACCGACGAATTGCCAGTATCACTACTCTTGTGCTCTGGGGCCATTATCAAGTAAAATAAGAGTTACTTGAACACAAGTACTGCGATACCGCGACAGTCGATCTGATAACCGAAACGGCTACTATTATATATATTAATATATATATATATATATCATCATCATCATCATCATTGTCAACCATTATCAATCCACTGCTGGACGAAGGTCTCCCCAAGTTTCCTCCACAACGGTCTGTCTTGTGCCAGTCTCCTCCATGTCACTCCCGCATATTTAATGTGGTCTTTTTCTGGGTCTTTTCCTGTCCCTTGGAATCCAATCTAAAATTTCGGCTGTCCATCTATGGTCTGTCCTTCTGGCAGTATGTCCAGCCCATTGCCATTTCAGGGATTTAACTCTGATCATGATGTCTTCCACTCTCGTCATTTTTCGGATCCACGAGTTCCTCTTCTTTTCTCTCCTGGTTATACCAAGCATGCACCTCTCCATGCTTCTTTGAGTTGTCTGCAGCCTTTGTATGTCTCTTTTAGTTAAGGTCCACGTCTCTGCACCATACGTAAGCACTGGAAGGATGCATTGATCAAACACTTTTCTTTTAAGACATAATGGCATATTGCTCTTGAAAATTATGCTGTTTCTTCCAAAAGCTCTCCAGGCAAGTTTTGTACGCCGATTAATTTCTTCATCAATGTGACCCTCACTTGATATCTGCTGTCCAAGATAAACATATGTATCTGTTATCTCCAGTTTTTCTCCATCAATCGATAAATCTTCATTTCTTGTAAAAGCATTGAACATCACTTTTGTCTTCTGAAAGTTCATTTTTAATCCCACTTCTTTACTCTTGTCAGCAAGTTCCTGGATCATACTCTGCAGCTCTGATGGGGTAGTTGCAAAAATGACTACGTCATCAGCAAAACGAAGGTGGGTTAGATAATCTCCATTAATCTTTATCCCTTTGTTTTCCCAGTTCAGTGATTGAAAGACATTTTCCAATGTAGCATTAAAGAGCTTCGGAGATATGGTGTCACCTTGTCTCACTCCCTTTCCAATTTTTATGTGTGTTGTATTTTCAAACAGCCGAATCTTTGCACTTGCATTTTCATAGATGTTATTAATAATATTAATGTATGCATCTTCAATACCGCAGGATTTCAGAGCCGTGGTAACTGCTGATGGTTTCACCGAATCAAAGGCTTTTTCATAATCGATAAAAGCCATGCACAATGGAAGTTCATATTCCCTCGCTCTTTCAATTAGTTCTCTCAGTACGTGGATATGATCTATTGTGCTGTAGCCACTCCCTGAATCCAGCTTGTTCTCTCGATTGAGCCATGTCCAGTGTTACCTTCAAGCGGTGTGAAAGAACTTTAGTGAAGATTTTATAAACCACTGATAGGAGGCTGATAGGTCTGTAGTTCCTGAGATCCTCAATGTCACCTTTTTTATGTAGCAGGATCATTGTAGCGTTGTTCCAATCCTCAGGAATCTTCCTTTCATTAAGGCATCGAGTGAAAATTTGGGCGAGTACTGTTTCAATTTCTCCACTTGCTTCTTGTATGATGTCTATAGTAATTCCATCTTCTCCTGAAGCTTTCCCCGCTTCATGTTCTTGATTGCATGAGCAACTTCTGCTGGGAGGACTGGAAGAACTCTGGTACCTTTCATGATGTCTGGAGTACATGTATCATCCCTTTCATATAATTTGGAGTAGAAATCTTTCACTCTTGTCAAAATTTCGCCTCTATTTCTTGTTATAGAACCATCTTCTTTTCTCAGAGCCATAATCTGTTTTCTTCCCTTACTGAGATGTCCCTTTGCTATCTTAAGGCTTTGGTTGTTTTCAATTGCTTTCCTCACTAGCTCACAGTTGAATTTCCTTACGTCTTCAGTGATACTTTTTCGTGTTGTCTTGCATAGCTCTATATATTCCACTTTGGAAGTCACATCTTCTTTAGTTGTCCTCATCTCTCTTCTTTTTTGCATCAACATTTTGGTTTTTCCTGATAATTTGTTCACATGCAACTTGTTCTTAGACCCAGCTAATTTTGTTGCTGTTTCCATTAGAGCTTTGGTTACTTTTCTGTTAACTTCCGAAGTATCCACTTCTTCCGATGTTAGGCCTTCTAAAAGCAGAGAATCTGTTCTTCAGTTCCAACTTGAAAGTATTATGGTGTTTTTTAAGGTTGGTTATGTCAATACATTTTGTTTGTCTTATGAGCTTGCCACGTTCCAGTTTAGTGTTGAGGTGCATCTTACATCTCACCAATCTATGGTCACTACCTGTGTTGAACTTGTTTAGCACACTGCAGTCTTCGATGACGAATTTTTTGTTACACATAATAAAATCAATTTCACTTGTCGTCCCAATTGGATGTCTCCATGTCCATTTCCTGTGTGGCTTTTTCTTGAAAAAAGGAGTTCAAGATGAAAAAATCCTTCTGTCTCTGCAAACTCAACGAGAGTATTTCCACGCTGGTTTCTGTTGCCGTGACCGAATTTACCTACTAAAGTTTCATTCTGTTGCCGTTGCCCTATTTTTGCATTGAAATCTCCCATAATTATCTTCAAGTGCTGCTTACCTTTATTATTTAGATGACGAATTTCCTCATAAAATTCTTCAATTTCTTCTTCAGGATGACTTGTGGTGGGTGCATAAGTTTGAATAATCTGAGCCTGGTATCTTCTCGATAGTTGGATAACGAGTCGTGCAGCTCTGTCAGAGGAACTTTCAACTTCTACCACTTTATCCTTCAGTTTCTTGTTTATTATAAATCCAACACCACTAGTTCTGCCAGTATCTGTCCCACGATAATAGAAGAGATGTCCACTTTTCAGTTCAATGAGATCTTCTCCTTTTCTCCTTACCTTGTAACGTACCAGGAGATGTGACGTACCTGCCAGAAGGACGCACACGACATAAAGGCAGATAGCAATTAGAATCAATGTCCGCGTAGCTTAATTGGTAGAGCAACTTATTCCGGAATGAGGGGACCCGGGTTCGAACCCCGGCGCGGATAAAAATGACGGAGAAATTTACTTCGTTATAATGGCGCCCGAACTATCCGGATGACCCGACCGTTCAAAATCTCGCATTGGTGTGATGTTATTTCCACACCGCGGGATAGGAAAAATATGAGCAGCAGCACTTCGAAAGAAAAAAAAAAAAAAAGAAAAAGAAGGGGGAGATGATGTAACGTACCAGGAGATGTGACGTACCTGCCAGAAGGACGCACACGACATAAAGGCAGATAGCAATTAGAATCAATGTCCGCGTAGCTTAATTGGTAGAGCAACTTATTCCGGAATGAGGGGACCCGGGTTCGAACCCCGGCGCGGATAAAAATGACGGAGAAATTTACTTCGTTATAACCTCACTTAGCCCGACGATGTCCCACTTGATCCTTTGTAGTTCCTCTTCCAATTCAAGAAGCCTTGAATCAGAAGATAGGGAGCGTCCGTTGTAGGTAGCCAAGGTCAGCATCAAATGGCAGCCTTGTCCGGTCCTCCGGGGATTCTTAGCACCCTCTGCCTTCATGTCGCACTGGCCGCTGCCTTGGCCAGGTACATTCCAGCTGCCGGAGACTGAGGGCCAAGATTTAAGTTGTAGAGTCATTTTGGAGGTGTTTGGCCATAACTCACCACGCTGGCCAAGCGGGTTGGTGAGTGTGGGATAGCATTTCCTCTGATCCCGGTGGTATAGTTATACCGCTATTGGCAGTCGTCAGAGCCCCTTTAGTGGGAACAGGATGCACCACGAGAAGGCGGGGTTGACATTTGTCAAGGAGAGGCTGTGATGTTACGCATCACCTGACCTTACATATATATATATATATATATAAGTGACTGACGGGTGGGTACGTTGGACGAAGGGAAGGGAGGATTCACGTTCCGGGTGGGACGGCGCCGCAAGATTTCATCACACCACTCAGAAGGCGCGCAATTTAAAACATACTGTTTTTTCTGGACTTTTCCATTTAATATTTTTGGACCGTGGTTGACCACAGGTAATTGAAACCGCGGATAAAGGGCGAATACTGTATTAATTTTTTCATACGGAAAAAACGATTAAAAATAAATGAAATAGGTAAACAAATTACGTTTAATTCTCAAATTAAATTAATCTCACCTACCAGGTGAGTCAAAAGTTTTTCGCGTTTTGAGCTACACATAATGTTGGGTCTCCATTCCTGTGCAAAACACGCGGCAGCTTTGACTGGGTACTGTGATGACGTGGAACACATGAGGCTGATTACGTGCATTTAGCTCGGATACACATTTGTGTTATCAGGTGAGCCGAAGATAGAGGATGATAAACGTACTGTTCGAGTGCTCTTACGTCATTATTCGGAAAAAAAGGATTTAACACGGCAACAGAAATTTTGCAATTGAAGGCGAGGGAACAGTGGACAGCAGCACTGCAAGAAAATAGTTCCGGCGTTTCAATGCTGCGAACACCACTGTCGAAGACAAGCCGAGATCAGGATTACAACGACCACCAACACCGACACCCGGGCCGAATCTGTAACAGAGAACCCCGGTACCAGTGCGCGATAGGTGACAGTTCAAGTGAAGTATTTCCAACCCAATATGAGATCCAAACTGCGCCGACCCTCACCCTCTCCTTCCGGTGGTGCAGTTGTCTTTCCCTGAAACCAGTGGACCTAAATTAGGTACGGGCGACTGCTTATAACCCAGTGAGTTGCTCGTGGTGATCGTTAAATCCCCTGACAAAAAAAATAGAAACAATCTTGGGCGTAAACTGTATAGTCTCAGCCCGGCCTCCTAACGTTCCGGTCCGGCCAGTCTATTCAAATTATGGCTCAACCTCTAGCGGATTTTACTTGTGAGTGTAAAAATCCACCATGATCATTGCGAAAGCGTGACTATAGTGTACAATCCCACTATGGCCTTTCAAAAAGCGAAACTATGCTGGTCTGACCATGTTACCCAAATTATGGCTCGACATCTAGCGGATTTTGCTTGGGACTGTATAATTCCACCATGACCTTTGGAAAAGCGGAACTACGCTGGTAAGACGAGGTTACCCAAATTATGGCCCAACCTTTAGTGGATTTTACTTTGGATTGTATAATTCCAGCATGGCATTTCAGAAAGCGTAACTATAGTGTATAATTCCACCATGGCCTTTGAGAAAGCGTGACTGTAATGCATAATTCCACCATGGCTATTCAGAAAGTGTAACTACAGTGTACAATTCCACCATGGCTTTTCAAGAAGCGATGCTATTCTGGTCAGACCGGATTACCCACTTCTAGAGGAATTTTCTTGGAAGTGTATAATTCCGCCATGGCCTTTTAGAAAGCGTAACTGTAGTGTACAAATCCCCCATGGTCTTTGGGAAAATGTAACTAAAGGGTATAATTCTCCCATGGCCTTTGGAAAAACATAACTATGGTGTATAATTTCATCATGGCCTTTGAGAAAACGTGACTACAATGTATAATTCCACCATGACTTTGAGAAAGCGTAACTATAGTGTATAATTCCACCATGGCCTTTCAGAAAGCGTAACTATAGTGTATAATCCCACCATGGCCTTTCAGAAAGCGAAACCATTCTGGTCCGGCCAGGCTACCCAAATTATTGCCCGACCTCTAACGGATTTTACTTGGGAGTGTATAATTCCACCGTGGCTTTTAAGATAGCGTGACTAGTGTGTACAATTCAATTATGACCTTTCAGAAAGCAAATTTATGCTGGTGTCGTCACCTGCAGCAGCGTAGTTCCGTTTAGTAGAACAAAATAAGATTTCAAACCCGTGAGCAGTGGGCTAAAGGCGAAGTGGCGGTTTATCGAAGTTCGTCTGTAATTTTGTTCTGCAGCTCCGTAGGGTTTGTTGTTTCGAAAACGTTAGCGCACCCTATTTAAGTGTATATTGTAAGTGCTAACCGATTTGCAACTTCCTAACTACCTAGTCGAATAACATCAGTACAAAAATTATAACACACCCACATCACATACGCGGTTAGTCAGTAGACAAGCTATTCTTTGGCAGCTAAACAGACCGGAAATCATTTTGTTTCACTAACGACCGCGAACGAGATGTGTTTTAATTTTGTCAGAGAGTAATTTGGAGATTGCTTTCAACCGGATGCTACACAGACCTTTAGATTAACCTTGATTGGTTTAAAAGGATCACGTCGCAACTTTAATTTGAGCAAACGGTCTCATGAGAAATCTTGCACCGAATACTTGTCCACTTAATGAACAACAGTCTGGCTAAATAGTTTATCTCATGAAATAAATACTTCGTTGATATTAGCATAAACACTGTCAGTAATAGCCATCAAAATACATTCTGAATATAATTAAACTTCCAGTGATGACATCGGAAAAAGCTGACCTAACAAAACAAAAGAAATTCCAGACATATTTTGCTAACACTGCCTCACCGTGGTTAAAGCAGGAAAGAAATTGTTTTTAGGTAAATAGACGCTGTGGTGATATTCCATATTCCACAGTCATAAACCTTCACGGCTCATAAAAATGGGAGACTTAATTTTGAAGCTATGTTTTTGGGAAATCGGTAAAAAAAATGTCCTCCGCATGCAGATAAGCTCAGTGCCTCAGGCTGGGATTCATTAGAGAAAATTCGCGTTTTCAGTTTGATGTCTTCGTGAAATCCTTAATGGCCAATTCTCTCAGCGGGTAGTGATTAGGTGTAAGACTTTTCTTCTTACACTCCAGAGAGGTGAAAGGTAAGGTCAAATGAAACATAAAGTTAATGGGCTCAAGGCTGCTGGGAGCTGAGGAAACGTCGAAGGCTAATGCAAGAGGTAAATGCCAGATGATAAATATAGGCCTATGACTAGAACTTTATCGAACACCGCTGCCTTCACCATCTAAATTCCAGCAGCAAAAAAAGTGTCTTCAGTATTTTCCTGAACTGGTCATTAATGTCATGGTAGTCAAACTCATAAAGAATAAATAGCAGGCTTAGTGACAATAATTAAAACGAAAATAGTTTAGCAAGTGTATCAGTGGTGATACACAAGTTGCCAAAAATAAATAATCACCATTTCAATATGAGTAGATCTCACAGATCTTGCGTGGTTGCAAAAGAGTAGTGCGTAATTTCCATCCCGGTTGGCAAGTGGTCAGAGGCGTTGCTAATCATCTAAGTTAGGGCCTGACCCGAATCCCAAACGAGTCATAGGCGATGTTCTTTGATGGAGAATTAATCGTCTTGAATACATCTAAGTGTATTCAAACCAAGCGAAAGACTTTAGAGCGGAAGTTCCTCGGACTTTGGACTCAGCGATACGAGCGGTCGCGCGTCCTCTCAGCCTAAGAAGAACTAGTCAGTTTGTGTGCTGCATTCATGCACTCCGTTTTTTCAGTGTTATAATGTTATACTCAAATAACACCTCTTTCTACTTTCGTGGATGTGTAATTCACCGTGCATCTACAATTAATTCATCACGAAAGATTGCATAGTGGACAATGCAAATAAAAGAGAGTCAAATAGTGCTTGCGTACATTCTGAAGAAATAAACTTTTAATCTATCGCGATAGGCGCTGTTCCAAAACTTGCTACCGAAGGTGACAAGACAATAACGAAGCATATTTTACACGCTGCACAAACACTTATTTATAGCATATTTATAATGCAGCCTCTGTTCATTCTCTGGAACCACAGCCTCTAGATAAGGGACGAGCAACTGCTTATAGATTCGGATACACACGGTGATCGATACATTCACAGATGAAAGAAAATATTTAAATCTTTGTCATGTATGTACCTAGTTAACTTTCCGTTTTTCCTGGTACGTCGCAGGTAGAATTGATGAGTTAGAATTAATGAACTCAACGTCATATCTGAACTCCCGAAGTTAACTCTATGCGGCAACACTGGCAGCCAATCAAAGGTAAATACGATAGATAAAATCACGCAGCATTGTGTGCGAAAGCTCATTGGCTCGTTTGTTTAATGAGTACGACATTATGTTCCGATAGTTAAAATTTTTGTTAGTCTTTGTAAGTTTGAACATACAATAGTCAAAGTCTTCCTCAGTTGCAACACTGTGTTTGTTTGTGTCTGCTACCTTTGTGCACTCCCGCAAGAATGAAGAGCGGTTGTCCATAACCTAAAACTATAAGTTCGTTTCCATTTGCAGCATACTAAGTTTTGGACGCTTAGGTTCAACTGATAAAGCTTTAAGCGTATTAATGATTAACAAACTTAAAGCACCACACCTTGTAGAGTATTCCACAATTTCCCAGTCAATTCTCAATATTAGACTTGAAAAATATTTCACAGAATAGAAGTAGAAAACCGTTTAGTTCACAATCTGGTAATAATATAATGCTTAATAAAATGAAAAGTTCGTCACACAACATAGAACAAATTATAGAATTTTTTAATAACGTGAAACAAAAAAAAAATGTGAGTAATTCGAAAATTTCACGAATTAACTGTGCGCTTTAAAATGCAAAATAGAAACATTAGACACAAAACCAATATAATATTATATAATCCGTATTTATTGGTGTCCAGTAGGGAAATATAATTTTCCCCGCAAGCCTTTTCCGTCAACGGACGGTTTCTTCAGGCGGTTACAAAGAAAACAGAACCAAACTAAGTTAGTTTAATTCTGTTTTATTTTCTTCTTCAGACGGTTACAAAGAATGCAGCATCAAACTATGTTAGTTTGTTTCTGTTTTATTTTAGTTTGATTCTGTTTTCTTTATAACCGCCTGTAGAAGCCGTCCGTTGATGGGGAAAGCTTGCCGGCAAGATTATATTTTCCTACTGGAGACCAGTAAATACGGATTATATTATATTGGTTTTGTTATTACTTTGGTGTTGAGAACCCACAATTTATTCAACATTAGACACTTTAACTAATTTCTTTATAGAATACTTAGGTAATCTATGAGCCTCCGGTCACAAAGAAGTTAAAATACACCCCAACTGCCAAGTCCAAGTTTTAACTGAATAAACAAATTGACTTTTTATGAAAAGAAGTATTTATATAGTTCCGGAAATAGAGAATTAAGATTATTTATTTTGTTTTACACCCGTTTTACTCATAATACTGATCACAGTTCCGAAAATATATCATTAATTACACTTCACCGATCACATGAAAAAAGTTAAAAATTGAACGAGTTTAACAAGATAAGAAACAATGCGATAAAAGTTATGTACAGCTGAACAGATCAAATGCTACTAAGTGATGCCACCCCGGCGGACGACTAGACAGAACCGTCGGTTTCTGACTAGTCGTCAAAAGCTGGGCACGGGTTCAAGCCATTGGTATTGTGCTTGCTTTTCGGCGCTGGCTCTCTGCCTTATCTGGAAAAAGGTGTTCTAAATTAATGACGGGTACTCATTACACCTCTTAGAGTTCTTTATGGCAGCCATTGACCCCCGTAAAAGAAATAAAATGTTATTAGCAACCAACTGCAAGGTGACAACCACTAATACGGCCTGTCTGGTACGCGCCTAATTCATAGTTTTTTTTAGCTTTTTTTAAACAGTTACAATTCCCATGAGAATCTAAAGCCATAAGCAATCGCCAATCTCTTAAATAGCGTGACTGGTTCCAGAGAGAGTATTGAGCGGCGCGGAAAGGCAAACACGTCTTTCAAGCCTCAATCAGAACTGGAGTTCGGACTACTGGGGCTGCGAACTTTAAGTTTATTAAACACACTGTTGAGATGAACCGTATAAACACCAAAACCATTCTATTAACTGGGGTGGGGGAGTTATTTCACAGCCCCGTAACAGTATGGCGGCGAGGAGAGACAGACTTCGCACATTTCATTTTGGTCCTGTTGACAAAAACGATATCCCAAGAACCCTATTAAATCCTCTCTTAACAGACTCCCGATCATGGATACAGGTATTCCACCTTAGGACGGAATTCCGTCTTTTAAAACTTTGTGACAACGGAAGTTAGATGGAATGAAGATTCCCCTGTAATTGCAATTTTCTTTCGCGATGTTCCTCTGTCCTGTATTGTTGTTAAATATAATTTTATTCCATAAACTTTTTTGTGTTTCAGTTTGAAAATGGAGGCACAATTTTACGTACAGAGGGCAGAGTGTTCTTGATCCAGTTACCATTGCAATTGCTGTAGTAGCTAGATTAGGCTTTTCATTTATTTATTTAGGTAAAAGAAATGTAAGATTGTCAGTTTTCTTAATTTCTACCTGTGCAAATTTTTATTGTTTATTTGCATCTAGTAATTGTCTTGCTCATTGAATGGACGCTGAATATTTTGTGGCACCATGATATTTGACTGGGCGCTGAATATTTTGTGGCACCATGATATTTGACTGGGCGCTGAATATTTTGTGGCACCATGATATTTGACTGGGCGCTGAATATTTTGTGGCACCATGATATTTGACTGGGCGCTGAATATTTTGTGGCACCATGATATTTGACTGGGCGCTGAATATTTTGTGGCACCATGATATTTGACTGGGCGCTGAATATTTTGTGGCACCATGATATTTGACTGGGCGCTGAATATTTTGTGGCACCATGATATTTGACTGGGCGCTGAATATTTGTGGCACCATGATATTTGACTGGGCGCTGAATATTTTGTGGCACCATGATATTTGACTGGGCGCTGAATATTTTGTGGCACCATGATATTTGACTGGGCGCTGAATATTTTGTGGCACCATGATATTTGACTGGGCGCTGAATATTTTGTGGCACCATGATATTTGACTGGGCGCTGAATATTTTGTGGCACCATGATATTTGACTGGGCGCTGAATATTTTGTGGCACCATGATATTTGACTGGGCGCTGAATATTTTGTGGCACCATAATATTTGTCGCAGATTGATCAGGAACTTTCTGCTATGGGGTTTAAGAGAATAGTCATAGTGCTGAATGGTTCCTCACTATAAATTTTCCGAAAATTTGCAATAATATGAAATGAAATGTACATAAAATAAATGATAGTTTGATCTTCGGATCTCTTTTTCTTTTGGTCATTTCAGTATATACATAGGATTAAACAGTTTGCCTTGACTTTTGGTTGTCCTCGTCACATGATTGATCGCTTGATTGTTAAGAAATCAATTAGTCGACCGCAGACAGCTTTGCTTTGCAGATAAATGTGACTATCAATTTCTGGGATCCATTCCATATATACCACCCGTGTGTAATATCTTAAAGAACATATATCATAAGAACAAACTCAAGTTTGGTGTAAGGTCTCGTACTTTATTTAACACTGTCAAACAGGACAGAGACTGTGTTGAATATGTGAACCCTCACGGTGCATATTTGATTCCACTAAAATCTACTAACCCTGCTGAGCCCGATTTATGTTATGTGGGCTCTACCACTCGTAATTTAGGGCGCGGCATTTACGAACATTTCAATCTTAGGACGCATTCTGGTGTCACATCTTTGTCGAAACTTTGTTTAAACGGTTCTTACCTACCATGTGGAAATTACACCGTTATCCTGGATTCTCCCAGGAATCGTCAAACAACACTTTTCTCCGAAAGTATTCACATATTCGTCAACGGCGAAAGATGTTGCAACGATGAATCCCTCGTGTTTATCCCCCTTCCTTGGAGAACACTTTTAGGCCAGGTCACGCCCACCAACTATGCTTGTACCCACTGAACTTGATTTGGACTTTGCCGTTATTGTACATGCGCGTTGACTGTTATTTGTCTGGTTAAAATACATAGGATACTAACTTCTGTGCTCACTGCTGCATTGTTTCTGAGGATGACGCCGCTGTGGCGTTGAAAGGTCTTAAACATATACTTGTTTTAATTGTACATAGTTTTTATCATTAAAGTGTATCGTGCAGAAGACGGCATTTGTTTTTCAATTTAAGAGAATAAGGGTTTTATGGGGGTTTTTTTTCGCATTATGTGTTCTACATGAGCTGCCTTTCTTCTCTTTGTCACACCAATCAACTCACGATTCTTGATAATCTTTGTCAGTACCACCTCGTTTCTCATTCTTGCTATTCACGGGGTTTTTGGCATAGTATAGATATTAACTACTCAAAAGGGTTTACTATTCAGATTCATTTTATCATTTTCTGAGAATGACTTTTGCCAAAGCTTACGTAAGTGCTTTTGCATAGTACTGCTTCGTTCGTCTATCTGCAGACAATTTGTCAGATTTAAAATACTCTTCTAGCATTAGAGAGCTGTTAGGACGAAGACCCATACCGTTTGGTGTGTGTCTGACTCATAGCGTTGCTAATAGGGGGCATGAACCCAGAGGCTATTGAATTAGAAATATGTTTTATTCCATATCATTGTTTCTATGTCCCTACTGTAAAAAAAATTATCCTTTCAAATCTTTTACGAGGAGAGAGCCAGTTTTCTAAGTTTCTAATTCAAAAGTTGAGCAGTTTTTTTGCTGGGGAGAATACATATACATTTTACTTTCCTCGGTATCTCTGCTTCTAAAAGTCCGATTTGAAACATCCTTTTCCACTCTATAGCGTTAATAGCAAAGGTTATTTCGTACACAATTTCTGATTTTGGAGAGAGCATAACTTTGGCAGGGACGGGGAGTGCACGTCTGTGTTAATTTCTTTTTTTTTTGAAGGAGTACATCTTGAAAGAAAAAAAAAACCCTTACAATTCCGATTGAAAAAAATTATTCATTGCCAGATACCACTTCCTATGAAAGACGTTATAGGCATCTTTCCTGCTCAAAACAATCCATAATTTACCTGTTAGGAAAATAAATAAGAATTTTATTTCTCTTGATATCCCTTTTCCTAAAGGTACGATTTGAAAAACTCTTTTAACAACCAGCACCATTCGCAGCAGAGATTTTTCACACATTCCTGACTTTTTCATAACGCATAGTTCTGCTGCATAGTGGTGTAATCGAGTTTTTTCAGATTTTTGCACTTTTCTGAAAATTCGCTTTGACAAATCATTTCTTTTCTTTTTTTTCCACCAGAAATGCCCAATATATCCGGAATTTCAGTGTAGACTTTCTTGGTTCTGGAATCATGGACTCACACGAGCATCTAAGGGTATTACGAGACGTATGTCCTTAATTTACATCCACAAGTTACAGGAAAGGGCAGTCTTGGCGCTAGAAGGGTAAACTCTGTATGATATCTTGTTCTGAGATTCAATCCGAAAGCCTAACAGTACGAGTAATCGGATTATTCGTACCTCATCAGAAACTGCTTATGCCAAAACATGGG
This sequence comes from Macrothele yani, assembly GCA_039090855.1. NCBI lineage: Eukaryota > Metazoa > Arthropoda > Arachnida > Araneae > Macrothelidae > Macrothele > Macrothele yani. The sequence continues at coordinate 136,034,301 of CM077025.1, forward strand.
TAAATGGCCCTGGTTGAAGTCTCAGGATAAGAGGAGTAGAATTCTTCATTATGAGAAGTCTCTCACAGGTATCATCGGCTTAACTTATCTTCTGAACCAGGGCGAGTGTTTGCAGGTATCTGGATACGAACTCTTGGTCCAGTGCCATGACCCCAAACCACTAACCCACTCTCGGCCGAAGAAAAAAGAAGCACGAGTTTCTGACAATTCGACCAATGAACAGCTTATTTGACCTTCAGTATCGATATCTGCGCACCATTGAAGAGACTGATCACACATAGTATTTTATCATATACGTGATCTCATTTCCAAGTTTAAGTCGTAACTACATACAGTGACTTAATTTTTTTGCAAAACACTTTCTATTCTTAGTTCTAATTATTATCTCCAAATCTAAATAGTCACTAGCATTTAACTAAAATCCAAGGTATGTGAATTTGTCTACTCGCTTGATTCATTTTTCCGTTCAGCAGACGCAATCTGATTTTTATTTAGTATCCATAAATTAACCTATTAGATCCCTTGATCTGCTACTGAAAACGCTCAGTTGTTACTAATGTTCAACAAGGGGCGGGATAAATGTCTTTCACATTTTCTTTCGAACGAGATGAAGCAGAAAAATTAGTTGACTGGTCATTTTGCTTTTGAGCTTCCTATCATTTTTCAATGGAGGTTTGCACGAAACAATTAATGTTCCGTGCGGACATGTCACCCTTGAGCAAAAATGATCCATTCGGGCAATTCTTTTTTTTTTTTCTTTTTTTTTTTTTTTTTTTTGAAACGATAAGTGGAACAATCAAAGTTGACCAGTCGACTAATTTCCTGCTCTGTCTCAAAAACTCTCCAGACTGTCTTCTAGAAAACAGATATCTGGGCAAATAAATATTTCAATTCCGCGGCTGGTTGATTTGACAAACGAACCAGCAGAAAATGTACCAAAAAATCTTACGCACGCACGCACACACACACACACACACACACACACACACACACAACTTAAAATCCAGCAAAGAATTTTCCCAATATATCTCTTGAAAGCGTAGTTTAAATATAGAAATTTATGTAACTTGATTCTAAAATTTTGTATCAAGGCAACCGGAAAATACACAAACGCTTCCGGATTTGTATTCGACGCAAAAATAAATGTTGTTGTCCGTCTTCCCGCAAACTAAGTTATCACAGCAAATGTAGAAAAAGTGTTTAACGCAAAATGTACAGGAAATCTCAATTGTGCTTATATCTACTAGATCCAGAAGGTTTTTAGATCCACCTTAAAGAAACAGAACTACGTGACAAATTAAAGTAAGCATATACAGGAAATTGTAAATAACTGAAATAGGAAATAACTGAACAAGTAACGTTTAAAATGTTACCAATAAACGAGTATATACATTGAGTGACCACTTTATTATGACCACCCCCTCAGTACTTCGTTGGGCCACCTTTTGCCTTTAATACTGCATCAATTCTTCGTGGCATGGACTCCACGAGATGTTGAAAGGTGTTTTGTGGAATCTGAGACCATGCTTGATGAATATCACTTTCCAGGAGTGTGAGATTACAGGGTTGTGGATCCAGCTGTCTGATGGCTCGTTCAACTTCATCCCACAAATTCTCAATGGGGTTGAGATCTGGAGATTGTGGGAGCCACCTAAGCAAAGTAAACTCACCGGCATGTTTCTGAAACCAATCCTGTACAATACGAGCACTATGGCAAGACGCATTATCTTGTTGAAAGTAGCCATCACCATTAGGATAAATCATCCACATGACAGGATACACTTGGTCCGCAACGATGTTTAGATATGATGTGCCAGTCACACGTTGATCAACACGAATTAAAGGGCCCAAAGCATGCCAGGAAAACATTCCCCAAACCATAACGTGGCCTCCACCAGCTTGAAGAGTTGTTAGCAATGCATTTGGGGTCCATGCTTTCGTGTTGTTTCCACCAAATTCTCACTCGGCCATCGGCATGGTGCAACAGAAAACTTGATTCATCGGACCACATGATTTGTTTCCAATTATCGACTGTCCAGTTCTTGTGCTCGTGTGCGAACTAGAGACGTTTTCTCTTGTTAACTGCAGACAGCAAAGGTGTTCGAACGGGCCTTCGGCTGCCATATCACATCCGATGCAGTGTACGGCAAACAGTGCGTGCAGAGATCATTTGAGGGGATCCTTGATTAAGATGGGCTGTAATTTGCTGCACTGTTACCCTTCTGTTGTCTGTTACGAGTCTGGACACTCTTCGTTCCGCCCGAGCAGTAACTAGTCGATGACCACCACACGTTGCACGTAGAGACCCAGTTTTTTGGCTGACTGTCCAGTCTTTAAACACTTTAATAACAACTGCTCTGGAACATTTCACGAATGCGGCGGTTTCGGTGATACTCGCTCCATGGCTCCGAGCTCCTACAATCATCCCACGTTGAAAGTCCGTCAAATCGTATTTTTTACCCATCTCGTCACCAAAACATCACTTCTACTACTGTCGCAAGCACTAAGCTTTCCCTTTTTATACTAGTTCGCCCTCTGGCAGCAACAGCGTGCAGCCATAGCTCATTTGCTTAAAACTGTCAGGTGGTCATAATAAAGCGGCCACTCAGTGTATATTTGAAAAGAAAAAAAATATTTCAAAGAAAAGTGCGTTATGTGGAATTTTGTGCCTGATACTGGAGCCAGCGGAGAGAAAAATTATTTGTAATACAAAAATACTGCCGTGTCTTTCTTAAAGCAAAGAAAATTTTCACCGACTGACGATACGGTGCAGACGCTAGTCTCTTCCATACCATATGGTAAAACGATAGCTCCTTTGCGTTTGTTTTCAGTGCGATTGTCCGAAGCAAGATACAGGCAAACGACTGTCGCCGCCTTCTCCGGTGATTCACTATCTCACACCCTGCGTGTCCCATTGTAAGACTTACTTTTCACATCTCAGCTTTTGTATTGAGCATTCAGTGGTTTTCTTTTTACGTGCTAGCATTCCGTTCCAATACATGCCATGTCAGAATTAATGCCTTATTTGTTAATGTGGATGAATTTAATATTAAAAAGATTTAATATTAAAAGTCCCATTGTAAGACTTACTTTTCACATCTCATCTTTCGATTTGAGCATTCAGTGGTTTTCTTTTTACGTGCTAGCATTCCGTTCCAATACATGACATGTCAGAATTAATGCCTTATTTGTTAATGTGGATGAATTTAATATTAAAAACATTGAAAAAGACGTCGAGGCCAACAAATAAGTGCTTGCTGAAATCAAAAAGGGAAAGAGTGAATGCTCTAAGTTGTTTCGTCTCATTAAGAAACCAGAATATGTTTCACAGCAATACCAATTTTCACAAGCTAACGATGAGTTGAAAGTTTCTAAAATGTGAATGTTGATTTCATGAGTGCTCTTCCTTCTGAGGGACAATGATGATATCAATGACCACGTTTTGGAAACTTTTAACTCATCAGAAAATGGTGAAATTCGGTGTTGCTGTGAAACATATTCTGAAACTTATGCGTTATCAAAAAGAAAAAAAAACAGAAACTGAAACTAAACATATAACAAGTTAGTTAATTCAAAACTTTTGACTGTAGTACCTTGAAGATAAAGTGGAACAGCCTTAACATCACTGCAGAGGGACCTTTTGACTCTAGCAGATGTGTTTCAAAAGATGTGTGAAACTGTTAGGTTATGTGAGGGATGGCAGTTCATAATCCACATAACCTATATATATATATATAATTATTAATAATTATAAATTGAGTTTCGAGGCCGCGGATGGACTAGTGGGCAACGTTCGTGACTGCCACGGAAAGGACCTCAGGTTCAATCCCAGGCAAGTACGACCGCTCGATCCATTAAATATCCGCCGTGCGTCGGATGGGCACGTTAAGCCATCGGACCCCGGGTATTCCCCCCCCTCTAATAAATAAGGGCGTCTTCCTTCCCCTTTTTACTTCGCTTCCGTGTCACTTTCCTATCGGGCACTCTAGCCCTAATCTCCTAGCTTCCTATTTCTAAGGGTTGTTTAATACCTGGGGTCAGACTCTCCCTTCCTAAAATCCTCCACATATGATCAACCGAGTTTCGAATTTATAGTCCAAAGCAGATTTGTCCAGTTCAGGTTCAGGTCCAGTCCGGGTAAAATATTTGACCAGTTTCCAACTCTGATAACGACGAGCTCGGAACCAATGTACACCCTCATTAAATCCGGGCTTTCGCCACTCCCGCCATATGCATGATAATATGCATATTCGCACATATTCGTAACAATTGGATATGCTTGAAAGACTTAATGAAATAGCTGCATTAGTACTACAGCTGATTAACTAAACCTTTCAAGTATATTCAACTTTGACGATTACGTGAGATTGGCCGCTGTGTAACCCCATTACACACATAAAACAAAAGCAACACCGATTCTTCCAGTGCAACGTTCGCTTGGGTGGTGAAAAAGCAACGGGCACAATTCCAAAAATTATCACCTGTTTCGCTTCCGGAGATATCCCCATCCCATTATTCCCCTATCTCAATCTGCAATCGTAGCTCAGAAATCCACTTATCTCGTTTATGTGAGCCCCACTAACCCTCTTTTTGCTTAGAAGTGGGTGGGTTGTTTTTAACTCTGCTGATGCGATGCGCCCAAGGCATAGCTCCTTGGAGTGGGGGCGGGAGACAGACCCTTGCTCAACTCTCCTGTTGATCATTTGATGTACTTTCTGTCCACTGCTTTTCCCATCAACATTATTTCACCTGCACACACGAATTTCCCTGCGCTATTGTAATTTCGTCCTGCATGCCACCATTTCAACTCTTCCATTACAGAACAGTGCGCAGCAGACTTTCTCTGCCTCGTTAAATATTGAATTTTATTAAACGTTGTTACTTTGCTTGTAAAATGTGATCACCTCAACTTTTCTCTTCCACGTTAAATCCGGGAACTTCACTAAATTTTGTTCGTTAAAAACGCTCAAATTAGCTCTGAATTACCATTATACCAAACGCAAGTCCTTGTTTTGTTCATTGAATCCGAAATACCGCTAAATACCTAATCGTTATAAGCCGGCTGTACTGTATTTTTGGACGGACAATGCAGTATGATGTCTTGCATTATTATCGTGAAAGACAAATTGCGATCTACACGACTCAGAGTAGCGTTATGATTGATCAATAGTAAATGATACCCTTTTGTAATACCGTTTGCTGACAGCCTATCTCTCAGGTGCAAATTCATGGTGAAAACTCTTTAAAAATGCAATCAAGAATATTTGTGTTTTCGACGGCTGTGAGCAATGTTTTTCGCAGAAGATGGTATTTCTACACTCAGTACTTTCACGTATATTGTGTGTGTCATACTTTTGTCACCAGTGATAACGGAGGAGCAGAATGCGTCAATGTTGTATGAAGTTTACAAAAATATATTATCCTTCTGCTCTTCTGTAAGTTCAATTTTCTTTGGCTTAAACCCTTAGTTTAAATATTAGATGAAATAGTTTCACTAATGTTCAACTTATGTGCAAGCAATTAAACAGTCGTAATGATTTTTTAATATAAACTTTGACGGATACGCTAAAACATTTCAGCGAATCGTCTTGTGGTTCATTGTCTAGCTTAAAGGTACGACACACTGACGAATACGCTCAAAATATTGAAGAGATCGTCTTGTTGCTCGTTGTCTAACGTAAAGGAAGGACACACTGAAGAATACGCTCAAAACATTCAGTTGATTGTCTTGTCGCTCGCTGTCTAGCGTAAAAGTAGGGCACACTGACGAATACGCTGGAAACATTCAAGAGATTGTCTCGTTGTCTAGCGCAAAGGTAGGGCACACTGACAAATATGCTCAAAATATTGAGATCGTCTTGTGGCTCGCTGTCTAGCGTATAGGCAGAGCACACTGACAAATAATAATCTCAAGACATTTAGGAGATTATTTCGTGGCTCATTGTCTAGCGTAAAGGTTGGGCACACTGACGAACACGCTGAAACCATTCAGGAGATCGTCTCGTGGCTCGTTTTGTAGAGTAGCGGTAGAGCACACTTACGAATACGCTCAGAACTTTCAAGAGATTGTCTTCTGGTTCGTTGTCTAAAGTAAAGGTAGGACACACTGACGAATACGCTCAAAACATTCAGGAGATCGTCTTGTAGCTCGTTGTCTAGCGTAAAGGTAGGGCACCCAGACGAATATGTTCAAAATATTCAGGAGATCGTCTTGTGGCTCGTTGTCTAACGTAAAAGTAGGGTACACTGACGAATACGCTCAAAACATTCAGGTGATTGTCTTGGGGCTCGCTGTCTAGCGTAAAGACAGAGCATACTGACAAATAAAAATCTCAAGACATTTAGGAGATCGTTTCGTGGCTCGTTGTCTAGCGTAAAAGTAGGGTACACTGACGAACACGCTGAAACCGTTCAGTAGATCTTCTCGTGGCTCATTTTGCAGAGTAGCGGTAGAACACACTTACGAATACGCTCAGAACTTTCAAGAGATTGTCTTCTGGTTCGTTGTCTAACGTAAAAGTAGGGTACATTGACGAGTACACTCAAAACATTCAGCAAATCGTCTTATACCTCGTGGTGTGGCATTCACTTTTATCAAGTGTGTAGTAAAACTTAATGCTTATTGTTTTGTTCTTCGAATGTCACGAGTATACTGCGTAGTACTGAAAACTGGCGCAGGTGTTCATAAAACGTGTTAAAGTTATCGACCTTTATGTGAAAGGTTCAAATACCCCACGGGGTGTCTTTTACTTTTTTTTTTGTTTTTTTTATAACAGTCTTGGAACTTTTCTTACATGGAAAACCTTGATCATCTGTACGTCTACTCGTTAGAAAGGAGAAGCGGAGACATCATAACAGCAGGTGAACGAACTGACGGACAGACCGATAATAATACATGCACTTCCTTACTTGGCCTCCATATACGAAAGGACTTACGTGAAATCCAAATATTTCTAAAGGTTTACGACTTCACCATAAGGCCAAATAAACCTATGATGCATATGCTATACACGTCTATGTTAAGAATATATATTTATATATATATATTTGCTCACCAAGGCGGAAAGGATGAACAAGCAGTAATAAATTTTTACTTGGTTCTACACCACAAGAATTGCGGGCAGTATGTTAGTGCACGGTGCAAGCTAAGGTCATCTTCTCAGTCGAATCCCCACGGAATCATTGGTTCAGACCGTAGGGAGCGATTGCAATGCTAGCGTAAAAACAAAGAAAAGCATAGAAACCGAAAGAGAGAGGAAGAGAGTGCATTCATGAAGAAACGAAAGCTGATAGAACCTTCCCGCCATGCCCAACACCCAGAGGCCATCCATTGCCGTATCCATGGAAACCGTATATTCCACGGTTGCCATAACAACGGTGCATCACAAGAGATGAGAAGGGACTTTTTCAGCGCACGTGGAAGCAGAACAGAAAGGCGCTTCTTTTCTTATCGGGCTGCGGCGAGAAGTGTGGGATACGGAAATTACGAGGCAGAGGAAGGTCGTTTTCCTCTTCTGTTTACTGCTCTGACAGTAGACAGAATTTCACTAAAGCACAACAAAGCAACGCCCTTTGAAGACAAATATGCACATTCTCTCTTTTTCCAGACTGTGACTGTGCAGTTTTCTTCCTATTTGCACAAGTGCAGTGAAACAGTACGTAACAGATTTAAACTAGCCGACAGTTCAACAGCTCTGTTTTATATGATAATGCAATCTGTTGTTTACTACTGGATGATACACTAGCAACAACCGTTATTTGTTCGGTAACTGGATTCTTTGGTTGAAAATAAACTGTATCTAAATAATTTCCAGTTTTATACGTAGCACAAAAACTCTCGATAGAGGATTTATCTCATCAACAATAGGACGATATTTTAAAACCAAACAAGAGGAAAACTACATTTTGAGGTCCTTTAAATCTAAAGTAACTTCACATTTCATACAGAACATGATTTTCGATATTTTTAGCAAAAGCAACGGTGTACTCTAGTGCTACTTACTTATAATGCAGCTGAATTTTCATATCATATCATATCATAAACAACGTAGTTCTTATTCAGTCCTCCAAATAAAATATTTATTTGCTTAATTAAGTTTGCGTTTTTTGGCAATCGCGCCTCCCCCTTGTCACGTTTATTACATCCTTCTTTTCGTGTCAAGGGTTACTTCTAACAATGAAATAATTTGTAGGAAAAAAATAATGGTAAATATCATTTTGATTCACATCATTATATACCTATGTACGACTATGTTTCAAATAGATTTAATAGGATTCGTCCAACGAACAACTGCCCCATAGGCATAGCCGTAGCGGGTAGGGGACACCGAAGGGCACGTACCAACAAACTCTAGGAAATTTAAATGCAAGGACAAGCCTGCCATGGGGAGGGAAATATGTCATCATCATCATCATCGTCAACCATGGGTACAATTCCTGTAGGTGTCTGTTAATATTTTAACTATATTATCCCACTGAAATCTGTTCATTGCAGAGTGGCTCAGTTCTTCAGAGTTCCACCGCACCAGTCTTTAAAATCGTCAGCCCACACACGGTGAGAGCATCCTCTTGCATTTCTTCCGTTCATTAAGCCAAACACCAATATCTTCATCTTTCTGTCATTTTTCATTCTGCAGATGTGTCCAAAGAGTCTTAGTTTTCTCTGTATGATTTTTTTGAACAGGGTCTCTTTTAGTTTTATTCTTCTGTACACTTCTTCGCTTCTTCTTCTCTGGGTCCATCCAATTCGTAAGATTTTACGATAGCACTTTCTTTCAAAAGCAAGTATCCTTCTCTCTCACTCCTTTGTCAATTTGCAAGTCTCGCATCCATCTAGCATGTTGCTGAAGATACATGTCTCGAGAATGCTTAACTTAGATTTGAGGCTAATAGCTCTGTTCTTCCAAATTTTATCCATGGCTTTTAACAGTGTACAGGTCTTTGCAATTCTAATTGAAATTTCTTTTCTGCTGTTTAAGTCAAATGTTATACAACTTCCGAAATAAGTGAATGTTCCCACATTTTCAAGTTCTTTGCCTTCCAGAATGATCTTTTTTCATATTTCTTTTGCGCCAAATACCCCTGGTTTTGTCTTTTCTATGTTCATCTTTAGTCCGTATCTTTTACCCTCTCTATTCAGTTCGTGTACCATTTGATCCACTTTCATTTCATCTTCTTTAATCAGTACAATGTTATCTGCAAAACACAGGTGGTTGAATCTTTGTCCTCCAATAAAAGTTTCCTCGTATCTGGTTTGGACCAACATTCTCACCAGATGCGAGAGCTTTGCTTAATGGAATGGCTATGAAGTTCAAAGGGGGAAAAAACAGGAGCTTTGTAAACACATACACTCAGTTATACTCACTTATTAGATTTGGCTGTGATTCGGTTTTACGCAAACCATAGCAAAATGCTATCAATGTAGAGAACTCATTATATTACATTATTCATGTATTAGTAAAAAGATTTGTCATATTTAAAAAAAATGTAATAAAAGAGAGGGCTTTGTATTTTCAGGAGCTTAAACACCTTGTCACAAATTCGCTGGACTGTTCGTCATCGTTTATTATCAGCAGTGGATGAATGAAAAATAATACATAACAAAAAAAAAAAGTTTGTTATGCATTTAAAAGATCCAGAGTTTGTGACATTTACGGAGAAACTGCTTCCAAGGATCGCCCCCCCATCCCCTCCTTCCCGAAGAAAACAACATCAGCTTACATTTGCTTCGTGCCCGCTCCCAATGAAAACATCAGTTTACAATTATTCGTGCCTCCACAATTATTGGTCATGCTACGCCCATGCTCTACAGTTCGGTTGATCAATACCCATTGGTCCAAAGAACAACTCGTTCAAATCCCTTTCATATAAATGTAACACCAATCAAAATACAATAAAAAGGTGACATTTGACGTTTCTGATTAAAAGATATTTGACATTTCCAGTGTAAAACTATTTATCTCTTTTTCTTTTCTTTTTTTTTCTTTTTTTATTCCTCTTTTTTTCTCTCAATGTGTATTTATTTAACTCGCTTTTTTTTCATGAAAGAGTGCAGATTTTTTAGGTATACGAAAAGGTCGAGTTCTCGTTGCCTATACGGGGTGATTCATAAAGAAGTATATAGTTTCCAAATGCTGTAAAATAGTAACAGTTGAAGACACGGACCACAACTGCAAACCGTTAGGTAGATGTACTCATAAAGTGAATGCCCCGCTACTGAGCGAAGTGACGTAAGCGATAACGCGCGTGTCACGTGACTAGTCAGTCAAATTGGCAGCGCCTGCAGTGGAGAAGGCGTTTTGTGTTCTTCAATTGAGCAAAGCGGAATCTGTAACTGTTCGATCACGATTCGGAAAAGAACCTCCAACCAGAAATTCTATCTACGATTGGCATAAAATATTTTAAACTACGGGCTGTTTGTGCAAACTTAAAAGTCCTGGACGACCGCGTGCATCGAAAGAAGTCGTCGATAGTGTTTGCACCGCCATTCAACGAAGCCTGGGAAAATCAAAGAGGAGGGTGAGTCGTGAAGTGTAGATTTCACAGCCCACTATCGAGAGAATTTTGAGACAGAAGCTGAAAAAACAGAATTTTGAAAAAGAAGATTATCTAGATGAATATCTTCCTCACCGATGGATTGGACGAGCCGCGGACTACAACATGTCACTGACCCAATGGCCACCCAGTAGTCCTGACTTAGCATCTTGTGCCTTTTTCCTGTGGGGGTTGGTAAAGGACAAGGTATTTGCCCCTCCCCTTCCTGTTGATCTAGTTGAGCTGAAACAGCGCATCACAGCCACTATAACTGCACTTGATTGAGATATCTTACCTCGCGTTTGGGCAGAAATGGATTACTGGCTCGATGTGTGTCGTGTGACTAAGGGTGCACACATAGAATATCTGTGACTGTCTCAAACAAAACCCTGAAATATTCCCCTACAATTCTGTTACAGGTAACATAAAATATCTTACATTGTTCTTGTTTTATAGTGCGTTGAAACTGTATACTTCTTTATGAATCACCCTGTATTTTTAGGCCCATCAGACTAGTACGAATTTATATATATACACGTCATAATTTTATACACTGAGGGATGTTATACAGGGAGGACCTAATACTTCGTAGGTCCTCCTTTCGCCCTCAGTACAGCAGCTTTCTGACGTGGCATCGATTCAATGAGATGACGGATGCAGTTGGGAGGTGTGCCGAACGAAGCTCTGGGTAATGCGGCTTTCAATGTAGGTATGTAGATGATTGGTGTATCCAGACGTCTGATATGGGGTTCCAAAGTGTCCCACAAGTACTCTATGGGATTGATATCGAGGGATTTCGGAGGCCAATTGATATGCTGAAAATCTGAACTGTGTTCCTCAAACCCATTCCTGCACAACATTTAACCAGTGCCTTGGCACATTGTCATCTTGGAAGACTCCCTCGCTATTCGGAAAAAAGTGCAACACCGTCGCCATTCGGTGAAAAAATGCAACAATCAGCAAGCAATTCACGACAGTGGACACCAGTCATAGATAGTTCCACATGTACCAGGGGTCCAAATTCCTGCCAGGTAAATATGCCCCACACCATACAACCGCGTCCACCGACTTGCACTGTGGAGACCATGCAGGATGGATCGAGTGACTCATGTTGTTTGCTCCAAATACGTACACGACCATCTACGGAGTGGAGTAAACAACGCGACTCATCGCATCAGTATACTTTTTTCCAATCATCCCACGTCCAACTTGCATGATCGTTGCACCAGGCGAGACTTTTGCGACAATGGACCGTGGTTAATAGAGGGTGCTGTTCAGAGTCATCTACTGTAATAGCCGATACGTGCAAGCGTGCGACGCATGGTCATTACAGATACTGTTACGGGTTGATCTCTGCTGTATTGTGTAGTGAACTGTTTATCTATCGGCCTGTGGGAGTCGTCGGACCCAGCGCTTACCTCTCACATCAACCTTTCTCTGTCCAGTGCAACTTTGCATCCGGGCCGTTGTTTGACCATTTTCACGCCAGTCTTGATACACTTTAACAACGGCGGCTCGCAAAGAACCCATCTATTCAGCCGTTTGGGAAATCGATACCAGTTCTCTGAGCTCCCACAACTTGCCCTTTCTCAAAGTCCGATAAATAGATGGTTTAAGCATCTTGCTCCGAATTTCACTAGGTACTGCTCCACTCGCTCCTTGTATATGTTACGTTGGTCGACTAATCGCGCCCTCTCGGAAATCACGTGGTCAACGGTCCGCATCCACTTTTGATATGGGTGGGCATAATTCAGTGATCACTCGGTATATAAATGTCTTACTCCCAAGAGTAAGAGCAAACGCTGTGTGCGGTATCAGTCGGAGTTTCAATAAAAAAACGGATATTTCGATAATTTGTAAAACAAAACTGCACTGCAACGCAATGGAAAGGGGTACACCTTGTGCTCCTGATTTCTACAATACTTTTTCTGAAATAATTATACATTTAAGCTTTATTTTCTTCAATTTTTAATAGAAACGAATCATATGCTGTTCATGCTCTTCAGTGTTCTCTCAAAAACCTCCCAGATCGTCTGCATGGCGTTTACATATATTTTTCGTTCCAGGGTTTAACGAGCATTATGAACAAATCTAGAGCAGTCGCCCGTCCCTAATTTACGGCCACTGGTTCGAGGAAAGAAAAAGAGCCAGCACTATTACACGCGCACAGCACTCATACCTAATTAAGGACACAAGCTGGGGCCCATCTCGGAAGGAATGGACAGAAGCCAGCACCTCAGATCACTCGACCACCGGCATAAAAAACCCAGAGTTGTGGTCGGCTATCTTAACTTGAATGTCACAAGCGCGTGGCCTACCTCAAAAAATAAAATAAGATCCGTTAATTGCCTAAAGATTACAGATTCCTATTTTCGTCCATCCAACTTGACGTTCGGTTTGTGCAAGATTCGAACGAATCCATTTTTGAGAAATCATCCCACGGTTACTCCAGACAGACGCTCTGCTTCGGATCTGCAAGAGTGTGTCTATTTACGACATTCATGTTCACGAGTGAAACGCTTTTTTCCGATCCATCCATATTTGCAACAACGGGATTGAAGCATATACACTGAACTGACAAAAGACATGGAATACGTACTTGGTGTCATGTAGGACCTTCTCTAGCACATCCAAGTGCAGCAACTCGACGTGGCATCGATTCCACAAGTGGCCGGAAGACTTCTGGTAGATGTTGAGCCATCCGCTCTGAAGAGCCGCCCACAGTTCATTGGTATTTGAGGTGCAAGATCTTCGGGGCGAATGGACCTTTCCACCACGTCCCATAAATGCTTTATTGGGTTCATGTCGGGTGAGCCTAGTGCCCACACCACCCGTAGGAACTGTCCAGAATGTTCCTCGAACCAATTTTGGATTACTTGGGCCTAATTGACATGGTGCGTTGTCCTCCTGGAAAATCCCATCGTTGTTGTGGGACACGAAGTCTATGAAGGGCTGCAAATGGTCACCCAGCAGAGCAACAAAGCGATTACCGGTTAATAACGTATTTACGAGGACCAAAAGACCTAGACCATGCCACGTAAAGACACCCCACACATGTACGGAACCACCACCAGCTTGAACAGTGCCTTGTTGATAGCTTGGATCCATGGCCTCATGGGGTCTGCGCCGCACCCGAACACTGCCATCAAATCGTAACAACTGCTAGCGTGACTCATCAGACCAAGCCACATATTTCCAGTCTTCCAGGATCCTATTACAGTGTTCACGAGCACAGGTGAGGCGCTGTGTCCGATGTCGTGATGTTAACAAAGGCACTCTGGTGTGCTTTCTGCTCCTATACGCCATGGATGCTAAATACTGCTGCACTGACCTGATGGATATGTCTCTGGTACCTCCTGCATTGAAAGTGGATGTTATTTGAGCCAGTGTCGCTTGTCTGTTAGCATGGACAATCCTGGTCAGACGCTGCTGGTCACGTTTATTCAGCACCCGTGGTCGGCCACTGCGCTGCCCACGGTGGGTGGTAATGCCTTCCACATGAGGTATTCTCGGTACACACGTGACACCATGGATCGAGGAATGTTGAATGTTCGCACAACCTCAGAAATTGTATGTCTCATTCGCCTGGCTCCCACTATCACGCCTCGTTCAAACTTCCATAATTCACGTCGGCTTGCCATAATCCTACTGGTGGTTGTTCAACCTGACTCACGAGACTACACCTCGCAACTAATAAAAATGCGTGCGTCGAAGCCTTTATACGACGGCAGCGCCATTTAAAAATTTGCATACTGCTATCCCATTACTTTTGGCACTTCAGTGTACTTAGGCTGCTTTTAAAATTTTGCGTGGAACATTTAGTGAATATCCCGCGAAAATTCTTTGGTAAAAAAAAAAGTAGGATAGTCATGAAATTAATTCAAAATCCTATGTAAAACTGAGATGGTATATAGGATAAAATGGAGGAACATTCAATTTTACATAGCTGAAAGAATATCCTGTTTAATATATACATGCATGTTTTTCTTCCAGAGAACGTTCTCCGACAGGCTAAGGACAAATAAATCAAAAAAGACAAAACGTGCCGAAACCAGCTATAGGATTTTATGTTCCGGTGTGAAACATGATATGAGCATGAAGTATATCAAAAACGCAACATGCCAATACCCTGATTCTTCTGTTAAATGCCTTATCATATTTTGGGCCAATACAATCAGTTTATTTCTCTGACGATCGTATATTCCCTTCAAATATTGATTTCAAGTATATGTTTTGTCACTTTAGGATAAAACCAATATTTTGTCTTATACGAGATCGTGTTCAAGCTGAAAGTAAAAGGTTTGGGTCATCTAAACAACAAATTTAGTTTTGCTTTTCGATGCTCTGGGCTAGTTCAGTAGTAGGCAACGTGTAATTTATCAAAGTCGCTCAAAGTTCGAAATAATTTTTCACAGTTTGAAGTTCGTGTTGGTTTTTTTCACTTGTTACAGGAATTTCCCCGGAAAAAATTACAACCGCAAACCTGCTTGCCTTAGCATGACTATGCGCATCGATACTTTTGTTCCATGTGTAAGATTAATGCTCAGTTATGGAATTAAATATAAATACACAGGACAAAAAATTACGGAATGTAAACTTTATTCCTTTGTATGAAGTTATATCACCACCTGCTTTAATTACAACTTTAATTGTGTTTGGGACGCCATCACTATAAATCACTATCCCGTGCGTATCAAGTTTATCCACTCCATGCGAGAAAGATCCCTTAATTCAGCCAAATTTGCAGGGTGCTGTTTTTTCTTTTTCACGGCCCTTTTTAACATGTCCCAGATTTTTTCAATCACATTTACATCGGGTTAATTTGCAGGCCAATTGGGATGTGGAACGTCTCTCTCGTGTTCTTCAAACCAATCCCACAAAATTCTATACGATGGACACGAGAGTCATCATCTTGTAACACGGGATCCATTATGCCACTTTCTTCTTCCAAAAAGTGGACAAATGGAAATGATGACGCATAATCCATTGATTCCACGAGATTGGACACATCTCAACGAATGGTCCCACTCCAATACTTGAAATAGAGCCCTATAATATCACACTTCCACCTCCTTTTTTAGCACGTCTTTTGTAAAAAAAGATCGTGCTTATGTTACCGGTATGTCCGTCCGTCTGTACCCACGACATCTCTGCAACTATTAGTCCGATTTCAAAAAATCTTTTTGCATTGGGAAGCTTGAAATATGCGAATGATGATCCTTTACTTCGTGTTTTTTTTTTTACGATGTACAATTTTGCCGTTAGAGGGCGTAAATGCAGATGATGTTGAATTCAAAAACACGTTTTATTCCACATATTTACTTCTAAACATCCGATTGAAAAAATTGCTTATCTTTCGATTCCATTTGTCAAAAAGTATTTTAGATAGTTACTTTTTCAAATTACGCATAGATTTTCCGCTAGGGAGCGTAAAAGTAAATTACATTTTTCCCGATAACTCTTCTTCTAAAACTCCGATTTTAATTTTTTTCTTCAGCGGATACACCTCCTTATGGATAATCTTTTGCATATAATTTCAAATTTTTGGTAAAGAATACTTTGTCCACCAGGGGGCCTAAGTGTTAATTTTTGCTTCTAATGGATTTGCCATAAAATCTGAGCTTCTAAAATATCGATTGAAAAAATTATTTCTTGGACTGATGCCACTCACATCGATACACCTTTTCCGAATATTGGGATGGTATATTTCTCCGCCAAAGGGCGTAGACGTATATCCTATTTTTGTCAATATCTCTACTTCTAGGAGTCCGATTCGAAAATTTCCTTCTTTGTTGGATAGTGTTTTCAGTGTGACATGTTTTTTATATAATTTCAGAATTTTCAAGTAATTCATAGACTTTCCGCTAGGGGGCGTAGAGGTAAATTGCGTTTCTCCCTATATCTCTGCTTGTAAATCTGCGATTTGTAAACTTCTTTCTGCACCGGATACAGCTCCTGATGGGAAATCGTTTGCACATAATTTCTAATTTTTGTAAAAAAAAATGTTTGGCCACCAGGGGACGTAAATCTTAATTTCTGCTTCTGATGTATTTGTAGCAAAATCTGGGGTCCTGAAAACTCGACTAATTTTTTTTTCTTGAACCGATACCGTTCATATGGAAAAAACTTTTGAGAATATTTTCTTCCTAAAATAATGCATGGTTTTTCCACCAGAGGGCGTAAAGTCACATCTTATTTTTGTCGATATCTCTGTTTCTAAGAGTCCGATTTGAAAAATTATTTCTGTGTTGGAGAGTGTTTCCGGTGCGAAATGTTTCTCATATAAATTCATGTTTTTCTTAACGCACAAGTCTGCAACCAGAGGGCGTAAGCTCACGATTCCGTTTACAGCAATATCTGAGGGATTAAAAATCCGATTGAAAAACTTCTTTCTACCGTCAAATACTATTGTTTTCCATACCGGTTCCATTGACTTTGAATAGCTTTGATAAATTTAATTTGAGTCAGAACGGATTCAAAAGACGTGCTGCCGCCCCCTAAGCGGTGGTCTCTGATCATTCGTCCGAACGGGGTCCGGGTTCGAATCCCCGGGAGGCATGGATGTTGTGTTTGTCTTTCGGCACTGGCTCTCTCCCTTCCCCGGAACCAGTGACCCTAAATTAGGGACGGGTGACTGCTTATAGCCCATTGAGTTGCTCACGGCGGTCGTTAAACCTTCAATCAAAAAAAAAAAAAAAGACTTGCTTATTACACCCGAAAATTCGGTGTCATCTTGTTTTTTTTTTTTTTTTTTTTTTTTTTTTGAGGTTTATCGACCACCGTGAGCAATTCAATTGGCTATAAGCAATCGCTCGTCTCTAATTTAGGGTCATTTATTCCTTATTCCAGGGAAGGGAGAGACTCAGTGCCGTAAGACAAACACAACATCCATGCCTCACTGGGATTTGAGCACGGACCCCTTTCGGACGAATGATCAGAGGCCATCGCTTAGACCACTGCACCACCGGAGTCGGGCCTTCTAGTTCCTTCTTGCACAGCTCTTCGTACACTTTCTGGATTAAATGCTTCTCCGGCGTGACCCTGGAGCGAACATTATTGGATTATAGGCAGAATTTGGATTCGTTGGACCATTTTATTCGTCGCTACTGTTCAATGGTCCAATGATTATGCTGCTTTGCCCAAGCAAGGCGTTTTTTCTTTTCTGGACAGTTCTTAACTTCCGACGTATGTGGGCAAAAAAACATCGATTAAAAATGCCCGAGCCATGCATTTCTCTCCGTAGCGTTTTTTCTGAGACTGGTTTACTGGCTCCAGTATTGTACTGTTGAAGCAGATCTTGACGAGTCTGGAAACGTCAGCAGTTTGTAATCACCCCTAACGCCTGCGATCCCGATTTGTCATCTTAGAGCGTCTACCCCAGTTGGTCCCCCTACAGTGATAGCTTCCGCACTTTTTCCACAGGAAATGGACACTACTGACAGTTGACGCGGACAGTCCAACAAGCTTCGCCAAAAACAATGGCTCCCTTTTGACACTCAGTAACGTCAACTTTACTATCCATAGTTGCATCAGTAAAAGGAGATACAGAAAGCAACAGATGTTTTAAACACACACCTCAGACATCACCATCATAGTTTCACTCTCCATATTTATAAAACTCGTTACGTTCATCAACTGTATACTTATGTGCATGTTTCATTCAACATTCTGTAATTTTTTGTAAGGTGTGTTTATGATAATGAGCTCAAATTCTCATTTCCTTCTTTATTTCCTGGAGTTTTGCCGTATTACTTGCGCTTAAACATTTATGTCCTTTAGCAACATAGGCGCAGTTTTGCAGCCACTACAGGTTCATATCGTTTCGTATCCAGTAAATGAATGCTCGAAGAAGAAATTAGTTTGCTGTTTCGAAATTTGTTTTTGTTTATTACACTAAAATTTTTCCTACCGCGGAAACATAGAGTAATCATACTTTGCATGAAAATATCGATTCTTCTTACCGAAGGTTAATTAAATCTAATATTTTATTTACGACTAGACGAGCTGTACACAGCGCTTCCCGGGTATAAACTTTAAGATACGGTCTGCATATTTTGATTTTTACCTCATTGAATGATTGCTTTGCGTACCACCTCCTGAAACTCTGAATCGCGAAAAATTTCTATTTTTACACACGCCATATGTGCAGATCTTGTTTGCAGTGCGATACTAATATCTTTTTGATGTTGACATGAACATAATTGGTTGAATGTAGCTGTGCCACCCAGGTGGCGCAGTGGTCAACACCTCTGTGAGGTATCCCCTCTAATTTTATTTTCTTCTTTTTTGAGTTTCTGTGTTCTTATACACAGATGAGCTAATACATTATGACCACCTACCTAATAAGTTCTAGGTCCCCTTTAGCCCGCAAAACAGCGGCCACACGGCGAGGCGTCGATTCGATGAGGTGGCGATAGGTATCCTAGGGTATCTGGTACCGTAATGTCAATAGCAGGTCCTCCAGTTCCAGTACATTTTGGGGCGGTAGTGATTTAGTGCGAACCCGCTTTTCCAAGTCGAGTTCGATTGGGTTCTTGTCACGTGAAATGTTCGATTGGGTTCTTGACACGTGAATTTGGAAGCCAGGTCATTGACAGAAAGTCACCAGCATGTTCCTCGAACCGCTCCTTGACGATTCTGGCAGTTTGGCATGGCGCATTATCCTATCGGTAACGGCCATCACCAGCAGGGAGCACACTTGCCATGAATGGGTGAACTTGGTCCGCAACGATGTTCAGATACATGACAGCTGTCAGAGATTGTGCTATTGAGATAATGCGGACCAAAGTGTCTTAAGAAAACATCGTCTACAGCATAACACCACCACCGCCCGCCTGTTTCCGCACAACATTGCATCCAGGTGCCATAGCCTCCGTTGGTAATCGGCGTATCCGCGGTTGGCTGTCTACGCGATGCACCAAAAATCTTGATTCGTCAGACCAGGTCACTTTCTTCCAAATATCCACGGTCCAATCTCGATGATCATGAGCCCATTTCATGCGTTGTTGGAGATGACGTATAGTGAGCATGGGGATCCGGCTGGGTCTTCGGCTACGTAGGCCCATGCGCAGAACGCTGCGATGAACTGTGTGCTGTGACACATTGCCCTGATCAGCAGTGTTATAGCTGCGAGAGATTTGTCGCACTGTAGCCCTGTGGTCGCTGTGAACAACGCGCGACAGTCTCCGCTCCCCTTTGGCATCAGTGAGCTGCGGACGACACACGGCTGGACTACGGTTCGTCGTTTGGCTACTTATGCACCACTTTTGATACGTTCTTATCACAGCGACAAGAGAACAACCCACAAGCGGCGCCGTTTCTGAGATTATAGTTCCGAGGAGCCGTGTCATCACAATTTGTCCTTTATCAAATTCCGATAAATCGGCAGCTTTTCCCATTTTGACTCAGAACACTTCACTAGCCGAAAGCCGGTCCTCGGGTTGTATATATACTGCTCTGTGAGCCTGCGCCACCGTTCTGTCTCCAGGCGCGCTCATTTCTCTAGGCTGGGGGTGGTCATAATGTAATAGCTCATCGGTGTATAAATCTGGTCTTTCTCGTTAAACGTTTTTTTGACTTAACGACACATTATATTCTCCCGACGAATTTTCAAGTTTGTCATCATGACAGTGAGTTAAAGGTCAATAAAGACAAAGCGAAGAACGATAAGAGTGCTAAAATTATGTTGTATTGATGTTGCATTAGGTGCAGAGAGCTAAGAGCTGTACGAGCGATAGTATTGTACGAATACATACTTGTACATATGAATTGTGTTTTGTTACGTGGCGAGCTAAAGTCTGCTGAAAGTGTTTTGTAATAAGTTAACAAACCAGTACTTGAGTTGCTATATTTACGTATATAATTAATCTTGGTATTTATAAAGTGCATAACCTCAACGTTGTTATTTCTGAATGTGTCTTTTATTTTATAAAGTGTTTAATTAAAGGATTTGTAAACGCCTAGTTAAGTTTGCAGCTTTTACGAGCAATGAGTTAGAAAGTAAGATTTCATCAAGTCGATTTAAATCGATGTGACGAAACAGGAAGTTTCAAAGAAACAAACCCTTATTTATAATAATCAACCTTATTATTTTAAAACTAGCGTAAATCTCTTCCTAGGACGGTTGTTTTTAAGCTTGAAATAAATATTAATATATAGGGGATGTTGCCGTCCTAAAACAGGGTGTAATTTTTAATTGAAGCAGATTGAAACAAATCAAATAGACGCCGGCTTTTTGTAAGGAAAAATACTTATACTTTTTCTCCGGCATACTTCTTATTATTCCGTTTACCAATTATTTCTGACTGTCGTATTCGACAGTTAATTTTAAACTTCATACCCAAGCTTTTTCTGCAAAATAGTGAGACATCTGGCATTACAAATCGGAACTATGTAAACTATCAACAATGTGCTGTTGGGGCGACATCTGGTTTTAGATGCAATTTTGCTTGCTTTGACATCTCAAGATTTCAGTTTTTATTGTAGGTCAGCGGGTTTAGATAGACCGATATTTTGTAAAATGTACAATATAATCAGCACTAAACCCAGAAAGTTAGTTAAATTAAAAAAGTAAAAAAAAAATTGCAGCGTACAAATTAATATTCCAATTCGGCTAAATTAAATTAATATACAAATTCAACTTACCGTGATATTAAGATTTTAATTCGAATTTTGTAGATAGAATAAATAAAACTCCAGTCATTGATAATGCAATGTTTTTAAATTAGCACGCGATCACCTTGACGTCTCAATGTGATCGCGTGCAAACTCAACTTGCTGTGATATTAAGAATTCAATTCGAATTTTGTAGACCGGAAAAACAGAACTCGGGTCGCTAATAATCCAATGTTTTTGAATTAGCACGTGATCACCTTGACATCTAAAAGTGATCGCGTGCAGATGATATAGATAAAGCAGAGAATCATTTTGACATCGCGAGAGCACACACGAATTGATCGATAAACGATGGCGCAACAATGCAGACGTTGCTGTGACGTCAAGCGTTCCAGATAGACAGAGGGGTATGGGTGTTTATTACAGTAATGAACCACTCGTATTGTTTTCCAACTTGCTTATGACAATTCTTCTGAGGTAGACCTGGTTTCGAGTCCCGGATACATCATGTGTACCGTGTTTGTTCCTTTGGCAGTGACTCCTCTTCCTTTCCTGGAACAATGGGTCTAAATTCAAGACGGGCGACAGCTTATAGTTCATAGAGTAGCTCACAGTGGTCTTTAAACCCCGAGATAAAAAAAGTGGCTGAGGGCATAAACAATTATTTAATTCACATAGTAGTACAGTATTCCAATAAATAAGGGTTATCTGTAATTTTCTCAGAGATTTTAAATTCTTGAATAATACGAACGCCGCGGAAAATTCACTTCGAACAATTCAAGAGCAAAAACAGGTACTACACTCAGCACAATAAGAAAGTGAATACTGAAACCCTAGTTTTCGGTTATAACAGAATATACACTCACGGACAATGAAATTTGCGCACCAAGAAGGAAGCATCCGATTGAACTGAAATTTTATGGACGTAATGATACAGATGAAGGATACACATGATGGCAAAAACACAGCTGCAGGACAATTACAGAGAGATCTGAGGCACGTAGTCCGGTCATTTTCAATAGCGGGTCGCACCGCCTTGTGCGGCGATACATGCTGCAATACGGTCTGGTATAGAGGCGAATAGACGCCTGATGTGGTCATGCAGAAGACTGGCCCACACGTGTTGGATGGTGTGCTCCAAATCCCGGACAGTGCGGCACGGAGGCAGCCGGCGTTTCAACTGGTCCCACAAATGCTCGGTTGGGGATATGTCTGGAGAGCGGGCAGGCCGTGGAGGTCTCTGAACTTGACGTAGGCAGTCCTAGGCAACCCGAGCCGTGTGCGGGCGGGCATTATCCTGCTGGTATACCACATCCGTAATCCCGGCCAGGAATGGTAGCACATGGGGCAGTAGGATCTCATTCACATACCGCTGATCCGTCAATAATCCACGCACCACTACTAGAGCAGATCGACTATTGTATGCAATGGCTCCTTAAACCATAATGCCTGCAGTGGAGGAGGTGTGGCGCTCGATAGTGAGGTTGGGATTGTGCCGTTGTCCCGGGGACCTCCACATCCAGACACGATAACCATCTGTCCACAAAATGAAGTGGCACTCATCGCTAAACACCAAAGGTCACTCTGTCCTGGCAACACTGTACACGGAGTAGGCGATGTTCCGGTGTTAATGGTAGCACACGTAAGGGGGCGCTAGGATAGCGCAGATTCGCTTCCGCTAGGGGGATCGGGAAATGGTTCGTTGGCACACAGGAGCCGCTACATCTGCCTGTATAGTGAACCGGGTCCCCGTGGGATCCGTTCGTGCCTGGCGCACGATCCGTCGATCTCCTTTGCCGGTGGTCCTCCAAGTCCGTCCGCAGCCACTCCGCCGTGTGGCGGTGCCGTCACGTGTCCACTGCCCCCAACACAGTCGGATGGTATGGTCAGAACGATCCACGTGGCGGGCTATAATGCGCGGCGACCACCCTGCGGTTTTCAGTCCGATGATCAGGCCTCTCTCAACGTCCGTAAGTTGTGTAAATCGACGTCTCTGGCGTCTGAAATCGCGTGTAAATCGACGTTTCTCCGTCTCTGGCATCTACCCGGCATTCTTGTCATTCAGTACTCTTTCTTGCGTCGGCCGGTGCTTTTTGCTTTCATGGAGAATTGACTACACGCCGGTTTATAAAGCTGCCGGTTCTTGCTTGCAGAGCCACCACAGGGTGTGCGGTCATGCGCACTCGCACCAAACGTGGATCATTTGCATACCAGCACGCACTCTAGCTATTTGCAAAGTTTCGCGGTCGTAGCATGTTTTCTTCTAGAGGCACAAATTTCATTGTCCGTGAGCGTTATCTTTTGGATTCACTTAAATGCATTCATCTCATGAAGAATGCATTTTAAGTGATTCCAAAAGATAACGTTCACACACTTAAAAAAAGATGTTTAGTCAGAACATGAGACTGCACATCCACACTCTGTAAATGAATAAAAACTAGTCAATTCCGGTGGCGAAGTGGTTTAAGCGCTAGCTTCTGACCGCTCTTCTTAATGGTCACGGGTTGGGGTCCCGGATGACGCATGCGTGGTGCGTTTGTGTTAGAGCACTAGTTCTCTCCCCTTCCTGGAACGCGTGGCCCCAAATTAGGGACCAGCGACAGCTTAAAGCTCTAAGAGTTGCTCACGGTGGAGGTTAAACTCCGAAACAGCAAGAAAGCAAGCAGCGGGAACTACTACTGGAATGTTTTGCGTGGTCTTCAATCGGACATGCTAAGTTATATTTGCGGAGTGTCTGAAGCACATGACGTCAACAACATGTCATCGTCCAAACTATTTTATTACGTGCGTAGCGTCTCTTAAATAAGCGCTGATTGGCTAAAACGGCCAGTAATATAACAAATCTGTACTTACGAAAATCTCAACGTCTTTATTTAATCCTTTAAGTACTTTACAGTTCAACAAACATTGCAATAACATCCAGTGATTTGACGTCTGGATATAACAGGTTCTAGAATACACTGAATGCAGCGAATTACTCGTAACTTATGACACTTTTCGAGTATACCAAACTTGATAACAGCTTAAAGCTTCAATCTCAAACGAATTTGACAATCTAATTAACTTCTAACGAACTCGAGCCTCTTAAAGAGAGTCAAAACATCTGATGAACAACTGAAAACAACGAACGTGAAACAGCTGAATACATTCGACAAGAAACAGCACTCTGACAGAAATCAGCTCGAAAGCCAGAAACGCACATCGTAAACATCATTCTTGTCTGTGTTCTTCTCATACGTCATTCTGCTTCTGACCTCAGTTGAGGATGCCACAAGAATTTCGTCGAGAAAGAAATGTAGCGTTAAATTAGAAACTGCTTAAAGGAGAATGAACCACAAAATTCACATATACTGGAACTAAGAAGGAAAGTTGTATTGGAGTATGCGTCACAAACTATTAAAGAATTAATAGGGAAATAGGGCGGCAGATGATGACGTATCATACGTCATTCTGCTTCTGACCTCAATTCAGGTTTCCCAAAAAATATTCATTGAGAGAGAAATGTGAAGCGTTAAATTAGAAACTACTTAAAGAAGAACGAACCAAAATTTATATAGATACAGGAACTAAAAAGGAAAGTTATGTTAGAGTATACGTCACAAGCTGGCTTTAAATAAAATATTTCTTTAATTATAGAAGAGCTGCTTTGGAAACTTAAATTATAAATTCATTGTTCTATGGTATTTACAGAAAAATTTTCGGTGATGAATTATCCTAAAATTTCGAAACTATAACACAATCCCTGTCTTTTCAGAAAGGTTATTTTTTAAATTCCTTATCCATATTTTTTCGATATAGCTTGTGTTTTATTTCTAAAACAAGGACATGATCAGAAGATGGAATGGCACGAATGTAATAATAAAAGTATGAAAATATCTCTGCTCACTAGAGTGTTACTGAAAAAAATAATTTTCCGGACATCAATGCGGTTAATGGACATGGCAGTAATGTTTCCTTTTCTTCTTTTTGATGGTATTTTGTGAAAGGGAAGGTATGTAAGGCGCTTCTAACACTCATAAATGTACATGACGTATCGACTCCATTTTGATGGTCTAGCCGCATTGAATTGAACTCCTGCTGAAAGAAGTCACGCTAGCTTGAGACCGAAGAATGTACGTTTGGAAAAAGACTCGGCTGGTGACTGAACGATCAGTATATTTCTTCCCATCATTCACACACATTATCAAAGCTGCTTTGAAACGCTGACACTAACATTTCACAGAAATTTAGTTTGTTTACTTAGGTGGGAAAAGAAAATAGAGATTCAGTCAGAAAAAAATTTAGGTAAAAATAAAACACTGGGTAACTGCATTTTCTGCATTTTCAGTACAGCACTCCTCCATAAGCAAAACCATTTTTTATAAATTTTAATTACGTTAAAACACAGGTAAAGGTCAAAATGATTTATGAAATAAATGTAAAATTATGAAAACGGTTTAAAAAGTCGAACCTTGGTATTTTTTGAAGATAATTTATGCAATGCATCTTTCGCATGAGACGATCTTTGTGGGTATGAAATGAAACTAGAGATTCGAGAGTGTACATTTATTAACATACACCACATCGCATTTATTCGCGTGACTCACGACCACACCGAGCCACAGTCCGGTATATACTAAGTGGAATTAAATTACACTGCTGGCCACCCAAAATGCAACACCAAGAAGGAAGCATCCGATTGGCTTGAAATTCGCAGCATGCGTCGTCCGCGAGATGACATGCAAACGATTAGCATTGCAGGGCATATGCAAATCATGTGCGCCCGGCACGCCACCGAGAAGCACTATAAGAAGGGTGCACAGAAGGCGGGGTGTAAGTAGTGGAAGTGTGTTGTGCTGCCGGACCTGTGCGTGAGAAGCTTCCTGATGCCTCGTCGCAGAATACGGCAGTCATTCCAGCACGTTTCGGAGTTCGACAGAGGATGAATAGTGGCTTATCGCGACAGCGGTTTATCGTACCGAGACATCGGCGCCCGTGTGGGACGACATCCGGCCACAGTGGGACGAGTATGGATTCGGTGGGTGTAAGAGTGACGGACGAACCGACGTGAACGATTGCCGCAGCCGCGGCACACCACCGAACGAGAGTACCGGCATGTTGTGCGGCGAGCATTGACGGCTCGCAGGACCTCATCACGAACGTTAGCGCAGGAATTAGGGTTTGTTGCGCAGCAACCTGTGTCAGCACGTACCGTTCGACGTCGTCTGCAGGAGCGAGGACTTGTCGCACGACGCCCATTGCTCCGATTACCATTGACGTTACACCACCGGCGAGTGCGGCGACAGTGGACCGTTGAACGCCGCACCTGAACTACGGAATGGCACGACAATGTTTTCTCCAACGAATCCTGCTTCTGCCTGCAACAACACGATGGTCGGCACCGCGGCGAGGGACTGTATGACGCCTGCATTATGTTTGCAATAATGCAGGCGTCACCGTTTGAATCACCGTTTGCAAGCGGTGTTAACGGAAAATTCTGAATTTTCAGAAACCTTTCCGCAATGCCTTTCTTATATTGACGGTAAATCACTGTTTTCAAGAGATGTCATAACTGACAATTCTTAATTTTCAGAAACCTTTCCGCAATGCCTTTCTTATATTGACGGTAAATCACCGTTTTCAAGAGATGTTAACAGAAAATTCTGAATTTTCAGAAATCTTTCCACAATTCCTTTCTAATGTTAACGGGAAAACTCCGTTCTCACTTTTTTCCGTATCCATTTGACGAAACATTTCCGGTGATAGGAGATATTTACGGGAATACTTGGGGTTTGATTAATTGTTAAATTTCAATAATCTGTCGAAGTATTTGGTTTTGAAGTTCTGTAGCGAGATGGGATGTTGTGGATAGCACATATTTCCCATGAATTTTGGTTACTGTGGCACAGGATATTTCTTCTCTTCTTCCCCATTTTGTGCACCAGCTTATTATATATTGTGTTACCGTAAGAAACCGTGTTCTTAATTTATTATAAGGGTAATTGTACGTTGTATATATATCAGTCTGTGGAGTCCTTAAGACAAAAGCTATACAGCTCTATCAAGAGTAAATTTTATATTTAGAAGTTTTGTGAAATAATATTAGAAATCAGTACATTGCACCTTCTCTTGAAGGCAATTGAAAGTCATTATTAGTTCTAAAAAGGATCTCAAACTACAAATCATTCTGTTGCTTCGAAAAATCACGGTGAAAAAGATGCGTAATTTGTAAAAAGATCCCATACAGAGAAAACAAAATTATTACAAACGTATTCAAAAAAAGAATGAGCTCCAATGGAAAATAAAATGACAATCATTCGCATTAATGAAAAAAAGAAATCCTCATCGTCCACGTCGTTTTACCTTTGACGTGAGTCTGACTCCTGTGATTTTCTGTCTCAGTGGTTAAGACGCGCGGCTTCAAAAAAAAAAAAAAAAAAAAAATCGGCGTAGGCTCAACCTCACCTTCAGCGTGTTAGAGTTTGTGAAATTTCAGTCTAAATACAAAAAACTTGAAACGGACTTTCCTGAAATATAAACGGAATTACTGACTACGGAAAATCTGTGAAATACCGAAGTTTAATAACAAAAAAACCGAGCACTTCTAAAAACTGAAATTCTCTCAAAATAGGGACAGATTACAAATGCTTGTAACTACATATAAGCTGATCAAGAAGTAACTATCGATTTCTTTTGGGCTGATTATTGATATGTAAATCGATATCTCCCAAAGTCGTTACACTTTTCTAATGACAAGGCGTGGTTACGCACCGGAGTTGGAATGAAAAGGACGTCCTACCTGGAAACATGGTCTCATTTCGATATAATCGCACTGATTTGGTTTTTCTGGGAAATGGAGAATGCTGGCAGCGGAAATATATCGTCAACTACATGAAGTCTATGATCCTCAAACCATGGGCTTTCGGAGTGCTTCACAATGATCCTTCGAGGGGCGGATTGGGACGACCAAACCAGGCCTGGAATTTCAGTCTTGCCGTCCACTATAAAGACATACATGTATACAGTGTGACGTGCCTTCTCCGCAGGACGCACATGAGATAAAGGCGGATAGCAGTAAGAGCACATCGCAGTGTAGTATAGTGGACAGGCTGCGGAGCCAAGAGTTGTGGGCTTCGAATCCGGACCCTGGCATAAAAATGATGGAGAAATTTATTGCGTCATAACAGGGAATGACGTCACAAATTCCTCCATGGCAAAAAACTGTTAGGTCCTGGATGAAGAACTGTTGAAATATGCATCGTAAAACGAATTGAATGGTGAGCAAATTTTAAGAACGACTTAACGGTGAAAAATTTTAAACGCTCAAAATTGGGTGTTATACCAGATTTTCCTTTAAAAAATTTGGTTTTGCCAAAAAAGAAAAAAATTGCGAGTCACTTGAAGATCCCATTTCCAACTAAATCATTATGAAGATCATTCAGAAAGTTGAACTGTGCACATGTAATATAGCAATTTTCCTACAAATTTTTTTTTATTTATTTATATTGTTACTCATCGCATACTACGTATTGGTATTTCATCCTTGAATAGAGGCCTTTTCTAAGTATACCCATTATTTTGACTCATGAGCTAGTATTGGTAAACCGTTGTTTCCTTTAAAATAAACACGCGCGCGCGCGTGTGTGTGTGTGTGTGTGTCACAGATTTCGGAATATCTCTACCGGGGAAGCACTATATGCACTGTGTCAGTGGATAAGTGTGTGTGGCGCAATCTACTATCACAATGGGTAACTAGTGCCTTCTAAATTACTAAATAAAGGTAAGACATACTAATGACCCTGGGGTCCCAAGTCCAGCCAAGTATGTCTAACTGCAATTAGCCTTAACTTAATTTATAGCAGCTTGCTTGATCAGGAAGCACTTTATTCCCAGAAGTGCAGAGAATATATTATTTAATATTTATTTCATATTTATTTAGATGCCAAAGCACAACATAAATTGGAAGGAATTTTTTTTTTTATGGAAATAGCCTTTCAGATAGAAATAAAGCTCCAAATAAAGTTAGCCATTATATTACTCATGATTACTAAACTAATTATTCGTTATTTACGAAAAATCCACTCAAAAAGAATACGAGAAAGGACATATCCCGGTATCCCGGTGAGCCAATTCGCCCCTGGATCCTTCTGTCCGTTTTCGTTCAGTGAGGAATTATACAAAATTATGACAAAGGTGATTAGTTTCACAAAGAAACTTCTTCACCATAATAGGTGGAACAACGTCGATTTATTATTTACGCCCAAAAGATTTAATAGTTCAAATCGCTCTACATATTTCGACTTCACTATAATTCTATTTTCGTCAGGACCAATTTTAACAGGGAATGGATCACACAAACATAGAGTAAAAAGCAAATTAGGTTTATATTTACACACCTAGAAAGTAAGTGGTGAAATTCACAAATTTGCCGGTAGTGAAAATCGAAACCATTCCTCCTTGCTCCGGAGCCAGTTGTTCTAACCGACTAAATTACACCGACGGAATGTATCACTGCAGATTTGACGTCTTGATACGTGCTTCACCTCTGCAGTACGACACATAGTCTGTAGGTTATACACTACTGGACAATTGCTAAGGACGGATCATAAACGGCTATATAGCGCATAAAAAAGTAAGTGTGGTTGGATCCCATGTGAAATAAAATAATGTCAGAATGCCAGGACATTACAAGAAAGACAATTTATTGTGCTCTGAAATCCAGAAGGCTTTGGAACGTATTCAAGGGACAAACAGGCCATTTTGTGCAGAATACGTAAACGTGAAAAAAATGCAATTACCGTCCGCAGGCGTTTCGGCGTAAGATGTCAATACGGGATATGGCCACCATGGAGGGCGATGCAAGATTTCACACGTCGTGTCATGCTTTGCACAACATTATCAAGCAGCTGTTGGGGTAATTTATCCCATTCCTCTTTCAGTGCACGGATGAGCGTGTCCTTGTTTATTGGAGGGCATTGGCGACCAGCAAGACTCCTCCCCAAAGCATCCTACACATTTTCAATGGGATTCAGATCTGGAGAACATGCTGACCATACGAGGCGTTGAATATCCTCGCTCTCAAGACACTCCTGGGCAGCGACTGTTCGATGACATGTTGCGTTGTCGTCCATGAAAATGAATCTATCACCGACAGCACCACGGAACATGCGAACATGAGGTAGCAGAACATTATTAATGTATTGTTGGCCAGTCATAGTCCCAGTTGGAAGCACATAGAGGGACGTACGGACATTGATCATGATGCCAGCCCACACCATGACACTACATGTCGGATATCGGTCCCTTTCCTGTATGTTTGCTGGACAATATGCAGTACCACTATCACGCCAGATCAGTTGTCGTCGACAATCAGACGACAGACTGTATCTACTCTCATCTGAGAAGAGGACAGCAGACCAGTCGTTATCAGTCCAATTGCGATGTTGATGGCACCATTGCAAACGGGCGGTACGGTGACGTCTGGACAATGGGATGCACACAACAGGACGGCGGGCGTATAGTCCTCCTTCATGCAAACGTCTGGCGACAGTTTTTCGGGATATCCGCTTGCCAGTAGCAGCCATAAACTGATTTGCTACATCACTAGCTGTGCTGCGCCGGTGTCTTTTTGTTGATAGCACTATGTACCGATCTTCTGCAGGTGTCGTACTGCGAACACGACCTCCCCCGTGACGTTTGCTACACTCTCCATTTGTTTGAAATGATTTCCAAAGCCTTGAAACAACACTGTGGCTGACGTCGAACTCCCTGGCAACATCTGTTATTTTTCGCGCTTCTTCAATCTTGCCAATAATTCGGCCACACGTAAAATCATCTAGGTGATGTCTTAAAGGCATACTGAAAATTGCAAGTTTGTCAATTCATTCTTTCCCTTTCAACTTTGCGTTTGAACAACAACGGTCAATACGCGTCAAATCCTTTATATCTCTTATCAGCGCTATGACGTCACGAACAAGTTCGGCAATCCAAAATTTGTGTACGCACAACACGTCTTACTGTATCCCGCACTTATGCTAATTTCCACATTTTCCTGCCTTCCATTTTATGGTTGCTATCGTTGCTATTGTCATCCGTCCTTAGCAATTGTCCGGCAGTGTACGTCATAAAAGCAGCTCTTAAGATGAGCATGAGACTGATGACACTCAGAAATATTTGAATATGGCCAAATTGAACTAGAGACAAAAACACGGAATTTAAAAACAGATAATGAACGACTTCTTCAGTCTATTGAGCAGTACGCTAGTTTTCCCATAGAGAAGAATTATGATTCTGTAGCGCTCTCGAGGTGATTTTTGCTCAATACGAATATCACATGCATTAAGCCTTGAGAGTTCTAGTTATCCTTCATATTAGTAGGGGAAATGCAAAATAAAAGCCAAGAACCTCTCTTGGTTTAAAGTTAAGCTAATATAAGAAATAGTAACACTATACTAGTGATCCTAGTAGCAGATTCTGTATAACTTTCTCGAAAAAACCATCTGATGTGCGAAAGCTTGGAAACACTTGTGTATATTTCCTACGCCAATAAAATCGTACAACTAATATAGTGTCACTATTTCCTCCAGTTTATCAGTTAAAGTACCGCCCGGTGGCGCAGTGATCTAAGCGATGGCTTCTGATCATACGTCCGAAAGGGGTCCGGGTTCGAATCCCGGGTGAGGCATGGATGTTGTGCTTGTCTTACGGCACTGATTCTCTCCCTTCCCTGGAACCAGTGTCCCTAAATTAGGAGTGGGAGACTGCTTATAGCCCATTGAGTTGCTCACGGTGGTCGTAAAACATCTAATCCCTAAAAAAAAAAAAATTTAAAGTAGTTGAATTTAAACCACTAGTACAGTGTTACTACTTTTTCCTACACAATTGCTGTATTGTTCCTCGTTATCAAAGCTAATGCAGATACATACTCAATGCTACGTAAATTTAACAGAGATCTTACACTAGTATTCGTAATCGATTATGAAAATGCAGTTTCAATAAATAACTAAAACGAATAGAGCGCACAAGGCCGCTCCGGTGGCGCAGTGGTCTAAGCGATGGCCTCTGATCATTCGTCCGAACGGGGTCCGGGTTCGAATCCCGGTGAGGCATGGATGTTGTGTTTTTCTTACGGCACGGGCTCTCTCCCTTCCCTGGAACCAGTGACCCTAAATTAGGGACGGGCGACTGCTTATAGCCCATTGAGTTGCTCACGGTGGTCGTTAAACCTCCAATCCAAAAAAAAAAAAAAGCGCACAAGTAAAAGAAGAGACGATCACGATTCCCCGTTTACTTCGCGGATCCGAAAAATTCTCAAAAAGTTTCAATTTTATTTATGTTTTGAAGAATTTGCTGCTGCAAATGTGGTTTTCTTCGTGAAGTATGCGCTGATCATAATTTTCTCTCTGTTAATTCAGAACGCTCGTGAATTTAAAGCAAATGCAACTCTGCATCTTCATAAAATCTTGGTGCTTTTTATTTAATTTTTTGGTTAGTCAAGTTTTAATTGGAAACTGAATTCCGGCCTCTAGAACTGGCATATCATTTGAAATCATTTTAGAATAAAAATTATATGATTCTTTAGAAGGACAGGGATGCCATTAAAAAACTGAAGCAATGTCCTGCTCAAAACAAGGAGGCTCTTAATCTGAATAATGCACCCTTTTTGTTGCCGGACAACAGGAATATGCTATTTAGATATGACCAAACATTTGACTCAGAGGTTAATCAAATGCATGAAATGCGCATATCGAAAATAATTTTAACTTATTTTTTTGTTATGAATATATGACAAACCTGTTCTTGCAGTAACAACTAGGAGATGGAATACCTTGAATACCATTCGTAGTGTTTTAGTGTCACGGGAATGCAACTTGCCTACAATGGCTCAGCTTTTAAAAAGGTGGTTTTGGAAATCCGCGTGAAATCAGCGCAGAAGAAAATAAAGAAAACAACAATTGAGTTGAATTGCACCGGCACATGGATTACTCAAGTAGTTTGGACAAATTCTTAAATGTCTAATTCTTAAAGCCCTAACTTACAGAATGCTAGCGGAAATGATCCCTTATACCCTTAAATCCTCACTGGGTTCGTTATACCTTGACAAAATTTGATCAATCTATCCTAGTCGCCAATGAACAGAAGAAAAGATTGAATTGCCCCAGCTAAAAAGCACTTGGCTATTCAAAAACAGAAGATAAGAAAAATGCAATCCCCTCCTGTGCAGTAAACTTGAAAAGGTACTCATTAACTACTTTTGACAGTCCTTGACTATTATAGGTACAAATAACGCTGGCTGAAGAAGAAATTGTTAAACACATGGTACAGCTTCAAGTATTTATCAACGATGTGTAGGAACATTTTAGAATCAGAAGTCAGTTGGGACAAATTTAAAAAAGAGATCGAAGTTTTAAAAATTTGAATTATTGTTTGCGGACATTCACCCTCATTTAAACTGCATTGAAACAAGTAGTATGAGTTTAAGGATGTAAGATCAAATTATGGGCAACATGCAGACTCCCCTTTTAAATGTTACCCTCACCATCTCGTGTGCATCCTATCCTGTTCCCACTGAAGGGTCTTTAACGATAGACTAACAGGTGTATAACTATACCACCGGAATTGGAGGAAATGCTATCCCACACTCACCAACCCCCTTAGGTAGCGTGGTGAGTTATGGCTAATCCCTCCCCCTTCCCCCTCCCAAATGACTGAAGCAAGTCGCTTAAGTTTGATACGTAAGTAATTCAACAAAATTAAAGAACATATATATAAATTAAATTTACAATTCTTACTTATGAATCAGAGACTCTGAGGCTTCAAACTATTGAAAGAAGCTTGAAGAGGTGCATGCTTGGTTTACTCGTAACCAGGAAAGATAAAAAAGAGGAACTCAAGGATCAGGAAAATGACAAGTATTGATGACATTATGACCTAGGTAAAATCCCTGTAATGGCAGTGGGCTTTATGTGTTGCTAGAACAACTGACAACCAAAATATTAGACTGGATTCCAAGGCACTAAAAAAAAGACTCAGAAGAAGACCATTTGGGAGACTGCTGGAGAAATTCGAAAACTTGTCGCAGTGACATGGAGGAGTATGACTCAAGACAAAAAGCTGAAGTAAAGAATTTGGAGGACTTTCATCCAACAGTGGATTAAAATTGGTAAATGCTGCTGCTGACGATGATATATACATTAAATAAGAAAACATCACTTGAACAACCCACAAAATTAATGAAGAAAAATGACAGAATCCTCGGGTGTAATTGGCACGTCATCTGAATTCCTTCCGACACACACACACACAAAAGGGATTTTTCAAAGTGGGTTTTAAGACACGGAAAAAGCCTTCTGATGAAAAAACTGTGCGTTGTTTCAAATTCCCAACGTATGTTGTGTATTTTACGCTCAGTAGAATCACTTACAAAAATATTTATTTCAACCGAATTCCTGGAATTGGTGAAACATTTAAACAAGCAAATATACAGCTACAAAATAAATTGCTGCATTTACTTGTAGATGCTTAGAAATAACTCTAGCGGCAGAAATGTGAGTTACGAAATATCTAAAATTGTGAAAAAAATATTGCACAAAGCAGAATATATCCTAAGCGAGAGGAATTTTTCAAATCAAATTATCAGAAATTAAATATGACTTTGCACCCAAGGACGAAATCTGTTTGAGAAGGGCAAAACAGATGCAAAATGTTCTTCAAGGTCAATGGCATTTGACCAAAACAGGATTTTGTCAAATGAATTTTTGAAACAGATATACTCTTTCAAAGAAATATACACTGATACTCCCTAGTGGCAGAACTATGCATTACGAAAACTTCAAAAGGTGTGAATAAAATGTTCCACGAAGGGATCAGCATGCAATACACAACTTTCACGCCTTTCAGTGGGGAAATTATGCATTGTTTTAGTCAACGAATACTAAAAAAATGTTTGTTTGTTTTTTTTGTAATGAACTCTGTCTGGCCGAAAACGAATTTTTTCAGTCTGTTTTTTAAACAGATAGACACGGCTACCTACTGTGTATGCTGTTTCAGAAATATGTACTTCTATCCTTTAATGGTAAAATGACATGTTGCAAAAAATTCATATATATATATATACACACACTCATGAGCCATTACATTATGACCACCTACCTAATAAACTGTAGGACCACCTTATCCCGCAAAACAATTGCCACTTGGTGAGGCATCGACTCGATGAGGTGGCGATAGGTATCCTAGGGTACATGGTACCATAATCTCAACAGCAGGTCCTCCAGTTCCCGTACATTTCCGGGTGGTGGTGATTTAGCGCGAACCCGCTTTTCCAAGTCGAACCACAAATGTTCGATTGGGTTCATATCTGGTGAATTTGAAGGTCAGGGCATTAACAGAAAGTCACCAGCATGTTCCACGAACCACTGCTTGACGATTCTGGCAGCGTGGGATGGCACATTATCCTGTTGCCATGAATAACCAGCAGGGTACACAGTTGTCATGAATGGGTGAACTTGGATCGCAACGATCTTCAGATACCTAACAGCTGTCAGGGATTGTGCTATTGGGATAATGGAGCTTAAAGTGTCCCAAGAAAACATCGCCCACAGCATAACACCACCTCCGCCGCCGGCCTGTTTCCGCCCAATAGTGCATACAGGTGCCATAGCCTCCGTTGCCAATCGGCGCATCCGCATTCGTCCGTCTACGTGATGCAATAGGAATCTTGATTCGTCAGATTCGGCCATTTTGTTCCAATCATCCACAGCCCAATCTCGATGATATTGAACCCATTTCATGCGCTGTTGGCGATGACGTGCAGTGAGCGCGGGGACACGACTGAGTAATCGGCTACGCAGGCTCATGCGCAGAAGGCCGAGATGAACTGTGTGCTGTGACACATTGGCCTGCTCACCACTGTTGTAGCTGCGGATGATTTGTCGAACTGTGGCCCTGAGGTCGCTGTGAACAATGCGCGATATCTCCACTCCCCTCTGGTATCAATGAGCTGCGGACGACTCACGGCCGGACAACGTTCGTCGTTTGGCCTTCTGTGCACCACTTTTGATACGTACTCACTACAGCGGCACGTGAACAACCCACAAGCCGCGCCGTTTCCGAGATCGTTGTTCCTAGGCACCGTGAAATCACAATTTGGAGCCGACCTGTCATGCTCGATCCCGACCCGACCGGAGGGCAGGCTTGGGCTTTTTTTTAGTTAAGAGAACAAAGCAAAGGGCCGTGCTGGGCTGGGCTTTTTCCCAAGCACTTACGGCCGGGACAAGTTGACCAATTGTTTTTATCGCAATGGTAAAGAAAGAAAAATCTCATGTTTCCCGATTTCCTGGCCGGTTTAACTGTTTTTCTGGCTTTACTTACTTCCATTACATAGACCAGGGCGTAATTACAGAGACGAGGTGAGGTACTCACAATGCTTTTAGCATCTGTAAGTATTAAGTTGGTAAAACCACTTTGGGGCTTGTTGACAACAAAACGATTCCATCCCAAGCGAGTGTGTGTGATGTGTGGAGTGGGGGCCGGGGGTTGTCTGCAGAGGGGTGGGGTGTTTGTGTGTATTTGTATGAGAGAGTGGGGCGTCCTCGATTGTTTCTCGTATCTCTAATTTGTATAGGGATAAACTTTTGTAGTGTTACAACGTGCTAGTTCAGAGAAAGGGAGATTTTGAGCGCGCTTAGTCCTCTCTCTCTCTTTTGAGCCGCGGGTGGCCTAGTGGTCAACATTCGTGACTGATACGGAGAAAACCTCGGGTTCGATCCCAGGTAGGTACGAACGCTCGAACCACTAAATATCACCGTGCGTCGGATGTGAACGTTAAGCTGTCGGGCCCGGGTACTGGCCCCCGGTAATAAATAAGGGCTTCTTCCTCCCCCTTTCTACCTTGCTTCCGTGCCACTTTCCTATCGGGCACTCTAGCCCAAATCTCCTAGCTTCCCTTTTCTAAGGGTTCTTTAAGACCTGGGGTCAGACACTCCTTTCCTAAAATCTTCTACATATGATCTGGTCTGATCTCTCTCTCTCTTTCTCTCTCCCTTTAAAAATTATATTCCTCCATAACGGCTAAAGTTTAGTTAATATTTTTAGGCTTACATTCAACTAAATATTTTCTCTAATATCTCATTTCATTATTTAATTTTCACAATTTAATAAAATACAATAGAAGGACAAAATGATACAAAATGGAATATCACGGACCGGGACTAATTAATAGCTGCAGTTGACGGGCCACGTTGAGTGCCTAACATCTGAAACGGGCCAGGCTGTGCCTTAAAACACACAGGCTTGAGCCGGGTCGGTCTCATCAAATAAGGCCCGTGCAGACCTCTTGATAGCAGCAATATAAAAAAAGTGTGAAAACACCGGTTTGTCTGCGACGGACGTCGAACAGTTTCCCCTTACTCCAGAGTAAGTCACTCTCCCAACTGAGCAACGCGGACAGAATGTCTCGTTGCAGATTTGTCGTCTTGACACATGTGTTCACCTGTGTAGTACGTCACAAAAGCCTCGGGACTTAAGCGACTTTGAAAGAAGCGTGAGAGAGGGAGCTAGGCAGATAGGTTCCACCATTACAGAAAAGGCAAACCTTCTCATCTGTGCAAAACCAACTGCATCGAGGATCTACAATGAGTGGGGCACAGACAAGTAAGCAAGCTGTCTTCCGTTGTGTGGAAACAGGAGAGCAATGGCGGTTGAAGAGGTAACAGAAGAGTTCCGATGCGTTGAGTAATCTCAAAAACAGCGGTATTCAGTGGAGAATTTCAGAATACACAGTCGGCCACACACTGGAGCGAATGGGATCTAACAGCCGACCTCCCCTTCTCGTATCTGCTAAAAGCAGACAACTACGTATGCGGTGAGAACGGGAGCACAGAAACTGCACACTAAAGGAGTAGAAAGAGGTTGCCTGGTCTGATGAAATACATTTTCAGTTACTACACGCTGATGCACACGCCAAAAGGTGGAGTCAGCAGCACGAATCTGTGGATCTCATCTGCCTAACATTCACTGTATATAACACTGGTTCTCAACGGGCTACCAGTGGGCCAAATGCGGCCCGCGAAGGGTGTCAGTCTGGCCCGTCATAAAAAGTTAAACTGGAAAGAAATGTATAAAATCCACAGGTGAAATTTTTTATCAATATTATACAAGTATAAATATTTTTGTTTGATTCAGTTCTGTGACTGTGTTTAAAAGTTTCAGAATGTGTATTCATGCGTGACAAACATTAAACGCAATTAGGTCGTTTTCTGCGGAATTCTCTGACGCTCTTATGCAACCCTCTGCTAGGCATCACGGGAGAGAGGAAGGAGGATATGCATATCTGTGTGTTCGGTTTTCTACTCGAAGCGACATCTATAAATTCTCCCTTGCAGAGTCTGGAACTAACTCTTCCCGCGGTTTATTCCGTATCGTGCTTCGTGAAGCGCCGAGCGCAAAAACTCTAATTATTGTGAGCAGTCAAAATGTCGTCCTCAACGCTTAAGTAGACACAGTGTAAAGCGTGAGTTTAACAGGAACTGGACAGAGAAATATTTGTTTATTTTGCCACAGAGGAAACGGGTTATTTCACATGTTTCATGTTACCTTTAATGTCAGTACGTTATATGTAACTCACATTTACGAAATTAAGCGTTCACAATCTGTGGCCCGGTTCCAGGAAAACAAAATGTGACCCGTGATGAGAAGTAATTGGAAACCAGTGCTATAATGATATGGTGTCTGTTTCGTGGCAGGTATTGGGTCCTTAATACCTCTGAAACAGCATTTGGATTCCACGATGTATTTCAACATCATTGAGGACCAGGTACACCTTTATGTGTGCATAGGGTCATCGGATGGAGAAGGCTATTCCAGCAGGATAATGACACGGGCTCGAATCCTCGTAAGGTGGTTTCAAAAGGACGACATTGACTTCAAATTGCTAAAATGGTCCCCCGTAATCCCCAGATCTTAAACCGATTGAATACCTGTGGGATGAGATTGAGAGATTCATTCATAATACAGATCTTCCTGTAGTGAACATTCGGCAATTAACGAATGTTCACTTGGGCTGAACATATGTACTTGTGGAATGGTATCAGCACCTGGTTGAATTGATGCCATATTGAATCTAGGTAGTTGTGAAAGCCACGAGAGGCTCAAAACGCAAATTATTAGAAATCAGGTATACGTTTCGAATCGTCACAAGGTGATTTGGCCTTCCATTCCAACTTGGTACTGTGTAGAATTTTTCAATTCAGTAGCTCGTATGTGTAGCTGCAACATGTCAATCTTATTTATACATTTCAATATCAGCAACTAGTAAACCGTCCAAAGTTCAGAATCAAGAGGATCGACTACTTGCTAATTCAATGACCAAGCTTCATTCAGTAGATGGGGACGTCAAGACGAATCAACGTTGAAGCTACTTTACTTCGCAATAGCAAGATAAAGATATAAAGCCCGCACTTCAAACTAATAACTCGCTATTTTAACAAGACACAATTATTAAACGTCAGCTTGTTATAACAAAGCTTAATCCATATGTTTCTACTCGTACTATATTATCATTCCCTCTTATCAATCACGTACACTAAATTATCAAAAGCATTCGGACACCACAATGTTTGGGGACAAATGGCTGTGTTATCGCAATTAGTAGTTTGTCGGTCCAACTTTTGTTTGTATGACAGCGGCGACAAGTCGAGGCATACAATCAAACAATTTCTGGTAGGGATCGACAGGAGTGTCACCCTACGAAGCTGCTGCTATAGTAAAGAGCGAAGACTGTCGTTGTAGTCCATTTCGTATCCGTCGCTCTAGTTAATCGTAGAGATATAGCAATTCCAAATCATTTTCAAGAAACCAGTCCTGCACACGTCAAGCAGTGTGGCAGGGAGCTCCATCATGTTGGAAGAGACCGAGCTCATTTCCATAATACTGCCACGTTGTTGGTAGGGAAGAATTATCCAGAACGTCGAGGTACACTCCAGAGTTCACGGTTTGTTGTATAATAACCATCGGGCAGAGTCCCATCCATGGAAAACAACTCCAGACCGTGATGGAGCTCCCGCCCAACTTAACAGTTCGAAGAGCTCAGTCCGACGAAAATGGTTCTCCGAGCTGTCGCCAAATACAAACACGCCAACCGGATAGGAAGCGTGAAAAGCGCTACTCATCACACCAAAGAACAGCTTTCCAGACGCCCACAGTCCAGGAACGACGGGAGACACACCACTCCAAGAGTGAAAAGCGTGACTCATCACACCAAAGAACAGCTTTCCAGACACCCACAGTCCAGGAACGACGGGAGACAAACCACTCCAAGAGTGAAAAGCGTGACTCATCACACCAAAGAACAGCTTTCCTGTCGTCCACAGTCCAGGAACGACGGGAGACACACCAATCCAAAGGGGAAATGCGTGAGTCATCACACCAAAGAACAGCTTTCCAGACGCCCACAGTCCAGTAACGATTGGAGATACACCATTCCAAGCAACGCTTTGGATTCACGGTAGTGATGTGTAGCTTTTGTACCGCTGTTCTACCATAATAACCCAAACTGTGCAACTCTCTGCGGATGGTTATGGTACTAGCAGAGTCATCGCAAGCATTTCCTACTTAGCAGCGATAGAGGACGAACGGGATTTCATAACATTCTTTACCATGGCATTGCCGTCACGTCCCGTCAATTTGTGCTGACTTCCTGAAGGTTTTTTTGTCGCAGTTGCCAGGGCCCGATTATGGTGGGGTCTATAGGGTCTTTAGCCTTGG
This sequence comes from Macrothele yani, assembly GCA_039090855.1. Lineage (NCBI taxonomy): Eukaryota > Metazoa > Arthropoda > Arachnida > Araneae > Macrothelidae > Macrothele > Macrothele yani. Next base: position 136,075,191 of record CM077025.1, read on the forward strand.
AGCCCATCATAACCAAGGGCCCAGGAGGCATGCCTGGGCAATTAATAGATAGGTAGAGAGAGAGGGGTTGAAAGACGAACAGATCTCAAGGTAGTGACTCACCAATAATAAAGCCTTTATATGTCTCTGTGTACAGCGGTGTCAGCGAGGAAGTTTCAGCTTTTTTACTACCATCCACTCACATCTCCCAATTTACACTTGGAACCGTTAATAACCCGGGTCTCCTGTGGCTTCTCATTGTATAAAAAAACCGATGCACTAAAAAATTATACAGTGCTAAATCATTAGAAAATCCAAGACAAAATTTAGGAATCTTAAGCTTTTAACTCATATTCATGAGAGAACAATAAAAAATACAGTGACTTACTATGATAACTTTGCAAATGATTTAGTAATCGCAGTTATAGCGTGAAAGTCTTGTCTTAATTCTACGTCTTTTAACACATCAACATACTAAGAAATAGTTCCTAAATGAAAGAAACCTTAACGGCCAGATGAAACATGTAAATAACAGAAGTCAACTTACGGAAAGATGCCTTATTCAGGCTGTAGCACACACATCGTAATATGGCATATTGTAGTGAACGCTCCACACACCACACATTATCACAACACTTTTATCAATAATCAGTTTACAACCCAGCGCTCTCTCTTACAACGCTCTCGTACAAACCTGCTCTCTTACAACAATGCTCTCTCGTACAACCCTACTCTCTTACAACAATGCTCTCTCGTACAAACCGGCTCTCTTACAACCCTCTCGAGCAATAGATCAGTCGTCGTTTTTATCTCTTGTTCTTATCAAAACTCAGACATACGTCACGTGCATTCAACCTCAATTGTGTTGCCAAACGTATTCGTTTGAGGGAAAAGATATTTCGTTAAGCGTGAAGAATACTGAGAATAAACTCAAGATTTACATAGGGAAAGAAACTAAAAAAGGAAAGTTAATCTAGAGTATACGTCACACAGTTTCGTGTTTTAATGGACTTCATAATAATTCCACGTCATAAGTTCTTTGGGGGCCCACTTAAATGTCTTAGCCTTGGGGCCCACTAAGGTCTTAATCCGGCCCTGGTAGTTGCACAATCCAACTTCCATCTCTTCACGGCATCACTTAAAGTCGATTTTGGAATGCTTAGTTTACCTACAATGCTCCATATTGAAACGTTACTCGAATGACATCGCATGACTAGCCCACGCTGGAACTCGGAAAGTTCACGTCCACGTGCCATATCCGCTTCGCAAGTTACTGATAACACGACAGAATATCTTAGCTTTAAATACGTACCTCCCCACTCCCGGCGCATCTTCCTGCGCAACCGTTCTTTGCATTTATGCAAATATTTGGTAGTGTCCGAATACGTTTGGTAATACAGTGTATATCTACTCGTATAATAGTATTGTTTAATCTTACCTATCACATACGTACACTTAAAAATCACCATTACACTCCGTTTCATTTAGTTTGAATCTCACTGCCAGTGATTGCCAACTTTGTAAACTCATCGGGAGAAATAATGAATCATTCAGTCAGAATAGCGTTTAACGAAAAGAAACCAAATTTACATAGCTAAACAGAAACTCAAGAGGAAGGTTAAATTAGGATTATAGAACACATATCACAGAACTGGAACCATGCTATCCAGGAACGCTACTCCATCGGTTCCTTCGGGTCCTTAATCAGCAGAATGAGAAAAAAAATAAGAACTGCTGCTTCAAATTTTATACCAAAGCGCTACTGCAAGGTAAATGAAGTAATCACCAATCGCAATGTTTCTAAAGTTAAAAAATTCCTTCTTTCTGGAATTTCAGATTTCTGCAAATTTTCGGCTTTTAAGAAAGAGAGACATGCTAACAGTTACCAAAAGCGAATAAATATTCAAGAACTAATTGCGCATAAATAGTTTACTGTTAAATTTTATGAAAAAACACAAAACTCTTTAATAAACAAAGACATCGCTCTATCCACGTTTAGCAACGCACAGCAACCGAAAAACTGTTATTCGGCCGCCGCCGGGTAATCGAATCCCGGATCTCTCAATATCTAGCCGAGCGCTTTAGCCTTACTCTAACGAAAAATTGTTATTCGGCCGCAGCCGAATAAAACTTTTGGTTGCTGTGCGTTTCTAAACGTGGATAGAGCGATGTCTTTATTTATTCACTGACGCTACGTATTTGGAAGATTTTCACAAAACTCTTTTCTTTTTATCTCGAAGTTGATGCGCATATTCTAAATTTGCGCATCAACTTTGAGATAATCATCAACTTCGAATAATCACTTTTATAGTGATTATTCTGTAAATGTGTCACTCATTAAAAATAATTAACAGGAAATATGCGCAATAGAAATGAGAATTCTATCAAAGTTGAGTTGCAGTTTCTGTTCCGTGTTTTTTTTAATTTTTATTGCATTATACGGAAGTAAATTTATTTTTATTATTATTTATGTATGGTAATTTATTTAGATTACTATTAATACTAAAGTGTAGATGTAAGAAAAAAGATCATTTGAAATCCAAGGGATTGTAAAAATGGGACGTCTTGTTCCTGTAAGAAATTCAACGGAGAAAAGGAAAAAGACAAGCAAAGATAATCGCTGTACATTAAATTTTCCCCGAAGCGTATTGACACATGTAATGGTCCAGACTGGTTATCTGCTGAATGTTATGGTTGTAAAGATTGAAGAAGGATTTGATAGGAAAGAAAAAAATAACTTCGTGTAAGGTGGCCGAAAGTATAGTCTCGCTATAGAAATTCCTGTCGTCTGGAAGCATTAAGACTCCCCGTTCTCAGACTGAATACATTCAGTTCAGTCAATAAGAGAATCGGAGATAAAACTAAAATCTAAGTTCGAAGAATTTCCTTTCAAATCAAATTTTCAATGCCCCATCAAGTAGCAGTTCATAAAAAATGCCGTTTGAAACAATACAGCATGAATCTTGTTTTTACCCAAACAGTTAATAAAACACCAGCTAGTGGTAATCTATGCATATTAACATACTTGAGGGAGAGAAATAGAGACAGAAGGAAACTAATTATACACACCCATCAAATAACATGTGGGGGCAACCTCTCGCCCTCATAACAGCAGCAACACGTCGTGGCATGGACTCTACTAGGTATTAAAAACATCATTATATACAGCCACCTAAAAATGTGTGGGTTCACCTTTCGTACCCACAACAGCAACGCAACACGTCGTGACATGGACTCTACCAGGTGTTCAAAACATCATTGTACACAGCCGCCAAATAATATGTGGGCTCACCTTTCGCCCTCAGAACAGGAGCAATGCATCTTGGCATGGACTCACTATGCGCTTGAAATGTTCGGGTGGTAATGCGACTCTTGTTTTCTAGGTAGTCTTTTCTAAAACGTGAGGAGTTTTCGGTTGTGGGCTTCGGGATCGAATGTATAGCTTCATTCTTTCACACAGATGTTCAGTTAGATTCAAATCCGAACAGTGAGAGGGCCATTCGAGAGTTGCGAACTCATATGAATGCTTCTGCAACTAGTCCTTTGCCAAACACCAGCCATGGTATGGGACGTTGTCTTGTCGAAAGAAGGCATCGTCCTGTTGTAGGAAACTGACAGCTATGAACGGATGTAGGTGGCCATCAAGCACATCAACATCGCCTTCTTCGCTAATGGTGGTACAAATGGGCCCACACGATGGCCCTCCTAAACACTCTGCCGAATATTGTACTTCCACTATCATCGTGTAACACCACGACTTTGAAGTTGGTGTCCATGGCATCCTGTGATATATGCAACCACACGAATCCTCCCGCCTGCTTGTAGTATTTGAAATTTCGATCCGTCTGACAAAGCTACATTTTCCCAGTTTCGCACGTTCTAGTAGCGCAGTTGTTTCGCCAACTGCAGCCTTGTATATAGCCCAATGACGTGCAGTTCACGAGGGTTCTCGAAGTTGGTGTCGAATGCCGTAGCTCAAACATACGTCAATGGTTTTGTACAAACTTTCGTAGGTGCCGGATCATTGAATGCTAATATTATCCTCTCCACAGTGCCCGCCTTTTACGATATTACGATACGGGAGAAGCTGTGCTCACCTCGAACATTGTCCCATTTACGGATGCATTTTTCTTCCCGACAGGAGGTTTTGATGAAATCTTAGTCCTCTCGAGCGATGGTCGCAAGCAAAAATCCAAGTTGTTCTGCACTAATGATAATGGAGTTCCCCTTCTTCCTGGCACCGAGTATCTGCCCACGATCGAACTTACTCATATCACCGTATTTACTTATCATGAAATTTACTACAGGTATCTGATCTATTTTTAGTGCGGATTTCGGCAGGAGTGATTACTGTGGCGAGGTAGGCTTAGTTTGTTGACGAATGCGGTGTGTACAGTAAATTGTGTTTTCAGTGTACAATCATTTTATCATTTTGAAGGTGCACATATGTGAAATGGTTTGAGTATCTCTGATGACGTACTGTTTTTTATGAAAAAATTGCGCCCCTATTACCAAAGGGAGAGTGAAAGTTAAAAGCATGCACTGATGCATTACATGGCCGTTAGGTAGAAAATTATCAGAATGACGCTGACGTTGGTGAGCGTAATGATGATGCAGCAAATTATTCGGCAGGTGAGAGTATTTATTCGTTTCTTTCAGTTTCAGGGAGATAATATGTAACTCTCTTGTGCATGTACATTAGTGTGAGTCGAAAATACCCGAAATTCTCTGATCGAAACTCCCTAGTGCGGAAAAGTTGTGAGTGAGCACCACTAAGTATTGTGTGAAATATTTTTCGAATCGGTTAATATCTTTGGCTCTGACCATCTGACCGAGGCTGAAATCTTGGAAATTTCACTAAAAACACGAAATTTTCGTTTGTCCGTCTAAAATACCAGAATTACTTGGATCGAAAGGCACTAGTGCGATAAAGGTTTTAATGACCATCAACAACAAATGTATAAAGTATAATTCCAATCATTTAATTTATTCGGCTCTGACCAAAGGCTCGAAGTTTTGAAATTTTACATAAACAAGTTAGTAAAATCAGGCAATGCATTGATTATGATACGCTTTCCAACATACCAGAAATCATTACTCAACTTATGACCCACGTTATGAGGATAATGGCTGTGGAATAAATCTCGCTCCTGTGTCCTGACCTTTGACCCTATTTCGATGATATTAACCAGAATTGGTTCAGTGTATCTCCGGAAAAACATATTAAAGTTTTGTCGCAATAGAAGCATTTTTACGTAAATTATGACGCATAAAGGCAATGGAATGGATCCCGCTCCTGTGTCTTGACCTTTGACCCCATTTCCATTAGGCTTCTTTCCCAGGTGGTCTTCTACCACGTAGTAACATTTCATCGAAATCAAACCATTTTTACGTAAGTTATGAAACATAAAGGCAATGGAATGAATCCCGCTCCTATGTCCTGACCTTTGACCCCCGTTTCTTCCATTTTCAATAGAGTTCGTCCCCAGGTGTTCTCCTACCACATACTAAAATTTCATCGAAATCGAATCATGTTTACGAAAGTTATGATGCATAAGGGCAATGGAATGGATCCCGCTCCTATGTCGCGACCTTTGACTTCAGTTCGTCCAGTTTCAATGGGGTTCGTCCCCAGGTGGTCCCCTACCACATACTAAAATTTCATCGAAATCGAACCATTTTTACGCGAGTTATCGTGCGGACGGACAGACAGATAAAGCTATAGCATATACGCTTTTTCAACCTATGGTTGGATAGCGTAAAAAACGCGAAATGTATACGATTGCTTACAGATTAAAACTGCTTTCCGACGTCTCATCATTGTCTAATAATTATTCAGTTTTACAACGTCTCGAGGTTGATTTGTTGAAGTCATATTTGTGATCAAACTGTGGCATGATCGTTCTAGACAGTAAGGTGGATCGTATGTATCCATCCCTATTGTCGTTCCCACACACGCGAGCGAATGTCTCAGTCACTAGTTTCACTATTCGTTCAACATCTTGCGTGTGACACGGAAATTGGGAGAAATCTCAGCAGTTGGCCTTTTCGTGGAGACTCGTCAGTTTCTTGGATCTCACTCGGCTCGAAACTGGCGGTGGTATAACTTCACAGTGTAACCAGTCGATAATGTCTACGTAGTCCATGGTTTCAAATTTAAGCTTAGGCACAACAAAGCTGGGAACAGATTCACAAACAGTCCCCCTTGCATTGATTATTCTCCGGAATGCGAGCTGTCTAATTTCGGCTGTATCATCTCTAAGCATAGCCAACAGCAGATTTTCAAGGAAAGTGAAGAACGCATTTCCAGCAGTGACTGAATCAATAACCTCTAGAAGGTTCTCTGGCAAGAATCTACAGTAGATCTCTTAAAGAGTTCCGATAAGTGCTTTGCACCATCGTCGATGGCGTGTTTAGTTTTGACCGTAAACCATAAAGGTGTGTGAATTTTCACGACGTATTCCACAATCTACCCGAATCCTGAAGATGGATTTGTAGTAGCGATATATATCCTCAATAATCTGTTTGTACTTGTCAACCAATGAGAGTGTGAGAGCGGCCCCGGATTACGTTTACTGAGGTCAGATGAGCGGGTGCCTGATTGAACTGCACGTGATATTTCCAACAAATATCTTTGGTCTGTACCCAGGTAGCACATCCTTGCAATTTAACCTAGGCCCAACACTTAGCCACTGTCTTTTATACTAAAACGAAATTGTCTGAGCATTGGGCCTACGTTAAATTGCAAGGCTGTGTTACTTGGGTACTCAAGTCTGAAGTTGTAATTGAATGTAAATCACAATCCACGTGATCATATTTGACTACGGGTAACTCTTCGCATCCAGGAAGGTGTTTGCCCATGGTACCACCGTACGACATGGGACCTCTTGTTGGACCATCTATATATTTGAACAGGTGTTTCAGAGGTAGCTCATTCAAATGGAGGAAGAAAATAACCCATTGCAAAGGACTGCCAATTTTTAGCTCCAGAGGACGAATTATACCAGATTTGCAGCCGGTATTTACTGCAGTTCCATCACAACCGATTACTTGAAGTTCACTGGTCACAAACCTTCGAGACCACGTACTCATATATGCGGTCGGCTATTTCAAGTGCTATGCCACATTTGAGAGTCACATGTCCAGCATACTGTGACGACGGCTCCTTCACTAGCGAGATGTGTTCCTCTGTGTCGGTTCTCCGGTAAAATTTTGTCCATCGTTATTTTTTTATTTTTACTTGAACAGATGTCTGGTCCGTACGGCCATCAAAATATAAAGCTCTCAAGGCGGTATTGAACGGAGTCTTTGTTTGCAGCTGCTTACAACATTTTTCTTTCTCCTTTCGAATTTTGCTTTTGTCTGTTGCAAGTGAAGTGTCAGATTTCGATATGAGGCCCATATCCTGAAGTACACTTGATGCTATTGCAGCAGTTGCTATGTCAGACACACCAAATCGCTGACTACTAAGTACAGTTGCGGAAAATGTTACTCGTATCTGAGATGGGGATTGAGTTGGCTTACTAGTACTGCGGTGAAACTAATTCGGTTTTTTTTGTTTCAATTGGATCGTTGTCGTCAGTCCCACTGGAAACGCACGTAGCCTCCTGTTTTCTGGGAAGAGCAGAATCTTGTCATTTTCTCTTGATCCGCTTTTGGAACTAGCTTCTGCGTTCCGATAGCATCAACAGGACCTATGTAACATTTCCTGGTTATCTCTAATCCACAAGAAACAGTCGATGTTTTACTCAATGAAGGGCAAGTGCATTTATTTATATCTGAGCACTTGCAAGCAGCTATATCAAAAAGTGTTGCATTTGCTTCATGCCTAAACTCTTCAACCATATCTTTCACTGCTTGGTTGGTTGGTTGGTTAATCGATGTTAATGGCGCAAGGGCCATGGTTGGCCAAAGAGCGCCAAACAAAAGACATCAAAACAAAACAAAATCAATAAAAAACGTACACAAGGTTAAAAACAGGCTGATGTGGTAAAAATGAAATATGATAGTGAACAAGGTAAAAACTAGATAAGTTTAAAAAAGTCAATATCTTGTAAAAACGAAAACACTGCTTTCATGTCGCAGGATTCGCCAATAATGGTTTGCAGCGTAGCTGCTCCTTCGTCCAACAGATGAGAGTGAAAATGACGAAAACGATGATCACAAAAACGAACACAAGTACACAAAACATGAAGGACAGTGAGACGACAGTTGCACGCCTCACACACCGGGACACTCTCGCCACACAGCAAAAAGCGGTGAGTAAAACGACAGTGCCCAATGCGGAGACGTGCAAGAACAACTTCCTCACGACGGTTCTTCCGCAAACTAGACTTCCATAGTCCGATCTGTGGTTTGATAGAATGCAGCTTATTGCCGCCCTGCTGAGACCACAGGGACTGCCACTCGTCCAGGAGAAATGTCCGGATCAAAGGTGTGAAATCGCGGAAAGACAGTGGCAGCCGAGCTGGCGACATGGAGGAAACAGACCTGGCAGAGAGATCTGCCAGCTCGTTACCCCGGATCCCAACATGGCCAGGAACCCAACAGAATCGGACCAGGAAGCCATCACCCTCCAAAGTTCCAAGAAGACGACGGACATCACGGATGACAGGTGAGTCCGTGTCCTCCGGAGAAGATAAAACATGGATGACGGACTGGGAATCAGAGCAAACCATAGCGCGACGAAGTGATCGAGACTGTATGTGGCACAAAGCGAGGTGTACCGCACGCATCTCTGCCGAAAAGACGGTGGATTCAGGCGGAAGCCTCTCAGCATGTGAGGCTTCGCCACACACAAAAGCGGATCCAACGACATCCCCGGACTTCGACCCATCGGTGAACACAGGCACGAAATCCGGGTAGACAGACAGTTTTTCAGCAAAGAGCTGCTGGTACACCAGAGCAGGAGTGGAAGACTTTGGCCACACACAAAGAGAAAGGTCAGCCGTTGCTTGAACGGACTGCGAAGGAGGACGGTTGAAAAAGGTGGTCAAACCAATCCTTGACAAGTTTAGACCAGCATCGCGCACTATGGCAGACATCCGAATCCCGAACGTCGGAACACAGGAGGGGCGGTTGGAAAACAAGCGGACACAGTCCGGTTGGAAGATGGAACCATGCAGGGGATGATCAGGAAGAGATTTCAGTTTTGTGTAAAACTGAAGAGACAGCTGCTTACGACGGATGCATAACGGCGGCTCATGAGCCTCCGCATACAGGCTATGCACGGGAGAGGTACGGAAAGCACCAGTACATAGCCGCAATGCCTGGTGATGGACAGGGTCCAAAGGCTTTAAAACCGATGGACGCGCTGAACCGTAAGTAATGCATCCGAAGTCTAACTTTGACCGAATCAGAGAATGGTAAATGCGAAGCATTGAGCACCTGTCGGCCCCCAAGATGTTCGATAGAGGACCTTCAGGATACTCAATGACTTCGTGCACTTCACCTTCAAAGACTGGATGTGAGGCCGGAAGGTGAGCGCTCGGTCAAAAGTTAACCCAAGGAACTTGACTTCTGACACCACGGGGATGGTAGAACACCCCAGAGCCTCTGGGTGAAGACCCCGTTTGCGGCAAAAATGCACGCAAACGGTCTTCTGTGTCGAGAAGCTAAATCCATTTTGGGAAGCCCAGTGAGAGATCTTGGTAATGGCAGACTGGAGCTGTCTCTCAATGGTGCGCATGTTAACAGAGGCGCAAGAGATCTGCAGATCATCCACGTACATGGTTCCACGAACCGTCGGAGGAAGCAGTTTGAATATGTGATTCACACGAATAATGAACAGAGTGACTGATAAAATGGAGTCTTGAGGTACACCCTGTTCTTGCGGGTACATCGCGGAGAGGGTCGACCCGACGCGCACACGGAAACTCCGGTCCTGGAGAAATCCGGCGATGAAAGATGGTAAGTTTCCCCGCAATCCGCACTCGTGCAGATCACGGAGAATGCCGTATCTCCAGGTACTGTCATAGGCTTTCTCCATGTCGAAGAATACGGAGACCATGTGCTGACGTCGGACAAACGCCTCCCTGACAGATGTCTCAAGGCGAAGATGATGATCGGTGGTGGATCGAGATTTGTGAAATTCACTCTGATGAGGTGAAAAAATGTCATGAAACTCCAGATAAAAAATGAGACGAAAATTAATGATACGCTCGAGTACGTTGCAAAGGCAGCTCGTCATAGCAATTGGCCGGTAGTTCAACGGGTTAGTGGGATCTTTACCAGGTTTGGGAATAGGAACGACAATGGCAGTGTGCCAAGATTCGGGAAAGACATGCTCTTGCCAAATCCTGTTAAACAGGATTAGCAGACATTCAAGAGAGGACGGAGAAAGGTGCTTCAGCATTTCGTAATGGATGTTATCCGGTCCGACAGATGTCCGGCCGGACCGATGCAGAGCGGTCTTCAGCTCCACGGCAGTCAGCGGGCTGTTGTAATCTGTGGCAGAAAACGGTCCAAAAGAAATCTTGGACCGTTCAAGCCGCGGCTGTAACTGCCGGAACGAAGCAGGGTAATTGCTGCTGCTGGACACCGAAGAAAAAGCGGCTCCCAGACAGTCAGCAATACCCTGAGCGTCAGCAACCGTTCCTCCATCACTCTCAAGAATGGAGATTTCCCCAGATGGGTACTGTCCCCGAATCTTACGGATCCTGTCCCAAACGATCTTAGGGCTGGTATTGGTGTTAATCCCGGATACATATTGTATCCAGGACTCCCGTTGACTACGCCTACGAACCAATCGCGCGTAGGACTTGGCTTTCTTGAAAGCAAGTAGGTTCGCGTCGGTGGGGTACCGACGAAACCTACCCCAAGCCCGATGTTGGGCCCGACGAGCTGCCATACAAGTGGAATTCCACCAAGGTCTCAGGCAACGTGGAAGGTTAGTCGACGTCCTGGGGATGGTAAGTTCTGCCGCTTGCACAATACAATCCGTTACCGCCGCAACAGCGTCATTGACTGTTCCTGAGGTCACCATTGCCGGAGTAATAAAGGCCGAAGCCGTGAATGTGTCCCACCTGGCACGATCAATATTCCATCTAGCAGGGCGAGAAGGGCAACGGTACCCGCCACTCGCTAGACGGAGGAAGATGGGAAAGTGATCGCTGCCAAGGGGATCACCAGACACGCTCCAGGACCAGGCAGGATATAATGATGGTGAACTCAGAGACAAATCAATGGCTGAGTACGAGCGGGTGGGTTCATGAAAATACGTCACTGCCCCGGTGTTGTGGAGACAGAAGGACGTGTTGGAGAGAAGGGACTCAACAACACTGCCCCTGGAGTCACGAGTGGGAGAACCCCACAACGGATTATGTGCATTGAAATCTCCTAAGATGAAGAAAGGAGGCGGCAGCTGGTCAACTAAATCTTCCAGATCCGAAAGGCTTACAGCTTCATTTGGTGGTATGTACATGGAACACACCGTGAACAGTGTGTGCACAGATAGTCTCACTGCCACTGCCTACAAAGTCGTCCGAAGGGCAACTGCAGTAACAGGAACACCATGAGGAACAACGACGGCCACTCCTCCGCAGGCGATAACGCCGTCCTGGTGATCATTGCGGAAAATTGAAAGTCTCCGCAGCGAAGGAGTGTCCGTCGTGCGAAGCTTTGTCTCCTGGAGACAAACACACACAAGTGTGTTCGAAGACAGTAAACCTTTCAAATCATCAATGTGGGATCGCAGACCTCGGCAATTCCACGGAATGAGCGTGGCCATAATGAAAAATGAAATGACAGAATGAAGACAGACGACTAGAAGGTCTCAGTGTCGTCCATCACCTCCAACAACACAGGGCTGTGTTTGCCCCCTGTGTTAGGAGGTGGTTTTTGCCTGCTCTGTTTCGGGGAGGATGAACCTGGTTTCATCTTCTCTGGCTTCTTCTTAGCAGTGCCCTGGGTCCCTGTGCTGACAGATGTTTTCGGCATAGAGGAAGGTTTCGGCGACGATGTTGATGTCGCCTTGGAGGCAATGCGGCGAGACTTCAGTGCCTCCAATCCAGCAGCAACGATGTCCTCAAAATCATAAGGACACCGCACTGGGATGGTCACCTCAGTCTGGACCGCCACAGAGGCCTTCTGTACCACAACTGAAGCATATGACTGCCGGCCTGGTGGTAAAGGGGCGATCCGCCGTCTAGCTTCAGGATACGAGAGATGCTCAGTTGTCTTCAGGCGTTGGATTGCCTGTTCCTCTATCCACTTTGGACACTGCTTAGAAGATGCAGGATGAGTTCCTTCACAGTTGACACAATGATCAGACTCTGCTGAGCAATCTGCCAAAGAGTGTTCTGTGGAACCACAGCGACCACACTTAGCAACATTACGGCAAGACTGCTGGGAGTGACCGTAATGCTGGCACCTGAAACAACGCAAGGGGTTCGGGATATACGGCCGAACATCAAGCCGTAAATAACCTGCCTTGATGGAGGTAGGCAGGTTTGGGGAGTCAAAAGTCAGGATGATGTTACGGGAGGGAAGAAATTTCCCATCCCGCCTGAAAAGAATCCGTCGAACCCCAATGACATGCTGTTCACCAAGTTCCTCCAGCAATTCCTCATCGCTGCACTCAAGCAGGTCGCGGGAGATGACAACTCCGCGAGAGGAATTTAGGTAACCATGTGGAGAAACCTGGACAGGAATGCCAAGCAAAACGGTCGTCTCCAGCAAGGTGGCACTGTGGCGTGGATTAGAAGTTTCCACAAGAAGATCCCCTGAAGGGAGCTTCTTCACACTCTTAGGAGAGCCAGCAACGGCTTGCAGAGCCTTGTTGATCCAGAAGGGACTCTTCGAACTGAGTGACTGTGAAGAGTCACCAGATTTGATCAACAGAAACAGAGCATTGCATGTAGATGTGACAAGTTTCTTTGTGGAGGAAGGTGTACTTTCCTCCACAGGGCGCTTTAAATTATTAGCATGGGAAACACTTTGGTTTTCCATGAAGAATTGAAAAGATTCGTCCGCCGACCTCCCCACCCACTACCGAGCCCAATAAGGGAGAGCCGGAGGTCCGCAAGCCCAAGAGGACGCAGGACACGGCTCTAGGGATAGTCAGCGGATATAGCAAGTTGGTAGGGCAGACACACGCTCAGCGTGCACCCAGACTTTCCCGTGCCCGGAGAACACCCCTTTGGCATGCCCACCCTACCTCCCAACTCACCCAGCCGAACAGAACGACAAGCCGCTAGAAGTCTGGACGCAACTCGGATACAGACTTCCTGACCAGGAGTGGGTTAGCTCTCAGCCTCCCGTTTAGGGTGAAGCAGAGGGCAAAGAGGAGTGTTGGCATCTGGAGACACTACAACCCGGCCCCCAAATACCTCAGCCTCCAGCATCCTCATTTCCAACTGTACGGGTCACCGCACACGGCAAACATGCAGGTAGGTCTAAGCTAACCAGCTCCGGAAAAAACAGAAAATGTAACATAAAAGAGAAAAGACAGGGAAGAGAACGAGGAACAAAATCCCGGAACTGGCGCCTCATCACAACCTCAGCAGCCTACAACTGAGGCGGGTACATGTCAAAATATGAACATAAGACGAAAAAAGCAAAACAATAAGAGAAAATCGGCTCGGGCCGTGGGGACGCCATCCCCCATCAGCTGGATGAACAGCTGTCCCTTCGGTGATGTAATCGTCAAAGCCGCAGAGGCAATAGAAACCGTCACAAGGTTAGCTCGGGCAGTGGGGGCGCCGCTCCCCAAATAACTGGAAAACCAGTTATCCCCGTGCGGGGCTTTCACTGGTTGACTTTTAGTAACACGTCTACTAGAACTCTTCCCGTTAACGTACATCTTGTGATATGAGAGCAACATAGCACATACACGCTGCTGAGAAACTGTTGGAATAGACGCTTTTTGAAACAACTTTTCAATTTTTCCAGCCACAGCGTCTGCAATACATGAGAAACTGGGTTCTTGTTTGCTGTCAGTATCTAAAACGATTTAAGCTTAGGCACAACAAAGCTGGGAACAGATTCACAAACAGTCCCCCTTGCATTGATTATTCTCCGGAATGCGAGCTGTCTAATTTCGGCTGTATCATCTCTAAGCATAGCCAACAGCAGATTTTCAAGGAAAGTGAAGAACGCATTTCCAGCAGTGACTGAATCAATAACCTCTAGAAGGTTCTCTGTCGTTGAAACAAAACCTTATGACATCTTCATATGTTGGAAGCTGGCTGTCACACAGATCTTTTGGGATTCCAAAAATGGGACAAACAAACGTTTGTCTGAGTGGAGACTTGGAACTTGAAGACTTTGGTATTGCAATCGCATTCGCCATTACACCAGCGAAGTTATACTAGCGGAAATGGCGCGGCGCCGGCGGTGCCCTCGAATACCCTCCCCACCGGGTAAGTAACGATTGGTCGACAAACGGTTGGTCGACATAACGATTGGCTGACAACAACGATTGATCGACATAACGATTGGTCGGCATAACGATTGGTTGGCATAACGATTGGTCGACAGAAATGATTAGTCGACATAACGATTGGTCGATAGTAACGATTGGTCGACAGCACGTTTGATCGACATAACGATTGGTCGAGAGTAATGACTGCTTGATATAATGATTCGTCGACATTGGTCGACATAAAATTGTCAACGGAACTTGGGGAAAAAAAATTTGAATAAGTGCAAACAGTTTGGAGGGTAAATTGCCCCACCGGAAGATTGCCACACATCTTTCAGCAACCCGGAAAATTGCCACACACAGAAAACTTGCCCCCACAGGAAAATTGCCACATGGTTTTCATTAAGGGGACGAGCACAAATCGCCTTTCGTCCGAGAAACGCTTTGAATGTGTGGCAATTTTCCGAGTTTCCGAATTATGTGTGGCAGTTTCCTCAAGGTGCCTATACCTAAAGTGCCCCGCGGCCCTTTCGGAAATAACATCGTTCAGAAGGCCCTCTATATAGATTTCACTTAGAGTACAAAAGATGACACGGGGGCCTATTTGGAAATAATATGTTATAATGCTGAGGACTACATTCTAAAAGATATTATTTCCAAAAAGGAACGTTACGTTTTGAGAGGTCAGTACATTCTGAGAGGTACCGTTGCGAATGTAACCAATGCTTATCTCGACCAATCGTTGTGTCGACCAATCGTGCTGTCGACCAGTCGTTACGGTCGACTGATCGTTATGTCGACTAGTCGTTACGGTCAACTGATCGTTATGTCAACCAATCGTTACTGTCGACCAGTCGGGTGTCGACCAATCGTTATGTCTACCAATCGTTATTCGACCAATCGCGCGACACCGCCCCCACCTACCCCATCCCACGTTGGTAAGAGCAACGGCGGCCCTGTTCATTCTGAGTAGAGTAGACCAAGACAGGGTGGCTGAATTGTCTGAAGGAAAGCGTGAACGCGAGTGTATTATTGCAGTACATTTCGCGTTTTTTATGTGAAACTTCGACGAGCCTTTGGTCAAAGCAGAATAAATTAACTGATTGGAATTATACTTTATAAATTTGTTGTTGATGGTTATTAAAACCTCTTCTGCACTAAGGCATTTCGATCCGAATAATTCTGATATTTTCGACGGACACTCGAAAATTTCATGTTTTTAGTGAAATTTCCAAACTTTGAGCTTCTGGTCAGAGCCAAAGATATCAACCGATTAAAAAAATATTTCACACAATTCTTAGTGGTACTCACTCACAACGTTTCCGCACTAGGGAGTTTCGATCAAAGAATTTCGGGTTTTTTCGACCCATCCTAATGCACATGCAGCACTAAAGTTAAATAAAAAGAATGTAATGTGAATTTCAATTACAAACACAGTTGGTTATCACTCGACTTAGAAATTCCATACGAAAGAGATACTTTACAAATAGTGAACGAAATTCAAGGCGATAAGCATATGATTAGGAATGACTCGTTGAAGCAAACCACATTTAATAGCAGATGACTTGGACGGAACCATAATGTTGGTTGTAAATAATTTTCGTTGCCAACATACATTAAACGATTTAATTACAATATCTCGTTTTGTGGGCATAATCGAAAATTTGTTACGCTTTGAAACCATAATGTCCGATCCGAAAGTATGAAACCAAGAACTAAAATACATGAGCAGAAATTGCATATCTGATATGGGATTTTTTCTGAAAACAATGCTGTGGATTCGAAATGCAAGAACTTAAATTTATCATTAATATTTTTAGCCGCCGATATAACAGAACCAAATGTTGTTCAAAATTTTATTTGCTAACCAAACAGAAACGTTCACATAGCAATCGTGTTTTGCAAGAACTACGGCAAAGCAATTATCCCTCCCTCGCTCATATCAGCAGTACCGACCATAAACCTGACAGAATATTAGAGCTCGCTTCTAGTCCTTTATTCTCTGTTTCATTTTACCAAGCATGATGAGAACAGTTTGTCCTCCCGACAAGGACGCACTGAGTAGAAAAAAGTGACTCAAATAACTGAGCCACTGGGTAGAAGCAAGTGAGTGAACGCCATAGAATGGGTTTTACGTTATAGGTTTGTGTCGTATGTACCGCGCAGCTTTTGTTACATTCAAGTTATTCGAAATCTGCTCTGATTCTCACCTGCCATGTTCACGAGCTTTGTTGAATCGTCCTACAACTTGTGCGTGTTGTAATTGCATTGGCATTGAGCGTAATAACATAAGCAAGTAGTTGTCCTTGAAAAATGCTGAATCAAATGAAATCGGCGTAAAACAATCTAATTTGTCAATGCGTCTTTATCACATACGTAATACGGAAGTCAAAATACAACCTACGTCCTATAAGTTTAACCTACGTCCTATAAGTTTCAGGACTGACCGCATAACTGACGTAGCAGTAGTGGGATAAAAATATGACGTGTATTTCAGAAGATAGAAGTCCTTCGCAAATTAGTGAACAGCTGAAAACCGGTTTATACCGGTACTGACAAGTGGCAGACTGACATTAAGGGAGTCATAGCAAGCGTTCTCGTCTCATTTCATTTTAGCCATGGGAGAGCAGCGAGTAAACATCCGTTTTTGTTGGAAACTTGGTAAATCAGTGACTGAAACTCAAAGATATTAAAAGAAAAGTATGGAGACAGTATTATCCCTCAGCAGAGTCTTCGAATGATGTGCACAGTTTCATGACGGACGGATCATCATCAAAGGATGATCCGAGATCTGGGCTACCCTCCAGTGTGGAGACATCAGTAAAAATCGAAGAGGTGCGGAATCAGTTAAAGAAAGACCGTCTATATATACATATAATTACAGTGGGACTTTTGTTTGAGTCGGTTGACATCAATAAGTCTATCTACCATGACATTATACGCAAGGATGAAGGAAAACGAAAGTTTAATGCCAGATTGGTATCTCCGCATTCTGAATGATGACCAAAAGGAGGCTTGTTCATCGATCTGTTCCGATCTGCTGGACACTGCAGCTGACGATCCTGATTTTTGCTCCAGAATTATTGCAGGAGATGAAACATGGTGCCTGCAGTATAATCCACAAAGCAAGCGACAAAGCGTTGAATGGAGAGGTACCCATTTATAGTATCATGCACACTTTACATCTGTCCAAGCACCCGTGACCAAAAAAAAAAAAAACAAAAAAAACTTGCAGACATCCCGGAAAGTGTCTGCAAGTTGTTTTTCAGTTTCCGGGATGCGGACATCCCGGAAACTGTTTTCAGGATCTTCAGAAATGCTGGAAACTGTGCTGATTCAGAAAGGCGGTATTTTGAAGGTGACTAGCATTAATTGTGAGCATGGTACATTTTTTATATTCTTTATTGCGTCAGTCCTGGATCTTTTCGAACGTAAGTTGTACACTGAATTTTTTGTATGCTTGAAATTTTCTCTTCTTAAATCTAATTAAAATGCGGAAAGCCCGTGACTGCAATACAAGTTAACATTTATTTATTTTTTACTTTTTTTCTGAATCAGAAGAAAAATTTTCCTCTGCGGAAATTGATGTCAAATATTTGAGCTTCTGTTTTGTGAAAACACAAGTTTGTCCGCGACGGCCATCGAACCCGTGTCCCCCTCACTCCGGAGTAAGTCGCTCTCCCAACTGAGCTACGCGGACATAATTTCTCGCTACAGATTTGTCGTCTTGACACATGTTTTCACCTATGTAGTACGTCACATCATCTCCCTCTTTATTTTTTTTTCTTTGAAGCGAAGTAGGAATTTTTTTATTAATTCCAAACAATGTGTGGAACAAACATCACACAATTTTCGAAGAACCCAACGGCCAGTGGATCCGTTTTCCACAATCGGGTGCCAATGTGAAAACACAAGTTTGTCCGCGACGAGCATCGAAACCGTGCCCCACTCCGGATCTAGTAAGTCGCTCTCCTAACTGAGCTACGTGACGGAATTTCTCGCTGGAGATTTGTCGTCTTGACACATGTTTTCACCTTGTAGTACGTCACAGTTTTCTTGAAGTTTAGGAAATAACACATGCCACTTTTTCGGCGTTTTAGATAAGTCATATCATCAACGTCGTTCATACCATATCCTCTCAAGAAACTGTTATTGAAATCGTTGCAACTAATGCCTCAGTGTACCTTTCTTTAGACACATCAGGAGGTTTTTTCCAACAAAATAATTACAGCGAGTGTATATTATTCACGAATATTACTTCAGCATGGCGATATCCTCTATCCGGAAATAATTCTCCCTGTTTGTTGTTAGCTCCTTTGATAAGTTACGGAACTCCCCGTTAAATATTGAGTCGTTCATTAGCGAGAACTCGGATAGTAACATGCTTTTCGGTTAAGGACAGATTACAGAAAATTCCAACGTAGATTCGAGTACATTAGTGAGCGTTAATTAGATGGGTTTGAAGACTTGGAAATAGGTGTGCGTTATATACTTTCATCAAAGAGGGAGCACGGAGCGAAATGATGAGGCAAGGAACGAATAGGACTTTATTTTCATTGCTGTCGTGTCGCTGATAACAGACAGCAGAAACATTCTGTCTAACGAGCACTTTTCCACGCCCATTAGCCATGAGCACTTACGTTCAAATCCGACAAACTTTTCTGATACCTTCTTAAATAAAGTCTACACTAACAGTGAAACTCCATAGCATCTTATCTAGTGCCCTGTAGTAGTTAGTCTCGTAATCAAGGACATAAAAAGAATTTATCCCCATGATTTTGTTCAAATTTCTAAAAATTGTCATTCACACTGCACGCATGTGCGTACAATTTTAAACAGATATTGGGTTAGAAAGGAAGTACATACATACATATCACTAAGCTGTTCTCTGAGATTTAGAGGTTAGCCCCACAAAGAAATACAAACCACTAAATAATGTTTAATTACTGATGTTGCCGTATCACACTTCCCCGTTTACAGCGATATTGACATACAACTCGAGCTTCACTGATATCCATCACACGTCGTACACAAGATCTTCTATACTTCATACTCTATAACGAAGTAAATCTCTCCGTCATTTTGGTCCACGCCGGGGATCGAACCCGAGTCCACCCATTCCGGAACAAGTCGCTCTACCAACTGAGCTACGCAGACGTTCGTTCTCGCTGCTATCTGCCTTTATGTCGTGTGCGTCCTGCGGGGCAGGCACGTCACATCTCCCCCGTCCCCGCCGTAAGAGGGCCGGGGGCATAGCCCACGGGTCAGCCGTGACCATGAATTGCCATAGGTAGCCATCCGTTGAAGAACGTGTACTTGAGAACTTCCGGTCAATCTGGTGTGTGGAATGCAACGTCACACACATTTATTTTTCGAAGCGCTGAAGAAGGGATTCTCTTATTTTTCTTGTCCCACGGTGTGGAAAGAACATTACACCATTGCGAGATCTTAAACGGCCGGGTCATCCGGGAAGTTCGGGCGCCATTATAACGAAGTAAATTTCTCCGTCGCTTTGGTCCACGCCGGGAATCGAACCCGAGTCCACTTATTCCGGACAAGTCTCTCTACCAACTGAGCTACGCAGACGTTCGTTCTCGTTGCTATCTGCCTTTATGTGCGTCCTGCGGGGCAGGCACGTCACAACTCATAATATTTTTCTCATGCAGACACTCCTGAATCTGATCCTCCTATATATTCCTTTGTCTTCCTCAGCCTTTCCTTCCTGCTACTTGAGCTAAAAAGATTTTCTTACTAAGCATCTCATCACCTATTCTTCCAACATGGCCAAACCACCGAAGCATATTAGTCTCCATCTTGCTAACAGCATTTTGCTTTACATTACACAACTGCAACACATCTTCATTCCTCAAACAATCAGAACGTGTCTTGCCACAAACTCCCAGCAAGTAACACATTTCTCCAGCACACAAACGACTCCTATGTTTATTCTGTAATACACAGGTTTCACTGCCATACATCAGGGTAGGAACTATTACATTTTCATAGCTAATTACCATATACACATCAGACCAAACTGTACAGACGCCACCTTTCCCCATGACCTGCTCCCATTGTCAGGGCAGCTTTTGAATACAATGCTTGTTGAATTGTGGTGGCTTGGATGCAAAGTAGTGAGTAAGTGTGTGTTCGAGAACGCCCCGGTTGGTGAACCGCTGACCGTCCAGGAAATGCTGCAGCGAGCGGAAAAGGTGGTAATCGCTTGGGGCAATACTCGAGGAATATGATGGGTGCGGCAGCAGCGGAAAAGGTGGTAATCGCTTGGGGGCAATACCCGAGGAATATGATGGGTGCGGCAGCAGCGGAAAAGGTGGTAATCGCTTGGGGCAATACTCGAGGAATATGATGGGTGCGGCAGCAGCGGAAAAGGTGGTAATCGCTTGGGGCAATACTCGAGGAATATGATGGGTGCGGCAGCAGCGGAAAAGGTGGTAATCGCTTGGGGGCAATACCCGAGGAATATGATGGGTGCGGCAGCAGCGGAAAAGGTGGTAATCGCTTGGGGCAATACTCGAGGAATATGATGGGTGCGGCAGCAGCGGAAAAGGTGGTAATCGCTTGGGGGCAATACCCGAGGAATATGATGGGTGCGGCAGCAGCGGAAAAGGTGGTAATCGCTTGGAGCAATACCCGAGGAATATGATGGGTGCGGCAGCAGCGGAAAAGTGGTAATCGCTTGGAGCAATACCCGAGGAATATGATGGGTGCGGCAGCAGCGGAAAAGGTGGTAATCGCTTGGAGCAATACCCGAGGAATATGATGGGTGCGGCAGCAGCGGAAAAGGTGGTAATCGCTTGGGGGCAATACCCGAGGAATATGATGGGTGCGGCAGCAGCGGAAAAGGTGGTAATCGCTTGGGGGCAATACCCGAGGAATATGATGGGTGCGGCAGCAGCGGAAAAGGTGGTAATCGCTTGGAGCAATACCCGAGGAATATGATGGGTGCGGCAGCAGCGGAAAAGGTGGTAATCGCTTGGGGGCAATACCCGAGGAATATGATGGGTGCGGCAGCAGCGGAAAAGGTGGTAATCGCTTGGAGCAATACCCGAGGAATATGATGGGTGCGGCAGCAGCGGAAAAGGTGGTAATCGCTTGGGGGCAATACCCGAGGAATATGATGGGTGCGGCAGCAGCAGAAAAGGTGGTAATCGCTTGGGGGCAATACCCGAGGAATATGATGGGTGCGGCAGCAGCGGAAAAGGTGGTAATCGCTTGGAGCAATACCCGAGGAATATGATGGGTGCGGCAGCAGCGGAAAAGGTGGTAATCGCTTGGGGGCAATACCCGAGGAATATGATGGGTGCGGCAGCAGCGGAAAAGGTGGTAATCGCTTGGGGGCAATACCCGAGGAATATGATGGGTGCGGCAGCAGCGGAAAAGGTGGTAATCGCTTGGGGGCAATACCCAAGGAATATGATGGGTGCGGCAGCAGCGGAAAAGGTGGTAATCGCTTGGGGGCAATACCCGAGGAATATGATGGGTGCGGCAGCAGCGGAAAAGGTGGTAATCGCTTGGAGCAATACCCGAGGAATATGATGGGTGCGGCAGCAGCGGAAAAGGTGGTAATCGCTTGGGGGCAATACCCGAGGAATATGATGGGTGCGGCAGCAGCGGAAAAGGTGGTAATCGCTTGGAGCAATACCCGAGGAATATGATGGGTGCGGCAGCAGCGGAAAAGGTGGTAATCGCTTGGGGCAATACCCGAGGAATATGATGGGTGCGGCCGCAGCTCCCAGCACAGGTTCCAGATTTTGTAACAGATCACACGTGCTATGTGAGGTGTCACTCCATCCTGCTGTAAGAGGACGCCCTTGAAGTTCAGCAGAGCTGGTCATTTCGACGTGAGCGATGCGTGTAGATCGTCCAACTGACGGCAGCACACATCGGCGATGATAATGTTACCCGGCAGCAGATCAAAAACACGATACCCCGCACATCCAACCAAACAGACAGCAGGACCTTACGTGGGTGTAGTCTTTGGGGGGTCGGCATGGGCTTCTCTTTCCGGTCCAGTTCACTGCTTCCGTGCGCTGACATTGTCGTACAGGTCCTATTTCTTGTCACCTATCCTAATACGGTCCAAGAACGGTTCAACTGGATCACATGCAAACAAAAAAACGCATGCACGAATGCGATTTGCTTTCTGTTCGACTGTGAATTGATGGGGCACCCAAACTCTCCTCTTGTGCAGCTTCCCAAGTTGACGCAGGTTCGTGATGATGTCTGTACTGTTCGGCGAAATCCTGCGTGGTCACACGTGACTCGCTCACATTAAGGCCTTCAGCATGTCTACATCCACTGTTGCGGGTTGTCCGGCTTTGGAACGGTCTGACAGGTCAATATTTCCCTCTCGAAACCGTTCGAACTAACGACAGCACTGACGTATATGGCATTGGGGTACACATTGGTAGCGTTCTTCACAGCATTTGAAGGTACTACCACGACGAAACTCATACAGCATGCAATGGCGGATGTGCTCCTTGTCCACTTCCATGTTGGCTGGCCTTTACACTCTTCGCCTTCTGAGGGCTAACTGCGACTGACTTAAGCCATCTACCTGCTGATGTCATGCTGGCGTACAGCGAAATCTCAGTGGCCATTGTCCGACATGGCTGAGGCTTCGACTTTGGGTACCTCGTCATCGGACATTACTTTCTTTCCAACAGAATGGTTAAGCAGTATCTTTTCACGGTTTGAGAAAAAAAAACAACAGAAAAATGTTTTTGTTTCAGTCAGTTACACTAATTCACATCACAGAAGCAATACTTGATTATCATGTAAATAAGTTCCACAAATCGCATAAAACAAAAACAAAATAGAGAGAAGATGTAACGAAACTAGGAAGGAGGTATATTTAGTCATGCGGAAGATTCTTAGCTGCGCGAAGGCATTTATTTTTTTATCTAAGCTTAGTGGCTGTAAAGCACTTTTCGTGATCACTTTGAAAGAAAGGCAGGGGAAAGGATTTTCTTTCTTTTCTTTTTCTTTTTTTTTCTAAATCATATATGCAAAAATGAGGAAAACTGCATTATTTTATAATCAGGCGTGTGTGCGTATCTTAACCGAATGTTATAATTTCAATTATGAGACATATTCAGTATAGGGCGTCTCGCGAACCCAAGAGTTTGTGATGTGCCTGCCCAGCAGGACGCACACGACATAAAGGCAGATAGCAGCAACAACGAACCTCCGCGTAGCTCAATTGGTAGAGTGACTTATTCCGGAATGAGGGGACCCGGGTTCGAGCCTCTGCGTGGACAAAAATGACGGAGAAATTTACTTCGTTATAAGTTCTAATGTAAAGAGAACAGGAACTCCTTTGTCACGACTGACGTTCTGAAGAAAGAAAAAATAATTAGTGGTACTGGACGTTGATCGAAGGAATTATTTTATGGTTGAGAAGGGCTTTTCTACTAAACACGCCACCATCAACAACAAAAGAGGTCCATCCCTTGAATTCATTCAATATTTCCGAGGCATCCTCTTATGTTACTCAAATGGTACTTTTGGGTACTACAAAAAGACACGAGTGGTCGCAACCGTTGGTTTCTATTAAGTTGATCGCTCGAAGAGACAGTGGTTGGCTTTGTGGTCAACAACGTTCGTGACTACCATGGAAATGTCTCAGGATCGGTCCCAGTAGTTACGAACTCTCCAACCACTAAAAGCAGCCATGCGTCGGACTGGCACCTTAAGCCGTCGAACTCCGGGTACTGGCCCCCGGTAAAAATTCTACTTTCTACCTCGCTTTCGTGTGGTTCATTGATTTTATTGGCGCAAGGGCCATGGTTGGCCAAAGAGCGCCCATCGTGTGACCTTCCTGTCGGGCACTATATCCCAAATCTCTTAGCTTCCTACTTCTAAGGGTCGTTTACACTAAAGTGCCAAAAAAAACAACAACAACTGGGATACCTCTGTAATACCGCGCTGGTGCTCCTCTCGATCGGATAATGGTAGCAACGCGACAGGGAATGGACTCAGTGCACGAAACAGTGCACGCCATGCTCCCCGAAGAGCGTCGCACAATTTTGTAATATTCACCCAGTGGAGGATTCCTGGCATTAACTGCACAGGCATCCAAATGTATTCAATTGAACAGCATCCCAAATGTGTTCGATGGCGTTTAAATTAGTGCTGTCAAAAACCGGATATTTTGAAATCCGGATGTCGGATTTTAAAATATCCGAAAACATCATATATCCGAAATCCGGATTGCCGCATGAAATCCGAATTTCAAAATTCGGATGTCCGGATATCCGGGTAGTGCTGTCAAAAAGCGGCTATTTTGAATTTCGGATTTCAAAATATTCGAAATATCATAAACCCGAAAACCGGATTGTCGCATGAATTCTGAATTTCGGGTATCTCTTTCCATCTTTTCTTTCTTTCTTTCTTTACTGCCCCACTGGCCTAGTGAATTAATCACAAACACTATAAGTGTTAGTGAGTGGGAGATACCTGTTTTATCCGGTTCAGCCACCGTTTCTTTTGTTCGTTCTTCGTAAATTTTTGTTTGCGTCTTCTTAACCAGAAAATTTTTCCCCTTTGGAACGTGAAAAAAAATGCTTGATGCATTATTGTGAAATTCAACTTTCTATAGTAATAAATAGATTGGATTTCTAATCATGCTTTTTAGTTCTAGAGAAAATAGTTCTATAATGTCTATGTTTTGCTTTCTTTAGCCTCAGAAGAGACAATTCGCCGTTTGGTAAACTTATTTAGGTGACTTGGGTCTATATGATGGGGAGGGAAGGGGAAAGGCTCTTTGTGTCCTGTGATTTCCGCGGTTCTAGGTCAATACCTTCTACTTTTACAATTTCAGTGTAGAACAGTGTAATAACTCAGCGCAATCCTAAAGAAGTTGACTCCGTTTTTTAAAGTTTGTTACAGGATAAAACACTACAATTTTATTTATTATCCCTTCACTTACTACAATATCAATGTCACGAAAGATCACTTTGTCTAATCAAACAGACACCATGTAGCAAAGATGTCTGAATATTCGCTATTTTAAATCCGGATGTCAGAAATCCGAATATCTGAAGTTCGAAATCCGGATATACAGAGTTCGGACACTTCGAATGCTAAAAAATCCGGTAATCCGAAATCCGTGAACAGCACTTCCAAAGTTCGAAATCCGGTTATCCGGAGTTCGAACTATTCGAATGCTAAAAATCCGGTTTTCGGATACCAAAATATCCGGATATCCCAAAATCCGAAATCCGTGAACAGCACTAGTTTAAATCCGGCGAACGAGGGAGCCAAGTCAGGATGCCAAACTCCGTGGAATGTTCCTCCAGCCATAATCGGGCAACTGTGGACGTGTGCGATGGCGCATTGTCGTGTTGGAAAAGTTCGTAACCGTCGGAGTGGTTTCATTACATGAACAGGTGCAAATGATCCCCAAGGATGGTTTGTTACATGACTTCCAATGGTCAGAGCGGTCTGCAGACTTATGAGGGGTCCTAATACGTGCTAGCTGAAAACATCCTCACAGCATAACAGAGACACCGCCAGCCTGCACTGTCCCTTGTAGGCATGCGAGATATATTGCCTGGAGGGGGTGGTTGCACACACGTAGTCGGCCATCTACCCTGCAGACAGCTGGTACCACGATTCGTCAGACCAGGCTGCGCATTTTCAGTCATCTGCTTTTTGTTACAAGCGTAGGCCTAATGAACCCGCGCGATAGTGTTACAGGGCTTCTCACTGAATTGTGTTTTAGTGCCCTGTGTGAAGGGTTCGTTGGACCTTTGCTTGTAGACAGTTTCGAAGTATCGGGATGTAACCTGTTTTTTCCCCGATGATGAAACAAATAAATAAAACATATGCTAAAATTAAGATTATTTTTCTTTGCAGCGATGAATATGTTTATTCTGTGAAGTTAAGGGGATGGTCTTTCAAGCTTTTTCCTGTGATTCCAACTGTACCCAGCAAAAGCACAAATGTTCGGAAATTGCTGGCCAACAGCTGACAGTGATGGGTCACTGTTGGCTGAAATCTGCCACTCACGGTACGGTAGCGATCCATTGGTGGCAGCGCCATCAGTTGGAAGCCATTGATGGCCCTGCAGCATTGCCGTGAATTACGGGTATCCACGCAAGTGCCACTAGTGGCCCGTATCTGACAACCGAAACAACCCCAACGGGAGGTGGAAGCAGCGGGACTGCACATGCGCTGAAGCAACACGTGCACAGTCTTTTCGTGGTACCAGTTAGCTGAAGACGACTCCCTCGCCATCGTGTTGCTTTAGTGGATGTTAAAAAAATGAACTGTAAGAAATAGTCAATTAATCTCATGTATTTATAGAAACTCATTTCGTAGCAAAATTTCTGCACTAACACACGAATAGTTGAGAATTCAAACAGCCATGAAAATCATTCACTCCATTCCTATGAATAACAAGAAATTAGTTCTCTATAATCTTCATACACTGAACCGCTTCAAACAGAAGTCCCGGAAAATCATTAAAAAATCGTTGTGTTGAACGAAAATAAAAATTACACGAGTACAAAATGAATATTTTCGTTACAAAATTATCTTGTATTTGAAATAAAAAAAGCAAAGCTATGTGAATATACTCATCCATGCGTTGAATACACAGGATTGGTGGAATTCGCTGCTAAAAAAACCCCGTAAGAAAAATAAATTATCATTCCTGTTAGGACCATGGAAAAAAAATACAACGTTAAAAATGCAACAGAATGTGACATGAATGTGTAAATATATTAATTAAACAATCGCCTTTCAAGACCAGAAGGACAGCACAAAAACTTTGGATAGTCTTTAAGTTGCTACACTCGTTCAAAGGGAGTGAAGTTCCCTTAAAGTAAATAAATAATTTCGTTACGTTGAAAAATAAATTTATGAACTGTATGAACGTACATTTACGAAAACGAACTCGCAATATTGTGAAATTAAAAGAGAATTTTTAGTTTCACATCGCGCGGGAGAGAGGCTCACCTTCAAGTGACAGGTCACGCATGTTAAACTGGTGTAGTGCTCAGAGCACCCGGTTCACAAACGAGCAGTCCGTGGTTCGATGGCAGTCAGATCCATCGGGTGATTTGCCGGACCTGTTGAGGAAATTTCCTCAGCGCCATGACATCATGTAGGAGTTTCGTTGGGGAGAAAAAGCAGTTGTGTGTGCCTTTGGTGAACTATGATTATCTTTTTTTTTTTTTTTACTGCTACTGCGAAATTGACGGACAAAATTCGGCAAGCCATCAGTTACGTCACGTGATTGCCGGCTTCCACTGCAGGACACTGACGGACCACATTAGACTAGCCATCATTCATGGCACGTACTTGCTGGGCCTCTTAAGAGCCTCTTGTGGCAGCCACAGCCTGTGATGAATAACTGATGGCCCTGTTCTGGCATATGACAACTGCTGGTCCATCGGGTGGCCGCCGGGACATTTTATTGACGGTTCATGTAACGGCAACATAGTGCTGGGTCAGCGCTGGCAACCAGCAGCGGCCCAGTGCTGGCCCAGCAACAATGTTTTTGTTGGGTAATATTCACTCAAGGATCCGTTTTTGCTTATTGCTGCACAATTAGAGGCTCTAAGTTTTTCCTACCAACTTTTCATTCGGCCCTGACGGCAGCCATCGTTCCTCTGCCCGGCATTTGTTAGCCTCCAAGAGAGAGAAGACTCTTCTTTCTCTATCCCTCTGCCTCGACCCGAATCCTTTGCCCTTGATCATTCCTCCATTCTGCCAGAACGTGACTCCCGTCTTTTTCACACCCCTCCCGTTACCCCTTCGAAGAAAAGGTGAAGTCATAAAATCGAACTTTTACTCGATTGGGATGGCTAAGAAGCAAAAGTGTCCAACCCATTAACGCAGTTGCACGGAGACTAGGGAAAAGGGACCGTCTCCTATTAGTGCTAAGGAAAGGAGAGATGATTTGAACTCACCATATTCAAAATACTAGTTATTATAGCTTAATCCTGTTGAATCTACGATACCCTGATTATTATAGTAGCCCATTGAATAGCCATGTAAAAATTATTCAGTGGGTTATTTTTATTTATTTCTACCTTCAAGCTGTTTTGGATTACTAGAATAAACGGTAGAGATTCATCTATATCGAACCATTCGAATATTAATATCGTGAGTTAAAGTAGTTGAATGGTTGTGCTTTAAACTTTTCTAGAGACAAATAAGATATTCAAAAATGAAAAATATGGAGATTTGTGCTTAAAAACGCAAAAAAAAAAAAAAAAAAAAAATTAAAAAAAAATAAGAAGGAACATATGAGAAAAAGAACCTAAAAAAGTCCTATAGACGAAACTCTCATGTTCAGTGATGAAAAAAAAAATTAATCTGGTAATAAAGAATTATTTAAACGGCATTTTATTACGATGCATTAGGGGCGTATTTAGAGTGGGGCTTTGCCCCCAAGTGTTTCATTTTTTTTTATGTTTTTGGTTAAAATGCAACTTGCATTACAAAAAATAATTTAATAAAAATGCACCAACTTAAGTTAGAGGAAAACGGTTTTCATATTATCTTTTATTTTTCCTTAACATTTTTTTGGCTTTGGTGGGTGTAAGGTTACAGTGGTTCAGCCCCAAAAGTCTATTTGTACTAATGTTTTTTTTTCTTTGCATTAATTAATATTGAGCACACTGCGTCAAGCAACGATAAAGTGCATGTGGTGGACACGTGGGTAAATTTCCATTGTACTATACGAACACGGCATGGTTGCCGTGTCATCGCTGTATGACGTCAAGGTCGCCAAGGCCCTACTTGATAGAATGTCTTCCAGAGGCGGGGCAGGAAAGGGGAAGAAATTAGGAGTCCTATAAATGGGGGCTAGGCGGTTTTTGCTCTGGGGTGGCCTAGTTGTCAACGTTCGTGACTGCCACGGGGAAACCTCAGGTTCCATCCGAGACAGGTGCGAACACTCGAACCACTAAATGTCCGCCGTACGTCGGATGGGCATCTTAAGCCGTCGGACCCCGGGTACTGCACCACTTCCCGGTAATAAATAAGGGCGTCATCCTTCCCCTTTCTACCTTGCTTCCGTGTTACTTTCCCATCGGGAACTCTAGCCCAGAGCTCCTAGCTTCCTATTTCTAAGGGTTGTTTAAGACCTGGGATCAGACACTCCCTTCCTAACTTATTCTACATTTGATCTGATCTGATCTGCACGGGACTGGGCTGCGGAAGGGCTAGAGGTCAACGTTCGTGATTGTCACGAAGAAACCTCAGGTTCGATCCTAGGCAGGTACAAACGCTCGAACCACTAAATATCCGCCATGGTGTGTCGGTTGAGCACGTTAAACTTCGGACCCCGGGTACTGGCCCCCGGTGATAAACAAGGGCGTTATTCTCCCCTTTCTACCTCGCTTCTTTGTCACTTTCCTATCGGGCACTCCAGCACAAATCTCTTAGCTTCCTATTTCTAAGGGTTGTTTAAGAGATCGGGTCAGACACTCCTTCCTAAAATCCTTTACATATGATCTCATATGATATGATATGATCTGCTCGGGGCTTTTCGTCGTTTGGTCGTTGACTTGTGAGTTGGCGCAGGGGTGCGTTGGCTGCAGCCCCAGACGTTCGTTGAGAGTTCGGTTGCTCTGCGTTGAGGTCGCTTAACCGAAGGACTCCGGATAGCACAGGAGTGCAGGGAGGAAGCATGGTTAAACTCTCCGGATCACGTGCATCGCAGTTAGCAAAGGAGCATGTGGGTTGTTCGTTAATCGACACCAGGATATCATCGAGAGCTCGCGGGGATAGCGAACGAGGTTCCGGATAAAACTACCTCTGAGCGAGGCAGTGTCATAACCGCACCTGGAAGCCGGTTCACGTCGGAATGCAGTTTATCTGCCGGAGCTTAATTTTGGTATTCGAATAAACTTGTTAAATTTGCACATGACTGTTCCCTCCAATGATTGACTGAATCCGAGTGTATGAGTTATTCGACGATCTACTACGGACATTACAGCTTCTTCGACAGTTCACATTACACACACAAAAAGAATCTCGGGGCCATTCGGAAGAGAGAAACCGTTCGAAGTCGGTAGCAAGACTAGTCCGGCGGTTCCCGACAATGGGTTTCAAAAATATCTATTTTTCGTCGCCCTCCGCCCTTTCCCCCAGGAAAAAAATTATATTTATGCCCCTGCATTACTTCTTATACTCTCTGTTGTAGGATTCTGCT
The DNA here is from genome assembly GCA_039090855.1 of Macrothele yani. Taxonomy (NCBI): domain Eukaryota; kingdom Metazoa; phylum Arthropoda; class Arachnida; order Araneae; family Macrothelidae; genus Macrothele; species Macrothele yani. Next base: position 136,105,721 of record CM077025.1, read on the forward strand.
AACACGGACGAAATGGCCTCTCTAATGGGGTTCACTGTAAACCGCCACACAGGAAAACTGCCACACCGGAAGATTGCCACACAGGAAAACTGCCACACGCTTTTCATTAAGGGGCAGGGTACAAATTGCTATTACTCTGAGGAACTCTTTGAATGTGTGGCAGTTTTCCAAGTTTCCTCCGAATCATGTGTGGCAGTTTCCCAAGGTGCCTAACGATGGGAAAGAGCTCTTTTGTTTGTCTGAATTTTCATGTCGGTTCATACTTAAGGCAACTGGCCGCAGAAGTTCGATGGGGGGGGGGATAAAGATAGCCGTTTCCTGGCCTATATTGAGAATTGAATTGGGGACTCCAAACAAATTTCCAGAAAACGTTCTATTTAAGCCAAGCGAAAATTGCTGTGTTCAGGAAAGGACAATAAGGTGGGATTTGTTAATAACGCTGCACTTTTATTACTTAGGCACTAAATATTTACATAACATGTCAAATTTGTAATATTTTTCTCTTATTTAATTAATTCATAGGTCCTACACCTCAGCCTTTTTACAACCTTTTAATCGGCCGACTTTATATTCATAACGCTTACGTATCAAATCAAGTCAATAGCATTGCGCTTTTACCTAGGCACTAAATATTAAAATCATAGGCCACAGGCATAGACATTTTCAACAGTTTTCATTCTACCAGTGTCATATTCACAACGCTTACACATCAAATCAAGTTAATAATATTTCGCTTTTATTTAAGCACGAAATATTTATTCACAGGCCCTGGGCCTAGGCCCTTTTACCAGTTTTTATTCTACCAATGCCATATTCACAACTTTTACACAGAAAATCAAGTTAATAATATTGGACATTTTCTTAGGCACTCATGGGCCTTTTTAATAGTTTTTACTTTATAATTGTCATATTCACAACATTTACACAACAAATAAATGTAATAATAGTGTGCTTTTACTTAGGCAGGAAATATTAATTCATGGGCCCTAGGCCTAGGCTTTTTTGACAGTTTTTATTCTACCAATGCCATATTCACAACGTTTACACAGCAAATCAAGTTAATAATATTGCGCTTTTACTAAGGCATGAAATATTAATTCACAGGCCCTATGCCTTTTTAGTAGTTTTTACTTTATCAATGCAATATTCACAACGTTTACACAACAAATAAATGTAATAATATTGCGCTTTTACTTAGGCACAAAATATTAATCATTGGCCCTAGGCCTAAGCCTTGTTAATAGTTTTTACTCTATCAATGTCATATTCACAACGTTTACACACACAAAAATATGTAATAATTTTGCTCTTTTACTTAGGCAGGAAATAGTTGTTCATATGCCCTAGGTCTGGGCCTACGAATTAATATTTCGTGCCCAAGTAAAAGAATAATGCTATAAACTTTATTTGCTGTGTAAACGTTGTGCATATATGGCATTGATAGAGTCAAAACTATTAAAAAAGCCCAGTGGCTTATGAATTAATATTTCGTGCCTAAGTAAACGCCCAATGTTATTAATATGATTCGCTGTGTAAACGTTGAGGATATGACATTGGTTGAATAAAAACTGGTAAAAGGACCTAAGCCTAGGCCTAGGGCCTGTGAATAAATATTTGGAGCCTAAATAAAAGCGCAATATTATTAACTTAATTTGATGTGTAAACGTTGTGAGTATGGCATTGGTAGAATAAAAACTGTCAAAAAGGCCTAGGCCCAGGGCCTATGAATTAATATTTCCTGCCTAAGTAAAAGTGCAATATTATTACATTTATTTGTTGTGTAAACGTTGTGAATATGGCTTGGTAGAATAAAAGCTGTCAAAAAGGCCTAGTGCCTATGAATTCATACTTCGTGCCTAAGTAAACGGCCAATATTATTAACTTGATTTTCTGTGTAAACGTTGTGAATATGGCATTGGTAGAATAAAAACTAGTAAAAGGGCCAAAGCCTAGGCCTAGGGCCTGTGAATAAATATTTCGTGCTTAAATAAAAGCGCAATATTATTAACTTGATTTGATGTGTAAACGTTGTGAATATGACACTGGTAGAATTAAAAACTGTTAAAAATGCCTATGCCTGTGGCCTATGACTTTAATACTTAGTGTCTAAGTAAAAGCGCAATGATAAGTATGCGTTATGAATATAAAGTCGGCGGATTAAAAGCTGGTAAAAAGGCCGAAGTGTAGGGCCTATGATTCAACTAAGTAAAAGAAAAATATTACAAATTTGACATGTTATGTAAATATTTAGGGCCTTAGTAAAAGTACAGCGATATTAAAAAATCCCACCTTATTGACCTTTCTTGAACACAGCAATTTTCGCTTGGCTTACATAGAACGTCTTCTTGAAATTTGTTTGGAATTCCCAATTCAATTCTCAATATAGGCCAGGAAACTGCAATCTTTATATCCCGCCCCTCGAACTTCTGCGGCCAGTTGCCCTAAGTATGAACCGACATGAAAATAAACAAAAGAACTCCTTCCCATCGTTAGGCACCTTGGGAAACTGCCACACGTGATTCGGAAACTTGGAAAACTGCCACACCAGAAAACTGCCAAACATTCAAAGTGTTCCTCGGAGGAATAGCAATTTGTGCCCGACCCCTTAATGAAAAGCGTGTGGCAGTTTTCCTGTGTGGCGCTTTTCCGATGTGTGGCAGTTTTCTAAGTTGCTGAAAGATGTGTGGCAGTTTTCCTGTGTGGCAGTCTTCCTGTGTCGCGGTCTTCCGTCAACCCTCTAATGGTACTATGAAATATTTATATAAATTCGAAGTGTCAAACAGATAATGTCAACCAAGACATTTTATTTTACCTTATTTTTGTATTCCTCCTTGAGTATACTGTTCGCAAAATAGCTAATCAGCGACGAAGTAGCCTTTTCGACTTCATCGCTGATTAAATATTTTCTGACACTAAATGCATCCGAAGTGAAGCGAGAATCCATCTTTCACATTATGAATACCCTAAAAAAAAACCTCTTACGAAAGACGAATTCGTAAGTTCAAACCTCCTCTGTGAGCGAGAGCGAGTATGCACGATATAATGAGATTCTGTTTTTCTCCTAAGATGGGACTGCGTGAATGAGTCGCGGAGACGATGGAGGACTGTGTCTCCTGCTTGTGACTGAAGAATGGAAGTATGTAGTATGCTGCCTCCTAGGGCGCGCGATTACACTCGCTTCCAGTGACCTTTGACCTTTAGCGCTGCATGTTTGAGGAAGCCCGGAGGCTCTCGCATTTCGCTTTCCTCAGGTCCTCTTGCCTGACGCGCTCCTGCAACTCTTGATTATCGGACACAAACATCAACTGAAGTTGAAGTCCAAACAACTCCTCTCCGCTTTTCTTTCTCTGACAAATAATGATTTCCGTTAAGCAGCAGTCGAACGTGTAACTCTTCTCGCCCTGGGCACAAGTGCGAAAAACTTAGCGCTGGGGATTTCATTATGGCATGTGATTATTGATTGCACAGTTTTTCAAAGGAACGCTAATAGCGCTCAAAGGCATTCAGACAAAAAAAAAAAAAAAAAAAAAATCTAGTCGGAGTTTAGAATCTTCAGAGAAAAAAAAAAAGTATATATATATAACGTATATATACACACATGCTGAGGTCTTAAAAAGACCTGCATTATGTTTCTGTCACATGCTGCGCTTTTCAAATAGTACACGGTTTTATTAGACAAGTCAGGTGGACCTAATCTTCAGTGCTCTGAAAAGAACTTTTAGATAGATCATTTCAGGAAAAGTTCCTTTCAAAGTGATACCCTTTTATGTAAAAACGATTTAAAAAGGTGGTACATTTGATTGCCATCTTGAACATTAAAAAAAAAAAACAGAAACTACAGATAATTTTTAAAGTTTAAGTAAAGACGAGTTTAAAAAAGAAAAATGAAAAATAGTTGACAACTTGAGAAGCTATGTTGATCTTTTCTTTCTTTTTTTTTTTTTTTTTTTTGTCAAGTTAATTTACGGTTTGTATGCAAAGATCCATAGAATTTTGAAAAGTAATTTTTTTCGCTGATAATTTGAGAGAGAGAGAGAAGAGGAACACACAGACTTAATTTTCATAAACATTTCCGTCGATCATTTTGAAATTTCGATTAATACGAAGGCATTTTGGTGGAACTTAATTTTATCACTTTAAAATAATTTCTCTTAGATCCTTTTTAAAGAATGCGTTGAGACGAAATAAGAAAGACCCATTTTTCAAATATTTTTCTTTATATTATTTATGAACTTCAGAGACAAAAAAGATGACGCCGAATCTTTTAATCTTTACCGACACAGAAGTACTTTTCAAAGCAGATTTTTAGAAAAAGAAAAATATATATGCGGAAAAGAAGACACTTTTGCGCCCTCTAGTGGGAAAACTGCGTATTATTAAAAATGCAAAATGTGCGTATTTTACCCTTTAATAGTAAACCAAAAACGAGTTGCAAAAAAAAAAAAAAAAAATGTCTAATGAGTTTCTAGATCTAGCAAAACACTCACAAATAGAAATAGCTAATTATGCCTTCTAGCGGTAGAACTATGCGTTACGAAAAATCAGAAATGGTAGGGAATGTTTCTCATAGTTGAAGATATCCGAAGGAGCTTCTCAAACAGAACACTAGAAAAACTGATATAGACGAAAACACTATATAAATGTACACACTCTGGGGTAAAAGCTGTGCGACATTTGCAGAAGAAAATGGACGCTAAATTTTCTTCATACATAATATGCGAGACATTAATCTAATGTTATGTGACGTGACCATTGTTTAAGTCATTTAAACCTCTCTGTTCTACGTAGAGTGTTCAATAAGTTCTAAGCTTAATATACAAAGATATATATTTTTTTTTTCAAGAACGCACACCTTTATTTTTTTACATAGTTTTCCTTGACTTGGATACATTTGTTACACCGATCACAGAGTTGGGGAAACCCTGCTGCCAAAATCGTTTTAATCTTTCTCCTTAAACAAACACTTCGTTGCCTGCTTTAGTTCAAATTCATCTACGAAACGCCTAGCCCGCTTATCTCTTTTTCAGATTTTTAAGGAGGAAGAAGTCTATAGGAGCGAGTCCAGTGGGTGGGGAACCAAATTCTTCCACAGCTTGCATGTATTTTCCGAATGAAATCCTGCAAATAATTATAGTGCACAAAACAATAGCCCTTTTCATGTTATTCTAAATTCAGCAGCGGCAGATCATTAATTCTATATTTCTATGCGAACGCCAGCAGTGTGGTTTGGAGCATTGTCTTGGAGAAGCAGAACACTTCTTCGGAATGTTCCTCGCCATTCACTCGTGATGGTTTCACGCAGTTGTCACAACAGCGCAGCATAATAGGCAAGATTCATAGTCCTTTTACGAGGCAAGTAATCAATTAACAACAACCCTTCTGAGTCCCAAACAACGGTGGCCATAATTTTCCCTGCAGATGGTTGCGTTTTGAACTTCATTAGTGGAGGTGATCCATTGTGTTTCCACTGCATGCTCTCTTGTTTAGTATCAGGTTCCTAATGGTGAAGCCACGTCTCATCACCAGTCACAATGCAGAAATAGAAGGCATCTGGATCTTTCCTGCCGATGGTTCTGTTTTGAACTTCATTAGTGGAGGTGATCCATGATGTTTCCACTGCATACTCTCTTGTTTAGTATCAGGGTCCCAATGGAGAAGCCATGTCTCATCACCAGTCACAATGCAGGAATAGATTATTTTTATTTTTGTTTTTGTTATGGCTACTACTGGGAAATTGGCGGACAAGATTCGGCAAGCCATCAGTTATGTCACGTGGTTGCCTGCTGCCACTGCCTGAAAACTAACGGACCGCATTAGGCTAGCCATTATTTCTGGCACGTGCTTGCAGGGCCACTGAAGGGCCACTTATGGCAGCTACTGACTGTGATGGAAAACTGATGGCCCTGTTGTGGCATATGAAAACTGATGGGGGTGTCAACTGTTGGCCATCTGTTAGCCTGAACCGCTGGCCCTTCTGCTGCCCGCCCGGACATTTTATTGACGGTTCGGCAGCGGCAACATAGTGCTGGGCCAGCAAGACTGTTTTTGTTGGGTGACACGGGCTAGGAGCTAGTTTATTTCTAATAATCTTCATCGTTGTTCTACCAAGCATAGCTTTATCCAAGTGATATTTAGAAACTGATACACTTTTTCACAAACACGCACACAAATAACAACATAAGCTGACGGTCATAGGCGCCGACTTGAAAAATTATTGGGGGTTCCGGAAATTTTTAATCGAATTACCGATGCATTTTTCAAAGTATTTAAGTAATTTATATTTCATTCAGTCAGATTATCTGGCACAATAAGACACCTGAAATGCTAAAATGAAGCACATTATAGTTAATGCAGAATTTTTTTCTAGATAATTATTTATTTTGCTTTTGTAAGCGCGACATTATTATATACAATACACAGATACTCTGTGAATTTCCAACTCAACTGTCTTATAAAAGTAATAAAAACATATAAAATTTATTTTAAGGTTTTTTTACCAATTTAAAAAATGCCAACATTTTTTTACTTCAAATGGTTTCTGAGTTAAAATAGGAGGTTAGAAGAAAGAAGACATGGCATCAGCCGCACGCCCTGCGCTTTCCGTGAGCTCTACTTGGTATCAAATGTGTATGCCCAGTATGCCCAACCTGGGCTGCTTCTGTACATTTCTATGGGGAAATCGTTGATTTTGAAGAGGTTTTAGAGGCACTTGTGCAGCATGTACAGTAATGAAAAAATGAGACCGAAATATACATGCACATTACTAAAAATTTGCAAAAAGTTACAGAAATACTGTTTAGTATTTTCTAAAAAAATTAAAAAAAATTATGCTTCGTCGACCAGAAGTGCATATTGCGTATTAACCAATCATGGCCTTGCTAAAGCTGTGGGAGCATTGTTGACCTTCAGGGCCTGCTGCAGAGAGTAAAAGACGGCCGCTATCAGCCTGTGCTAGCACAGGTCTTCGGTAAGTGACGTCAGGTCACTGAACCCTCCGCACCCGGAGGTCGCAAAGAAACCAGATGATCAGATTTGGCTTCACCAGCGGCTGCTGACGCCATCTTCTCTCTCTTCTAAACTCCTTGGTCCCCGACTGCTCGAAGATAGGGTGGGTCAACTGACTGTAAAACATATTTCCGCCTTTATCACTATGACCCCGAATAGGTTCTCGTCTCCGAATGTAGAGCTAGACTTTTGTATTTTGTGGGAACCCAGACAAACCGAAGAATCTTCTTTTATAAAGGAGGCAGCTTTAAATGCTTTTAAACAACAGTACTTGAGGCATTGTTTGTCGCGTCAAATTTGATGAGCACGAATAAACACTAATTTTTTTTTGAAGCAAAATAAACAGTCTGAAGGGAAAATTTCTATACACACTTTCTATATATAGTAAACGGGGAATGAATTATAAAAACATTGAAGAATTGATAACGAAAAAACAAAATTTATGCACATATGCGCACGTGTATTTTTTTCACGAAATACGAGGGAAAATATTAGGGGTTCGAGGAACCCACAACAAAATCATTGGGGGTTCAAAAAGTATATCGAACCCACGAAGTCGGCGCCTATGCTGACGGCCCACAACGCTAAGATTGCATGAAAACAGTTTTAACCTATGCGTTTCCTAGCGGTTAAACTGTTCACTATTGTAATGCCCTCCATCTTTACCATTGCGAATTGCGTTAATTACTAAAATTATTTTCAATCGGATTTTTTTGCAAATAGAAATACACATTAATGTCGCCTAGCGTCTGAACTGTTGAACTGTACACAGGACCGTAGCCAGAAAGTATTTTCGGGAAGGGCTCCGAATTTGAAAATTAATTTTCACCGTACATTTGCATATGTTGAGTTTTTTCTCTGTCACATTTTTTTTATTGGAGGTTTAACGACCACCGTGAGCAACTCAATGGGATATAAGCAGTCGCCCGTCCCTAATTTAGGGCGACTGGTTCCAGGGAAGGGAGAGAGCCAGTGACGTAAGACAAATACAACATCTATGCCTCACTGGGAGTCGAACCTGGACCCATCTCGGATAAATGATCCGAAGCCATCGCTTAGACCATTGCGTCACCGTGGCGGCCTGTGACATTTCATTTGCCCACGAAATTTTTCTATTTAATACTCCCCATTGTTCAAATACTGGCTTATATGCTATACTACTTACACAAGTATATGGATACCTTTTCCTTATTTTTAAGTACGACATTTCGGGTAAACCCTCAAAACTCCTCCTAGCTAGGGGGAAGGGATAAACAAGACCCTAAAAGAATGTTAGATTCTGAAAATTCTGGGAACCTAAAACAAACAAACAATTGACGTACAACGTTTTTACAAGAAATGAAGAATGAGCGGTTGCTTAGAATAACTTGAAAATAACTGACGAGTACATTGTACATTTACCCGAACGCAGTTAATCATGGAACGAACAGTCAGAAGCCGGTGCGGCGTCAAACCACTCGGCTACGGGGTCGGAAACAAACACATAATTCAAGCGGAAAAACAATCTGTGACTTACAGGCATGATCGACGAAATAAACAAAGAGCCGAAATTATTGTTGTATCCATTTAAACTGGTCAACAATTTTGTTTTGGTAAATGAAATTCGTTATGACTAAGCCAAAGCACGATTGTTTAAGTTTAGCTTTAAAATGTCAAACCGAAATACATTTCCTCTCGTACTATTTTCTTGCTTTAAATTTATTAGTTTATTATAAGAACAAACGGAAGGGAATATTTCGTAGCTGCCGAGACAAAAAATCTGCTGGGAAATTTTTATCGTAAAATCACGTGACGACTAGGCTTTCATGAAGTAAACGAAAAGATTATTTCATGAGGAGAGATCGATGGCAGTAGTTCAGATTTTTTTTTTTATTGGAATTTTAAAGACCACCGTGAGCAACTCAATGGGCAGCAGTCGCCCGTCCCTAATTTAGGGTCACTGGCTCCAGGGAAGGGAGAGAGCCAGTGCCGTAAGACAAACACAACATCCATGCCTCACCGGGATTCGAACCCGGACCCCGTTCGGACGAATGATCAGAGACCATCGCTTAGACCACTGCGCCACCGGGGCGGCATAGTTCAGATTCCCCTGAAGGAATTGCTAAAATGTAATTTAATCTGTCTTACGACATCTTTGATGGCCAGTAATTCTTAATCTTCCAAATACACCGAAAAAGCGAAACAAAAATAACTTCCCGTGTTTGTGGCAGATGTGCGTTTGAATGTCGATATTGCGATAGAGAACATAAAAAAAACGCGTCTTAACTTGTCCTTTTACAGCTGACACCAGCTAAACGCGGATTTACCTTTTGAGCAGTTTAAAAAGTCAGGACTATACTGTACAATAGCAGAAATATGTTTGCAAAACATCGGAAAACAAGGAGTCTTTAATTTGTGTGCAATTCTAATTCCAAGAAGACCATTAATGAATACCCATCAGCTCCGAGCGCGTAGCCTCACTTCCCCTAATCCGTTTCCCCTAATTCCCGCTTGCCCTTATCACGTTTACCCCAATCACGTTTCCCCGAAATCGCTTTTACCCGAATTCCCATTTTCCCTAATTTAGTTTGCCGTAATCTCGTTTCCCTTAATTCTCGTTTGCTCTAATCTCGTTTCCCCTAATTCACATTTGCCCTAAACACGTTTACCCCAACTGCGTTTCCCCGAAATCGCTTTTACCCGAATTCCCATTTCCCCTAATTTCGTTCACTCTAATCTCGTTTACCGTTATTCACATTTGTCCTAAACACGTTTACCAAAATTGCGTTTCCCCGAAATCACTTTTACCCGAATTCCCATTTCCCCTAATTCCGTTTACCCTAATCTCGTTTCCCTTAATTCAAGATTACCTTAAACACGTTTGTCCGTATGAAAGTTTCCCCTAAAAAGGTTTCCTGCATCAACTTAGCTCTAATTCTCTTTTGCCTTGATTCGCGTTTTCCTAAATTTATGTCTTCCCTAATTCATGCTTGTCCTGATTCTCGTTAAGCAAAATGAAACGTTTCTTTTATCGTCAAAATTCAGGAAAAAAATCGTTGCGCAACATATATAATTTTTTTCATCGTCAAATTCAGGAAAATATATTTATATTTAATCATCATCATCAACCATTATCAATCCACTGCTGGATGAAGATCTCACCAAGTTTCTTCCACAACGGTGTGTCTTGACTCACTCTCTTCCATGTCCCTCCCGCATGCTTTCGAATTTCATCCACCCATCTCCCTTGTGGTCTTCTGGGTCTTCTTCTGCCCTTCGGAATCCAGTCTAGAATTTCGGTTGTCCATCGGTGGTCAGTTCCTCTGGCAACATGTCCATCCGATTGCCTTTTTAGGGATTTCACTCTGATCATGATACTGTATCCTCCACTCTTGTCATTTTCTTCATCCATGAGTTCCTCTTCTCACCTCTCCTGGTTACACCAAGCATGCATCTCTCCAAGCTTCTTTCACTTATCTGAAGTCTTTGTATGACTTTTTTACTTAAGGTCCGCGTCTCTGCTCCGTACGAACAATCACTGGAAGGATGTATTGATTAAACGCTTTTCTTTTTGAGACATAATGACATATTGCTCTTGAAAATTGTATTGTTTCTTCCAAAAGCTCTCCATTCAAACAGGGGCGCACCAAGGGCATTTGCCGCCCCTTGTTCGAGAATATTTTTCAATTTTTATTCATTTTTACATGAAACAAATACCTTTACCAACATCATTTTCTCTTTCCCGTAAATTAAAGTTTTCATAAAACACAAGTCTCATATAAAACTAAAAGAAAAAAAAAGTCAATAAAGCACTAGTTCGTTGACGCTTTGAATAATCCAAGAAGTCAGCTTCTTCTGTGTCAATTTACACAAGTCCGCTTTACCGATAAAAAAAGTTTTGTCACGTACGATTATAGACATATTACAGCTTCTTTCTTGGAGGGGGCAATTGTTACATATATATATATATATATATATATACTAGCTGTGCCCACGGCTTCGCTTGCGGTGAAGATATCACTGAAAAATAGGGCTATGATAACACGTGTTATCCTAGCCATCAATAAGAACTGTAGTTGAATTCCTTAGCAACCGATATAGGAAATTGGCCGAAAGATCAAATGGTCGGCAGTTAGTTCTTCAGGCGAAAAAAAATTACAATTAATTTTTACATAAATATAAGTACATAATCTTTATTTCAGTTTTTGAAAATAATTCATAATGCGCATATATAACATTCTTTGTCCGGTTTCCCGTCGTTATCAAGATCAAATTGATTGTTTAAACTGCCTGTTCTTGATAAGCCGACGTGCGAGAAACATCATTCTGCGGGCATATGCAACGCAGTGAAACTGTCTTGGATGGGTGGGGGGAGGGGGGGGGGGGTTATGCCGAAAATATAAAATACAAAGAATTTCTGGTCCGATCCGGAAACTTTCAACGTTCGCAAACTTCAGCTCTACAAATTATTTGGGGCACGTTCAAACGCAGGAAACTTGTCGGAGGGGGAAGGGGGGTAGCTAATACCGAAAAAATAAAATGTAAAGGGTTTGTAGCCAAATCGGGAGATTTTTGGCGTTTACAAATTGCAAGTCAACAAATTCTCTGCGGGCATGTGCTGTCTGTCGCGGGGAAACCCTCAGGAAGGGGGGGGCGTAATACAAAAAATATAAAATATGAAGTACTTGCAGCCCAATTGGAGGATTTTTGGCGTTTACACAGTGCAGCTTAACTAATTCTCTCCGGGAATGCGATTGGAACAGAGATAATTTATATTTTATAATTTCGGCATTATCCGCCCCCCCCCCCCTTTCGCGACAGTTTTACTGCATTAGTATATGCCCGCAGAATGTTTCTCGTATGGACAGTAGTACGTCGGCTTATCGAGAACCGGCAGTTCAGACAATCAATTTATCTTGATAACGACTGGAAACGGGACAAAAAGAATGTTGTATATGCGCATTATGACTTATTTTCAAAAACTAAAATAAAAATTATATGCTTCTAATTATGTAAACATTAATTATAATTTTCTTTCACCTGAAAAACTAACTGCCGACCATTTGATCTTTCGGCCAATTTCCTCCAGCGGTTGCTATGAAATGCAGCTACAGTTCTTATGGATGGATCAGATAACACGTGTTATCATTGCCCTATTTTTCAGTGATATCTTCACCGCGAGCGAAGCCGTGGGCACAGCTAGCATATATATATATATATATATATATATATTCTATAAAGATACCTAAGCAAAAAAATACAAATATAATTTTGACTCACACCTAGTACAACATAGAAAAGGTTATGTATCTACCTGTGTGAGTAAAAGGAGAAAAGAAAAAAATAAAATAAAACAACTGAATGTAGAAGGTGTCGAGAATACTGAGCCTTGGCTTTATCAAGGACCAGCAAAAACTCTGCATTTTCTCACTTCCACAAAGACCTAGTTGGAAATGGGTTTCTGCAAGGCCATAGATGCAAGTAACATTCCCACCTAAAATAGTTTAAAAAATATATATATAAGTCATGTCCTCCGTAGAGTAGCATGACCTAGCACTAGTTAACAATTTCGCTTGCATCCATTAACCTTCATGGCCCGACCCATGCTCTTCATCTGTTACTATTAAACATAGAGAAGAAGATTAAAGAGAACTCAAGCTGTGAGAGTGACATAATAAATAGAAATGATTTTCAGCTATAACGAAATTCCAAGTTCGTTTGAGAGAGAATTTAAACCTGAAAAACAAATTTTACATTGCAATTAAAAAAGGAAATGTTAATTTATAACGAACAGATTTTTGAAAGAAAACTTGAGTCTAAAACCCCTACTCTACAACTTATGACAGCACGAAAACGAGAATAAGTTAAAGATAATAATTAACTAAAGAAAACTTTGTGAAAGTTATATACCTTAAACAGTTAGTTGCAATATGTACAAAGTATTTCAGCAGTGCTTTAAGTGCATAATTAATTAGTTATTAAGAACTTAACTACTTTGAAAAAACAGCGCATAGACAGCGCATAGAAAAGGAACAAGCTTAGCCATCTTCTGTTCCTAGGTACCACAAAAGACGCTCAAAGTTACAAAGAAAAATAAGAGTTAAAACCCGCGTAAATGTTAAGAGACAAACCAATGCTTAAAAGCTGAAAAGCTAAAAAACGACAGAGAAAAGGTACATGAAGTACAAACATTGAACTTATAAAACCTAGAACCCAAAAACAAGGAAGAGAGCTTACCTCTTGTGTTACAAAAACTTTTCTCCTCACAAGAGGAGAACATGGCTGACCTCTTCCGCCACTCCCTAGACGCTGGGGGGCAGTGAGGGTGGGGCTGATGGCCTCCTCATACAGCAAGAAACCAACGCGCGGAGATTTTAACCAGAGAAAAAAATATATAAACTTAAGACTGTGGATCTGTATGATCAGAATGAGCAGAATTAACTCTCCAGAATACATGAGAAATATTATAAAATACACGAGCAGTTTATTTAATAATCTTTGCATGTATTAAATCACCTTAGTGAGCTTCTATAGATTAATCAGAATCTTATTAATTTTAATGTTGGTTTTACTATTTTTAGTATAGCTATCCTAGTGATGAATAACTAGTTTTCTTTTTTATTTGTTTTTATTTTCTTTTATAAACAGATTTTTAAGCTTTTTTGTGATTTTATTTATATTATTTAATTTTTTTTTGTTTTAATAGGACCGTCATATCCATAGCACTAAGGTTCCTTTAGGTAGTTAATAGGCATCCTCTAGCCAACTTCCTTACGGCTTTGATTGGTCAGAATCATATTATTAACTGTGTAGAAAATTAAAGCAGATCTGCCAACCTTACTCTATTATTCAGAATAATTTTTCTTAAAGTTCTTTTGTCTATAGAAGCTCACTAAGGTGATTTAATACATGCAAAGATTATTAAATAAACTGCTCGTGTATTTTATAATATTTCTCATGTATTCTGGAGAGTTAATTCTGCTCATTCTGATCATACAGATCCACAGTCTTAAGTTTATATATTTTTTTCTCTGGTTAAAATCTCCGCGCGTTGGTTTCTTGCTGTATGAGGAGGCCATCAGCCCCACCCTCACTGCCCCCCAGCGTCTAGGGAGTGGCGGAAGAGGTCAGCCATGTTCTCCTCTTGTGAGGAGAAAAGTTTTTGTAACACAAGAGGTAAGCTCTCTTCCTTGTTTTTGGGTTCTAGGTTTTATAAGTTCAATGTTTGTACTTCATGTACCTTTTCTCTGTCGTTTTTTAGCTTTTCAGCTTTTAAGCATTGGTTTGTCTCTTAACATTTACGCGGGTTTTAACTCTTATTTTTCTTTGTAACTTTGAGCGTCTTTTGTGGTACCTAGGAACAGAAGATGGCTAAGCTTGTTCCTTTTCTATGCGCTGTCTATGCGCTGTTTTTTCAAAGTAGTTAAGTTCTTAATAACTAATTAATTATGCACTTAAAGCACTGCTGAAATACTTTGTACATATTGCAACTAACTGTTTAAGGTATATAACTTTCACAAAGTTTTCTTTAGTTAATTATTATCTTTAACTTATTCTCGTTTTCGTGCTGTCATAAGTTGTAGAGTAGGGGGTTTTAGACTCAAGTTTTCTTTCAAAAATCTGTTCGTTATAAATTAACATTTCCTTTTTTAATTGCAATGTAAAATTTGTTTTTCAGGTTTAAATTCTCTCTCAAACGAACTTGGAATTTCGTTATAGCTGAAAATCATTTCTATTTATTATGTCACTCTCACAGCTTGAGTTCTCTTTAATCTTCTTCTCTATGTTTAATAGTAACAGATGAAGAGCATGGGTCGGGCCATGAAGGTTAATGGATGCAAGCGAAATTGTTAACTAGTGCTAGGTCATGCTACTCTACGGAGGACATGACTTATATATATATTTTTTAAACTATTTTAGGTGGGAATGTTACTTGCATCTATGGCCTTGCAGAAACCCATTTCCAACTAGGTCTTTGTGGAAGTGAGAAAACGCAGAGTTTTTGCTGGTCCTTGATAAAGCCAAGGCTCAGTATTCTCGACACCTTCTACATTCAGTTGTTTTATTTTATTTTTTTCTTTTCTCCTTTTACTCACACAGGTAGATACATAACCTTTTCTATGTTGTACTAGGTGTGAGTCAAAATTATATTTGTATTTTTTTGCTTAGGTATCTTTATAGAATGTGAATTCTGAATTTTCAAAACTGCTGCGTTGCGCGTTTTGATTTTCAGGTTATTTTGCACCCTTCGTTTTAAATTCTAAAATTTTTTCCTTAGTCTTCAGTTTTGCTCTTAAGTATATATATATATATATATATATATATATGTAACAATTGCCCCCTCCAAGAAAGAATCTGTAATATGTCTATAATCGTACATGACAAAACTTTTTTTATCGGTAAAGCGGACTTGTGTAAATTGACACAGAAGAAGCTGACTTCTTGGATTATTCAAAGCGTCAACGAACTAGTGCTTTATTGACTTTCTTTTCTTTTTAGTTTTATATGAGACTTGTGTTTTATGAAAATTTTAATTTACAGGAAAGAGAAGAGGATGTTGTTAAAGGTATTTATTTCATGTAAAAATGAATAAAAATTGAAAAATATTCTCGTACAAGGGGTGGCAAATGCCCTTGGCGCGCCCCTGTTTGAATGGAGAGCTTTTGGAAAAAACAATACAATTTTGAAGAGCAATAGGCCATTATATCTCAAAAAGAAAAGTGTTTAATCAATGCATCCTTCCATTGATTATACGTACCGAGCAGAGACGTGGACCTTAACTAAAAAAGACATACAAATACTTCAGATAAGTGAAAGAAGCTTGGAGAGATGCATGCTTGGTGTAACCAGGGAGGTGAGCAGAGGAACTCATGGATAAAAAAAATGACAACAATGGAAGATACAGTATCATGATCAGAGTGAAATCCCTGAAAAGGCAATCGGATGGACATGTTGCCAGAGGAACTGACTACCGATGGACAACCGAAACTCTAGACTGGATTCCAAAGGACAGAAGAAGACCCAGAAGACCACAAGGGAGATGGTTGGATGAAATTGGAAAGCATGCGGGAGGGACATGGAAGAGAGTGAGTCAAGACACACCGTTGTGGAAGAAACTTGGTGTGATCTTCATCCAGCAGTGGATTGATAATGGTTGATGATGATGATTAAATATACATATATTTTCTTGAATTTGACGATAAAAAATTATATATGTTACGCAATGATTTTTTTCCTGAATATTGACGATAAAAGAAACATTTTATTTCGCTTAACGAGAATCAAGACAAACATGAATTAGGGAAAACATAAATTAAGGAAAACGCAAATCAAGGCAAAGGAGAATTAGAGCTAACTTGATACAGGAAACTTTTTAGGGGAAACTTTCATACGGACAAACATGTTTAGGGTAAACTTGAACTAGGGGAAACGAGATTTAAGGGAAATGGGAATTCGTGTGTAAGAGCGGACGCATTAACTATGATAAGCAAAAATGAACTGAACATTATGCTACTTTTACACAAAAGAAAAGGAGGACAGACATATATTAAGGGCTTGTGGAGGTGATTAGAATGTTGATTTTAAACTGTGTTAATGTGTGCTTTGTTCGACACCAGAGGTAGGGATATCTATAATTCTATAATTATTTTATTTACGAAACTGAAAACAGAGTACAAAGCCCAGGAAGGCAATAGAATGTTCAAGATCATTTTTCGATGTCGATTGCCTCAGACAAAGAACTTCAGCTTTCGCACGCCTTAGAAAGGGATAGGCCTTTCCAATGGACTGATGAGCATCTACAATTATACCGCGACTTCCGCTGTTTATTGTCAGCGTTGCACAGACACCTAAAAGTCTGAAAATCCATCCATTTACCTTTGTATATCTATAGCAGTGTATATTGTGTTAATGTAAGGATGTACTTCGGCGGTAGGATTACTTTCTCAAAGGGTGCACTTCCTAATGGATAGATCTGACGGACCGTTGGCAGGCGAAGGGTTGGAGTAAATACATCAGTTAAGTACGCTTCGCCGAAGCCAAGGATCAGCGGACGCGTGACTTCAGCGGAGGGACGCTTGGCAGGTGAGGAACGCCACGTCAGCAGGTTGGCGAGAGAGGAGTGTTAACGCCGAAGGCTTCGCGCATGCGTAGTACTGAGGCGGGGAAGAGCGCGAGGCTCTTAGGAGGAACGAGTCAGTCTGATTTCGTCCAGCGGAGAGCGTAGTTCTCCGGTAAGGAGACGGGAAGCGTTTTCCTTCTTGTAGAGCAAGCAGTCGCTCCAAGTATACGAAGGTCCGAGGCTCTGAATGATGTTAACCAGCGCACTATCTTTGCGGAGATAGGGTTTTTGTTGCAGCGGCACAGGTCCTGGTCAGGAAATCCCGCTTGCGTTAGAGATATTTATCCACTACAAGATAATTTATAGTACTTACGAAGATTAAGTTCGTAACGGAGTTGAAGCTCGAGTTAGAAAGTAGTAACATTCTCAGAGACATAGACCTACCTAATAGTAGGCAGATTCTCTCTGGAATGTCAACGTCTAAAGCTAGAAAATAGACATTTTTCTTCAAGAATGATTTTTCTAGACTTCTAATCCCAATAACAGTCAGATCTAGAACTTAGTAAAACCTGCTTCAGGAATAGGATTAATCCACCGCCGTCAGAACCTAACTGTTATTCAATAAATGTTTGTTTTGTGTTGGTAAATCCTCTCGAGATTCTTCTATTGTAGTAGTGATCATTATTCTGCTCATTCAGCCGTTTCTATCCGCCTTCCTGTTTTACATATATTATATCAAAGTGGGGAAGGCTTCGTTTGTTCGCCCGAACAGAGTTCAGGGAGTGTTTCAGATAAACAGAAATACTTCCTTGCGACTGTGAGAAGCACTTATAGCGAGGACGCCACCGAGTCATAAGTAGGAGGCGGGGCCACAGCAAGGGACCAGTACTTTCGCTCTCATATCGGGTAAAAGCGATTTCGGGGAAATGCCATTGGGGTAAACGTGTTTAGGGCAAACGTGAATTAGGGGAAACGAGATTAGGGCAAACGAAATTAGGGGAAATGGGAATTCGGGTAAAAGCGATTTCGGGGAAATGCAGTTAACGTAAATGTGTTTAGGGCAAACGTGAATTAGGGGAAGCCGGTATTTACCGCTCCGACGGCTTCAAGGTAAGGTGTCTTTGATCAGAAATTTGGGGCGCCTGTTTTCAATCAGAGACGGAAAAGGGTCACGGGTCAATAATTTCTAGCGGGTCAAACACGTTGGGACCCGATTTCGGCCCGGTTCTATTTCTTTTTTTTTTTTTTTTTTTTTTTTTTGAAAAGCAAAGAAAAAAAAAATTCAAAGAAAATTGCGCACTGTGGAATTTTGTGCTCGATACTAGTGCCCGCAGACTGAAAAATGATTTGTCATGCAATATGAAGGAAGAGTGTCCTCAGAAGGAAAGTGTTCATTTCTTCTGAGTGGCAATGATGAAAACATCCACATTTTGGAAACTAAGGCTGCAGACAACTCAAAGCAACATGGAGAGGTGCATGCTTGGTGTAACCAGGAGAGATAAGAAGAGGAACTCGTGGATCCGAAAAATGACAAGAGTGGAAGAAATCATGATCAGAGTTAAATCCCTGAAATGGCAATGGGCTGGACGTACTGCCAGAAGGACAGACCATCGATGGACAGCCGAAATTTTAGATTGGATTCCAAGGGACAGGAAAAGACCCAGAAGAAGACCACGTGGGAAATGGGTGGATGAAATTCGAAAGTATGCGGGAGTGACATGGAAGAGACTGGCACAAGACAGACCATTGTGGAAGAAACTTGGGGAGACCTTCGTTCAGCAGTGGATTGATAATGGTTGACAATGATGATGATGATGATATAAATGAACCATTTTCCCATATATATATATATGGGAAAATGGTTCCCCTCTTGAATGCCAGGTGGCGTTGGTAACGCTGCAACTCCAGTAGGGTTATATTTAAGCTTGGCTCCGCTTCTGTGAAGGAGGTCTACACTTGGTGCTTTTTTTTTTTTTTTTTTTTTTTTTTTTTGTTACGTAATTTGCATTGTTCCGTTCTTTTATAAAAAAAATTTTTAGGATTAAGGTACATTCTTTCTTAATATGTTCATTAGAATTTGTTGGCTGGTTCTCTCCTCCGTTTTGAAGATAGCGTTTTTAATTCGCGCGCACCATTGTGCAAGCCTCGTTTCATGTAACTTTAGGTTTATACGCGTGGCTTAAGATAGCCCTTTTCTCTTTCATTTATACAATTAAAACACTCATTTGACAGTTTCTTGTAAATAAGCAACTATTTGCATGTTTTCTTAAACCTTTAGGTTCCGTGAATATGCTTGTAAATAATTACAGTTTAAGGTTTTGGTTGTAACATTTGCATTTCCTTTGTAATTGGTGTTTTTACTTCGGTAATTTGATCGGATTGAGTGTGTGATCGGGCTTCGACGATTTTAGTCAGCCGTGGGAAGGGGGAAAGGTTTTTAAAAATTGTTTTTGGTGGTTTTCTCCTTTTTTAAATAAAGTTTTTATTTTTATTTTTTTATTCTTGGGGTTGTTTTAGGTGTTCAGGGGTTGCGGGGGGGATATGGTTGCTTGATTAGGGAGGGTTAATATAAATTTTTTATTTTTATTTTAATTCATCATTATATTTTTTTTATTTTATTATTTTCCCAGTAGGCTCGTTGCCACATTGGGGCAGACTAAATAGTGCAGAAACCCACACTTTAGGTCTCCATAGAGGTAGGAAAGGTGTTATCCGTGCCTCGCTCTTGATAAAGCCACAGATAACAGCTTACCATAGTTCTATATCCCTCTCTCTTTTCTGCCTGAGATCATTTAGTTTTATTAGTTTTTATGAATGAATAATTCCAATTTTCAGTATTAAGATGTTTTCAGGTATATATATATATTTATATATGTACGTATATAGACAAGAGTGGAAGACATCATAATCAGAGTAAAATCACTGAAATGGCAATGTGCTGGACATACTGCTAGAAGGACAGATCATCGATGGGCATCAGAAATTTCAGATTGGATTCCAAGGGACAGGAAAATACCTAGAAGAAGACCACATGGGAGATGGGTGGATGAAATTCGAAAGTATACGGGAGTAACGTGGAGGAGACTGGCACAAAACGCACAAAACAGACAAACGCACAAAACAGACAGTTGTGGAAGAGGCTTGGAGAGACCTTCGTCCAGCAGTGGACTGATAATGGTTGACAATGATGATGATGATGATGATATACAGTTCGAAGCAGATTATATATATAAATATATATATATATTGTAGTTCCAAGCAGATTTATCCAAAAATTTCGACCCGTTTCCAACTCTGGTTTCCAGGAAGAGACAGAATCAACAAAGTAATAGAAACAGACCACCCATGTGTCATCCGATACTGGAATGCATGTCCAAGTCCTTCCTTAGCCAGAAGCCCGCTCCTATGACTATTCGGTCATCGGAGGGTACAATTTTTTTACTAAGTTAAATGCCATTGCATGCTAAAATAGCAACGTAGAGTAGATAGTGACCCCGAAAAGGGATAAAAACCGGAAAACAAGTGTTGAGATTTCATTTATTCAACGCGAAAATTTACGATTTACTGCTGAAATTGTGTAACAGTTTGACGAGATATTTGAGCAACAAGAGTAGAGAATTATGCAGGCACACGACGTCTAAATGTCCGCTCGTCCCACCAAGTAGCAGTCATCCGATTCTTCATATACTACTGTAGAAGGGTAAGCAAAGTAAGTCAGGCATAATTTTCAATATTTAATTACGCCGCTTTTGACAGACATTCTTTGTCAGCACTCAATCAATTATAAAGCAATCGAGCTGCATCTGAAGGGTGACAAAAATGTCAAAGATATTTCTTTATATTGGGGGAAATGAAATCACATTTTGGTTGACAAGGTATTTTCAATTCGTAGCGATCAATAACTTGGAGATCAGAGGCTGTATGAACAGATGATTGAATCATCACTGAAACTGAAATTTACCCTGCGTTTGTACGTCATATATTTATTCGATCGACTAATCAAGTTATTGAGTACAGATTCCGCAGCCGATTTCACATACACACACATACGTTCAGCTAGCAAACTTATATGATCACCTCTTTTGTTGAGGAGAATCGACTCTACCAGGGCAATATAATGAAACATAATCGCACGCTCTGCTCACACACACACACAAACAAACCAATCTGCCTTACCCAACCGCAATTATGAGGCCAGCCGAAATTTCCTGCGGACTATAAATAGGTCAGATACATACCTAATGTATAGCGGGCCGCGGATGGCCTAGGGGCCAACGTTCACAACTGCCACGGAGAAACCTCAGTTTCGATCCCAGGCAGGTGCGAACGCTGGAACCCTTAAATATCCGCCATGCTTCGGATGCGCATGTTAAACCGTTGGATCCATGGTACTGCCCCGCCCCCGGTGATAAAGAAGGGCGTTTTTCCTTCCCCTTTCTACCTCATTTCCGTGTCACTTTCCTATCGGGCACAGTAATCCAAATCTCCTGGCTTCCTATTTCCAAGGGCTATTTAAAACCTGGGGCCAGACACTCCCTTTCCAAAATCATCTACATATGATCTGATCTAATGTACAGCGTACCCGAGAATGTGATGATAAGCAGACACAGTTACCAAAGTGATTTCAATCATGGCCAGAGAGTGTGTGCCATAATCTTGCCTACGGAATGTCTCGGATTTTTGCTTGACAGGAACACACGAGTCCCAGAACTTCCTCAAAAAAAAAAAAAAAAAGACCAGCAGCCGCCAGGGATAATGTGTGGTGGAAGGTACGGAATGTAAGGGAAGGAACTTGTGTGGTGGAAGGTACGAAAAGTGAGGGAAGGGGCTTGTCTGGTCTAAGCGGCACGAAAAGTGAGGTTAATTTAATTTATAAATATATTAGACAGTTATTTGTATTATAATGTACGCTGTAAATAATCCTAAAGTTTTTAATTACCAAAGACTATATTGTTTATAAGAGAAAACTGTGATTATAATTTTGTGTATGAGTTACTTTACAAAATTTTATTATTTTATGATAACTACGCTTTAAATTTACTAATTTTTTTCATTAACATGCGTTTTTTACGCTTTCCAACCGTAGGTTGAAGAAGCGTATATGCTCCAGCTTTGTCCGTCTGTCTGTCCCGTCCGTCCGCACGATAACTGGCGTAAAAATGGTTCTATTTTGTTGAAATTTTAGTATGTGGTAGGGCTCCAACTGGGGACGAACCCTATTGAAAATGGACGAAATGGGGTCAAAGGTCACGACGGGATCCATTCCATTGCCCTTATGCGTCATAACTTGCGTAAATATGGTTCAATTTCAATGAAATTTTAGTATGTTGTAGGGTACCACACGGGGACGAACTTTATTGAAAATGGGCGAAATGGGGTCAAAGGTCAGGACATAGGAGCGGGATGCATTCCATTGCCCTTAAGCATTATAACTTACGTAAAAATGCTTCGATTGAGACAAAACTTTATCATGTTGTTCCGGAAGTATACTTTACAAGTTCTGTTGAATATCATCGAAATGGGATCAAAGGTCAGGTCATAGGAGCGAGATTTATTCTACAGCCATTATCCTCATAACTTGAGTAATTTGTTTTGGTATGTTGGAAAGCCTATCATAATCAATACATTGCATGATTTTACTAACTTGTTAAAGTATGGACATAAGTTCCCAAAATCCAAGCTACAGCTCTGGTAATAAATGATATATTAATACAAATTTTGAAGATGACAATCCGATTGATGACAATTTTGAAGATGACAATCCGATTTTTCTTTCATGATATATTAATATTTTACATGCTTCACAATGCTATTAAAAGTACCTAAAGAAACACGGTACTAATCCTCGGAAAAAAATCCGGGATAAGACGCCGAGTTTTATCAATTATGTTCTCGCATAGCAAGTTCAAATACGGCACAAAAACGAATGGAGTTTGTAAGAATGAATGTTTTGGCAAATGATGAACAGTATTCATGATTAAGAAGACAAAACTTTAGTTTCTCACAATTCATTATTTATATCAGTATATTAAATTATCACTAACACTGTTCCACCGACGAAAGAGAAAAAATGGCGCTAAAATAATTCACTATCTAACGCAAGACAGAGACTGACCAGAGAGAGAGAGACAGATAGTTTTTTTTTACTAGTAACAAAACGAGAATGGGCACCGTGGAAGTGTGCTCCAATGGTTTTTTACAGAAAGCCGGCAAGCTTTCAACAGAGTGCTTAACTGCGCATGCTCAAACAGCTTGAGCTGATGCCGCAGAAGTTTGTGCTCACGGGAAAATAAATTCAAGTTTGTACACGAGCTGTGAATGGAAACCTTGAATTTTCAACAGCAGCAAAATGTTTTCAGTGCCGTAATGGTGCTTTTCAGAACAGATAATAACGTGTTAGGTGCTTTTCAGAACACATAATAACATGTTAGGTGCTTTTCAGAGCACATATTACCATGCTAATTCAATATGTTTTCAATGTAGTGTTCACACTCACAGAATCTTTTAATCGCAATTATTTTCGGTAACCAAATGAAATTTTTTGAAAAATGGTGGTAGAGCACATGCTCATATGCTTTTATTGACGCGCCGCCTCTGACGGATGGCGAACGAAACAGAATGCGTGGCAGAACAGAGCTCTGAAATAAGTCTTAATCAAGAGAAGACAAACAGAGCATTTACTTCAAAAACATATATACTAAGATCGCGATACACAGGTATACACAACGCAGGATCAAAACCATGTTACGCCGCCCCGGTGGCGCAGTGGTCTAAGGCGCTGGCCTCTGATCATTCGTCCGTAAGGGGTCCGGGTTCGAATCCCGGTGAGGCATGGATGTTGTGTTTGTCTTACGGCACTGGCTCTCTCCCTTCCCTGGAACCAGTGACCCTAAATTAGGGACGGGCGACTGCTTATAGCCCATTGAGTTGCTCACGGTGGTCGTTAAACCTCCAATCCCAAAAAAAAAAAAAAAAAAAAAAAAAACATGTTACGACGGAGACCTTACCGAAATCTTGATTTACTGGGTGAACTTGAAAATCACACATTACCGAGACCCTAGACAAAACTAAGACATAAGCTTTAACAAATTACTTGAATCTCTAATCATGTTTTCAAATTAACTCGCAACAATTTTAACTTCTAGAAAGTGTTTCATGCATTCCTTTGGGAATATTCATCCAAAAGAGAGAAAAAAGGACAAAAAAAAAATAATTTATCGAAGTTCCGAAATTTCCTACTCTGTTCGGCGTCTATTGAAAAAATAAACACTTCTTTGCGAATTAGTTAAATGAAGATGTTAAGGCCTCGATGAGAAAGACAAAGAAAAAGATTTCAGACAATACAGACAGGCCATTGTAATGAGTTTACCTTGGAAAGATATTTCTTTGGAGTTAATTAGCTCACTTCTGAAAATCTCAAACTGAGTTAAAAGGAAAGTATCGCAGGAGTGGGAATGTGATGGTAAAACAAAAGATAAGAGAAATGAAACACAATAAGAGCGGGACAAAAATATAACAAAGCATGAGAGAAGGCTAAAACAAATACTCTAAAAACAAAAATAAAAAAAGCAGGAGGGTAAAACTTACAGACGTTAAATAAATTCCAAAGCTATTTTGAATTAAATTCACATGATGAATGCCATCCGATGGATATGCAAATCTCTTTAAGTCCTGTAAAACATCAACCGACCTTAAGCATAAAAGGTGTTTAAGTTTTTTTCAAATGTAAAACAAAATCGATGCATAAAAGAAAAACGAACGATTTAAGAAAGCAGTGAAACAAAATAATGTAGCCCTAAGGTGAGTCATGTCAGTAACAATTTTGTTTTAACCACCACGTTCATATTTTTAGTTTCGAATCCCAGGGTAAAAAGTGTGTTTCTTTAAGTACAGGGATTCCATAAATAAAGTATGAAAGTCCCGCTTCTTTTAGGAAGTTCTAATTAGTTCTAGACGAAAGTAGCGTCTGTCTCTTGCAAAGGTTTTCTCCATTACAATGTGCCTTACGTTTTCTTCTTTCTCGATTTAACTTCATTTCCTCCATTATTTTTTTCACCTGTTTTTCCTCAGTCCTTACACTGCCATTTCCTCGCTTTTTGATGGATAGTGCTCCCACTTTTATTTAGACATGACCGATCCATCTTAGACAATGTTTTAATCTATCACTATTTTTTCCAATTATTCTAAGCTCTTTCCTTATGTCCGTATTTTTTCTACATATTTTCTTTGACATCCCTTTCATGCATCTAAACACAGTAGGGTCATTTCAAAAGTTTTGCACACTGTGGGCTATCCCTTAAAAAGAATTTATTTCGCAGCATACCTTTACAGGCCTTCGAAATAATCTCCATGTTGCTTTATGACAGCGACCCAAAGTTTGGGCAAGTCTTGTATTCCAGTCAGGACACCTCCATTGGTGAGGCGTCGGATTCCTTGGGTCACCTCATTAGGAACATCCTGAATCGTACTGAAGTGTTTCACGCGGAGTGTCTTTTTTCAGTTTTGGGAACAAGTCATACTCTGGTGGGCTCATGGCAGAACTGTATGGCGCGTGGGGCAGTAATTTCCATTAATACCTTTTACAGAATGTCTCTTACTGTACGGTCAAAATGCGGCCACCAGCTTTGACGATGTCGGGCCTCCTTTGGAGAATCTTTGGGCTCAAAACATTTTGAAGAAATACATAGTATTCGCTGTTACAGTGGTCCCCTGGGGCACTCTGTCTGTTGCTATAACTCCAACCTTGTTGGCTGAGTAATTTTTTTGGGCGAGGCGATTCTGGATGTTTTCATTGAGCGGACTGAGATTTCAGTTCTGGTTCAAAATCCCGTATCCAGTTTTCTTCAATAGCAACAATGCTGTCCAGAAACTGCTCGCCTTCTGTCTCGTACCGCCGAGGCAATTCTTCTGCGATCCCTTTGCGAACTGTTTACTGCTCTTTTCTCTTGGCGGAAACGAGAAACGCACCCATAACATTATGTTACGATCCACTACACTAACACCACAAGCTTCACACAAAGCTTTATGAATTACGGTAGTGGGTTTTCTTCGCAAAGTTTCAATAGGATCGCTGGTCCCTACGCTAGATCTGACCTGACTCCTCTTCTACCATTTCTAGGCAGAATATTTCGGAACAGGGACAACTTAGGCAGCAAACGTAGACACAATTTTGTATACTGAAGTCTAACTCACAATTGGTGCAACGATTGGAGCGAGTGCATCATACTACGGCAGCGCCTGCTCAGTGTACAAAACTTTTGAAATGACCTACGTACTTATAATGTTTTGATTTAGTCGTTTAGCTGCAGTTTAAACTTGTGAGTGTTTTTACTTAACTTGTTTAACCCTAGATACTAACTTGGGTTATCGGATACCCCAGAGATTTTGAACACCCTGGAACACTTACCGGGGTTATCTGAACCGCATAAGTTTTCACTTCATATCAAAACAATTTTTAGAAGTTGGGATACTGCAGTACTCCGGTAAGTGTTTCAGTGTGTGAGAAAATGGTAAGTGATCCAGGGTTAACTTAATTAAAGGCTCTAAGAGAACTTTATGTAGAACGTAACTACAAATGAATAATTAATTAATAGTCAAAGATAAGAAGTATCATGAGATATAACAGACTTACGTTACGCCCACTAATTTTTTTTTCCTTTCCTCACTGGAAGGCCAAATCTACTGATACAACGTGACATTCAGGTGTTCACACAGACTTAATTCCAAATACAGCAATAACCAATCACACTCTAATATATCCGAATATGCTTTATATCAAATCAACAGGTTTTATATCAACATTTTGCAGTCTATTCGTAATCTTTACAACTCCGTGAACATAACTTTATTTTAAATACACCAGAGCTGAATAATAATGAAATTCACATAGCGTATTAAATCCCTTTACTTTTGTGTAGCATTTTTGTGTCTACCATTGCCTTGAGAAAGCCTTCCAGTGGAGTACGATAGCTTGGCGAATCTTTGTGCTGACTACACCATGAAAATAAACGGATTTAATACGCTGTATGCGTAAGGTC
The DNA here is from genome assembly GCA_039090855.1 of Macrothele yani. Classification (NCBI taxonomy): domain Eukaryota; kingdom Metazoa; phylum Arthropoda; class Arachnida; order Araneae; family Macrothelidae; genus Macrothele; species Macrothele yani. The sequence continues at coordinate 136,132,802 of CM077025.1, forward strand.
AGGTCATGCGTAACATCACAGCCTCTCCTTGACAAATGTCAACCCCGCCTTCTCGTGGTGCATCCTGTTCCCACTAAAGGGGCTCTGACGACCGCCAATAGCGGTATAACTATACCATCGGGATTAGAGGAAATTCTATCCCACACTCACCAACCCGCTTGGCCAGCGTGGTGAGTTATGGCCAAACCCCTCCAAAATGATTCCACAACTTAAATCTTGGCCCTCAGTCTCCGGCAGCTGGAATGTACCTGGCCAAGGCAGCGGCCAGTGCGACATGAAGGCAGAGGGTGCTAAGAATCCCCGGAGGACCGGACTAGGCTGCCATCTGATGCTGACCTTGGCTACGTATAATGGACGCTCCCTATCTTCTGATTCAAGGCTTCTTGAATTGGAAGAGGAACTACAAAGGATCAAGTGGGACATCGTGGGGCTAAGTGAGGTAAGGAGAAAAGGAGAAGATCTCATTGAACTGAAAAGTGGACATCTCTTCTACTATCGTGGGACAGATACTGGCAGAACTAGTGGTGTTGGATTTATAATACACAAGAAAATGAAGGATAAAGTTGTAGAAGTTGAAAGTTCCTCTGACAGAGCTGCACGACTTGTTATCCAACTCTCGAAAAGATACCAGGCTCAGATTATTCAAACTTATGCACCAACCACAAGTCATCCTGAAGAAGAAATTGAAGAATTTTATGAGGAAATTTGTCATCTAAATAATAAAGGTAAGCAGCACTTGAAAATAATTATGGGAGATTTCAATGCAAAAATAGGGCAACGGCAACAGAATGAAACTTCAGTAGGTAAATTCGGTCACGCCAACAGAAACCAGCGTGGAAATACTCTCGTTGAGTTTGCAGAGGCAGAAGGGTTTTTCATCTTGAACTCCTTCTTCAAGAAAAAGCCACACAGGAAATGGACATGGAGACATCCAAATGGGACGACAAGTGAAATTGATTTTATTATGTGTAACAAAAAATTCGTCATAGAAGACTGCAGTGTGCTAAACAAGTTCAACACAGGTAGTGAACATAGATTGGTGAGATGTAAGATGCACCTCAACACTAAACTTAAACGTGGCAAGCTCATAAGACAAACCAAATCTATTGACATAACCAACCTTAAAAAACACCATAATACCTTCAAGTTGGAACTGAAGAACAGGTTCTCTGCTTTAGAAGGCTTAACATCGGAAGAAGTGGACATCTCTGAAGTTAACAGAAAAGTAACCAAAGCTCTTATGGAAACAGCAACAAAATTAGCTGGGTCTAAGAACAAGTTGCATGTAAATAAATTATCAGGAAAAACGAAAATGTTGATGCAAAAAAGAAGAGAGATGAGGACAACTAAAGAAGATGTGACTTCCAAAGTGGAATATATAGAGCTATGCAAGACAGTAAGAAAAAGTATCACTGAAGACGTAAGAAAATTCAACTGTGAACTAGTGAGGAAAGCAATTGAAAACAACCAAAGCCTAAAGATAGCAAAGGGACATCTCAGTAAAAGAAGAAAACAGATTATGGCACTGAGAAAAGAAGATGGTTCTGTAACAAGAAATAGAGGCGAAATTTTGACAAGAGTGAAAGATTTCTACTCCAAATTATATGAAAGGGATGATACATGCACTCCAGACATCATGAAAGATACCAGTACCAGAGTTCCTCCAGTCCTTCCAGCAGAAGTTGCACATGCAATCAAGAACATGAAGCGGGGAAAAGCTCCAGGAGAAGATGGAATTACTGTAGACATCATACAAGAAGCAAGTGGAGAAATCGAAACTGTACTCGCCCAAATTTTCACTCGTTGCCTTAATGAAGGAAAGATTCCTGAGGATTGGAACACCGCTACATTGATCCTGCTACATAAGAAAGGTGACATTGAGGATCTCGGAAACTACAGACCTATCAGCCTCCTATTAGTAGTTTATAAAATCTTCACTAAAGTTCTTTCACACCGCTTGAAGGTAACACTGGACATGGCTCAACCGAGAGAACAAGCTGGATTCAGGAGTGGCTACAGCACAATAGATCATATCCACGTACTGAGAGAACTAATTGAAAGAGCGAGGGAATATGAACTTCCATTGTGCATGGCTTTTATCGATTATGAAAAAGCCTTTGATTCGGTGAAACCATCAGCAGTTACAATGGCTCTGAAAACCTGCGGTATTGAAGATGCATACATTAATATTATTAATAACATCTATGAAAATGCAAGTGCAAAGATTCGGCTGTTTGAAAATATAACACACGTAAAAATTGGAAAGGGAGTGAGACAAGGTGACACCATATCTCCGAAGCTCTTTAATGCCACATTGGAGGGTGTTTTTCAGTCGCTGAGCTGGGAAAACAAGGGGATAAAGATTAATGGAGATTATCTAACCCACCTTCGTTTTGCTGATGACGTAGTCATTTTTGCAACTACCCCATCAGAGCTGCAGAGTATGATCCAGGAACTTGCTGACAAGAGTAAAGAAGTGGGATTAAAAATGAACTTTCAGAAGACAAAAGTGATGTTCAATGCTTTTACAAGAAATGAAGATTTATCGATTGATGGAGAAAAGCTGGAGATAACAGACACGTACGTTTATCTTGGACAGCAGATATCAAGTGAGGGTCACATTGATGAAGAAATTAATCGGCGTACAAAACTTGCCTGGAGAGCTTTTGGAAGAAACAGCATAATTTTCAAGAGCAATATGCCATTATGTCTTAAAAGAAAAGTGTTTGATCAATGCATCCTTCCAGTGCTTACGTATGGTGCAGAGACGTGGACCTTAACTAAAAGAGACATACAAAGGCTGCAGACAACTCAAAGAAGCATGGAGAGGTGCATACTTGGTGTAACCAGGAGAGATAAGAAGAGGAACTCGTGGATCCGAAAAATAACAAGAGTGGAAGACATCATGATCAGAGTTAAATCCCTGAAATGGCAATGGGCTGGACATACTGCCAGAAGGACAGATCATCGATGGACAGCCGAAATTTTAGATTGGATTCCAAGGGACAGGAAAAGACCCAGAAGAAGACCACATGGGAGATGGGGGGATGGAATTCGAAAGTATGCAGGGGTCACATGGAGGAGACTGGCACAAGACAGATCGTTGTGGAGGAAACTTGGGGAGACCTTCGTCCAGCAGTGGATTGATAATGGTTGACAATGATGATGATGATGATGATGCGTTTCATTATTATCCGTGAACATAGATTAAAACAAATTCAACTCTATTAATTCTTTCTATATACCTTCAATCTAGTCATTTTATGGTACTCTGACTCACTGTCAGTATTGCTAAACTTTAAGTGAGGAAATATTTAACCAAACGTAACTAAATTTACATAAGAAAACAGAAACTCAAGCGGAAGGTTTATTTAGAAGTACAGATGTCACATAATCATTTATGTTCGTTTCAGCTTTTCTTTGGTTTTTTCTTCTCGCCAAACTTCCTGATCGATCCTGTATGTTTCTCATTTCACTTATATTTAGGCTTTCTTGTCACAAATCACCCTTAACATCTACTCCGATTTATTCCATGCTGCCCTCACTGTTTCCCTTACTTCCTTCACACAGCTTCCATTCTTTTATAACGTAGAAACCAAATACACTGCTGGCCACCCAAAATGCAACACCAAGAAGCACACGAGATAGCAAAGCCAGATTTACTGGACACATAACAGCAGATACAAAGATAAAACGATTGAGCTTACAGGTCCGTGCGATTTGCGGAACACGGAGACATCAATAGTTCGTATGGCCCCTATGGCTGGCAATAACGGCCGCTGCACGTCGCGGCATCGAACGAAAGAAGCTTTGGATGTGGGCTTGGGGTATGTCGGTGCAGGTTGCTTCCACATGTTGCCACAGTTCATCAGGCGTAGCCGCGGGTGTGCTTTCCAGGCCACTCCGTTGCCGATCAGCGACCAGACGTGTTCAATGGGTGACATATCGGGAGAACAGGCGGGCCACGACAGCAGTGACCCCTGGTGGGCCGTGAAGAATTGTCGCACGACGCGTGCCACGTGCGGACGTGCATTGTCCAGTTGAAACGTGGCCGCTGTCAGGTCCTGCATTCAGGTAAAGGAGGACTACAGGCTCCAAAATGTCGGAGGTGTAGCGGTGGCTGTTGAGGTTACCGCGATGCGTACCAGAGGGATGCGAGTGTCATATCCAATTGCGCCCCAAACCACAACGCCAGGCGACGTACCGGTATGGCGATGCATAATGCAGGCGTCATACAGTCTCTTGCCGCGGTGCCGCCACACGCAGATCCGAACATCGTGATGTTGCAGGCAGAAGCGGGATTCGTCGGAGAAGACAATATCGTGCCATTCCGTAGTCCAGGTGCGGCGTTCAACGGCCCACTGCCGCCGCACTCGCCGGTGGTGTAACGTCAATGGTAATCGGAGCAATGGGCGCCGTGCGACAAGTCCCCGCTCCTGCAGACGAAGTCGAACGGTACGTGCTGACACAGGTTGTTGCACAACACACCCTAATTCCTGCGCTAACGTTCGTGATGTGGCGGTGCGAGCCGTCAATGCCCGTCGCACAACATGCCGGTGCTCTTGTTCGGTGGTGTGCCGCGGCTGCGGTAATCGTTCACGTCGGTCCCTCCTGCACTCACTAAATCCATACTCGCCTCACTGTATCTGGATGTCGTCCCACACGGGCGCCGATGTCTCTGTACGATAAACCGCTGTCGCGATAAGCCGCTATTCGTCCTCTGTCGAACTCCGAAACGTGCTGGAATGACTGCCGTATTCTGCGACGAGGCATCAGGAAGCTTCCCACGCACAGGTCCGGCAGCACAACACACTTCCACTACTTACACCCCGCCTTCTGTGCACCCTTCTTATAGTGCTTCTCGGTGGCGTGCCGGGCGCATATGATTTGCACATGCCCTGAAATGCTAATCATTTGCAAGTCCTCTTGCGGGCGACGCATGCTGCGAATTTCAGGCCAATCGGATGCTTCCTTCTTGGTGTTGCATTTTGGGTGGCCAGCAGTGTAGTTACACTTCTTACTCAACGCTACCCAGATGTTCCCAAAATACGTCAAATAAGTGTTATACTCAGAAAAGTATCATTAACACGTATATCGTACTATAGACGTTTTCCTGATATCCTGCGTTTTAACAAAAGTAGGGAAATTTTTGCATAACAGACTAATTAATTATCTAGAATAAACAAATATTTCATAACAACTAGTGTGATTTTTTTTAAAAGACAGATAGTAGGTGTTTAATATTTTTAGCCTTGGTCAGCTTTTTATTTTCAGACCAGTTCTAAGATGAGTCTTGTCCAATGGATCAGTAGATGGTGTGTACTGAGAGATGGTGTGTACATCATCTCCCTGAGTCTGTAGGTGGTCTTGAAACAGAGAAAAATCAGTAAATTACGAAAATCTATCAGTAAACATGAGTCAAAATCAGTAGGTTTCTTGATAAATCATTTGAATGGCAACATTGTCCCCAAGGTCTTCTTCAAATGGCGTTTATTTGCGTTTATGTCAAAGCACTCTGTTATCTTCTCATGGACTCCACGTGTTCAAGCGATCTTGATCGGTTCAATTTGGTTTCATCCATTAATAATGAGGTTCCATACCTATGATAAATTTCATTATTATATCTGTTGGATTGTTTAACGCTTCTTCAGCTGCAAAAAAATTCTGAGTAGTGTGACGTCACTTCGTTCCCAGCCTTGTATATTTCAGGGTCATTGTTACGAGTCTAAGCATAAACTTAATGCGCAATATATTTCACGACCAAAAGCAGATGTCTGACGTCAAAAGTAACACTAGTCCGTGTGGGTAAAGGCGCGATGAGTCACGCGTCGTGAAGAATTATATAATGTTTGATTTTGACAACGATTTATGAATACATCATATCATCATCATCATTGTCAACCATTATCGATCCACTGCTGGACGAAGGTCTCCCCAAGTTTCCTCCACAACGGTCTGTCTTGTGCCAGTCTCCTCCATGTAACTCCCGCATACTTTCAAATTTCATCCTCCCATCGCCCATGTGGTCTTCTTCTGGGTTTTTTCCTGTCCCTTGGAATCCAATCTAAAATTTCGGCTGTCCATCGATGGTCTGTCCTTCTGGCAGTATGTCCAGCCCATTGCCATTTCAGGGATTTAACTCTGATCATGATGACTTCCACTCTTGTCATTTTTCTGAACCACGAGTTCCTCTTCTTATCTCTCCTGGTTATATCAAGCATGCACCTCTCCATGATACTTTGAGTTGTCTGCAGCCTTTGGATGTCTCTTTTAGTTAACGTCCACGTCTCTGCACCATACGTAAGCACTGGAAGAATGCATTAATCAAACACTTTTCTTTTAAGACATAATGGCATATTGCTCTTGAAAATTATGCTGTTTCTTCCAAAAGCTCTCCAGGCAAATTTTGCACGCCGATTAATTTCTTCATCAATGTGACCCTCACTTGATATCTGCTGTCCAAAATAAACGTACGTGTCTGTTATCTCCAGCTTTTCTCCTTCAATCGATAAATCTTCATTTCTTGTAAAAGCATTGAACATCACTTTTGTCTTCTGAAAGTTCATAATGCGTAGTTTTCAATCTAGTTTCTTGGTCTCATACAAATGAGTAATTTAATGTTACGCACGAGGTCTTTGCATAGAGATAATGACATAACTTTCGTAGCTCGCTCTTATGAGGCAGACTCCTAATAATGTCTTAGTGTCAATTCTCTTTGTGTTCTCTATCTTTCTCTAATACAAATATTCCTCTAAGAATCCTGTATTATCATGACAATTAATGAAGAAATCTCAAGTATATATCAATCATAAATTTATATTATTTTCGTTCTAGAAGTGCCTATTTCACTGGGGTTTTTTTTTGTTGTTGATTTTTATGAATCCATCTCAAGAAACTTGAAAATTGAGTTACTTTGGAGAGTGAATCGAACACGCATCTCCCCATTTTCGTTCAACTATACTGCCCTTAGAGCATAGCATTTTAGAACTCCTAAATCTGTAATAAGCTGAGATTTCTAAGCTGTAAATGCTAAACTGCAAATGCAAGTCTGGTCGTGACAATGTTTCATTCATATAAAAATATGATGTACATTCTGTGTCACTACAATCTGTCAATGACTCTCTCCCTATGACAGCCTACGCCGGATCAACTTGTCGGTCACTCGGGGTGAGAATCTCCGAACATAAATAAAATGTTCGCACCCATTCATCCGCAACGGCCTTAGCCCGAACAGTCAACAAAGGCGATTATTTACCACTATGGAAAGATGCTAAATTATTGTGTTCGGCGAGAACTGAAACAGCAGTGCTCTTTTTGGAGAGTTTGTATATTTTTGATTTTGCCGAACAATGCTGTAATGAAGAAACCCCGCAAATCATACCGGCTCCTTGGAGGTTCCTGCTGGAGAATCTCTTTTCTACTGTAAATATGTTTTGATTACTTACTTACTGCCATTTGGATTATTTCTTTTTCATGCATTTGTACATATTTTCATTTGTTACTTTCTGTGTAAAGCATACTTGACCTTCTAGTGCGGAACATGCGCTGTATCTCGGTGATGTACATAAGTGCGTATATAAGCCGGCGTGCCACATGTGAGTTTCTCGTTGTGCCTGAGGATGGGTCTGTAGAGACAGATCCAAAATATCTCGCACATTGTTTTAATCATTTTAACCTTTTGAACAAGTTTTAATTTTCGTACGTAAAGGTGTTTTCACGGCTTGCGATGATTAGGCTTGGTTTATTTTGTGTTGAAATTAGTTACGTCTTGTTCTTCGTGCTTAAGACATCAAAGATGATTGTATATCAGAACCTCGGTATGTACACGTACCATTTGCAGAGAACTTCATTCCATGAATTACCGTGGTCGTGCGGCTGCTCATAAGCCTTTCATCTCCACTTGGAATGCAACTCATTTAGCATGGTGCAAAGAACATTTATCGTGAACCGTAGATCAATGGAAACGGGTCCTGTGGACTGATGAATCCAGATATACGATCCGTCAGTCTGATGGCCGTGTGTGTGGGTATGTCGGCAGTCGGGGTAATGCTATTTACAGCAGTGTACTGGTGCGGTCAAGTTTGGAGCTGGCAGTGATAGTGTACTCGCGTGGGGGTGTTTTTCGTAGTATGGTCCCGGCACATTGGTTATCATGGACAAACCTGTTAACCAGCACGTCTACCTCAATATTCTGGACAATTATGCCCTACCAACTCTGTGGCAATACTATGGAACCGAGCCTTGTTGGTAGCAGCAGGATAACGCAGCGAGCCATAAATCAAGGACTGTTACGACGTGGTTTGACGATAACTCCGTATCCTGTGTGGACTGGCCAGCACAGAGCCTTGATCTTAATCCCATAGAACACCTATGGGATGAATTAGAGCACCGCATAAGAAGTTTGGAACCAAGGTCCTGTTATTAAGCGAGAGTTAGCGTCAGCATTATGTACTGAATGGAAGCGCATGCCCATAGCTGTGTTCCAAAACCTTGTCGGAAGCATGTCTGAAAGGGTCAGTGCATGCATTAAGGCCAGAGGTGGACCGACACCGTACTAATGTATGTCAATAAATGCTATATTGTATTTTTCTTCTAGTTGTCCGGTGACTTTTGCCAATATAGTGTATGTGTTGTGATTCACAAGCTATCAACACAGAAAGTTGAAATATCATCAAACAAAGGTCTTCGCTCTTTCCACGTTTATAAGAGTCACGGAAAATTTTTCATTGGCCGCCACCGGGAATCGAACCCAGGGTCTTCCAGTTATGCGCCGGATATGCTTCCACTACACCACAGCGACCTCGAATTTCTCCAGACTCACACACGCTAATTTAGCAGGTTGCTTCTTGGAGCACCGCACAATGCTGGGGATTCACCAAAGAGCAACTGAAGAAATAGTTAGAAGGCGAATGAAAAATTAATACAGACATTTTACGTGGGCCAGGAACATCAAACAAAGGTCTTCGCTCTTTCCACGAGTAACTGGAAGACTCTGGGTTCGATTCCTGGTGGCGGCCAATGAGAATTTTTCCGTGACTCACTTATAAACGTGGAAAGAGCGAAGACCTTTGTTTGATGTTCCTGGTCCACGTCAAATGCCTGTATTAATTATTCATTCGCCTTCTAATTATTTCTTCAGTTGCTGCTTAATATCTTTGGTGAATCCCCAGCATTGTGCGGGGCTCCAAGAAGCAACCTGCCAAATTGGCTTGGCAGTTAGCGTGTGTGAGTCTGGAGCAATTAGAGGCCGCTGTGGTGTAGTGGAAGCATATCCGGAGCGTAGCTGGAATATCCTGGGTTCGATTCCCGGTGGCGGCCAATGAGAATTTTTCCGTTACTCACTTATAAACGTGGAAAGAGCGAAGACCTTTGTTTGATGTTCCTGGTCCACGTCAAATGTCTGTATGAAAGTTGAAATAACCATTGTTTGTTGCAGATAACTGAAGATGGCTAGATGTTCAATTCCCAGGTCATTGGATTGGGCGGCGTGGTCCTGTGGAATAACCACCGAGATCCTCCGATCTCACACCTCTCGACGTTTATCTGTGGGGTCATCTGAAACACCTGGTGTATGCTCAGAAGATCCGCGACAAACACCACCTTCAGCAACGTATCTTGGAAGCCAGTTATCGCATTTCTCCCGATATTCCCGTGCGGGTGCGTAACGACTGGATCAAGCATCTTCAGCTCTGTGTTCAGCAACAAGGACTGAACTCATCAAATAGCTGCGCATCACAGGGTACTTTAGAGGTTGTTATTCCAACTTTCTGTGTTGATAACTTGTAAACCACAACACATATGTCAAATCTGATTACGGCAATCAATTTCTGAGAAAATTCTGGGCTTGTTCGATATGAAAAATGACCCTCTTACCATTTGAAAAATTTGACCTCGATCCAATTTGGCGGCCATGTTCTGGAAAAGGCCTAAAGGATAGGCCCCCTCACCGATTCTTTGCTGGGGTATATTTCACTTTCCCTCCCGTTTGTGAAATACAAGGCTGGCCTGCGACTTTTGACTCAACCTGTATTTCCCGAGTTTCTTGTTCAGCCTTTTTCCGAAATACTTATACTTCTTTCAATGATATTATGTGAAAAAAGAAATTTTCTCATCAATTCAATATGATTTCAAATTTTCGCTTTATTCTGCTTTCTTTAATTTCGAAGTTACAAATGTGATTTTGTAGAAGCTACAAGTATTATTCAGTCGCTGCTGAATGTATCTGCTATACTGAATGGTTGAAAATATAGTTGCAGTTTTAATTTCACGGGCAAAAAAGCATCTGATTCCGCGACCTCGGGAATCCGTTTTCATCACAAAAAGCAGCAGCTATTTTAGGGGACACATAAATCATATATGTTTCATCTATAACATAAAAGAGACATTTCTTCTCCCGCGGTTTTCCAGGAACTTCAGAATGAAAAGCTTCCCGGGAATTCACTGCTAAGGTTAATCTTACTTTGCTGTTAGATTTCAAAGTATCATTTAGGGTCCAGAGATTATCTCGCTTCCTATCTATTTTTTAGAAACTGATAAAAGGAACGTCGTAGGAATCTTCAGCTTCGTGATTCTGGGAAATTTCATCAAGATTTTCTTGTGATTTCGAGAAGGAAAGTGAGGTAACGACGTTGGCCTTTTAATTACGAGGGATTTCAGGAAAACTGTTTTGCAGGAAAAATAAAGTACGATACGGAAGCTCATGCTGGTTCACGTCAAGCCATAGGCAGTACAGCGAGGTTGCTGATGTCAAATATCAACTTAATGATTATTTTTTTTTATCTTAATAACCAACTGAGCAAGTAACAGAGGCTACTTTCAAACATAAAATGCACACACAGAAGTTGGCAAAAGAGATGTCACCACATTAATCAATGGATGTAAAGTGGTTAGCACGTGAAAAATAAGTGGTGTGAATTCACGGAAAATTTATGGAAATCATGAGCAGCAAAGTTGTCGGTAGATGTCAGTCTTTTAACGAAATTTACATTCTTAAAAGTACCCCCACCCCCTTTCCCTGTTTTTTTCTTAACTTCCGTATTTTCACAAATTTCCCGTAGTCAGAAATTCTGTTTATTTCAAAGAAGTCCGTTTCAACCCTTACACCAGAGAATTCATTTGCAGCTGTGTGGATCGTACCCACGTCGTTTAGGTTGGTTCAACAGCTAACGCGCGTCTTAACCACTGAGTCAGAAAAACTCGGAGATCTGAATCATGTTCATGGCAAAATTAATCGCGCGGTGATGATTTTTTTTATTTTTTGTCCCTAATGCGAGTGCTTTAATCATTTCATTTTTCATTGGACCTTATTATTGTTTACGCTTCCCAGCCGTAGGTTGAAGAAGCGTATACGCTTCAGCTTTGTCCGTCTGTCTGTCCGCACGATAACTCACGTAAAAATGGTTCGATTTCGATGAAATTTTAGCATGTGGTAGGGGACCACTGGGTACGAACCCTATTGAAAATCGACGAAATGGGGTCAAAGGTCAGGACATAGGTGCGGGATCTATTATATTGCCCTTATGCGTCATAACTTGCGTAAAAATGGTTCGATTTCGGTGAAATTTTAGTATGTGGAAGGGGACTACCTGGGGACGAACCCAATTGAAAATAGACGAAATGGGGTCAAAGATTTGGACATAGGAGCGGGATCCATTCCATTGCATTTATGCGTCATAACTTACGTAAAATTCTTCGATTAAGACAAAACTTTATCATGTTGCTTCGAATATATTCAATATATTCCATTGCACTTATGCGTCAGAACTTATGTAAAAATGCTTCGATTGTGAAAAAACTTTATCACATTGTTTCGGATATTTTCAATGCATTCCATTGCACTTATGCGTCATAACTTACTTAAAAATGCTTCGATTGCGACAAAACTTTATCATGCTGTTTCTGATATTTTCAATATATTCCATTGCGCTTATGCGTCATAACTTACGTAAACATGCTTCGATTGCGACAAAACTTTATCATGTTGCTGAGATATTTTGCCGTAGCTTGCCTATTCACCCAATTTGGCTCAGATTTCCATTTATTACCGTTTCTTCTGAACTTGCTAAACAGAAAGAACTTCGCTCCTTTGGAGACATGCAAAAACCATCTTGATCAGTTCTTTTCCCCAAAACCATCGAAATTATGCGGGCGGAATCCTCAAGCTACCAGATAAATGACGAGAGTGGTACTCGAAAATAATAGTGCCTACATTATTGAATAAAGTTGTAATAGTAATAAAAGTTTTGTCTCTAACTTTTCTCTACAAATGTGAAAAGACTTTTACACCACCCAACAAATGACTGTGAGAATCTTGCTTTGCGATACTTCAATGTTGATGCACGGAATTTTAGTCACACCGAAAATCCTGAAAGCGTCTACTCCTACTTAAAATGATGTATATCTGCACATGCCAGCAAGAACATGAATCGGGGGAAAGCTCCAGGAGAAGATGGAATTTCTGTAGACATAATACAAGAAGCAAGTGGAGAAATCGAAACAGTACTCGCCCAAATTTTCACTCGATGCCTTAATGAAGGGATGATTCCTGAGGATTGGAACACTGCTACAATGATCCTGCTACATAAAAAAGGTGACATTGAGGATCTTAGGAACTACAGACCTATCAGCCTCCTATCAGTGGTTTATAAAATCTTCACTAAAGTTCTTTCACACCGCTTGAAGGTAACACTGGACATGGCTCAACCGAGAGAACAAGCTGGATTCAGGAGTGGCTACAGCACAATAGATCATATCCATGTACTGAGAGAACTAATTGAAAGAGCGAGGGAATATGAACTTCCATTGTGCATGGCTTTTATCGATTATGAAAAAGCCTTCGATTCGGTAAAACCATCAGCAGTTACAATGGCTCTAAAATCCTGCGGTATTGAAGATGCGTACGTTAATATTATTAATAACATCTATGAAAATGCAAGTGCAAAGATTCGGCTATTTGAAAATACAACACACATAAAAATTGGAAAGGGAGTGAGACAAGGTGACACCATATCTCCGAAGCTCTTTAGTGCCACATTGGAAAATGTCTTTCAATCACTGAACTGGGAAAACAAAGGGATAAAGATTAATGGAGATTTTCTAACCCACCTTCGTTTTGCTAATGACATAGTCATTTTTGCAACTGCCCCATCAGAGCTGCAGAGTATGATCCAGGAACTTGCTGACAAGAGTAAAGAAGTGGGATTAAAAATGAACTTTCAGAAGACAAAATTGATGTTTAATGCTTTTACAATAAATGAAAATTTATCGATTGATGGAGAAAAGCTGGAGATAACAGACACGTACGTTTATTTTGCACAGCAGATATCAAGTGAGGGTCACATTGATGAAGAAATTAATCGGTGTACAAAACTTGCCTGGAGAGCTTTTGGAAGAAACAGCATAATTTTCAAGAACAATATGCCATTATGTCTTAAAAGAAAAGTGTTTGATCAATGCATCCTTCCAGTGCTTACGTATGGTGCAGAGACGTGGACGTTAACTAAAAGAGACATACAAAGGCTGCAGACAACTCAAGGCAGAATGGAGAGGTGCATGCTTGGTGTAACCAGGAGAGATAAGAAGAGGAACTCGTGGATCCGAAAAATGACATGAGTGGAAGACATCATGATCAGAGTTAAATCCCTGAAATGGCAATGGGCTGGACATACTGCCAGAAGGACAGACCATCGATGGACAGCCGAAATTTTAGATTGGATTCCAAGGGACAGGAAAAGACCCAGAAGAAGACCACATGGGAGATGGGTGGATGAAATTCGAAAGTATGCGGGAGTGACATGGAGGAGACTGGCACAAGACAGACCGTTGCGGAGGAAACTTGGGGAGACCTTTATCCAGCAGTGGATTGATAATGGTTGACAATGATGATGATGATGATATTTCAGACAACTTGAATACAGTAGATTTCGGTTAATTTGGCCTTCGGTTAATCGGGCAGTCGTTTATTTGGGGAAATTCTTGAAGAACTTTCCAAATTAGCTCTTTGGGATGTTCTTTGTATAATTGGGGCAGACGCTAAATTGGGCCAAAGTGCTGTAGCTCAATGTGTCCCAATTAATCGGGGGTGCGTGTGTGTGTGTGTGTGGGGGGGGGGTGTACTGCATACATAGTCTGGCTTTCAGTTGGTGCAAGAATGGCAATGGAGTGGTCTGCTTTCCATGCAGATGAATGACATAGGGGATTTGAAATGAACCTTGTACTGAACGGTTGATTGTTCACAATAGGATAAACTGACTTTTTTTCTGGCCTTGTACTTTTTTGAATAACTCATTGAATCTACGTAAATTGTAAATTGGCCTTACAATCTACATCATAATGAATAAGATTAATTATTTCAGACTTAATTTGAGTTTAAAATGCCGCGTCTTAACCGTGAATTTTATGCCATGCAAACACACGCCGAATATCAGATTTAAAAACAAAGGCCACCTATGCAGATGCTAATTTAATACTTGCGGGAGAAGAAGTAGAAATAACAAAGAAAAGATTCATAATCACATATCAAATAAATGCGAAAGTGCGCAAACGTTGTTTTGCACACGCATAAACTTCCTAACTGAGGCGGCAATCTTAACAATACAGTTAATCTGCCTAATGGGCTTTTTGTTCATCTGCATTGTTTCGGCTGACGGACAACGAGGTCGTTTCGCAGAGGTGGTAGAACACCTGCTTGTTAAATTAACGAACACCACTGAGTATCATACAACTTAGGCGCGGGGGGGGTTGCATCAAGCGGAGAACGTTTTCTGTTGAGCAATAAATCTGTTAATCCCCGGATAACAATTGCAAGCACCGTTTTCCATGACAAAGTCTTAAGACAACTATGAATGATACAAACTACGTGATCTGATTACTTGGCTTCGTCTGTGCCCGATTGCTACTTAGATGTCTAAAAAGGGAAGTAACACAAAACCGAAAAAAAGAACGTATCAAAAGATAAATTGCGGATTACTGCAAGATAAAGCTTTTATATACTAATGGCAAAACTTAGATTAGCAAGGGGGGAAAAAAGTCCAAGTAGTCCCCTGCCAAGTAGTAGTAAAAGTATGACTGATGATATCTTTTGTTCCCCAAAACACTTCTCGTCTTTTATGTTGTCCCACACTCATTGTTTACTTCTAGTATTACGGTGAAAATAAAAATTGCCCAAATGAGGAAATCCTGCCTGGAATATAAAGTCATGGTAATATTTTTATGCCGCGTTTGTCATCCATTACGCCGCATGGAGTCCTCTCGATTACTTATGGCACCGCAAAGAACCCAGTTGTCCCACTGAATGCCGAAAACTGTAATCTTCAATTATCTTATTACTAGAGGAATAAAATCTATAAAAGTTCTGTTTATTTATTTCGCTAGTTTGAAGATCCCTTGTGTTTCGAAAGCTATTAGAAACCGTCCGTCCGTAATTTAGTTTTATTGGCATCAGGGATGGAAAAAAACCGGCACAGTAGGTCATGCAGACTCCTAGAACGTATAAAAAAATACTGCTTGCTTTGAAGGGTGAGGGTAAAGAAACATAAGCGCTCTCTCATGTTAGCGATGTATCTACCAAAACTACGACGAAATTCGTTTCAAATAAGGAAGACATAAGAACACATTACTTTTGGTGATCTTGATCCCAGAAAAATTTAATGGATTAAAATCACACAATTATATTCAGGGACGTAAGATGCATCGCGACTTTACACATTCCAAATCGGTATAACCACAAAGTTTCTTAGTTGAAATCCATCAGAAGCAACTTTAAACCCCACGCGTCCATCTACGCGGACTCAGGATTCAAAATAACTTTTCACAAGGGAAGTATCTTCGCTGGCAAAGAGCGCTTGACTAATTGGATCTCGTGTTACACGCGAACAGGCACGTTCGCTCTCTCTGTAAACATTCCGTTACGCATTGAGCAAAATCAATCTGCGCCTCAGTTGTCCAACATACATCCCCTACGTCTCATCCTGAACTCGAATCCGGACAGTGGATGACCTAATGGTCAACATTCGCGACTGCCACGGAGGAACCTCAGATTCGATCCCGGGAAGGTACGAACGCTCGAACCGCTAAATATCCGTCGTGAGTCGCATGCGCACTTTAAGCCTTCGGACCCCGGGTACTGGCCCCCCAGTAATAAATAAGGGCTTCTTCATCTCCCTTTCTACCTCGCTTCCGTGTCACTTTCCCATCGGGCACTCAAGACCAAATCTCCCAGCTTCCTATTTCTAAGGGTTGTTTAAGTCTGGGGTTAGACACTCCCTTCCTAAAATCCTCTACATATGATCTGATATCGAAATTCGTATCCCCGCCCAACTTGGACGATTAGCCACACGTCCGCGTTTCTGATCATCCGACCACCCACTAAATGCCAAGAATAAAAAAAGAGTTTAAAATTTGGCCTCTTGGTGATCAAAAGTAGAAGATAAACTGCCTGTCCACTTTAATGACACTACTTTTACTTTATGTATGCTGTGTTCTTTCAATTATTCCGGTGCTGATTATTTATACATGATTTTTTCTTCATTAATTCATAAAATTTCGCACTATAAATTTTAGGTGCGACAATTAAATAACGAGACTGGCTGCTCTGTGAGGCCTAGATCAACGAACGATTTCTGGTTTGTGCTGCAATCTATTAGTATAAGCAGATATATCGGGGAAAATATGATATAAGTTAACGACCCTTAGAGGAAAAACTCAATTATTTTAAAAAGCAAATAAAGTAAAAATTGTCTCCTATCAGGAGCGGTCTCGGTATAAAAGATAAATCTTTAAATTTTTTTTTCATTTGCCCAAAATTCGATGAAAATATATCAAAAAGGGAAATACGCCTTCTTATTTTTGTGGCCAAGTTTCGCGTTACCAAAAATTAGAAATACATGAAAAATATTCTTCTCCGCGGACTCCATCCGACGAAAAAAAAAATGCTTTTACTAGCATGGATACCTGGGGCAAATACAAGAGCCATTTACGCCCCCTAGCGGGGAAACCGTGCGTTATTTGAAGAACAAACAATACATAAAACGCAGTTCTTCATAAAAAATATCAAATGCAGGAAGAAAAGTTGAAAAGTTTTAATAGGAATTTTTGATGCAATGATAAGAAATAAAATACATTTTGATTTTTATGGTATACGTATTTACGTCCCTTAGCGTCGGAGTTGACATCGCAAAAATTCCAGAAGGCAAAAAGTAAGAAGTAAGTCAGGCTTCCAAAAGCAAAAGGAATATTTTTTTCAGATCCGATTGGTAGGTGCAGAATAGTTGCAACATAAATACTTACTTCTTCGTTTTTTTTTGTTTTTTTTTCAAAAGATGTGCTAAGAAATCGTAAAAGCCTATCTAGTCAAGAACGCAAAGACCTTTGTTTTCACTCCCAAGATATGAAATGCCAAACCTCGATTAAGAACTCTAATGTTTTTTTATGAAATTGTTATTTAACTTTATCTTATTTTTCAGTAAACCAACGTGAAATACAAAATATAAAGTAACGAAAAACAAAAAAGGATGAAATATTAGCATGCAACTCTTTCATTGTTTTTCGAGTTTAATCTGTTGGTAATACAAGTTCGTAATCTTGTATTAGAGATCAGCTTTTGAGTTCGTTAATCTTGTATTAGAGGTTCTCGAAGGTACATTTTTCATGAGTTAAAAACTCAATAAATTATTTTTTTGACACCCGTCGACATAGTTGAAAAAGAATCACCTATTTTAAACACAATTAAATGCGAACAAATAGATGTACGGAGTTCTATTACGCAGCAAAATGAAGCTAATGGCACAAAAAAATCTTTAGCCGTCTGACTGGTTGCTAGGTAACAGGTTATGCGCGAGACACACGGAGGAATTACTTATTGAAGAAGACTAGTTATGCGGAAAGAGTGAGCCAGACAATCAGGGACAGCACCACTCGGGGATCGAGCATAGGCCCAGCGCGTACTACTGGGCAGAAGCCAACTCATAAGATCATTCACCACCGGAGGCGTCGTTTTCAATTGCTTCCTGTGTTATCTAATTTCTCTCTTTCTCTCTCTCTTTCTCACTCTCTTTCGTGTCGCATTCTTTGATAGTTCTTCTATTGCGACACAACTTTAGTATGTTGTTCCGGAGGTATACTGAACCAATTCTGCTTAATATCATCGAAATAGGGTCTTTCTACAGTGGACAAGATATATGAAAATAACGTTCCATTTTAAATTTCACCGAAATAATTGCCTGAAATCGCGAAGATCACGTTAAATATTCGGTCACTATTTTTCATGTGATTAACTTACATAAATCAGTCTACAGTTAGGAGCATGCCATCGCTAATTTAAGTTTGATGGCTCCTGATTGGGTGTAAGAATTAAAACTCAGAATAACCGGCATAACCATTCGTTCATACTCGAAATCTCTTGCTGTTACCAGAACCACAAAATGTAGGTCAACTTAAAAGGAATTCTTCTTATATTTGACGAAATCAAACGAATAGAGATCCAAAATTTATTGGGTGCGTGCACAAGAACATATCGTCAAATCTTCATATCGCAAGAAAGCACCAACCGCATCTGTCCCTTCTTGTATACGCAGCAGATGTTTCTTTCCTTCACGCTAGCTTACCACATCTGTCGTCTGCTCCTTACCTAGTCAGTGCCCCTGCGTTATGCCGATGTATTTCACCGTGAGTTTCTAACTTTAATACACGTTTAATCTCTCGTAATAGACAAGTGATATTTTCATCACGAAAGCTTATACACAGCCAACTCAGTTTTCCGTATTGTCTTCTTGTCGATGATGCTATTTTTGTAGACATGCACGAAGTTGTGACAATACAATTTATGTTGATGAAAAATTCACCCATGGTTTCAACAGATTTCGTATAAATATACCAAAACTGTTTCACCACATAATACAGCTATTATGCTCTGATAGCTTTAAATGACTCAATTCAAATTTACCCTGCTCCAGGAAAGGTCTTTATCGACATTACCTTAATCGGATAAAAAATTCCGGAAAAGGATTTTTTTTTTCTCGTAAGCAATGTCGACGCCAGAAGATCAGAACTGGGTAGGCTATTAGGGGGGCTAGGCTTCATTCGTGGGGGAAAGGGCGCACACATTTAGAAGTGTTTGGCAGAAATTTTAGCAAAAAAAAAACTCCGTTTATGTAGATATTACCTTACACTATAATTATGTTAGATGTTATTCCCTCTAAAAAAAAATTCCTTTTGTGCATACTGCACGTACTATTTAATTCACTCTATGCTGCACTGGAAACCATGGATACGAATTTCCATGACCTTTAACAAGTCACTATTTCTTCGCAAGTTTAGTTTAATTACGTCGTTTTTTTTGTTTTGTTTTTTTGGTGTAGGACTACGTCTAACTAGTATAGGGCAACTTATGGCCGACGGCCTGTGACAAAAATAGGTTCCAATTGAAATCTTTATAATGTTAGATATACGTGTCACACTAATCGTGTTAGCAGATTCGTAACTAGCATGGCGTCCAATTCGTGAACTGCGCAATCGTGCGCGCGACGCCCCTCGCTCCATGTACGCGGGGGAGTTGATGCAATATTTCCGGATGTGTCGCCGAATTTGACTCAGTCTATCTCGGCGAGCGCAACGCGACTGTGCGTGGTATCGTTTTAAAGCTCTCCACGAGATATATTCAAATATATGAAGAACATTTCGCAGAGATTTGACCTGAATAATTTTAAAAAATGTTTTCTTGTGAACCAGTTTTGATAATGTCGCGGTTTATCTGGTCAACCGTGAGTGCAAAACGACAGTGCATGGTATCGTTTTAAAGCTCTGGACGAGATCTATTCAAATATATGAACATATCGCAGTGGCTTAAACTGAAATTTAAAAAAATTGTTTTTGTGTGAATGGGTTAACATTTTCTACAATGCCGCGGAATTCGCAGAATGAACTCACGCAAAAGTGGAGAAAATCAAAACGAAAGGCAAACGCAAGTGATGAGGAATGTAAGAAACCCAAGAAAACAGAGGACCACGTTGGGTAATTCGTGAATCTATCTGCTTTCTGTTCGCAATGTATACAGCATTATTTGTAAACCGATTAAAACGTATCGTTTTAAAGCTCTGATCTCGTCCAGAGCTTTAAAACGATACCTGTGCATGGTATCGTTTTAAAGCTCTGGACGAGATCTATTCAAATATATGAACATATCGCAGTGGCTTAAACTGAAATTTTAAAAAATTGTTTTTGTGTGAATGGGTTAACATTTTCTACAATGCCGCGGAATTCGCAGAATGAACTCACGCAAAAGTGGAGAAAATCAAAACGAAAGGCAAACGCAAGTGATGAGGAATGTAAGAAACCCAAGAAAACAGAGGACCACGTTGGGTAATTCGTGAATCTATCTGCTTTCTGTTCGCAATGTATACAGCATTATTTGTAAAAATTATGTAAGCTACTTTTCATATCATAGACCTGTGCTGGCTAAATAATAAATTAAATAAACGCTTTGAAACCATACTAGACTAGCTCATTTAAACTCTCCGATCTGCAAGTCGTATTCCTACGTCTCAAACTGACGGCTCAATCAGAACTGAGCCTACCTGTATTTTTTTTTAAACTTTTCATAATATTTGCTGTCGTAAGGCTGAAATTTGAGTTTGTAACCTTCAAAAGAATATCCCTCTATCTCTCTCTCGTCTCTTTAAATTATAATACACAAATGGTGTCTTTCTGCTACTTAAACATTAGCTCAGAGAACTCATTCTATTTCACAGAAGGACAAACACTAAATTTAACAAAAAAAAAAAATCATTTTCTTTTACAAGATTTTTTGTTAATTCGAAAAATTCAAGCGTTTTAATCGGTAAAAAAAAATTCTGTTAATTCGAAAACTCAAGCTTTTACCCCAGTTCTGGATAATCGTAGATGGTTGAACTCGCCATGTGTCCTAAATGCTGAAATATTAGAGGGGGGGGCTAAAGTGGAGGCTGAAAGAAAATTTGGGTGGATTTCAGCCCACCCTAGCCCACCTGAAGCGTAGCGCCTGATTGAAGTTTCTTAATATGAGTCGATGATTTACATGGACTTTCGCTGAACACGGATGACGAATTTCCAGAAACGTGAAAACGATGCCGAATTTTTGGGTGTGATGGGCACTTCTTTTGAATCAGCAAAATGTTTAATCATACAAAAATGTAATAACCGTCAAACATTTGTTATCCTGTGAGCTTTGTGGAGAAAAAAAATGAACTCTAAATGTTCTTCATATTGTCGCGGGTATCCCACCAAAGGCGAGATTTTTTCAATGGAAATTTTGGAAAAGGATATACTATTGCAAACAGAGATATGCGGAGGCGCCCTCTAGTTGACACACATCTGTGAATTATGAAGAATTGAAAAAAATAATGAAAATGTTCCCCGCAGTGTATGGTATAGAAGGTAATTTTTTTTTTTTTTTTTTTCAAATTGAAATTTTAGCAGATGGGATATTGAAAAAGGGGAAATATATATCATGCCCCTATTGGAAAACATCCATTGTTTCGAACAGGAAATATATATATAAAATTTTGCCTGAGACCGATAAAAAAATTTCCAATCGAGTTTTCAGAATTTGGTTTAAAGGTGGAAATACGTTGCAAAGAGAAATTATGAACTTGAGCACTTTAGTAGCAAATCTGTGTTCTGTGAAAATCAAAACCAATGTGAAAAATGGTCTAAAGTTTTTAAAGCTACGGAACACAAAAGTACTTTTTTAAAATTTGGTTTTTACGTGACTGCATATGTTAGTTTTTTCAAATTAAACTAATGAAGCGTCACTGCATACAAGCATGTTAGTATTTTCAATATGTTAGGTTATTTTTCGAAATTACCACATACGCAGTCACGCTTTTCGTGAGACGCATTATTTTGAGCAGAAAATATGCGTAAAATGTGTTCCGTAGTGAGTGGTACCTGTTCAAAAAGTATATTTTTTCAATTTGCTTTTTGGAAGATTAGACAAGGCAGCAAATATCCTGCAAATAGAAATTTGCGTTTAGGCTATCTAATGGAAAAATCATGCTTTATGAAAAAAGATAAATCGCAAGCAATACATATTCTTTGCTATGATCATCCTTACTCGATGAAAAAACACTTTTTCAAATCAGACTTTTCGTAGAAAAGATATCAAGTAAAATGCAATAAACCTTTCTAGCCCGTCACCGATAAATGTTGCATTACTTGAAGTACCAACTGTAACATAATAGTCTTCGAGGTAAAAAATATTGGGAGGTAAAAAATATTTTTCAGCGGGCTTCTATCAGCGGTGATTTGAAAGACACTATTACACTGAAGAGCAATTGAATCAGAGATACCTGTCCAGTAACATGTAGCACCACCTTTCGCCCTAATGACGACGGCGATTCGTCTCGGCATGGACTCAACAAGACACCGGAAGCGTTGGTAAGCCATACGGATCCACGACCTCTAAACAAGCTCCCACAGTTCACGAAGATTTGATGGAGGGGTCATCGCTCTCGATGGCATCGCAGATGTGCTCGATGGGATTGAGGTCAGGTGACCTAGGTGGCCAAAGAAGCGAGGTCACGTCGGTGGAGTGTTCATCCAACCATTCGGATACAATTCGGGAGCTGCATTGTCTTGTTGCAGGATGAAGTCCCAGTGGGATGTTGAAGACGCACAAACGGGAGCAAATGGTCGCCCGGGATATCCCGGTAACGTTGACCTGTGAGGGACGATGTCACACGTACTAGGGTCCCCATTTCAGTCCACGTAAACAGTCCCCAGACGAGAATGCCACGCCCACCAGCTTGAAGAGTACCCTGCTAGCAAGAAGGATCCATCACTTCATGTGGTTTGCACCGTACTCGTATGCTGCCATCCGCATGTACCAACGCGAATCTCGACTCATCAGTCCAGGCAACATTTTTCCGCATGTCTAGGGTCCACTGGCGATGTTCCCGCGCCCATGCTAATCATTTCACCCTGTGATGTGCAGTGAGCAGCGGTACCCTTCGTGGGACGATGGCTTCTGTACCCCATAGCGAGGAGATGGTTCTGGATGGTGTGGCTGCTTACACGTTTTTATGCACCAGCGTTAAATTGCCGAGTGATTTCTTGCACTGTGGCCCGTCTATCCGCTGTTACAATGCGAGCTAGCCGACGATGACCCCGCTCATCAACACGCTGTTGTCCACGGCAGTTGGCCCTTGCAGGGATGGTTTTACCGGATTCGATGTACTCACGGTGCAACCGTGACACAGTGGCTTGTGAAAATCCCAGTGCCTGCACGACTTTCCGAGATGGAGTGACCCATTCGTCGGGCACAGACAATTTGCCCACGATCAAATGCGCTTAGATCCTTCGTCTTACCCATACTGCGTCCGACTCTTACTGATTACCGTCGCATCACTCCTTATATTGTCGGAACGCTGCATACGTCATGTCGTTTCCGTTTACAGGGCCACCCACAGCGCCACATTTGCGTAACGCCAGATGTCTCTAACTCAATTGCTCTTCAGTGTATATTTTTAATTCCGCATTTGCGCTCCCTAGCAGTTAAGTGATGCATCGAAAGATTATCTAACCGTATAGAACTTCATCGAAAAACTATATAACCGTATAGATCATCATCGAAAAATTATCTAACCGTATATATCTTCTTTCTGTAAGCTTAGGCTTTCGTCTGCAGAAATAATCTTTGAAATAGGATAATAAGTTTATAGGTAGGGTATACATAGACAGTTGTGCATAATGATACGCACTTTTTTTTTTTTTTCGAGAGGCGTGCGAAAACAAAACAAAAGGTGTGGTAAGGAAGGCCGCCATTTCCCAGATAGGCTACTATTACAAAAAGAAAAATAAGATAAAATAAAATAAAATAAAATAATAGAAACGCCCTATAAAATTCAACCAGAGAGACGTATCAGTGATGAGAAATTATTTTTTTATTATAATTAAACTATTTTTATATATATTTAGAAAGGAATTACGAACAGCCACGACATAAATTTTTTATAGTACCACATTTTGCCTTTCATTTTTATTAATATTTATTTCCTTTTTATGCTTTCCGGACTACTGATTTTCTTCTATCTGGTTCTGTTAATACTATTACTGTTGGTTTACAATGAATAGTGAACACCAAATGTCTACAGTATTGCGAGTGCTCTCATTTGAGACCCAATATTTCTACCCCGTAGAAAAACGGAAAAGAACCATAGATCTACAAGGGCGGTTTCTTCCAATATAGTGTCCAGTAGTTTTTATAGGAATCGGTCATGCAGGTAACATACTGAAAGAACATAACATATTCGATAGCACTATCCAGGTACAGTATGTTCTGGAAGGAAAATTAAATGCCTAAAATTTCTTTCACAGAATAAAAAATACGTCTATGTTACTAGCAAACTACAGTAGATTCCTGTTAATTGGACCATCGGTTAAATGGGGCAGTCGTTTATTTGGGACAATCCTTGAAGAACATCCAAAATTAGCTCTTTGGGACAAAGCTCCGCATAATTGGGGCAGCCGCGTATTTGGACCAAAATAGTCGATCTCCGATGCGCCCCAATTAACCCAAATCTACTGTAATTGTTTCATCGCTCTTGGCTTCCTCTGCAGATAGTTAATTTTAATGCGAGAGGTCGCCATGACATCTGCGTGCTTCTACCATACAGACTGTGCTCCGTTATTTCTCTTTAAAGGATCGTTATGGATACTGCAAGAACCACGTTCAGCTCAACGAAAACCATTGTACCGAATTCCATGAATCACTCAATGAAAACTACTGTGCCGAATTTCAAGAATCACTTAAATTCCTTTTCGACATGGCTGTCGAATTAAAAAGAATTAAGTAAAATCTGAATTTTTAGAAAGGCAATACTACTATAGGTGATGTAAATATGGTGGTAAAAAAAAGGGGGCATCATGTTGCTCATGTGCGTGATAGAAAGTCAGTTTATGGGCAATACTACCCCGGCTTTCTAGATTTAGGTAATTTTATATGTTAAAACAAGTCACGGCGCACTTCATTCTCCCGTTACAGAATTACAGTGCATAACAGACAATGTCAGCAATAACTAGAAGTTATTACGACGCTAATGTGACTTACAGCAGCCTAGGTACATTGGCAAAGCGCCTGTTCTTGTCAGATCACCGGAAACGAAGAAGCTCTGAGCGCAATAAGTACGTGGGAAGGGTGACCTCTTAACAACAGAGAATACTGTTCAAATCTGGCACTTGTTTTTTGAGATCTTCTGCTAAACAAAAGGGCCCTTCTATAAAATGAGTTCCACAGAAAGTAGTAAGTAGTTTATTCTGTGATGAATTCCGAACGTGATGGGAAAATAGATAAAGCAGAATTTTTATTTTTGCATTTGGTGACGTAGACGTTAATTGACGTTTGTATCTTTAAGTATAACTTAAAAGTCTGTTAATATGCACAACTTGCCATTGCCAAGATTTCACTCGAAAAACGCCATTTCCGTGTGTTTCCAAGTTAAGAAACAACTTCCATAAACTTTACCTGCGTAACAGGATACAATTATAGGGTGGCAGAAATCACATATCTCCCAAAATGTCAGACTGTCTTAGAAAACAGATTTGTCACGTCTGCGATCCTTCGACGAAAATCGAAACACCAGAAACAAAATCGCCGCGTTATGAAGGAATACGTCTTTCGTTTGTTTCTCTTCTTTCATTTTCAGAACAACTTTTCTTTTAGTATTATGCCAGGAAAAATTAATATGGCTCTCGTGACTTGAAACTTATTTCCTCGCCAGAACAGATATTGATGTGTGCTAATGGAGATCTGATCATCTATGGAAACTTTGCGTTTAGTTATGACACAGTAAATGAATCTTTCCAAGGCAGGAACTTTTTGAAACAACGCTTAGACGGATCATTTAAAATACAGCTGTGACACAGAGACGTAAGTAGGAATTTCTTAGCCCGGGGCAAACCCCAAAATATTGCGCCTTCCTCCACCGAGTTTATTGGATAGTAAACTGGTCTCATGTGTTGATTACGCACAAATTTGAATTATTAATTACCCACACGCATATGCAACTACAATTTTTCAAAATAACTAACACTGGGCGTTGCTTCTGACATTTCGCCACACTGAATTTTATACTTTTTTTTTTTTTTTTTTTATGATATTTTGGTGTAGTTAATTGATAATTAAGGTGGACGCCAAGTAATTTTGTTTCCTATACATCCAATGGAAAAGCTTTTGTACACATTTTCTTCACAATTAGTGTGAAGTTCCCAAGGATGAAAATTTGAACATCGATTAAAATAACTTCATATTATAACTTGGAATACTTAATATTTTCTAAAACATAGCCACAATTATATTAAAAATCGATAACTTTTTTCCTTAGGTGGTGTTGAAACCAGAAAAAAGATGGCGCGACCTGTACTTTGATGACGTCAGTAAACAAACAAATGTTGGATTGCATAATTATGGTTATGTTTTAGAAAATATTTTAAGTACTCCAAGTTATAAAATGAAGCTATTTTAATCGATGTTCAAATTTACATCCTTGGGAACGCATTAATTGTGAAGAAAATGTGTACAGAAGTTTTTCCATTGAAAGTATAGGAAGCAAAATTACTTGACGTCCACGTGAATTATCACGAACGGTTATGCAATAGATGTACGGTTTCCTAAGGAGATTCATGTTTTTATTGAGGTATGATACTGTAAATATAGTAAATTACTGAACTAGGTGTCACATTTCTTAATTTCTTATCCCAAACCGGAACGCCATTTTACCCTCATTAATTGCCTCGGAAGAAATTAGGAAACGGGGGAGCACTCAGCTGAAAGGTTTCGTGCAGTTTTCTTACCTTTATTTACATCAAGGGTGTTCTGGGTATAGTAAAGCCGAACTGGACGTGGAACGCCATTTAGGGATGTAAAATACAAAAGTGAAGAGAGCTGTGATATTCCCAGCTGCTTCGGAGTTCCGACCTTTGGTACTGCATTAAACGAACCGAAGACAGCTTACAGTGCTAGCAGCAATATTAGAATTGCCCCCAGATAATCTTAAAAAATATGAAAGACATCCTTACATTGTAACGTAAGAGTAACCGCACCTTATAACGAAGTAAATTTCTCCGTCATTTTTGTCCACGCCAGGATTCGAACCCGGATCCCCTCATTCCGGAATAAGTTGCTCTACCAATTGAGCTACGCGGACGTTTTATTCTGATTCCTATCTGCCTTAATGTCGTGTGCGTCCTTCTGGCAGGTACGTCACATCTCCTGGTACGTTACATCATCTCCCCCTTATTTTTTTTTTTTTTTTTTTTTTTTTTTTTTGAAGTGCTGGAGAAGGTATTCTCTTATTTTTCCTATCTCGCGGTGTGGAAATAACATCACACCATTGCGAGATTTTGAACGGTTGGGTCATCCGGATAGTTCGGGCGCCATTATAACGAAGTAAATTTCTCCGTCATTTCTGTCCACGCCAGGATTCGAACCCGGATCCCCTCATTCCGGAATAAGTCACTCTACCAATTGAGCTACGCGGACGTTTTATTCTGATTCCTATCTGCCTTTATGTCGTGTGCGTCCTTCTGGCAGGTACGTCACATCTCCTGGTACGTTACAACCTTTATTTCTGATTGTGAGCAACTTACATCCCCTTTTGAGGAAGGAGTGCGAATTTAGGTAAATTCTGTAAACGGACAAACGACAAATTATGGAGAGATAAAAGTTGTTACAAAACTGTGGAAAAAGTTTCTGTTCCGATTTTAATCAGATTGTACGCAGTGGATTTTGCGCCCCCTCTTAAGCTGCGTCCGGGGCAGCCGCCCTGCCCTAGTTACGCCTCAGCGGTGACAAGAAAATAAAATTTTAATCTCTTCGAGGAGACTTCAAAAAGAAAGGTGAAAAAGGGTAGACCTTGTAATGTACAGTATGTACGTTATTTAGGACATACCTTTTATGAATAACGATAGGAAACAGATAGTAAAATAAACGGGGCTGAATAATTGCTAAATTCATGAATGATGAAATAACACCTTAGCGATGGTCGAATTCGTCTGAAGTGGGGACTACTAATCGCTCGAGTTCAGCTCGTGTGAAGCATGGGTGATATTTTTTTCTTTTCATATTTAACGACAATCACGAGCCACTCTAATGGATATAAGGAGCCGTCCGTCCCTAATTTAGGGCCACTGGTTCCAGGAAAGGCAGCTGACCAGACCGTAGGACAAACACAACAATCATGCCTCATTCGGAATTTCAACCTGGATCCAGTTCGGATCGCTATCCAGAAGCCTACGCCTCTGACCACCCATCCACTGGGATGGAGGTGAAGCGTTTGTCTTATGACCCTGCTCCTTTTCGTTCTCTGGAACCAGTGTTCTTAAATTGCGGACTTGACTCCTCATAGCCTTAGATGTTCATGGAAGTTGTTAATCTCCCCCTCTACGAAATGCAATAATGTAGGAATATCTCCTCTGTTTGAATAAAAGTTACCATTATAAAAACAACGGCACACACACTGGATACCAGTTATTGGAGTTCAGCATGGTGACTTATTACATAAGCATTTCTTTTCTCGGATCACTTTTTGAAGGTACTGACCACGAGCATCTCACAAGCATTGCTGTCTCGGAAATACTCTGACCCAATAGTCTGGCCGTTAAAATGTGGCCTTTGTCAAACCCGCTTAAGTCCTCTCTCTGCCTTTCTCACCTGAAGAACAAGAGTAACACTGATTAAAAGAGCAGATCAGATCATATCTAGAGGATTTTAGGAAGCGAGTGTCTGAACAGGAACAGGTCTTAAACAACCCTTAGAAATAGGAAGTTCGGAGATTTGGGCTAGAGTGCCACGGAAGTGAAGTAGAAAAGGGGAGGAAGACGCCCTTATTTGTAACCGGCGGCCAGTACCCGGGTACCGAAGGAGTAACGTGCCCAACCGACTCACGGCGGGGATTTAGTGCGTTGAGCGTTCGTACCAGCATGAGATCGAACCAGGGTCTTCTCCGTAGCAGTCACGAACGCTGACTACTATTTTATTTATTATTTCTGCTGTTACAGATTCATGATTTATTGTTACATTATTATTTATCTGTTTTTATAACAACAGCAAGGAAGCTCCGAAAAAAGGCCTGATTAAGAGAGCTAAGCGGCAGGTGATATGTGTACCGTTTCATGACCTTCACATGCACCGTCTTTTATCTGCAGTTTCTTCGATTTACATAAATATGAGCTGTCGTAATGCCTAGGATCTTCGGTGTGTACGATATCCTACTGCAGATTCCCCCCTTCCCCCCCCCTCCTTAATGAAGGTTCAACGCCGTCCCGGTGGCGCAGTGGTCTAAGCGTAGGCTTCTGATCATTCGTGCGAGATGAGCCCGGGTTCGAATCCCGATGAGGCATGGATGCTTGTGTTTGTCTTTCGGCACTGGATCTCAATGAGTTACTTGATCAACACTGGCTCTCTGTGTACATTGGTCATTTAGCATACTGTAAAACCATGTTTGATGTGTACTTGTTCATAATGTGTTACTTAATTAACACTGGCTCTCTGTGTATATTGGTCATTTAGCATACTGTAAAACCATGTTTGATGTGTACTTGTTCATAATGTGTTACTTGATCAACACTAGCTCTCTGTGTACATTGGTCATTTAGCATACTGTAAAACCATGTTTGATGTGTACTTGTTCATAATGTGTTACTTGATCAACACTGGCTCTCTGTGTACATTGGTCATTTAGCATACTGTAAAACCATGTTTGATGTGTACTTGTTCATAATGTGTTACTTGATCAACACTGGCTCTCTCTGTACATTGGTTATTTAGCATACTGTAAAACCATGTTTGATGTGTACTTGTTCATAATGTGTTACTTGATCAACACTGGCTCTCTCTGTACATTGGTTATTTAGCATACTGTAAAACCATGTTTGATGTGTACTTGTTTATAATGTGTTACTTGATCAACACTGGCTCTCTCTGTACATTGGTCATTTAGCATACTGTAAAACCATGTTTGATGTGTACTTGTTCATAATGTGTTACTTGATCAACACTGGCTCTCTGTGTGCATTGGTCATTTAGCATACTCTAAAACCATGTTTGATGTGTACTTGTTCATAATGTGTTACTTGATCAATGATCAACACTGGCTCTCTGTGTACATTGGTCATTTAGCATACTGTAAAACCATGTTTGATGTGTACTTGTTCATAATGTGTTACTTGATCAACACTGGCTCTCTGTGAACATTGGTCATTTAGCGTACTGTAAAACCATGTTTGATGTGTACTTGTTCATAATGTGTTACTTGATCAACACTGGCTCTCTGTGTACATTGGTCATTTAGCATACTGTAAAACCATGTTTGATGTGTACTTGTTCATAATGTGTTACTTGATCAACACTGGCTCTCTGTGTACATTGGTCATTTGGCATACAGTAAAAACCATGCTTGATATGTACTTGTTGATGTGAAACATCCGTATCCTGTTTATATCTGCCTGTTGGTCATGTCTCTTTACCATCAGGTCCAATAAATCCTTTTTTCTTAAAATTACACTAAAAAAAAAAAAAAAGAAATGATGGTTTAACGAGAACCGTGAGCAACTCGATGGGCTATATATATGCAGTCTCCAGTTCCTAATATAGAGCCACTGGTTCAAGGGAAGAGACAGAGAGAGAGAGAGAGAGAGAGAGCCAGTGCCATAAGATAAACACAACATCCATGCCTCACCGGGATTCGAACCCGGATCCTTCTCGAACGAACTGTCATAAGCCAGCGCTTAGACCACTGCGCCACCGGGGAAGCTTTATTGAAGATATTGTCTTCACCAGCACCCAGAAGGACAAGAGTATGAACATAGAAATTGAACTGGAAATCTTTTCATAAATATTTCTGTCATATAGAAATGAATTCTCAGTTGTTATGTAGAAACAGCTACAATGTGACAAATGCAAATATTCATTTATGTTACCTAACGGAATATCCGTAAAATGCATGAAAAGTATTTCAGAGAAACTACAAAGCAAAGCAAACTGAAAATTCCCTTTTATTGGAAAGGCTACTTCCTAAGAAACTGAAATATATGCGCAAATTTATGTTCATTCCTTCCGTTATCCGAAAACAAATTTTTTTTTCTTTTTTTGTCGGACTTCTTTTACCCAAGGCAGTCGCATTTTCAAACAGACTAACAAACACACTTACCGCACGTGCTTTCCGAAAAGAGCACTAAAAGTTACAGAGTGCTGAAAGCTTCCCTACAATAAAAATAGAACGCCCACATCACCGAAAAGCAGATATGTCACTTTAAGTTGGTCTAGTCTATTTCTTGTTATTAAAGAAAGAATGATGATGACTGAAATGAAGAACAGAACATGACACAAAGATAGTCGCCCTTTCCACGTTTATAAGTGAGTCACGGAAAAATTATCATTGACCGCCACCGGAAGTCGAACCCAGGGTCTTCCGCTACACCACAGCGGCCTCGAATTCCTCCAGACTCACACACGCTAACTGCCAAGCCAAGTTGGCAGGTTGCTTCTTGGAGCCCCGCACAATGCTGGGGATTCACCAAAGATGGTAAGCAGCAACTGAAGAAATAATTAGAAGGCGAATGAATAATTGATACAGACATTTAACGTGGACCAGGAACATCAAACAAAGATATTCGCTCTTTCCACGTTTATAAGTGAGTCACGGAAAAATTATCATTGACCGCCACCGGAAGTCGAACCCAGGGTCTTCCGCTACACCACAGCGGCCTCGAATTCCTCCAGACTCACACACGCTAACTGCCAAGCCAAGTTGGCAGGTTGCTTCTTGGAGCCCCGCACAATGCTGGGGATTCACCAAAGATGGTAAGCAGCAACTGAAGAAATAATTATAAGGCGAATGAATAATTAATACAGGCATTTAACGTGGACTGGGAACATGAAACAGAGATCTTCGCTCTTTCCACATTTATAAGTGAGTCACAGCCGCTGTGGTGTAGCGGAAGCATATCCGGCGCGTAACTGGAAGACCCTGGGTTCGACTCCCGGTGGCGGCCAATGAGAATTTTTCCGTGACTCACTTATAAACGTGGAAAGAGCGAAGATCTTTGTTTCATGTTCCCAGTCCACGTTAAATGTCTGTATGAAGAACAGAACACTTTTAATGCCCCTCCCCCTTTCTTTAAAAGAAAACATTTCGTTTATTTGTCTGGGTTCTTTATAGAGCCATTCGATCAAAGCAAAATTTCAAAGAATTACAAGCTACCTTTAGAAAACTGTAATTGAAGGAGAGAATGTTAAAGGTTCTAATTTAAAAAAAAACAGGGAGAATATAGAGTTTCTCGAATTTTCCTCGGCAGTTTCCTTTATTTCTTTTCCGCAAGCCACGCTTTAAATGGCTGTCTGGATTAAAAAGCTCAATACTGTTATTTCAAATTACCATTACAAAAGGCAATTTGGTGTGAAGGAATTGGAATCTTCGAAATGCAGATGCGCTCCATTACTTTAATGACTAGAGTTTTAAAGTGCAATATCCAAAACCTTCCGGATTTTATACGGACATGGGTTTGGGCAAACAAATTTTTTACCCAAATTATTTTTCTTCGCTTTGAAACTTAAAGTACACTCTACAATCTTTGAACTCAACACGAACATACATCTGTAAGGGTTTGTGAGGTACCTGCCAGCAGGACGCACACGACATAAAGGCAGATAGCAGTCAGAACGAACGTCCGCGTATCTCAATTCGTAGAGTGACTTATTCCGGAATGAGGGGACCCGGGTTCGAGCCCCGGCGTGGATAAAAATGACGGAGAAATTTACTTCGTTATAGGTTATTGTAGAAATGCATTCGTATATTTCTTTTATTTCCTGCAAATATCCTTTGCGAAGAAACTTAAAGTGCTACTTTGAACTGAAATATTACGTCTTTTCTGAAATAAATAAAGCTAACAATTGCGAAATGCATTTAAAGTGCGATTTGAAATAAATATTAATTACTTCTCACGCCAATATATTTTCAAGTAAATTTTGATTTCATACATTCTGCTAGTTCCGATATATAAAGTCGACCTAGTAACATAAAAGTTTCTGTCCGTTTCTTCTGCACCATCATTTATGAAAACTTAGTTTTTTTCTGTTAGTTTCTGAAAGCCTGCTTTACTTGCTCAAGAAATTTTGGAAGTGTTTGCATAAGTTCATTCTCTCAAAAAATTAAAAAAAGCTTCAAAGTAATGCGAGATCTAGGGATCTGTTAATGTTTCACCAATGAATAATTTGTCTTCTAATTGATAAATTCATAACATAAAACGCAGCACAGGTTTGGGAAAAAATTTCTGAGAAGGAAAGGAAAAAAGAAAATGGTTCCGTACTTAACCAAGGTCGTCAAGAAAACAGAAGGCCATAACATTAGAAAGATGAGTTCCCTCTTTTAGTGACGTCACGTGGAAGCCAAGGCTTCCGATTGGTTTCCAGCACTACCGTCTGTGACGTCAAACACGACACCGACGTTAACATGAGAGTGACGTCATAAACGGAGAGAATTCAGCTCTCGAATGTCATGGTCTTACTTAACCACCACTTTTAGGTATTTGAATTTTTATTTATTTTTTTAAATGCAGCGTTTGTTGTATTTTACCCCTCAGTAATGTCAGTATTGGTTCAATAGATCCATTCAGTTCCTTTCAAATGACGACTGCTTAAAAGAGCGTTTCAAGATTTTTCTCAAAGAGTCATGAAAGCCATTCAGGAGCACTTGTATATGTTTAAAAAAAAAAAAAGAAAAAGAAAAAATACATTTCAGCAGAAACGCCATGAAGTAAAACTCAAGAAACGTGAAAATGATGAGAACAATTTTAGCGCAATTTTTACTTACGTTAGGTCTGTTCTTTGTAAGAATGTCATTGATAGCTGGTCCCCTGGTTTAAACCACATGACCACTGAAACGAGCATCGGGTGGTGGAGCAGACAGAACAGTAAAACGTCAATTGCCCGTTGCAAATAGGGAATGTGTGACGTATATTCTAATTTAACTTTCATTTTTAGTTCCTTTTCCTATGTAAATTTGAGTTTGATCTCTTTTACACTTTCCAAACTTAAAGTGATATCTTCTCCCTCTCACATGAATGAGGTTGGCAACACTTTTGAGGTCAGAGAGTGACGTATGAATGTGATAAGAACGATAGATAAAAAGGACGATACAGCAGTTGTGTGTGTGTGTGTGTGTGTGTGTGTGTGGATATGTTCGATCGCTGTTAAGATAAATTGTATGACAAATAGTCAAGGTATTATACAATGTATGTGGTGTTATTGTGGATGTCATCATTCGTTGCTGGACCAATAAAAGGTTATCGTAAGTTTGGCTTCTGTATATGTTTCGTCTGGTCGCAAAACCTTACATTAGAGTTATTTCGTGCCTATATTGCACCGTATTCTCATTTAGTTCAACATTTCCTTAGTCGTGGTTTTAGACATAGCGTAACACCAATCTCGCACGCGAAAAAGGGTTACGTTATAAATGCTAAACCCGGATAATTGAAAAACACTGTTAATCCGAACTGTGTTTTATTTGGGCTAAATGCCTAAAAAATGCTATAAAACAAACATTTTTGTGCTATGCAAATACAAAACTGAACATTTCAAAACTAATTTAGATAAAAATGTCCTTGATTTTTGCTTGTTTACTTTGTAGCATCATTTTTTGTTTTATTTTTCTTATACACCCAAGGATTTTGAAAACTTCAATGTAATCAACATGATCTTGACTTTCCACGAATTTAAGTAATGATTCTAGCTATTAGTTTGCTGGCTAATACAGATTTCAGCAGCAAGTGATGAAACAGGGACGTAGCTTGACTTCGAAATCAAAGTGGGAGAGTATTATTTTTGCTGGGGCAAGTTTCATAGAAACTATTTACCAAACACCGAAAGAAATAATTTTTAATGCCTTTTACTACTAGCTACATAGAAATGCGTGCAGTTCTTCCCCCTTGGACAACAAACCTGGAGCTGACTACTTACGCGACTGGTAAATCAATAAGATAACATGACAACGACTAATGGGCTAGTGGTGTAAGATACAAGCTTTGGTACAATGTCGCCTTCAAGTTGTTTCTTGCTGCGAATGCATTATCTTAGTTGTTTTTTTTTATTTTGCATTTTTCTTATGAAAACAGTACTGTACTTGAAAAATGTCTTTAAAGAAAAATGTTCTTTTTGTTTATATAAATAAAATTTTAACATCCTGATACGCAGACACAATACCTCCCCATCCGTAATTAACTCCCTTCCTTCAAGCCAACGACTTTGTCTTGCACTCCTCTTCTCCAAGGCAGTTTTTAGCCACCTCTTGCTCAGTCACCGTCCTGGGGCAGTAAGAACGCCGGTGCAGCTTTAGAATCCACTTCTGTGCTCAAATCCCCTACTTATTGTAGAATGAGCAGAAGAACGATTAGTAATGATAACCTTAGTGGATTCCTATCCACCCTTATCATTCACCCCTGGCCATGCTAACTTGAAAAAGAAGAGCTTAAACAAAGTAACTGGAAGAGTAGAGAACAACTGAATTTTCATGGCACTTAGATGCTACACTGCCGAAAAGTGAAAAACAAACACCATTAAAAATTGCAGGTGCGTCTATGAGATGTAGTCATAGCAACAACTTGTTACGAAAGGAAAGTGATCACACGTGAGAAGTGATTCAATGTTTATTTTACCTTTTAATGCGTATTACAGTGTACAGAAGGCACATTTTAATAAGGTGTCGCACCTCCTCCAGCAGCAATACAAGCTTCAATCTGGCATGCAATCCGTCGTACAAATGCTAGATATCACTCAGGGGGATGGCATTCCATGCGGTTTCAACTTGGACGCGCAATTCAGAGATGGTCGTTGCCTGCCGGGGTCCGAGAAAGAGTCCTTCTCCGATCCAATCCCAGACATGCTCGATTGGAGACAAGTTCCGGAGAGCGTCCTGGCCAAGGGATTTGATTCACAGCCTAAAGAGCATGTTGAGTTGCCCAGAAGTAGTGTGAGCGGGCTTTATCCTGATGCAATGTCGCATCCAGGATCGCATCCAAAAATGGCAGGTCGACTGGCTGCACGATGTAGCTGACGTACGTACTGCTATTCAGTGTACCCCTTACAAACACCAGACTCGTACAAGAGGGAAAGCTAATCACTCCCCACACCATAATGCCCAGCGTGGAGCCTGTGTGTCGTTGGCGGATGCACGATGGCAGAAGCCGCTCACCTTGTCGCTTTCGGACGCGTACACGACCGTTAGCCGCTTCCAAGCAGAATTGGCTTTCATCACTGAAGACCACTGACCGCCATTCTTCCCTTCAATGAACTCTTTCTTCACACCACCGCAAACGTGCTCAACGATGCCCAGGGGTCAGTGGTAACTGTGCCAGCGGTACGCCGTAGCCCTGCTTCCAACAAATGATTACATATCGTTCTGGTAGACACCCTTGGTATGACATAGGATAAAATTTGTGACGCCGTAGCCTTCCTCTCTGATAACGCCGCCCTCCTGATACACCGATCCTCTCGTGTGTCCGTAATTCTGTGTTGCCCGGAACCACATCTACGAGTGTGCGAATGCTCCACTGACCCTACCGTCTTACCACGACCGATAAATCTCGTCCTACTCAGTCCCCAATTTGACGGAAGGACAAACCTCCTTCCCGCAGACCCACTATATGGCCCCGCTCGAACTCCTACAAATGAACAAACGTTGCGCGCTTGCGTTGTCCAGGCATGGTAGCTTCTTCTACGAGAACTGAAAACCACTACACCAGACGAATGACTCCCTTCTTCAGAGATACACTACCTTAGGTTCAGTTCTTGAACCTACAGCGCGCTGCGCCTTTTGGCAGGAGAAAAAATGGAAGTGAGAACAGCATGTCCTAATAGAATAGTGAGAAAGAACAGTGCGGAAGAATGAGAGTGCAAGAAGCATACGGCTTCCCGTTAAGAAATGAAGTTATAAGCTATCCTACATACTTACCTGTAGCAACAACACACTCCAAGCAATA
The DNA here is from genome assembly GCA_039090855.1 of Macrothele yani. Taxonomy (NCBI): domain Eukaryota; kingdom Metazoa; phylum Arthropoda; class Arachnida; order Araneae; family Macrothelidae; genus Macrothele; species Macrothele yani. Next base: position 136,169,804 of record CM077025.1, read on the forward strand.
TGTCCTTTGCCCAATTCCAGCCGCAGCAAACAACGTAGAAAGGGCAAAGGACGGGGGTGGGGGGAGGACCTGAAAAAGAACACATAGCACACACAAGAAAGAAGTCACATCGAAACGTCTAATTCACTCACTCAGCACACATTCGCCTCTACTAAGTTAGGTGGGAGTGCAAGGCACCCGGACGTTTTATATATATATATTATATATGTCGTTTGCTCAGTCTTCGTTCCGGAGTCTGCTTATTCTCTTGGTTCTGCTTATTCTCAGAGAAATTATTTTTTCCCTATTGGCTGAGCGATTGTTCCGCTTGCCAGCGAGTTGTCTTTTGCTGATATTAACGAATGAGACTAATATTATTACTAGTTTCATCCAAAATTTCCGCAGCAAAGAAAACTGCCAATTCATGCATTAGTACAGCACATATTTATACATTAATCCATGTGCATTTTAATAATTAGCAATTAGTCCGAATTGAATGACTTCGTTCTGCTCGCCCTAGTCCTTAAATACGCATTGCCTACATTTGGATGTTGTCGTCCGCAGTGACGTCATTATTTCATCCAATGGCATTCCAAGTTGGACCGTAGTTCCTGCTGCCCTTAACAATTAATGTATTATAATATGACGTTCCTATCGGCATTCCTTCTGGGTGTCCTGTTTTCACTTTCCGGCAGTGTATTTTGATAACTTTTCAACGGAGAAGCAAACAATACACTACCTAAGAGAAAATAAGTAGGGCTACAGGACGAAAAACACGAATCGTATTATTACTTGGCAAAGTCCAGATTTTAAAGTAAAGAAAGAAAATGAAAACCGGCACATCTTGAACTGAGTGGGCAAGAAAAATTTCAGGGTGGGCTCCAACCCATCCACGAATTCCCTTGGCGACGTCTCTGTGATGAAACACTTTTACCTTTTCCGCGTCTTTTAATAATCTCCAGTTCATTTTCCAGTGTTAAAGCACCTCTTTTCTCCAAAATTTTAGGGTTCGAAATTCTAGATAAATTTGATTGAACAAGAGGAGCACACGAACAAGCGTTTGAAATGTTTAAGAGACAAAAGAGACTAGATTAATCACATGTCTAGTGTCCCTCTGGCGACAGAACGGGAAACCGAAACACTGATGATATCATTTTCCACATGTCTAGGGTCCCTCTGGCGACAGAACGGGAAACCGAAACTCTGATGAAAAGTAAGTTCTGCTAGAAGGGTGATGTAATACACTAAAGAGCAATTTAATTAGAGATACCTGTCTAGTAACGTGTAGCACCACCTTTCGCCCTGATGACGGCGGCGATTCGTCTCGGCATGGACTCGACAAGACACCGGAAGCGTTGGGAAGCCATACGGATCCACGACTCCTGAACAAGCTCCCACAGTTTACGAATATTTGATGGAGGGGGTCAGAGGCTCGAACACCTCTCTCGATGGCATCATAGATGTGCTCGATGGGATTGAGGTCAGGTGACCTAGCTGGCCAAGGAAGCGAGGTCACGTCGGTGGAGTGTTCATCCAACCATTCGGATACAATTCGGGAGCGATGGTACAGTGCATTGTCTTGTTGCATTATGAGGTCCCAGTGGGACGTTGAAGACGCACAAACGGGAGCAAATGGTCGTCGAGGATATCCCGATAACGTTGACCTGTGAGGGACGATCTCACTCGTACCAGGGGCCCCATTTCAGTCCACGTAAACAGTCCTCAGATGAGAATGCCACGCCCACCAGCTTGAAGAGTACCCTGCTGGCAAGAAGGATCCATCACTCCATGTGGTTTGTGCCGTACTCGTATCCTGCCATCCGCATGTACCAACGTGAATCTCGACTCATCAGTCCAGGCAACATTTTCCCACATGTCTAGGGTCCAGTGGCGATGTTCCCGCACCCATGCTAATCTTTGCAACCTGTGATGTGCGGTCAGCATCGGTACCCTCGTGGGACGATGGCTTCTGTACCTCATAGCGAGGAGATGGTTCTGGATGGTGTGGCTGCTTACACGTTTTTGTGCACCAGCGTTAAATTGCCGAGTGATTTCTTGCACTGTGGCCCGTCTATCCGCTGTTACAATGCGAGCTAGCCGACGATGATCCCGCTCATCCACACACTGTTGTCCACGGCAGTTGACCCTTGCAGGGATGGTTTTGCCGGATTCGATGTACTCACGGTGCAGCCGTAACACAGTGGCTCGTGAAAATCCCAGTGCCTGCACGACTTCCGAGATGGAGTGACCCATTCGTCGGGCACAGACAACTTGCCCACAATCAAATGCGCTTAGGACCTTCGTCTTGCCCATACTGCGTCCGACTCTTACTGATTTCCGTCGCATCACTCCTTATATTGTCGGATCGCCGCATACGTCATGTCGTTTCCGTTTACAGGGCCGCCCACAGCGCCACATTTGCATAACGCTAACTGTCTGTAATTCAATTGCTCTTCAGTGTATTGTTTGATAACGATGCAATGTTATTAAAAATACGCAGCAATGACTTAGGTTATTTTACGGATTCACTTGCATAGAGAATTTAAAAGAAAAAATGAAATTTGTATGTACTATAGAGGATCACTTTTAATACATCCTCACGGATAATGGAGCTCCGGATAATCGGCGTTCTGTTATGTCTCAAGAAACAGAAAAATATGAATGAAACGAAAAACGATATGGATCCTTTGGTTACAAAATGCTGATACAAAAAAAGGGAGGGGGGGGAGATACTAAATTCATTCTGCGGGGAAAAAATTATAAGGAGGTACCCTAAAAAATAGGGCTAAGCAAATAAATAAGTCAGCATGAATTTATAATTTTGAAAAAAGAACTGTGTGCTGAAATCACAAATATTTCCGTTAGTCTTTATAAGCTCAGAGCGAAAGCTTCCTGATTATCTCTTCCGGAACTGCTTTTGTTTTTAGTGTACTTGCAAGATGCGCTTCTTAAATGATAAATAGGAGTCCTGTAAACGCTTTATGATTATCAGCTTCCACAGAAGTAACGGTACTAACCCATAAAAATAGATGAGATGAATTAGTGAGCTTCCATCCCTGCTTTCTTTCCACACCCTTAACAGAGCGCAATTATCTCCTTGCCTTTCTAAGGATGATTCATTCTGTAGGAACAAAAATTAACTCAGTTTTATATTTCAGAACTATTAAAATCTAAGCATTTAAGAAATTATGGTTCTGGTGCAGTCTCTAATGCTGCCCTTTCGTCGAGTTAGTGCTGAAGCCAGATAGCTTGTCGTTTCTTACAAAAAGTAGCTTCACTTGTATCACCTAACAGTGCCATCTTCAAATAATATTTGCTTTATGTCATATACTTGATTGCCGACTTGCTCATTTTTTTAACAACTGAGTTTTTTCTCATCCATACGACAATAACTTAGAAGGAGATCACAATACGCTGAGACAATTTAATTAACAGTAAAAGCACCCTAGATGGGCAGAAATATTAAAAAAAAAAAAAAAAAAGGGGGTGAAGACGTAAATTTGTATTTCTGCATTTTGCCGCCCCGAAGATTGTTATTTATCCTAATTAAATATGTTGAAAATAATAGGAACTTGGTAACAAGATGAAATGAAACGTTTTTTCGCCATAACGTTTTTATTTCATACAGTATAAATTTTATGAATGTCTTAGAATGTAGAAAATAAATTATGAAACTTTAATGAGTTTCATATCATTTTTCGGAAAGGTGGCAACACTGCACTTGCTGTTAAACTTTTGGAATGTGGCAACAGTTATTATAGAGCATATATTAGTGGACAGAGAGGGTGCGCGATTTTTTGATTCTAGAATGTGCCAAGAGCTGAATCATAAGCCATCTTCTGTGAAGAAAAGGCTTTTTTGGCTGTGGTGAGATTCGAATCCACGTGCCGCCCCGGTGGCGCAGTGGTCTAGGCGATGGCCTCTGATCATTCGTCCGTAAGGGGTCCGGGTTCGAATCCCGGTGAGGCATGGATGTTGTGTTTTTTCTTACGGCACTGGCTCTCTCCCTTCCCTGGAACCAGTGACCCTAAATTAGGGACGGGCGACTGCTTATAGCCCAATTGAGTTGCTCACGGTGGTCGTTAAACCTCCAATCAAAAAAAAAAAAAAAAAAAGAATCAACGTTTCCTCTCTTCTAAGCCAAATAATAGTTTAGTTTTCATGCCCCTAATAGTTTAGTTTTCCTAAACTAAACTATTTGGGGCATGCAACAGTTTCCGCCGTTTTAAGGAGAAAGGAGACCGGAACAATCAGGGAAAAAGTACAGATTTATTAAACGAAATATTGGCCGTTAGCATCAATGACCTATTGCCATTTTTCAGGCAACAAATGTATGCCCCTGTGATAGAAGGATTCGGGTTTTGAGCTGAAGAACGCAGTGACGAAATTTTCTATCTCTGGAACTGTGGTGAACTGCTATTGGGCTAGGGAATGCTGCATAGAGCGAAACAGATGAAAGTCTGAGGGTGCAATGTCCGGGGAGTAAGCCGGGTGCGATAAAACCTCCCAGTGTAACTGTTCAAAGGATGATTTCGTGGTGGCACCGACATGTGGTCTGGCATTATCGTGTAACAGGGTGACTAGATAGCGTTCTTTACCTGTCCATGGGAGTTTTTGTTCGATTGCGGATTTCAGTTTCATCAAATGATCGCTATATCGCTGTGCAGTGATTGTTTCACCCGGTTTCAACAGTTCGAAGGACAGCACTTAATGTATATCCCACCACACACAAAGTAGCACCTTTTCCCCAGTGGATATCCTGTTTTGCAGTGGATGTTGATGGCTGACCCGGCTTGACCCAGGATCTCTTGCGTACGGTGTTGTCGCAATAGACCCTCTTTTCATCCCCGGTGACAACCTTCCATAAGAAATTCTTTCCCTGAAACCTCTTCAGCAACGCCATGCAGATGCCCAATCGTTGACCCTATATTAAAGTATGCGGAACCCACTTATAAATCTTCTGGATCTTCCCCAAGGCCTGTAGATGCCGTACCACCGTCGATTGAGCCATTTTTAAGCGTTTCGCCAGTTGTGTGGTTGATTGTGTGGCATCCGCTTGCAACAGCGATTCAAGCTCCTAGTCTGCACGTTCCTGCGGTCTACCTGCACGTGGCTTATCTTCCAAGCTTAGAGCACCTTTCTTAAACCTGGCAAACCATTCTTGACACGTCCGCTCACCCATAACCGTTTCGCCATACGCCTGACATGTTGAACCGTATGCTTCACTCGCACTTTTCCTTAAATTAAACATGAATAAGAAACACTCCGCAAATGAATCTTCATGAACAAACTGACAGCACGAGTCGCCAGCCGTTTAGACCCCTACACCGCCCGTTAGTGGGGGCAGCGGAAACTTTTGCATACTCCTAATACATACACGGATGAAGCTTAACGCTGCAACTTCGCCCTCTTGACATGTGGGTCATATTTAGGAATGTCGTTGTATATTCCCCACCCCTATTTGAGAAAGGGCTGGGACGGACTCGTAGGTTTCCATGTCAGATGGTAAACCATGCTGAAGTAGCTCCCTGTAGAAGAAGGAATTCTGATTAATTCCAGACGCTGTATGAAAGAAGCATCACATATATTTTTTTAATTACGGCCAGGAGGTTCACATTATCTTCAGGTGCCAATGTGAGGAAAAGCCCTTATCACGGGCGGTGAGATTCGAACCCACGTCTCCTCGCCTCGAAGGCAGATTTTCTCCCAACTAAACTATACCGAAGCACATCACTGCGACTTAGCCATCTCGACATGTGCGTTACCTCTGATGTAGGTACGTTCCACTGCAGAGAAATGTCACTGCTTCAGTACTTGGTTTTTCTTTTGCAGCGGACACAATATGAAGAGCGCCAAATTTGAACTGCCGTAAAACAAATGAAGTAGTTTTGGGAAAAATTATTTGAAACGGATGTAAGAACGATCTTTGGCATTGTACAATACACCAAAGAAAAAAACATGGATATTGTTTTCTTTAATCTCTGCCAATTGTTTCGTTCCTCGTCGTCTCTATATATTAGAATAATTGAAAAAATCTACAACGTAAATAAGTATTATTATCACACGATTTCAAGAACCAGACTACATGCGATATTATCACATACTTCAAAAATACCAGGGTTGTACCTAAAGTAATGCAAAAGTAGGTATAACTTTTTTATTAAATGACAGAGGTCGTTCAAAATTGTACATGTTGGTAGAGTAACTCGTCCTCTATGGTAACCCTTCTTTTTCGTTGCAGGTAAATAACGGATTCCAAACAGAAGCAACGTGCCGCCGTCATTGAGTTTTTGACGAAGGAAAGGTGCAGGCTGTCCGACATCCACAGAACGCTACAGAATGTTTACGGAAATGACACCATTGGCAACAGAAATGTGCGCAGATGGATGAAGTTTAAAGAAAGAGAAACGATCATAGAAGACAAACGATGCCGTGGGGACCATAATCTGCGACCACTGACACGAATCGTCACCGAGTGGATGAACTGATTCGCGTAGACAGACAAGTAACAATCCGTGAGCTTGCTGAACAACTGGATTGAGGTCACAATGCAATACAGAACGTGGTGGAAGACTTAGGGTATCGGAAAGTGTGTGTAAAGTGGGTACCTCGGCAGTTGACACTCGATTTGAAGGAGAGAAGGGTGGAAGTCTGCTCTAATCTGCTGGAAGCCTTTGAATCCAATGAAGATACGTTTCTTTTTCAAACTTGTGACAGGGGACGAAACGTGGGCGTATCTTTTCGATCCGGAAAAGAAGATTCAATCCGTGGAATGGCGACACTCCTCTTCACCAAGTGCTAAGAAGTTCAAAAGCCAGCTGTCAGCAGAGAAAGTAATGGTGGCTGTTGTTTGGGATGACAGGGGTGTTATTCTCCTTGAATTTCTGGAACGTGGCCGTTTGTGACCAGCCAGCGGTACACTGGGACACTCAAGAAGCATAGAGAAGCCATAAGGAGGAAAAGACCGAACAATTTGAAATGGATCCACATTCCCCATGACAATGCGAGATCACACACAGCTTTGAAAACAAATCAGGTGATCAGCAAATTAGGCTGCAGTCGGTGGTCCTCCCATCCAGAGTACAGCCCATATCTGGCGCCCTTCGACTTCCATCTGTTCGGTTCAATGAATGACAGTCTCCAGGGACAACGATTTGATGACACTGAAGAAGTGAAAGTGGCTGTGAAGCAGGGGGTACAACAGTCTACACCTGATTTTTTTCAAAGGAGGTTCCGAGAGTTGGGTTCAAAGATGGCGCAAATACACCCTTTGTGATGGAACAATGTTGAGTAGTACCTTTGTATAGAGAAAGAGTTACTTTACAAACGTGTGCAATTTGAAAGACCTGTATCAGTTAATAAAAAGTTATGCCCACTTTTGCATTACTTTCGGTACAACCCCAAGTAATATCCCACAAGAAAGATTTTAATGCTACTTTAATTTAATTTTTTACCTTCTTTTTCAACCGCGGTAATCACACTTTCCTCTAATTTTATGCTAATTAACAGCTCCTCTGCTGTTAAAAGATTTATTTTATGAACACATTTGAATAGCATAACGTTCTGGTCGTTACGGTCTTACATTAATATTCATTCATGCAGACAACACGCATGATCTCATGGACATGCATCATTTGTGGTATTAAATTGATTGCCTTGGTTGCCAGATTTTAGATTACTCCAAGAACATCAGAACGCCGAAGGTTTTATAACATGCTTATCCATGGGTAACTAATCATTTTAATGGTAGTTAAATTTTATTATAATTAGCCAAATCATCACTCTCCCGGTATTACTTTCGAAACGAGAAATGTCATCATCTCCTTATAAACTGATAATAAAAATGAGATATAAATCTTCATTATTAAACCCTCGCTGATGGCAACTGCAGGGCCATCATTCTTTCATTTTGACACTTTAATATTATTAAAAGTTTGATTTTTTTTTCAGTTGCCCTGTTCAAAGAGTTGAAGCTTTAAAATTATTCCGACAAAGTAAACGAAATTTCGTATAATGTTGCGCACACTATACAAAGCTGAAAGAGGAAATTGATGCACACAGGACCCCAAGGAGTACCAGTATTTCAAATGCAAATATAAGCTGGAAATTTTAAGCAGCAGCAGTAAACATTTTTTTTTATCTTTATTAGTTTGAAATAGAAATCTAAAAGTTTTGTATTTCTGTGGATTTTACATGCTAATTACCTGACAGTTTGGGTGAGGAGGTTCGTGAAAGGAGCTTACAACTAACGTTTTGCACAACACCGCAAATAACCAATGACTTGACTGAACCTAAGCCACTGCAAACATCGTGATTTTAACCAGTTAGAATTTTTATACCATAAATATAGAACAGTGCAATGGCACTGATGACAATTTTAAGGATATATTTTTATTCAGTAAATAGCCATAAAATAGTGGTGATTAAATCCTGCTTAATTAAATCGAGGAAAGGCTGTTGTGACAAATATTCTAAAATAACTTTCATATTTAGTTCCTTTTCCTATGTAAATTTGAGTTCGTTCTTCTTTACACTTTTTAAACTTAACGTGATAATTTATCTCTCACAAGAATGAGGTTGGCAAAACAATTGAGGTCAGATAAAGTGACGTATGAATGTGATAAGAACGATATATAACAAGGACGATACAGCAGTTGCTCAAAGTTAACATAAGAAATCCTAACAAGTCATCTTTAATTGATTTGTTTTTAGTATATCTGATACTGAAAACTAATCAATTAAAGATGACAAAAAAATTACCTAATTTAGTTTTGGAGTAGGGTAAGATTTAATCTTATCAGACAAATGAAACATATTACGCATTAACGTTTGTCGAATAATTCCATTTTGTTTTCAAATCTTATCGTGGAGTGCTTTGCCTTTTCTTTCGTCGCTTCACGCATGATAGTAACAGGGTGTGATATTCCAAATGAAAAATTACCAGTTCGCATTAGCAGCAACATGAATGATGGCGATGAATAAGAGTCACAGAACAGGCGACAATTACTAACAGAAGTTTATTGCGGTTCCTTAAAACTCACACGTTCTGTCATAAACTGAATCTTTTTTCAACATTTAGTTTCACCTCTAGATAGGACCGAAGCCTTGCCGTGGGCCTCTATTTTTAGGGAGCTTCAAAATTTTTTTCAAAAGGTATTGTGTCGAAAAAAACATACTGTTATATGTGATTCAGTAAAATGTAAGTGCCCCGATTTACAGGTAGTCTCAGGAGCTCCTAATATCTAAGTCAGTCTCTCGATAATAAAGGAATTTAAGTAGGATCCTTTTGATATAGGATTAGAACTTATATTCTACCTGAACCTTCATTTTTAGTTTCCTTCCGTATATAAATTTTGAGTTCGTTCTTTTTATGCATTTTAGTCCTAACGTTATATTTTCTCACTCACTGAATATTAAGTGGCAACAGTCTTGAGGTCAAGGTTGAAGGACGTATGCATGTCTGACATTTTTAGAACGCTGTATATAATGTATGGGAGAGCAATGAAGACGATAGTAAACTAGTACTTTGTTCTGTATGTGATACCTTCTTCATGACTATAGTTATACGTTAGATCATTAGTGGTGTTAATCCGAAGCTTTTTGTGAGTTGCGCGCTATTTGTGGTTTAATTTCTTGTGTGGCAACAAAGATGCCCTACAGAGGAATAAACTTCAATTCTGTTGAGTGTAAGTAATAATTCTTTGAAGATTCTTGAAGTGACGTTTAAGTTATCCAGGGTTTCACCTAACGTGAATTACTTAGAAGAACCAGCTTCACGCAGAGCAGTATTTTTTGTTGAATTGATTTTGCACATATGTTGTACACCTTAAAACCTAGGAAGCCCAGGACAGGAACATTTGGAAAGAGGAGGAAAGCCTGTAGTCTCAATGGCTATAAAAAGAGTTGAAAGAAGAAGACCTAAAAATATAACAATTTTTATGACAATTTCGTTGCATTCTGTATTTTAGTCCATAAATTTAAACACATGGGTAATCTCGTAATGGCATAGAACCCCACTCACACAAAACAATAAACCTGTTTAAATCACTGGAAAAATAAAGATTTTGGAGCTATGAAAGAGAGAGGCAGCTGCTTCTCATGAATTTCTCCTTGCCATTGTGCACGAATCCGATTAAATTCGCATAAAACACGTGTTTTCGATGAAACTTTCATCTTACACTACAACAAAGTTAACTACCATCTTAAGGCACTTTGTCCCAGATTTTCTTCTTACTTCGGATGCAGACCTCACCACGAGATTTCTGTGTTAAGATACATTTTGAGCCCACGACACTTCCCTGAAGAAATCCCACGACTTTTCCTCTTCTTCTCCCAGCGTCTTGCAAGTTATCTTACGCGGGAACCGCTGGTTGAGAACTCGTAAGCCCCTCTCTGCGAGTTCCTCCAAGGGCTGCAGGCGGTGGCGAGGGCAAAAATGTGAAACAAAAATGAAAAAAATACAAGAATATCTTAAAAGAAAAGTGCCCTTTTTGTCCTACTCGGATTTTAAACAAACTTACAAACTTCGCACAAATGTTCATCATCAGATTTTTATCACCAATTATGGACACGGAAAAGTATTTCGTCAGAAATCCAATAGATTAGGGAGATACAAGACGTGGAAGTTTTGTTTGTTTGTTTGGAAGTTTAACGATTATCGTGAGCAACTCAATGAGCAGTCTCCCGTCCCTAATTTAAGGCCACTGGTTCCAAGGAAGTTAGAGATCCAGTGCTGTAAGACAAACACAACATTCATGCCTCACCGGGATTCAAACCCGGACCCACCTCGGACGAATGATCTGAAGCCAGCGCTTAGACCACTGCGCAACCGGGGCGGCAGAAAGTTTTCGGATGAAAAGAAACACAAATGCACAAAATTTGACTAACACTTTATTAAAAAATTGAATGAAATAATATACAAATATGAAGATTAACAATTGAATGTTCAAAGCACAATATATATGTGCAATAAGTACATCAGAAAAAAAACTAGTGTTAGGACAATTATCAGCACTACAAGTGTCTAATTCGGGTATGAAACAATGTTTCTAGTGGTGTTACATAATGACCTGGATGAGACGATAGAAAGCCTGATTTAGAAAAAGCGTGCTTGATGAAATTTCTGAATCTAGGAGCCCTAAGTTGGAAGAAATAAAATGACTAATTTTAGAAGTTGTCCCGCTGCCAAATATTGAAGTTGTCAGATCCGTTATTATAGTATCAGTAATAAACCAAACAAATTGCTTGTGTGATATGAAGAATGCTACACCCAGAGGCTGAATAATACCAGTACAACGTTCAAGGATGAGATACTTTTCAACAGTTTTGCCTTGAGGGAGTGTTCTCTGAATAATATTATCATATTTATCGGAAGACCATTAATCAACCAGCAGCAGGACATTATCTTCGATCATTCAATTGAATTCAATTCAATTCATTTATTTTGCTGAGCTAAGAACTAGTGTTACATAATTATCTATTTGAAACAATGCACAGCAAGGAAACAGGGGGAAAAGGCCAGCCAGGCCTGACAAGGTCCCATGCTCCCTAGGCTAGTTTTACATTGAAGTCGGTAGTTGTATTTACAAACATAAGTCTCGTAGTAACAATAAAACATATATATATATATATGGCCTATATATATATATATGAAAAGATAATAAACATTACAGATAATACCATTAAAAAACAATTTACACCACGATATACAAGCCATAGTATTAGTCCTAGTTTCCATCCACTGTAACCTCTGAATAATATTATCATTTGAGGAGCTGCAATTAATTATGAAGTTTTTTAGTTGTTTTTTTTTAAACAAGGCTAAAATTATTTAAACAAGTTAGTTCCGTCGGTAATGAGTTCCAGTAGTGTGGGCAAATGTAGTTTATAATTTGCGTCATAGTCTCCGTTTTCGGATGAATAAGCCGAATATGTGATTTAGTGCGTGTGTCATGTGTGTGTGTGTATCTGGGGTATAACTTGTATGATGTCGGCGTGTAAATTATTCTTAATGTGTCTGAACAGAATTTTCCCGTTATTGAAGTAATATAATTGGTTAATCGTAAGAATGTTGTATTTCTTTGGCAAACTCTTGTGTTATTATATAATGTTAGTTGTGTATTTCTATCAAATTTTAGATCTATTAAGTGTTCAACTTAATTCTCGGCCACAGGCACGACACGTTGACAGCAAATTATAGCAAATCGAATACGTACCTAATCAGGGAAATAATCCCCGTCGTGTTGGATACATTTGAGCCATCAGTCAGGAGCTGCCGAATGCCACTGCGGAAAAGAGAGGGCTGTTTCGAGTTGATAAAGTCATCAATACTTGTGTGGACCTCCTCGACAGAAGTAAAGTTCGTATCGTTCAGGAGATCTTGCAGGGAGCGAAAGAGGTAATAATCTGACGGGGCCAAGTCTGGAGAATACGCCGGTTGGGACGAAATCCCCCATATTAGGTCGGTGATCGTGTTTAAAGTCGTTTTCGCAGTGTGAGGACGCGCGTTATCCTGAAGCAACAGGACCGACCTTCTGCCCTTGCCGGTGTATGGCCTATTCGCCCCCAGTGCGTCACTCACACGAATGAGTTGCTGACAATAACGCTTATCATTGATCGTTTCACCAGGTTTGAGCAATTCAAAGTGTACAACACCGCGCAGATCCCACAATATGCACAGCAACAACTTCCTGACATGGATATTCGGTTTAGCGGTATTAGTGGTAGGCTGACCTGGATAAACCCACGATTTACGTCGCTTAGGATTATCGTAGAGGATCCACTTCTCCTCACAAGTCAAAATCTTGTGGAGGAAATCCTTCTTCTTGAATCTGAAGAGCAAGGACACAGCAACATCGTAGCGCCTAGACTAGTTCGCAGCTGTGAGTTGGTAGGGCACTCAACAGCCCTCCTTGTGAATCCGCCCAAGCTTGTGCAGGCCCTTTGCAATGTCTTGCCGTGTGTTACTCCGAGTTTCTGGGCAAGCTCTGACTGTATGCGACAGGGATCCGCATTGTTCCAGTTCCACATCGTCAACTTTCTGTGGCTGTCCCGGACGTTCTGCAAAACGGAGATCGAAATTTCCTTGCTTAAACTGCTGCAACCACTTCTTACACGTACAGTAGGACACAGCAGCCTCATTCAAAGCAGCACAGATCATTTGTTGGGCTTCCGCGGCAGTTTGTTTCAGCTGAAACGCGAACAGGAGGCAGTGCCTCAAATGTTGCTTCTCGAACGACATTGCTTTCACAGTCAGATTTCGTCCCTTCTGTCACTACAGCTGTGAGCGGTTACGGTTGCCTGGAAAGCTGTTGGATCGCGCTGCAATCGGCCATTATCGCACACAGCTATTTGCATTTGCCGACGTTCTATGATCGCTTGCGGTTAGGGGCCGAGAATTAAGTTACACACCTAATATTAATCTTATATATTTGTTCTGAAGAATTTGAAGTTTATTGAAATTATATTTAGTCGTCTGTCCCCACGATAAGATAGCATAATTAATATGAGTCTGAAACATGGTATAGTATAAATGGATTAGTGTTTTATAGGTAAGGTTTGTGAATACCAAGCTGATAACTCCAAAGTTTTTGGAGAGTTTGAGAAGAAGAGAGTCCACATGTTGGATCCATCTAAGGTCTCTGTGTAAGGTAATCCACAAATAAAGTAAGGTGGTGGCCAGAATACTTGTTTCATAATTTAATCAGTGGATATTACACCTTAAATAGTATAACTATACTAGTGATCCGACATTTCTTGGTGTAGAGTAGAAATCAAAGTCTCCAAGCTTTCGCACATCAACCAGATGGCTTTTCAAGGAAGGTGGGAAGCGAGCTGCAAACTGAATAATAGAACCTTTCGACAATTTAAACGCCGTGACTTGACTTGACAATAACGAAGAGAAGCGAACGTAATCAGGTATTCAAAGACACGAGGCGTTATGCTCGTTTAGCACGCGGAATGATGGAAGGAAAACTAAAGGCGATCACTATTTGAAGAACTCGTTCCAAACTCGTGGAATCTCCAGTGAGACGCTATCATTGCACGACTCGCTGTTGGTTATGATCTCCAAAGTTTCGTGAATGGCTGTAGATTTTGGGGTGGAGTAGTAATTTCTTTACCTCATCTCACATAGGAGCAGATGACTCGAACTTGACTTCTCTGGATAGGGCCGTATTACTTTGCCGTTCTTTATGTTCGTTGACTCTAAATTATGTATGAACGTTTAGTAATTCCAATGTAGTATCGCTTGGAGCCGTCTGGATATAGTGGAGGACGATTCAGCATAAACACCTGCTTCATTGGAAGGTGGGGTCTTGTCAGTGTTTCTCTTAAGCATGGTATATAAAGATGTCGGTGACCTGATGCCAACACCGTGGTTCATCTTCTTAAGCGCGTTCTTGAGCTGATAGTCAAGTCACTGCGTTCAAATTGTTGAAGCGTTCTATTATTAAGTTTTCTGTCTACCTTCCTTGAAAAAGTCATCTGGTTGATGTGCGAAAGCTTGGAAACTTTGATTTCAATTCTACACTAAGAAATTTCGGATCACTAGTATAGTTAGACTATTTAAGTACAGTTGGTATATAGTTCCTTGTTATTTAATTAGGATATTACACCTGTTCTTGATCACCTAATTTTTTTGACGTCAGCTCATCTTTTTTTGTCTGTCATCAATAATAATCATCCTCTAATTTAAGCATTTAAATCATGATTTAATGGTGTTGATGAGTGTGGCGCTTTCATCGTTGGGCAATTTTCTAGACCCTCTGTCTTCCTAACTTATTGGATTTCCGACGAAATATTTTACATGTTCCTTATTGGTGATGATAAACATTTGTAGCAAGTTTGGTTAAAATCCGAGTGGGACAACAAAAGCACTTTCCTTATAAGTAATAAACTGACAAATATTTGCCTTTGTACTTCCTATCTGAACGTCTAATTTAACAAATGCTTCCAGCTAACTGTCCAGATTTTAACAAATGTTTCGCTCGAACTGGACCGAACCGGCTACGTATCACCCATGAATAATAGCGGAATCAAACTGAGTTTGCGACTTAATTGCAACACATATAAATGGCTTGAGCAGCAAATATCAAGAACAAACGTTTTTGAAAGGAAACCACTATGAACCTCTAAAGTGATGATCGAAGCTGGGGTTATACAGTGTTTTTGAGTGGATCGATGATTAGCAGTTTGGTAGGCAAAAATAAACATACATTGTGAACCTCAAAGAAGAAATAACTTCACCGACTGAAATGCAATGAGTTCACTTAGAAGTTAAATCATCGCGACATGAAGTACGTGTGTTTGGCAATTTGTGACTCGAACATTCAACGGATTAACCAACAATTTTCGTCACTAATCATTTGAGTGAATCGAGCGTGCTTAGCTTTCAGACTGACAAACTCAAATTCTGTAGGAGTCTCTGCATCATTTGCATGAAAAATTAATTGAAGGTATCAACCAGAACAATAATTCATCTGCTTGTTTGTTTGTTTTGCGGTTCAGTAACCACCGTGAGGAACTCAATGCGGATGTAAGCAGTCGCCTGTCCCTCATTTAGGTCGACTGACTCCAGGGGAGAGAGCCAGTGCCGTAAGAGAAACACAACATCCATGTCACACCGGGATTCGAACCCAGCCTCATCTCTGATGAATGATCACAAGCTAGAGATTAGACTACAGCGTGACCGGGGGCGACAATATGATCTGGTAATTCTGTGAGAATTTCGGGAGAATTTCGTGTTTTAGAAATTTTCAGGCTTCATCATTAAAAGTTGAAAAGGAAAAAAAAAAAAAAAAAAAAAAAAAAAAAGAAATCTACTGCCACGGAGGAAGAGTGATCACTGGTCAGATGTGTTGGTTTCTAGTGAGACGTTCGTACTGGTCATGGATGATACATGGAGTCGTTTCCTTTACTTACTGCACTGGTTCTCTCCATTTCCTGAAACTAATGGCCAACAATTAGGGTGGGGATGAGTGCTTATAGCCTTCGGGTTGTACAAAAAACGAAGTACATGTATAATCATCAATAATTCACGTAGCTACAGTTTTGTGAATGTCCCTAGTAATTTGATAAACACAATCCTACAGCTGCAAATGTCTGCACCAAAAAAAGGAAAATACACTTTTCAGGAGCTAATTATTGAATTCCCGTGTCGCTTAAGTTGAAGAACCCGTAGGAGGGGGAATAAAACTTCGGTTCTCCAAAAATCGCAGTGCCCCTCACAATTTCCAAGGATAAATGAGAGTTTCTGTACTACATCATTTGAAAATGTCAACGTGAACCTCGAAACTATTAGTTTTCCCAGTCCGTATAGTTTCCCTAGGAATTTTTGCGCTCTGTCGCTCCTTTTTCTTTTGTCTACGGGTCTCCTGTCTGCAGTTCAAAAATAGGTTTTCTGACCACTCTGGCACGATATAAAAGATAATAATATATACTTTTATGTTGTTATGAACAATGTCACGCAAATCATTCTGCTTTTATTCTACCATGGCGCCATGCCTGCTAACATGCAGAAAATAGGTGCTCCAAAAAAGTGAAAAAATATTATGATTTAGAACCTTAGGCGAGTGTTTCTGCAAATATTGTCCTGTCAGAATGGCCGCTGGTACGGTACGAAACACAAGCATATAAAAAATAACACATTTTGCATTATTGTATTATACGTACAGGTGCAGGAAAGGTGTACGAGGGGAAACTTTACTTCGAAGCAGACCAACGGTGGATTATTTTTTTCATTTTTTATTGAAGGTTTAACGACCAACGTGGCCAACTTAATGGCTATAAGCAGTCGTCCGTCCCTAATTTAGGGCCACTGGTTCCAGGGAAGGGAGAGAACCAGTGCCGTAAGACAAACACAACATCCATGCTTCACCGGGATTCAAATCAGGACCATTCTCGGACGAATGGTCGTATGTGGAAAACGTTAAAATTGCAGTTGTTGCATGGTTTCTACTGTTGCGGCCGTTACACGCGGAATTGAATTGTCACGGTGCATCAAGACTGTTTTTGATAGCATTCCTCTTCTGTTGCTGCAAATTGCAGGTTTCAGTTTCTCTCTAAACATTGCACAATAGATTATTGTTTGTCTGTGTTCTTGAAAACGCACCACAATTGGACCCTTCGTGTCCCAAAAAGAGGTCAACATGAATTTCTTGGAGGAGGGCTGTCGTTTGAATTTCTTCTTTACTGAAGAAGACGGGTGTTTACCCTGCATGCTTTTTCTCTTGCTTTCCGTTTCACAGAGATGAACTCATGTCTCGTTGCAGGTGACAGTCCACTATAAAACACTACGATCTTCTTCATAACGTTTCAGGAATTGGATCTCAATCTCTACATGCTGTTGCTTGTGCAGATTAGGAAGTTGATTGGGTACTCATCTTTCGCAAACTTAACGGCCCCGCAAGTAATCATGTTCGGATCCATAGCTGATATCCAAATTGCACATTTAGATATCAGCTATGGATCCGCACATGATGACTTGGGACACGACAACGTAATCCGTTGGTCTTCTCTGATCAAACCATTCGCCCTGTCGATTTGGGCTCGTGTGAGCGATGTTGATGTCCAATAAAGATCCAGCTTTGCGTCGGTTAAACCTGTTCTTCCCATTTTAAATCGTTCTACCAAAGACCGTAGCTACCGGGAGGGCAGGGCGGTTGCCCTCCATGAATTTTCATTCCATGGGCGTAAATTCATGCTTGGGGATGAAAAAAGTAGAAATTGTAACTAAAAGAAAGTTACACCGTTCAGTATTTCCATTTTAAATACTTTAGTTACTCTCATACAGTATCCCATGCAGTTAACAAGGGCACAGAGTAACATACACTATGAGGTGTGAACATGCATGAAGGGAATTTTCCAAAACAGTGAATGGAGGCATAGAAAACAGTATGATATGCCTAACCTCCACGACATTTCCGAACGCGTCGTTGGAATGAAGAACTAATTAATAATTAGTGCTCTGTCGCAGAAAGTTCTCTGAGCGTTTAACCTTGAACGGAACTTTCCTTAAGCCCTACCCCTAAAAGTTTCTTCCTATTCTTTCACTCGTTCTGCGCTGGTTTGTATTGCGTTCTGTATTTCTGTGGAATGTTGTGTTTTCGGAGTACACATAACGTTTGCGCTTTATTTGGTATTTACAAACTGTGGTTCTTGGGTATTTACCTAGTATTTACATTTTTGATAAAACTATGTGGAAAACCTGAAGTGCAATGTTTGAACGATCATAATACTTTCCTATAAAGGCGGTGTGTAAGAAAGTAGTTCCACTCAAGTAATACGTGGTTACGTATTATTTGAGTGGGAATCGAAATGGTGTAATTTCAAGTCACGACCTCCCACATAAGAAAAACTTCCTGCTGTCTTTGTTCTATCCACTCAGAAACTTTTCATTGAGTCATGCTATTTTCACTTCCGTACTAAGCCTTCTCTGAATTTCAGCAGGTTTCACTCCCTCTTCCCAAAGAAATCTCACTACACTGTAAATTTTTTTAGAAATTCACGATTCCTTTCGTGAATTAACGAAGCATATTTCTGGTGCAACCTTTTCCGTGAAATGACGGAAAGAAACTTGAATTTCACAGATTTTTCGTACCACGGGATATTTCAGAATTTTCAGAAACTTTCTCGCAATACATATAACACTGAAGAGCAATTGAATTAGAGATAGCTGTCGTTATGCAAATGTGGTGCAGTGGGCGGCCCTGTAAACGGAAACGACATGACGTATGCAGCTATCCGACAATATAAGGAGTTATGCGACGGTAATCAGTAAGCGTCGGACGCAGTATAGGTAAGACGAAGGATCTATGCGCATTTGATCGTGGGAAAATTGTCGGTGCCCGACGAATGGTCCACTCCACCTCGGAATTCGTGCAGGCACTGGGATTTTCACGAGCCACTGTGTCACTGGTGCACCGTGAGTACATCGAATCCGGTAAAACCATCCCTGCAAGGGCCAACTGCCGTGGACAACAGTGTGTGGATGAGCGGGGTCATCGTCGGCTAGCTCACATTGTAACTGCGGATAGACGGGTCACAGTGTAAGAAATCACTCGGCAATTTAACGCTGGTGCATAAAAACGTGTAAGCAGCCACACCATCCAGAACCATCTCCTCGCTATGGGGTACAGAAGCCATCGTTCCACGAGAGTACCGCTGCTGACCGCACATCACAGGGTTCAAAGATTAGCATGGGTGCGGGAACATCGCCACTGGACCCTAGACATGTGGGAAAATGTTGCCTGGACTGATGAGTCGAGATTCACGTTAGTACATGCGGATGGCAGGATACGAGTACGGCGCAAACCACATGCAGCGATGGATCCTTCTTGCCAGCAGGATACTCTTCAAGCTGCTAGGGGTGGCATTCTCGTCTGAGGACTGTTTACGTGGACTGAAATGGGACCCCTGGTACGTGTGGCATCATCCCTCACAGGTTAACGTTACCGGAATATTCTGGACGACCATTTGCTCCCGTTTGTGTGTCTTCAACATCCCATTCGGGACCTCATCCTGCAACAAGACAAAGCACCGTGCCATCACTCCCGAATTGTATCCGAATGGTTGGATGAACACTCCACCGACGTGACCTCGCTTCTTTGGCCAGCTAGGTCACCTGACCTCAATCCCATCGAGCCCATCTGGGATGCCATCGAGAGAGATGTTCGAGGTTCTGACCCCTCCATCAAATCTTCGTGAACTGTGGGAGCTTGTTCAGGGGTCGTGGATCCGTATGGCTTCCCAACGCTTCCGTAGTCTTGTCGAGCTCATGCCGAGACGAATCGCCACCGTCATCAGGGCAAAAGGTGGTGTACACGTTACTAGACAAGCATCTCTAATTCAATTGCTCTTCAGTGTATATTGACGATAAATTACCGTTTTCAAGATGTGTTAATGGAAAATTCTGAATTTTCAGAAACCTTTCCGCAATTATTTCGTATATTAACGGAGAAACTCCTCTCTTTTTGCGTATTCATGTGACGAAACATTTCCGGTAATAGGCGAAATTCACGGGAATACCTGGTGAGTTTAAAATTTTGATTAACTGTTAAATTTCAATAGCCTGTCGAAGTATTTGAATTTGAAGTTCTGTAGTGAGATCGGATATTATGAATCGCATATCGCATGAATTCTGTTTATTGTTGCACAGAATATTTCTTCCCCCCTCCCAAAATTTGTGCACCAGCTATTTATTATATATTGTTAAACTTAGGAGTTTTGTGAAATAATACTATAAAAAATATATGTCACCTTTTTTTAAAGATAATTGAAAGCCATTGTCAGTTTTAAAAGATCAAGTTGAAAAGAATTTTGTTGCTTATAAAATCACGATGAAAAATTCTTAATTTGTGAAAAGTCCTCCTACAGAAAAAAAAATTACAAATCTATTCAGAAAAATAATAAGCTACTATAGAAAATAAAATGACTAAATCACTGATTAATTACGAAAAAAAATTGTTCGTCGTTGCGCAATTTGTTTTACATAATGCAAGCTGAACCTCCCAAGTGTCTTTGGCTGAGTGGTTAAAGGCACGCGTTGTTTGTTAAACCAACGCAAGGGACGGGGGTTCGATCCTGACTGCTGCGAAAGGATTATCTAGGGTACGAGCTGAAATGTAGAGGTTCTTTGATTTTTGCGAAATTTCTGTTTAAATACGGAACAACCTGAAACGGACTTTTCTGAAATAAACGGAATTTCCGACTATTGAAAATCTGTGAAAATACGGAAGTTAAAATAAATGGGCACTTTTAAAAACTGAAATTTCTGAGAAAGACTGACACTGCCGGCAACTTGGTTGCACGTTATTTTCAGATATTTTCCGTGAATTCACACCATTTTTTTTACAGTGTATGGCGCTGTGTTCAACAACGATGCAGTCCTAAGAGGAGCTGAGCGTCATTGTTTATTTGACCTTGGGTGCAACTAGAGTAACTGCAGAGCGCTTTGTTCAACTATACATAAGCCACAGCGAACGTGTTGTATTGCGTCAGTGGCGTAGTTACGCGTGATTTTTAAATTGTCTTTACTTTTTGATGTACCTACGTACATAATTTTGAAAAGAGTTACACAAGTGTTTCTTTTATAAGCAATCCTAGGCTTCTGCTCTTATGTTTAGCAATATTTTTTAGTTTACGTACCTAATAGAATACGAACGGAAAGAAGAACCCTAACAAAAGAAAGAACAATGAGACGCAGATCAAAATAACGTTTTCCCTTTTCCCTCTGTATTTAACCGAATCGGTATTATCACAAGAATTATCTAGGTATGATTCTTTGAATTTTAAATTTAAGTGAAACAAATGTTAGAAAGAGTTGTGGTTTGGGGAAACTGCGGTTATCTTTTTTCTTTTTTTCAATGGCTACTACTGGGAAATTGGCGGACAAGATTCGTCAAGCGATCAGTTACGTCACGTGATTGCGCTCTGCCGGAAAACTAGCGGACCACAATAGGATAGCCATCATTTATGGCACGTGCTTGCAGGGCCGCTTGTGGCAGCCAATGCCTGTAATGGATAACTGATGGCCCTGTTCTGGCATATGGCAACTGATGGGGTGTCAACTGTTGGCCAGCTGCTGATCCATGTGGTGGCCGCCGGGATATTTTATTGACGGTTGGGTAGCGGCAACATAGTGCTGGGCCACGGCTGGCTTGAGTGCTGGCCCAGCAACACTGTTTTTGCTGGGATGCCACTGTCTACAGTAACTAGGAGAAGAACATGTGAGTGGCAAGGTGTCCTATTCCTTAATGAGTCTAGATTTAGCCTATATTCCGATAGTCGTCGACTTTTTTTATGGAGAACCTCAGGAATATTGTTCCAAACTACAGTATGCGCCTTTTCCGCGGCTGTTAAGTCCTGGTGTGGGGAAGGATCTGCATGCTTGTCGGGAGAACATCTGTGCACAGAGACAACATCATTAGGAGCATCGAGCACTGTGACACTCTTACACATTGTGAAGCCACATATTTTCCTTTTTGTGGAGGATAAATGCACGCTCTTATCGAGCTCCCATCGAAATTCACGAGCTCGAAGATCGTGACATTCCACGTTTACCTCTATATCAAAGGTTCCTTGATCGTAATTTCATTAAGAACGTCTGGGATGCAACACATAGACCGCAGACCGCTGAGACACTCTTACAACTCTGTGACCTTTCGCGTTGTATGTGGGCAACAATGCCCTAATCCAGATGAATCACCTCACCTGCATTATGCCACAGAGGTGCCAATCCGTTATGAACTACTGATGGCATTAGTCATTCCTGCTTGGGAGTTCGTTCATCATTCACACAAAAGATTAATTCACGAATGATAACTGAAATGAATGGCATGGAATTTCTACAACTCCCTGTTGTCTCACTACACTCACAGAGTAAATCCTTCCTGGCAGGAAATCTCGTCTTTATTACCAGAGCTGAAACTGGCAAATTGCCCAAAAGAGAGAGGGATTAGTTAGAACCCATTAACAATTCACGAACAAATCTCACCTCGTCGGGAACACACCAATCGCATTCAAAGCAAGTGCACAAATTCATAAACCGCCCAAAAGATTGGCAGCTGCGTTAGAACACCTTCTATTCACGAGTGAATCTTCGCTCGTCGAGAACGCCATTCAAATGAATGGTATTCAGGTATCAATCAAATTCTTACGTTATACCATATTTCTGACTTCTCATTGCTTTTTCACAAAACAGTCGACACTTACTAATTCTCGATTTTAATTTTCTTATTGGAAATTCGCTTTCGAACTCATGGGAGCGAAAGAAAATTAAACGTGCAGCAACTTTACTGTGTGTTTCAGTAATGGAGGATTGAAATATCATTCACAGCGATGAGAGCGAATCATTCACCATTCACGGTGAAGGGTCATTCGTGTGAGGCAGCAATTGCGGAATGAATGATTATTCACAGTGGTGAGAGTGAACCATTCGCCATTCATGGTGAAGAGTAATTCGCGTGCGGCAGTAATGGCGGAATAAATGATCATTCTCAACGGTGAGAGCGAACCATTCACGGTGAAGAGTCATTCTTTTGTGAACGAATCGTTAACGAAGGGTCCATCACTACTGTGAACAACTGAAGAGTTTTCGCGATGTACTGACTGACTGACCAAATTAAGCCCCGTGTGATTCTCATTCCTTCTGAATCAATGTGGTTTGTTCCTCATTCTCTCTAGACCAATGAGATGTGGTTCTCATTTCTTCTGAAGCATGAGGTGCTCTCTCATTTTAGGTGGTTCCTCCTAAAAACTCCGCAATACGTTTCCAATGGTAAAAATTTCTATAAACATTTTCTTCGCAAATAATGTATTCCTCAGGACGAAAATTTGCTCATCGAGAAAAATAACTTTAAATTATAGCATGGCATATTTAATATATGCTAAACCCAACCCTAATTATATTAAAAAATTAATCAGTTTTCCTTGCGTAATGTTGACACCTGCAAATAGATGGCGCGACCTGTACATTGATAACATCAATGTACAGGTCACGCCCTCATGCTTGATGGCTTATTTCGGCATTAAAAATCTTCAGTAAACAATGTTTCTGTTGACATCTTCAGCTAAATTATTGTCAGAATATTTAATCTAAGTGGCTCAAATCATTTTAAACATTCCAGACAATCGCACGGACAGACTCAAATTTTGATTCCATTCCGAAAATTAATAACATTATTGAAAAAAAAGAAATTATCAGAACACTGTAGACCCTGCGGATTTCTAATTCCGAAATAAGCTATCAAGCATTTATTTGTCCACTGACGTCGTCAGTGCACAGGTCGCGCCATCTATTAGCAGGTCTGAACATTACCCGAGGGAAAAGTTTTGGTTTTTAATATATTTATGGTTGGGTTTTAGCATATATTAAGTCTACTAGGC
The DNA here is from genome assembly GCA_039090855.1 of Macrothele yani. Classification (NCBI taxonomy): domain Eukaryota; kingdom Metazoa; phylum Arthropoda; class Arachnida; order Araneae; family Macrothelidae; genus Macrothele; species Macrothele yani. The sequence goes on from CM077025.1 coordinate 136,193,666, forward strand.
TATTAGTTAAAGTTCTTTTTACCGATGTGCAAATTTTCGTCTTTGGGAATGCATTATTTGCAAAGGAAATGTCCACAGAACTTTTTATGATTGGAAATATAGGGCAGAATTTTTAGGTCGAACCACTTAAATGCTTCAAGCGGCCAATGTGCCTGGACCAAACAATGCCCCAAATTTGTTTCGCTCCCCAAATAAAAATGTTCACTTAGCTTCTTTGCTCTGGGAAAACAACGGCAAAACAGTTCGTTACTCCTCACATCTCAGCAGCACCGACTACGATGTCCGATCACAAAGTTCCGAGACTAGGCTAATATACAACAAAGTACTTACGTTATTTAAGTCTGGCTATGATCTTCTTCAAAGTAGTTTGGCGTTTTTGCCACTGTTGGAACGCTCCCTGGAAGTCCTGTTCGCGAATCGTGTCAAGCACCGACTGCGATTCGCGCTGGATCTCGTCCGCGGTTTCAAAACGGCGACCCTTGAGCTTCAGCTTCATCTTCGGGAACAGAAAGAAGTCGCAGGGGGCCAAATCTGGCGAGTAAGGTGGGTGAGGAAGGGTAGTCATGCTGTTGCGGCTGCAAAACTGGCGTGTCGCTGACACTCTGTGAGCTGCTGCATTGTCGTGATGGAGCAGGAAATTGCCCAGCGCCACATTTCAGGTCGTTTGCCGCGCATGTCATTCCTAAGACGCCGCAGAACATCGCCGTAAAAGAGCGCGGTGACGGTCTGGCCCTGGGTGACGAATTCACGGTGCACCACACCACGAACGTAAAAGAACACGATCAGCATGCTTTTGGTTGCACTCCGGACCTGTAGGGCCTTCTTCGGTCGTGGAAATGCCGGGCTCTTCCACTGCGACGACTGTTGTTGGGATCGGAGACGCTCGCCCCCAGTGATGACCCGCAACAGGAACGTTGGTTCATTCACCATCTGCTGACGAAGATCTTGACAGAGTTCGACGCGGAGCGCCTTCTCTTCGGGGTTCAGAATCTTTGGCACAAATGTTGCAGCAATGCGGTGCATGTTCAAAACCGACGTCAGAATTTCTTGCATGGTTCCGTATGACACATTGACGATGGTAGCAATGTCTTGACTAGTTCTCCGACGATTCTCATGCACAAGTTCCCTGTTTTTGGCCACATGTTTTAGGGCTTTGCTCGTGGATGGTTGCTCTAACCTCTCGTCGTCTTCCAGTGCCGTTCTGCCGCTCTTGAAGCGCGAGTGCCACTCAAAACACCTCGCACGACTCATTGCTTCATTGACATCAGCCTGCCGCAACATTTCATGAGTCTCAGTTCCCGATTTGCCGAGTTTGAAGCAGAATTTGATGTTCGCTCGCTGCTCTAGTTTTCAGACCATACCAAAATTGCGGCTGTGTTCTGCACGTGGTCACCAAATACCGTGTAGCACAGCTCCTCATGTTCACAGAACGACGCCACTTGGCACAATGATTCACGAAGGTCATGAAAATTTGCACATCGATCAAAATAACTTTATATTATAACCTAGAATCTTAATAGTTTCTAAATCTTAATCATAATTATATTAAAAATTAATAACTTTTTTTCGTAGTGTTAACAGCTACTAATAGATGGCGCCATATATACAGGTCACTTACTAATTGTAATCATGTAGGGTTTTTTTTTTCTTTTTGCAGTAATTACCTTAACTTTCGGATTGGAATCTACACATGAATCTAACTATGCTACAGTGTGAAATATACAGAACTATTTGAGTCATTTAGATTAAATTTTCTGACAATAATTTGGGTGAAAATGTTGCACGAATTACAAATCAGCTGTACCTATATAATTTTGTTAACATTTTCAGTAAAATTATCTTTATAAAACTAAATCTAAGTGGCTCAAATCATTTTAAACATTCCAGATTATCGCACCGATAGACTCGAATTCTTATTACATTCCGAAAATCGAAAAAATTATTGAAAAAATAGCAGTAATATAGGTAATGCTGATTTCTAATTCCCAAAATAAATAATCAAACTCTTGTTTTTCCACTGACGTCTTTAATGTACAGGTCGAGCCATCTATTAGCGCAGATCTCAACATTACACAAGGAAAAATTATTGATTTTTTAACATAATTACAGTTAGGTTTTAGCAAATATCAAGTATGCCATTCAATAATTAAAAGATAATTTTATCGGTGTAAACATTTTCGTCCATGGGAACACATGTGCGAAGAAAATGTCTACAGGAGTTTTTACCATTGGCAACATAGGGCAGAGTTCATGAAATAAATACGGGATTACAACATGTAATACAAATTTTGAAGATGGCAATCCGATTTTTGGTGTAAATGTGACAAGGATGGTAAGTCAGATAATATCCGAAAACTTGAAAATTTCATCATCCTGGAGCGGGACTCGAACCCGCGTCTCCCAGATAGCGCCCGCGTATGCTAACCACTACACAACCCAGAACGACCAAGTCTCAAGTTTCCAATTAATTTGAATATAACCATCACAGGATTCGCTAGTCGAAGCAACCGGCATTCATGTTTAGCAAATCTGGAGGCCAAGAATCCTATCCCGTGATTACCCGGAGAAGCAGATAAATCATGAAATAAATACGGAATTACACCATGTAATACAAATTTTGAAGATGACAATCCGATTTTTGGTGTAAATGTGACAAGGATGGTAAGTCAGATAATATCCGGAAACTTGAGACTTGGTCGTTCTGGGTGGTGTAGTGGTTAGCATACCCGAGCGCTATCTGGGAGACGCGGGTTCGAGTCCCGCTCCAGGACGATGAAATTTTCAAGTTTTCGGATATTATCTGACTTACCATCCTTGTCACATTTACACCAAAAATCGGATTGTCATCTTCAAAATTTGTATAGGGCAGAGTTTTTAAGTGGAACCACCTTAAATACCGGAAGTACAACACTACACTTTTTGTCTGATCATTTCACGTCTGTTTTCCTTTCTGAACTGTACGTTGACCATAATTATACGCATACGGTTGATTTACATCCTGTCGATCTCCTTTGTTCTGTAAATGCCTGAATTTGTTTTTGAGGAATTTAGTTAAAGAGTGTAATTTCAAAATACTTCACTCGAAGACAACTTGATCGGGGTGGACGCATATTTTCAAACACGTTACAGTTTCCATTTATATCAAATGAAAGCTTCATTACTACTGTCCTCCCTTTCTGTACCGCTGAGTTGTGATAAAGAATAACAAGCGGTTTAACTAAGTCATTAATTTTAACGCAGTAGCAACATGTGATCTATCATCTGCCTCAGCTCCAAGCGCACAACAAAGTTTTGCAAGCAAATTCCCATTAATTCCCCCTGAATGTGTGTTTGTGCATGATTTTGTAAAGTACTCAGTTAATTCTAATAACTTTCAATGCAGACATCATAGAAACAAACTGAGACAGGCATAAATGGAAATAAAGTCTGGGTCTTGCATAATATATTTGAACCTTGTTAACTGCAGAACATTCCATCTTTTTAAAACATATTGACAAAGCTGCTTTATGGGACTTCACATATATCATTGCTAAAGACTCTGTCTCTGATGAAGAGACTCACACAGAACTATGCTTCGCCGCCCCGGTGGCCGCAGTGGTCTAGGCGATGGCCTCTGATCATTCGTCCGAACGGGGTCCGGGTTCGAATCCCGGTGAGGCATGGATGTTGTGTTTGTCTTACGGCACTGGTTCTCTCCCTTCCCTGGAACTAGTGACCTTAAATTAGGGACGGGCGACTGCTTATGGCCCATTGAGTTGCTCACGGTTAAGCCTCCAATCAAAAAAAAAAAAAAATAAAATAAAAAAGAACTATGCTTCATCAGAAAATATTTGCTGAGTAAATGAACCGCATAGAATTTCACACAAAATATCTAAATGAGATGTTGACATGTTCCCAATTCACCATCATTCTCGTGTATATTTTTAGCACGACTTCTGGAAAAAAAAAAAAAAATCAAGAGCCCTAGTTGCCCTTGATTATGTATAATTTATGCCATGCATCTTTCCCACGCTAAGATCTTTGAGGGTATGAAATAAAACGAGCGATTCGAGAGAATACATTTATCTACGTACAACACATTGCATTTATTCGCGTCACTCACGATCGCACCGAGCCACAGTGCAAGTGGAATCAAATCATAAAAAAAAAAAAAAAAAAAAAATAAGGTTTACTCATTCCTGACATTGTGCGGAAAATTTCCCCTCCGTGCCGGCCTCCGCTTCCGTCGCTACGCTTTTGTTTACGTGTGAACAAAAATTGGGAAAAAATTTACAATACTACCAACAGATCAGTCCAATTTATGTAGCAGAAACTCTAGATAGACATCCATAAATTAATAAAAGAGAATATCTCTTTTTCTTTCTTGGTGTGTGTGCGTGTGTTAGCCACAAATCATCGGAAAATCGTGGCGGACATTTGAGAATTTTGCAGGGTGTTTACTTTTGATGTACGAAATGAACTGGCTGGTTTCAAGTTGAAATTCTAAAAAAATGTGTGCTAGAAGAAAATATATTTACCATACGGGTACCAGATGGACAGTAATTTTGAATGCTCGTCTGTGCTGTGCAACTGGCGCCTGCTTGAATATATTCCAGTCACGTGTGCATCGTGAAAAGAAAAAATCGGGAGAGTACCTTAGTACTCATTGTAGATAACTTAAGCAATGGATGTTTCGCATGCCAAGATATTTGTGGGCATAAAATAAAACGAGTGATTCGGGAATATACATTTATTTACGTACAACTCATTGGATATATATATAATCTCACCAATCTATGGTCACGTTAAAATAATTAAAAATAATTTGAAAAAAATTGTTGAAAAAGTAATTTGAAATAATTTGAAAAAAATACAATTTGAAAATATATACTTATATATACATATTTAAAAAGAATAATTTAAAATATATATATCATCATCATCATCATTGTCAACCATTATCAATCCACTGCTGGACGAAGGTCTCCCCAAGTTTCCTCCACAACGGTCTGTCTTGTGCCAGTCTCCTCCATGTCACCCCTGCATACTTTCGAATTTCATCCACCCATCTCCCATGTGGTCTTCTTCTGGGTCTTTTCCTGTCCCTTGGAATCCAATCTAAAATTTCGGCTGTCCATCGATGATCTGTCCTTCTGGCAGTATGTCCAGCCCATTGCCATTTCAGGGATTTGACTCTGATCATGATGTCTTCCACTCTTGTCATTTTTCGGATCCACGAGTTCCTCTTCTTATCTCTCCTGGTTACACCAAGTATGCACCTCTCCATGCTTCTTTGAGTTGTCTGCAGCCTTTGTATGTCTCTTTTAGTTAAGGTCCACGTCTCTGCACCATACGTAAGCACTGGAAGGATGCATTGATCAAACACTTTTCTTTTAAGACATAATGGCATATTGCTCTTGAAAATTATGCTGTTTCTTCCAAAAGCTCTCCAGGCAAGTTTTGTGCGCCGATTAATTTCTTCATCAATGTGACCCTCACTTGATATCTGCTGTCCAAGATAAATGTACGTGTCTGTTATCTCCAGCTTTTCTCCATTAATCGATAAATCTTCATTTCTTGTAAAAGCATTGAACATCACTTTTGTCTTCTGAAAGTTCATTTTTAATCCCACTTCTTTACTCTTGTCAGCAAGTTCCTGGATCATACTCTGCAGCTCTGATGGGCTAGTTGCAAAAATGACTACGTCATCAGCAAAACGAAGGTGGGTTAGATAATCTCCATTAATCTTTATCCCCTTGTTTTCCCAGCTCAGTGACTGAAAAACACCCTCCAATGTGGCATTAAAGAGCTTCGGAGATATGGTGTCACCTTGTCTCACTCCCTTTCCAATTTTTATGTGTGTTGTATTTTCAAACAGCCTAATCTTTGCACTTGCATTTTCATAGATGTTATTAATAATATTAATGTATGCATCTTCAATACCGCAGGTTTTCAGAGCCATTGTAACTGCTGATGGTTTCACCGAATCAAAGGCTTTTTCATAATCGATAAAAGCCATGCACAATGGAAGTTCATATTCCCTCGCTCTTTCAATTAGTTCTCTCAGTACGTGGATATGATCTATTGTGCTGTAGCCACTCCTGAATCCAGCTTGTTCTCTCGGTTGAGCCATGTCCAGTGTTACCTTCAAGCGGTGTGAAAGAACTTTAGTGAAGATTTTATAAACTACTGATAGGAGGCTGATAGGTCTGTAGTTTCCGAGATCCTCAATGTCACCTTTCTTATGTAGCAGGATCATTGTAGCGGTGTTCCAATCCTCAGGAATCTTTCCTTCATTAAGGCATCGAGTGAAAATTTGGGCGAGTACTGTTTCGATTTCTCCACTTGCTTCTTGTATGATGTCTACAGTAATTCCATCTTCTCCTGGAGCTTTTCCCCGCTTCATGTTCTTGATTGCATGTGCAACTTCTGCTGGAAGGACTGGAGGAACTCTGGTACTGGTATCTTTCATGATGTCTGGAGTGCATGTATCATCCCTTTCATATAATTTGGAGTAGAAATCTTTCACTCTTGTCAAAATTTCGCCTCTATTTCTTGTTACAGAACCATCTTCTTTTCTCAGTGCCATAATCTGTTTTCTTCCCTTACTGAGATGTCCCTTTGCTATCTTTAGGCTTTGGTTGTTTTCAATTGCTTTCCTCACTAGTTCACAGTTGAATTTTCTTACGTCTTCAGTGATACTTTTTCGTACTGTCTTGCATAGCTCTATATATTCCACTTTGGAAGTCACATCTTCTTTAGTTGTCCTCATCTCTCTTCTTTTTTGCATCAACATTTTCGTTTTTCCTGATAATTTATTTACATGCAACTTGTTCTTAGACCCAGCTAATTTTGTTGCTGTTTCCATAAGAGCTTTTGGTTACTTTTCTGTTAACTTCAGAGATGTCCACTTCTTCCGATGTTAGGCCTTCTAAAGCAGAGAACCTGTTCTTCAGTTCCAACTTGAAGGTATTATGGTGTTTTTTAAGGTTGGTTATGTCAATAGATTTTGTTTGTCTTATGAGCTTGCCACGTTCAAGTTTAGTGTTGAGGTGCATCTTACATCTCACCAATCTATGGTCACTACCTGTGTTGAACTTGTTTAGCACACTGCAGTCTTCTATGACGAATTTTTTGTTACACATAATAAAATCAATTTCACTTGTCGTCCCATTTGGATGTCTCCATGTCCATTTCCTGTGTGGCTTTTTCTTGAAAAAGGAGTTCAAGATGAAAAACCCTTCTGCCTCTGCAAACTCAACGAGAGTATTTCCACGCTGGTTTCTGTTGCCGTGACCGAATTTACCTACTGAAGTTTCATTCTGTTGCCGTTGCCCTATTTTTGCATTGAAATCTCCCATAATTATTTTCAAGTGCTGCTTACCTTTATTATTTAGATGACAAATTTCCTCATAAAATTCTTCAATTTCTTCTTCAGGATGACTTGTGGTGGGTGCATAAGTTTGAATAATCTGAGCTTGGTATCTTCTCGATAGTTGGATAACGAGTCGTGCAGCTCTGTCAGAGGAACTTTCAACTTCTACCACTTTATCCTTCAGTTTCTTGTTTATTATAAATCCAACACCACTAGTTCTGCCAGTATCTGTCCCACGATAGTAGAAGAGATGTCCACTTTTCAGTTCAATGAGATCTTCTCCTTTTCTCCTTACCTCACTTAGCCCCACGATGTCCCACTTGATCCTTTGTAGTTCCTCTTCCAATTCAAGAAGCCTTGAATCAGAAGATAGGGAGCGTCCATTGTACGTTGCCAAGGTCAGCATCAGATGGCAGCCTAGTCCGGTCCTCCGGGGATTCTTAGCACCCTCTGCCTTCATGTCGCACTGGCCGCTGCCTTGACCAGGTACATTCCAGCTGCCGGAGACTGAGGGCCAAGATTTAAGTTGTGGAGTCATTTTGGAGGGTTTGGCCATAACTCACCACGCTGGCCAAGCGGGTTGGTGAGTGTGGGATAGAATTTCCTCTAATCCCGATGGTATAGTTATACCGCTATGGGCGGTCGTCAGAGCCCCTTTAGTGGGAACAGGATGCACCACGAGAAGGCGGGGTTGACATTTGTCAAGGAGAGGCTGTGATGTTACGCATCACCTGACCTTACATCCCAAAATATATATATATATACATGTATATATAACCTTAACGCGCCAAAACAGCAGAAAAGAATTCTCAGAAAACAACCAAAGCAACAAGACGAAATCAAAATATGTATCATAAAATTATAAATGTGTAATAGTAAGCTGTACAGCTCACCTTACAGCCGCGCGTAGCTGCAGGACCCACAGGTAGAGTATATAAGTAATAATCCACTCACAATCAACACAGAACTTCCCGCAGAAACCGTCAAACCATCGGGCAACCAAGCACCAAACTTCTGATGAACAAACCAACACAAACTGAAACTCATTTAATTGCAAGCATACATTTAAAAACAGCAATACTACTATTAAAAAAAAAATAAAGACGGGGGCCGGGAACCAATCGTCAGGTAAAGACATCCCCAACACCCGTCGAATTTCAGGTTTCGTGCGGGTGTCAAAATATCTTAAAATTTTCCCAAAAATAATTTTTAGACATTTTTTTGAAAGGTGTTTAGCCCTAACTTTTAGCAAAATTTCTAACCTTTATTTCTGGGAACTTTTAAAGTTAATTTGACATCTGCATGAAACGTGAACTGGGACGGGCGTTGGGGATTTCTTTCCTTTATGATTGATTCTCGACCCCATCTTTTATTTTTTATTATTAGTAGTACTGCTGTTTTTAAAAATATGTTTGCAATTGTATGTGTTTCAGTTCGTGTTGGGTTGTTCATGAGAGGTTTGGCGTTTGATTGCCCGATGGTTTGGCGGTTTCTGTGGGGAGTCCTATATTGATTGTGAGTGGATTATTATTATATATATATTCTCGAGTATAAGAGCTAGAAAGGAGTAAAATTGATCGGTTGTTGTACTCGCTGCAACGGAGTCTTAATCTAATTTTTAAATACCAGACAGTGTGCACAAAAAAAATGCAAACTGAATTATTCATCGAAAAAGAACGCCGTTCAGACATAAGGAAAAATCAAAACTAAACATCTGGGTCTCGTTGTTTTGTATTATAGGGTTACTAAATCTGCTTTCTTCTTCTCTTTTTTTGTATGTTTCTATCCCAGTTTTTCGTGATAAGAATTAAGGGGTTCAGCTCTAGTGGTCTCCGGAAGAAGGTCTTGGGATTTACGCTCACCTGACGGACAATTCACTCGACTTTCCCGCTTCCGAGTAATGTATAAATAAAACATGGAAGTGTTTGCAATCCTTTTCCAGCCAGGGAGAAGAAAACAAGCGAATGTGTTTTCGCTTTAGATGGACATCCATTGTCAGAATGCAATTCGATTTCCGTTTAGCAGCAAAAAGCATTTCTATTAAAGTGACAGTAAGCCTTTGTTTGCACAGCACCATTGCAAAATACAGCTTTTTTTTTTTTGTGTGTGAGTATGTGAATAAGAAAAAAAGACAGATTGAAGTATTTTTCTTGCTGATTTTCATAGAGATTTCCTGCTAACAACTCAACTTAAGGTCCACTTGCCATCACCACACTCTAAGTTCACAAACCAGAGTGTCCCATACAATGCGTCACAAAAAAAAAAAACGACACGACGCTGTTTCCACATCTAATGATGCACCGCTGGCTATCCAATACGTGCATGCAATTTATGTTACAGTCGTTCGGATTAAGTCCATTTTGTGGTAAGTATTTCAACATAACGCTTAGTTCATCCCTTCATTTAATTTAATTTTTATTTCGTTATTTGGTTACATTTGACCATGTTACATTTCAAAATTAATTTTATAATATATAATATTAAGAAAAAACAACATATATAATATGAATACTTATGTACAGGGTAACCACAGAACAGGAAATTGAGTAAAAGGCTATATATATAGTAGTCAAGTCAAACGTCCTGCACATATAAAATTTACGCATATGTGGTCTGATTAATAAATTTTACCATGGAATTTTATATTTCAGTTTGTTAGCAAATATTTTTTTAGTTGCTTTTCAAAATAATTATGATTATTAATATGTGTTAGTTGACAAGGTAGGTTATTCCATAACATCAATCCCTGGTAATCAATAAATCTTTGTTAGGTTAAAGTGTTAGGCATTGGTAACAAAAATGCATTTCTCTCTCTTGTTTGATAGCCGTGACCCACAGTGTTCAGTTGAATTAAATGCTGATACCTATTATATTTTATTCTTTTATACATAAGTCCTAATAATCTATAATGCCATAATTTCTCAATATCTAGAAATCCATAATAATTAATCCGTACCCCTGTATTCAAATTAGTTCTAAAATTATTTAGAATTTTGACCATCATATTTTGCAATGATCGTAATTTATACAAATTACTCTTAGCAGTTTGCCCCCATAAAAATAAACAATAAGTCAAACATGGATAAATCAGATTGTAATACAGCACTTTAATGTTTTAATTGTTAAATTATTTGAAATTCTCGTAATTAAACCCAATATCCCGGAAATTTTGTTTACAATATTTTAAATATTAACATTCCATTTTAGATTATCCTTAATTATTATTCCTAAATATTTAATATTATTTACTATTTCAAGGGTACAATTCTCCACACAAATAGATGGTGGCTCGACAACCTGTCTATCTCCCTTTTAAAAAATAATAATTTTAGTTGTTTTCTATATTTAAACACAGAAAATTTGTGTCTAGCCATTCCATCAATTTTTCAATAAGTTTATTACATTTTATTTTTGCCTGATTTATATCTACACCCGTAATCAGAACGGTGGCATCATCCGCAAATAAAATTCTTATTAGGTTCAATGTTAAAAATGTCATTAATATAAACTAAAAAAAGTAATGGTCCCAGAATTGAACCCTGCCGTACTCCTATTTCATTAATTAACTCCTGCGATTTTGTTTTATTAATCTGTACATACTGTTTCCTATTATGTCTCAAATAAATTGTAATATTTATTTCTTCTTCCATTACCACAGAACTTATCCAAAAGTATCCCATGATCGACCGACCGTATCAAATGCCTTTCTAAGATCCAGGAATATTGCAATAGTTACTAATCCCCTTTTTCTATTATTTAATGATATTCTGAAATGTTGAAATGACTATTTATGTTGATTTTTCTTTTTGAAACACATATCGATTTTTATTAATAACATGATATTTCTCAAAAAAGTTACCTAATCTTGAATATAATAGTTTTTCCAAAACCTTAGCAAAAAAAGATAACTTAGAAATTGGTCTGTAATTATTTATATTATCCCTCTTGGAGTTATCTTTGCTATTTTTAATTCTCCAAGTATTTTTCCAAGTTCAATAACTACATTAAATATATAACTGAAAGGTTTAGAAATTATTTTGGAAACCCTTTTTATAGATCTTGGATGTATGTCGCCTGGTCCCACAGACGTTGATTTAATATTTCTTATGCATGCCTCAATTTCTGCTGTTGTGAAATATTCAAAATAACACGCATTTTTTTAATGCTATTTGTTGGTAAGTAGTTTCCGATTTTCTTTTTTTATTTCTTTAGGAGCATTTATAAAATAGTAATTAAATTCATTTGCTACAGATTGAGTGAGCATCGGAAACCCTCCGACCACTTATACTTAACGTAATTGTTTCAGTTGTATGTTTTTTCCTTTCCAACATCTCATTTATATTTTTCCAAATAATTTCAGTCGATTATGTATTGAATAGATTGCTACAGTACAATTTTTTGATATTTAATTTCTTTATTAAACAAATTTCTAAATTTTTTGAAATTTAATAGATCAGCTGCAATTTTTGAAAGAATTTTTTTAAACAATTTTTTTTATTAATTTTTCTCAATAATATTTTATTAATCGAAGGTTTTCTTGCCCTTTTAGGCTGTGTTACAAATTTTATTGGAAAACATTCTTTATAGACAGCTGTAAATTGATCAAGAAATATACTATATAATTCTTGCAATCAAAACGAGTTATAGTTAGAAAAACAAGTTTTACTTTGAATACAACAAAACGAACTCTCCGCTTGTAATTATATTTTGGAAACTAGTAATTTCATTCAATGTGTGGTATATTTTTGTGGTTATGCGTCTGGCTGTAAATGAATGGCAGAATTCAAAGTGAGCAGGGAAACACCGTGAACAATTTTCTGAAATTCACGAGACACGTTCAGCGATTCCTTTCGTGAATTAACGAAGCATATTTCTGATAAAACCTTTTCCGTGAAATGACAGAAAGAAACCTGAATTTCACGGATTTTTCGTACGCCAGGAAAATTCTGAATTTTCAGAAACCATCCCGCAATACTATTCTTATACTGACGGTAAATTATCGTTTTCAAGATGTGTTAATGGAAAATTCTGAATTTTCAGAAACCTTTCCGCAATTCCTTTCTTATATAAACCGAGAAACTCCGTCATCACCTTTTCCGTATTCATATGACGAAACATTTCCGGTGATAGGAGAGATTCACGGGAATACTTGGAAGTTTAATTAACTGTTAAATTCCAATAATCTGTCGAAGTGTTTGATTTTGAAGTTTTGTAGCAAGATCGGATATTGTGGATAGCAAATCGCATGATTTTTGTGTGTGTGTGTGTGTGGGGGGGGGTACTGAATATTTCTTCTCTTCTCCTCCATTTTGTGCCCCAACTATTTATTATATATTGTGTTATGTCTGTGTATCAGCCTTTGGACCCTTAAAATAAAAGCTATTACAGCTATAAAGAGTAAATTTTATACTTAAGAGTATTGTAAAATAATACTATAAAAAAACTCATTTCACCGTTTTTTAAAACTAATTGAAAATCGTCAGTTTAAAAAGATCAAATTGCAAAGCATTTTGTTGCTTCGAAAAATCACGATAAAAAATTCCTCATTTGTGAAAACGCCTCCCGTAGAGAAAAAGATACTACAAACCTATTTAGAAAAATAATAAGCTTCAACAGAAAATAAAATGACTAAATCCCTCACATGAATAACAAACAATTTTTTTCATCTTCGCATTATGTGTTTCATGATGAACGTGAGTTAAATCCCTGAGTGGTTAAAGCCGCGTGCGTTATCTGTTAAAACAATCCAAACGACGGGGGTTCGATCCAGACTGCTGCGAAAGAATAATGTGCTGTAAGGGCTGAAAAGTGCAAGTTCTTTGATTATTGTAAAGTTTCTGTTGGAATAAGGAAAAACCTGAAACGAAATTTTCTGAAATAAACGGAATTTGTGACTACGAAAAATCTGAAAGTAAGAATGTTGAAATAAACGGGTACTTTTAAAAACGGAAATTTCTGAAAAAGAAGGGCACCCACAGGCAACTTTGCAACACGTTATTTTCATAAATTTTCCGTCAATTGACACTAATTATTTTTTATAGTGAAGAGGGTCCCTCCCCCCCCTCTTCCTACTGTTGGTTTGTTTGACACACTTGTTTTTTTATTTTTATTTTTTTTTTGGTATATTTGCAGGTTCCCAGTCTCTTGTGTCTGTGCCCGCCAGTCTTGATCACGGTCTGAGCGAAAGAAGCCACAGCTTTGTATGAAAGTGTGCGGAAAATACTAGTAGTATGTGGTAAGAAAGTGGTTTAAATGTATTGTGAAAGGTTGTATGCAAGGTAGCTTGTATTTCTTCAGAGTTAAGACTTTCGAGGCCGTTCCCCCTGTTGAATGGCTGAGACAGTTTTACATAAGCTCTGAGTATTAATCCCTGTTGCTCCCTCTCCTCCTGGGGAGAGGGACACCGGGACTTCTGAGATCCTCACCGGAATTCACTCTATACTGGATTTAATGGGCTACCTTGATCTTAGAAGACAAAGATACCAATAAATAGGAAAAAGTTCGGAATAATGATCGGCCTTTATTATTTCAGGAGTGTTCTTTTTTTGCAACGAACAACTTGAAAGCTTTCTTCCCTCCTACTCGTTAGAGTGCTGATCACCGTGACCTTCATGTAGTACGGAAACAAATGGCTGGTAATATGAACAACACAGTTAGCGTCGAAGTGTTGCTGAATAAATGACGTTCTGATTGACACTTAAAGCGGCGAGTGAGCACATATTATGAGGATTCCGTCGCGGTTTTTCTGAAAGCTAATGATGATGATTGGGGGGTAAATTGGTGAAACCTGGTCAAACTAAGCACCCATATTATTCACACGAAAAGAATTCACGTTTTCTGAAAGTCCATGGCAGAATTACAGAGGATTTTCACACATTTTTAGAACAATTTTCCAGCAATATAATTAATGTTTAAAATAAAATTATTTCTTTCTTCAATGTTCTATCTGATAGTCCTTTCTCTGGACTATGAACCTACATCTAGATTTCCAAGATAACAGGGCGTTTATAAAAATTGGTAGTGGTATTTTATTTCACTCCTTTTGTCCAGTCATGCTTTAGCGAAGCGTTTAGAAAGTTCTTTTTTTAGCAGTCCGAAGGCACAGTGGTCCGTTGGTGACACATCATGGGACTTTAGAGGTATATGAGCAAAATGTATAGACTTGATATCCGTTCCTTTTTCATTATTTTCAAGAAATAGAGTGGTAGATTTAGATGTATGACTGGTAGCCTTATACTGATGGAGTTCTACTCTGTGAACGCTCTGTGGATAAAGGAATGATATTTCCTCTTTAAATACAGGGGTCAAAACATTATTTTGGTAATGTGTAAAATTGGTTTTAACATTATTTTCAACTTTTCTTAAATTTAATTTCCCATTGTATGAGAAACCAGCAATAATCATGAATCCCTTAACATCCTTTGTATACACTCCTAACTAAAATCCGTTAGAAGTATGCACGGGCCAAGATTTGGGGAGTTTAGTTGGGCCCGTACCACGGATTTTAGAAAACCTAGCTCAGACTTTGCAGTTTACGACACTGCCAGTTTCAAACTCTCCCCCAGAGTTCTCCGCCACTTATTGCAAATAGCGCAAGGCTTCTTCTGAAGAAGCAAGACGGCCCGTTTCAAACTTTCACCCAGCGTTCCCCGCCAGTTATTGAAAATAGCGCAAGGCTTCTTCTAAAGAAGCAAAGCAGCTCGTTTCAAACTTTAACCCAGCGTTCCCCGCCACTTATTGAAAAAAGCTCGAGGCTTCTTCTGAAGAAGCAAAGCGGCCCATTTCAAACTTTCACCCAGCGTTCCCCGCCACTTATTGAAAACAGCGCAAGGCTTCTTCTGAAGAAGCAAAGCGGCCCATTTCAAACTTTCACTTAGCGTTCCCCGCCATTTATTGAATATAGCGAAAGGATTCTTCTTGTGAAACAAAGTGGCCCGTTTCAAACTTTCACCCAGCGTTCCCCGCCACTTACTGAAAAAAGCGCAAGGCTTCTTCTGAAGAAACAAAGCTGCTCGTTTCAAACTTTCAGCCAGCGTTCCCCGCCACTTATTGAAAAAAGCGCAAGGCTTCTTCTGAAGAAACAAAGCGGCTCGTTTCAAACTTTCAGCCAGCGTTCTCCGTTACTTATTGAAAATAGCGCAAGGCTTCTTCTGAAGAAACAAAGCGGGCTCGTTTCAATCTTTCACCCAGCGTTGCTCGCCACTTATTGAAAATAGCGCAAGGCTTCTTCTTGTGAAACAAAGTAGCCCGTTTCAAACTTTCAGCCAGCGTTCTCCGCCACTTATTGAAAATAGCGCAAGACTACTTCTTGTGCAACAAAGTGGCCTCGTTTCAAACTTTCAGCCACCGTTTTCCACCTCTTATTGAAAATAGCGCAAGGCTTCTTCTGAAGAAACAAAGCGGCCCGTTTCAAACTTTCAGCCAGCGTTCCCCGCCCTTATTGAAAATAGCGCAAGGCTTCTTCTGAAGAAACAAAGCATCTCTGCTGAGTTGAACGACCTCGGTAGTAAACAGAATGTAGCAGAGAGAGACATGCTATTTCTAGTAGGAATTTCTCCTACAGATGAGGTTCAGGCCCAATTTACTACTCCTGTAACAAATGCAAACGCATTAACTCTAACACCCTTAAGTAGAAACAAGGCAGTTTTGATATCCTAAAATGTGAAGAAAAACTTCAAGCAACGAATCGCGCAGGAAACTGGTTCATCTGGTTTAGTGAAAATCAAATTTCTCAGTAAAAAAAGCCACTTATTTTAGCCTCTAACTCAGCGTGTATAAACATCGCTCGAACACAACACTCAGGTTTTGTATTACAACTAAATACCATGACAAATGTTCAGTAGTTATCGCATTTAAACATGAAGTCTTTATAGTAGTCAATCTGACCTCTCCCGGAAGTCATAACTGAGTTACCTTTCCAAACATAAATTTCAAAACAATCCCACAAAGTTATGAAGTAACTGCTTCGTGCATAAAAATTGTGCGTGTCCGATTTTTTCTCAGTCTGGCATTTAGAAATGTAGACACCACTGCAAACATGTTAGGAAAAGCGTGCCGTTACGCCCCTAGTGGAAAAACTAATCGTTATGAATAGTTTGAACCTGTATGCAACATAATTTTCACTGTAAACCCCATAAGACGTAAATCTAACTTTTTAAATCAAATATTTGGGAGCAGATATATCGCGGGAAAAAATTGCAATATACTATACTGAGACGTTTCTTACCCAGCAGGACACACACGACATAAAGGCAGATAGCAGTCAGAACGAACGTCCACGTAGCTCAATTGGTATAGTGACTTATTCCGAAATGAGGAAACACGGGTTCGAGCCCCTGCCTGGACAAAAATGACGGAGAAATTTACTTCGTTATAATGGCGCCCGAACTTTCCGGATGACCGGACCGTTCAAAATCTCGCAATGGTGTGATGTTCTTTCCACACCGCGAGATAGGAAAAATCAGAAAATTCCTTCTCCAGCGCTTCAAAAAATATATATGTGTGACGTTGCATTCCACACACTAGATTGACTGGGAGTTCTCAAGTGCACGTTCTACAGCGTATGGCTGCCTGCAACGATTCATGGTCACGGCTGACCCGGGGGGATGTGACGTGCCTGCTAGCAGGATGCACACGACATAAAGGCAGATAGCAGTTATAACGAACGTCCGCGTAGCTCAATTGGTAGAGTGACTTATTCCGGAGTGAGGTGACCCGGGTTCGATTACCGGCGTGGACAAAAATGACGGAGAAATTTACTTCGTTATAATACTCTCGAACTGGAAAACTGTGACTTTTATAAAACTGAAAAAAAAATTATCTTTGTGTTAAAAGGTATGGAAGGCAGGAAATGAAGAATTTATTCAGCAGAGTTTTTATAGGCAATGACATGAAAAAAATATGTACTTTGAATTTATTAGAAGCTGCATTTAAATCTTTAGCGGCCAAAGTATCCATTGGAGAAAGACAATGGCGCAGTATTTATTATTCTCGCATTTTAGACTACTCAATGAAAAGATAATTTTTCATATTGGAAGTACAGAGTTGTGATGTGGAAAAACGTATAAGAACATTTATCTTTCGAAGCTATAAGAACATTTTATCTTTCGAAAGGTGTGCTAAGCAGAACAAGAAATTCTGTGCAGGTTATTTAGTAACCGTTCAGAGGAACAAAAAGCTTACAGACCGGAGCAGAAAGGTCGCAGATGGAAACTTTCTAAACCTTCATTCTGGTAAATGACAACAATCCTTTATCACTGGGGGTCTATGATGTCGCAGAACACCTACTTGATTAATATGAAAACTGCTTGTTCTTGTAAGGATTACCGAAAAGCCGTTTTGTTGCCTGACATGGCACCAGAAAGGTAGAGAAAGAGAGACGTTACGTTGAGCCGCATATAAAACAATAAACTGGACAACCTTCTCATTTCTGGCTGGCATGAAGCGCTGGCATTTTACTACTCTTGTCCGAAACCGGTCCGAGTTCGAATCTTGGATGAGGTACGGATGGCGTGCTTGTCTCGCCCTTTCCTGGAACCAGTGATCCCTAATTACGCACGGGCAATTGTTTATGGTACTATGAGTTACGTATGGTGGTCTTTAAGCTCTGAAAAAAAATTCCTATCAATGTTTGGCACAATACTAACGCTGCCTGTATTTCGAAAATTTTCTTTAGATCTTTGCTTTTCTTAATCACAAATGCAACTGCTTTTACCTTTTGACTGTCATAATTATATATAAGGTTTCGGTAAAAGGAGGCCAGTAACACACACACACACACACACACACATATATATATATATATATATAAACCTTGGAATGCAAGGTCAGGGGATGCGTAACATATCACCTCTCCTTAACAAATTTCAAATCCGCCTTCTCGAGGTACTACCTGTTCCCACTAAAGCGGCTCTGACGACCACCAGTAGCGGTGTAACTATACCATCGGGATTAGATGAAATGCTATCCCACACTCACAAACCTGCTTGGCCAGCGTGGTGAGTTATGGCCAAACCCCTCAAAGATGGTTACACAATTTCAAACTTGGCCCTCAGTCTCCGGCAGCTGGAATGTACCTGGCCAAGGCAGCGGCCAGTGTGACATGAAGGCAGAGGGCGCTAAAGTTTTAATATGCATTTATCAAACCCTCGGAGCACAGAATAAAAATGTGAGTCATGAAAGGACACCAGAGGACCGTACTAGGCTGCCATTTGATGCTAACCTTGGTTACTTACAACGGACGCTCTTATGATTCAAGGCTTCTTGAATTGGAAGAAGAACTACAAAGGATCCAGTGGGACATCGTCGGTCTAAGTGAGGTAAAGAGAAAAGGAGAAGATCTCATTGAACTGAAAAGTGAACATCACTTCTATTATCGTGGGACAGATACTGGCAGAACTAGTGGTGTTGGATTTATAATAAACAAAACACTGAAGGATAAAGTTGTAGAAGTTGAAAGTTCCTCTGACAGATGTACACGACTCGTTATCCAACTCTCGAGAAAATACCAAACCCAGATTATTCAAGCTTATGCACCCACCACAAGTCACCCTGAAGAAGAAGTTGAAGAATTTTATGAGGAAAATTGGAATCTAAATAACAAAGGCAAACAGCCCTTGAAGATCATTATGGGCGATTTCAATGCAAAAATAGGGCAATAACAACGGAATGAAACTTCGGTTGGTAAATTCGGTTACGGGAACAGAAATCAACGTGGAAATACTCTCGTAGAATTTGCAGAAGCAGAAAGGTTTTTCATCATGAACTCCTTTTTCAAGAAAAAGCCACACAGGAATGGACATTGAGGCATCCGAATGGACGACAAGTGAAATTGATTTTATTATGTGTAACAAAAAATTCGTCATCGAAGACTGCAGTGTGCTAAACAAGTTCAACACAAATATTGACCATAGATTGGTGAGATGTAAGATGCACCTGTACACTAAACTCGAACGTGGCAAGCTCATAAAATAAACAAAATGTATTAACCTTAAAAAACACCATAATACCTTCAAGTTGGAACTGAGGACCAGATTCTTTGCTTTAGAAGGCCTAACATCGGAAAAAGCTAATATTTCTGAAGTTAACAGAGAACTCACCAAGGCTCTTATGGAAGCGGCAACAAAAAT
This sequence comes from Macrothele yani, assembly GCA_039090855.1. Classification (NCBI taxonomy): domain Eukaryota; kingdom Metazoa; phylum Arthropoda; class Arachnida; order Araneae; family Macrothelidae; genus Macrothele; species Macrothele yani. Next base: position 136,213,148 of record CM077025.1, read on the forward strand.
AGGTGGTACTAAGAACAAGTTACATATGAAGAAAATTTCAGGAAAAAACAAAAGTGTTGATGCAAAAGAGAAGGGAGATGAGGACAAATAAAGACGTAGCTTCCAACGTGAAATATATAGAGCTATGCAAGACAGTGCGAAAAAGTATTACTGAAGACATAAAGAAATTCAATTGTGAACTAATGAGAAAAGCAATTGAAAACAACCAGAGCCTGAAGAGAGCAAAAGGACATCTCAGTAAAGGAAGGAAAGAAAACGGATTATGGCTTTGAGAAAAGAAGATGGTACTGTAACAAGAAATAGAAGCGAAATTTTGACAAGGGTGAAAGATTTCTATTGAAAACTATATGAAAGGGATGATACATCTATTCCACACATTACGATAAGTACCAGTACCAAATTCCCTCCAATCCTCTCTGCAGCAGTTACATATGCAATTAAAAACATGAAACGGGGAAGTGCTCCAGGAAAAGATGAAATCACCGTGGACATTATACAAGAAGCAAGTGGGAAAATTGAAACAGTACTCGCCCAAGTTTTTACTCGATGGCTTAATGAAGGGAAGATTCCTGAGGATTGGAACAATGCTACATTGATCATGCTCCATAACAAAGGTTACGTTGAGGATCTCAGGAACTACAGGCCCATCGGCCTCCTATCAGTGGTTTATAAAATCTTCACTAAAGTTCTTTCACATCGCTTGAAGGTAACACAACGCATGACTCAACCAAGAGAACAAGCTGGATTCAGGAGTTGCTACAGCACTATTGATCATATCCCTGTACTGAGAAAACTAATTGAAAGAACAAGATAATATGAACTCCCATTATGCATGGCTTTTATTGATTATGAAAAGGCCTTCAGTTCCGTGAAACCATCAGCAGTAACAATGGCTTAGTGATCCTGCGGTATTGAAGTTGCATACATTAACATTATTATTAACATCTATGAAAATGGCAGTGCCAAGGTTCGGGTATTTGAGAATACAGCCCCAATAAGAGTTGAAAAGGGAGTGAGACAAGGTGACACCATATCTTCAAAGCTCTTTAACGCCACATGCAAAATGTCTTTCAATCATTGAACTGGGAAAACAAAGGGATAAAGATTAATGGAGATTACTTAACTCACCTTTGTTTTGCTGATGACTTAGTCATCTTTGCAACTACCACTTCAGAGCTGCAGAATAAGATCCAAGAACATGTTGACAAAAGTGAAAAAGTGGATTAAAAATGAACTTTCAGAAGACAAAAGTGTTATTCAATGCTTTTACAAGAAACGAAGATTCGTCGATTGATGAAGAAAAGCTTGAGACAACCGATTCCTACATTTATTTTGGGCAGCAGATATCAAGTGAGGCCCACATTTGATGAAGACATTAATCAGCGTATAAAACTTGGTTGGAGAGCTTTTGGAAGAAACAGTACAATTTTTAAGAGCAGTATGCCATTATGTCTCAAAAGAGAAGTGTTTAATCAATGCATCCTGCCAGGGCTTACATATGGAGCAGAGACATGGACCTTAACTAAACAAGACATACAAAGACTGCAGACAACTGAAGAAAGCATGGAGAGATGCATACTTGGTGTAACCAGGAAAGATAAGAAAAGGAACTCATGGATGAGAAAAATGACAACTGTGAAAAACATCATGATCACAGTAAAATCCCTGAAATGGGAATAGGTTGTAGATATTTTTTAATTGGGGTTTTAACGACCACCGTGAGGAACTCAATTTGCTATAAGCAGTCGCCCGTCCGTAATTTCAGGGCCACGGGTTCCAGGAAAGGGAGAGAGCCAGTGCCGTAAGACAAACCCGGAACAATCTCGGACGAAAGGCCATAACGGTCTGGACATGTTTCCAGAAGAACGTACCACCGATGGACAGCCGAAATTTTAGATTAGATATCAAAGGACAGAAAGATATCCACAAGAAGATCACGTGAGAGATGGGTGGATGAAATTAGAAAGCATGCGGGAGTAACATGGAGGATACAGGGTCAAGACAGACAGTTGTGGAAGATACTTGGAGAGACCTTCATCCAGCAGTGGGTTGACAATGGTTGACCATGATGATGATGATATATAATATATGCATCTGCGTTTGTGTTACACACCTTGAAATGTTGGGGTGCTGATTTTTTTAATGGGGATTGCGACAGAATTTGGGATGGGGGTTTGGAGACTGTTTGAGGGTGGTTTATAAATTCCTGTGGAAAACCACTCTAGTAAACAAGTCATTTTTCGATATAGCAGGCCGTACATGTGCATGCTAAAAAAATGCTATGTAAAACATTTGTATGCATTAAACGTATAACTAATGTGGAAAAATAATTTCAGAGAAGTAAAACCGAAGCAGACAGTCGAGTTAAAAAGTAGATTAAAACATTGCGGCACACGCGTGGTAGTTTGTGAGACATACAGAACTTCTGGACAGATAAAGAAAGGTCTTAACAGTAACGCATAATTAATGTGGAAGTGGAAAAAATCTATTTTGTGCAAAGTTTAATGGCATGTTTTCTCTTCGCGAACTCGCCATCAACAATGGTAAATTGGGAATATCTCATTGCTCATAAAGAACACGAGTGATAAGTTTTCTCCCGCACATCATTAAAGACAAGTCGCAACTTTAACACTGAACTTAGAATTTACCCCAGAAGCACATACATTTCAATTCTTCTGCGTGATGGTCATAATTATGCCATGCTGAATGGTTCATCACAAAGAATCGTCATGGTAACTTAGAAATGTTTCACATATTTTATGAAATAGTGCTTGAAATCGTGAAACATTGCACGGTCACTATAGTAGCATTCCTTTTATGGAACATACTTTTCTGGCCTTTTATTTTCGAACCTTAAATAGCAGCAACGCTAAAGATTTTTTATATCGTCTATTGCTCACAGTTGCGTACGGCATCTGCTGTGGGTGTCTGTTCTCTTCTTAGGTTATCTCTTATTTAAATTATTCTTCTAATGATGTTTCCTTGAAGCACTATTTCATTCTTTTACTGTATAACAACATGTCCACCCAGCCAGCAGTGGCTTACTTCGTAGGCTTTCAATGAAACATCTGTCACTAAAACGTTCTCTTTAATACTAACATCGGTTATTTAATTATTTTTGGTGGCCTCGGACCTACGCTTTAGTAGGCTTCCTTTTACAGATCAGAGTGTTCTTTGTATCTCTGGTAATCCTCCAAATTTCAGAAAGGAAAACTGCAGTGATTGGAAGTAGCACGCTACTCTTAGAGTAGCGTGACATGTAGCATCGCTACACATATAGAAAAAAGTAGTTGCAGCAGTAGCACGCTACAAAATGAAGTAGCTTGTAGCGGAAAATTACGCTACAATTCGTGCTACTTTAAAGGTACTGGATAACATTTGTATTCTTCAAATCACATGACATTTCCAGATTTCCTGGTGTAATTGGCTTTAACAGGGGGTCTGAGTATGCTCTGCCTACAATAACGCACCCAATGTCTTTGAACTTACCTGACTTATTTTACACTATGAAAAGCTCGTCAAATTGTTAACTCTGGGAAATCTCAATTATAGTCAGTGAGTACTAGGCAAACACGCTAGCATTTTTTTTTATTTATATATTTATTTATTTGTTGGTTGTAAAAAATCTTCCGATGAGTTTATTGAAAGTTAGCTTATAAATTGCCACTAGTACTAAATATCCAGCTCTTTACCCTGGTTCTCCGTCATGCAAGCATTAAAAGCTTGTTTTCGGAAATTCTATACACCTCGACAGTAACATTTTTATTAGATATCTTCATCGCATCATCAGAAAATGCGATACATACTTACTAAGAAGCCTTTATCTAATATCAATTTTATCTCATATGACTGCTGTGCTAACTAATCCGAGATTTTTTGTCTCTTTATTGGCAGTCGTGCAGAATATTTGGCTGCGGAACTCATCACTACTGAGCTACCGTTTAAATGACTTGGCATGAAGCCACAGCAAGTTCAAACGTCTGCCACCATTCTAAGGAAAGTAAGCTACTGATATTACACACTTCAGGTACCGATTACCAGATGGTATAATATATGATGATCCTCCAGATCATTCGTTACTTTTATTTCAACAAATATTTCAGTGCTTTCATCAGTGACTATATCACAGATGGAAGCACTGAAATGTTTGTAAGTAGCTTATCCTCATGCTACAACTGTAGCTTTCGTACGTGAAAAACTTCTTGTTCAAGTCTTGTTCCCAAGCACGAAACAAGACGTGAAAAGTCTTGTTCCGTGCTTGGGAACACAAATAAAGTAGATCAGTCGTAAGGCAAATGTTAAATACACCGATAAAGCCATTACGTTATGACGACCCCCAGCTTAGAAAAACGAGCGCGCCCTGGAGACAGGTGAAGTTCACAGAGCAGTATATACACTGGCGGAAAGTGAAAAAGAACACCAAAAAAGAATTGTCGGACGATCATGACAATTACATATGTTAATGGGGTTGAGATTACGTAGATGGGATGTTAATTTCGGGACCAACCGGTGAGCGCTTACGCTACAGCACGGCATAATATGCAAATTATCGTCGGTGGTATTTAAGGAGTACGGCGAAGTGAATGTAATCAGTCGTCGACGTACGGACACGTGCGAAGACCCTGAAGAAGCTGCAATGCCTGGACATGGAAGACATGCACGATTTCAGCAGTTAACGGACTTTGAGCGAGGTCGTCTAGTCGGACTCCGCGAGGCCGGGTGATCGTATCGTTGTATTGCGGAGCGAATTGGACGGGAAGTATCGGTGGTGGTACGATGGTGGCGTAGATGATCCGAGGAACATTCCCACACGAGAAGACGTGAAACCGGGAGTCACAGACGGATCGATAAGCGGACCGATCGACGCACAAGAAGAGCGGTGTTGTCAAGCAGAACATCTACTGCGATGCAAATTCCGAGCTGCCGTTGCACCTGAGGTGACTGTGCGAACAATCCGCAACCGTCTACTGGATGCTGGACTACGTGCACGTGTGCCTCTGGCATGTGTACCTCTGACTCCAGCCCACCGTCAGGAACGGCTGCAGTGGTGTCGCCAACGTCTGCACTGGAGAACGCAATGGCAATCTGTCGTGTTCAGCGATGAAAGCAGATTCTGCTTGGGAGCCTCCGATGGCCAGTATGCGTGTTTGCAGACGCACAGGGGAGCGTCTCCACCCTTCTTGCATCCGCCAGCTGCACACAGTTCCTGCACCTGGTCTCCTGGTGTGGGGGCGATCAGCTATCACTCCCGTACCCAACTAGTGTTTTGTACCGGGTACGTTAAACAGTACCTCCTACATCAACAACATCATTCAGCCCGTTGTTGTGCCATTTGTAAGGTCGGTCCATCGTGTTTTCCAGCAAGATAACGCACGCCCACACACGGTACGTGCAACGCAACATGCACTTCAGGATGTGAGACAACTTCCATGGCCTGCACGTTTACCGGATTTGTCCCCCGTTGAGCACGTGTGGGATTTTATGGGACAACGACTTACCCGGTCTCCACGGCCAGCCACGACCACCCCCGATTTACGCGTCCAGGTTGAGGATGCTTGGAACTCAATACCCCAAACTGACATCCAACATCTGTACGACAGACTCCATGCAAGAATTGCACAGTGTGACGCAGTTCATGGCAGTTCAACCTCGTACTAACCATGTTACATGGAAATGTTATTTTTCAGTTTACCAGCAAATACAGCTGTATTTTGCCATAATGTTTTGATCACGTTATCCTCTGTATTCCGTTATTATGCTGTATAAATTTCGTTGGTATCAGACGTCTCCTTCTTGGTGTTCTTTTTTCACTTTCCAACAGTGTATATATACAACCCGAGGACCGGCTTTCGGTTAGTAGAGTGTTCGGAGTCAGAGCGGAAAAGCTGCCGATTTATCGCAGTTCGATAAAGGGCCAATTGTGATGACACGGCGCCTCGGAACTACGATCTCGGAAACTTGTGCGTTGTTCACGTGCCGCTGTAGTGAGTACGTATCAAAAGTGGTGCACAGATGGCCAAACGACGAACCGTCGTCTAGCCGTGTGTCGTCCGCAGCTTATTAATGCCAGAGGGAAGCGGAGACTGTCGCTCATTGTTCACAGCGACCGCAGGGCCACCGTGCGACAAATCACCCGCAGCTACAACAGTGGTGATCAGGGCAATGTGTCACAGCGCACAGTTCACCGCAGCCTTCTGCGCATTGGTCTGCGTAGCCGAAGACCTAGCCGGGTATCGCCAACAACGCATGAAATGGGCCCAAGCTCGGACAGTGGATGATTGGAAGAAAGTGGCCTGGTCTGACGAATCAAGATTTCTGGTGCATCACGTAGACGGCCGAGCGCGGATACGCCGATTACCAACGGAGGCTATGGCACTTATATGCACTATATGGCGGAAGCAGGCCGGCGGCGGTGGCCTTATGCTGAGGGCGATGTTGTCTTGGGATACTTTAGGCCCCATTATCCCAATTGCACAATCCCTGACAGATGTCAGGGATTTGGACATCGTTGCTGACCAAGTTGACCCTTTCACGGCAACTGTGTTCCCTGCTGATGATGGCCATTACCAACAGGATAATGCGCCATGCCACACTGTCAGAATCGTCAAGGAGTGGCTCAAAGAACATGCTGGTGACAATGTGTTAATGCCCTATCGTCCACATTCACCTGACATGAGCCCAATCGAACATTTGTGGTTCGACTTGGAAAAGTGGGTTCTCGCTAAATCACCACCATCTCGAAATGTACGGAAACTGGAGGACCTGCTGTTGACATTATGGTACAAGATACCTTAGGATACCCTATCGCCACCTCATCGAGTCGATGCCTCGCCGAGTGGCCGCTGTTTTGCGGGATAAGGGGGTCCTACAGCTTATTAGGTAGGTGGTCACACTGTAATGTCTCATCGGCGTAATTCTGAATGGATTAAATTAAATATAAATACACCAAAATAGAATTTTTCGGGATTTCACATGAGTATTTAAGGCTATGAGAAATCGCTCTCTTTAAATTTTGGGCTGCTTCTTCCAGGGAAGGGAAGGACGAACACATAACAAATGGGTGGGGGCTCAGAGATTCCAATAGGAGCTGCTGGGGCATTTGTCTAGAAAAGGGTTCAAGGGGTGGCTGGGTCGTTTGTAATGAAGCTGCGCTTATTTATTTATTTTTTCTTTTTAGAGGCATTTAACGTCGTCCGCCCGTATTTTAGATCTACTGGTTCCCCGAGAGGGGCAGAGCCGGTACCACCCTACATACTCACCACCTTATGCCTCATTCGAGACTTGAGCAGAGGTCCATCTCGGATGGCTGATCCGATGTCACCGCCTCAGATACTCGGCTACCAAAGAGGCCGCCGTTTGCATAGCAAGCACACTTATTCTACGTTTCTAATGGAAATTATGTGGCTTAGGGCCTCCCGAGGTCGCACCTCGGCGATGCCACCCATCCCTCACCTAGAGCTCGAAAGCGGTCCCAGCCAATGGAGCTCATAGCTTAGTTTTCAAGAGGGGGCAAACAGAAATTGTAACTAAAAATAACATGCAAACACCATATGCAAATTTGTATACTGTGTCTTCTTGTTATCTATCATTTTCACCACACACACACTCGACACACAAATTTAACTGAAAACAAGAAGAGCCAAATGCTACGTAAAATACACGAATAGATGAAATTAGACAACATGTTGGAGCAATGAGCAAATTTCTGTGTTGCCCATTTAAGCTTCGGGCCTTTTTACCTCTTGTGTTCCATGTGCCAGAAACCCCAGTGACCACTCAATCGGTTATCAAGAAAAAAACAATTACTCTCACGAGAAGGTTTTGTTCGGCAGATCTTCCTCCAGCAGTGAATGGCTGCTGCAGCGGATGAAATTAACTATTTGGCGTCACTTTAGATTTCAACAATGATTTTGACTACTTCCGTTACCCATTTTCGTTACATCGAAATTACTTTCCTAGGGTTTACTTTACTAATGTCGGGAAAGATGCAATTTTCGCCTTTCATACTCTTCCATATTAAAAGTACGCACGCCGTGCTTCAACATTCAAACGAAACTTCATTATTTGTGGTTTCTAGCTTAATTTCCCAACTTTTTTCGGATTTTCACTGTGAACACACCCATTAAGAAGTTCAAGAGAAAAATTACATCGGAACTAATGTCATCGTGAAAATATCTGTAGAAATGGCATGGTCAGAATTCCAGGGGTGGTTAGGTGCCCCCCCCTCTTGAACCCCGTGGGCCCGGCTGCTATAATTAGCCTAAATTGGGCTTCCCGGTGCGCAGTGGTGCCCACACCTGACTATTCCAGCAAACTTTGGTCAGACACACACTCCTCATGCAATCTATTCATGAAAAAATGCGACTGTCATCTCGGTGGCATGAGTGGTCTGAGGCGATGTCGTCTGGACATTCTTACGAGATGAGCTCTGCAGGTCCAGATGATGAAATGGTGGTGAGTTTGCCAATAGCCCTTCGGTGGAACCGCTGGCCCCAAGTTAGGGAGAGACAATTGGTTCTAGTACTCAGAATTACTCATGGGAGACGTTAATGCCCAAAACCCGAAAAAAAACAAACCAAAAAATAAGTGGAGATAACATTCTTCTTTTTTATTTTTTATTGCGGGTTTAAGGACCACCGTGAGCAATTCAATTGGCTATAAGCAGTCACCCGTCCCCCGTAATTTAGGGCCATTGGTTCCAGGGAAGGGGAGAGGAACCAATGCGATAAAACAAACACAATATCCATGCTTCAACGGGATTCATACCTGGAACTTTCTCGTACCATAGGTCATAAGCCAGCGCTTAGACCACTGTGCTACCGGGAAGGCGGAGCATATAAGAAGAATCGGATGGTTCCAAGGGTTAAACAATTCGAATTTCAGATTTGAAGCTTTTTCATTCTATGTACAGTTAGGTTTAATTCGATCCCAAATTTACGTGATTCTGTGCAGTAGATCATATTTTATGAGCATTTGTATAAAGGAGCACAGCAGTAATTTTACAGCTACCACGTCCAATTTTGCTGGTCATTTGCTCCAAGGCAGTAAATAAGAATGAACCATATGACCATAGACACCTACCAAGAGTTGTTATGTTTACATGGTGGCACTCAAAATCCTTGAATTGCATAATTTAATCAAGAACTCCGGAATCTACTATTGTAATGAAAACAACATTAGAATTAGGTGTTTATGAGGCTGTAGCTACTTTTAATAAGAGGAACATAGTGAAATGTAAACTTTTGAAAGAAATGGGAATTTCTCGTGGCACAAGTTGTTTAGACACAATGAAAAAATAAACTGATGAACGGAGAATTGCAAAAGCTGAAAAGGCGATTCAAGAAATTGAAACAAACGTTTCGCCAGAAGGCCCGCCTAGCCAAAAAGAAGTAGGAGGACATTTAGCAAGAGCAAGAGGACCCAGAATATCCTTCATATGGAGCTCGGATGCATTGAGGTAAGATTTGCTGCATTAATTATCTCAATGTTACTTTTCAGTGAGTTTCCTGAAAAAAATATGTTTTCAACATATAGCTATAGTTTTCTTATGGACCATAGCGGATATCTTCATGATATTTTTGTTGTTTTGTTCCTCATATTTAGCTCTATATTTTGAGCAGAGGGATTTCTAAAATTCCTATAATTTTGAAAAATCTATATTATTTTACAATTTATTTTTGTAGTTTTTTTAGAGCAATTGTTTAACAAACAAAATTTTTATCTAAACATTTTTTTAAAAAACCCTCTGCTTAAAATGTTACTTACTTTGCGCATTTTACAATAAAGAAAAATTAAGCTTATATCTGTTGTAGTTTCTGAGATAATACCTAAAGTTGTGCAAATTAACATGGGGAAAGCAAGGTCATCCGACTCCCCTTAAGAATGCAGCCCGCTACTAAAAATTCGCTGATTTCAGGCCGATGGTTCTGGGGATACCGCCAGAGCCGTGAGGCTGCTGTGCTAACCGGGCCTCGTCCGGTATTCGGGCGCTAGCCAAAAACGCATGCTTCTCATTTTTCGGCCAAGGGAGAGAGAAAGTGCATTTCAATCAAGAAGGGAATAAAAGCATTATATCACGATCCTCCGCCCGGTGGCTGAGTGGTCTGAGGCGCTGGGTTCAGACTTTTCGTTCGAGGTGAGTCCTGGTTCGAGTCACCGTTGTCTGTCCCTTCCCTAGAACCATTGGCCCTAAATTAGCGACTGGAGATTACAGCCCTCAGTTGCTCAGACGAAAGAAAAGAAAAAAAAAACCTCATGTGGCTATTCCGACATGCTCCATTAACCCATTTTGTTGCGAGATTAAAAAAGAGGTTGGGGGGTGGTGGGGTAACAAATCAGCCTTTTTTGCATAAGAATTACGTTGGAGCACGTCTGGGATTTTTTCTGACGTAGGCGTTGAACACACCAGATGCTACAGCGTATATCAAGGAGACACAGAAAAAGGGAGAAAAAATTAGAGAAGAATAAGGACAACGACAGCAAACGATGTTTACTTCTGACATTTTCATCTCAAACCCCGGTAATGTCATTACGAGTGCGTAGTGCTCAACTCTCCATCTTTCACATCCCGATATCGACTGGTTGTCGCTGCCAATATCCCAGAAGCAGGTGTTGCCCATGAGGTCACCAAAGTCACATGAACGAAACGGACTAAAATTATTTCCAAAGCTCTGCCAGCAAACGCATACACGACTAGAGGGAGTGGAGTGAAAGTAACAAGATATCAGGGAGCTAGGAATGAGCTAGTTTGGAGCAGCCCGGCTGTTTCTTTTATCGCGATTTTGTACGTTTCTGAGTTGCTGAATCGTCTAAAACAGAGTCTGCTGCCAAGATTCGGATGACGACTGGGTGTCATTTTTTTCACTTCGGGTTTCTTCTTCTTTTTTTAATCTTCTGATTCTCGTAAAAGATTTTTGGCACCTCTACGCCTCCGACAATGAAAAAAAAACGAAAAACTGTTATAAAAGTGTGTTTGTAGGTGACTCGGGCAGAAAACACGCATAAAACCCCACGAGAAAGTAACAGAAGGAATGTGTTTACTGTTTCATCGATATAAAGGGTGAACAAGCATTGTAATCGCACAAGAAAAATCATATAGAATTTATATATTTCTTATACAGATCTCTAACAACAATGGCAAAACTTCCATTGCTTAAGTCTTAGGAAAAGCGTCACAAATTTTCTAATTTCATCTTGCCATCAGTTGGTACTTACTTAGTCCGTGAATTCTTGGCCAAAATCCTCGATTTGGAGACTGAGATGCTGACGTTTGCGCATTCTCTGTTGAAACTTCGACAAGTATTTCCCTTTCGTCATTGCACGGCATTCATGCTAACGAACTGACACGCTCAGATCAGATCAGATCATATGTAGATGATTTTAGGAAGACAGTGTCTGGCCCAAGGTCTTAAACAGCCCTTGGAAATAGGGAGCTAGGAGATTTGGGCTAGGGTGCCCTATTGGAAAGTGACACGAAAGCGAGGGAGAAAGGGGGAGGAAGACGCCCTAATTTATTACCGGGGGTCCAGTACCCGGTGTCCGACGACTTAGCGTGTGCATTCGAAGCACGGCAGATATTTAGTGGTTGGAGCGTTCGTACCTGCCTGGGATCGAACCTGAGGTTTCTCCGTAGCATTCACGAACGTTGGCCACTAGGCCATCCGCGATCACTCACAGTCCCAGATCAGATCAGATAATTTGCAGAGGATTTTAGGAAGGGAGGGTGACCCCAGGTCTTAAACAACCCTTAGAAATAGGAAACTCTGAGATTTGGGCTAGAGTGCCCGATAGGAAAGTGACACGGAAGCGTGGTAGAAAGGGGGAGGAAGACGTCCTTATTTATAACCGGGGGGCCAGTACCCGGTGCCTGACGGCTTAAAGTGCCCATCCGACGCACATTTTGTGGCTCCAGCTTTCGTACCTGCATGGGATCGAACGCGAGGTCTTCTCCGTGGCAGTCACGAACGTTGACCACTAGGGCAACCGCGGCCCATTGACATGCCCAGTCTGTGCAGTCAATATATATTCTGTGCTTGACTGTGACGTCCCTGCTACGTGCTTTGAGACGTGTCCAGAGAAGACCTCGCGTTCGATCCCAGGCAGGGGTGGTCATATTGATTTTGCTCATGAGTGTATTTAGGCTCAATTTATAATCCTTGGTGAAATGGGCTGTTGGATGGGTGCTCTCCAGCACCCTTTAGATTTTTTTTTGCCAAGGCAATGGCAAAGTTCAAAACATGGTGAAAAAAAAAGTCAGCAAGGCCTGTGGAACTAATTTTCGAAATAAACTACGAACTGAGTAGTCACATGCAAATTTAATTCACATATACGCGAAACAGAGCTCAAGAATTTAGTCCTTTAACCGGTTGGAACGAATTAACTCGTGGTTAACAAAAATGGGGCAAAATCCGCTCAAACGAATATATTCGTTGCCTGAGAACTCGGCAAAACGTGACTGCAACGAGTGAACCAGCGCAGCAAAAGAAAATCATTTTCTTTTGCTGTAGGAGAACTTTTCACAAATTGAACATTTTTCATCGTGATTTTTCAAAGCACCAAAATGCTTTGTAACTTGATTTTTTTTAAACTGACACTGACTTTCAGTTATCTTTAAAAAAGGTGAAATGTAATTTTTTATAGTATTACTTCACACACACACACACATCTCCTAAATTATAAAATTTACTCTTGATAGCTATAATAACTTTTGCCTTAAGTTGTCCAAAGTCTGATGCATAGACATCGAACAATCATCTGTACAATAAGTTAAGTATCCGGTTTCATACAGTAAAGCAATTTATAATAAATAGCTGGTGCACAAAATAAGGGAGAGGAGAAGGAATATCCTGTGTCACAATAAACAAAAATAATGCGATATGCTATGCGCAATATCCGATCTCGCTACGGAACTTCAAAATTCGACAGACGATTAAAATTTAAAAGTTAATCAAACCTCAAGTATTCTCACCAATCGCTCCTATTACTGGTAATTTCTCGTCATACGGATACGGAAAAAGTGAGACCGGAGTTTTTCCGTTAATATACAAAAGAAATTGCGGAAAGGTTTCTGAAAATTCAGAATTTTCCGCTAACACATCTCTAAAACGGTAATTACCATCAATATAAGAAAGAGACTGCGGAAAGGTTTCTCAAAAATCAGAATTTTCCCGTGGTACGAAAAATCCGTGAAATTCAGGTTTCTTTCTGTCATTTGACAGAAAGTCTTGTATCAGAAATATGCTTCGTTAATTCACGAAAGAAATGACGCAAAGTGGGTCGTGAATTTAATTTTTTTTTACAGTGTAGAAAGAAGCATATCACATGCATACTGAACTTACAGTACTATTTTCTGAAATCATAATTGGCCGCCCCGGTGTCTCAGTCGTCTAAGCGACGGCTTCTGACTGATCAGTCGCATTTTTTCGAGCTCCTGCCAGTATTAGAAGTTTCGTGTGAAGTTTGTGGTTTTTTTTGCGTTTGTTCTTTGACAGTTCGTGTGTTATTACCTGAGTTCCTTCCTCGCAAGTAGTGAGGCGTACAAGCTGTACGTGCTTATTTTTTCGTTTTTTGCCTGTTCTTGAGTGTTGCAAGCTGCAACGCTCGAGCCGCGAGGGTTAGTAGCCGGGCTGGCTACTACCTCCACCAGCATGAGTGCCATATACCCGTCTATATCTCCTTCCTCTGCGCTTTCTTCGTCGTCTGTATCTTCCGTGACCACCATGAATGGTGTTCAGTCAAATAGTGTTGTGGTTTCGTCGCCAACTGTACCGCTGGTTACAAATTTGCCGGAGGCTGGGTCAGAGGTACCCAGCTCTTCTATTCCTGTGTCTCGTTCGTTCGCCGCGGCTGTGAGTGCGACTTCTACTTTACATAGTGCTTCTGTGTCTTCGCGACCAGAGTTTACACGTGTTGCTTCCGCTTTAAGGATAACATTACCACTCGACTCTCCTCAAGGTAAGGAACTTTCGTCTGCCTTACTTTTAAGTGTATTTGTTCCTGCTCTGCGCGACACCCCCTCCCCCAATATTTAAATGCTATTTCTAAAGTTGTACCCGGAGAAAGCATTGTGTCTATTATCCGCTTGGGAGGGGGTGTTGTCGTGCACTTCACTCATCAACAGGCAGTGGACAAAATCCTTGCTTTTGGCTTGGACATTGGTTCCGTACATCTCCAACCAGTTGCAGCAGCTCAAAGACCAGTGACTGTCACCTTGTCTCCAGTACCCACAGCTGTGCCTGACTCGGTATTAATTGATGCCCTTAACACCATGGGGCGAGTGGTTGGTACCACAAAGTACCTCCCAGCTGCTGCTCGCGACTCCCCCTGAAACATGTTCAGGACGGTCGTCGTCAATACAGAGTCATCTTTCCAACCCCACAAGCAATAGTTAACCGGCCAACCACCCTGGAACTCATAACTGAAACCCGGACCTACATTTTCAATCTGTTTGCTGGCGTTCAGTGCTTCCGATGCAAGGGTGAAGGTCACCTTGCATCGGCATGCCCACATTCCACAGCTGCTACTGTTCCAACTCAATCACTTGATGCTGCTGTTCCAGCGGGGACTCTGCCCACCGCTCCGGATTCTTCCCCCACCCTCCCCACTCAATCTGTTCCAGCTGCCGATCCTGGTTCCACCTCTGTCGTATCACCTCCAGTGGTCCGTGTTGCTTCGGCATCCACTGACCTGCAGGAATTTCCCCCGTTGCCAGCGTCTGAAGGGGCCTCCACCCCCAAGGTTCAGCGGACCAAGAGGCAAAACTCCCCTGGCTCAGCGAACCGTCGTGCGAGTTCCTCGGACCGCCAGAAATCCAGGAAGACGGCTACATCCTCGTCACCTTCACCTGGACCGGCTCCTGTTACTTCTTCAGTTTCCATCTACAACCGTTTTACCTGTTTGCCGAACGATGATTCCATGGACGTTACCGATCCCGATTCTGAAGAAACTTTATTTGCTGAATCTGATGACGACTCTCCTGCCCCCTCTCTGGTTGACATCACCTCTATGTTTGCTGACATTGAGGTGCCCTTAACTCCCCTCTCATTCACAGATCTGTATGCCTTGATTGCTCGCCCCAGACGGGCGAAATTGATTACTCTCCCTTGTATAGCAAGTAAACTCTCTCACCTTCCGGAGATGCTAACCCAACTGACGTTCCTGCATGAGTTCTTATTAAATGTTGATCTGCCATCCGGGACAGAGCAGTACGCTCGCCGGTTGGCGTATTTACTTAAAGTTTTGAAGGCAGAACTGGAAGGTTGGATGCAGCCGCCCCAGTGATGCCTTCCCTAAATGTGCTCTGCTTTAACTGTAGAGGCCTTGCGTCTTCAGCCGCGAATGCTTTGGTCTTCGAGGACGTTCGTTTCCTGAGGACAGATATCCTCCTCTTCCAGGAGACGAACTGTTCCTTGGCGACCGGGTATTCCTGCTGGAGACGCTGGCCCTACGCTTTTTATCACAACTACCGGACGCACATTGGGTCCGGTACAGCGATTGCATTCCGTACTCGGTTTCATTCTCTTCTTTCAGATATCGTTGAGTCACAGAGTCTGCTGGGCTCCTTTCAAGGTATCTCCTTTAGTTATCTTTCCCGTCGTTTTCATGTTTTCAATTTGCATATGCCACAATCATCGGTTGATGCTGATGCTCTTCTTTCGCATTTGATTTCCCTTCTTTCCCAAATTCCTCCTTCTGAAATCGTTCTTATTGGTGGTGACTTCAACTGCACTCTCCAACCGGGTCTTGACCGTGATGGTTCCGGGGAGAGTCGCCTTAACCTTTCCTCCCAACTGTCTCAACTAGTTAGTAATTTTTGTCTCATTGACGCATTTCGTACCATCCACCCTCTGTCCCGTGAATTCACATGGTTTCCTCCGGCCGCCTTAGCGCATGCTGCGGCTCGTCTCGACCGGTTTTATGTTTCTAGTTTCCTCCACTCCTCCCTTGTTGAAGTAACCCATCATCCTTCTGTTTCCTCCGACCATCGTCCTGTTCTTCTGGAAATATTTTTGTCCTCTTTCTCTGTCCCCCTCCCCGGTTTGGTCTCTCGATGATTTTCTCCTTTCCGATCCCACGTTTCAGGCCGAAGTTCGTTCGATTATTTCTTCATCCATTTCTGAACTTCCTCTCACGGTTGACCCAGCAGCTCTGTGGCTTTCCACCAAACTTTCTATCCTATCGTTTGCACGTCAGTTCTCTTTTTCGTCCCGTTTTCACCGCTTTCATGATTTAACTATTCTTCACCGTAAACTACAGTTCCTTTCTCCTTCAGATCCATCGTTTGCAGCTCTTCAATCACAACTTCATAGCATTCTATCTTCCTTTGCTTCTTCGTCTCTTACCCGGTTAAAGTTTTCCAAGTTACATTTTCATGATGACCCGTTTCAACACCTTCGACATCTTGAATCCCACCGTGCTCTGAGTTCCAACATTTCTTTTCTCTCGCTTCCAGATGGCTCAACTGTTTCTGATCCAGTGCAGATCTGTGATCGAACTTTTCAGTATTTCACTGATCGGTTTCGATTGCGGGTCCTGCCGCCTGCAGAGAATTCTCCATTATTATCACATCTTCCTCAGGTCCCGTCTTTTTTTCCCCCTCCTTGGTTTCACCGATCTCTCCCTCGGAGGTTCGTTTTGCCATTTCTAGTCTGAATGACCGCTCCGCCCCTGGGGCTGACGGTCTTCCACTTTCTTTTATAAAACCTTTCTTCCTGCTCTGCTTCCTCTTCTCGTTGCTTGTTTCAACTCGATCTTTTCTTCTTCGACTTTCGTTTCTTCTGACTTTGCTTTTGCTCTTCTCCGCCTAATTCCTAAAACTGGTAATCTTGGTCTTCTATCTAACTGGCGCCCCATCTCGATTCTTAACACCGACTACAAGATCTTTGCAAAAATTCTGGCTCTTCGCCTTAACCCTGTTCTACAATTTATTATTCATCCTGACCAAACTTATACGATCCCTTCCCGTTCGATTGCAACTAACATCACTACCATCCGTGATTTACACTCTCTTGCTTCCCGTCTTTCTGAACCTCTTGCTATTTTTAACCTAGATCAGAAACAAGCATTCGATTCTGTCCATCATTCTTATCTTTTCTCTGTTCTTCGTCACTTTGGCTTTCCTTCCCTTTTCTGTCAGGCACTTTCCAATCTATATTCCCATTCTTACTTTCGTGTTCGGACCTCTTCTTTTATGACTGCTGCTATTCCTTTTGCAAGCGGTATCCGGCAGGGTTGTCCCCTGTCGGGTCAACTGTTTGCCCTCACGTTTGAACCACTTCTTATTTCCCTTCGATCTCGTTTGCTGGCAGGCATTCCGCGTGGTGTGGCCTCCACACGGCACCATCGCGTGGTTTTGTCGGCCTATGCGGACGACCTTACTCTTTTTTTACGTTCCCAACAGGCTTTTGGTGTTGTTTTATCTACCTATACTGAGTATGCTTCAATTTCAGGTGCGGCCCTTAATACCTCTAAATCTGTTGGCTTGTGGGCTGGCTCGTGGTCGTCCCGCGGCGACCGCCCTTGGGGTGCCCGGTGGTCGACCACGGTCATCAAACTTCTTGGAGTGTTCATCGGGAACCCGGTGGCGGTTGCTGCCGCCACTTGGTCCCCTTTGGTGCAGGACATGAATCGACGCCTTGCCCCTTTTCGCCGTTTGAAACCGTTTCTTTCTTTTTTTAGCAGGTCGCATCTTCTTTCCGCTTTTCTTCTTCCGGCCCTTTCTCATACTTGGTTTGCTCATTTCCCTCCTCCCCTCTTTCTTCGTCACGTTCAATGTCTTTTTACAAATTTTATTTGGGATGTCGTACATTGGGTTCATCGATCCACGCTTGTCCTTCCGGTTTCTTTTGGTGGTCTTGCCCTTCCGGATTTGTCCCTTAAATCGAACGCTTTCCATCTCCAACATTTTTTGAGGATTTTTTCCTTCCTTGCGGTTCTTCGATTACTATAATTGACACTTTGCTCTTTCCACGAAGTCCTTTTCTTTCTTTAGCTACTTTTATCCGCATGGACCTCTTTCCACTCATTCCCAATCACTTTCCCGCTACTTACCGTACCGTTTTCTCCCTCTGGCACTCCTTATGTCCAGTCCGCCTCCCCCCAGCTTCGACTAACGATCTCCTTGCGGAACCACTTTTCTTCTCCTCTGCCCTTCGTTCTCCAAATTCTCAGTACCTGAACTTCTCCACTTGGTTTGCAAGTGGCGTCGTTCAGGTTTCTCAACTTTTTGATTCTTCTCTTCACTGGAAATCTTTTGATCGCCTTTCCCCTCTGTTACTTGATACCCCTCAGCATCGTGCACAGTTCTGTCTTATTCAATCCTGTCTTATTCGTCTTTATCCTTTACTTGTCAATTCTATTGGCCTCATTCAGTCTTCCGCCCCGTCGCTCAGTCTTCCCTTTCTTCTCTACTTAAACGATTCTCCATTTTTACCCCATCAAGTTACAGCCAAGTTTCTTTATTCGCATTTTCTTACCAATATCACAGCTCCATTAGCAATTCCTTCTGTTTCAGCTACAGATCTTCCAGGTACATGGAGTGATCCATCGACTTCCCTGGCTTCCCCGAAAGCCCGGGACATTCATTGGCTGCACCTACACCGTCGGTTGCTCACTCCGCGTACCCTTCATCGTTTTCGTCATTTGGC
Organism: Macrothele yani; assembly: GCA_039090855.1. Classification (NCBI taxonomy): domain Eukaryota; kingdom Metazoa; phylum Arthropoda; class Arachnida; order Araneae; family Macrothelidae; genus Macrothele; species Macrothele yani. Next base: position 136,231,792 of record CM077025.1, read on the forward strand.
TTCCCCGCTTTGCTTCTTTTGTTCTACACTTGGTGATGTGTCACATTCCTATGATTCTTGTCTGGTGTTGCAGCCTTTGTTTTCGATTATGTTTTCCCTTCTTTCCAAAGTTTGCCCTTGTCCTCATACAATGTTCCATTTTTATTTCCTCCGACGCCATTCTCCCCTGTAGATGTCCACAGTTCTGTTTGTGCATTCATCATTCTCCAAGCGAAGTTGACGATTTATTTGTTTTACCACTCAAGCGTGGATCGAGCTTCTCTCCGGCGTTATCATCCGGCCCGGGTGTTTTTGTGCAGGAGGTACCGATCATCCATCAGATCGGTCCTCCAACTTGAGTATGACATGGCGCGGGTTCGGCAGGATGTGCCTGCCTTTTTCTCTCTCTGGTCTCCATATTTGTCATGGTTTCATGTTTCTGCAGGCATTATTGCTCTCCTCCCATAGCCAGAGTTTATTATATTTATATATTTTTTTTTATTGGTGTTTTTGTTTAGTGCATAATTTTTGTACATACCGTAGATCTGTGTCAGTGGGTTAGTGTCTCCTTTAGTTTATCTTCTTGTTGCTTTCCGTGCACACACATTCCCGTTAATTTGTTGTCGGTAGCGTTTACTGACTTTTTCTTTTCTTTTATTTTATTTTCCGTCGGCCTCAAGCCGTTGGTCGACAAACTTTTTTGTGTGCCGGCTAAGCGTTTTGGTATTTTCTGTTTATTGTTTACTGTTACCAAGGTGTTTTATGTTGTTTTGTTGATGTTGATTGCATTTTTGCTGTGGCATGCACATTGTCTGATGTGTTTTTGTTTTGTTTTTTGTTGCTCAAGTGTCGGCTTTTTTTCTAGTTTGCTTTTGGTGTCGTTCACCTATTTTATATTTATTACTCGTCGGTTTCACACAGTTTACTGTCGCACGGTTTTGTGTTTAATGTTGTGGTTGTTTTTATTTTTTTGTTTTAATTTTTTTTTCTTGCTGAACGGGTACTGCTGGCGCGTGGTACCGAGGGTTTTTTTTGTGTGTTGGTTCTGAACCTTACCGACGTGTTTCTTGATTTTGTTTGTGTAATCGGTGTTTATTTTTGTGGTTAGTGCTGTGCATACAGTGCGAATTCACTGTTTCGACCCGAGTTTATTTGGTGGTGATGCTTGTCTGCAAGTTTAACTCCTGTGTTCTTTTTCACAAAGTTTTTCATGGTGTTATTTGTGTATTGTGCATTCTTTATTGTGTTCATGGTGCTATTTGTATATTGTGCATTGTGTGTTAATTTCTTGGTGTTATTTGAATATTGTGCTTTGTGTGTTGTGTTAATGGTACGGGGTGTTAGTTTCTAGTGGTTGTTTTTTTCTCTGTGTTGCTGTCGGTCTTACTGACCGAGATACGCTTTAAATGTAAATTTTTGTTGTTCGTCGGCTTACAGCCATTTGTCAACGCATTTCTCCGAACTACCAGGTTTTGTTTTTTTCGGCTGCAGCTTGTTGTCGGACCGTGTGTGTGTTTGTTTTTTTTCCCTTGACAGTTTTGACAAACTCGGCTGACTTTTCTTTACCGCCTTGCTTCATTAGTGGTCTGTCCTGTATGTATTGTTTGTTGTGCAACTGTTTTCTTTTTATCTTGCCGTGTGTTATTCTTCAACTTGCTCTGATGTCGTCTGCTTCTTCCTGTAGAGTACTCTGTTTATTGCGATATTGATTGTGTGTTGTTATTGTCGTTGCCGGTGAGTTATTGTGCAATTTTTTTTCCCGGTGAAAATTTGTGTTTGTATGTTGTCTTTTTTTGTAAATAAATGCTCTTTTGAAGTTCTGATGATTCGTCCGACAGGAGTCCGGGTTCGAATCCCAGTAAAGTATGGATGTTGTGTTTGTCTTACGGCCCCGACTCTTTCCCTTCCCTGGAACCAGTGACCCTAAATTAGGGACGGGCGACTGCTTATAGCCCATTGAGTTGCTGATGGTGGTCGTTAAACCCCCAATCAAAAAAAATAATAATAATTGTCTAGATTGTCAAACGTATTACAGAACGAAACACAGATTAATTTTTTTTTGATTGGAGGTTTAACGACCACCGTGAGCAGCTCAATAGGCTATAAGCAGTCGCCCGTCCCTAATTTAGGCTCACTGGTTCCAGCGAAGGGAGAGAGCCAGCGCCGTAAGACAAACACAACATCCATGCCCGACCGGGATTCGAACCCGGACCTCTTACTGACGAAGGATCAGAGGCCAGCGCCTTAGACCACTGCGCCACCGGGGCGGCCAGATTAAAATTCAGTTACTGCGTTTAATCCTACATGTACATTGGCAGCACTTAATTTTAAGCTTTGCGCTACGCTCAGATGATATATTTTAAACTAAATTTCCATTCCTCAGTGAAATCTTGCAAAATAAAAAGAAGAAAATATTTTAGTTGTTACAGACCATCTGGCATAATATATAAACAAGAAAAGACACAGCTGTCTCGAATTTACATTATGAGGAATTTAACCTTCTCCTGCGCAGAGACTTGAAGAATTATAACGACGACAGAGCTATTAACATAGTAAACCATGAATGAATATGAGCACAATTTTAAGTTCTCGAGATATTAGATAAGGATGACTGGAAGGAACGCATATCCTAATGGCTTATTCATATTTCTTATCTTCCAAGGCAGATGACCAGGAAAATGCTTTGCGTGTTGCGTGACAGAAAGACCGAAAGGCTAAACAAGAACGCGTGCCAGCCGCGAGCCAAGTTAATATAAAACGCAAACATGCCTACAAATATCTGTTAAGGAAAATTCTGGAAGTCGCGTAGCGACAGAGACATTTCCTCTGAATTAGAAAAGAAAAACAAACAAGAGTAGAGAAAATGAGAATAAAAGGAGTGAAATATAGGCTTCCATTAAATAAAAGCCTCCGAAATACGTGAAAGTGGCGTTTTGAGGAGAAGGGAATTCAAATTATAGTTGCGTGTGGGTTCAGAAAGTGAAATAATTACAATAAAGTCGTGCTTACCATAAAAAATATCACAAGGACATGGATAGGTTTTGCTACTGAGATAAAAGACGCTAGCAGAAAATATTAGTTTGAGCCAAATACTCTCTCTCTCTCTTACTATAGGGAGCATACGAAATCTAAACTGAATTTCTACATCAAATTTAAATACTTAAAACCTGTAAAAAAGGAGAGTAATGGTGTAAACAATAGATCATCCAGCAGATGAAAAAAATTGTGTCGGTTTGTTTCCATGCTGTGTCATTTGTTGAGTCAAAATTTTCGATAAAAAAAATCAGGTTAAATTTCACGCATTAACCCCCCCCAATCTTATGTTTTTCTGGATCTAAGGTTTAAAAACATATTTCTCTGGAACTATTTTAACATAGTAAACCGTCTACATTTGCTTTTAAAGCTCAATTTGTATACCAGTTAAAATTCAGTTACTACGGAAAGCAAAAGACCCGAATGTTCAACGGGTATTTATTTACCTCATTAAATGCTTCCTGTGTCAACATATTCCTGTGCATTTAAACTTTAAAAACGTTTTCTTCGGAAATATTTACTACATGATTTTGCGATAACGTTTGCTTTGGAAACGAAATTTGCATTCTAATTAAAATTAAGTTATAGAAGAAGAAAAATTCTAACATTGAAAAGTTAAAGATAGGCATTGACCTATCTGCAATTTTCCGCGTATTTGCTCACTCTCCCATTTTTGCTTTGGTGCACTTTAGCTTTAAAACCTTCATGTTCTGGGATTATTACTACAAGATTTATCGTTCATGCTTACTTAGAGAGCTTAAATCACACTTCAATAAAAACTCGTTTACTATAGGAGAGCGGAAAATCCAAAGATCTCCATAGGTCTATGATGGCAAGACTAAGATATCAACATCACTGACTGTACATATACAGTATATATCAAAAAATGCATCCTTCCAGTTCTGACTTATGAATCAGAGATATGGACCTTAACTACACAGTAAAAAATTGCAGGATCATGCAGCTGAGCGACCAGTCAATAAACCGTAATTTTACAGTACCGTACCGTAATGTTCGTTAACAATCTAATGACCGGGAAATAAAAACATGTTACGTACAGAGGTGTTGCCAGTCGATTGATTGCACGTGAAAAAACAGGTATATAACCACTTTACGAAGAACGTTGCCAGATTGTTAAGGTTAAAGTACAGTAACAGTTCAAACAGTTTAAACGCTGTGAACATGTAGTTTATCTACCGAAAATTTATGGTTGACCGGAGGTGGCATGCTTACGATACGTAAACCGTCTTAAGGTGGACGTCTAGTGATTTTGCTTCCTATACTTCCAATGGGCAAACATCTGTACACATTTTCTTCAGAATTAATGCATTCCTAAGGATGAAAATTTGAGCATCGATTAAAATAATTTCATATTATATACTTAATATTTTCTAAAACATAACCATAATTATATTAAAAATCAATAACTTTTCCTTTGGTGGTGCTGAAACCAGAAAAAAAGATGGTGCGACCTGTACTTTGATGACGTCAGTAGACAAACAAAGGTTGAATTGCTTAATTATGGTTATGTTTTAGAAAATATTAAGCATTCCAAGTTGTAATATGAAGTTATTTTAATCGATGTTCAAATTTTCATCCTTGGGAGCGCATTACTTGTGAAGAAAATGTGTACAGAAGTTCGCCCATTGGAAGTATAGGAAGCAAAATTACTAGACGTCCATTTTAATCCGGCTGAAACACTGACTATTCACGGCAATGTTTTACAGTGTAAAAAGACATCCAGAGGTTGCAAACTTCTGACAGAAGCATTAAGTGCGTGTGGTACAACCAGAAAGGGTAGGAAGAGGAACTCGTGGAACAGGAAAATGACAAGAGTTGATGACATCATAATCAAGGTAAAAGCCTTAAAATGGATAAAGAAATTTAATGGGCTGGAAATATTTCTAGAAGTACTGACCACTGTTGGACAACTGAAATACTAGACTCTTTTCCAAGGGACAGGAAAAGACCCAGAAGAAGACAGTGCGGGAGGTGGGTTGATGTAATCCATAAGCATATCGGAGTGACATGGAGAAGACTGGTTTAAGACAGACCGTTGTAGAGCAGCTTGGGGAAATTCCCAATGGGGTTGAGATCTGGAGATTGTGGGGGCCACCTAAGAAAAGTAAACTCCCTCGCATGTTCCTGAAACCAATCCTGTACAATACGAGCACTATGGCAGGACGCATTATCTTGTTGAAAGTAGCCATCGCCATTGGGATAAACCATCCACATGACATTATGAACTTAGTCCGCAACGATGTTTTGATATGATGTGCCAGTCAGGTGTTGATCAACACGAAATAAAGGGCCCAAAACATCCCATGAAAATATTCCCCAAACCATAACGTTGCCTCCACCAGCTTGAAGGGTTGTAGCAATGCATTTGGGGTCCATGCTTTCGTGCTGTCTCCGCCAAATTCTCACTAGCTCATCGGCATGGAACAACTGAAAACGTGATTTATCGGACCACATAACTTGTTTCCAATTATCGACTGTCCAATCCTCGTGCTCCTGTGTGAACTGGAGACGTTTCCTCTTGCTAACTGCAGACAGCAAAGGTGTTCGAACAGGCCTTCGGCTGCCATATCCAATCCGATGCAGTGTACGGCGAACAGTGCGTGCAGAGGTCATTTGAGGGGATCCTTGATCAAGACTGTCTGTAATTTGCTGCACTGGTGCCGTTCTGTTGTCTGTTACCAGTCTGGACACTCTCCGTTCCGCCCGAGCAGTCACTAGTCGATGACGACCACACGTTGCACGTAGAGACCCAGTTTTTCGACTGACAGTCCAGTCTTTAAACACTTTAACAACAGCTACTCTGGAACATTTCACGAATGCGGCGGTTTCGGTGATACTCGCTCTATGGCTCCGAGCTCCTACAATCATCCCACGTTGAAAGTCCGTCAAATCGCATTTTTTACCCATCTCGTCACCCAAAAATCTCTTCTACTACTGTCGCAAGCACGAAGTTTTCCCTTTTTATACTAGCCTCGTCCTCTGGCGGCAACAGCGGGCAGCCATAGCTCATTTGCTTAAAACTGTCAGGTGGTCATAATAAAGTGGCCACTCAGTGTATAAACAGTGTTTAACGAACACCATGAACAACGCTAGGCCTATAAAGTTATCCCCGTTCCTAATTTTGGGGCACTAGCTCCAAGAAAGGGCCAGAGCCAGCATCACCCTGTTAACACACCATCTATGCATCATACAGGATTTGAATCGGGTCAACCCACGCCTCAGACCACTTGGCTACCGTCAGAAGTAATATCCATAGATTTTTTACTCAAAAAACGTTTGCACTCGTAGATATCAGTTCACAAAAGCTTATGACTAAAGACGCAGAATATAGGCTCTGTTTCGGCGCTCTTCCGCCAAATATAGCTCGTAATTCAGTTCATTTTTTCTTAACAAACAACTACAAACCTCTTTTGTATATCACCAACCTTTCCCATTTCATTGCTGGGTGAAGGTATCGCGAAGTCTCGACCACAACTCACTGTCTGCAGCAATTCTCCTTCCAATTCACTCCAGCATGCTTTCGAATTTCATCCCCACGTGGCCTAGTTCTAGGTCATTTCGTCCCTTGTCATGCATTTTAGCAATTTTTTTGTTTGAGGGTTTAACAACCACCGTGAACAACTCAGTGGGCTATAAGCAGTCGTTCGTTTCTAATTTAGGGCCATCGGATCCAGGGAAGAGGGAGAGCCAGTGTCATAAGTCAACTCAGCGTTCATGCCTCACCATGATTCGAACCCAGACCCACTTCGCACAGATGTTAAGAACCCAACTCTGAGACTGCTGCTTCACCGGAACAGCCATTTCGGTACTTCATTTATCCAGTGTTTATAAGTTTTTAGAGCAATATACCCAACCCATTACCACTTGAAGGACTTGAATCTCATTATAATGTCACCAACACTTGTTATTTTGTTGAATTAAGAGATCCTTTTTCTATCTTTGTTGGTAACACAAAGTCCGCATCTCTCCATGATTCTTTAAATTGTCAGCAGGCTTTTTTTCATATACACTATATTGACAAAAGTCACCGCACGCCCCTTCAAAAGCAAATGAACGGTTTCGCTGCGATGTTAACATGCGCGGTACAGCTGCAAACGGCATAAAAACAAGCCTGCTGCTGACCGCGATCATATCGCACTGTAAGGTGGAGTGAAAATGTGGCGGCGGGAGAGAACTGACTTTGAGAAAGGAAAGATTGCTGGATGTTATATTAGTGGGTTCTCCACAAGAGAAACTGAGAGGCATTTAAACATACCCAATTCAACTGTTTTGATGTACTGAATAAGTGGAAGACACATGGCGTGTCTGAAGCAGCAAAACGTACCGGCAGAACAAAGAAAATCAGTGATAGAGGACGTCGAAACCTCAGGAGACTCGTTACAGCAAATCGACGGAGTACTGCACAAGACCTCAGTGTACAGGTGAGCAAAAATGCTGGAACCTTGGTATGTGCACTTACCACTGGCAGAGAACTTCATTCCATGGGTTACCGTGGTCGTGCGGCTGCTCATAAGCCTTTCATCTCCACTCGGAATGCTACTCGTCGTTTAGCATGGTGTAAAGAACATTTATCATGGACTGTAGATCAATGGAAACGCTGGTCGTATGAATTATTGAATCCAGATACACGATCCATCAGTCTGATCAGCGTATGTGGGTATGTCGGCAGCCGTGGGAACGCTATTTACCGCAGTGCACTGTTCCTACGGTCAAGTTTGGAACTGGCAGTGTACTCGTGTGGGGGTGTTTTTTGTGGTATAGTCCCGGCCCATCGGTTATCGGGGACAAACCTGTTAACAAGCACGTCTACTTCGATATTCTAGATAATTATGCCCTACCAACTCTGTGGCAATACTATGGAACCTAGTCTTGTTAATACCAGCTGAATAATGCACAGAGCCATAAAGCAAGGACTTACGGCGTGGTTTGACGATAATTCCCTGTCGTGTGTGAGCTGGGCAGCACAGATCCCTGATCCTAATCTCATTGAACACCTATGGGATGAATTAGAGCGCCGTATAAGAAGTTTGAAACCAAGGCCTACTACTAAGCAACAGTTAGCGGCAGCATTATGTACTAAATGGAAGCGCATACCTATTGCTGTGTTCCAAAACCTTGTCGAAAGCATGTCTCGAAGGGTCAGTGCATGCGCTAAGGCAAAAGGTGGAACGACACCGTACTAATGTATGTCAATAAATGCTATGTTGTGTTTCTCTTCTAGGTGTCCGGTGACTTTTGTCAACAGTTTATACAGTATATCTTCAGCGAGAATACTAAACGTAAAAAAAAAAAAAAGATTGAATACCTTAGCGCACGAAGAAACATCCATTTCTTTTATCTAAATATTAAACCAACCAATACCATTGTTAGAAACTTTACCAGTCCAGAGCATTTGTTTTAGAATCGTAATAGAGAGCTACGATGAAATTCAAGCGTGCTCAAAAATTTTAAACTGATGATAGATGAGATAATCCATGTTAATGCATTCTTCTGCTGCCTTATGTTTTAAAGATTAGATATTTTTGGCATACAAACAATGAAACGGTGGTTTCAGCTAAATGTGGAATAAAATATTCTCGCTGAAGGATCTGTTTACAGCACACACACACACACACACACACACACACACACACACACACACACACACACACACACACAAAGAAACTCAGTAGAAATGTATTGAATGAATTTTAGAAAAATGAGGATACGCTAAAGAGAATATCAATCTTCATTCTAAAATGATGAAATATTTTAGCAGTTATTAAAACAGAAATTTAATGCATACGTCTCAGCCATTTCCCTATAGAGGAAGTACGATTTTAGTTCCGAAAGACAAATATGACAATATGTGCTTTGTTCATCATTTTTGTTTTAAGCTTGGAGCCAGAACACGAACAAAAGCGGACATTAAATAGTAGGATCAACAAGCACGACAGTTTTCTCAAAACAGGATTAAAATTCCGAGTTTCTTAGAATAGTTTATAGTCCACAAATAAATTTGGCTAATGGAGATATCGGAACCACAGAAAAGATATAAACGACAGTTCATTAAAAAATGAAGTTCTTACACTGATCCTTTTATGAGCACACTTGCAGAAAGTACGCCCCTCTTGAGTGTAACATAGTAATGTACCTAAGTAGAAATATTGTGCAGTCTGAATGCGCATTCGCATATTGCATACACGGTGTGGAAGTACAAAATGGCGATTAGGCTGGAATGCTGATCTCACGAGGAAATCCGAGGTGTTATTTGATTTTTATGGCAAAGAAAGGTTTCGCTGGTAGATATCCATTCACAGCTTATACACTATATTGACAAAAGTAACAGGACACCTGGAAGAGAAACACGACATACCATTTACTGACATACATTAGCACGGTGTTAGTCCACCTCTGTCCTTAATGCATGCACTGATCCTTCGAGACATGCTCTCGACAAGGTTTCGAAACACAGCGATAGGTATGCGCTTCCATTCAGTACATAATGCTGCCGCTAACTGTTGCTTAGTAATAGGCCTTGGTTTCAAACTTCTTATACTTCGCTCTAATCCATCCCATAAGTGCTCTATGGGATTAAGATCAGGAATCTGTGCTGACCAGTCCACACAACGGAATTATCGTCAAACAACGCCGTAACAGTCCTTGCTTTATGGCTCGGTGCATTGTCCTGCTGGTTCCATAGTATTGCCACAGAGTTGGTAGGGCATATTTGTCCAGAATATCGAGGTAGACGTGCTGGTTAACAGGTTTGTCCACGATAACCAATGGGCCGGGACCATAATACGAAAAACACCCGCACGCGAGTACACTGCCAGCTCAAAACTTGACCGTAGGCAAAGTACACTGTGGTAAATAGCGTTCCTCCGGCTGCCGCCATACCCACACACGGCCATGAGACTGATGGATCGTGTATCTGGGTTCATCAGTCCATAGGAGCTGTTTCCATTGATCTGCGGCCCACGATAAATGTTCCTTTACACCATGCTAAAGGACGAGTAACATTCCTAGTGAAAATGCAAGGCTTATGAGCAGCCGCACGACCACGGTAACCCATGGAGTGAAGTTTTCTGCGAATGGTACGTGTGTCTACCGAGGTTCCAGCATTTTTACTCACCTGTACACTGAAGCCTTGCGCAGTACTCTGTCGATTAGTGGTAACGACTCTCCTGAGGCTTCGACGTCCCCTATCACTGATTTTCTTTGGTCTGCCGGTACGTTTTGCTGATTCAGGCACGCCATGTGTCTTCCACGTATTCACTACATCCAAAGCAGTTGACTTGGGTATGTTTAAACACCTCTCGCTTTCTCTTATGGGCAACCCACTAATATTGTGTAACACCCAACAATCTTTCCTTTCTCAAAGTCAGTTCTCTCCAACCGCGACATTTTCACTCAACCTCAGAGTGCGATATGATCGCGGTCAGCTGCAGGCGTTTTTTATCCGTTTACTGCTGTATCGCTGCATCTTAACAACGCAGCGGATCCGTTCACTTCCTTTTGAAGGGATGTCCGATGACTTTTGTCGGTATAGTGTATGTGAAATGTGTAGCGTCTCTTCAACATACTGCTGAATACCGTGCGGCTCGTGGAGATGGTGTAACCGACAAGAATTTCAGTGGGACATCTTCGATGGGACACTTTTCAGCATTCTCCATACAATCTGGAACTCGCACCAAGAGATTTTTTTTCCCTTTTCCATTGTTATCAGCTGAAATGGGGTCGTTTCATTACAGATGAAAAAGTGAAAATTGATGTGTTCCAGCGACAGGGACAACTATTTTCTGTATATAAAATAAAAAAAGCTCATAACACGTACAGACAAGTGTCTAAATGTTTTTGGTGAGCATGATGAAGTATAGCGTATGAATGAGGACGGGGTCGAAATTATTCGTGTTAAAAACTTGAAGTACTTGAAATACTGTCGTCAAACACGGTTTAAAACAGATGTAGACACATACCCTACATGTTAAAACTCTGTACAACTAAAAAACACTAAATTAAAAGACATGAGATCTTTCGAAGCCGCAGCGGCTTCATCATCAGATGGGAGTGCATTGAAGTATGGTGTGAACAGATCTAAAGAATGTCCGAATGACGTAAAGAACACAAGTGCAAGGCTCACAGCGCCATAGCCGGGAGTGTGACACAGTTATGGTTAATCATGAACAGCCGAATAGAAAACATTGGGAGAATGGCGAAGAGAAGTTGTCATTACATTAATCCAAGTTTGAGGAATAGCTTGGGGCATGTAATCGATACAGCATGAAGTACCGTAACAATGAATAAATAAGCTTTCAGTGAGATGTAGAAATTCTTTCTTGCCTGGTGTAGCTAACATCTTGGCTTCCTTCCAAAGTGGATAATGCGAGTAAAACTGGAAAGTGCAGTTGACATAGCTCCAGTCCTAGTGTTATAAATATGTGTATGTTCTTTGAGCCTTGTCCCCAAGAAACGTGTAGTGGATCCTATATATACAGAGTCTTGTTCTTCTGGACCATAATCTTTTAACGGAATATAATATACTCCAAACTTATGTTCAAGTTCAACAGGGTCCCGATCAGTTTTAATTAATGACATAATGTTTCCAGTTTTGATGCTCAAGTCCAAATTATGCTGTTCACAAGCGTTTTTTAGGATATTAGTGGGTACGAATGGACATTTCGTTTTACATATTCCTATCCAAAGCATTAAATATGCAGGTACAAAAGGCTGGCCATCTAACGTTACTGTTTGATCTACCTGCGGAATATTCTTTTGTCAAATGGTCCAAGGAGAAAAGCAATATTATGTGACGTAATTGCTGAAACAATATTTGCAGAAACAGCTGTACTCCAGGAACGTTTAACAAGATAACGCTTTTCGCTCAAATTTACTGAGAATTACTTAATACATTTCACGAATACGATGGCCTAAATGCACTAAATCTGTTCTCTGTCTCAGATGTTCCTTACATACATGCTATTAACCTTTAAGCGGCCGATGTACCTGGATCAATTGGTGTCCAAAATTTCTCAGATACTCCTTACATATATGCTATTAACCCTTTCAAGCGGCCGATGTACCTGAATCAAATGGCGCCCAAAATTTCTCAGGTGTTCCTTACATACATGCTATTAACCCTTTAAGCGACCGATGTACATGAATCAAATGGTGCCCAAAATTTATCAGATGTTGCTTACATACCCTTTTAAGCGGCCGATGTACCGTTTGATTCAGGTACATCGTCCGCTTACTAACCCTTTAAGCGGCCGATGTACCTGAATCAATTGGTGTCCAAAATTTCCCAGATACTCTTTACATACATGCCTCTTTAAGCGGCCGATGTACCTGAATCAATTGGTGTCCAAAATTTCCCAGATACTCTTTACATACATGCCTCTTTAAGCGGCCGATGTACCTGAAAATCAAATGGTGCCCAAAATTTATCTGGTGTTCCTTACATACATGCTATTAACCCTTTAAGCGGCCGATGTACCTGAATCAATTGATGCCCAAAATTTTCTGCGCTCTCCAAACAGAAGAGTTCACCTGGTTTTACGAAAGCTACGGCAAAAACAATTCTTCCACACTTCTTACCTCAGTAATACTGACAATAAACTTTCCACTGACGTAAAACTTTCGCTTCTGTAATCGGGGCAAAGTTAACCTGACTATGCAGTTAAAGCTACGGAGTGGGTACTTCCACTGCATAATATAGTTCCGGTTTTAAAATACCTGTTCAAGCTTGAACTGAGACCTAAAAAAGCACAAGGGTATATAGATGTTCTAAATGTCGTACGTACGTACATAAAAACAAGTTAGTAAAATCATGCAAGCCTTTGATTATAATACGCTTTCCAACATATCAGAAGTTATTACTCAAGTTATGAGGATAATGGCTGTGGAATAAACCTCGCTCCTGTGCCCTGACCTTTGATCCCATTTCGAAGACATTCAACAGAACCGGTTCGGTATACCTCCGAAATAACATGATAAAGTTTTATCGCAAAGGAAACATTTTTACGGAAGTTATGATGCAGAAGGGCTATGGAATAGATCCCGCTCCTGTGTCCTAACCTTTGACCCCATTTCGCCCATTTTCAATAGACTTTCTCCCCAGGTAGGCCCCTACAACATACTAACATTTCATCCAAATCGAAGGATTTTTACGTAAATTATGACGCATAATGGCGATGGAAGTGATTCCGCTCCTATGTCTTGACCTTTGACCCCATTTCGCCCATTTTGATAGGATTTGTCCCCAGGTGATACCCTACCACATACTAAAATTTAATCGAAATCGAATATTTTTTACGTTAGTTATGACGCATAAGAGCAGTGGAATGGATCCCGCTCCTATCTCCTGACCTTTGACCCCATTTCGTTCACTTTCAATAGGGTTCCTTCCCAGGTGGTCCCCTACCACATACTAAAATTTCATCGAAATCGAAAGATTGTTAAGCGAGTTATCGTGCGGACGGGCATACGCACACAACGCGTGACGTAATGAGGCAGATGAGAATCGCAACCATCTGCTCGAAAGAGTGTGACGTGATAAAACTTTAATAGGATCCACACATAACGCGTGACGTAATGAGACAGGTGGCGTGACCGCGCGCCAACATCTCAATAGCGAGCTTGCAACGTCATAAGATTTCTAATCATGGGTAACATTAATAAAACGACGCCATGACACTGAAAACGTGGTAATTCGGGGTGGTTATTTAACCCACTAAACAGATTTTCCTTAAGTCGAGATCAAGCTAAATCGATTTCTAGTACCAGAAAACGGTAGGTTAACGACTTTCATCAAAATCCTTAGAGCCGTTTCGAAAATAAAATTTTCATAGATACAAGAATTGCTCCTTTAAGGTGGACGTCAAGTAATTTTGCTTCCTATATTTTCAATGGAAAAACTTCTGCACACATTTTCTTCGCAATGAATGCGTTCCCAAGGATGAAAATTTGAACATCGATTAAAATAGCTTCATTTTATAACTTGGAATACTTTATATTTTCTGAAACATAACCATAATTATGCAATCCAACATTTATTTGTCTACTGACTTCATCAAACTAGAGGTCGCACCATCTTTTTCTGGTTTCAACACCACCAAAAGAAACGTTAATGTTTTTAATATAATTATGGTTATGTTTAAGAAAATGTTAAGTATTCCAAGTTATAATATGAAGTTATTTTAATCGATATTCAAATTTCCATCCTTAGGAACACACTAATTGTGAAGGAAATGTGTAGAAACGTTTTTCCATTGGAAATATAGGAAGCAAAATTACTTTACGTCCACCTTAATAGCATGGGATCAGGGCGATGGAATGGATCCCGTTCTTATGTCCTGACCTTTGACCCCATTTGTCCCATTTTCAATAGGGTTCCTCTCCAGGTGGTCCCCTACCACATACTACAATTTCGTGGAAATAGAACCATTTTTACGCACGTTATGACGCATAAGAGCAATGAAATGCATCCCGCTTCTATGTCCTGACCTTTGATCCCACTTCACCTATTTTCAACCGGGTTTGTCCTCAGGCGGTCCCCTACCACATGCTAAACATTCATTGAAATCGAACCATATTTACACAAGTTATGAGGCATAAGGTCAATGGAATGGATCCCGCTCCTATGTCATGACCTTTAATCCCATGTGTCCCATTTTCAATAGGCTTCGTCCCAAGGTTGTCCCCTACCACATACTGAAATTTCATGGAAATCGAACCATTTTCACGTGAGTTATCGTGCCGACAGGCGGACGTTAAAAGCTGGAGCATATACGCTTCTTTAATTCGTACGGTTGGAAAGCGTAAAAAATGAAGATCCCAGTTTCGGTCGCGTTTCTAAAAAATATAAATATTCGAATTTTGGCGACGTCATTGTCATTTCTGTTTTGCTTCATAGAGGTTGGCTATACAGTATACACAGGGGATATTTACTACGAGCGGGAGAGGTGAATTGTGTTAGCCTGAGGGTAAGGTGGGAGATAACATGGCTTAGCGGTCACTAAGCTTGCTCCTTTCTTTGTGCTTACTG
Organism: Macrothele yani; assembly: GCA_039090855.1. Classification (NCBI taxonomy): domain Eukaryota; kingdom Metazoa; phylum Arthropoda; class Arachnida; order Araneae; family Macrothelidae; genus Macrothele; species Macrothele yani. The sequence goes on from CM077025.1 coordinate 136,246,850, forward strand.
ATTTAAAATACTCATTCAGAAATCGTTTGTCTGGTGGTCGGCAAGGTTCAGAAGGTGTGGGGTTTGATAGGGGACATCGTGATGGAAACCGAGAAGTTTCCCTTTGTCTTGCCTTAAGTCACCCTAAGGGGGAAGGATGCACAAGACATATGGTACTCCATTAGTGCGCGGAGAAATACTGAAACACAAAAGATATCTTGTCGGTAAATCGGTTTCACAGCATTAGCAGTGTAGTCAGGTTAGCTTTGCTCCCAGTATAGTCCTTTAATCTCTGCTCCATGAACCAAGGTAGGATAGGGAAAGGCTAGTCCCCCTGCCACAAACATCATGCCACTGAGTAGAAACAAGTGATTCTAACATCTCTGTTTCCTTAGGTCCGTCCCCATTTTCACAGCCTTTTTAGCATATTATCAGTCAGAATGGATAGGTGACATTTATCTACCTAAATGACCACTTGAATAAAAAAGCTAAGGGGGAAATCAACGTTCATCAGATCCTCTGCAGCCACGTTCGGCCCACCTCTTAGAAAGCGAATATATTCCTAAATGACCACTTGAATAAAAAAGCTAAGGGGAAAGCAGCGCTTTCTGATGCGCAGGTTCACTCGTTCCAGCCGCGTTCGGCCCACTTCTTAGACAGCGAATATATTCCTAAATGACCAGTTTGAATAACAAAGCACCGCTCCGGTGGCGCAGTGGTCTAAGCGATGGCCTCTGATCATTCGTCCGAAAGGGGTCTGGGTTCGAATCCCGGTGAGGCATGGATGTTGTGTTTGTCTTACTGCACTGGCTCTCTCCCTTCCCTGGAATCAGTGACCCTAAATTAAGGACGGGCGACTGCTTATAGCCCATTGAGTTGCTCACGGTGGTCCTTAAACCTCCAATCAAAAAAAAAAAAAGAATAACAAAGCTAAGGGAAAAGCAGCGCATTCTGATGCGCAGGTTCATTCGTTCCAGCCGCATTCGGCCCACTTCTTAGACAGCTAATATATTCCTAAATGACCACTTGAATAACAAAGCTAAGGGGAAAGCAACGCTTATCAGATGCGCAGGTTCACTTGTTCCAGCCGCGTTCGGCCCACTTCTTAGACAGCGAATATATTCCTAAATGACCACTTGAATAATAAAGCTAAGGGGAAGCAACGCTTATCAGATGCGAAGGTTCACTTGTTCCAGCCGCGTTCGGCCCACTTCTTAGACAGCGAATATATTCCTAAATGACCACTTTGAATAAGAAAGCTAAGGGGAAAGCAGCGCATTCTGATGCGCAGGTTCACTTGTTCCAGCCGCGTTCGGCCCACTTCTTAGACAGGGAATATATTCCTAAATGACCACTTGAATAACAAATCTAAGGGGAAAGCAACGTTTATCAGATGCGCAGGTTCACTCGTTCCAGCCGCGTTCGGCTCACTTAGATAGCGAATATATTCGTTCGAGTTGGTTTCAGCCCATTTTGGTAACCCCGAGTTAATTCACTCCAGCCAATTTAAGGGTTAAAATGTTTAAAATCAATCAATGTCCGAGGAATTGCAGGTAAGTGGTCCCAATGTTTTACTCAAAACCACGTGAGCTTGCCTCCCTATCCTAGAGAATGCAAAACCTCCATATCCCATATCCTCGAAATTCAAAAAATGTCTTATTCCATATTTCGATGTTTAGAAAGGTCACATTAATTCAACCATTTCTTTTCACCGCTGCTCTTTTTCTTCCGAAACTATTATTCAAACGTTACACACTACAGTAGGTGTGGGCGTGATATCTGTAATATCTGATTAGAGTCATGTGTTTTCATTTTCTTCAAAACATAGATTTATTGAAGGAAAATCATTTAACTTAAATCACTGAATATTTCAAGAAAACTTGAAGTCGAACAGTTATTACGATCCAGAAAAAAAACAGCGCAATAATTTTTTTAGTATCTTCGAGATTAATTTTACGGAAAAGGTAAACCTTGAGATGGGATAATAAAACCAGAATTACAAGCTTCGCAGAGTATTTTCAATTCGTTTTACTTAAACAGTATTGTTGAGACTCTTTTAAACATTTCACTCAGATTCGGAAATCCATAGTTCTGGAACTACTTGGGAATCCTGGATCATTAAACTGAAGTGAAATCCCCAAACTCTTCCTCCCAAACACAGATGGAAGTAGGGAAATAAATTATTAAATCTTGTTTTTCATTGCAAATTGTGTTGTCACGATAATATTTAAAAATGACAAAGAAATGTGAAGTACGAAGCACCACGTGGCCACAGAACTGGCCTTTTAAAAACACTAGTACGATTGAAGTGCTTTAAAACTAGTGCCAGAGATTTTATAAATTTACAAGACCAACAAAACTCACATTTAGAAAGGTTAGTCTTGTTTTGCATAGTTTAATGGAAGTTACACAGCACCTTAATGTTTTCATCAGCCGATAATACCACAAAAACCTCGTTCCAGCTGCACACAGATAAAATAAATCATGTGTAGATATTTTGATGCAATGCATACAAATAAAATATGCCAATTTAATTAAACATAATTGATTTGTTTGCATGGTATGAAAATATGTTACTTTAGTGCGCATATGCTATTCCACCGCTCTGGTATTCAGAAATAATGTTAATCTAACGTGTACTTTTATGTATAAATTTTATTAAACATTACATTTCATGTAGTCGATGTGGCTGCATTTTTGAATAAATTATGTTTAAATACAATCAGTAAACTGCTCTGGCTTGTTATACAGTAATCATGCGTACACCGCCGTTTCAGTTAATTGTGATTAAGTTTTTGATATTCAAAGAGAAATCGCCTGAATATCATCTGTTAATGTTCAGAAAATCATTTTTCTTCTTCAACTGTGTAACGTATACTCTCTTTTTTCTTCCTGCATCTATGTAAATTTAGTTTGTTCTCCTTAGGCAATTTCCAAACTTTACGTTTACATTTTCTCTCTTGCCCGAATGGCATTTTGCAACGACAAACGAGGTCAGAAATTGTGTGACGTATGAAAAAGGATGCGATAAGAAGGTTGTTTTTCAATGTACGTTCGTTGGCTGATTGGTTTGCGAGCTGTGAGGCGGGTTCACGAGCTGTGAAATTGATGACAGTTAATGCTACATATGTTCAAAGCCTGATGTTACGAGCTTTGTTGAAGCGTTTATTGAAAGGTGTTTCGTCATTATTGAAGTGAATTCTAATGTGCTGACGTAAATAAATGGTTAACTGTAAATAGCTCTTTCTTGAAGACTTCTTGAAGAAATATTGCTGTGCCCAGTTAAGGACATTGATTGTTAGGCTATCCAGGGTTTCAATTAAAACGAATCACGCTTCAGGTAACGTTAATGTTCAGGTTAAACTGACATTTTCTCATATAGTTAGTTACACGCTTAAAACCTAAAAACCTGACAACTCATAAGATTTCACTTGGAAATGTTCAAGATTTTGTTAATTTCGGCGAAAACTCATTATCTTCACCAGGATTATTCCAGGGAAATATCTTCTCTTTTGGTATTTTGTTGCGGTGAACTCCTATTCATCTATATCAGATGGCTGGAAGAGAATTTGCTATGATTTCAGTGATGACAGACTACTTGTTCTTTTCTATTTCAAGTCCTTCCTCAAGACTCTTTTTCTTATAAGTTTATTTTGTTGAATTTTGACTCAGTGTATCCCACTGCATGTCGCAACTACTGTGCCATGTGTGGTTAAACATACCAGTTGAATTTCAACACTTCTTATAAAAAAAATAAACCAGTTGCTTTTCAACACTTTCTTTTTGCGCCCTTGTATGCTGCCAATCAAATCTCCAGTTAGCGATATATTTCTGCTATTTAAGAAAATCCACTGCTGCATTTTACTCCATATACGGCTCCTTGCATTTGAAAGATATCTTTTTTCCCCTTCAATTATTTTGGGGAAGAAATGTTCAGTTTTACTACTTGGAGCGAATCTAATATCAATTTTTTAAGTATTAAACATTCTCTAGTACAATGGTTCTCAAAATGTGGTCCGCGAACGCCAGGGGATCCCTGATAGTACAATTATGAAAATAGTTTCGACCTAAGACGTTATTTGCCTACTTCACTCTCATACTGCTGGAACAAAGGCCTGTTAAGAGCATTGCAGTCACAGTGGAATACAGCAAACTCGGAGTAAAAATAAGCTAGGATTAGAAATTGCTTAATAATCCCTCGAAAATATAGATCAAAGTACTCGTGTTGTACAGTGAAAAAATAAAATATGAATTCCAATAAAAAAACATACGGAGAAAATTTAGCAGATTTTATAAAATGAGGAATATACATGAGATAAGTATCCCATTTTAAGAGGAAAAAAAAACTGGTGAGGTGAATGTGTAACAATATGAAATGCTTTTAACTTTTTTTACGAAAAATTCAGATGAAAGAAGGGTTAATTTGGTGCATTCCGTACCTCATAAAACATCAGGAGTCTCTCACATCTGCTTTCTTAGCGAAAGAAAGTAGATTGTTAGGAAAGAACTTGAAATTTAGATTTTGTGTTTCTAGATATGTCAAAGAAAATCTAAAATGCTTTTTCAACTGTCTCGTTTTTGATGTAAAAAAATCAAAGGAAAATCTATAAATTAAACTGTCTTAATATGAATCAAATAAAAAATTATAAAGTGATTTTATTATTGGCACAGAAAAATTCTGAGCAAAGCTAATATAAAATCACTTTTCAAAAGTCTTTATACGTTCTTTGAAAGACGTAAGATTTCTCTTTTCATTTTCTTGGAATTTTGTATTTCTTTTGTGTTGGTTTCTAAACGCTCATGAAATTATATTACGAAAAATAGTAAAAATTCAGATAAACATGTTTCTTCAATCATCCTGCTTGAATATCGCCTCTGAACTTGCAGATGCTGTTACTATGTTTGATGTCCAATTATTAACGAAAAATGCTTATGTTTTCGTTTTTAATGTTATTGCTCTTTGTAAGAATCCTTTTGTTCTCGAAATTTTAAAATCTTATTCGAAACGCTTCATTGTGAACAGCGTCCAAAGAAAAAAGAAGAATATGGATAGAGGAACAATTCCTATTTAGTAGATATCAACGCTTTTGGTAGAAAGCATTCTGATAAGAGTTTCCTAAATGCTTGCTTTTCTAAAACTAATTTAACCAGTGCTTTCACATCAACAAAATGAAATGAGATGCTTTATTTTATAATTTTTTAAACATTTATTGAGATTAGCATGCCAAATATTTACCCTGTCTTCCAAATATTTGAGTTTGTACATCAGATACGAATTATGTTTTCCTAGATCTAATGTGTGCGAAAGCATTTTTCAGTTAACTAAACACAAAAGAATACAGATTGCTCAAGCTTAACGAAACAAGATTCCATTGATATTATAGCTAATAAACAAAGACATAGCTCTTTCTACGTTTATCAACACATAGCACCGAAACATTGTTATCCGGTCACTGCTGGGATAGTACCCCATGGATCTCTCGATATCTAGCCGAGTGCGTTCGCCTTACACTACGGTGACTAACAATTATTCACTGACGCCACGTATTTAGAGGATTTTCATTAAATATAATAGCTATCGGAAAGTACAAATAGAAAAAACTCAATATGTTTTGTATGCAAGAACTGAGAGCTACCATTTGTAATCTGAGAACAAATTAGATATCTCCGTTTAAGAAGCAACTGAAGGAAAAAAATCATTAAGGTAAATAAAATATTAGCTCATTTTAAAATATACTTAACACGACGTATTCAAAATGCTATTCCATTAACTAAAATATTTGCAAGGTTTTACTTTTTGTATACTGCTTTTACACATACCTAGTAGAAAAATTTGTGAACTCCAACAACTTGTTATTTTACGAGAAAATACCGTATCTCCCATAAGAAGTATTTTGTACTCCTGTGGAGCTAGTATTAAGTTTAAATATAACAAGAGAGGTTCCTAAATAAATAGTTTCAGGAAATTATAGCTCAATTAATTGAACGTGTTAGTTTTTAATCTCGCATAGAGGAATAATTAGATAACCCAAAAATTGTAAGAATATAAATTTTAAAAGGATATATTATTTTTATAGGTTATATACCTACTTTTTCTCGTTTTATTTATATATATATACACTATCTTATTTGGTAAATGAATGAAAAATAATCAATTTAGCAATTATAGATATCATAAATTTGCATTTTCATCTTTTTTGTTGCTAACCAAATATTGAAATGTGAGAAATGAATGTTAAACTTTTTAATTCCCTTAATTATATTCGCATAAATTATTTGTGCAAGAATATTAGTGTATTCAAATTCAACACTTAACTCTTTAAAGATTTTAGTAGATGCTATGCTCTTTAAAAACGAAAAAAAAAGCTCTTGATCATATTTACTATTTCAATGTGACCCTCCTATAGAATTAATATAAATACACAAGGCTCATGTATAAATATACAAAGCTCATGTATAAATATACAAAGCTCATGTTGCGTCACAAAACAATCGAAGTAATTACATATTTTTTTCTGTTTTCAACAAGCAATATCATCATAACGCCATAAACAGAAGCTTGCAAAGCTGTCACTGTTACAAATACCATTCACCTTGGGTGGTTCTTTTCTTCAACAGAAATTAAAAGTTTTTACAGACGGAATGGCTTATTTTATAATGAAAACTGAATTCCGTATATTCAGAAATGGGTCTTTGTTCATTGCAGCTCTCGTACAGGAATAAATGAAAACTATCACGTTTCTTGTTAAAAAGTGTTTTCAGAAATAAAATATCTATAAGGTAGTTGTATATTTTAATCTTAACATTGGTTAACGAGAGAAGTGTTTAAAAACACATGTTTAAAAAAATAGTTCTCAAGTACGAGTACAATATCTACCCAGAAAAGCTGTTTTTATGATTTCTAACAGCCTGGGATATAGGTTTCTTAGAGAAGGAAAAAAAAAAAGGAAGAAGCAAAGTTCGCGTGAAGATGAAGAAATTAAAAGTGCAATATCTTAATACTTGAACTTGTGAATGAGCCGTAATCGCCAGAAAAAACCCTAATGATAGCATACCCCAACAATTTCTTCTGTGTGTGAAACTTAAAGCAAAATATTACTTATTAGCAATGAGAATCGTTTTCAACATTTGTCATCTCACTGCGGCAAGAATGAATATGAAAGAAATCACTTCTTGTAAACATACCTGTATTAAAGAGTAACTGATATATTTAAATATTTTAATCTCCATTTTGCAGCAAATCTTTCAACTATAAATGTCAGAAGACGATACGTTTTACGTAGGCCATTTCCTCCTCTGGTGGGTACAAATTGAACAGTTTAGTTACACCAGTCGTTCCGATAATTTCCAAATAAAAGATTGGAAGAAACTTCGTTGACCTAGGAAGATATCATTTTTTTAAAGCATAGATATATTGGAAATTCTAGGGAGAAAGCGGGGGTATGCAAAATAAAGGCAAGTGGGATTTGGCAGTACCAAAGAGCTTTGGAGAATTTGATAGTTGATGATTATTTTTTCTGAGGAATTTCTTTTAAAATTTGTTAGATATTTCATTTTCAGTTTTCTAAATTTATTTAGCTTGAATGGGTAGTCTGCCTTCTGAATGAATTAGAAATTCCGTTTGTCTGCGGTAAGTACGCTATTTTACAAACAAAATTACAAAAGAAAAACAGCAGTTCTTCGTAGAAATTTCTATCATGCAATATGTTTTAATAATTGCACGTACCTGGGTGCAACATCAAGTTGTTTATATGATAAAGTTATTGCGAAACTTTGAGGGAAACAATTACACATCAGCAGCAGCTTTCGTAATATATTGAGCAAAGAATTCAAACATCAATGATTTCATTCACCTCACAGATTGCATAGGTATCACAAAATTTAATGAACAGCAGAAGAAACTTATCACCAGCAAGAGAATATTGATATGCCCTTATTAGGGAAGAAATGACTGAGTTTGATGGTGCTACCATTCTATTTAAAATACACTTGCGTTCAAAATTAAAGCAACAAAGACGAGAAATGGGGTAAAATACATACCGATGAAAAAAATAAAGTGGTGCAAGCTGGATGAAGTACTACGTCACGTATGGGAACAAAAAAGGAAGAAAGTGCATGCAGACACAAGCTATATGTCTACACAACTGAATGGAATGTGGCTGAAATATTTCATTCCACCGCCTCCATATTGGTCCCTTTCCCAAGTAAGGGTGGGAGGAAACCATGTTTCACCCTCTCTATATGAAAATTGCCCAGCATCAGTCTTCAATCAGAATCTTGACACGTTAGTAAAAAACACATCAACTCCTTCTAGATTTGGATCCATAGCTTCCTTCATTGGTCTATGTATTTTATTTCGTACATGTACATGTTTGGGGTGACCTTTATATCTATCCCAGTGGATATTTAAGTTTTGCATCAAATTTTGATCTTAGTAGATACTTCATTTCTGTGCTCGTTGCTTAAATTTTGAACGCAATGCACATTTTCCAATGCAGTTTAAATGAAAGTCGATATATGCGTAATGTTATTACACAAGAGAGCAACGAATGAAACAAGAGAAAGTTTTGAATTCATAAACGTGTTAGTATTACTGTTAGGCATCTGTTCCTTCAGAGAGGTGCAGTTTTCTCGCTTATTTGCAATCTGAAGTTTTGAACATTCATTTCCTTAATTTGTTTCTCGAGAAAGTGTTCTTATGTATTTCAAGTATTTTTGCTTGATTTTTGAGTTCCAAATATTAGTACGAAGTTAACTTTCAACTATAGCTTTTATTTAAACAAACTAAGGCACAAGGAGGGACGTTAACATCTTGAACATCTCAACGAAAAACGACAATGATAATAAATAAAAGCTAATACACATGATGAAATGAATAATGATATATGAAAATGTAAATACTCAAAATACGCATATAGCGTATTAAATCCGTTTATTTGTGTGGTGTAGTAAACACAAAGTGTGGCGTACCCCGGGGGAGGGGGGCAAAGGGCCATATGCACCCCTCAAAATAATTTTGTCTGGTATTAAAAATTGATAAAAATTGTGGGTGACGTTATCTTGTAAGTGTCGCCATTCTGGTCTTCCTTAAATTGCAGTTAATTACTTCTTCATTTGGAATGGTCAGACGAGGTCATGTATGCCTATTATTAACGCCTATCACCCCCCCCGGTGAACATTTCCCACTTGTATGCCACCAAAGAAAGAAGAGAGCGAACTGGTGTTACAATGTAGTGGTCAAGGCGTCAGTCTAATGAATGGTGGGGAGCTGGGGCCTGGGGAAGGGAAGGGATAAGCCTTTTATCTTGAATACATACCATAGCAGAAAAACAAAAACGTAGAATGAACATTACTTTGTAATTAATGGTATTTGAGAAATATATAAACAAAGGCTGTTCTCGTGCTCATTTTTCTCCTCACTTTAGGAAGGAATGATATCGTAGCTGCAATGATAAAACCAAGAATGCGAGAATTTTTCGATTGTTGACTTTACATCGTATAAAATTTTGTTCACTGATCCATAATACAGATGCAACTTGATGTAAATGTTATGTATAGTGTGCTTGAACAGTCTGATGTAATTGCAAAAAGTGATTATTTGATCAAATTTGATTTTTAAATAGCGATGATACAAACTACAAAATTTCGCATTCGTAGTTTTGATATTGCGGCGACGATATGAACACCCCCGCCCCCAATTAATTACGCCACTGAGCACAAAGATTAGCCAAGCATTTTATGTCTACCATTGCCTTGAAAAAGCCTCACAGTTGAATGCGAAAGCTTGGCGAATCTTGGCGCCTTTTTTTTTTTTCTTTTTTGATTGGAGGTTTGACGACCACCGTGAGCAACTCAATGGGCTATAAGCAGTCGCCCGTCCCTAATTTAGGGGCACTGGTTCCAAAGAACGGAGAGAGCCAGTACCGCAAGACAAACACAACATCCATGCCTTACGGGATTCGAACCCGGACCCCTTTCGGATGAATGATCAGAGGCCATCGCTTAGACCACCGCGCCATGGGGGCGGCATCTTTGTGCTTACTACACCACAAGAAAATAAACGGATTATACGCATCTCTTGAGTATTCACAGCCTGGTGTACTTGTAATAAAGAAATATGTACGTGAGAAAATGAAACTGCAGGCAGAAGGAAGACTTCTGGCAGTATTATAATGGAGTTATAAATTTATGACTGTTCGTTAACCAGTCTGTTTACTTTGGTGCTCCGTAATTTTGAGTAGTAAGAAGTTAACAGCGCATTGTTTCCTGTGGAATCTATAAAGGTATGAATGGCAGCAGTTTCCTAGCACGCTTTGTTTACATTAGTAATCCTCTAAACTTGTTGAATCACGACTGGAAGCTGAACTTAGGCATGGCTCTGGATATAAAAGTAATAAGATAAAGCAGAGTATAAAATGATGCTTACCTTTTTGTAGACGTTTGCAGCGGAGAGTTCGTTTTCGACGACCATCATGACGATGCCGAACATGGCCATAACGAGAGCATAATCGCTGATTCTCTTGCGCTTTTCGAACAGAGCTTTTCTTCGTCCCAGCCGGTATCCCACACTGGGCTTATGGAAACCTGAGGTGGATTTTTCTTCTCATCGAGAGATCGGGGGTGCTCCGGGGTGACCCCGACGAGTGCGATGCCTACGTTCTCGCTGTCCGTCGAGTTTTGGTGCTGTTGTTGGGGATGGTGACCTTTCATGGATGACGGAATTGAGAGGGTCGAGGATGCCGTGGGCTTGCGGAGTTGTTTGAACTGGCGAATGGCGCCATTGACCCGCATGGAATCGGCGGCGATCTCGGCAAATTCGTTTTCCCTCTCCAGTCGGTAGAGCTGTCGCAGGGATGCAGCCAGGGGCAGGTCGGACCTCGTTTGCTGGGCATGGGAAGAGTAGAAATGAGAGGCACCGTAGCCCCCACCGGTGCCGCTACCAACACTGCCACCCACCGGTAAAGGGGTCACAAGGGGTGTGCTCTCTGCACACGCTTGTCGCACACTCTCTCTGGAGACTGTTTTGGTCAGAAAGCTATGCTCGAGCCTGGAACTGAGGCCCAGCCGCGTGTGCGGCGGCCACAAATGGTTTCTGCCGGATGGCCGTACGGCAGCTGAGCCACCGCTGCAGTAGTTTGGCCTGGGAGGCGCTCTCGTCGCCGACTCAGATTCTCTCTGCTGAGCTCCATCACCTCCTTCCTCCTCCTCCTCCTCTTCTGGGAGACGGACTTTCTGGATCTGAATCTCTGGACGTATCTCTGGGCAAGATCGGTAGTTCGGCTGCTGCGATCCCCCATCACCTGGCTGCTCTAAAGACTTGAACTCAACTAAGGGCAAAGGTCGCTCGGGTTCAGAATGCATGCGACCGAACATTAGAGATTTGTTAGTATTGTATACTGGCAAGAGAGATGAATCCTCAGATACCTGGCGACCCATATCGGGGTCGGGTTCGACGTCGTCTGTTTCGCTTACACTCAGACTAGGTAACAGAGGTGGTGGAAAGGCCCCACGTGCAAAGCCCTGCTGCTTGCTCTGCTGGTTGCTATTGTCCGCAAGGGACTCTTCCGGGGCGGGGGTCACCATTACTAGTGACATGGTCCCCGGAGTATTTCGTTAAGTTCAGCACATCAGCTTAGGAGAGTGGCACTTGCTTGTTGCAGCTGTACAGTTTTTATGCACTCTATATATAGAGAGAAGTACTGTAACACAGAAATTAAAGTTCATTTACTTCATGTCGGTGGACACGATCCAGTGTTAAATACCTGCAGCGCGAGTTGAATGCATAATGCAATTGCTAAGCTTATGCTATTGTAACGTTTTCAAAGCAGGTATTCAAGCGTAGCTCCTTACCTTTCGAAATCAAAACTATACTTTAAAAATATTTAATGGAAAGTTTATTATGTCATGAGGTTCAATTTCAACGGCACAAAACCTAACTTTTAGAGACTTTTGGACAACACATCACTTAATTAAAATTTCAGTAAATAAATCGCATAGGAATTTTTATCATTAAGTAAACATATTACAAATATCTAAGCTTTTTACGCAATAAATATCTAACATAATGAAAACTTCTTATAGTTAGTTTATATTGTTACTTTATGATAAATTGATTAAAAAAACAGCCTTTTCAAAGGAAACAAAAGCGGTTTACGCTATTTTTTAATATATCTACAGCATGGTTGCCCACTATAATGATCTTTTGCAATTTACTGATAATTTAAAAGAGATTAAAGAAAAATTTACGAAAGCACTGTGAAAATTTTCTATTCCTACATACTTGATATTTAATAAATGACATATTTCAACTGCAATAGATTTATTGCTGAGAAATACGCTTTAGAACAAAATATCAATAAAAATAATTTTCTGAACAACGTGTGCTTTCCAAGAATGATTACCTGTACATTTCGTTCAAGGCTATCAGAAACCCTGAAATAAAACACTTTAGGCGTTAGCTTTAAGCAAAATATTGCAAAATATGTATAGGGGAATGCAACATCCAAATATTTAACAGTAGACAGTCTTATTCAGAAGAGAGGCTTTGCACGATTAAAATTCCAAACACAATCATTATTTAAGATTCACTGAATGATAGCTTTGATTGATAATACTGATAATACTGGATTTAGTGCATGGGACTTATCATACAGGGAGTAGAATCAAATACGCAATAGCTCTAACTTCGTCTGACAATTATTAATATCGATATGTTGTGTAAAGGTACAAAAATATTATCCAAAACGTATTTAAACTTTTTTTCTACGATACAAATTTAATCCCAGGGTTTGAAAAATTTCCTCTTTATATAATTTTTATTGACACGAATTATTATTATGTATTTAGCTGGGAAGCAATGACACTTAACGTACAAATTTTTAAACTCCCGACGGAAGTTTTTATTTTCTCAGAAATGCACATTTAAAATATCATTCCCCCTCAATAATGTATCAAATTCTGCTTGAGTATTAAAAATACAATTTCCCTTTACTTGCTGCAATGTACAAGGATTATAAATTTAAAATCTTTGATTCCTAATTTAATGTGTGTTTACTAATTTCTAAAATTCTTTACAAAAAGTAAAAATTTATTACCTCCCGAACTATTTTGATTTTCACCAGTACGAAATCCATCCCACTGATACAAATATATTTCAGAACCTACTTTTACTAATACTTATTGGACTGTTATGATACAGCTGTGCTTTCATTCCTCCAGAATTTCTTATATGTTTCAGTTTAATGGGAATCAATAGTCTTATAGGGATAAACCAGTTACTTCTTAATTTAGCGGAATATATCCTTATAGTACACTAAGTTTATTTGCATTCGTTGATTTACATATAAGTGCGCGTGGCTACAGTGCAGCGCGATATACCTCATAGTCTCTATAGGAATAAAATATTCGACTAGAGTAACTATAGTAATTTATAAATCATAGTTATGAATTTTCTATTTCGTCAAACAACATGTATAAAAGTATCAAAAGGTAAGGCAGCTATCACATGAAATCGCATCTGTGGCTCTAGAAGAATCTCCTGTATCACTTACGTCCCCACCATATATTCAGCTTTCCATAAACCCTCATCTGAAAAATTCGCAGTTTAAAAATCTAATGCAAAAGAGTTCCCTCCATGAGTAAGTTGTTCAGCAATGCAGATCACGAATTCTAGTTCGTAGATACCAGTCCTATTGCAGATAATTCTCCATAAAACACGATGAATGCACCAAGAAGTTTTTAGCGATTTTCCTCGTCTAGTTGGAGGATTTGTTAACTAGTAGATGTCAGTTGGATTCCTTTAAAATTTCCTATTTACAGGGTAAATCCAAGTTCGCTTTCACAGGAAATCCGTTAAATTCGCCTGGAGGTGAGGTGAAGTCTTTAAAATAATTAAGCAGCAGTCTTTTACTAAGATGAACTGCATTGGCAGAACCCCTGCAATATCTTTTACCAAAACAACTGCAGGAGCTAATCAAGCTGCGAATCGCAGATAAAATAGAAGAATGACAAGATTTTTACTGTTGCCTCGATTTTTGCTGTATGATGTGCAGGATGTTGAAGACTCTAGATATTCGGGGAATCTGAAATTAAAAGAAGGTTACAAAAGGTTAGTCAAGTGATTCGTAAAAAAAATAAAGTTTATCAATTTCAATTGAAATTTGCAAACATTAAAAACAGTCAAATTATCATAGCAAGAGACCATCATGAAAATTAGCAACAACAAAACAATTCAATTTGTTCTCTCCAACGCTTGCTCAATATTCAAAGAAAAAAGACAGTCAACATCTAATCTGATATTAGAACTGATTTTCTGTTTGCAAGAATAGATTCATATAATTTTTCTTCTTCTTCTTGGTTACTTAGTAAGTATACTCTGTCTCTCCATCCCTTTCTATTCTCCGCCGCTCTCTTCAAGTCATGATATTGGGTTGAGGAATAAGTAATGTCGATTTTTTCCACAGTTCCCTTTGTGTGCCAAAATAAAATATTGTGGCAACATGTGATATACTATGCGATAAATACGTGTTCTCTCTACATGTCAGTGTGTGTGATTTGATTTAATTTTATTTGGTTTTCAGATCATTAAAATGGAATGTCAAGTAGACAAAAAGGAGCATTACCGACATCCGCTGCTGTTCGCGTTTAATCGTAGGGACCAAAGCCACGAGAGTTGCCCCCGAGATTTGTGCAGAAGGTTACAAAAGGTTAGTTCTACGGTGAAGATGCTGTGACTGAAAGAATGGCTCAACGGTGGTTTTCGCGCTTTAAATCAGGCAATTTCGACCTTAAGGACATGGATTTTCCCGATCGCACGGTTGAGTTCGATGAAGAGCATTTGAACCAGATGCTGCACTAAAACCCACCAGAGAGTTGGCTGAGCAAATGAACTGTAATCAGAAGACAGTCGTGAATCCCCTTCAAGCGATGAGAATAGTTCAAAAGCTCGGCGCTTGGGTTCCACACGTTTTGAACGACAGCAACATAAATCAACGTTCTACAATTGCTGCCGGTTTGCTTGCATGTCACAGGGCTAATCGTGGTCACAAGGAAAAATTTCTGTACCGCATCGTTACCGGTGACGAAAAATGGTGTCTGTAAGTCAACATGAAGCAGCGAAAAGAATGGCTCAGTCCCACGAAACACGGAACGCCTCGAGCAAAACAAAAGTTGCACCCCCGGAAGACGATGTTGTGTGTCTGGTGGGATTGGCAGGGCATCATCCACTACGAACTTCTTTGGAACAATGAGACGGTCAACGCGGATCTCTATGTTCAACAACTGCATCGACTCCACGACGCAATGCAACAAAAGCGACCAGATCGGCGATGTGGTGTGCTGCTGCAACACGACAATTCTAGGCCCCACATCGCAAATGTGATTAAAACCGCCATTCAAGCGCTCAATTGGGAAGTTCTGCTGCACCCACCCTATTCTCCGGGTCTTGGCTCCATCCGATTTTCATCTGTTTCGATCGCTTTCCAACAATTAGCGCTGCGTGATGTTCAATAACGACGTGGAATTGCGGACGTGGTTGGACGACTTTTTCGGGTCAAGACCGGCAGATTTCTATCGCCGAGGCATCGAACAACTTGTTGAACGATGGGAAGCAGTTGTAAATACTAGTGGCGAATACACATTATTGATTAAATTGTGATTTTTTGTTGTTGCGAAATAAAGTTTTCCAAAGTTTGGAAAAAACGACATTACTTGTTCCTCAACCTATTACATATGTACTAATATTAGTGTCTTGGAGTGGCTGCGCCACAAAACTATTCTTTGGCCGTCATCTTCCTCTGTTGCCTTGAATTTTTCCTTCCAAAACTTTCAGAATCGGGCCTCCATGGCGCAATATGTATCCCATCCATAACATTTTTCTTCTCTTTAACATGTTGGTCAGATTCCTGAGTTCTCCCACTCTCTTCAGGACCGAGGTTTCCTATTTCCGCAAGAAAACCGATCACCGAACTGATGGTCCAATTCCGCACGAGTTTTACGGAGCACTTCCTCATGTTTATTATAGCCCAATTCCGCATGAGTTTTACAGCCAGAAGTTTCTTTGGAAGTGCGTACGGTATATGTTTAGTCAATGAGCAAGGATTTGCAGAATCAAAGGATTTAATCGTGCTCAAATCTTCAGAATATAATTTTACAAAAATTCTCAGACCGTTGTTGTCGAAGTTGAAATCCCTGAAGTGTTCGTACATTTGTTTCTGTGGAAGTGCGCACTGTATATGTTGTGTCAATGAAAAAGTACGTATTTGCTGTGTACTGCACATGTTGTATATATCGCATATGGTGTGTTAACGAAAAGTTTCTGTGGAACTGTGTGGAAGTGCGTACTGTGTATGTTCAGTCAATGAAAAAGCGCATAACGGATAAATAATCGCTATTAGACAAATTAAATTTTATTTCCTTGCTAGAGGTAGTGCGGAATTGGGCTGACCCTATTAGTCCTCCTATCGAGCCAACTAATGGCGTACCGGAAAGACTCGGGGACCGCCCCGCAAAAAATATCTTCGAGGCCCCTTTTGCGAAAATCTATTAGATTTCAATTACTGACATTTTTAAAATACTGATATTAACTAGATTTTACGGACATTTTAATAATTCAGATTCTTTGGAAACTGTAGGTATTTTTCGTAAAACCAAAATTGTTACACTTTATTGCGTTTAACACAAATGCACATGACACGTTATAATTAAATGTGTGATTGTCCTAGTTTTTTTTACAAATACAAAGTACTACAAATCACTTACTCCAAAATAATCATAGCCTTCAAATTTTATTCTTTTACAGAACTAATGCCAGCCTCTTCGAAATGCCTCATGATCACACACCACACACACACACAAAACAAGTAACGGCCGTGTGACAATGTCTAATGACCTTTTCCGATTTAAGAAAGCAACAATTAAGAATTGTGGCACAAAATGAGTAAAATTATTTAAATTATTTATCGAATATGAAAAACATACTTAATATTACTGTATGTCACAATGTTTTGCACACATAAAAATCTTTTCTCTGGTTTTCACAAGTAGAAATCTTTTCTTTTGACTTTGTTATAAAAAAATTAACAGGTTTCTGTTTTTGCTCCCGCGAAGAACACCTGTTAGCTCATTATATTCAGAAGGATGCGTAGCTATGTGCAAACAACTGTAATACACAATGCCTTACCCTCATTGATATAAAAACTTCATTTATCCATCAGTTTCTTTCAAGTTCTTTTGTTAATATCATTATCATCATCATCGTCAACCATTCTATCAATCCACTGCTGGATGAAGGTCTCCCCAAGTTTCTTCCACAACGTTCTGTCTTGAGCCTGTCTTCTTCATGTCACTCACGTATGCTTTCGAATTTTATTCACCCATCTGCTATGGGGTCTTCTGGGTCTTTTCATGCCCCTTGGAGTTCAGTCTAAAATTTCGGTTGTCCATCGGTTGTCCTTGTTAATATGCATGTCTATTGAGGAACTGCCGCCCCGGTGACGCAGTAGTCTAAGCGATGGCTTCTGATCATTCGTCTGAGATGGTTCCGGGTTCGAATCCCGGTGAGGCATGGATGTTATGTTTGCCTCACGGTGCTGGCTCTCTCCCTTCCCTGGAACCAGTGGCACCAAACTAGTCACGTGCTACTGCTTATAGCCCAACGATTTACTCACGGTAGTCGTTAAACCTACAATAAAAAAAATATATATATATACAGGAACTATTGCCTTGAGAAAAACGTTTTGTTAATTCAACAAAAAATTTTTGTTGATATACAGTCAACAAAATTTTTTGTTGAATTTGCAAAATTAGTTTGTTGAAAATTATTGTTGATTTAACCAAATTTATTGTTATCACGACAAAACGTTTTGTTCATTTAACAAAATGATTAGGTCGATTGTTGAGAATTTGTTTGATCCAACAAAACATATTGTTATCATGACAATATATTCTGTTGCTGCAACAACACATATTGTTATCGTGACATAATAAGTTTTATTGCAGCAACAGAATATATTGTCATGATAACAATATGTTTTTTTGAATCCAACAAATTCCCAAAAATCGACCTAATCATTTTGTTAAATGAACAAAACGTTTTGTCGAGAAAACAATAAATTTGGTGAAATCAACAATAATTTTCAACAAAATAATTTTGCAAATTGAACAATTTTTTTGTTGTTGATTGTACATCGACAAAGTTTTTTGTTGAAATAACAAAAAAGTTTTTCTCAGTGTTCTATTGCTGTCAAAGGGGTCATCGAGTCCTTTGGATTAGCTCCTTTCCCATCACTCAATTTTTATAAACTAAAGCGAAAATGATTTCTTGAAGAAATTACTTATTTACTGAAAAAGAAACAACTAAAAATTACTTTTCTTTTTAATATATGATTCAAAGCTGCCGTCAAAAATTCCCAACTATATAACTTCAACCAGTTTCATATGAAGTTTCATAAAAAAAAATTGGTAAAATCATTCATTCTCTTGAGACAAGAGGCCCCTGTAGCCGTGAGACCTCACCCCCACCCCCGCACCGCGGGGGTTGCGGGGGCTATCAGTAAGCCCATGGAGCCAAATTATTCCCTCCATTCTTCTATAACTCCCCATCTCGAATGCCTCTAGCCCTTTCACTTCCTTCTTGGTCAAAGTCCATGTCTCAGAGCCGTAGGGAGGTACTTGTCTAAACATATGCTTTTAAAATTATCTTAGTCATATAATGCAAGAGTCATTCATAAATTTTATTTACCACCTTGGTGATCGGAAGTAGGATTTTCTGGCTATTCGTTTGGAGTTGGATCCCGGTTTGAGTAAAACATGGAGCATTGAGTGGTGAGATTTTCCTATGGCATTGCTATACCTGTTTTGTTTATTTGTTCGCTTCGGGGTTCAACGACCATTATGAGCAACTCTTAGAGTTATAAGAAGAAGTATGTCCCTAATTTAGGGTCTCTTGTTCCACGGAAGGAACAGAGCTAGCGCCATCAGACTAGCACAGCACTCATGCTCGAATCAGGGCCCATCTCGAACGAATGGTCAGAAGCGAGCACCTCAGACCTCACTTCAGCAGGGTCAGTGCCTCAGACTTTGCGCCGACAGGGGCGTGAGGTCCGCTTTCCTTTCATTTCCTTCCTGGAACCAGTGGTCCTAAGTTAGGGAAGAGCCGTTCTTTATGACTTTAGATTCTCAGAGGAGTTATGAATCCCCTAAACAAAAAAGTAAGCAAATTTCATCATCTTGGGGAACGTTTGCAACATATACGAACATCGATTGTTTGCAGACATGGAAACGGGTCACGGTCAGCGGGTCGACAGTTTCTAGCGGGCCAAACGGGTCGGGTCAAGGTGTCCATGACTCGATTTCGAACCGGTTTTATTTCACTTTTATTTTTGAAAAGCAAAGAAAAACATTTTGTAAGAAAAATGCGCACTGTGGAATTTTGTGCTCGATACTGGTGCCCGCAGAATGAAAAATGATTTCTCATACAATATGAAGGAAGAGTGTTCTCATAAGGAAAAGTGTCTTTTCCTTCTGAGAGGCAATGATAAAAACTACCTTCACATTTTGGAAACTTTCAACTCATCATAAACTTGTGAAAATTGGTGTTTGCTGTGAAACATATTCTGAAGCTTCATACGTTATCAAGAAAACAGCAAAAACTGAAATTAAACATACAACAATTTGCTTAATTCAAAACTTTTGATTGTAGCGCCATTAAAATTATGTGGAAGCGCCTTAACAATACTGCGGAGGACTTTTTGATTCTCGCAGATGTATTTGAAAACATGGAGAAACCTTGGCGACTCTTTGTTCTTATTACAACACAAAAATAAACGGATTTAATACGCCATATGTGTTTCTTGAATATGTGTAAAACGATTGTCTTGCAAATAAAAGACGATAGTTTTCATACTTTAAGTGAGTAAATTTTGCGTTCCATAATACATTTGTGTGATTTCCATATAACATAAGATATTACCCACTGCAGAGGAACTTTTTGAACTATATACATTGTATATATGGGTCGGGTCCAAATTTTTTACCCATTTCCAACTATGATTGCACGTAGACTTATGTTCCTGCATATGACATTGTTTGCTGATCAGTTCATTTCATTTGATGCGAGTATTCGGTTTAAATCACGACAAGAATAAACTACAACGTTTTGTATTTAAACTTCCTGCAGTTTTACGCCATTATCATAAATTTGTCTTCCTATCATCGATCGTCAACCAATAAACAAAGGTTTGAATAACGTTCTCAAAAGTACATTGACATTCCACTGGTACTGTGGGGATGGGTTTCTTTACTTTTGACTACACAGACATTTTCAATAATATAGGGCAAATTAATGCTATCCAATAGTCCAATCATGAAAACAAAAGTGAATATTTTAGTGACGCACTAAAAACACTAGTCGCTAATATGACACACAAATGCAATAGAAAACATACCTCCCCCAATATTAGTTAACCCTAATATACCTGCAAAATTTGAATAATTTTCCGTAATTAATCCAAGATTTTGTTAGGTTTTTGTCGTATATTTTCTAATTTCAGACATGAGTTACGTTTAGACATTAAATTTATACACAAAAAAACATTGATAAAACGGGCATACATTAATGTAGTAAAAACGGAAAAATATACGTTTCAATCCAGCGCGTTAATTCTGTGGATTTTAGAAGCAATTCACACTACCTTTGATGTTTTTTTACTAATTTACTTACTACTTATTATAGCAAAAATTCTACATCCCTTGCACTTACGAAAATAAAAATAAAAATTAGCTCAAACTGCAAAGTTTAACTAAACCGTCGTTGCTGGAGGTTCCTCTTCTTATAAAAGAATAATAATAAATTGGGTTTTCCAAACATTTTTTTTTATGACTAACATAAAATTATTCAACGGACCTCGAATTCCAAAAGAAAATACAGAACAAGAGTTCCAAGGTAAATCTAACACATCTACCAAAATTCAGACACTGCGGCAGTATCTCGGAACCACACCGTTTCGTTGAACCATCCCAAGAAACACTCTTTGAAGGTATCCGTTGAGGACGTTAACGAGGGTCAGACCGCCAATCAGACAATACCAACAGACTACGCTGATTACTGTAGTAAGCCTCAAATTCACCTCCTTTCTCTGCCTGATACCGGCAAATTTCGTCATTAATGCCAGTGTTCAATGCTTCGATCTATCTGAGAGAAGCATATAGATATCATCATCATCATCATTGTCAACCATTATCAATCCACTGCTGGACGAAGGTCTCCCCAAGTTTCCTCCACAACGGTCTGTCTTGTGCCAGTCTCCCCCATGTCACTCCCGCATACTTTCGAATTTCATCCACCCATCTCCCATGTGATCTTCTTCTGGGTCTTTTCATGTCCCTTGGAATCCAATCTAAAATTTCGGATGTCCATTGATGGTCTGTCCTTCTGGCAGTATGTCCAGCCCATTGCCATTTCAGGAATTTATTTAACTCTGATCATGATGTCTTCAACTCTTGTCTTTTTTCGGATCCACGAGTTCCTCTTCTTATCTCTCCTGGTTACACCAAGCATGCACCTCTCCATGTTGCTTTGAGTTGTCTGCAGCCTTTGTATGTCTCTTTTAGTTAAGGACCACGTCTCTGCACCATACGTAAGCACTGAAAGGATGCATTAATCAAACACTTTTCTTTTAAGACATAATGGCATATTGCTCTTGAAAATTATACTGTTTCTTCCCAATGCTCTCCAAGCAAGTTTTGTACGCCGATTAATTTCTTCATCAATGTGACCCTCACTTGATATCTGCTGTCCAAGATAAAGGTACGTGTCTGTTATCTCCAGCTTTTCTCCATCAATCGAAAAATCTTCATTTCTTGTAAAAGCATTGAACATCCCTTTTGTCTTCTGAAAGTTCATTTCTAATCCCACTTCTTTACTCCTGTCAGCAAGTTCCAGGATCATACACTGCAGATCTGATGGGGTAGTTGCAAAATGACTACGTCATCAGCAAAACGAAAGTGGGTTAGATACTCTCCATTAATCTTATCCCTTTGTTTTCCCACTTCAGTGATTGAAAGACATTTTCCAATGTGGCATTAAAGAGCTTCGGAGATAGGGTGTCACCTTGTCTCGCTCCCTTTCCAATTTTTATGTGTGTTGTACTTTCAAACAGCTGAATCTTTGCACTTGCATTTTCATAGATGTTATTAATAATATTAATGTATGCATCTTCAATACCGCAGGATTTCAGAGCCATTGTAACTGCTGGTGGTTTCACCGAATCAAAGGCTTTTTCAAAATAGATAAAAGACATGAACAATAGCAGTTCATATTCCCTTGCTCTTTCAATTAGTTCTCTCAGTACGTGGATATGATCTATTGTGCTGTAGCCACTCCTGAATTACGCTTGTTCTCTCGGTTGAGCCATATCCAGTGTTAGCTTAAAACGGTGTGAAAGAACTTTATTGAGATTTTATAAACCACTGATAGGAGGCAGATAGGCCTGTAGTTCCTGAGATACTCAATGTCACCTTTTTTATGTAGCAGGATCAATGTAGCGTTGTTCCAATTCTCAGGAATCTTCCCTTCATTAAGGCATCGAGTGAAAATTTGGGCTAGTACTGTTTCGATTTCTACACTTGCTTCTTGTATGATGTCTACAGTAATTCCATCTTCTCCTGGAGCTATCCCCCGCTTCATGTTCTTGATTGCATGTGAAACTTCTGCTGGGAGGACTGGAAGAACTCTGGTACCTTTCATGATGTCTGGAGTACACGTATCATCCCTTTCATATAATTTGGAGTAGAAATCTTTCACTCTTGTCAAAATTCCGCCTGTATTTCTTGTTACAGAACCATCTTCTTTTCTCAGTGCCATAATCTGTTTTATTCCCTTGCTGAGATGTCCCTTTGCTATCTTTAGGCTTTGGTTGTTTTCAATTGCTTTCCTCACTAGTTCACAGTTGAATTTCCTTAAGTCTTCAGTGATACGTTTTCGATCTGTCTTGCATAGCTCTAAATATTCCATTTTGGAAGTCACATCTTCTTTAGTTGTCCTCATCTCTCTTCTTTTTTGCATCAACATTTTCGTTTTTCCTGATAATTAGTTCACATGCAACTTGTTCTTACACCCAGCTAATTTTGTTGCTGTTTCCATAAGAGCTTTGGTTACTTTTCTGTTAACTTCAGAAATATCCACTTCTTCCGATGTTAGGCCTTCTAAAGCAGGGAATCTGTTCTTGAGTTCCAACTTGAAGGTATTATGGTGCTTTTTAAGGTTGGTTATGTCAATACATTTTTTGTTTGTCTTATGAGCTTGCCACGTTCGAATTTAGTGTTGAGGTGCATCTTACATCTCACCAATCTGTGGTTACTACCTGCGCTGAACTTGTTTAGCACACTGTAGTCTTCTATGACAAATTGTTTGTTGCACATAAAATCAATTTCACTTGTCGTCGCATTTGGATGTCTTCATGTCCATTTCCTGTGTGGCTTTTTCTTGAAAAAAGGAGTTCAAGATGAAAAACCCTTCTGCCTCTGCAAACTCTACGAGAGTATTTCCACGCTGGTTTCTGTTGCCGTGGCCGAATTTACCTACTGAAGTTTCATTCTGTTGCTGTTGCCCTATTTTTGCATTGAAATCTCCCATAATTATCTTCAAGTGCGGCTTATCTTTATTATTTAGATGACGAATTTCCTCATAAAATGCTTCAATTTCTTCTTCAGGATGACTTGTGGTAGGTGCATAAGTTTGAATAATCTGAGCCTGGCATCTTCTCGAGAGTTGGATAACGAGTCGTGCAGTTCTGTCAGAGGAACTTTCAACTTCTTCGACTTTATCCTTTAGTTTCTTGTTTATTATAAATCCAACACAACTAGTTCTTCCAGTATCTGTCCCATGATAGTAGAAGAGATGTGCAATTTTCAGTTCAATGAGATCTTCTCCTTTTCTCCTTACCTCACTTATCCCGACGATGTCCCACTTGATCTTATGTAGTTCCTCTTCCAATTCAAGAAGCCTTGAATCAGAAGATAGGGAGCGTCCATTATTCGTAGCCATCATCAGCATCAGATGGCAGCCTAGTCCGTTCTTCCGTGGATTCTTAGCACCCTCTGCCTTCATGTCGCACAGGCCGCTGCCTTGGCCAGGTACATTCTAGCTGCCGGAGACTGAGGGCCAATATATAAGTTGTGGAGTCATTTTGGAGGGGTTTGGCCATAACTCACTACGCTGGCCAAGCGGGTTGGTGAGTGTGGGATAGCATTTCCTCTAATCCCGATGGTATAGTTACACTGAGATTGGCAGTCGTCAGAGTCCCTTTAGTGGGAACAGGATGCATATATATATCATCAACATCATCATTGTCAACCATTTCAATCCACTGCTGGACGAAGGTCTCCCCAAGTTTGCTTCACAACGGTCTGTCTTGTGGCAGTCTCCTCCATGTCACTCCCGCATACTTTCGAATTTCATCCACCCATCTCCCATGTGGTCTTCTTCTGGGTCTTTTCCTGTCCCTTGGAATCCTATCTAAAATTTCGGCTGTCCACCGATGGTCTACCTTCTGGCAGCATGTCCAGCCCATTGCCATTTCAGGGATTTTACTCTGATCATGACGTCTTCCACTCTTGTCTTTTTTCGGATCCACGAGTTCCTCTTCTTATCTCTCCTGGTTACACCAAGCATGCTCCTCTCCATGCCGCTTTGAGTTGTCTGCAGCCTTTGTATGTCTCTTTTAGTTAAGGACCACGTCTCTGCACCATACGTAAGCACTGGAAGGATGTATTGATCAAACACTTTTCTTTTAAGACATAATGGCATATTTCTCTTGAAATTTATGCTGTTTCTTCCAAAAGCTCTCCAGGCAAGTTTTGTACGCCGATTAATTTTTTCATCAATGTGACCCTTACTTGATATCTGCTGTCCAAGATAAACGTACGTGTCTGTTATCTCAGGCTTTTCTCCATCAATCGATAAATCTTCATTTCTTGTAAAAGCATTGAACATCACTTTTGTCTTCTGGAAGTTTGTTTTTAATACCACATCTTTACTCTGGTCAGCAAGTTCCTGGATCAAACACTGTAGCTCTCATGGGGTAGTTGCAAAAATGACTAGGTCATCAGCAAAACGAAGGTGGGTTAAATTGTCTCCATTAATCTTATCCCTTTGTTTTCCCAGTTCAGTGATTGAAAGACATTTTCCAATGTGTCATTGAAGAGCTTCGGAGATATGGTGTAACTTTGTCTCACTCCCTTTCCAATTTTCATGTGTGTTGTATTTTCAAACAGTCGAATCTTTGCACTTGCATTTTCCTAGATGTTATTAATAATTTGAGTGCATGCATCTTCAACACCGCAGGATTTCAGAGCCATTGAAACTGCTGAGGGTTTCACCGAATCAAAGGCTTTTTCATAATCGATAAAAGCCATGCACAATAGCAGTTCATATTCCCTCGCTCTTTCAATTAGTTCTCTCAGTACGTGGATATGATCTATTGTGCTGTAGCCACTCCTGATTTAAGCTTGTTCTCTCGGTTGAGCCATGTCCAGTGTTACCTTCAAGCGGTGTGAAAGAACTTTATTTAAGATTTTATAAACCACTGATCGGAGGCTGATAGGCCTGAAGTTCCTGAGATCCTCAATGTCACCTATTTTATGTAGCAGGATCATTGTAGCGTTGTTCCAATCCTCAGGAATCTTTCCTTCATTAAGGCATCGAGTGAAAATTTGGTCGAGTACTGTTTCGATTTCTCCACTTGCTTCTTGTATGATGTCTACAGTAATTCCATCTTCTCCTGGAGCTTTTCCCCGCTTCATGTTCTTGATTGCATGTGAAACGTCTGCTGGGAGGGCTGGAAGAACTCTGGTATTGGTACCTTTCATGATGTCTGGAGTACATGTATCATCCCTTTCATATAATTTGGAGTAGAAATCTTTCACTCTTGTCAAAATTTCGCCTCTATTTCTTGCTATAGAACCATCTTCTTTTCTCAGTGCCATAATCTGTTTTCTTCCCTTACTGAGATGATATTTTTCTTCCCTTCGCTATCTTTAGGCTTTGGTTGTTTTCAGTTCCTTTCCTCACTAGTTCACAGTTGAATTTCCTTAAGTCTTCAGTGATACTTTTTCGTACTGTCTTGCATAGCTCTATATATTCCACTTTGGAAGTCACATCTTCTTTAGTTGTCCTCATCTCTCTTCTTTTTTGCATCAACATTTTGGTTTTTCCTGATAATTTGTTCACATGCAACTTGTCCTCAGACCTAGATAATTTTGTTGCTGTTTCCATAAGGGCTTTGGTTACTTTCATGTTAACTTCAGAAATATCCACTTCTTCCGATGTTAGGCCTTCTAAAGCAGAGAACATGTATTTCAGTTCCAACTTGAAGGTATTATGTTATTTTTTATGCTTGGTTATGTCAATACATTTTGTCTGTCTTTTGAGCTTTCCACGTTTTATATATATATATATATATATATATATATATATGTACACTGCTGGCCACCCAAAATGCGACACCATGAAGGAAGCATCCGGTTGGTCTGAAATTCGCAGAATGCGTCGCTCGCCGCAAGAGGGCATGCAAACGATTAGCATTGCAGGGCATATGCAAATTATGTGCGCCCGGCACGCCACCGAAAAGCGCTATAAGAAGGGTGCCCCGAAGGCGGGGTGTAAGCAAAGGAAGTGTGTTGTGCTGCCGGACCTGTGCGTGGGAAGCTTTCTGATGCCTCGTCTCAGAATACGACAGTCATTCCAGCACGTTTCAGAGTTCGAGAGAAGAGAATTAGTGGCTTATCGCGACAGCGGTTTATCGTACCGAGACATTGGCACCCGTGTGGGACCACACCCAGCCACAGTGAGGCGAGTATGAATTCGGTGGGTGCAGGAGGGATGGACGGACGGACCGACGTGAGGGGACACACCACCGAACTAGGGGACCAGCATGCTGTGCAGCGGTCACTGACGGCTCACACCGCCACATCACGAACGTTAGCGGAGGAATTAGGGTGTGTTGCGCAACAACCGTGTCAGCACGTACCGTTCGACGTCGTCTGCAGGAGCGGGAACTTGTTGCACGACGCTTATTGCTCCGATTACCATTGATGTTTTACCACCGGCGAGTGCGGTAGCAGTGGGCCGTTGAACGCCGCACCTGGACTACGAAATGGCACGACATTGACTTCTCCTACGAATCCCGCTTCCATCAGCAACACCATGATGGTCGGATCTGCGCGAGCGACTGTATGACGCCTGCATTATGCATCGCCATACCGGTCCGTCGCCTGGCGCTATGATTTGGGGCGCAATTGGATATGACATCCGCACTCCTCTGGTACGCATCGCCGGTACACTCAGCCACCGCTACATCTCCGACGTTTTGGAGCCTGTAGTCCTCCCTTACCTTCAGGACCTGCCAGCGACCACGTTTCAACAGGACAATGCGCGACCGTACGTGGCACGCATCCTGCAACAATTCTTAACGGCCCATTAGGTGTCACTGCTTCCGTGGCCCGCTTCTTCTCCAGATATGTCGCCCATCGAACACGTCTGGTCGCTGATCGGCAACCGAGTGGCCCCGCAAGCACCACCCGTGGTTACGCCTGATGAACTGTGGCAACGTGTGGAAGCAGCCTGGACCGACTTACCCCAAGCTCACATCCAAAGTCTCTTTCGTTCGATGCCGCGGCGTGTAGCGGCCGTTATGGCCAGCCATGGGGGCCACACGAAATATTGATGTCTGCATGTTCCGCAAGTCGCACGGGTCTGTAAGCTCAATCGTTTTATCTTTGTATCTGTTGTTATGCGTCCAGTAAATCTGGCTTTGCTATCTCGTGTACGTTTTGGTGTTGCATTTTGGGTGGCCAGTAGTGTATATAGTATATACAAGAAGCACATGGAGAAATTCAAACAGTACTCGCTCAAGTTTTCACTCGATGCCTTAATGAAGGGAAGATTCCTGAGGATTGAACAATGCTACAATGATCCTGCAACATAAAAAAGGTGAAATTAAGGATTTCAGGAACTACAGACCTATCAGCCTCCTGTCAGTGGTTTATAAAATCTTCACTAAATTTCTTTCACACTGCTTGAAGGTAACACTGGTCATGGCTCAACCGAGAGAACAAGCTGGATTCAGGAGTGGCTACAGCACAATAGATGATATCCACGTACTTAGAGAACTAATTCAAAGAGCGGGGAATACGAACTTCCATTGTGCATGGCTTTATTGATTATGAAAAGACCTTCGATTCCGTGAAACCATCAGCAGTTACAATGGCCTTGAAATCCTGCGGTATTGAAGATGTATACATTAATAGTATTAATAACATCTATGAAAATGCAAGTGCAAAGATTCAGCGGTTTGAAAATACAAAACACATAAAAATTGGAAAGGGGGTGAGACAAGGTGACACCTTATCCCCTAAACTCTTTAATGCTACATTGGGAAATGTCTTTCAATCACTGAATTGGGAAAACAAAGGGATAAAGATTAATGGAGATTATCTAACTCACCGTCGTTTTGCTGATGACGTAGTCATTATTGCAACTATCCCATCAGAGCTGCAGAGTATGATCCAGAAACTTGCTGACAAGAGTAAAGAAGTAGGAATAAAAATGAACTTTCAGAAGACAAAAGTGATGTTCAATGCTTTTACAAGAAATGAAGATTTATCGATTGATGGAGAAAAGCCTGAGATAACAGATACGTACGTTTATCTTGGACAGCAGATATCAAGTGATGGTCACATTGATGAAGAAATTAATCGGCGTACAAAACTTGCCTGGAGAGTTTTTGCAAGAAACAGCATAATTTTCAAGAGCAATATGCCGTTATGTCTTAAAAGAAAAGTGTTTGATCAATGCAACCTTCCAGTGCTTACGTATGTTGCAGAGTTGGACCTTAACTAAAAGAGACATACAAAGGAGCATGGAGAGGTGCATGCTTGGTGTAACCAGGAAAGATAAGAAGAAGAACTCGTGGATCCGAAAAATGACAAGAGTGGAAGACGTCGTGATTAGTGTAAAATCCCTGAAATGGCAATGGGCTGGACATACTGCCAGAAGAACAGACCATCGATAGATTGTCGAAATTTTAGATTGGATTCCAAGGGACAGGAAAAGACCCAGAAGAAGACCACATGGGAGATGGGTGGATGAAATTCGAAAGTAAGCGGGAGTAACATGGAGGAGACTGGCACAAGACAGACCGTTGTGGAAGAGGCTTGGAGAGACCTTCGTCCAGCAGTGGATTGATAATGGTTGACAATGGTGATGATATTGTGACATCCCAGCCCCTTAGGATGCACATGAGATAAAGACAGATAGCAGTGAGAGCACATGCCAATGTAGTAGAGTGGACAGCACTCGGAGCTCCGGATCCAAGAGTTGTGGGTTTGAATCATCCCACCCCTATAATAAAACTTATATAGAAATTTACTTCGTCATAACGTGTATTGTTTACATTTTTATTTTATTTTTTTGCTCTTCAGGAAAACAGAAAAATGTCTAGAAGGGGGGTGGGCCTAGAAAATTTTAGTTGCCAGTTAAAATTCTTTAGATGTCTTCGGCTAGCGGTCAACCGTACAATTGCAAGCCTGCATTAGGCTATACAGTATATTTCTTCATGGCTACGCACGTTCAATTTAACACAAGTACTTTCGTAAATGTAGTACACACATGACTGTTAATGAAAGACATCATGTGGCACGATTTGGTCCAAGTGTCCTGAAAAGTTCGTTCAATAAATAAATAAATAAATACTGAGAAACGTCAATAAGTTGCAAAACTCTCCCGGTAGTAACATGAAACAAAACAAAATGTAGCATTTTCATTTTCTCTCTCGAGCTTTGAAATCCACCATAAACAATTCTTAGAGCTATAAGCAGTCAACATCCCTAATTGAGGGCCATCGGCTGGAGGAAGCTAGCGCTATCAGACAAGTACACCACTCGTGTCTCATCCGGGACTGCAACCTGATCCCATCTCGGAAGAATATTCACAAGCCAACCGGCTTAGGCTACTCGGCATGGTCCAAGACTATTTGTGCAGTTCCAAAAGGATATTTCGTCCAACGGTGCTGCAGCTCCATCGCCGATTGATCCAATGGTATCATCGATCGATTGCAATTTTTTTTAAGAAGTGAGTAATAAGTTAGGTACTCTCCACTGTCGAGAGTCTTCCAAAACGATTTCCATTATGTTTGATAAAATTCTAAGGTTTACTGTACATTAGTACAACGTGCTGGACTTCAGACCTTGAATATTTACTAGTTCAGTAAATACTCGATGTTTGACCTTCTAATTCATGTAATAATTAAATCTCAGAATACTAATGATTGAAAAACATTACAAATATTGTACAAAATCAATACGTTATTTATAAAACATTTCTACCTAAATGCGAAAGTACACAGATGAGACATTATATTATGACCACCCCCAGCCTAAATAAATGAGCGCGCCTGGAGACTGAACGGTGGCGCAGGTGAAGTTCACAGAGCAGTATATATACAACCCAAAGGCCGGCTTTCGGTTAGTAGAGTGTTCGGAGTCAGAATGAGAAAAGCTGTCGATTTATCCGAGTTTGATAAAGGACAAGTTGTGATGGCACTGCATCTCGGAACTACGATCCTGGAAACGACGCGGCTTGTTCACGTGCCGCTGTAGTGAGTACGTATCAAAAGTTGTGCGCAGATGGCCAAACGACGAACCGTCGTTTAGCCGTATGTCGTCCGGAGCTCAATGATGCTAGAGGGGAGCAGAGACTGTCGCGCATTTTTCACAGCGACCGCAGGGCACAGTGTGACAAATCACCCGCAGCTACAGAAGTGGTGATCAGAGCAATGTGTCACAGCACACAGTTCATCGCAGCCTTCTGCGCATGGGCCTGCGTAGCCGAAGACCCAGCCCTCCATGCTCAGCGCACGCCATCGACAACAGCGCATGAAATGGGCCCAAGATCATAGAGATTGGACCGTGGATAATTGTAAGAAAGTGGCCTGGTGTAACGAATCAAGCTTCCTGATGCATCACGTAGGTGGCCGAGCGCGGATAAGCAGATTGCCAATAGAGACTGTAGCACCTAGATGCACTGTTGGGCGGAAACGGGCAGTCGGCGGCGGTTTTATGCTGTGGGCGATATTTTCTTGGAACACTTGAGGCCACATTCTATCCCAATAGCACAATCCCTGACAGCTGTCAGCTATTTGAACATCGTTGTGGACCAAGTTCACCCATTCATGGCATCTGTGTTGCCTGCTAGCGATGGGCATTACCAAAAGGAAAATACGCCATGCCGCACTGTCAGAATGGTCAACCAGGGGGCTCGAGGAACATGCTGGTGACTTTCTGTTAATGCCCTGGACTCCAAATTCATCTGACATGAACCCAATCGAATATTTGCGGTTCGACTTGGAAAAGAGGGTTCGCGCTAAATCACCACCACCCCGAAATGCACAGGAACCGGAGGACCTGCTGTTGACATTATGGTACCTGATAGCCCCACCGAGTGTCCGCTGTTTGTTGGGCTAAAGGGGGTCCTACAGCTAATTAGGTAGGTGGTCATAATGCAGTGGCTCATCGGTGTGTTTAAAAATAGCAACAACTTTTCCACTCGAGATACTGTTAAAATGCTTTTTTGTAATATTAGGGTTTTATTATAATATAAATGTGTTTCCACTGACTTTAAGAGGTTTCCCCGTTCTGGCGATAGTCGCTAACATCATCTCTACTCATTTTTAACGCCTATTTTTTATTTGCTATATCAATAATCGTTTTTGTAGGCATCGGGTTTTCCGCATCAAACGTCAAAGATTAATATTGAAAGCACATGAAAGAGAGGCAAAATAACCAGGCGCGAACTGGTCCGACAGAATCCCGGGAGAAAACCCGGTGTGCCGCCATTTTCCGGGCCGGGAGGTCTTATATGGTGATACTTATAACTCAAGGGAAAAAAAAAGTATATACATACTTGTACTTCAATATTCTCGTAGAAGGAAACCAATACCTCTTTAACCCTTTAGCGACCACAACGACCAAAGCACCCGTACATGGAAACGACCATAGCCTCCCGAAACGCCTTTCTAGAGTGAGAGTGAGTCAGATAGCCTCCCGAAACGCCTTTCTAGAGTGAGAGTGAGTCAGATAGCCTCCCGAAACGCCTTTCTAGAGTGAGCCTTTTCTAGAGCTAGAGTGAGCCTCCCGAAACGCCTTTCTAGAGTGAGAGTTAGTCAGACAGCCTCCCGAAACGCCTTTCTAGAGCTAGAGTGAGTCAGATAGTCTCCCGAAACGCCTTTCTAGAGTGAGAGTGAGTCAGATATCCTACCTTTATATTTTCTTTAAATTTGCACGACCTATGAGGGATCATCAGGGGACACATTCAGTCATCATTATTGTTACTAAACAAAGAAACGAACCAACAGACAGTTTAGGGCGTTATGCTATTTTAGGGTGCTACACAATTTTAGGGCCATGGTCGTTAAAGGGTTAAAGGTTTCAGAACAAAAGAAAACCCTGCGTAGCAAATGTTCTGTTGAACCAAACACTGTTTTTGACACACAAACTTTCTCTTACTCGACTTTTCCTGTCCATTTGGATTCGCTTCTGCTAGTTGCAGTTGCAGTTAAATAATCATGTATTGTAAGCTAATTAAATATGTTATCAATAGTCTGAGATATAAACTCGAAATTCATAGTGTGCGTTAATGCATTGAGGTTCACCTGCGGTAAAACAATTTTGGGGTTACTGTTTTTTTTATATGTATATGTCTTCTTTTTTTTAAACAAAGATCTGCATCTGATTTATTACATTTTGGGTTTTACCAATTACACAAATTCCTGAACTGCAGTCTGGGGAAGTTTATTTCAGCTACAGTAATAATACCTTTCCATTTGAAAGTAATTAAATATAAATTTATTTCTGCATTCCTTCTCTTTAAAAGTATGCATTGAAAAGTTTTGCAATTCTGGACATTTTCAGTTTTTCAAGATACTTTTTTGTAATTATTTTATTAATGATAGGTCAGTTTTGAAAAAGAAATTAATTTTTGGCACATTTGGATATCTATTCTCATCAAAAGGGAAGAAAATAGTACAAATTCTGAATTCAATTATCGCAAAAAAATTCATAAGAATGGAATAAAGTAATTGGCAGCCTCTCTCAGATATCGTACCTTGTCCGTTGCTGCTCAGCAACATATATAATATATACTTTTTTACATTGAATTTTATGAGGAATCTGAGGTCGAGAAAAATAAGTAAAATGTAGTGAATTATTGCTTCAATACAAAAATTGGAATGTTTGGAAAAGATGTTAGTTAACGGCGATGCTGACATGCCGCTTTTTTTTCGGGGGATGGAGGATGGGATACCTTGATAATTTCCCCCAAAAGTGGGACGTACATAATAGCTTTCGGGGCAGTTTACGGTTCGCCAGTCCGCCACTGAAAACATCTGCATCTCGAAGTACGGTATTTCTGCGGTTCGGTTTTGTTTGCTTGGGGGTTCTAATGACCACCTTGAGCAACTCAATGGGCTATAAGCAATCGGCCATCTCCAATTCAAGGCCACTGGTTCCAGGCAAGGAAGAGACCCAATGACATAAGACAAAAACAACACCCATGCCTCACCAGGATGCGAACCTGGACCCATCTAGGACGAGTGGTCGCAATCATGCGCTTAGACCACTGCGCCTCTGAGCTAGCACGAATCGGTTGCTATATTTTCTAAGAATATTTTGAACGATTGTCCTCATGCATGGTGGAAAAAGAGATTAGAAGGCTTACAGGAAAATCTAATACAAGGACTCATTGCAATTATCCATTTACTTTTTGTTTTAATCTCACTTGCCGATTTCAAAAAGGTTTGTTCTATTGAATAAACAAATCTTCCTAACCAACGGCTAAAGTATCCATAAACAAAACTGATAGAATGGAATTTATGCGTAGAATGAAATGCCTTTTGAACAAAGCGTAATAATGTAATACTACATCGTAATAATGTAATACTACATCGTAATAATGTAATACTACATCGTAATAATCAAACATTTATTGGCATGTGAAATCTGATAGTGAAAGGGTTTATAATACAGCTCGAAAGTTTCGTCATAAAGAATTCCTTCAGCTGCGGTCAAATTGTTCTCCGTATTTAATTGTATATGATACACAAAACAATTTTGTTTTAGATTTTGTCGGAAGTATTCTGTAACTAGAGTGCGGAAATAGAATTTGTGCACTCTAGTTACAGAATTGTGCTTTATGAAGGGTGCCAAACGTACACAAATATTCCGCAGAGCAGAAACTACGTAATGCAAAAAAAAAAGTCAAATGGTACATAAGTAAGAAGAGAACAAACATGGTAATAATAAGGAGGATGGTGAGAGAAATAAGAGTGAGACTCTAAGGAGGATAGTGGGAGAAATAAGTAAGATTATAAGGAGGATAATGAGAGAAATGCTAGATAATGAGGATAATAAAGAGAAATACGTGAGATAATAAGGAGGATAGTAAGAGAAATAAGTGATATAATAAGGAGGATAGTGAAAACAGTGAGATTATAAGAATATTCAGATTATAAGAAACAAGTCTGAAGAAACTGTATTATATTAAATAAAAAATAAGATAGTGAGACTATAAGAAACTAGCCTGTTATGCCCGTCGTTGATGGGCTAGTAATGACTTTCTGACGTATGACACTTTTGAATTAATAACGGAGATTGAAAAACAACGTTCTATTTTCTTTTTTTCTTCTCCGCCCTCAAGGTCATAATACAATTGGCAAACAACACTTAACAAAAAACATGCGCTTTTCCGCTTTCTTTACATGCAACCTGATCACACCCAACGCGAAGTTCACGATAAATTTGAGCCATTTCTTTTTTAGAATTACGTTAAAACGTTCTATTTTCTAGCTCAAAATGTCTTCACAGTATGATGACCTTCTGACGTATGACACTTTTGAATTAATAACGCAGATTGAAAAACTACGTTCTATTTTTTTTTCTTCTCCGCCCTCAAGGTCATAATACAATCGGCAAACAACGCTTAATAAAAAGGGCGTAATAAATGTATTTACGAATGAAAATAGTGGTAACGGAATTCTAAAAAAGAAACGCCTAAAATTTATGGTGAACTACTTTTCTGCACGCCTTAACGTTCGGTGTGATCAGGTTGATGTCAACAAAGCGGAAAGACACACTCAGATCGGGTAGAAACGCGTAACATTAAATAACTAAAAATCAAATTCAAATTTAAACAAAATCGCTTCGAGGTGCACCAGAAGATGTCTACAGGTACCTTCATAACAAATTTCGTCGCTTTAGGTCGCCTAATTCTATGTGAAATCCGACCGACCGACAGACACACACAGTCTGTTTCATATATATAGAGAGATAAGACTTGTAAGAAATTAGATAAGAAATAAAAAGTGAGATTATACGAGTAATAAAAAGATTATAAAATAATTATGAAATTCGATTATAAGAAATAATTATGAAATTAGATTATAAGAAATATGAAGTTGGATTATGAAATTAGATTAGTATTGATTACGGATATTGCTACTGATTGTGTTATTGAAATTGAGTATGAAATTAGATAATACTATTGATTATGGATGTTGTTTTGACTGTGTTATTGATATTGATTATCATATTGACTATCAAATTAGGTTATAGGAAACAAGATAGTGAGACTAAGATATAGGAGAGATCAGAGATTATAAGGACGATGGTGTGATTATAAGAAGGATAGTGAGATTATGAGGCTGATAGTAAGATCGTCAGGTGGATAGTGAGATAAGAAGAAATGATACTATTAAATTAGATAATATAATTATTAAACTGATTTATGAAATCAGATTATGACATTGATTACAATATTGGCATGATATGAAGCGATATTGATTATGATACTGACATATGATATATTGATTATAGTAACAGATATGAATTATGATATTAGATTACAATAAATAAGACAGATTATAAGGAGGATATGTAGATAGTAAGATTGCAACGAGTAAAGAGGACTGTGGATCATTTGATGCAGAAAATGAACAAAATATTTGTTGTACCAAAAGCAATGCAACAAAAATTACTTTTTTAATCGGATTTAGTAGCACTAAGTGAGATTAAAAAAATGAAACAAGTATCAATCAAGGTTAAGTCAAGTGGAATTACACAGTTTATCTTCTTGGATAAAAAGAATAAGTATAGAATGGAGAGCGAGTTAATTGTAAAAGTAATTAAATATGTCAAGTAATTCAGGACAACCAGAGTTAGTTAAAGCATAAGCTTAAACTTCAAGTAAACTTATTAGAAAATTAAAAAATCTTCTCTATTGCTACTTAGTATCATGTTCTTTCGTCGAGTTATGAGTTTCAAACAAATGAAATCCAAAGTGGAAGAAGAAAACCTCAGGTTCGATCCCAGCAGGTACGAACGCTCGATCCACTAAATATCCGCCGTGCGTCGGATGGGCACGTTAAGCCGTCGGATCCCAGGTATTGCCCCCGGTAATAAATGAGAGCGTCTTCCTTCCCCTTTCTACTTCGCTTCTGTGTCACTTTCCTATCTGGCACTCTAACTCAAGTCTCTTAACTTCCTATTTCTAAGGGTTGTTTAAGATCTGGGGTCAGACACTCCCTTTCTGAAATCCTCTACATATGATCATGAAGTCCATCCTTTTTTGTTTGTAAAGCATTAAAAATCAGATAAAATGATTGCATGCACCCATCAGGTTTTGTGCACCACTACTCGAAGCATCAACTTGCAGAATGCCTTGAGTGTTTACATAAACTCATTTATATTTTGTTTCTGCAGTATTATTTCCAAAATATGTTAGGCTTTCATTTCATTTATGTTATTGTTTTACTTTACTGTAAGTGGGAAAAAATGTGAGAGAACTTTTTTTATTTTATAAACCTTATTTTGAGCATATGAACTTAAAATTGCCAGTCGTCAGGTTTCTCAGGAACTGACCATCACAGTTAACAGGAGTCTTCCAACTCCCAATAGGTATTTACTTAAAGTAATTTTACAATCCCATTTCCAAGCTGAGGTTTGTTTGTTTTTTTTTCTAAAATTACTTCGGTTGAAATTTTCGCAATTGCAGAAATTTAAAAAAACACATGTAATTTTTCATTTTATACTTCCTATTCACATAAAAGTCAATTCAAGAAAAAGAAAATATTTCGGCATTTTAGTTGAAACGTTTTTAAGAAAACTGAATTTAAAAGGAATTTGCTTGGTATAAAAAATAAAATAAAAGAGTGTGGAAGGGGATGATCTTTTGTGTTCCAAATAATACTTTAGTTATTCGTGCAAACAAATTTAGATCTATATCAAGAGTGATGTCTGATTCCTCTGGTAACCAACTTTCTGCAGACATTAGAAGAAAGAAAGAAGGGCCTTTTAGTGTGAGAAAAAAGAATGGCAATTTCAAGGAAAATAACTTTTATTGACGTGACCATACGTTTTAACTGAATGGTCGATCGCATTGTTGGTTGTTTGTTGGGTGTTGATATTGACTCGCTATATTTGAGAAACAATTCCCCTTCTTAAGTGCACAGAAACGAAAAAAAAAAAAAATATGATCTCATCTTGGAAACATTCCCGGACCCCAAGTCAATTTGAGATTTTGTCTAGCTATTCTAAGAATTTGCGATTAAATGCAGCTGACAGCGCCATATTCAAAGACCAGGAGGTCGTCAGCTACTGCTCAAACCGTTACCCATTGTCACTCAGTTCTTGGATCCAGAGATCAAGTCATTAACTGGAAACGAAGTGGCTCGGTAGAAGGGGGAGAAGGGGTACGCCCAGCAACTGAATGAGACCACTTCATTAAGACAGAGCCATTTATCTTGACGTTCAAGCGCATTTCAAAGACCCAATAAGGCGGCCAAGAAAGCAAAATTATTGCTATTGCTCGGAGATGCTTCCTGCAACAAACAGGATTAGAAAAAGGCTGCTCAAACAGTTTAATAGTCACTGTTATGGTTTTAACTTTACCTCCCATGATTTTTTTGTTCTGTCAATAAGGCCATATCAGCTTTTTTTTTCTTTCGAGCCATCTGGTGGTGCAGGTCTTGTTTATTTCTTAAACCAGCTGCAAATGTGATTTAGCTTAAAACAATATCGTCGCATGAACTAACTTTACGGCTCGTTGCCAGCCAGAGATTAAACAACATAAATAAACAGCAGCAAACTTCCAGGACCCAGCACATAAACCCATTACGCTACCCTTTTTCTTTAAATATTTCCCTACCTCATATAGCTTTTTTTTTTTTTTCAGGGGAAGACAACTAGAAACTGTATTTGCATACGCAAAATTACGCGTTACTGCCGAAGCATTTCCTGAAATATATGATGTACCCTATCTTTTTTTTTTTTTTTTTTTTTTATACTTCACGGAAACCTGGCAACAGGAACGAAGGTCGATGCGATTTCTGCGCATGAGCCGTCATTATCTAAAGAGCGCATCTCGCTTTCTATTAAAGGTTTTACTGATTCGAAAACTAACAGAGGCAATACCAAGAGGAAAAATGGTAAAATTAAAAATGCGGGAAAGTCTGGAGCGTAAATTATAACCTCAATAGTCAGAGTTGTAGGTTTTTGGTTTGCCGTTTGAGCTGAGTCCGGGTTAGAGTCTCGCATGAGGCATGGGCGATGTGTTTGTCTCAGAGATGGAAACGGGTCACGGGTCAACGGGTCACCGATTTCTGGCGGGTCAAACGAGTCGGGTCAAGGTGTTCTTGACCCGATTTCGACCCGGTTTTATTTTAGTTTTATTTTTGAAAAGAAAACAAAAAGGATATTTCAAAAAACCCGTGAGGTCTTTGAAATAATATTTCAAGGCTGCAGAGTATGATCCAGGAAATTGTTGAGAAGGGGAAAGAAATGGGATTAAAAATGAACTTTCGGAAGACAGAACTGAAGTAATGCTTTTACAAAGAATGAAGATTTATCAATTGATGGAGAAAAACTGGAGATAACCAATTCCCACATTTACCTTGGGCATCAGACATCAAGCGAGGGTCACATTGATGGAGAAATTAATTGGCGTATAAAACGTGGTTGGAGAGCTTTTGGAAGAAACCGTACAATTTTTAAGAGCAATGTGCCATTATGTCTTAAAAGAAAAGTGTTTAATCAATGCATCCTTCAAGTGCTTACGTACGGAGCAGAGACGTGAACCTTAACTAAAAAAAGAATCATGAAGAGATGCATGTTTGGTGTAACTAGGAGAGATAAGAAGAGGAACTCGTGTATAAGGGAAATGACAAGAGTGGAATACATCATGATCACAGTAAAATCCATGAAATGGCAATAGGTTGGACATATTGCCAGGATAACGGACCACCAATGAACAACCGAAATTTTAGACTTTATTCCAAGGAACAGGGAAAGACCCAGAAGAAGACCACGTGAGAGGTGGGTGGATAGAGGAGACTGGCTCAAGACAATCCGTAGTGGAAGAAACATGGCGAGACCTTAATCAACAGTGGATTGATCACGATTGACAATTATGATGATGATGATGATAATGATATATTCGAATTTATAGTTCAAAGCAGAGTTGTCCGGGTAAGATCCGGGTCGGGTCCAATTATGTAAAGTCCGGGTTGGGTCTGGACCGGGTCCAAAATTTTTGACACGTTTCCAACTCTGGTTTGTCTTACGGAACTGGCCTCTCTCTCTCTCTCTCTCTCTCTAGCTCTTTTTGTGGAAGCAGTGGTCCCAATTTTGTGTGTTCAATTTTAAGGTACAGTAAGGCTACCCAGTTGAAAACCTGTTGTTCGTTTTTGTTTTCTTGGAGGGGGGGGAGTTGTTACCGACCACCGTGAGAAATTCCAAGAACTATGAGCAGTCGCCTACCTCTATAATTAGGTCCACTGGTTTCACGAAGGGAAAGAGCCAGTGCCTTAGAACGACGCCGTTGGTCGCGCTATGAGCATTTCTCTCACCTTTCGCATATAAAGAGCGCCATTTGTTTGGAAGTGACCCAGGGGGCACCATCCCCGCTCTAGCTAACTTTTAGAATCTTCTCAACAATCTGTTATCAGTTACGATAAGGATTTGCACATTTTTGGCCTTTAAACAGTTTGCACTTTGTTCCCGTGTGCTTCATGTGAACATTTCTCTCACTTTTCGCATATAAAGAGCGCCAATTATTTGGAAATGACTTTGGGGGCACCATCCCCGCTCTAGCGGGCTTTTACAATCTTCTCAACAATCTGTTATCAGTGCCGATAAGAATTGGCACATCTTTGATCTTTAAACAGTTTTCGCTTTGCTCTCGTGTTCTTCTTGTGAACATTTCTCTCATCAGGCGAACGTTTGCGTCACCTGAGAGCTTTTCTCATCACGCGACTACCCGCGTTTGTGTTTTGTATTTTTATATATAACGCGATGAAACGAGTGCGTTTTTCGCCTAATTCGATTTTAACTTTTGGTTTTTTTGCAGCGCATTTTGAACACTTGTGCTTTTGTTCACTTTGAGCAAAAATATTGAAAAAAGATAGTGTGAGAAAAATTCTCACGCGCGACCACTGGCTTTGTTAAACGTGTGGTGACCAACGACGGGTTAAGACAAACATAACATCCATGCCTTACGGGACTCGAACCCAGACCGATATCGGATGAACGAACGGTTAGAAGCCAGCACTTAGACCACTGCATCACAGGGACGGGTAAACCTCTGTTTTAAAAATTTAAATATATGTCTAAAATCTTGGCTGCGCAAAAATGATGCGCAATTTTCTTCTTCCGCTGCTAGGAAAGTGAGTTTTTCTTTTCAAAACACGTTTATGCAACGCAGTGGGGAAAACTGAGAATGGAAAATTACACGACTTTGCGTAAACTTATCTCTTATTAACACCCGAGTAAGATCCAAGGAAAATGACAAAGCCGCCCGGTGGTTCAGTGGTCTAAGCGATGGCTTCTGATCATTCGTCCGAAAGGGTTCCGGGTTGGAATCCCGGTGGCGCATGGATGTTGTGTTTGTCTTACGGCACTGGCTCTTTCCCTTCCCTGGAACCAGTGACCCTAAATTAGGGACGGGCGATTGCTTATAGCCCATTGAGTTGCTCACGGTGGTCGTTAAACTTCAAAAATTAAAACAAAAAATGAAGTAAATAGTTTTTTTTAGATATGAAATAAATACAACAATCGAGGACATATACCATTTTATATATTTCTTCTGTAAATAAACTTATTTTGATCAGGTTTAAAATTAATAAAGAAGGAATATTTAGGAAAGCAAAATTTATGTTATTACTAATAATATAAACTACATGTGTTTCGAAGGAAATCAAATTTTAAAGATAATTATCTTTAATTACTGATTACATTGGCCCGCCAAAACTTCAGTCACTGAAAATTATTTGCAAGTTTTTGGCTAATTCTAAAAGTATTTGGTATGCTGCTTTGAAAAATGACTACGATTTTTCTCTAAGACGTAAGAATTTTTCACAAAACACATGTGTAAATACGGGTAAATAGCATATCACATGTATTTTGAAGAAAAGTTTATTTTACTACAAAAAGTTTAAAAAAATGTTTTAATGTGCAGATAATGTTACAAAGAACCATTTTTAAATGTCATTAGTATTTACAAGTCCTTATGTCTTCTTTAACTTGATACATCCTGTACGTGTACTGTATGTATCCACAAGTATTGCATTGTTTCTCACTAAAACCTCTGTAGCAAAAAAAAATAAAACATTTAATCACAAAATATAATTTTAGTTATATATTGTACGTACTTATTTAATATGAAGTTTTTTGAATTGCAACCTCCGGAATAGCGGACACTTCCCAATTGCGGGCAAATATTGAAGTCCCAGGGTGTCCAGTGTTTAGAAGTTTTACTGTAAGACTTTCAAACAAAAGCCATTTTGTAGTCAGTTCTTTGGGGCATAACAGAAGCATGACAGAGAAACGAAAAAACCAAAAAGGAGCCGCGACGTGACACTTTGGTGCAGCCATTACATCACCGAACACGAACATCATCAGTCACATGCGACATGTGACGACCAATGACTCTGAATTGCGCAGTTAGAAAGAAAGAAAGGATAAGCAGCGCCATCTTTGACCCAAGCAGAGATGAAGATGTTGACATCTTGTAGCAATTGTGCGTGCCAAAGGAACAAATAAACTTTCTTTTCACTTAATTTCGCCATCGTTAGCATCACAGATCAACTACATGTACATATACAATCATGAAAAAAAATCTGTCACATTATTTCTGAACAGAACTGAGTAGTTGCATGTTCAATTCATATTTACTAGACAGTACGCATCTTATGACAATAATAATAAAAAAAAAACGTTGAAAATCGCCAATTCTACAAATGAATCTGGTTAGCAAGGTTTTCAGCATTTTCAACTCACTTCTTACACTGTAACTTGAAAATCAAGGTTTCCGTAAATCCCTTCCACAAATCTCTATCTTGAACAATTCTCTTCAATGTTTTATCGTTATATACTTTCAAATTTCATCCACTGAACCCCCATTTGCTCATCTTCTGTCTCTTTCCCTGTCCCTTGCAGTCCAGTCTAATACATCAGTTGTCCAACTACGGTCAGTTGTTCTAGCAATATGTACAACCATAGTCACTTGAGGGTTTTTATTTTGATAATGTCCTCAACTCTTGTCATTTTCTTTATCCATTTCTTCTTCCTATCTTTCGTGGTTATACCAAGAATGCATCTCTCCTTGCTTCGTTCATTTGTCTGTAGCATCTGTATGGATTTTTTTTGTTGTTTAGTTAGGGTCCATGTCTCTCATCGATACGTAAGAACTGAAAAAATGCATTGATTAAACACTTCTTTTAAGACATAACGGTAAATTGCTCTTGAAAATTGTACTGTTTCTTCCGAATGCACTTTGTCTCTAAGCTGTATCATTGAAAACATGTAAAATCTTCACCCCCTCTTCAATACGCCCTCACGACGAATAGATTTGGCAGACCGAAATACCCTCGCTAACAGCGAAAAGTGAAGTCATGATACGACCTTGTTTTTAAAGTGGTTCCACCCAAAAACTCTGTCCTATGTTTCCAATGTAAAAATCTCTGTACACATTTTCTTCGCAATTAATGTATTCCCAAGGATGAAAATTTGCTCATCGATAAAAATAACTTTAAATTACAACATGGCATATTTAATATACGATAAAACTTTACCATAATTATATTAAAAATCAATAGTATTTCCTTGGGTAATGTTGAGACCTGCTAATAGATGGGGAGACCTGCACACTGATGACGTCAGTGGAAAAACAAATGTTTGATGGCTTATTTCGTATTTAGAAATTAGCCATCAAACATTATTTCGTAATTAAAATTCTGATGACATTTGCAGCTAAATTATTTTCAGAACATTCAATTTAAGTGGCTCAAATCATTTTAAAAATTCCAGACTATCGCATGGAGAGAGTCCAGTTTTAATTCCATTCCGAAAATTAATAATAAAACTTAGGCAGTGTAAGTACTGCTTATTTTCTATTTCCGAAATATACCATCAAACATTTGTTTGTCCACTGACGTCATCAATGGACAAAGCTCAGCATCTTTTACCGGATATAAACATTACCCAAGGAAAAATTATTAATTTTTAATATAATTGTGGTTAAGTGTTAGCAAATACTAAGTATACCATGCTAAAATTTAAAGATACACTTTTATCGATGTGCAATTTTTCATCTTTGGGAATACATTAAATGCGAAGAAAATGTCTACAGAAGTTTTTACCATTGGAAACATAGGGCAGAGTTTTTAGGTGGAACCACCTTAAGACGTAAGGATAAGTGCAGACGAGCTTTTAAACATGCCGTAGCTCGTTAACTTTGGAGGAAAGGAGTGCATATCTATTGACTCGTTTAAAGAACTTTTTGAACGGCCCTGGTGTACGTTACACAGGATCAAACTTCCCATATTGCGACAGTAGCATCATCACGTCTCGCAAAATGCAGTACAGTCAACCGCGAAAAAAAGAAGTGCATTACAGATAATTGGTGAAACGCTCTCCTTCTCTGTGGGATTTTAAGTTTTCTTAAGGCTCTACGAGACCCG
Source organism: Macrothele yani (assembly GCA_039090855.1). Taxonomy (NCBI): domain Eukaryota; kingdom Metazoa; phylum Arthropoda; class Arachnida; order Araneae; family Macrothelidae; genus Macrothele; species Macrothele yani. The sequence goes on from CM077025.1 coordinate 136,290,889, forward strand.
CCATCTTGTATTGCTGCCTTCTCTTGTTAACCAACGGGCAAGCGTATTTCACAAATTGCTCGGGCAAATTTGCACATTTTGGAACACCGTTTGTGGCTAACGCAAGATATGTGATAAATAAAGAGTTCCCTGGTTTCAGAATTTTTATTGACCTTTCCCTTAATTTTTTATCTGCAGCGAAAGTCGTACCAAGGCGTCTTCCACAGTTTTATTAATTAATAAAAATACTTAAAGGGTCCAAAATGAAAATCCGAAACCAGGGAACTCTTTATTTATCATATATCTTGCGTTAGCCATAAACAGTGTTCCAAAATATGCAAAATTGTCCGAGCAATTTGTGAAATACGCTTGCCCGTTGGTTAACAAGAGAAGGCACAATACAAGATGGCGGGTCTCATAGAGCCTTAAGGCAGTCATCTACGAGTGATTATTTGAGGGATTTTTATATATAAATTCCATCCCCTATAAATATTCATTACACAAGTTTCTATCTCTCCTATCATGCGACACTTCAAATACATTATTCGCCAGTTGGCATAGAAACACCAAAATCAGTTTTACAAAAGGCGATTTAGGGGTACAATTTTATAATGTGCGCAGGTCTTTCCATAAATATATGAAGTAACTTGACCGTGCTTTAAAAATTTGAAAGCGAACTTCCCTTACTGTATTTCGTGACGTCATTAAACCTGCACTACATAGAGCAGCTGGAATGTACCTGGCAAAGGCAGAGGATGCTAAGGTTTAAATATGCATTTATTAAAGACTCGGAGTACAGAATGAGAATGTGAGTCATGAAATGATTATGTACAAATGAGCGCCAAAACAAGTAGGCAAAGAAAAAAACTATATACACTTCCTGAGGGTAAGATAGAGGGGGAAATTAAACAGGTTAATTAACGATGTAATTGTCAACATAGGATAGAGTATTCATAATAGTTCAAACTGTAAAGGAAACTCTCAGGCCATCAATCTGGAACCAGCTGAGGTATGGTCTAAAGAGTTTGTAGAAGTTGGGAAGAGTTTCTGTATTGACAGCATGTTCATGCGCTAACTGTAGACGAAACTTTAGTCGAGCTGTGAAGTGATGGACAAGCTTCTCGCTTGCCTCTGTGAAAGTAGGTACAGTGGAGTTTTCCTGATGCGCCAGTTGATGGGAGTAGATTACTATTTTTACAAGCGTGAAAATATAAACACACACTGATGGGAGAGGAGAAGCAGGAAGAATGTCTTGAAGTAGGGTAAAATATGAGGCAGCACTCAGATTTCCTGGGCAAAGATGGTGTGCATACGGAACATGAGGTTTAACATAGGTAGCAAGAATGGACAAAACCAATAGACATGTTCAATGTCAGCCGGGACATCACAGTAGGCACATTGTGGAGAGACAAGAATCATTCGGTGTAGTAATTGAGGAACGGGGAGGCGGCGATGCAGAAACAGCCAATGAACATTCTTCTCATGAGGTGCAGCAAGGAGAGGATGTGCCGCAGACCAAACAGCTGTCAAGGAGGCAGACGGAACAGTAGGGAGAGGCATTGGTTGCTGAGTTGCACAAGTGCGAAGAATTTTACTCACAATCTTCTGTGAGCATGCCTCAAGCGTAAAAGATTTCATACGGAGTCGCACAAAAAACGGGAAGAGTCGCGGTGCTGCTGCAACCTGTAGAATTCCTTCAGAAGAGGCCAAAGATGAGTATAAACGGATGATCGACGATTTTATCGACGTGTAGAGTGTCCGGGAGGAGATGGAATCACGAAGATGAGTAAATAGGAGAGAGAAGTCTTTCCATGTGAGGTTGAGGTTCACGAGGTCTCGTACAGTAATAATGCCTGCACGCATCCATTCTGGAGAGGCAAAGAATGGTCGGTCAGAGGGATGAAAAACCGATGAGTAGAAGAGTGGTTCATTTAGAATCTCCGTAGTGGAGGAGGGAGGTGCTTTCTGTAATAGGAAAAACCTCAGGATTTCTATGGCCTCCCAGTAAACGGCCGGGAGGCTTTGTCGCAAAGCTGGGAAACCATCCATTCTGAGAAAGACGGCGAACGTTAATGAAGGATTTTTCAATGAGGCAAGAACATTTCGTACTGTGCATGTATCTGGGTTGAAGCGATTGAGCACATGATAGAACCAGTAAAGCCGTGCGGCACGGTAAACGAGATCTACTGCAGGAAGACCAATAGCTCCCTGTGAAAGTGAGAGGCAGAGATTAGATGAGCTGACCCAATGATGCTTTGACCATACAACTGAAGTAAGGCATGCTTGAACTTGACAGAGCCTGTAGCCAGGAACTGTGTCCATTTGCCAGAAATAGTAACACTTTGATAAGATGTATGTGCGAGCAATGTGAGCTCTTTGAAGGAAGGAGGTGCAAAATTGCGCTTTTCTCCAGAAGCCAGCTGCTTTGAGAAGGGAGGGATATAGAGAGGACCAATACGTTCGTACGGCCTCCGATGGGGTGCCGAGATGAATTCCTAGGAATTTTTGGGTGGTACTTGACCATTTGGCTTTCCAGGGAGAGTCGTGGCGGTGTTTCCAAGTGCCGCACCAGAGGCCTGTGCTTTTCTCAAGATTGAGCGAGGCTGATGCTGTGGTAGCATACTCTTGGTAGCAGAGAAGAAGGGTGGAGAATTGGGTGTCATGACGTATGCAGAAAGTGCATTATCTGCATAGGCTGAATAGGTAATTTTATGATGTCTCGTGCTGGCTGTTGCAGGAGGGAGCCAATGAATAAACTCTCTGCACGTCAGGCGCAAGAACGGCTCAAAAACTATGGCAAATAATTGTCCAGATAGAGGGCATCCCTGACGAATTCCTCTGGAGAACTCTATTGGAGCTGTCAGGAAGGCAGCGGTCTGAACTTTTAGAGTAGCTCCTTGATAGAGAGAAAGAAGTGAGGTGATGAAGGACATAGGGAAACCAAATGCTTGAAGTGTTGCAGAAAGATAGGCGTGGGATATATTGTCAAATGCTGCTTTTTGATCAATTTTAATGAGAGCCAATAGCTCGGACTGAGTGTCAGCAAGGAAGATTAAGTCACGTAGGAGAGTAAGATTGTCAGTGATCGAACGTCCAGACACAGTATAAGATTGTTGAGGGGAAACGATATGAGGTAGAATGGTATTGAGGCGGTGTGAAAGCAGCTTTATGTAGAGCTTGTAATCGAGGTTTAATAATGAAATTGGGCGCCAGTGTGCAAGATCCATGAGATATCCTTGTTTTGGGAATAAAGCAACGTAAGCTTGCGTGAAGCATTGTGAAAGACTGGAGGAGGTGAACGCATCATTGAAAGCCGGGAGCAGGAGCTGGAGTAGGTGTGAAGAGAAGGCATCAAAGAATGCCTGAGGTAGGCCATCAGGTCCCGGTACATCATTCCGATTGAGAGATTTGAAGGAGGTTTGGAGATCCGGCAAGGTGAAAGGATTCGTGAGATGGTTTTGTAAATGATTTGGAACTTGCGGAAGAGACGTAAGAAGTGGGGAGTCAGAAGTTGCGCCGTTAACGTCAGTGGCCCCGTATCTTTGCTTGAAAAAATCGTGTACTGAGGAACACATGGCGTTAGGATCTGAAGTGATCTCCCCAGAGAGGAGTCGTAGTTGTCGAATCGTGGTGGATTCCCGACGAGTTTTTTAAGAGAGAGGAGGTACTCATACGAGTTGTTAATAGGAGTAAGATGAAGAAGACGTAATCGTTGGATCGCCTGAGCAGCCATAGGAGTGAGGAGGGTTATTAAATAAGCTTTTATATCGGAGAACATCGGATCATTTAGCGTGAGATCAGCCAGCTTGGACCGAATGCTTTGCAACATCATGTTCCGCTTGACTGTAGCGGAGTAAGTGCATTGGCGGATGAGAGTTAAAAGTTGATGTTTCGTATCAAACCAATACTGGAGGGTCTTCTGGGTGGGATCGATGTTGTCGATTTTTGATTGTAAGAAACTGCGAACTATGCTGCAGAAGGTGGAGTCATGTAAGAAGGTACTGTCAAACGTCCAACGTCGGTGTCGAGAAGGACGAGAAATACTTGCTCTGATTTGGAGAGTCACCGCATAGTAATCGGAAGAGGCTGTTGCGCGATGGTGACTTCCTTGGAATGCCGGCACGAGAACAGAGGAGACATAGAATCTATCTAATCTTGCCACTGAAGATGAAACAGGGTTGGCGGAACGCCAAGTATAAGAGTGATGATCTGGGTGAAGCAAACGAAGGGCGTCCATGAGAGTGAGGTCAGCTAGCAAACACTGTAGAACTTGGATAAGGCGTGGACGATGTTCTTGTTCGAACTGGTTCATCTGAAGAACAGTAGCGCAGTTGAAGTCTCCTCGTAATATTACATTAGTGGAGTCCGGAATTATTAGAAGAGCATTATTGAGGGAGGTCAAGAGATGTTCAGTTGGAGAATCATCGCAAGGAATATAGACATTGAAGATATGATATACTTTGTCGTCAAGCATGAAGGAAAGGTGCTGAAGATAATTTAGGTAAGTGTTGTGGAAGTGACTGAAGAGATGTTTTGTAGAAATCGCCGATGTAAACCGATGGCAATACCGCCACGAGAGGAGGTGCGAAACGAGTGGTGAAAAGTATACTCCCATTCTCTCCACCGAGAGTAAGGAGAGTCAGGAGAACAATTTGTTTCTTGTAAAAGAAGCACTTCTGCGGCACGGTGAGCAATGTCCTCATGCACTAAAGCATTTGCAAGGGGACTGGAAAAAACCCTACAATTGAATGTTAAGATCTGGAAGAGGAGGTTCTGAATTAGAGTCATGAAGCTTGAGATACGACGGAATGAGTAAGGGTTTGGAGCTGTGATTTTGCGAAGACCTTTAGTTCCTAAATTTGCTGAAGCATCTCAACAAATGATCCTTCGCATTGATTGATTAGCTTTTAAAAGCAGTTGGGTTTTAAAAGCTAATCAAGAGCTAATCAATGGTTTTAAAAGCTAATAGCAGAGTATAATAAAGCTAATCAATGGTTTTAAAAGCTAATAGCAGAGTATCTATTTGAAGGAATCTAAGGGCAAGGGGTGTCTTAGAACATTAGATTTCTCAAGAGCTTTTAACAGTTTCTCCCTTATTGAGACCTCTGAAGAAGAGTCTGAACTAGAGTGCTCTTCAGACTCTATTGTTGCAGTAGTGCAGTCAGATTCAACAGCGGGAGAGGTAGCTCTGTGAGTATATCTTCCCTTCTGAATCTTTGCTTTCTTATAGTCCGTGGAAGAATCATCATTTAAAGGAGTCCGTGGAAGAATCATCATTTAAAGGAAATTCTCGGTCGCTACGAGAACGGTGGACTCTGGTCCGTCGGCTGGAACGTCGTTTACACTCAGCGGTGGTCGACTGGGAGGGTGGAGGCATCGACGATGTTGATATTTCTTGAGGAGGAGGAATGGAAGTTTCACGGGGAGAAGGAGAGAAGATCGTTTTCGGTGCGTTTTTTGTCAGAGAAGTCAATTTGGAATAAGAGTCACTTTCTTTCTGATTCGGGAGATCAGGTCGTGAAGTGCATGAAGTTGGAGTCTGAAAAGGAGCGACGTCCATGTCCGGAGTTGGTTGAACTTGTATGATGTTTAATACAGTAAGGGAAGGCTAGTTCTGCTCAGGCATGTTAGACACCAGTGAGTCAAAAATCCTGTAATCAGGTTGAGTACATGAGAAAGAGCCAGAGATCTGCAAGACAGGAGTTGTAGCTTCTTTCCGTAGGAGCCCGGGAGAAAAGATGGTCATCTGTTCATCGGCTAGCGATGATTCGTTAGACAATTTGTGTGTAATTTTCTCGGACGTAATGGGCAGGGCTGTCAATTGACTCGATTCAGAGTGAGAGCGATTCCTGGTGGTTTCTTTAGTAGGTCCGGCCAGTGCTGAGTCATAGGTTGAGGTTTGGTGAAGTGACGATTGTTTTTTCTAGGAGGAAGTTCTGAGAGGTGCTGGATTTTCAACATTTTGCTGACGGAGGTGTGGGCATGTTCTACGTGCGTGTCCAGATGCTTTGCAGTGATTACAGAGTAAATCTGTTTCAATGTATATATCGTAGGAACGAGAGCCTACACATAATTTTAGCCGGGTGGGGCAATTTTGAAGATCTTCAGGAGTGGGAAAGCGCATTTTCACTTGTCTCCGAAAGCTCAAAATTTCGGTCATCAGGGTCAAGAGGCGCAGCAGAGAGCGTACGAAAGTCATCTATTACTTCTCCGCAGGTGCTGAGGGCGGCCCGTAGTAGAGAGTTCTTTTCTTCTGGTGGAACTGGATAACAAGAAACTTGGAGAAGTCTCTGAGCAACAGGAGAGACGCCTAATGTACGAGATCCAATAGTGAGTCCCTTCCGGATAAGCTGGTTGGCAAAATCAATTTGAGAAAGGTATACTATTACAGTGCTTGGCCGACGAGTCATATGGATTATGGCTCTTCGAGACAGGGCTTTTTTTATTGCAGCATTGTATTTTTTCAGTGTAGTATTGGGTAGGGCATCAATACTAATTCCTTTTCGAGGTTCCAATAAAAAACCTTGTGTGACTGAGGAAGATTCTGGGATTTGCATTTTAAGTATATCACCAATTCGAGTGATATATTTTCTCAGAGCAGATGGTGTCATATCTGCAGTGCATGTGCCACTGAGGGTCGATGCATAACAGGGAATGTTACTTTTCGTAACAGAAGGAAGAAGTAACTCAGTTTCCATTGCTTCAGCAGAATTAGCAGGGAACGACGAGGGATAAAGCGCAGACGTTGTTTCAGAGAGCCGCCGATTCGTGGCTTGAGAACGGGTTTTCTGATTGCAGCCCGGAGAAGTCTCAGACGTCACTCGAAGAGCCAGAGAGGTGTCAGCTGCTTTGGTGGGCGGGATATCGGGCGCGCCAAAGGAATGGGAGACTAATGTGAGATCCGCCATTATTAATGTGAGATCCGCCATTATTAATGTGAGATCCGCCGTTATTTCTTTCTTTTTGTGTAGCCCAGCCGTACACAAAAAGAAAGAAATAACGATGATGCGGTACTCACCCGACTTGAGATTGCACTAAAAGAGGTGACAATTCTTTGACAAAAATGCTAAGACTCACCGGAGGACCGGACTGAGCTGCCATTTGATGCTGACTTGGCTATTTACAAAGGAAGCTCCCTATCTTCTGATTCAAGGCTTCTTGAATTGGAAGAGGAACTACAAAGGATCAAGTGGGACATCGTCGGGATAAGTGAGGTAAGAAGAAAAGGAGAAGACCTTATTGAACTTAAAAGTGGACATCTCTTCTACTATTGTAGGACAGATACTGGCAGAACTAGAGGTGTTGGATTTATAATAAACAAGGAACTGAAGGATAAAGTTGTAGAAGTTGAAAGTTCCTATGACAGAGCTGCACGACTCGTTATCCAACTCTCAAGAAGATACCAGGCTCAGATTGTTCAAGCTTATGCACCCACCACAAGTCACCCTGAAGAAGAAATTGAAGAATTTTACGAGGAAATTCGGAATCTAAATAACAAAGGCAAACAGCACTTAAATATCATTATGAGTGATTTCAATACAAAAGTAAGCCTACAACAATAGAATGAAACTTTGGTTGGTAAATTCGGTTACAGGAACAGAAATCAACGTGGAAATACTCTCGTAGAATTTGCAGAAGCAGAAAGGTTTTTGATCGTGAACTCCTTTTTCAAGAAAAAGGTACACAGGAAATGGGCATGGAGACATCCGAATGGGACAACAAGTGAAATTGATTTTATTGTGCTAAACAAATTCAAAACATGTAGTGACCATAGATTGGTGAGATGTAAGATACACCTCAACACTAAACTCGAACGTGGCAAGCTCATAAGACAAACAAAATGTATTGGCATAACCAACCTTAAAAAACACCATAATACTTTCAAGTTGGAACTGATGAACAGATTCTCTGCTTTAGAAGGCCTAACATCGGAAGAAGTGGATATTTCTAAAGTTAACAGAGAACTCACCAAGGCTCTTATGGAAACAGCAACAAAAATAGGTGGTACCAAGAACAAGTTACATATGAAGAAAATTTCAGGAAAAACCAAAATGTTGATGCAAAAGAGAAGGGAGATGAGGACAAATAAAGACGTAACTTCCAACATGGAATATATAGAGCTATGCAAGACAGTGAGAAAATGTATGACTGAAGACATAAGGAAATTCAACTGTGAACTAGTGAGGAAAGCAATTGAAAACAACCAGAGCCTGAAAAGAGCAAATGGACATCTCAGTATGGGAAGAAAACAGATTATGGCTCTGAGAAAAGAATATGGTACTGTAACAAGAAATAGAAGTGAACTTTGACAAGGGTGAAAGATTTCTACTCAAAACCATATGAAAGGGATGTTATATCTATTCCATACATTACGATAGTTACCGGTGCCAAAGTCTCTCCAATACTCCCTGCAGAAGTTACACATGCAATTAAGAACATGAAAAGGGGAAGAGCTCTAGGAAAACATGGAATTACCGTGGACATTATACACGAAACAAGTGGAGAAATCGAAACTACACTCGTCCAAGCTTTCACCAGATGTCTTAATGAAGGGAAGATTCCTGAGGATTGGAACAATGCTACAATGATCTTGCTCCATAAAAAAGGTGACATTGAGAATCTCAGGAACTACAGGCCCATCAGCCTACTTTCAGTGGTTTATAAAATCTTCACTAAAGTTCTTTCACATCGCTTGAAGGTAACATTAGACATGGCCCAACCAAGAGAACAAGCTGGATTCAGGAGTGGCTACAACACTGTAGATCATATCCATATACTGAGATAACTAAGTGAAGGAACAACAGAAAATGACCTCCCATTATGCATGGTTTTTATTGACTATGAAAAGGCCTTCGATTCCGTGAAACCATCAGCAGTTACAATGGCTTTGAAATCCTGCGGTATTGAAGATGCATACATTAATATTATTAATAACATCTATGAAAATGCAAGTGCAAAGATTCGGATGTTTGAGAATACAGCACACATAGAAATTGCAAAGGGAGTGAGACAAGGTGACACCATATCTCCCAAGCTCTTTAATGCCACATTGGAAAATGTTTTTCAATAACTGAACTGTGAAAACAAAGTGATAACGATTAATGGAGATTACCTAACTCACCTTCGTTTTGCTTATAACGTAGTCATATTTGCAACTACCCCATCAGAGCTGCAGAGTATGATCCAGGAACTTGCTGACAAGAGTAAAGAAGTGAGATTAAAAATGAACTTTCAGAAGACAAAAGTGATGTACAATTCTTTTACAAGAAATGAAGATTTATCGATTGATGGAGAAAAGCTGGAGATAACAGATACGTACATTTATCTTGGACAGCAGATATCAAGTGAGGGTCACATTGATGAAAAAATTAATCGGCGTATGAAACTTGGATGTAGAGCTTTTGGAAGAAACAGTATAATTTTTAAGAGCAGTGTGCCAGTATGTCTCAAAAGAAAAGTGTTTAATCAATGCATCCTGCCAGTGCTTACGTATGAAGCCGAGACATGGACCTTAACTAAAAAAGACATACAAAGACTGAAGACAACTCAAAGAAGTATGGAAAGATGCATGATGGGTGTAATCAGGAAAGATAAGAAGAGGAACTTGTGGATAAGGAAAATGACAGGAGCGGACGACATCATGACCAGAGTGAAATCACTGAAATGGCAATGGGCTGGACATGTTGCCAGAAGAACGGGCCACCGAAATTTTAGACTGGATTCCGAGGGACAGGAAAAGACCCAGAAGAAGACCCAATGGGAGATGGAAGAATGAGATTCGAAAATATGCTGGAATGACATGGAAGAGACATGCCCAAGACAGACAATTGTGGAAGAAATTTGGGGAGACCTTCATCCAGCATTGGATTGATAATGGTTGATGATGATTATGATATAGGGATAATCATCTTAAATATACACTGAGCACTCACTGGATTGCGACCACCACTAGGCAAAGTTAGTAGCACCCGCAGCAAGGAAGAGAGCGTGCCCTGTAGGCTAAAGTGGTGTATATAAGAGGTTAGTGGTTCAGATGAGGGAGAAGTTACTGGCACGAAGGTTAAAACCAAGGACTTATCGGAGTTTAGGAGAGGCAGAATTCTAGACTCCCAACGGGTTGTGGGTTGTCAGAGAGCTTCCGTGGTTAAAGTATACGAGGAACGGGGCCAACATGACGAAACAACGAATAGAAGACACGGATGGGAAGGTCAGCGAAAAGAGGTTCCAGAAGGGTGAATGAGGGGTGCGTCTTCCATTGTACAGGTCGATGAGCGCAGTGCCGTTTTGCTCTTGAAAAATGCAGTGTGAGTCAACCAGAAACAATATCCCATGAGTTTCTACAGGAGAAGATGCTCTCTCTTAACAACAGCCCGTCGACGTGAACGACTCTCCTGGTGCCAGCAATAGAAGGTGAAATCAGAAGTTCAGGTCCGATAAATCACGATATGTAACCTCATTTAGCCGATGGTTGAGTCCGCATATGGCGTCATCCGCTTGAGGCTATGGCTCCGTAATGTACGGTATCTATTATCTAGGCCGGTGATGCACGTTGTGTGATATGAGCCATGTTTAGCTGGTATGAAATAGGACCCCTGGTGAGTGTGAACCACAGTATAGGCGCAGATACAAAGAGGGACTGTTTAAGGATCATGTGCACCTCACGATGTTGTACCTTCACTCAGAAGGGGATGGGTTTTTCCAGGACACTAATGCCCCATGCGCGCCTCTTTAAAGAATGATTTGACGAACACACTGTTGATATGGGACATCTCGAATGGCCCCAAATTCGCTCGGGTGTTGTGGAACGCTAGGTGACGCATTTGGGCACATTATGCTTCTGCAGACGAGAACCGTTGATCGCAAAAAAAAAAAAAAAAAAATAGCTTGGTCTTTGATTCTCACCCAACTGTACAAAAACCTCGCGGAGTCATCCGATGGCGGGCGCTCTCTGGGAGAAAGGAGGGCCAACGAAGTATTATTATCCAGGTGGTCATAACTCAGCGAGAGAAAGGAACGCACACAAAGAATTAGCCAGGTGACTCATCATTCAGTGACGGAAACGAGGGCACACAAAGTATTAGGTGGATGGTCATAATTTAGTAAACGAAAGGAGGTAGCATGACGTATTAGTTTGGTTGTCATAATTCAGTGAGCGAAAGGAGCACGACATATTAGGTAGGTGGTCGTAATTCAGTGAGAGAAAGGGCCACGAAATATTAGGTAGGTGATCGAAATTCAGAGAGCGAAAGGAGGAAGAATGAAGTATTAGGTAGGTGGTCACAATTCAGTGAGCGAAAGGAGGGAGCACGTGAATATTACGTTGATGGTCATAATTTAGTGAGCGAAAGGAGAACGAAATATTAAGTAGGTGGTCCTCATTGAGTGAGCGAAAGGAGGGCACACAAAGTATAAGTTGGACGATCATAATTCAGTGAGGGAAAGGAGGGAGCATGAAGTATTAAATTGGTGGTCATAATTCAGTGAGCGAAAAGAGGACCGGGACGGCGAAGTATTAGGTTGGTGGTAGAGATTCCACGAGCATTCAGCGTATATTGTTTTAGTTTCGCGATTTGATTACCAACGTGATAAACTAGAACGACAATAGGTCACCCGGGTAGCAGGGAAGGGACTGATCCAGCTCCGGAAGACCAGCACGCTTCCAATACCACGTCCGGGAATAGAACCCAGCCCCATCTCCGACGAATGATGAGAAATTGGAGCCTCAGACCACTCTGCCATCGGGCCGGCCATTTCTAAATGCGAATACCTATATTGCGGCAATATTTTCGAGCTATATTTGACTGATGCGTGCAGGAAAACAGTTAGATAGCGTTATTAGTCAGTAATCTACGATTTTTGTAGCTGTCCAAAGTGCGCCATTACTTTCTGCTGTCCTCTTCAGGCTTGTCCACGTAAAAAGTGATTTTCGATCTCCCTTTTTTCTTTTTACATGGTTTCGTGTTAACCTAGTTTTTTTTTTCTGAGATTTCCTACACAGGTACACGGGAAGGCACTATGAAATGAGGCAAAGAAAAATTATTAGTCCTAGACACGGAATACCACTTTTAACAGAAGTTTAGTCACTTCAGTGATTGAAAAAAAAGATCAGAAGATATATTCTGAATGTGTTCGGTTAGCAAGGACAAAATCTGATAAATCACTTTTTCGAAAGTATATCTCCAGTTCCAATAAAATACTTGATAAAGGAACTCTGGAGTACATCCAAAACTTGATGGGAAAAAAATGAATCAGAGAGTCTTTGTTTGTCGTTTTCCCTCCTCTAACAAAAGAATTAGTGTCCTACATGCTTTGTTCCTATTTTTAGAATACTCGCATCAGCAAAAATGCCTTTCGAATCATTTTCAGGAATGTACAGATACATAGGTGACATTTTTGTCGTTTGGCCATCCTTGTAACAGAATCCAATTCTCTTTCTTTCTTAAATGAGATAAAGGGTATTTGAGCACTCGCATTAATGCTTCACGTTGTGATGCTGCTTTCTATTACTGAGAGAGGTATTTCAGTAAGAATTTCAGTTGTCCACACGTTGGTATCTCTAAGTTTTTTAATCATTACTTTTGACTGAAGTGCCTTTTGCAACAAAAGTAGATACTCTGAAATTATTAGTCTTAGAAACAAACTGTGTGGCAGTAAATTTAGCGTAGCACTGAGAAAAACGTTTTGTTAATTCAACAAAAACTTTTGTCGATATACAGTCAACAAAAATTTCGTTGAATTTGCAAAATTATTTTGTTGAAAATTATTGTTGATTTAACAAAATTTATTGTTATCACGACAAAACGTTTGGTTCATTTAACAAAATGATTTGTCGATTTTTGGAAATTTGTTTGATCCAACAAAACATTTTTATCATGACAAAATGTTTTGTTGCTGGAACAAAACATTATGTCACGATAACAATATGTTTTGTTGCAACAACAAAACATTTTGTCATGATAACAATATGTTTTGTTGGATCAAACAAATTCCCAAAAATCGACAAATCATTTTGTTAAATGAACAAAACGTTTTGTCGTGATAACAATAAATTTTATTAAATAAACAATAATTTTCCTGCACAAGACAGTGCACCGTGCCATCGCTCCCGAATTGCATCCGAATGATTGGATGAACACTCCACCGACGTGACCTCGCTTCCATGGCCGGCTAGGTCACCTGACCTCAATCCCATCGAGCACATTTGGGATGCCATCGAGAGAGATGTTCAAGGATCTGACCCCTTCCATCAAATCTTCGTGAACTGTGGGAGCTTGCTTGTTCAGGGGTCGTGGATCCGTATGGCTTCCCAACGTTTCCGGTGTCTTGTAGAGTCCATGCCAAGACGAATCGCCGCCGTCATCAGGGCGAAAGCTGGTGCTACACGTTACTAGACAGGTATCTCTAATTAAATTGCTCTTCAGTATATATGCAGAACATTTCCCCCTAAGAATTGTATCCGATGCAAAAAATATTTTGAAATCGTACCGTTAGAAGCACAGATATCGGGAAAATCAGAATTTACCTATACGCCCTCTAGCGGAAAAGCTGTAGAAGAATAGTCTACTCAGAATAGTCTTCGTTATAAATTGCGTCGAAAGAAAGATTTTTTTTTTCAGGCGGATATGTGGTAGCAATCATATGGAATAAAATGCATTTTGAATTCCACAGCATCTACATTTACGCCCTCAAGAAGCGAAGTTATGCACCAGAAAATCACCGAAAAGCAAGGATTCTCGTTCCCACATATGCGGCTTTTCAATGCAACAATAAGTTTTCAGATAGGAGTAATAGTTGCAGTGATATGGTGTCTATAGGCGGGCGGGCGGGCGGGCGGAATGACGGACAAAGTGATATGCACTTATTTTTTGTACGAAAGATGTGCTAAGAAGGGGACATAGAGGATTCCAGGAAATACAGATTCACCAGTCTCCTCTCTTTCTTTCTCAGTAATATTTAGATTTCCCTGGGATACTATCACATCGCTTGAAAGAAACATTACACATTGTTCAACCAAGATGACAAGCTGGATTCAAGGTGGCTGCAGCATTATAGATCATATTCATGTACCGAGATAACTAATTGAAAGAACGAGGGAAATGGAACATCCCCTATGTATGGCTTTCATTGATTGTTAAAATGCCTTTGATTCCGTGAAACCATCAACAATTATGAGGTCCTTGATATCATGCGGTCTTGAAGATGCATACATTCATATTTATTTTAAAATTCACCAGACATGAATAATAATGAAACGCATATACCGTATTAAACCTGTTTATTTTTGTACTGTAGTCAGCACAAATATTCCCCAAGCTTTCGAACTCCACTGGAAGGCTTTTTCAAGGCAACGGTAGATATAAAAATGCTAATTAAAAGAACGAGGGAAAGGGAATTCCCACTATGTATGGCTTTCATTGATTGTTAAAATGCCTTTGATAAATGCATTTTCATGTCTACCATTGCCTTGAAAAAGCCTCCCAGTGGAGTGCAAAAGCTTGGCGAATCTTTGTGCTAACTACACAAAAATAAACGGATTTAATACGCTAAATGCGTTTTATTATTATACATTAATATTATTAACAACAGCTATAAAAATACAAGTGCAAAGGCTCGACTACTTGAGGAAACAGCAGGTGCAAAAAAATTGGTAAGGGAGTAAGACATGGTGGTAACTCACAAGCCCTTCAATGTCGCATTACAGATTGTTTTGAGCAATTGAACAATTGAACTGGGCAAAAATTGAGACAAAAAAAAATAGATATTATTTAACTCATCTTCGTTTTGCTGACGACACAGTAAATGTTTTAAGTATCCCTTCGGAGATGCGAAGTAAGATCCAGGAACCTTCTGACAAGAGTAAAGAAATTGGTTTAAAAATGTACTTACAGGAAACAAAATTAGTATACAATGCTTTTACAAGGACTTTAAATTTAGCAATTGATGAAGCGAATCCAAAAGCAACGATGTCTTTATTTATTTACCTTGGACAACAGATACCAAGCGAGAGCCACCTCGACGATGAAATTAATAGGCGTATGAAATTTGATTGGAGAGCATTTGGAAGAAACATTACAAATTCAGGAGTAATTTACCGTTATGTCTTAAATAAAAAGTGTTTAGTCAATACATCCTTCCAGTTCTTAGCAACCTATCACAGATACGGACCTTCGATATTCTGGCACAAGACAAACTGTTGTGGAAGAAACATGGGGAGACCATCGTCCAGCAGTGGATTGATAACACTGGTCAACAAAAAAAAAAATTCTGGCCTGGACTTTTGCAGCTGTTGTAGACTAATTTCAGGGTGCTGATTCCAAATCTGATCTCAGATTTGCTCTATCACATCTCATTTTTATGCTATCGGCATACCCCATTTTCATTTATTTTACCCGAAATTAACTCTTTGTCACTTATGATTGCAAGTTGTTGCGAGTCAGTGACTGCTTAAGTGTTAACATATGGTGTTGTATTTTTAGGATAGTGTGTTTATAATATCATTTTGTGTAGATATTCACATTTATTTAATATTTTGCTTCTGCAGGTCGTGATCCAACAATGGCTACAACATACGAAAGAAGGAAATGCAGTAATGACCCAGATATCTTCTGCTACATCTGTGGCAGCTTCACTTTGCAGGATCAAAAGCGCAACATCAATACCTTTTTCAAGAAGGTTTATCTTGCCTACTTTAAAAGTACGACTTGGAGACCAAGACAAAAATTGGGCTCCTCACAAAGTGTGTAAAACCTGTGTTGAAACTTTGCGATCATGGTCTAAAAGGAAAGAATGCTAAGCTGAGTTTGGTGTGCCAATGGTTTGGAGAGAACCTGCAAACCATTTGGATAACTGCTACTTCTGCCTTGTCAATGTAAAAGGTTTCAATAAGAAAAACAAACAGCACTTACAATACCCAGATATCCCATCTGCCAGACGACCAGTTGAGCAATGTGAGGAAATACCTGTGACTGTATTTACTGAGCTACCAGAGATTGATGTTGAATGCCTCAGTTTACCTGCTTCTACAGATGATGATGATGCTCAGATCGAATATACGCTATCTGATGCAGATTGTGATAAAAATTTCTCTGTTTAGTCAGCCTGAATTGAATGATCTTGTAAGAGATTTGTATTTGCCGAAATAGTCTGCTTAATTGTTGGCTTCCAGGCTGCAAGAAATAGGACTACTCAGACCTGGCACTAGTGTCTCCTTTTATCGTAACAGAGAAGCAGCACTGCGAAAGTACTTCCATTAAGATGATCAACTTGTTTATTGTAATGATGTTGAAAGGCTTCTTCTCAATATTGGACTGCCCGCATATGATTCAAGTGAATGGAGACTTTTTATTGACAGTAGTAAAAGGAGTTTGAAATGTGTGTTACTTCACAACAGAAATATACATCGTTCAATCCCAATAGGACACCCTGTAAAAATGAAAGAAGAGTATGCCAACATCAAGATTGTTCTGGATAGATTGGAATACCATGTTCATGGATAGGTAATTTGTGTTGATTTGAAAATGGTTAATTTTCTGCTGGGTCAGCAAGGAGGTCACACCAAATACCATTGTTTCTTGTGCTACTGGGACAGTAGTGCTACATTAGAACACTGGGTTAAAAAGAACTGGCCACCAAGAATCAGTTTGACGCCTGGTGACAAGAACATCAAGAATGAGCTTATGGTTGATAGGAATAAACTTTTATTTCCCTCACTGCACATAAAACACTTGGGTTAATGAAGCAATTCGTCAAAGCTCTTGATCACACTGGAGACTGCTTCAACTATATACATGTAGTTCTACCTTTTCAAGTCTCAGTGCCGAGAAGAAAAAGGCAGGAATATTAGATTGCCCTCAAATAAGAACATTCATCAGGGATCCACACTTTGTTACAACAATGACTGCGGCAGATTCAAGAGCTTGGAATGCATTCTTTGATGTGGTGCGGAATTTCCTTGGAAACAGGAAAGCGGACAACTATCGAGAGATTCTGGAGGAGCTGCTCTTGAGTTTCCAAGCACCTGGATGCAGAATGAGAATCAAGGTTCACTATTTTCATAGTCACTTGGCCCAGTTTCCAGGAGAACATGGGTCACGTGAGCGAAGAGCAAGGTGAACGCTTTCATCAAGACATTAAAGTTATGGAAGAACGTTACCAAGGCCGATGGGACTCAAACATGATGGCAGACTACTGCTGGTCCTTGACGAGAGACATTTCACAAGCTGTACATCGGAGATCGTCAAAGAAGAGGTCGTTTATGCAGATGTAACATCACTATTGTTAATAACCTTTTTGTACATATGTTTCCTATCTTCACAATTCAATTCTTACATGATAATATGGATTCACTCACATTGATATGCAGTCACTCTCACAACTTTGTGCTACGGCTCATTAAATGTTTGTTTCATTATTATTGTATATTATCTTATTCTTGTATGTATGTCTGTTTAGCTATTCGTATATAAGCATAAATTTGTTGTTTTTATTGAAAATGCAATATTTGATATCTCAAAAACCTGATGGGATAGACAAAAACTGATGCCAGATTTGGAATCAGCACCCCAAAGTTACCTTAAATCCGTTGGAATACCTTATGCCAGAAAAAGTGTGTTGACCAGTGTAATGGTTGACGATGACGATATACAGGGCGAGTCATAATGGTCTCCGGGATTTTATTGTACCACTGCATCGTAAAGAAAGGGGATAGGGTAACATAGTTAATGGTAATGGGAAGATAAATGTTCAAAGTTTTTTACAGACCTTACAAATACTGGTTATGTACGCCCTTCGTGACACGGCAAATGTCTATCCTGTCATCCAGTTCGGCCCACGCTTGCAATAGCCTTGCTTGGTTTACCTGAGTGATAGCCATGTCAATGCGTGGTTTCATTTCCTTTAAATCTCGGGGCAAGAGCGGCACAAACAATCGCTCTTAACGCAACCCTAGAGGAAGAAATCACATGGCGCTAAGTCCGGTGAGCGAGGCGACCAGGCGAGATGTGGTCGGTCGTCGGCAGCTGCACGGTCCATCCACCCACTGACATACCTTAGAAAGTGGGGTGGAGTCCCGTCTAGTTGGAGAACGAAGTCAGCACTATAGTTTTGAAATTGTGGCATCACCCACAGCTGAAGCATATTAATGAAGGCACTACCGTTGATGGTTGCCTCGGCAAAAAAAAATGATCCATAAACCTTGTAGCATGACATGGCTCAGAGCACATTTGTCTTTGAAGAGTCACGGATATGTTCTATGGTGACATGTGGATTATACAATCCCCATATTAGCACGTTATGCCGGTTAACATTACCAGACAAGTAGAACGTGTAGTGAACACGAATCTCTCGTTGAAACAGTACCAGACAAGTAGAACGTACGCTGAACACGAATCTCTTGATAAAACAGTCTGTATCCATGTGATCCTGCATGTGGTTTCAAAATTGGAACCGGCGATTGTGATCATTGCCACAATGCAAAGTGTCTTTCAATCATTGAACTGGGAAAACAAGAAGATTAATGGAGATTACTTAACTCACCTTCGTATTGCTGATGGCGTAATAATTTTTGCAAAATCCCTTTCAGATCTTTGGCGTATGATCCAGGAATTTGCTGACAAGAGCAAAGATGTGGGATTAAAAATGAATTTTCAGAAGACAAAACTGATGTACAAGGATTTTTCAAGAAATGAAGATTTTGCGATTGATGGGAAAAGCTCGATGTAACCGATACCTACATTTACCTTGGTCAACAGATATCAAGCAGGGGTCACAATGATGAGGAAATTATTCTGCGTATAAAACTTGGCTGGAGAGCTTTTGGAAGAAACAGTACAAGAGCAATATGTCTTAAAAGTGTTTAATCAGTATATCTTTCCAGTTCTTACGTATGGCTCAGAAATATGGACCTTTACTAAAAAAGATATACTAGCACTGCAAACAACTGAAAGGAGCATGGAGAAATGCATGCTTGATGTAACCAGAAAAGATAAGAAAAGGAACTCGTGGATAAGGAAAATGACAAGAGTGGAAGACATGATGATCACAGTAAAATCCCTGAAATGTCGATGGGCTGGATATGTTGCCAGAAGAACGGACCACCGATGGACAACCAAAATGTTAGACTGGATTCCGACTGGCAGAAAAAAACCCTAGAAGAAGCCACGTGGGAGATAGGTCTATGAAATTCGAAAGCATGCCGGAGTAACAAGGAGGAGGTGGGCTCAAGAGAGACAGTTGTAGAAGATACTTGGGGAGATCTTTATTCTTCATCCAGCAGCGGAATGTTAATGGTTTCTGATTATGATATACAGGATATACACGGAGGCTACAGAGAACTGAAAGAAGAATGGAGGAGAGCATGCTGAACATACTGCAAGAAGAACTGATCACGGTTGGAGAACTGAAATATAGACTAGATTCGAAGGAACATGGAAAGACCCATAAGGCGACCAGGTGGGAAATGCGTGAAAGAAATTCCAAAGAATATTGGAGTGACATGGAGAAGACGGGATCAAGAGGGCGAGTTGCCGAGGAAACTTGGGAAGGTCTTCCTACAACAGTAGATTGATAATGGTTGATGATATAATATAATGAAAGGGATAAAATAAAAATGCACATAAACGAAATACGTCATGTATAATTTTGATTGTAAAGGCAATATACAATGTACAATTTTTTTAAATAAAAGCAATGAGCTGAGCAGAATGTTTGAAATTAATGTACTGTGTAAAGTACAATCTCTAATGAATACCATCACTGTAAAACTTGTATAACGAACGTGATAAATAATGTGCAGTTTGTGTAATAAATGTACTATGTGATATAAATTTATGTAATCAATGTAATATTGAATGTAAAATTTGCTTAATAAATATATTATGTGGTGTAACATTTATGTGATCAACGAAATGTGGAAGGTAACATTTCTGTAATGAATGTAATAAGCAAAGAAAATATTTGCGTAATAAATAAATGAAACGTAATTTTTTTGTTATAAATGCAATATGAAAAAAAAATTTGATTAGCAGTGATGTAAAGCTGTTTAATTGAATGTAAATTTCGAGAAACAAATATGTATGTATTGAAATAATTTGGAAATAAATGCAAGATACGTGTGCCGTGGCTTTTCATCCATCTTTGATTACGTAACATAGGAAATTTGCTTTTAAACATGAGGGAGTTGGCCAACAGAACGAGCGAAAAGCAGTTGCTCCATTGCGACATAACAGAACATCCAAATGCCTTCCTGGGTCTTTTTTATATGATAGAGTTTTTTTTTTTCTTCAAAAACATTCATTGTAACCGAATGGAATTTTAAATTCCTTGGAGAAAGATTGGGATTTGCGTTCCATTATAATAGACTGACATACAACCCACCTGAAAATTCTCCACAGTAGCTTGAAATATGTTGAGGTTTGCACTTTGGAATACAATGATTTTGGAAACCTAGAATGCAGGTGGGGATAAAGGATCAGCGTGGATTCACTGAGATGTGAGCGTTCTTTTCTAAACGTGTCATTTCTCAGAAATCACATGACAACTCTTCTTCATAACGAAGCTAGGAATCGAATAACGGACCAAATTCACATGTCCAAGCGAAGGAATATTTCCCCCTTTACCGATTGATCTTGCGTACCCTCCGGGCAAACAAGTGCGGACGGAAGACGTGCGTTTGTCAAGTTGCGCGGCAGAACACAATCCATCAAAAACGTCAGCGAGCGAAAACCTCTTTGAGACCTTTGCTCATCCATCTTGTGATTCAGGAATAAAGTTTTGCAAATAAATACACGTCTTCCAACTTTCGACACCCGGTTATTTAAGAAGAACTACTTATTTCTCAATATTTCTGGATGCATTGTAACTTACATACAGCGTTACTTTAAGCATTTTAACATCGTTATTGAACTTGAGGAACTCTTCCAAACGAGTGCTTAGTCTTTAACAGAATTTTGCATCATGTTTGGATGTGTCAACCAGTACGTAACACATGGCAAAGCGATGCTAATTAAGTGAGATACACAGGGTATTTCATTAAGTAGTCCTCCAAAGAATAAGTCACATTCGCATTTTGCAACACACTCTACTTAGAAACAAGACGTGTGGTTTACAACGCACCTTAGTTCATGGGAATGTAGCACAGTTCACAATAAATGCTGGAAATGTCCTGAAAACAATGTTAGGAACAAGTGACGAGAAGACACACGCTTTTCAAGATCTCGTTCTTGCAACTCCTGCACAGCTGTCACGTGGTACGGATGAAGCAAAGCTTTCTTCGCGGTTTTTTGGCAGGTGTAAACAGAATACATAGTTTCTTGTGCCAAACGTCGTAGCGACTTCTTCGGTGATGCTAGCAGCCTGCAATTCACGTCTTCAATTTTTTTCTTCCTCAAAACGATGACGTCCGCCGCTGAATTGGTTCAAAACACTGCCCGTGGTTTCTAATTTTTTTGCTAACCTGGCGATGTAACGTTTGTCCGATGCTTTTCTTCCCCCCCCCCAAACATCTCCAGAAATGCATGCTGTGTTACCTTGATAGCCTTTGTTAGAGGTGGGACGAATCCTAAATTTTCTAAGTGTTGTTTTTAATAGAGGTGGGACGAATCCTAAATTTTCTGAGTGTTGTTTTTAGCAGAGGTGGGACGAATCCTAAATTATCTAAGTGTTGTTTTTAATAGACGTGGGACGAATCCTAAATTTTCTAAGTGTTGTTTTTAACAGAGGTGGGACGAATCCTAAATTTTCTAAGTGTTGTTTTTAATAGAGGTGGGACGAATCCTAAATTTTCTAAGTGTTTTTAATAGAGGTAGGACGAATCCTAAATTTTCTAATTGTTGTTTTAGCAGAGGTGGGACGAATCCTAAATTTTCTAAGTGTTGTTTTTAACAGAGGTGGGACGAATCCTAAATTATATAAGTGTGTTTTTATAATAGAGGTGGGACGAATCCTAAATTTTCTAAGTGTTGTTTTTAACAGAGGTGGGACGAATCCTAAATTATATAAGTGTTGTTTTTAATAGAGTTGGGACGAATCGTAAATTTTCTAATTGTTGTTTTTAGCAGGTGAGACGAATCCTAAATTTTCTAAGTGTTGTTTTTAGCAGAGGTGGGACGAATCCAAAATTTTCTAAGTGTTGTTTTTAACAGAGGTAGGTCGAATCCTAAATTTTCTAAGTGTTGTTTTTAATAGAGGTGGGACGAATCCCAAATTTTCTAATTGTTGTTTTTAGCAGAGGTGGGACGAATCCTAAATTTTCTAAGTGTTGTTTTTGACAGAGGTGGGACGAATCCTAAATTATATAAGTGTGTTTTTATTATAGAGGTGGGACGAATCCTAAACTTTCTAAGTGTTGTTTTTAACAGAGGTGGGACGAAACCTAAATTATATAAGTGTTGTTTTTAATAGAGGTGTGACGAATCCTAAATTTTCTAAGTGTTTTTTTTAGCAGAGGTGGGACGAATCCTAAATTTTCTAAGTGTTGTTTTTAATAGAGGTGGGACGAATCCTAAATTTTCTAGGTGTTGTTTTTAATAGAGGTGGGACGAATCCTAAATTTTCTCGAATCCGAATCCTAAAAAGCTTCTCGAATCCTTCATATAAGATTACTCGTATAAGAAAACAAGTTAGTAAAAACATGCAATGCATTGATTGTGATGCGCTTTCCTGCATACCAGAAATCATTACTCAATTTATGAGGATAATGGCTGCGGAATACATCTCGCCCTTGTGTCCTGACCTTGAACTCCATTTCGACGATATTCAAAAGAACCGGTTAAGTATACTTTCGGAACAACATGATAAAGTTTTGCCTCAATCGAAGCCTTTTTAGTCAAGTTAAGACGCATAAGGGCAATGGAATGGATCCCGCTCCTATGTTCTTACCTTTGACCTCATTTCGCTCATTTTCAATAGGGTTTGTCCCCAAGTGGTCCCTTACTACATACTAAAATTTTATCGAAGCCGACTAATTTTTACGCGAGTTATCGTGCGGACTGACTGACAAAGCTGGAGCATATACGCTTCTTAAACCTACGCTTGGAAAGCGTAAAAAATGGAAAGAAAAGACTTGTACTTAAAATTAAAAGTTTTTAATTGAAGCAAAATTTGAAATCTAAACGAAGTGAAAGAATGCAGTTTTTTAAAAAAATATACCCATATTTATTAAGAAGATACAAATGAAATTTATAATTTGCTTTTACTTAATGAAGTACATAACTCTTGAGTCTTGAAGGTTCTTTTCCATTTTCTGAACATAATTTGACTAAAAATATTTGAGTAACAATTCACATTTTTTATTTACAGGCACAAGATAAATCGCTCCTAAGTATGCGTAAATACTGTGCTTAGCGAGATAGACTACGTAGGAATAAAAACAATAAAACGTGAGAAACGATGAGATTGAGACAGAAATACAGCCCGGTTAACGCCGGGCGTATGTAGCGTGTGCAAGAGAGACGCTGAGCTGTAGACAGAGTAACTTGAGTCATGTGCGTGACGCGGCTCAAGGTCACCCTTCCCCTCCGTTCTAACGCTCGTTACCACGGTAACGGCTGCCGGGAAAGAGATAAAATATGGCTAAGCCACTTTTCCCACTAAACTTGAGGTATGGTGGCTAAGGCACTGTCTGATGGAAGACGCCAGTCGCTTCGGCAGTTGCTCACTGTGTTTGGCTGAACAATTTCTTCACTGTTTGTTGCACCCGGTTTTGAAGTAACGAGCTATTTCAGATAGTTGTCTACACACTGTAGATGATCTTCTTTGACTGTTTTCTAATGTCAGAACTTGTCATGCTGACAAAAATTCGAACAAATATCGCTCTAGAACAAGCACCAAACGCCAAGCTTTTTAGGTTAAGATTCGAAAGAAGATCTAAGCGCGAAGATTCGAGTTTTCAAATCTCGAATCTTCTTCAAGATTCGCGGGATTCGAGGATTCGAATGTCCCATCCCTAGACTTTGTTATTCAATAACTTTTCACAATAAATACCAATAAATACCGTTCAGCAACACAGTAAAACACAATGATTGCCTCCGGACAGAATTAGCGTGCCTGGCCATCTGGAGGGGTAGACAATAAGTCATCGCCTTATCAGGAAATCACTCCAGCGCATTTCTCAAGGATCAAGGTAACTTGTAAACCAAACATCGTATTTCTGTGTAGAGTAAGAAGAAAACAATATTTGGTTCTGGGGGGGGGAGGACTACCTAGTGAAAAAACACCCTGTATGAAGCTCAAACAGGCGCATTAACTAGTGCACAAACACTTGTTTTGAGGATTAAAAGAATCCCTAATTTTGGGACATTGGTTCCAGGGAAGGAAGAGAGCAAGCGCTGTGAGACAAACACACCACCTATGCGTCATCCGGGACTCGAACGTAAGCCCACCTCGGGCGGCTAGTCAGAAAACTACGCCTCTCTCCGCCAAGGTAGCACATTGTCTATGACTTTAGCTTCAAATTCTTTAGTTATTTCGAAACGCATTTTGTTCAGTGATACAATGGCTGACATATTTTGATAAATAATGTTAATTGTATAGTTTTCCAGATGAAAGTAGTTGCATTACATGTCAATTTTTTTTAGATTTATGTCAGTGCGAAGCAGTTTTTGCCGAAGAAATTTTTCTTTGATAATTACCTCTTCTGAAACCTCTTTCCGCGTACAATAGAAATTGTGCAACAAAAGCTGCTTGCTAACTAGTTCAAAATGTCACATAAAACTCTTGGTGCTTCTGAATCTGGCTATCCCAAGAATACTTAACTGTGCCTTACTACTTGGTAATCACTCTTCATTCTCTAGGCAGATAAAAAGACCTGAGACAGATAATATGATGACGTAGTTCGTCCGGTGTCACCCAAAAAAAAAGCTTTTGCCGCAGGGAAGAAGGATTTCGAAACCTCTTCTCCAAGAAAGTAACCATAAGTTTATTGCTTTAAAAATAAGCGCGAAGCAAAATGGCTAGTGACTTATTTTTATAACTAGCCACTTGATGCTTGTATATTGTAGCATTCCTCAAAGATAGCCAAGGAGACTTCTGATAGAGCATCCATCGGGATGCCCTAGTGGTCAGAGTCGCGGGTTTCCGATTAATGATCAATGTTTAGTCTGGGTTGGCTTCCGGAATGAAACATGCACTGTAAAAAAATGGATTGTGCGAATTCACGGAAAATACTTGAAAATAACGTTCAACAAAGTAGCAGGTAGGTCACTGAATAAATAAATCGTCGCTCTTTCCACGTTTGCTGAGGGCAGGTCACTGAATTTTAACGAAATTTTTGTTTTGAAAACCTAATTACGAAAACCTCAGTCTTTTGGTAGATTCTCCGTTGTCAGTAATTCACTTTTTTTCCAGGAAAGTCAGTTTCTGATTTTCTCCCTTTTTATACAGAAATTCCCCAAAACTTCGATTTTGACATTTTCAGTCCTCTTCTTTTTCCTGATGTGCGAAGGGAAAAAACCCTCCTTTTTATTTCATTTTTTTATTTTTTTTGCCCCCAGTGGGGATTGAGTCCGGTAAGACTTGGAAACTGGCGAAGCGTGCTACCAGTTGTCCTGAAAAGACATTTACCACTTAATCACGTTTAAAGTAGTAGATATGAATATGACTTGAATCGCGCGATGATGAAATGTTTTTCGCTATCAGTGCTGGCTAATTGATTATTTGATTTTCTGTAAGAGCTTATATTTTTTCTAAATAGGTTTAATTTTTTTGTAGGGGGACTTATCACAAATTACATTTCTTTTAAGGCGGCAAAAAGAATACCCATTGCTTTGCTAACTGTTCAGCATGTAACTTAACATCACAAAAGTTGCAAATTACATCCCCATGGAGGGCGAATGATGTAATTTTTAACTTTTCAGGTGTTAAGTCCGTGTTGAACAGTAAGCAAGCAATAGGTATTCGGTTTTTAATCTTAAAAACGCCCTGTAATAGAATATTTCTTTCACAATCTCTATATACAAATTACATTTGTTTTTCATCATGACTTTTCAAAGCAACTGAATATGTATGAGAAAAGGTTAAAAATTTTATTTTATAGTGATACTTCACAAAATCCTTAAATATAAAAATTTATAGTTTACTTTTTCTGTGGGAGAGCTTATTACAATTGTTTTTTTGTTCCATCATGATGTTTCAAACCAACAGAAGATTTTGGAACTCGAGATGTTTTCAAACTGGCAATGACTTTGAATTATTTTTAAGAAAAGGTGATATGTGCTGCTTTGTAGTTATATTTCCCCAAACCCCTAAAAATAATATTTACCCTTGAGAACTATGACAGTTTTTGCGCTGTGTGATGTA
Source organism: Macrothele yani (assembly GCA_039090855.1). Classification (NCBI taxonomy): domain Eukaryota; kingdom Metazoa; phylum Arthropoda; class Arachnida; order Araneae; family Macrothelidae; genus Macrothele; species Macrothele yani. Next base: position 136,317,160 of record CM077025.1, read on the forward strand.
GCTACCTCAGAGGGGAGGCACATGTCAAGACGGCAAAGTTGCAAAGATAAGTAAGCTTCGTCGGTGTAGTTTCCTCGGGAGAACATCTCACACCAGAGCGAGGAGATCTGGGTTCGAATCCCACCACCAATAAAATGGTGTTGTTTCGCTATATTGGCTCCCTAACGTAAAAGTGAATCCCCTGGCTGCTGGGATTTTCAAAAAAAATATGTGATGTTTCTTCCACATATCATCTGGAAATAATGAAAAAACTTTTTGGGCTAAAAAACGTGTTTCATATTCCGAAAAATAGGGTATTTGTATTTCCCTCTGCATATCATCTTTCTTTTTTGTGCGTGGGTTTTAGTTAAAAATTTCATTTTCAATCCTCTTTTGGCCCCCTATCATCGGGGGGCACCACTAATTAAAAGGTCTTCCCGTCACTGCAACAATTTAAATTAATATAAGATATAGAGCATTCAATAGAACAGAGACTTGTTACGATTAAGCGCAAAAAAGGAGGGTTGTTTTCGACGTTGGCCTTGGAATAAACGCGCACGACGATTAATTTATGTTGCATATCTTTTATACAAGTCTGAAAAACCATACAGCTCCTTCCCCCACAAAATCTTACGGGTGGGGCTTCAATAAATATTGTCGCACTGGGAGCCACGAACGCTAAAGACGAAAATTACGCCCCATTCAAGTTCCAGTTTTCCACTTCCACTCAAACAGTGCGCAATTTTTGCTTTCTTATAGGTACCTTCGTTATATATTTAAGTCTCTTGATCGTTCAAAATCTCACTTCCGGTTTTTGACATAATTTTATTAAACATGTGAAAACTAAGTAAATGACCAAGAGCCAATGGTTGTGAATATCAGGTAAAACGTAAAAGTTGTGGGATCGCCGACAACAAAGCACACCACAACAATTGCAGAAAGAAAAACAAACCTACACAGGTCAAATGAGTATCAGATAGTGAATATAACAATAGGAAGATGCTTTGTAATGTACAACAGAGATGATGGGCAGTGATAAACCCTTGAAGTTTCACACACTACAGAAGAGTGCGGTGGCAGTAATAAGCTCTTGTCGGTGTAGATAATTGGGAAAGCATTCGGCTCCGGAGCAGAAGGATACGATTTTGAGCTCCGCCACCGGAAAATTTGGGTTTTCACAGTTTTCGGAATAGGTTTTGGAAAAATTCCGTTCAAGGTTAAACGTTCAAAGGGATTAATGCATTTTGAGATAAAGTCCCATAAAATACTGTTACGCACGTTATTGTACAAGAGACCCAAAACGACCAGCTGACATCAATGATAATAAAATATTATATCAGAACTTAAAAACATCGCTATATATTCAACATATTTCCTTTAAATTTTGTAAGCTGATATTTCAGCCAGCAGCACAAAAGCACCAATAAAACTTATTGAGGTACATATATTACGCTCACCTTTTTTCAGTTTCAGACGTTTTTGCTTGCCCATGTGAGCTGTAAACGTACATATTACATATCAGTGTAGCCATGTCACTTGCTTAGTATCTTCTGCTGCACTACACTATTAAAGAATATTTCATGTCTGTAGTTCAACACAAATACGAAACTATTGCACACTTCATAAAAAGAGTTAAAATTCTTTTAAGACTATATACATAGTTAAAATCAAACTTCATTGACTCAGTACCAATTTCACCAACCCAAATGTTTCACTGCTTGATGTCAAAAAACTGCAAAAAATTAAAATTAAAATAGTCAACAAGTCGTTCCACCGGGCATACTTCAGGCCACACTCTGCCCATCTTTAGCGGTCGGGTTTAGTAAGAGACACCAATCTGCTTTTATTGTGCTAAATCCCCCCCTTTATTTTTAGAAGTGTGCAATGGTTTCGTATTTGTGTTAAGCTACAGACATGAAATATTCTTTAAGGGTTTAGTGCAGCACAAGATACAAGCAAGTGACATGACTGAACTGATATGTACGTTTACAGCTCACATAGGAAAGCAAAGAACTGGAACTAAAATAAGTTGGGCATAATACCCTGATGCGACGGGAATCAGTAAGAGTCGGACGCAGTATGGGTAAGACGAAGGATCTAAGCCCATTTGATCGTGGGCAAATTGTAGGGCCCGACAAATGGGTGACTCCATCTCGGAAGTCGTGCAGGCACTGGGATTTTCACGAGCCACTGTGTCACAGGTGCACCGTGAGTACATCAAATCCGATAAAACCATCCCTGCAAGAGCCAACTGCCGTGGGCAACAGCGTGTGGATGAGCTGGGTCATCGTCGGCTAGCTCGCATTGTAACAGCGAATAGACAGGCCACAGTGCAAGAAATCACTCGGCAATTTAACGCTGGTGCACAAAAACGTGTAAGCAGCCACACCATCCAGAACCATCTCCTCGCTATGGGGTACAGAAGCCATCGTCCCACAAGGGTACCTCTGCTGACCGCACATCACAGGGTGCAAAGGTTAGCTCGGGAGCGAGAACATCGCCACTGGACCCTAGACATGTGGGAAATTGTTGCCTGGACTGAGGAGTCGAGATTTACGTTGGTACATGCGGATGGCAGGATACGAGTGCGGCGCAAACCACATGGAGCGATGGATCCTTTTTGCCAGCAGGGTACTCTTCAAGCTGGTGGGGGTGCATTCTCGTCTGGTGACTGTTTACGTGGACTGAAATGGGACACCTGGTACGTGTGACATTGTCCCTCACAGGTCAACGTTACCGGGATATCCTGGACGACAATTTGTGCGTCTTCAACATTCCACTGGGGACCTCATCTTGCAACAAGAGAATGCACCGTGCCATCGCTCCCGAATTGTATCCGAATGGTTGGATGAACACTCCACGACGTGACCTTGCTTCTTTGGCCAGCTAGGTCACCTGACCTCAATCCCATCGATCACATCTGGGATGCCTCCATCAAATCTTCGTGAACTGTGGGAGCTTGTTCAGGGGTCGTGGATCCGTATGGCTTCCCAGCGCTTCCGGTGTTTTGTCGAGTCCATGAAATGACGAATCGCAGCCGTCATCAGGGCGAAAGGTGGTCCAACACGTTATTAGACAAGTATCTCTAATTCAATTGCTCTTCAGCGTATATGTAGCTCAATAAGTTGCGTTGGTGCTCTTGTTCGGCTGGCTGAAATATTAGCTTAGAAAATTTAAAGGAAATATGTAGCGATGTTTTTAAGTTCTGATATATTACATTATCTTTGTTTTTTTAATAAAAGTTTAACGACCACCGTGAGCAACTCAATTGACTATAAGTAGTCGCCCGTCTCTAATTTAGGGCTGCTGGTTCCAGGGAAGGAAGAGAACCAGTGCCGTAAGACAAACACAACATCCATGCCTCATTGGGATTCGAACCCGGACCCTTCTCGGACGAATGGTCATAAGTCAGCGCTTAAACCACTGCGCCACCGAGCAGCATTATCATTGATGCCAACTAGTCGTTTTTAGGCCCTATACAATACCGTATGTAACGGTATTTTATGGGGCTTTATCCCGATATGCATTGCCTATCTCCCATGTATTAGATTGTTCAAGTATATGTATAGATTGAACTTTAAATGAAGTTCAAAGGGGGTTTTCTGCAACAGAGTACAGTTTACTAATTACCTTTCAATCCCAACTGCGTATTCTTTAAGGTCACAGAGGTAAGTACATCCGCATATTGTTTTACATTCCTCCCTCAGCTGTTTTGGGCAATTCCTTTCATTCATATGAAGGTTTCACATCTCACAGAGATCACTCCACAGAATAGGCTACTCAGTACCATGGTTAGCTGCGCTGAGTACTGTAAGCGGCCAACCCAAGTCTTTGAAAAAAAGAAAATACTGAAGTACGTATATAACTTTTTTTCTGAATTAAAATGTTCTGTAAATTTATTCACACGTGGTGCATTTCTATTTTTTTAACCCCCTCAGAGCATGAATTTGTGCCCCTAGTGTGATCATTGTGGGAGGAAACCGCCCCCCTGCCTTCCAGGTAGCCACTGTCCTGTGTGAGAGTGAACCATTGACGGTGGGGGTGGGTTTGGGGATTTAGCGAAGATCGTAAGCAACACAAAGGGAGCAGTCGCCCGTCCTTAATTTAGTGTCACTGGTTCCAGAGAAGGAAGACGGCCTGTACCGTAAAACAAACAAAACATCCATGCCTCACCAGGATTTGAACCCGGATTACACCATTGCCTCATCAAGTTTTTCACGATGAAGAGTCACTCGTTGTAAACAAATCGTTCACAAATGGTCCGTCATTATAATCAATTAAAATCAGGAGCATTCAAAAACACAGTTTTAAATGGAATATCCCGTACTTCCGTGCAAAAAATGTCTAATTTATTTGACAGCGACCAAATATCCTTCTCAGAAGTGAGCATCCATGCACCCTTTTACATTTTATTTTTATTCCTGAAGTCACGTGTCTGAAAATTCTTTAAATTCCGAACTTGATAAAAAAAAAGTAAATAAAAAAAAATGAAAATTCCCACAAGTCGCATTAACTCTCACTTCTCACCGCTAGCCTCGTGTTTCATAAAGCCATCTCTTTCAGTTAGATGCTCGTTTTGGGCATTCTTTTGACAGCGGATCCCGTTTTTTGCTGGAGGAAAGTTATTTAACGCCTTCCCAAAATTCCCTACTGGCAGGCAGTTTACGAAGCATTTTCCACGAAAATCTTCCACAATTCCATAAACGTCTTCCCAACAGGAATATATCTCTGTTGGAAAGCTATTCCCTCTTCTTTTCTTTGCCCATTTGTACCTTTATGTTCATCCATTCGGTAAGTTGCCTGGTCCTTCCTTAGAGGATAAATAACGTCTTGATCCTCACTCAGTTAAAAAAAGTTGCAGACAATGGTTCCCTTTAAACCAAAGTTCGAACAGAATCTGTTGATGTTAACAATAAGAAACACTGCTTCTTTTACGCCTTCACACGGAAGTGGCAAGAAAAGAACAAGTTAGTAAAATCATGCAATGCATTGATTATGATACGCTTTCCAACATGCCGGAAATCATTACTCAAGTTATAGGGACAATGGCTGTGAAATAAATATCGCTCCTGTGTTCTGACCTTTGACCCCATTTTAATGATATTATACAGAACCGATTCAGTATACCTCTGGAACAATATGATAAAGTTTTGCCGCAATCGAAGCATTTTTAGTCAAGTTATGATCATAATGGCTGTGGAATAAATCTCGCTCCTGTGTCCTGAACCTTCGACCCCATTTCGATGACATTCAACAGAACCTGTTCAATGTATCTCTGGAACAACATGATAAAGTTCTGCCATAATCGAAGCATTTTTACGTAAGTTACGACGCATAAAGACAATGGAATGGATCTCGCTCCTATGTCCTGATCTCTGACCCCATTTCGTCCATTTTCAATAAAATTTGACCCCAGGTGATCCCCTACCACATACTAAAATTTCATCGAATCGAAATATTTGTGACGCATAAGGGCAACGGAATGGATCCCAATCCTATGTCCTGACCTTTGACCCCGTTTCGTCCATTTTCAATAGGCCAGGTGGTCCCCTACCACATACTAAAATTTCATCGAAATCGAAATTTTTTACGCAAGTTATGAACTATAAGGTCAATGGAATGGATCACGCTCCTATGTCGTGACCTTTGATCTCATTTCGTCCATTTTCAATAGGGTTCTTGCGGAGGTGGTCCCCTACCACATACTAAAACTTCATCGAAATCGAAACATTTTTACTAAAGTTATGAGGAATAAGAGCAATGGAATAGATCCCGCTCCTATGTCGTGACATTTGACTCCATTTCGTCCATTTTCAATAGGGTTCGTCCTCAGGTGGTCCCCCTTCTACATTCTAAAATTTCATCGAAATTGAACAATTTTTACGCGAGTATCGTGCGGACGGACAAAGCTGGAACATATAGGCTTTTTCAACCTACGGTTGGAAAGCGTGAAAAACCGAAAGTTGTTGTCTACTTGTTACGTGTGAAATTACTATCTGTATACACATGTTTTTGTTCAAAAACGTGTGGTGTACATAACCTTACTATACAGAAGGCAAAACTTGTGACGACGTGGATCACTTTGTAACAATAAAAATACTACGTACGCTATTTAACGGAAGAGAAACATTTATATTCCGGTGTTCACACCGTGTTATCCGTAACAGTTCATGTTTAATGTTTTGTTTATATATATTTCTTTCTTTCGAAGTTAGAGTTGCTTCGTTTTGTTTCTTTCAGGTGCGATGGAAGTGAAAGCACACAGTTGTAGGTTGTAAGACCTTTTACTTTACTAGCGCTGAGTAGGGCAAAGACGAACGTTACTGTTCTTCGCGAACTTGACTGTTATTTTAAAACTCGCCTATGCCGCGTCTAAAATGAAAATTGCCGATTTAAATTAGCGCCACTTTTAAAATGAAATATCTACGTCGAATATAAAGATTAATCGACGCCGAAATTATTCGATCTGCAAAATCGATCATTTGGGACGAAGCTACAATGGCCCTCCGGCACTGCTTTATTTGCCGTTTTTTTCTTTTCTTTTTTTTTGATTGAAGGTTTAACCACCACAGTGAGCAACTCAACGGGTTATAAGCAGTCGTCCGTCCCTAATGTAGGGCCGCTGGCTCCAGTGAAGGGAGAGAGAGCCAGTGCCGCAAGACAAACACAACATCCATGCCTCACCGGGATTCCAACCAGGACCCCTCTCGGACGAATGGTCATGAGCCATCGCTTATAGACAACTACGCCACCGGGGGGGGGGTCTTACTTGCAGTTGACCGAATACTGGATGAAATTATGAGAAATCAGAACCTTTTTTGGTGGCAAAGGCCTTTTACTTGGAGACTTCAGACAAACTCTTCCTGTTGTCAAACATGGTGACAGAACCAAAATACTCGAAGCCAGCATTAAATTCAACCAATTATGGGAGAAGTTTGAGATTCTAAGACTCAAAAGTAATGTTAGATCCGTTGATGGATGATTAAGCGAATGTCTTTTACGAATTGGTGATGGAGCCCATCACACAACTGATGGCCTACCAGAGGAAATGATAGATATACTTACACATGTTTTACAGTATATGATGCCAATATAGCGAAAAAATATAAGCTCCTGAGAAAACTCAAATATGCAATGGAACAAGACTGATAGCTAAAGAACTAAAACTCAATTTAATGATTGCAGAAGTACTCACCGGCTCAGCATGCGGTAAAAGTATTTTTATTTCACGAATTGACGTCGCACCTACTGATATAGGCCTCCCGTTCACATTAAGACCATTTTCTATAAAACTCGACTTTTTTTTATTTTTTTTATTAGAGGTTTAACGACCACCGTGCGCAACTCAATGGGCTATAAGCAGCCGCCCGTCCCTAAGTTAGGGTCACTGGTTCCAGGGAAGGGAGAGAGTCAGTGCTGTAAGACGAGCACAACATCCATGCCTCACGAGGATTCGAACCCGGACCCATCTCGGATGAATGATCAGATGCAATCGCTTAGACCACTGCTCCACCGGGGGCAGCTACTCGACTTTGCTATGACCATTGGTAAAATAAGTTTCAAATTCAAACACTAAAGAAATTAGGTATCTACCTCCTTGAACCAGTGTTTACCCATGGACAACTTTATGTTGCATTGTTAAGAGTCCGACGGTTTCATGACGTCACAGTTAAAGCAATCCATGGGCTAGAACAAGGAAAAATACTTCCAGATTCAGAAAAGATATTTACAAAAAAATATCGTGTACAAAGATATTTTCCAACGTTGTTGATTTAACTGATAAATGCTAAAAAAATCACAAAAAATTAAACAAGATGACACCGAATTTTCGGGTGAAATAAGCACGTCTTTTGAATCCGTTCTGACGCAAATTAAATTTATTAAAGCTATTCAAAGTCAATGGAACCGGTATGAAAAACAATAGTAACTGACGGAAGAAAGAAGTTTTTCAATCGGGATTTTTTTCCCTCAGATATTGCTGTAAACGGAATCGTGAGCTTACGCCCTCTGGTTGGAGACTTTTGCGTTAAGAAAAGCATGAATTTATATGAGAAACATTTCGCACTGGAAACGCTCTCCAACACAGAAAGAAGTTTTCAAATTGGACTCTTAGAAACAGAGATATCGGCAAAAATAAGATGTGATTTTACGTCCCCTGGTGAAAAAAGTATTCTCAAAAGGTTTATCCATATGAGCGGTATCGGCCCAAGAAAAAAAAAAAATTTAGTCGAGTTTTCAGGAGCCCAGATTTTGCTACAAATACATCAAAAGCAGAAATTAACACTTATGCCTCCTGGTGGCCAAACCATTCTTTACCAAACATTAGAAGTAATGTGAAAAATATTTTCCATCAGTTCTTGTATGAGATACAGGAAGAATTTTACAAATCGGAGTTTCAGGAGCAGAAAAAACGCAGAAAACGCAATTTACCTTTGTGCTACCTAGCGGAAAGTCTATGATTTACTTGAAAAATTTTAATTTATAGGAAAAACATTTCGCATCGGAAACACTGTCCAACAAAGAATGAATTTTCCAAATCGTACTCCTAAAAGTAGAGATATTGACAAAAATAAGATATACATCTACGCCCCCTGGCGTAGAAACCATGCATTATTTCAAGAAGAAAATGTTCCTAAAAGGTTTGTCGACATAAGTAGTATCGGTCAACAAACGACTTTTTTTTTCATTCGAGATTTTAGAAACTCATATTTTGCTGCAAATACATCAGAATCAGAAATTAAGACTTACGCCACCTGGTGGTCAAACCATTTTTTTCAATAATTAGAAATATGTGTGTGTGCCGCCCCGGTGGCGCAGTGGTCTAAGGCGCTGGCCTCTGATCATTCGTCCGTAAGGGGTCCGGGTTCGAATCCCGGTCAGGCATGAGTAGTATAAGACCGCGCTTGATAACCCTTTTCGGTGGCAACACTTCCGGTCACGTGACGGGTGGGCGGATCGTGCGCGACGTCACTTCCGGTCTCCTCTCGGCGCGAGGGAGAAATACGATGGCAGCGCCCTCTGGTGGTGGTTCGCGGAAATTTGCAGCCCCATCTGTCGGCACTTTTTGAAATTAATTTTCCAAAGGGGTAGTAACCTTTTTTCGATGGCAACACTTCTGGTCACGTGATGGGTGGGCGTGGCGTGTGACCTCAGTTCCGTTCGGTGCGAGGGAGCAAGGCGATGGCATCGCCCTCTGTCGGATTGGGGGGGGGGAGAAGTGGTGGAGAAAACTTTCTATTTCTTTTCGCTTATTGGCAACGGAGGTCTGTTGACGTCATCATCTTAGAAAATATTCTTGTCGAAAAAACCGTACAGGGCGTGTTTGTGCTTGAATTCCGAAAGTTATGTGCTTTCACAGCGTGTTGAGAGAGTCACTCCTGTGTGTGTTGTCGACTGTGTCGGTTGTGTGGTTGTGTCCGTAAGTTTTTTGACTCCAGGATGAAGCGCAGTAACGATGGCATTTGTGAACAAGTGGATTATCATGAAAGGCCCTTTACTTCTCGGACTAAAACTTCGAAAGGATTCACATTGGATAATATACCAAGTCATCATTTTCATCTTGGTGGCGATGCGTTTGCTGTTGTCAGCGATTTTAAGGATCGTGTAAAAGTTCACCTTCGGATGTATAAGTGCGTCGACTTGCATTTTTACCCGACCAGTCACGGGCTAGTGATGATGCCATTTTTATGGGAGGAATTCCTCGAGGCTATGATGTTCACGGGTCCGTTTGACACCGCCCTAACCGACCTAACCCAATGTATAGCAAGGAAACTGTTTCTGACAATGCATAAGGAAAACGACAGGAATTATCTGCATATTCAAAGCATTGGTGTGAACAATGGATTCTTATCAGCATATCGTAACCGGATATCTCTGACTGAAGACCAATGGGAAAAACTTAATGAATGTAGTGATGATATTAGGGCAAGCATTCACCAAACAATGTTTGGATCGTCCTTTAAGAAGCTCGTTCTCGACGAGGCTGAAAAAACTGGACATAGCAGTGTTGACTCCATAGATGGTGAATTTGCGTTAAAAAAGACATTTTGCCACGTGATAAAAAAGAACATTACTTCAGCCATCGATGGACTGATCGACTGTCTTATGTGCAAAATTGAAGATCGCTATGGATTAGGACATGCCTGTGAATTTTCAACTCGAAAAGGTAAAGTGCATGCATTGTTCAAAAAGGCCGTAGCCAATTTGGATCTAAAATTGATCGCCCATGAATTTGTGAACGACTCATTTTTCATGTCGGAAAACACTTATTTGATTTTTTTTAATCACTTGAATATTTGCGATGTATTAGAAAGTGCTAAAAATCTGTACATTTTGGAAGACCCTATGCATCAATAAAGTCCCATGTAAGTACCCTTTTGTGTCATTTCTGTTGTCTGTGTTTTAGTGTAAGCATGAGTTTTACTGTTTCTGTTGATAGTATTCAAATCAGTTGTTGTAATGGAGAATCACGATCTCTTGAAAAAGACTTATCTGGATCCAGCTCACCCCGGAAGTTTCGGTGGAGTAAATGCTTTGTACCATGCTGTAAACGGAAAAATAAAGAAAAAGGAAATCGAGGAATGGCTGAGGGGGAGAAAACTTACACCCTTCATAAACCTGCGAGGAGACATTTTCAGAGAAATCGAGTCATTGTGATGGGAATCGATGAACAGTGGCAGGCTGATTTAGTTGACTTGACCAGTCTGAAACAACATAATAACGGATATAAATATTTATTAACATGCATTGACGTGTTTTCAAAATTTGCATGGTGTGTTCCTATGATACAAAAAACTGGGTCATCCATGATCAAAGTGTTTCAGAAAATATTTAAAGAACGCAAACCGTTAAACCTACAAACTGACCAAGGTTCTGAATTTAAAAATCGAGAATTCCAGAATTTCCTGAAACAAAACAACGTCCATTTCTTTACTACCAGAAATGAGACAAAAGCGAGTGTAATAGAAAGGTTTAATCGAACTCTAAAAACAAAAATGTGGAAGTACTTTACTAGTCGAAACACATACACATATATTAACATCTTGCAGAAATTGATACATAGTTACAATGCAACGCATCATCGAAGTATTAAGATGGAACCAGTAAATGTCAGTCTAGAAAACCAAGAGGTTGTGTGGAATAACTTATATGGCGATATATCTGAATCTCATCCAGTTTATAAATTCTATATAGGTGATACTGTGAGGTTATCTAAAACCAAATTACAATTCGAAAAGGGGTACGAAACGAATTGGTCAGAGGAGTTATTTAATGTTTCCCAACGCTTCGCTAGATCACCTCCAGTGTATAAAGTTAAAGATTTACTAGGAGAAGACATTGGTGGTACCTTCTATGCCGAAGAACTGCAAAAAGTAAAAAAATGACCACTACCCAATCGAAATGGTTCTGAAGAAACGTAAACGGAAAGACAAATATGAATATTTTGTTAAATTTAAAGGCTACCCTGATAAGTTTAATTCATGGATACCATCGAACGATTTAGTGAACATATAAAAGTTTAAGTACTTACCTGAGACGTTCAGTATGAAAAATGAGTTTCTATCTGACGTTACCGAGCGATAGCTCTCTCGGCTACTTTTTGGACAACAAAATATCTCATTTCATAACGCATCTTCCTTCCTCAATCGAACTGAATGGAGACTGGGAAGTGGGACTCGTCGAACTGATCTACCCCCATTCGTGGTATAATATCACGAAAAATTCTAATCATTTCGAATACGATTTAGGAACGGGTCAGTTTAAGACGGGAAGAATATCTCCAGGCCATTACGAGTCTGTAGCGGACATTGTTAAATCCATGAGCAATCACTTTGCCAATAAAATCTTTTTGAATTATAATAAAGCGACTCAAAAGGTCAAGTCAACTCTTCTTAAAGGTACTCGCTTGGTTTTGCCCCCAGGGATTGCAGAAATCTTAGGATACCAACCCATGCAACTTTCGGCTGTGAATGGAGCTCTCTCTGTAAATGGTGAATTTATCGCAGATCTAAACGGTCGGTTTTCTCTGTTGTATGTGTACAGCGATATTGTGGAACCGCAACCGGTGGGGGACATGGTTGCTCCTCTCCTTCGCATCGTTAAAGTGAGTGGTGTGGATGGAGAGATGGTCAGCGCTTTGTTCGATCGACCTCATTATTTGCCTCTTGCAAGAAAAAATTTCCAAACCATCGAAATTGTTATAAGGAATCACACAGGTCAATTAGTGCCATTTGAACGGGGGAGAGCAATCGTGAAACTTCATTTTCGTCTCAAACATCTGTAATCATGTATGAACCCTACCACTGCTGTACGAAATCCTTTGAGGATTATTACATCAGCCAAACTGGAAAAGGATTATTCTATTATCAAGGAGTACCACTGCAAAAAGGTTATGGACTTGGAGGACTCTTTCGTTCGTTATTTAGAACGGCGGTACCATTATTCAAACAAGGTGCTAAAACGCTCGGAAAACAAGTCTTACGAACGGGGATGGATCTCGTCACGGATGTTATTCAAGGAAAAGATGTGAAGATAGCAGCCAAACAACGAGCTAAAGAAGCAGGACAACTACTCACCGACAAAGTCGCTACCAAAGTAAAGAAAATGATGGGTGGAAGTGTTAAAAGGAAGAGAAAGACGATGAAATATATCATTTCTTCAAAGAAAGCCAAGAGAGTAACACGTGACATTTTTGATCCGTAAAACCATGGCTCTGATTCACAGTCATTCTTCCGTATGCCTAAAGTCGGAACTGGATTTATTTGCTTTACCGCCCACACAAACAAGCATAGAAAAAGGACAATGGATTGAATACCACCCCTTAGCCAATATTCGAGATGGAGGCCCTTTGGAATTTAATATTTCGGGGAGTGGAGAAGAATACATGGACTTATCTTCCAGTCAACTTTACGTGAAAGTCAAAATCGTGAAATCCGACAATTCCGTTCTGCCCGACAAAGAGCCCGTGGGCCCCATTAACTGCTTCCTTCATTCTCTGTTTTCGCAAGTCGACATCAGTTTAAACGAAAGAGTGATTTCGTCGTCAAGCAACACGTATCCATACAGAGCTTATATTGAAACTCTGTTGAATTATGGAGAAGAAGCAAAGAAAACATATTTAGCATGTGAAGGTTTTTACAAGGATACATCCGGACATCTACATGAAATTAACCCCACGAATGCTACAACGAACAAGGGATTGTATCAACGCTACGAACTCGTAAAGGATAGCAAGACGTTGGACATGATTGGAACCTTGCATTGTGATTTATTTTTTCAAAATAGACTGTTGCTAAATTTAGTGGATGTGAAAATCAAACTGATTCGTAGCAAACCGGATTTCTGTCTCGTTTCCTCCTTCGGGACACCCAATTACAGAGTTCTCATCGAACATGCATCAATTTTTGTGAGAAAAGTCAAAGTCAACCCAGGAGTTGCCATAGGTCATGCAAAAGCTTTAGAAAAATCTCCTGCCAAATATCCCATTGATCGTGTTTTATGCAAAGTGTATTCCATTTCTCAAGGAAGTATGTCCTTCGTGCAAGACAACGTATTCCTTGGACAAATGCCAAAGAGATTGGTCATTGGGTGTGTGGACAACGATGCCTTTAATGGTACATATAAGTCAAACCCCTTCGAATTCAAACATTATGACGTCAACTTTATCGCCGTGTACGTTGACGGTCAACCCGTTCCCCATAAACCACTAGAGCCCAACTTCGAAACGGAAAATACAGTTCGTTCTTACCATAGCCTATTTCAAGGAACCGAGAAATTGGGGCAAGACATAGGAATTTTCATCGGCCGTGAAGAATTTTCCAAGGGTTATACGCTGTATGCTTTTGATCTTAGTCCCGATTTATGTGATGGTGGACATATGAACTTGGTCCAGCAAGGAAATTTGAGAGTGGAAATCAAATTTAGAAAAGCTTTGTCAAAAACAATTTCTGTGTTGATCTACGCAGAGTTCCAGAATATTATCGAAATTTCCAAGTCCAGAAGCATTCTTTGTGATTTTGCTAATTAAAAGGAATGAACAGTGTGCAAATAACTAGGATTCTAACGCAAGATCCTGTGGCGCATCGTTCATTTCTCGGTGTGTTTGCATGCAACCGACTTCCTAAGAGAATTTCCAAGTTCCCAGCCTGCCTCATTGTGAACACGGATCAGTATGGGAGTCCCGGGAAACACTGGCTGGCCATGTTTATGCCAAACCCAATAACTGTAGAATTTTTCGATTCCTATGGACATCCCCCAGAATATTTTGAAGGACCTATTCTCCGATTTGTTTCCAAGTTTACCTACGTGAATTTTAATGACATGTCTCTCCAAAGTTCGTTTACGGCCGTGTGTGGCCAATTTTGTATTTTTTACTTATATTCTAGATGTCGCGGAAAAAGCTTATATTCCATTGTAAAACTATTTAATTATAAAAGTGAAACAAACGATGTACGTGTTTTTCGCTTCGTTAAAAAAAAATTTGGAATTGTATCAAAATTTAGAATGTGAATAATAAAAATTGATTTATCACTATTTTATGTGTCATGTCTTTAAATTGGGCTGACTCTTGTTATTTCATTCAGTTGTCAATATGGAAGTGCCTAAGCTGCATCATCCTTTCACAGCTCTAATAGCGGGTCCTACGGGTTGTGGTAAAACTCACTTTGTGAAACGTTTACTTCAACATCAGATGGAAATCATCTACCCATCACCACAACATGTGGTTTGGTTCTACGGCGTTCATCAACCATTATATGATGAAATACCTGATGTTACTTTTGTCGACGGTATTCCTCCAAATTTCAAGGATTATTTGGAAGGAAACACGCTTTTCATTATAGATGATTTGATGGTAGAATGTGGGAATGATAAAAGACTAACCCATTTATTTACAAGGGGTAGTCATCATTATAATGTATCCGTTGTTTTTATTACCCAAAATATTTTCCATAAAGGCAAAGAAATGAGAGAAATTTCCCTTAATGCTCATTATTTGTTTTTGTTTAAGTCACGTAGAGATGTGAATCAGGTCACTCATTTGGGGAGACAGTTGTACCCTAACAAAGTGAAATTTTTTCACGAGGTGTATCTGGATGCTACGAAATTTCCGTTCAGCTACTTAATGATAGACATCAAACCAAACACACCGGAAGAAATGCGCTTGCGCACCAATATACTCCCAGGAGAAACTCAATATGTTTACCAACCACGGCATTAGCTCCCCATTTACCATGAAAACGGTCGTCGTCGACGTAGAAGGATTTCTCCTTCAGAACAGAAAATTCATAGTGAAAGATCTCGTTGCATGTTATTTGCAGACGGGGGAGGAGGGATGTTTGCCCTTTGCCACCGTTCCCCTTCTGCGAACTGCATCCAAGAAGAGAAAAAGCTCAGTGCCTTTGGACGGCCCGAAATATACACCACATTCCATGGGATAGCAGAAACGAAGAGTAGAATGTCCTTTTAAAGATATTCCACTCCTTCTGTACTGAAACTGATATTTTCGAGGCCAAAAGACTAAATAAATGCAAGTACGTGGAAAAGTTAACAGGTACCATCTTTAAGGACTTTGATGCTCTGTGTTGTCCTAATGTGGAATACCTCCCTGATGTCCAAGTGCAGTGCCTAGTTCATCATCGAACTGATAAAAACCATTGTGCTCCCCAAAAAGCAGTCACATACGCGGAGTGGTTAAAAACTTAAGTGTGTTATAAAGTTCGTTATTCTTCGCCATGACATTATCGGAGCAACACATTCAGCAGCTGCGTCTGATGAAGATTTGTCCTAAAAAACACTTGAAAGATTTTTTAAGGAAACTGCCAAACAGTGGAATCAAAGTCATATGTGAATGTGTTTTGAACACTTTAAAAGGCAATGTTCCCCTTTCACCTCCGCAGAAGGGAAAATTGCGTGGACATAAACACACACTACGGAAGTTAGCTGATAAAAAAGTCCCCTTGTTCAAGAAAAGAAGAATTTTGGTTCAGAAAGGTGGATTCTTAGGTGTGTTGATACCTGCGGCTCTGAGTGTTTTAACAACTCTGTTAAACAAATAAGATGGAATACGCCAGGAAAATGGTGCTCGTCCCAGAGGAGAGAGTTTCAAGACATGTACCTACGGAAGAAGTTTTATCTGACCTCGATAAAGAAATGAAGAAAATCTTACTGAGTAAAGAACCTGTTGATGTTAAAATTAAATTATATAACCAAGTGCTTAATAAAAGAATTCAAGTGCCCCTCTTAAATCCGCCTATGTCAAACTTTTCAACGAAAGATCATTTAGCTGAAGAACTCTTAGATGTATCGGCTGATATAAGGGAACCCCCTGAAAAAGTTAAAACTGATGTTTCAACAGCAAAAAATAGTGATGTTGAAGATATGGTGTTGCAGACTGTACCTAAATATTTAAGAAGATATGCACATAATATTTTAGACGTTTTCAAAAAGAATTCAAAAATTATTTCATGGACACCTAATGGAGAATTTGTGTATAAAGACAAAGTTCTTCCTGACTCGAATATTGTTGATCTGGTTGACAATTTACTGAGAAATAAAAAAATTCAAAGACCCATTCCGGCAGCTCTTGAATTTAGGCATGCTATAAAAGAAGTTAACTTACCTTTAAAATATGTAAAAAATAAACAATTTCTTATCAAAAGCGAAAAATATCAAGTTGGTAAATCTCTGTCAAAACCAAAAGAATGTAATTATTGGATTTCTTATTAAACATCCATTGCTTTTTTTTTTTTGGAAATTTGTGTTTGTTTCAGTAATTCTATATAAACAAAATACACAAGTATTTCAAAGAAAACTGATTTTATTAAATCTTATAAATTATTCCCAACAGGGGAAAATTACAAAAAATAGTCAATTATCATTTGAAGACATCGATCACATTTAGAAAAACATTGTTCATTCAAAGTCATCTACTTCTCTGAGTTCATAAATTATCTGAGATAGTATTGAATTCAAGTTGATTGAGCGTATGAAATTGCTTTCTACGGATGTACATTTGCCAGAAAATTTACTTATCATATCATACATTTCTATGCCTAATATTGCACAGTTCACATAGAAATCATTCGCCACTATATCGTACATATCCTTTCCTTCATCACGAGCACTTTCTGTTAAATTCTGGACTAATTGTGTTTTCAGGATATTGTACAATAAATTATTCAAGTCACTGTGATCACAGGGAGTGATACATTCTTCGATTTCCTCCCCAGTTACTTCGTTAAACATAGCTCTTAGCGGAAATGATTTTAAAAAATTGAATATGACGCATTTTGTAGCTTTGTGCTTGATCCGATACAGAAATTTCCACTGCTGATAGTTGAGTTTCACATAGCCCTGGCTAGATTTTCCACTTTTCGCTGTGGGGTGTTTTTTGTAGTTGTACATTTCGAATAGCGGGAAATACAGTGATCACTAGCTCCCCGCCAAAATACAGCACACGGATTTGGGGGCTATCTGAATGAAAATATTCCTCTATTATATCGAGCATTCTGTACATACGTATCCATTCTTCCTGTAATAAAGAAATTCCCCCTTCTGCTGGACGCCACTCTTCACCGTGCACAGTAAAACGACGATATATATTAACTTGAACTTCGTCATGAATCGTTTCAATACTGATGAAAATACCACCGCCCAAGTACCAGCAGCTTTTGGGCTATAAAAAAAAATCATAAAATTTAAAAAACTCATTAGAATTTTTGTAAAGAACATGCTTTTTTTATTGCAATTATTTTTAGCATTACACCGCCATACAATATACTTAAAGTATACGACAACAACATTTATTATACCACATTTTTTTTGAAGCATACAAAAATTAGATAGTTGGGGTTGAACTCCACGAAGGGGTTATCATTGATGATGGTAAGACCCACAATCGGTCATTTAGATCCGCCAAAATAGTAGACGGCAGAGAGTCAGAATCCCTTCCAGCTTCGGAACCCTGGTTTTCTACCTCAGAGCCCGAAACGATGTCGATAATCTCGGGGTCGGAGTCCGATTCCATTATTTCCGACTCCGAAATTAAATCCACTGTCCCAGGTTCGGAAGATGTCAGATTTATCGTCTCTGGCTGCGAAATGAAATCCATTACATCGGGTTCACAGGTTAGATCAATGCATATGGGGATAGATTGAAATGATCCATCATCTAGTTCAGCCGGATTTACATAGTTTGGGGAGGTAATTGGCAACGCCATTACCCATTTTAGAACATATATTCTTCGATTTTCTAGAAATATATCCCTAACAACCTTGGGGGAGAAATAAAACAAGGACGATGCTTAAAAACAAAATTCTGGTACTTTAGAAATACTAGAAGTACAGTTTTTATTTAATACTGCAGGAAACTCAGTAAACAAATGTGAATGAACCAAATGCTTAAAAACAAAAAACCGTACAAATACACAGAAACACAGGTAGGCACAGAAACTTTATTACTTCTCATACCCATATGGGAAAGACACATATGAATCATCACTTAATAATCTTTTTTCAAATACCATTTTAAATCCTTTTTCGGAAGGTATATTTGTTAAAGTTCCTAAAAACTTGTTTCTGACAATATTAAATGGTTTTTGGAATTTAATTTCCGTGCCATCTTTGTTCATAATCATGCTTTTTAATAAGCCAACAGTGAACTTTTTCTTGTTGGGCCAGTTCAAGGTTATTCCCTTGCAACGCTGAATAGTTTCACCGTTTGAAAGTCTCAGGTTGTATACTTTGGGCCCCGTTGAAACAAATTCTTCTATAGAAATTCCTTCCGAGTATTTGCTGGAGATTTCGTCCACTAACTCACCAAGGTAATTTCCACATGGAGGATGATATTTGTCATCAGGCTTTGATATATAGATGACAGAGTCCGTGTCCATATATAATACACGTGTCTGCAGAGCTTCTAATATAGTGTACAATTTAAGGCGAGCAGTTGATGTGACAAAGGATGCTATTACGATATTGCCTTTCTTATTATCAGGAAGAAACGTTTTAATATGTTTAAAAACTACCATCATGTTTTCTTCACTGACTTCACATATGTCAGTGACTTCCTTTGTTTTGTCGTTTAATATTTCAAGATAATGCATTATATTATCGACAATTACATTCTGTGGTTTATCGGGATTTTGCGCGAACTTACCCCACAATGAATTTAAAGCAAGTTTCGCCGTGAGCCTCCTAACTGAATTAGCCGAAACTTCATGGGGAGCAATTCTTACACCTTCTGCAGTGAAAAAATCATCACAGAACTTTCTTTTTTCTTCGTCAGAAGAAATTTTTTGGGGATATCCTGAATATTTTTGCTTTGCTGCTAAAAAAGTGTCTATATATTCAGAAAATATTCCTTTATGGGATCCTTTTACATATTGGGAGGACTCATCATAGTGCCAGACATCATGGAATGCAATGATTTTGTATCCCATGGCCACAGCCTTGTAAAACTCGTTACTGGGCCAAGATCCTGTGATGAAACGTTCTTTGTCAACATGGCAACACACATCACGATTAAGATCTTTAGCACAATGAGGACATAGAGTGAAAATCAGCCTTCCTTGAATTTTTAATGGAAGGACAGGGAAAAACAATTTCTTTGGTGGCAGTACAGTTGCTTTTATGATGCCGAAATAGGCTTCGGGGTCGTGACAGAAATTTTCTGTGATTCTTCGGGGATGACCTATAGGAAATCTGCCGTACTTGCAGACATATGGGTAGAGACTGCAGAAATCCACATATTTTATAGTTTTCCCTCCATCGGCGTTAGCGTAAAGGGTAATGGTTTCTGTTCTTCCTCCATATAAAAACTCTCGGGGTTCTATACAGATCCTCTCAGGCAATGAGCTTAATATGGATGATACCAAGATATCACCTTTAACCATACGATCGAATTCATGCTCCCATATGATTTTCAGCTGAAAACTAGGCATAGTAGCTAACAGATAGCTCTGTTTATCAATGTCTCGGAACCTCACTTGCCTCATCGGGACTTTAAAAAATGGGTGTACAGTGTTTCCGTCGGGATAGCACGTAGAACATCCATGGAAAAAACATCCGTTAAACTCATAAATAGTACTGGTATCATGACAAATACCATCTAATTTGTATGATCCAATTTTATGTTCTCCAGATGCTGAAGATGCCGACTGTATATTCTCTCCGGTGGTTTCTTCGATGTACTTCAACCATGCCCTACATTTCCTACTAGATACGTCACATGAGGAGTATCCAAGGGCAGGAACAACGCCTATCGTTTTCGATTTTAAGAAATTGGATCTAAAGACACGGAGACAAGCGCCTGCAATGGTGAGGTCTTCCTCAAAGGGGTCTATACCGGTGAGGTTCAAAAATTCCGTACGAAACGTTTCGGCTCCTATGCGGAGAATTCTTACATCATCTGTGCAATAGCTTTTCATCTCCTGATACAAATTATATTCTTTTATTTTTGCTTTTTCATCATACCATGAGTTAAATTCTTTGATCTCTTTTGTTGTGAGGTTTTCAGGTACAAAAAACTCTTTTGATGGAATGGGGCCGATGTAATCGAGATTTTCCGCAGTTGCAAAGTTATAAGGGAAAAATCCTTTTTTCGCATTTTCAATGCCAAATGTTGAAGGAAACTGCCTCAGAGAACAAGGGATGAAGGACAGAGTGTCAATGAATCTAATTTTTAAAGCCGAAAGAAAAATACCCATCACCTTCCCACCCTGAAAGACTATCTCTGGCTTCAAACTCTTTTTGTAAAGAGCGTTAAGGATGGGCATACCATCGAATCCCTTCAGATTATGTGCTAAAACTGTCATGTGTCGAAAGCGGGGTCTGATGTACTTCTGACGCCAACGGACACCGTTGTTATACACTTCTGTACCTAGCAGCCAATCAACGAAAGCGTCAACATTTTGAAAGGTGACAAATTTCCAATTGCCTTCTTCGAGAAAAGTAGCTATCAGTAATACTGGGGTCAAAATACCATTGGGGCCCTCCACTGTTTCAATATCAAAATACATGTAAGAAATACCACCCTTTTTCTCTTTCTTGGGGCCCTCGACAAACAGGTCAGTATTTAGCTGGCATACGTGGTAACCTCTAGATGGATTAAAATGTGATAAACACTTTATACATCTATGATGTGTATTACAAGTACTGTTTGCTTTATGTGTATCTAAGCATATTTGACCCCGAAAATAATTCGAACAATCTGGACATATGATGTAGTCACCTGACTGGGGGCATTTTTTTCCTTTACACGAAAGGCACATGTTTGTGCATACATGAATATTAGAATTATAAATAAATTTTAGACAATCAGGACACTGAGATTTGGCACTAAAATACCCAACAGGATTAGAAATTACGTCAAAATGCTCGTTGTTTAGAAGAAGGAATAACTTAATTTCAGCATCTGGACCCTTAAAAACAATGGAAAAGTCATCTTCAACAGAATACACAATAATTTGATATTTTGAGGAGAGGTACTCCTGGAACTTATGAAGTTCGGGGATCCCACAACTTCCTTCAGGTACTCCCGCGGTAGTGTGTAGCAGCCGTGCAAGGTTAAGTTGGCGAACTTTCGCAGGATTTTGCAGGGCTTTGAACTCCGATTCAGAAATTTCCCCATAATTTTTCTGCGCAAGTCCACGGGCCACAACAAGCGATCGGGCTAAACATAGGTTATCGTGATTTGAAATGGTTATAAGAGATTTTTTTGTTTTATTATATAACTTCAAATCAGCAATTTTTCGTTTTCTTGGGCCCTCTGTTCTTGCTCCTCCAACTCTGTTTATATTCACAAATACTAAATCAAATTCGAGTTCTCCATCGGTCAAAATTTCAGTGTTTGATTGAATGACTTTTTCTAGAGCCTGAAAAAATCGTTCCACCGTTAACTGGCTAACCTCGATGAGTGGTAAGTTCACGGGATTATCAAGGTATCTCGACCGCATGACTAGTCGAACATGAGAATATGGAGAACTTCGTGTAAACTCTTCAAAGGCCGCGGTGAGTACTTGTCGGAGATAAGGCATAAAATCTTCAGGATCTTCTATGTGTTCGGTATCTATTCTGAGAGTGTAAGTAGTGAACTGTGTACGGTATCTCCTGCTAAGTCGGGTCAATCTGCGAAGAATACGATAACCCGTATGACCACGGTCCGTTACAGGTGGATTAATTGCTTCATCCTCGATAGGCGTCGGAACAATCACGGGCCCTCCCCTCGAGGGTCCTGGTTCTCCAGCCGGCTGAAGATTCAAATGATTTTGGGGTGCTAATGGAACTTCGTTGTAACCATTAGTGCTTCCTCCCCAGCTGCCATCTTGTTATGTTCATTATTGAAATCCAGGGCGTGTGGGGAAAGGTCGTCCCATGCGGCGGTAAATTCTTCTGTCGCTGGTGCTACGGCATCGTGTTCCGCGAATGCATCCAAATCGCCCCAGGAGTCATCATTCTAGAAAAATTTTGAACAATTCCTGAGTTATTTTTAAAAAATAAAAAAAAAACGGATGGCTGACTCAGCATATTTCTGGAGTTTCCTTTGTCGTTTAACGAAAAAACGTTTGTAGCAAAAAACGCTCATACAACCCCATATGATAGATTTATGTAGAGTATTTTAGGAAGGAACTGTCTGACCCCCCCCCCCCCCCCCAGGTCTTAAACAACCCTTAGAAGTAGGAAGCAAGAAGATTAGGGATAGAGTTCCCGACAGGAAAGCCACACGAAGAGAGAAAGAAAGCCGTCGTTATTTATAGCCGTGGACAACCCCGTATGGAAAAGTGCTACGCGGTTAATAACCCCACCCACCATGGAAAAATGTTTTAACCTTTAGAGATCATTCCACCAGCGTAACTCGAAGGTAAACTTGAAAAATATACCGAGTATTGCCATCGAATGTAACATTACAAATAATGAAACTCCTTTCAAAAAACATTTTCAAAAACAGAAACGTGACATAGTTATGGTAATTATGATGTCAATGACTTCAAAAAAAACAGATTTTGATCTATACCATTTGTTAAATTTTGCTCTATACCATTTGTTAAATTTTGCTCTATACCATTTGTTAAATTTTGCTCTATACCATTTGTTAAATTTTCTACTACATCAAACCACTTAGAATTACAAACTTAAATTTTGAGGACGAAAACTTTAGAATCCCCATAGACAATGACAATACGTGCCACGTGTTAACACGAAGTTAATTTCAGCTAAAGACATGTATACACTTCAAACTAAGATCACTTTTTATAAATCACAAGAATAAAGTGCTATATGTGTCCCTGAAAATACATGGGAATCCCCGTAGAAAATTGCAATACGTGCCACGTGTTTACGCGAAGTTAATTTCAGCTAAACACAATGATAAAGACATGACTAGACATTTTCGTAATTGACTTTTAGAAACATTAATCTGCTAACATGGTGCCCTCACACTAAGAAAACAGCACGTGCTAAAAATGAACAAACAATAAAAATACGTGCCACGTGTTAACGTGAAGGAAATTTTCAGCTAACACAATGATAAAGACATGTTAAAGCTTCAAGCTAAGATCACTTTTTATAAATCACATGAATAAAGTACTATATGTGTCCCTGAAAATACATGGGAATCCTCATAGAAAATGGCAATACGTGCCACGTGTTTTACGCGAAGTTAATTTCAGCTAAAGACATGTATACACTTCAAACTAAGATCACTTTTTATAAATCACAAGAATAAAGTACTATATGTGTCCCTGAAAATACATGGGAATCCCCTCAGACAATGAAAATACGCGCCACGTGTTAACGTGAAGTAAATTTTCAGCTAACACAATGATAAAGACATGACTAGACATTTTCGTAATTGACTTTTAGGAACATTAATCTGCTACCATGGCACCCTCACACTAAGAAAACAGCACGTGCTAAAAATGAACAAACAATAAAAATACGTGCCACGTGTTCACGCAAAGTTAATTTCAGCTAACACATCCCTGAAAATACACAGGAATCCCCGCAGACAATGAAAATACGTACCACGTGTTTACGCGAAGTTAATTTCAGCTAACACATCCCTGAAAATACACGGGAATCCCCGCAGACAATGAAAATACGCGCCACGTGTTAACGTGAAGGAAATTTTCAGCTAACACAATGATAAAGACATGACTAGACATTTTCGTAACTGACTCTTATGAACATTAATCTGCTACCATGGCACCCTCACATTAAGAAAACAGCACGTGCTAAAAATGAACAAACACTTCAAAAAAAAAAAAGAAAAAAAGAATGAAATGAAGTTACACATACCTCCTTATCATCAGTGGTAGAAGAACTTGAGGCCTCCATGCTGTCCAAATGTCGTATATCACCCAAATGTAGACCACACGTCTTTTTGTCGCTTCCAGATCTGCTTCTCACAATACAGAAGGTTTTAATACTTTATCTTACAGTTCAACACCTCAACCCTGCACGAGCTGCTATACACTCCGAAAGCAAAAAACGTCTCCCCTTTTATACCCGAAAACAGACACGTGACCGGAAGTGTTGCCATCGAAAAAAGGTTACTACCCCTTTGGAAAATTAATTTCAAAAAGTGCCGACAGATGGGGCTGCAAATTTTCGCGAACCACCACCAGAGGGCGCTGCCATCGTATTTCTCCCTCGCGCCGAGAGGAGACCGGAAGTGACGTCGCGCACGATCCGCCCACCCGTCACGTGACCGGAAGTGTTGCCACCGAAAAGGGTTATCAAGCGCGGTCTTATACTACTGGCATGGATGTTGTGCTTGTCTTACGGCACTGTTTCTCTCCCTTCCCTGGAACCAGTGACCCTAAATTAGGGACGGGCGACTGCTTATAGCCCATTGAGTTGCTCACGGTGGTCGTTAAACCTCCAACCCAAAAAAAAAAAAAAAATATGTGTAAAGTATTTCCCATCAGAAGCTGTATCCGGTGCAGAAAGAAATTTTCAAATCGGAGATTTAGAAGCAGAGATATAGGGGGAAACGCAATTTACCGCTACGCCCCCTAGCGGAAAGTCTATGAATTACTTGAAAATTTTGAAATCATATGAAAAACATGTCAAACTGAAAACACTATCCAACAAAGAAGGAATTTTTCAAATCGGACACCTAGAAGTAGAGATATTGACAAAAATAGAATATGCATGTACGCCCCCTGGCGGGGAAACTGTGGAATATTTTAAGAAGAAAATATTCCGAAAAGGTTTATCGATGTGAGTGGCATTAGTCCACGAAAGAATTTTTTCAATCGATATTTTAGATGCTCAGATTTTATGGCAAATACATCAAAAGCAAAAATTAACATTACGCCCCCTGGTGGCTAAAAAGTCTTTACCAAAAATTTGAAATTATATCTAAAAGATTTTCCATCAGGAGGTGTATCCGCTGAAGAAAATATTTTTGAAATCGAAGTTTTAGAAAAACAGTTATCGGGAAAAATTTAATTTACTTTTACGCTCCCTATCGGGAAATCTATACGTAATTTGAAAAAATTGACTATATCTAAAACACTCTTCGACATAAATGGAATCGAAAGATAAGATTTTTTTTAATTGGATATTTAGAAGCAAATATGTGGAATAAAACGTATTTTTGAATTCGATATCATCTGCCTTCACGCCCTCTAGCGGCGATATTGTACTTCGTAAAAAAAAAAACGAAATAACGGATCATCATTCGCATATTTCAAGCTTCCCAATGCAAAAAGAATTTTTCAAATCGCACTAATAGTTGCCGAGATATCGTGGGTACGGACGGACGGACAAACCGATAACATAAGCCCGATTTTTTTTACAAAAGACGTGCTAAAAGTATGGGATAGCTCACGAAAGGGAGTCTACGTCCCTTACCAAGGGAGGATTATCATCCGGCAAACGCTTCCGTATTTTGTATTTCTATTCATGAACAATGAAGCACATCAAGGATATGTTTCAATGCACACTCATTATTCACGATGACTCAGCAAAAGAAAATAAATGTTGGAATAACTATAAGTGATTTCTAGAACCCGTTATATTCTGTTCTCAACGGGCTTTACAGATAGGAATGAGAAAACAGGAAGTTATAACAGACTCTCTTAAAATTCATAAATTCTGTTTATCTCTCGTTTACATTTTTCAAACTGAACGCCATGTCTGAACTGCAGATAATTTCTATAAATGTTATCGGCAACACTAGCAGCAGGTCAAATGTAAACACGGTAGATAAGATATTCCAAGATTGTGTGACCTGCGAGATAAGTTATGCCATCGTTATCAGCGTCAAATTATCCAGGTGATTAATAATAAATATCGCCATAGCAATTAGAGTCAAATGACGTTAAAGTAGCAAATTATTCGGAACACCCAATAGCAATCAGACACGTGCCATCTTCACTTAAGTATGCAGCTATGACGTTGAAAAGGCTTTATAACAGCTCACTGCAAAGGATCAGACGAGCATGGGTCACGGATGGCCTAGTGGCAACGTCATTAACTGCCACGGAGAAGTCTCAGGATCGATCCCAGGAAAGTACGAACGTTCGAGCCACTAAATATCCGCTGTGTGTCGGATGGTACATTAAGCCGGAGGATCCCGGGAACTGGCCTTTCGGTTGTAAATAAGGGAGTCTTCTTCCCCTTTCCTACCTCGTTACAGTGTGACTTTTCTGTCGGGCAATCTAGCCCAAATTTCTTAGTTTCCTACTACAAAAGGTTGTTAAAGGCCTGGGGTCAGACACTCGATTCCTAAAATCCTCTACATATGGTCTGATCTGATCAGAAGAGTACGAAGCATGGATAATTAAAATATGGCAGAGATTTAAGGGACTTTGAAAGGGATGTGATTTGGTTCTAGGCGGACAGGTGCAAGCATTTCAGAAACGGTAAACCTTATCGGCCGTACAAGTACAACTGCATCCAGGGATTTATTCATACACACACCCAACGCATCCCGAAATTTCCTCACCCCCACATAAAAAATCTCAACACCCTTTCGTTTTCAGGTGTACAATACCCACACCAACACGCGCATATATATTCACATACTTCTTAATTTTTGTATTAGTCCTTTTTATCATCATACACCGATGAGACATTACATTATGACCACCCACATCTTAGAGAAGTGATCGCGCCTGGAGACCGAACGGTCGCACAGGTGAAGTTCACAGAGCAGTATATATACAATCCGAGAACTGGCTTTCGGTTATGTAACGTACCAGGAGATGTGACGTACCTGCCAGAAGGACGCACACGACATAAAGGCAGATAGGAATCAGAATAAAATGTCCGCGTAGATCAACTGGTAGAGTGACTTATTCCGGAATGAGGGGACCCGGGTTCGAGCCCCGGCGCGGATAAAAATGACAGAGAAATTTACTTCGTTATAGTTAGTAGAGTGTTCGGAGTCAGAATGGGAAAAGCTGCCAAATTATCGGGGTTTGATAAAGGACAAATTGTGATGACACTGCATCTCGGAACTACGATCTCGGAAACTTCGCTGCTTGTGGATTGTTCACGTGTTGCTGTAGTGAGTACGTATCAAAAGTTGTGCGCAGATGGCCAAACGACGAGCTGTTGTCCAGCCGTGTGTTGTCCGCAGCTCATTGATGCCAACGGGGAGCTGAGAATGGTGTGCATTGTTCACAGGGACCACAGGGTAACAATGCGACAAATCACCCGCAGGTACAACAGTGGTGATCAGGGCAATGTGTCACAGCACACAGTTCATCGCAGCCTTCTGCGCATAGCTCTGCGTAGCCGAAGACCCAGAGGGGTCCCCATGCTCAGTACACATCATGGCCAACAACGTATGAAGTGGGCCCAGGATCACCGAGATTGGACCATGGATGATTGGAAGAAAATGGCCTGGTCTGACGAATCTAGAATTCTGGTGCACCACGTAGACGGCCGAGCGCGGATGCGCCGATTACCAACGGAGGCTGTGGTACCTGGATGCACTGTTGGCCAGAAACAGGCCGGCGGCGTCGGTCTTATGCTGTGTGCGATGTTTTCCTGTGGCACTTTAGGTCCCATTATCCCAATAACACAATCCCTGACGGCTGTCAGGTATCTGAACATCGTTGCGGACGAGTTCACCCATTCATGGCAACTGTGTTCCCTGCTGGTGATGGCCATTACCAAGAGAATAATGCACCATGCAACACTGCCAGAATCGTCAAGGGGTGGTTCGAGGAACATGCTGGTGGCTTTCTGTTAATACCCTGGCCTCCAAATTCACCTGACATGAACCCAATCGAACATTTGTAGTTCGACTTGGTAAAGTGGGTTCCTGCTAAATCACCACCACCTCGAAATGTACGGGAACTGGAAGATCTACTATTGACATTATGGTGCCAGATGCCTTAGGATACCTATCGCCAACTCATCGAATCGATGCCTCACCAAGTGGCTGCTGTTTTTCAGGCTAAAGGGGGTCCTATTGTTTATTAGGTAGAGAGTCATAATGGTAGAGTCAAAAAGGTCTATAGTTTATTAGGTAGAGAGTCATATTAGGTAGAGAGTCAAAAAGGGCTCATTGGTGTATATAACACATTGGTCAATTTGTCAAAAAAGGTTACCATTTATCTGAATCCCTCAGCTTTAACCTAAAGTATTTTCTACCATAGGGCAATATATTTTTTTTTTAATTTGAGATCTCTGTATATAGGAGTCAATTACTTTTGGTGTTTTTCTTGTTTAAATCATAAGTTTAAAGTCAGTCATTGAAACCATAAAACATACGTATGTATTTAGTCTGTTACAGATTCTGCGATGTTTTTATGAATCATTTCAGCATATAAAAAATTTGTGAATATATCAATATCTCTTGCTTGAGTAGTCCATGTTAGTACTTCTGCGCTGCATCCTTGTTTAGGAAAGCATGTACACATGAGAGATAAAAAATGAGCACAAAAACATTTTTGGAAAAAGGTTTTCCCGTTAAAATCGTTCTTAAGGTGGTTCCACCTAAAAACTCTGCCTTATGTTTCCAATGGTAAAATTTTGTGTAGACATTTTTTTCGCAATTAATGCATTCCCAAGGATGAAAATTTGCATATCGATAAAAATAATTTTAAATTATAGCATGGCATACTTAATTTTTACTGAAACTTAACCATCATTATATTAAAAATACATTTTTCCTTGAGTAACGTTGAGACCTGCTACTAGATGGCGCGACTTGTACAGTGATTAACGTCAGTAGACAAAAAACTGTTTAATGGCTTATTTTGGAATTAGAAATCAGCAGTACATACAGTTCTGTTGACATTTTCACCTAAATTATAATCAGAACATTTTATCTAAGTGATTCATGTCATTCTAAACCTTCCAGACTATAGCATGGATTGACTCGAATTTTGATTACACTCGGAAAACTAAAACAAAAATATTGAAAAAACATCAGAAGATTTTTGGCTATGAATTAAAAGATGCGGACGTACATATATACGTCATGGTTTGTTTTACAGGATATACCTGAAAAATCGATTAAAAAAATGGGAAAAGTTGCCAAAAAGATCAAAAATAAAATAAAAGTTCAATGTGTAAATACTGGTGGTAGTGATAGATGAAGTACTGATGCTATAGAAAAATATAAAAAACCACGTTATTTTAAGAATTTTCGTCTTAAACTTCCCATAATCACTGTGTTTTCAAAACTCATATTCTAAGAATTACAGCTCCAATTCATAAGAACATACGCGTTTGTTTTATTTCGTTCCTATATTGTCATTCAATTAATTTTTTTTATATGAACCTCTTTAAAACTGCCACTTTTCGTTTACTGCCACAATTTAGTACGATAAACAAAATACAGCGGTTTAACGAGGTTCGTCTGTACTTCACTAAATAAATGTTTTTCTGTTTTGTTTCGGAATTTAACGACCACCGTGAGCAACTCCAAGAGTTATAAATCATTCTTCTGTCTGTGAAAACACAAATTTGTCCGCGACGGGTATCGAACTTTCCCTCGCTCCCTCACTTCGGAGTAAGTTGCTCACCCAACTAAGCTACACGGACGGAATATATCGCTGCAGAATTGTCGTCTTGACACGTGCTTTGCCTCTGTAGTACGTCCCGTCTCTCTCATGTGGCGTTCTACTCTCTCTCTCTCTCTCTCTCTCGTTGTCTCTCTCTATCTCAATCACTCTCTCTCTCATATATATATATATATATATATATATATATAACAAAAAATTCGTCATAGAAGACTGCAGTGTGCTAAACAAGTTCAACACAGGGAGTGACCATAGATTGGTGAGATGTAAGATGCACCTCAACACTAAACTCGAACGTAGCAAGCTCATAAGACAAACAAATTGTATTGACATAACCAACCATAAAAAACACCATAATACCTTCAAATTGGAACTGAAGAACAGATTCTCTGCTTTAGAAGGCCTAACATCGGAAGAAGTGGATATTTCTGAAGTTAACAGAAAAGTAACCAAAGCTCTTATGGAAACAGCAACAAAATTAGCTCGGTATAAGAACAAATTGCATGTGAACAAATTATCAGGAAAAACCAAAATGTTGATGCAAAAAGAAGAGTGATGAGGACAACTAGAGAAGATGTGACTTCCAAAGTGGAATATATAGAGCTATGCAAGACAGTACGAAAACGTATCACTGAAGACGTAAGGAAATTCAACTGTGAACTAGTAAGGAAAGCAATTGAAAACAACCAAAGCCTAAAGATAGCAAAGGGACATCTCAGTAAGGGAAAAAAACAGATTATGGCACTGAGAAAAGAAGATGGTTCTGTAACAAGAAATAGAGGCGAAATTTTGACAAGAGTGAAAGATTTCTACTCCAAATTATATGAAAGGGATGATACATGTACTCCAGACATCATGAAAGGTACCAGTACCAGAGTTCTTCCAGTCCTTCCAGCAGAAGTTGCACATGCAATCAAGAACATGAAGCGGGGGAAAGCTCCAGGAGAAGATAGAATTACTGTAGACATCATACAAGAAGCAAGTGGAGAAATCGAAACAGTACTCGCCCAAATTTTCACTCGATGCCTTAATGAAGGGAAAATTCCTGAGGATTGGAACAACGCTACAATGATCTTGCTACATAAAAAAGGTGACATGGAGGATCTCAGGAACTACAGACCTATCAGCCTCCTATCAGTGGTTTATAAAATCTTCACAAAAGTTCTTTCACACCGCTTGAAGGTGACACTGGACATGGCTCAACCGAGAGAACAAGCTGGATTCAGGAGTGGCTACAGCACAATAGATCATATCCACGTACTGAGAGAACTAATTGAAAGAGCGAGGGAATATGAACTTCCATTGTGCATGGCTTTTATCGATTATGAAAAAGCCTTTGATTCGGTGAAACCATCAGCAGTTGCAATGGCTCTGAAATCCTGCGGTATTGAAGATGCATACATTAATATTATCAATAACATCTATGAAAATGCAAGTGCAAAGATTCGGCTGTTTGAAAATACAACACACATAAAAATTGGAAAAGGAGTGAGACAAGGTGACACCATATCTCCGAAGCTCTTTAATGCCACATTGGAAAATGTCTTTCAATCACTGAACTGGGAAAACAAAGGGATAAAGATTAATGGAGATTATCTAACCCACCTTCGTTTTGCTGATGACAGTCATTTTTGCAACTACCCCATCAGAGCTACAGAGTATGATCCAGGAACTTGCTGACAAGAGTAAAGAAGTGGGATTAAAAATGAACTTCCAGAAGACAAAAGTGATGTACAATGCTTTTACAAGAAATGAAGATTTATCGATTGATGGAGAAAAGCTGGAGATAACAGACACGTACGTTTATCTTGGACAGCAGATATCAAGTGAGGGTCACATTGATGAAGAAATTAAACGGCGTACAAAACTTGCCTGGAGAGCTTTTGGAAGAAACAGCATAATTTTCAAGAGCAATATGCCATTATGTCTTAAAAGAAAAGTGTTTGATCAATGCATCCTTCCAGTGCTTACGTATGGTGCAGAGACGTGGACCTAAGCTAAAAGAGACATACAAAGGCTGCAGACAACTCAAAGCAGCATGGAGAGGTGCATGCTTGGTGTAACCAGGAGTGATAAGAAGAGGAACACGTGGATCCGAAAAATTACAAGAGTGGAAGACATCATGATCAGAGTTAAATCCCTGAAATGGCAATGGGCTGGACATACTGCCAGAAGGACAGACCATCGATGGACAGCCGAAATTTTAGATTGGATTCCAAGGGACAGGAAAAGACCCAGAAGAAGACCACATGTGAGATGGGTGGATGAAATTCGAAAGTATGCGGGAGTGACATGGAGGAGACTAGCACAAGACAGACCGTTGTGGAGGAAACTTGGAGAGACCTTCGTCCAGCAGTGGATTGATAATG
The DNA here is from genome assembly GCA_039090855.1 of Macrothele yani. NCBI lineage: Eukaryota > Metazoa > Arthropoda > Arachnida > Araneae > Macrothelidae > Macrothele > Macrothele yani. The sequence goes on from CM077025.1 coordinate 136,349,494, forward strand.
GTTGACAATGATGATGATGATATATATATATATATATATATATTCAGTAGTGGCTACAGCACTGTGGATCATATCCTTGTACTGAGATAACTAATTAAAAGAATAAGAGAATATGAACTCCCATTATGCATGGCTTTTATTGCCTATGAAAAGGCCTTCGATTCCGTGAAACCATCAGCAGTTACAATGGCTTTGAAGTCCTCTGGTATTGAAGATGCATACATTAATATTATTAATAACATCTATGAAAATACAAGTGCAAAGATTCTGCTGTTTGAGAATACAGCACACATAAAAATTGGAAAGAGAGTGAGACAAGGTGACGATATCTCCCAAGCTCTTTAATGCCACATTGGAAAATGTTTTTCAATCACTGAACTGGGAAAACAAAGGGATAAAGATTAATGGAGATTATCTAACCCACCTTCGTTTTGCTGATGACGTAGTCATTTTTTGCAACTACCCCATCAGAGCTGCAGAGTATGATCCAGGTACTTGCTGACAAGAGTAAAGAAGTGGGATTAAAAAGGAACTTTCAGAAGACAAAATTGATGTTCAATGCTTTTACAAGAAATGAAGATTTATCGATTGATGGAGAAAAGCTGGAGATAACAGATACGTACCTTTATCTTGGACAGCAGATATCAAGTGAGGGTCACATTGATGAAGAAATTAATCGGCGTATAAAAGTTGGATGTAGAGCTTTTGGAAGAAACAGTACAATTTTTAAGAAGAGTATGCCAGTATGTCTCAAAAGAAAAGTGTTTGATCAATGCATACTGCCAGTGCTTATGTATGGAGCAGAGACATGGACCTAACTAAAGAAAGATATACAAAGACTGCAGACAACTCAGAGAGGTATGGAGATATGCATGCTAGGTGTAACCAGAAAAGATAAGAAGAGGAACTTGATGATAAGGAAAATGACAGGAGTGGACGACATCATGACCAGAGTGAAATTACTGAAATGGCAATGGGCTGGACATGTTTCCAGAAAGACAGACCACCGATGGACAACCGAAATTTTAGACTGGATTCCGAGGGACAGGAAAACACCCAGAAGAAGACCCAATGGGAGATGAAAGAATGAGATTCGAAAGTATGCTGGAATGACATGGAAGAGACAGGCCCAAGACAGACAACTGTGGAAGAAATTTGGGGAGACCTTCTTTCAGCAGTGGATTGATAACGGTTGACAATGATGATGATATATTAAAATATATGATACATAAATGTATGTAAATATATTAAAATGTATAATATATTTATTTATAAAAATATAATATACAGTACAACTCAAAGAAGCATGGAGAGGTGCATGCTGGGTGTAACCAGGAGAGATAGGAAGAGGAACTCGTGGATTCGAAAAATGACAAGAATGGAAGACATCATGATCAGAATAAAATCCCTGAAATGGCAATGGGCTGGACATACTGCCAGAAGGACAGACCATCGATGGACAGCCGAAATTTTAGATTGGATTCCAAGGGACAGGAAAAGACCCAGAAGAAGGCCACATGTGAGATGGGTGGATGAAATTCGAAAGTATGCGGGAGTGACATGGAGGAGACTGGCACAAGACAGACCGTTGTGGAGGAAACTTGGGGAGACCTTCGTCCAGCAGTGGATTGATAATGGTTGACGATGATGATATATTATAAATGACAGAATGACAGGAGTGAACGACATCATGACCTGAGTGAAATCACGGAAATGGCAATGGGCTGGACATGTTGCCAGAAGAACGGACCAACGATGGACAACCGAAATTTTAGACTGGATTCCGAGGGACAGGAAAAGACCCAGAAGAAGACCCCGTGGATGAAATTCGAAAGTATGCTGGAGTGACAGGCCCAAGACAGACAATTGTGGAATAAATTTGCGGAGATCTTCATCCAGCAGTGGACTGATAATGGATTATGATGATGATATCATATAAATTAAAGTCACAGCCGAATATTATATCTATATATGGGAAGACACCATCTGACTGGCTATACGGCTTTTCCTACTGCTTTGGACCTTCAGTTCCATATCAAACTAGGAGCCACTATATATATATATATATATATATATATATTATATAAATATATATAGTGGCTCCCAGTGGCTGTTTTTGAGTGACTGAGTGAGTGGCTCTAATTATCAAATAGCCCCCAGAGAATCTTCAGCAATCTAAACAATATTATTCTTTTCCAACGTACGTAAAAAGAACGCGCCTTCATTTTTTAATGAAAGCAATTAACATCCGCTGAACACTGTGAGAAAGAAATGCGCATTTTAATTAACGAAGGTTACCGAAACCATGGATACATAATATTATAAGCAAAAATAAATTATGTAAATAGACAAGTGAAACGTATGGCGCGCTAAAACTGTACCAGGAACTGGTCAAAAAAGTTTCAATTCAAATTTTAATCAATGATTTCGGTGCTCTTTCTTTAGCTGTGCTCGGGACAGCCGCCCCGCTTGCCCTATCCTAGTTATTCCTCTGATAATCATTTTTTAAAATATTTTTGGAAGTTTTGTTTCAGCCTGAATGTTTGAAGTATCAAAACAAATGGCAGTGTTTTATCACCTGAGCACGAAATTGATTCTGTGTGATCGGGCTTCTTTTGGTGTACTGAGAAACTATAAAAATGCTGACGACTTTTAATTGCAATATCCATGGCCATGCCTGTGAAAGGCACGCCAGGCAGCACACGCATTCCTGTAGGAAATTCTTTTTCTGAGCAGGTTTCCAGATTAACAGATCACTGTTCAACACACATTTTGTTTCCTCTACGAAAGTCGGTGTTTCTTATTTTGTCCGCTGAATCAGAATCTGCAATCCGTTTCGTTCTATTACGTAACATTTCTGAGAAAACAACGGTTACTGTATTTCCGAAAATTCGTATTCGTCGGCAGATGCTCACAAAACAAGAGTTCCCGTGCTGGACTTTGTTCAGTGCTGTTATAGCAGCAGACCATAAGTCACCGTGCTCAAAGACCAGCATGCACCATTCACACACCTCTTCAGTCAGAGTCAGTTGTTTGTAAGTGAAACATGTCTCGAAAGTGCGTTAATTCTACTCACCAGTTTTTATACGTGTGTGTTGAGTTTACATTGAAGAAAAACAAGAGGCTATTCACACGAGTGATAAAACAAGCTTATGAATTTTATATCGGATGTAAAGTTGGTTAACAAGACAAAAAGTTTGCACGGCATTCATGTTGTGAATCTCAGGGCACGGTTGAATGGACAAGGGCGTCATATGCTATTTGCCGTACCTGTTGTATGTGGGGAACAGAAAGATCACAAGACAGATTGTTATTTTTGCTTAAGGAAAGTGGCCGGAGTTTCTTCAAAAAATAAACGTTCTTCTATTTATCCTAACTTTTCTTCAGTCATAAGACTGGTGCTGCATTCAGAGGAACTGTCAGTGCCACAACTTTTGTATTCGCTTATGCACATATTGAAAGTAGTGATGAAGAGAAAATGGGGCTGTATATGAACAAAACGAAGAAGTTGACACTGCATGCTCCTCAAATCCTAATATGATCACACAAGAAGAACGTAATGGCCTAGTAAGAGATCTTAATCTATAAAAGGCGCAGCCAGAACTATTAGCGTCTCGACTCCAGGGATGGCATTTTTTTTTGCTCCAGGAACAAAGGTGACATACTTTACTGTATGTCTCGTCACAGAGAGTACATGCCCTGTTTCAGTGAAAGTGGTGAACTGTGTTACTGTAACAACATTTATGGGTTGTTTGAAACTCTTGGTATCGTTCATAAACCTGAGAAATGGAGATTGATTGTGGATTCCTCCAAATATTTGATTCATATTGACAATTGATATTAATTTTCAATAGAATGAGTTTTGTTGTTGTGCAGAACTTGTATTTATTGTGAAAGTTTTGGTGATTTGTCGTATTTTCTGAGTTTCATTGGTGAATTTGTTTACTTTATTTGTACAATTAGTTTATGATCGTGGCACATATTGTATTGTTACTGAGTATTACATTACTTTTCTATAATATTGTACAGTAGAAATTTCATAAAAAAAAACCCCAGCTTGAAATGCGTTTTCTTACAAAACAGTAACGTGTATCCATCTGTTCCTGTGGCACATTCACCTACTATGAAGGAAACGTATGACAATACGAAAATTCTATTAGAAAAAATCAACTATGAAGCCTACCAGTAGAACATTTGTGCTGATTTAAGAGTAATAGCGGTGTTGCTTGGTTTGCAGGGTAGACACACAAAATACTGCTTTTCCTCTGCGAATGGGATGGTAGGGCAAAAGGAAATCACTATGTGGTGAAACAATGGCCACCTCGTGAAAATTTAACACCTGGCGAAAAGAATGTGAAAGCTATTTCATTAATATAAGCTGAAAAGTTTCTGCTCCCACAGCTCCACATTTAGCTGGGGTTAATGAAGATATTTGTAAAAGCTCCGAAAAGTAATGAGGCTGCGTTTCAGTATTTGCAACAGAGGTTTCCTAAACTGAGCACTGCTATAAGCTGAAGGAGGGGATATTCAATGGTCGTGACATTAGACAACTAATGCAAGACACTGCATTCAAGACCGCTCTTCATGAAATTGAATTGGTTGCACGGACATCTTTCAAAGAGGTGACACAACAGTTTTTTTAGCAATGTAATGTCACCGGCTTACAAAGATATTGAGATATTGGGGCTTGCAAGGTGATGGCTTACCATGACATCGGATGCAATATATCCCTCAAACTTTATTTCCCTGGACTCCCACATTGACTCCTTTGCATGCAATTGGGCTCGGTGAGCGATCAACACGGAGAACGTTTCCACCAGAAAAGTTCGACAATAGAAGTAAGGGAAAGTGAAATCCTGCAATGCTCGCAGACTTCTGTTGGAGTTTAGTCAGGGGAAACACCATTAACTTCGTACAAATGGAAAGCATCAGCTCTAGCGTTCTAGGGAGAATCAAGTACGTTTCATTATGTCACTTCTATTATGTGTTATTTGAATATTTTTGATGTTATGTTCCACAAAAGGTATACGTGATAGAAAAAGGACTAAAACAGATTAAGAATCAGCACGAAAAACTAAATAATAGAAATAGGTGTGACATAATGAAACCATGAAAAAGTTAAAATGTGTCGAACAGTGTAATTTATCATGAAAGAAATACGGGATTACACCATGTAATACAAACACTGAAGATGACAATCCGATTTTTGGCGTAAATGTGACAAGGTTTCAAAATCGCTTTATTCTAATTTATCATAAGAAAACATAAGAGGGAGACGTACAGTATTGGGCATCTCACTGGGAAATAATACAAAACTGTTAAAAACATGATGGTATATACATTGCAATGACAATGGGGATGAATAACAAAATGCTGCAAGCAAAGCTTATTGAATAAAAAAATTGCAGAAGTGACAAAGAGAAACACATCGTGTCACATGACATTGGCTGGGCATGATTTACAGGATAACACAGGCGAAACAATAGTACACAATTAGAAAAAGAACAGCACAAACACCGCCGTGAAGGTAAAACATTACATACATGAGATAAAAACACAGCGTGCACAATTGTGCAAGTTATTTAACGAGGGCACCAAAGCAAAATAATACAGGCGGGGTGAAAGTAAGTAATGTACACGAGTAAGCATGAAAATACACTGAGATGGCATTAGCATTCACAATTCAACGGTAGTGTGGATTGCACGAGTCGTAGAGTGGAGGAGGGCCACCAGGGTGCCACGGAACTCAGCAAAGGAGGTGTAGAATGTCCTAGGGTTCTGATAGGTGTAGCAGTCCAGAATCAATCGCAAACCATGGAGCGGCCGGCGCCCAGGTAGCATAGAAGGTGGCTTCTCGACGACTGGAAGAAGCCGACTGGTACTCCAGGCGGAGTCGAGAAAGCAATCGATCTTGAAAATGGCACAAAAGTGCTGCGCTGGCCTGGTGTAAAGAGACCGGCGAGGAAATGCTGCGGAGTTGTTGAAGGTATACGTAAATAACGTGTTTAACCAGCACGAAAAGATAGGCACATACTGAAGGAAGAGTTGTAGGTGGATGAGCCCGCAGAAGAAGATGTCTGTAGGCAGTGAACGGAAGATCTTGAGAACAAGAGCGACTGGCAATCCGGAAAGCCTGGTGGAGGAGAGGCATCAGGATGGGACAGTAAAGGTAGACGTGAGAAACGTCTGCCTCCTGTGCGCAGAAGGAGCAGAGAGGGGAATAGAGAAGAGACATGCGAAAGAGAAAATACGGAACAGGGAGGCGATTATGCAAAAAGAGCCAGTGGGTATTAATTTCAAGAGGGGCAGATAAGGGTGAGCGGGCAGCGGCCCAGACAAGAGGAAGAGAAGCAGGGGGAACCTCCAGAATAGAAAGCAGTGAAGGGGTGGCAAGGTGCACTAGAAAACGATAAAGAGATTTAGAGGAGAGAGAGGAGAGAGGAAGAACCGAGTTTGTGAGTCGGAGGAAAAACGGCAGCGGAAGAGGGGCAGAAAAGACAGAGACGAGACCGGTGGGGAGACAAGATCAGGGAAAAGCGAAAGAAGTGCAGTTAGCAGAGAGTCATAGACCAAATGGGCGGATGGGGACGAGAGAATAGCAGGGGGGAGGCCAGAGAGAGGGCGCCAGGATAGATCCGAGTTAGTGAGGTCTTGTACAGTTACTACACCTGCTCGGAGCCAAGAGGGGAATGAAAAACAGGGGAGATGGGGGGATGAACAAGGGAGTTGAAGAAGAGGGTTCAGAAAGAAGCTCTAGAGTTGAAGAGGGAGGGGAGCGAATGAGGGGGAGAGAGCGAAGGTGAGTGAGGGCTTCAGAATATGCAGGTGGGAGTTTGGAGGGGGAAAGGACAGCAATCCATGAGAACTAAAGAAAGAAAAAGAAAAATGTGGGTTACGCAAGGAGGCAAGAACGTCACGTACCTGAACTGCGGAAGCCACTGGAACCGTGAAAAGGTGAATGAAGTTGATCACTCGGCTTGCTTTGTAGCACAGCGGGACATCAGGTAGGCCAGCACCACCATAGGAGGGAGGAGCACAGAGCTTGTGGACGTTAATCCAGTGATGACCCGCCCACATTACTCGAGTAAGGCAGCGTGTAACCTCCTGGAGACAGAAAAGCGGGGGTCGTAGATGCAATCCAAGAATGCTTGCAGATGGACAGAAGGTATGTCCTGGTGAGATTTGCACGCTGGTAGTAGGACGTACAGAACTGCGCACGACACCAGAATGCAGCTGTGCGGAGGAGGCGAGGATGGAGTTCCGAGCGAGTTGCACTGGATGTAGCTTGTGGTGCGCCTAAGTGCACACCCAGGAAGCGTTGGGTAGTGGATGACCATGTGGCCCCCCATGGAGCATCCAAGCGATTGGACCACGACCCGCACCACAATCCAGTGCTCTTAGAAGTATTCAGTTCAGCTGCAGAACATGAAGCATATGCGGAGAACAAACGACGAAGCAGTTGGAACTGTGAGTCGCTACGAATGCAGACGGTGATGTCATCTGCATAAGCAGAGTAAATGACTGAGTGATGCCGTGAGCTGGCAACTGGTGGTGGAAGTTGTGCTAGAAGAGATGTTTGCAGAGAGCGTAGAAAAGGCTCGACGGCAATCGCAAACAGTTGACCAGAAAGCGGGCAGCCCTGACGAACTCCCCGCTTGAAGGGAACATGTGCTGTGAGAAAAGATGCCGTCTTGACATGGAAAACGGCGTCCCGGTAGAGGGAGAGAAGAACGGAGACAAATTGTGGAGGAAAGCCAAAGTGTAGCAGGGTTTGTGTTAAATAGGCGTGTGAGATATTATCGAAAGCGGAACGGAGGTCTAAGGAAAGGAGAGCAAGAGGTTCAGAATGAGTCTTGGCAAGATGAATGAGATCGCGAAGAAGTTGAACATTGGAGGAAAGAGAACGGCCAGGAACAGTATAGGTTTGAGAGTCAGCAAGGATGTGAGGGAGGATAGAGTTTAGTCGACGGGAAAGAAGCTTAGTATAGAGTTTATAATCTTGATTGAGAAGAGAAATGGGGCGCCAATTTCCCAAGTCAAGAGGGTCACCCTTCTTGGGAAATAGGACCACATGTGCGTCCGTGAAACTCCTCGGGAGGGGGGAGCAGTTAAATGCAGCAGAAAAAGCGGAGAGGAGAAAAGGCAACAAAAGAGGCAAGAACGCACGGTAAAAAGGAAAGAGAGGCCGTCCGGACCCGGAGCGGCATGGGGGTTAAGGGAAGAGAAGGTGTCTGACACCTCCGTGGATGTGGGTGCAAGAGACAGGGTGTGAGCAAGATGAGACGGAACTTGTGGTAGGTTATTGAGAAGATGGGGGAGAGCAGAGGGAGAAGGGGGAGGAGTTTCACTGAACTTGGTGGTATAGAACTGACGAACGTGAGAGCAAATCGCTGCCGAATCGGATGTGATTTCGCCAGAGGAGGCGAAGATGACGAAGCGAGGTAGAAGACTTACGTGCAGATTCCATTGATGTTAGAAAATCATAGGTGCATTCCTCCGGATTGAGATGTTTAATGCGCAGACGTAAAAGTGCTTGCTGCGCAAGAGGTTTCAGCAAAGCCTGGAGCTCCGCCTGATATGCTGGAAAAAGCGGATCTGATAACCCAATCAGTGTGAGCATCTGCCTGGCGTGATCGAGGCGCATCTGACTAGAAGTCTTCATGGTGAAGGAAAGTTGCTTGATATGTAAGAGGAGCTGATGCTTGACACGAAGCCAATACGTCAAAGGTACAGGGTGCGGAATGCAACCCTGCGCGACGAGCAGCGAGAAAAGAACGGACAGAGGCACAAAATTCAGGATCAGTGAGGAGATTGGAGTCAAATGTCCACGGACGAACAGTCCGAGGGAGTGACGCCGCAACAAACACTGTGAGGGTGACCGTGCAGTGGTCTGAGGAAGCAGTAGGTTGATGTTGCAACTCGGTAATAGACGCAAGAAGCGGTGTGGAAACGTAAACCCGATCCAAGCGTGCAGTTGATGGAAGCTGACTCCCAGACGAGCGCCACGTGTGTGAGGTCTCTTGTGGATGAAGGCGCCTATAAGCATCGGTGAAGGAGAAATCAGCAACAAGGTCATGGAGTAGTGCGACGAGATCCGTCCGACGCTCTCGTGACGAAGGAGAGATAATATCGGAAAACGTCAAAACTTTCATCGTCCTGGAGCGGGACCCGAACCCGCGTCTCCCAGATAGCGCCCGGGTATGCTAACCACTACACCACCCAGAACGACCAAGTTTCAAGTTTCCGATTAATTTGAATATAACCATTTCTTTCATTTCTTTTATTTCTTTTATTTATTTCATGATTTATCTGCTACTCCGGGCAATCACGAAATAGGAAGGGTTCTTAACCTCCAGATTCGCTAAACATGAATGCCGGTTGCTTCGACTAGCGAATCCTGTGATGGTTATATTCAAATTAATCAGAAACTTAAAACTTGGTCGTTCAGGGTGGTGTAGTGGCTAGCATACCCAGGCGCTATCTGGGAGACGCGAGTTCGAGTCCCGCTCCAGGACGATGAAAATTTGCAAGTTTTCGGATATTATCTGACTTACCATCCTTGTCACATTTACGCCAAAAATCGGATTGTCATCTTCAGAGTTTGTAGTGTAATTTATCATTATGATATTCTGCAACTTCTTTGAATCTCCTCACGTTAACGACAACAGCTGTACTACGCAAGAAAGAAGAAGCCACCTCATCGAGGGTAATGATGTCTTTTGACTCAACAGAATGTTTGACAATACAAAATGCAATGATTATCAAATATTTATTGGGGAACGCTCTGCTTGTATTTTTCTTTTTTTTTTTTTTTTTTTTTTTTTTTGTGAGTTTGAACAGTGGATAAATAAAAACGGTAGCATGCTGCTCAAAATTTACATTGCACGCAAGAGTATTCTTTAAAAGATTATCGCCTATTTGGGCACATACTCTCAAAAAAGTTCGCCATCCTTGCCCTAGTGTCAACAGATTTATCGGTAGTGGACATGGTTTAACTTTGTGATTTACATATTCAGGAAGAGAATACAAATGGCTAAAATATCACGCAGTTTATCGTTAATTCATTAGATATACTTCACGTAAGTAATTAAGTGAACCACGCTTAGTCTTAATAAAGTGAGCTCTGAATTAATGAGGCTGTTTAGAAGATCAAAGGTAATTTTTCATTCTAAATTATTTTAATTGCTTTCCCTAACGGTTACTCGCATAGCCTTTTCTTTTCTTTTTCTCTCAGCCTATTCTGTTAATTATTTCCCAATACACTCGAATTTCAGCTAGGGATGAGAGCTGGTTCTGACAGAAGGTTTGATTCTCTGCATTTGGGGAACATTTATAAACACAAGTGAAAAATCAAATTGAAGAGCATAGTTCTTTCTTGTGTGTTTATATATTTATGAACAAATTTGATAATAAAACTCGTTAACGAGGTATTTACTCCACATAATATACTGAGTTTTAAAACATTAAAGTCTCTTTACTTGTGCTTCTGTTTGAAGACAAACTCACCATTCAATTAATTACAAAGAAGATTTTTTCCGAAACTAACTTCCTGAAAGAAAGTGCAAATCTACATTATTATGTTAACTACGAGCGCGGCAAAATCAACTCAGGTTAAATTTTATTTATTTATTTATTTATTTATTTATTTATTCAGTCAGTCAGTTATCGTTCGGGGTTTATCGACCACCATGAGAAACTACGTGTAAGGGCTATGAGCAATCGCCCGTCCATAATTCAGGGCATCGAGTGGCCTAGTGGTTAGAGTAACCGCTTCCGACCGTTTGGTCGCGGGATCAGTCCCAGTTAGGTTGAGTTGTTATGAACCGCTGACGGGCACGTTAAGTCCAGGGTATTTGACCTTCCGTTACAAATAAGGTCATTTGTTGCATTCACCCCCCCCACCCCCATCCTTGTTCTCTTTCCATGGAAGTACTGATTATGGCGTCACAGTTTGTGCAGTCCCGCTATGTCCACTCGCACTTTCAAACATAAATTGCTACTTCTCTCACCTGTATGGCCTCTGTCGTATCTGAATTTTTAAGTTCAATCTACCGTAACTTCATTTCTGATGCGCAGACCAAAAGTCGACTGGAAGATAGGTAGTTGTGTCCACTCACGTGTAGCCTAAACCTTATGAGAAACAAACTCTACTCTCCTTAATTTGGGGCCATTGGTAGCAGGAACGGGATAGAGACATCCGAAAAGAACACCATTAACGCCTGATCTGGCGCTGGGCAACTCTCCGACAACGTACCCGAAGCCTGCGCTTTGGGCCATTCGGCCACCTGAACGGCATTTATCTTTTTAAAGTGTATTTTGAAAAACTACGTGCTTGTCTTTACTGTCTTTCCGGGAAAGATGCGAGTTTGGCTTTACCACCTTTCCGGGAAACGTACGTGCCTGTTTATACTGTTTTTCTGGAAAAAGTACATGCACTGAGAAAAACGTTTTGTTAATTCAACAAAATATTTTGTTGAATTAACAAAACGTTTTTCTGTGCTTGTTTTTACCATCTTTCCGGGAAAAGTACGTGTTTGCCTTTACTGTATTCCATTAAAAGTACGTACCTGTTTTCATCATCTTTCCGGGAAAAGTACGTGTTTGTCTTTACTGTATTCCATTAAAAGTACGTGCCTGTTTTTATCATCTTTCCGGAAAAAGTACGTGTTTGTCTTTACTGTATTCCATTAAAAGTACGTGCCTGTTTTTATCATCTTTCCGGAAAAAGTACGTGTTTGTCTTTACTGTATTCCATTAAAAGTACGTGCCTGTTTTTATCATCTTTCCAGAAAAAGTACGTGTTTGTCTTTACTGTATTCCATTAAAAGTACATGCCCGTTTTTATCATCTTTCCGGAAAAAGTACGTGTTTGTCTTTACTGTATTCCATTAAAAGTACGTGCCTGTTTTCATCATCTTTCCGGAAAAAGTACGTGTTTGTCTTTACTGTATTCCATTAAAAGTACGTGCCTGTTTTTATCATCTTTCCGGAAAAAGTACGTGTTTGTCTTTACTGTATTCCATTAAAAGTACGTGCCTGTTTTTATCATCTTTCCGGAAAAAGTACGTGTTTGTCTTTACTGTATTCCATTAAAAGTACGTGCCCGTTTTTATCATCTTTCCGGAAAAAGTACGTGTTTGTCTTTACTGTATTCCATTAAAAGTACGTGCCTGTTTTTATCATCTTTCAGGAAAAAGTACGTGCCTGTTCTAAACGTCTTTCTGGAAAAAGTGCGTGCCTGTTTTTTAAGTCTTTCTGGAAAAAGTGCGTGTCTATTTTTACAGTCTTTCCGGAAAAAGCACGTTCCTGTTTGTACAATTTTTCGGGAAAACGTAAGTGCTTGGAGCGTAACTGTGTCCGTCCGTCTGTCCGTCCATCCATCCCTCTGCACTTCTTAATTCGATTTGAAAAATTCTTTATGTATTAGAAAGACAACTACTGGAACAAAGATCAATACTTTTCAGTCTATTTCCAATGTTTTACAAGCCATCACTATTTCTGAAAGTCAGATTTGAAATATTCGTTTTGCGTCGCGAATGGAATACATGGAGAGGAATATTTCGCACATCATTTCCATTTTTTTTTTTTATAATGCAAAGTTTCGCCACTACGGCGCTTAAGTGGTGCATATTTCTATCTACAACATTTTCAGCAAACATACCCTTACAAAAATCCAATTGCAGAAATTTCATTTTGTCAGATAAAGTTCACTAAAGAAAGTTCTTTATGTGCATATCCTGCTCAAATTAACAAGCAGTTTTGCCGAAAGTGGGCGTAAACATGTGTATTGTAGTTTTCTTGATATCTCTTCTTCGGAAAGTAAGATTTGAAAAATTCTTTTTACGTCATGTAAAGTGTTATTAGAAAATATCCAGACGGGATTTATTAAAAAAATACAAGACTTATATAATTCAGACTTAATCGCCTTCTAAGTAGTTCCCTTCCGAAGCGGCCCACGTAGCTTAGCGCTGTTTGCACTGCTCCAACCATTTCTTGAAGTCATCTGAAATAGCGAACAGCTGCTTTGTCTCATTATTTGTCGTATCTCCTCAATATCTTAAAATCTTTTTCCTTTCAAGTGGTATTTGACTTTGGGGAAAAGAAAAACATGTCACAAGGAGCGAGATCAGGCGAATGGGGTGACTGTCGGACCTGTGCAATGCGGTGCTTAGCAAGAAACTCCTGCACGAACTTGCGATGATTGGACATGGCGAGTTGTCATGGTGGAATTGCCACTCGTCACTCTCAAGCAATGCAGACCTTTTGCGAAGAACTGCAACCTTCAAACGTCGCAAACCTTGACAGCAGTACTCCTCGTTGATTGTCTGGCCTGATGCAGCGTATTCATGATGCATAATTCCCTTATGTTTAAAAAAAAACCAGCGTCGTTTTGATATTGCTGCAGCTCTCTCGTGCTGTTTTGGGTCGAGGAGCGTTTGGGGTCCTCAACTGTGAAGACTTCGGAGTAATAACCTAAATCCACGATTCATCACCAGTTACGATAGTTTTTAGAAATGTATCGTCGTTTTCAACGCACTCAAGCAGGTCACTAGCAGCTGATAGACGGGCTTGATTTTTCTCAGCTGAGAGCAATTTTGGCACAGTTTTGCCTGGGACGCGTATCACACCCAAATCGTCCGTAAGAATCGACTGAACTGAATCGAAACTAATGTTGAAATCTCCAGATAACTCACAAATAGTGATTCGTGAGTTATCTGAAAACGTAAACATTAGTTTCGGCTTATCGGCGACTTTCCCGCTCAGCTGGCTGTGCGCACAAGTTCGACATTGTATTGACCTTTGCTGGCTGCGGGTATCCCAGACCGTTCACCACTCTCAACACTTTCGCGACCATCTTTAAAACGTTTATACTACTCATAAATTGGTTTTCACTTTTGCTGGTTGTGGGTCTCCCAGACCGTTCATCACTCGCCACACTTTCACAGCCGTCTTTAAAACGTTTATACCACTCATAAACTGGTTTTCCCTTTTGCTGGTCGCGGGTGTCCCAGACCGTTCATCAGTCTCAAAACTTTCGCGACCATCTTTAAAACGTCTATACTACTCATAAATTGGTTTTCACTTTTGCTGGTTGTGGGTCTCCCAGACCGTTCATCACTCGCCACACTTTCACAACCGTCTTTAAAACGTTTATACTACTCATAAACTGGTTTTCCCTTTTGCTGGTCGCGGGTGTCCCAGACCGTTCATCAGTCTCAAAACTTTCGCGACCATCTTTAAAACGTTTATACCACTCATAAACTGATTTTCACTTTTGCTGGTTGCGGGTCTCCCAGACTGTTCATCACGCTCAACACTTTCACAACAAACAAGGGATGGTACTGCCGTGGTGATAAGGTCGTAAAACTTTAGCCCCACATGGAACAAGTGACTAAGGAAATTTTCGCCTGAGTATCAGAAATCACCTCTACTTTCGACACGTCGCCCCCCAAAATGCTTGCACCCCCAAAATTAGGCGATTTCGTTATCATCCAGTGCCAAGTTAAGATGAACAGACTATACTTAAACTTTCTACCACAAAAAAAAAAAAAAAAAAAAAAAAAATGAGGAGGAGGGGAGCTTGTTCGGATTTTTGACGCTCTACTGTATATGATTTCCTTTAATGCATTGTTCTGCCTTTAGCTGAGAAAAGTATGCATTGAATTTCTCAGCTTTTAATAATCGGAATATTTTTTCTTACGAATTTGTAAGATGTGAATCCGTTTATTGGTGTAAATACGACATGGATGTTAAGTTAGATAATATCCGAAAACTTTAAAATTTCGTCATCCTGGAGCGAGAATCAAAACCACGTCTCCCTGAAAGCGCTCGAGTATGCTACACCACCCAGAACGCCCATGTTTCAAGTTTTTCGATTAATTGGAACATAACCATGACAGGGTTCGCTAGTCGAAGCAACCGGCATTCATATATAGCGAATCTGGGGGCTTAGATGTTCGCTATATATGAATGCCGGTTGCTTCGACAAGCGAATCCTGCGTGATCATTTTTTTCAAATTGATAGGAAACTTGGTCATTCTGGGTGGTGTAGCATACTCGGGCACTTTCAGGGAGACGCGGATTCGATTCCCGCTCCAGGACGACGAAATTTTCAAGTTTTCGGATATTAGCTGACTTAACATCCATGTCATATTTACACCGACAAACGGATTTTATTCTTTGATGTTTTTTTTTTGTTGTTGTTGTTGTTTCATGTTACTATGCGCCTTGGGTCATTGCACACAGAGTCTACTTTAAATAACGCACGGTTCTTCCGCTATGTGCCTATATGTATAAACGTTTTTCTTGCTACCTGAGGTAAGGGTGCTGCTACTTTGAACATTATTTGTCATCGCATAGGGCAGACTATGAACAATATTTTGCATATATTTCTTCATTTTCGTGAACAGTTCTACATTTAGGCGGCGTCAGTGTGTAATCTTATTTGCAAAATGCATCTCCGATTCTCAAAAACAATAACAAAAACACCTTCACTTTGTACGATATATTGAACTACAAGAACATCTACATCGTACGTATTGTTTTGATTACAGTGGTCCGTTGCATTGCATTATTGAGTAACAAAAATGTTGTCACGATAAAGGAAATACCGTCTGAGCACATTAAGAAAAATAGTTCGGGAAAGTATAATTACGTACATCAAAAATTTTATTAAAGAAAATTTTATAAAAATAGTTACCATACGAAATGTCGATTTCTTTTCACAATTTCAGTCTTTACCGTTTCACTGGAACACCGTGTGGAGATATAAGATAGCACGATAATGCTCGTCAATACACTGCAAAGGCGACTAAGAATCGCGTATAAGGCACAGCAAAAATTCGAAGATCTGGAATCTCTAAATGACTTTTCGTAGCAAGTATTAGTTTTTAACGTTAACTTTGCCTTACTGTTCGAAGAAAAAAAATACAAACTAAAATGTGCAAATTTGCTTGGTATGGTAATGTGGAAGAACAAAAAAAACGCACATGAATTTGTTGTTCCACTGTCGTGAACAAATACAGTATATGAAGTAACAACAGCCAGATACTGCAGTATCATCACCTCCTAGAAAAATATTAAAACATATTAAAAATTAATCGTTTGTGTGTGTGTCTTTGCAGTACGCCAAATAAAAAATGGTTAAAAGGAACGACTTTTTGTTTCTTTCGCGTTGCTTAATAAACAAACATAGTCTTGGTTGCGGTGATTTCCATAATTGCTCTTCACGAATATTTTTTCCCCTTTGCAAAGGTATGATATGCACGCAAGGTTTTTTGTGTGAAAAGGTCACCTTATGCTTCATAAATATTCCTAATGGGAAAACTGTTAGAAGAGACTTACTTAAGCCATTCGTATGCGTGTTGCAACAGTACGAAAATATAGGTAAGTTGAGCATACGGATTTCTATTTCTGGGCAAATACTTAGTGTTTACTTCAAAGAAGCGCTATGGAAACATCTTTTGTTGGCACCTGGTTTCCAGGGTATCTCATTTGACCTTTCGTGATGGTCAGAAATCTGATATGCTTGCAAAGAGAACGCTTTTCGTAAACAACCCAATTTAATCATATGGAGTGATCGTCACAACTCTCAAACTGAAATGAAAGGATTACCTGAACAGTGATTATTTTCCAGAAAATCTACTTCAGCCGTGTAATTCTCAAGAATGCTTGGCTGAAAGCATAAAAACAAAAATTGCCCATTTGCTTATTGTATTAATTAACATTAAATAAATGAAACATGCTTTTTCAAGTCATTCCTTAAGACCGTGAAATACAAAATTACATTTTCTTGAAGTGAATACACTTCATCTATTACTGTTTTGTTTTTGTACGTGGTTGTTTCATTGCGAGAAATAAAATATTCACCTGGAAAAATTCATTTCTTTATTTAATAGATGAATTACACCTTGTGTTGCCCAGGTATAACTTTTAAGATGCAATTATATTCTGTTTTTTACCGCCTTGAAAGATTGTGTTGTGAAGACCACTCCTGAACTAACAAGGGTTTACGATTTACGTATGTCCGCAATGAAACACAGTAGATTCCGGTTAATTGGGTTGCCGATTAATCGAAGCAACCGTTTATTTGGGACAATTTTATTAAAGAACATCCCAAATTAACTCTATGGAATAAAGCTTCACATAATTGGGGCAGTCGCTTACTTGAGCAGAAGTGTTCTAGCCCTGATATAACTGGAATCTATACTGCTCGCAAATGAAGTTTCGTTAATGTACTTCATTTCGTTGTACAGTATTTTTCGCCACATAATACGCGGCGGCGTATTACCTGCAGAACATGAAATTCAGGAGAAATAGAAATTCCTTCGAAAAATCCACAGACCGTGAGATTAAAAGAAAAAAATCTCCATGTAAACCGGGCGTGCAATGTTGATGCCGAGTAGTAAATTCTTAAAAAAAGTATCGATTCACGGGATTATCCAGCAGCCCACAGAAATCGAAAAAAAAAAACATCTTATTCAAATAAAAAAAATTGCCATTTTTTAAAATGATCTTGTGTTACTTTCAAGCTCATAAAAACAAAAAACTACCAATTTTTTCAGCATTGCCGCAGTTAGACCTGAAAGTTCCCTATTTAGGCCTGCGACACTCACTTATGTAGACGACCTCGGAAATTGTTCGACTAGTTTGACGCTATGCTTCCGTAGCATGCCGAGAAGAAATAAACTGCTCACTTTGCATCGTATTTTTTCATCAAACTGTCCGTAAGTTAAATTAAAAAAAAATCCAACTGTTTGCGAACCTCTATATCCGTTTAGTGTTTCGTTTTTCCTGTTGTTAATGTATTTTTGGTGTAATTCTAAATATACGACATCTCCTGACAGTTTTGAACCTGGATTTTTCAAAAATCAAAGTGCCACAAAAACTTTTGCTTTAAAGTGGGGTCTAATCCGCAAAGTCCAATTTTTAAACTTTTGTAAAAGATAATCTGCGGATTAAACTACGGAAATTACGGTAAATCTTCTTAGCATTGCAGTAATAATATTTTTGGAATATAGTAAAACTCTCAGATATTAGTTCATAGTATCTCTTTATAATCTACTTAAATCGTATTTCCATTGTGCTAAAATATAGGAACTTATTTCATCCCCATTCTGAAGCATTCCGCATAAAGCCGTCCATGAGCAGAGCATGTAACTGTAAGACATGAGCCAACTATTTCTACTGATTGCCGCTCAGCTTCATTGACAGTCACCGTTAAATTAAGCTGAATCGGAAAAATCATTTAAAACCAGGCGTAAATCTCACGATATAGTAATTTACTCATCCTTAGCTAAATAATCGTATCCAAACACTTCGACCAGCTCTCGAATAGCGATTCCCAAATTTGAGAAGTACACAAGACAGGATTATTTGTATGCAGGAACTAATTTTAGAGCGCGAATTATGAAAGATTTATTAGCTGTCTGGTGCATAACATTCTGCTTCCCGTAGCAGAGGCATTTTAAATGCTTGGTTTCTAGCAAGCAACAACCGTTTTGGAATTTCGTTGGTTATTATAAATTCATCCACAGGTTTAATTATCCCAATTATATAGATGAAACAATTAGAATCATCAGAAAAACAAAAAAGAAGTACACTGTTAAAAATTATGGTTCAGCGTTGCTCCAGATTTTCATGCGATTTCAAGAACTTACACCATGATGAAGTGCAATTTTGGCATTTACATTATAAAGTGGTGCTTGAAATCATCTGACGTGCACCAATTTTTCGTGCAATACAGCGAAAGTGGTGCAATCTTGCCTCGATTTTTAGTGCAACCGAAGAAAACCGAGCACACGTGTCATCGTGATCAAAGCAGTGGACGAGCAAACGTATCTGTGTTGTTGTGTCGTGAAATTTTACGTAGGACAAGAGATAGTTTGGATAATTTTGAAATGTTAACTCAATATTATAAACGTGGAGCCAAACTTATCGTTGTGAGGCTAATTTTGTCTTCAAACTAAGGTAGGCAATGTAGTCGCAAGGAAACGGGATTTTCTCGATGATTTAGTGGATTTGGGCCGTGGCGAACTGTAGGGCTAGCTGGGCATATTCCGAGGTCTCAGTCTTCATCATAGGGTGACGGATAACTTTGTTCATTTCGTCCACGTTCACTTGGTCTAGTTCATTTCGTCCACGTTCACTTGGTTCAGTCCATTTCGTCCACGTTCACTTGGTCCAGTCCATTTCGTCCACGTTCACTTGGTTCAGTCCATTTCGTCCACGGTTCACTTTGCCCGTGTTCATTTCGTCCACGTTCACTTGGTTCAGTTCATTTCGTCCACGGTTCACTTTGCCCGTGTTCATTTCGTCCACGTTCACTTGGTTCAGTTCATTTCGTCCACGGTTCACTTTGCCCGTGCTCATTTCGCCCACGTTCACTTGGTTCAATTCATTTCGTCCAGGGTTCACTTTGTCCGTGTTCATTTTGTCCACTTCCACTTGATACAGCTCATTTCGTTCACAGTTCACTTTTTCCGCTGTTAACTTAGTCCACACTCATTTTGTCCTCAGACTGGATGCAGTACCGTGGAAAATTTCTGTTTTGATGGAATTTTTGTTAACTAGGCAGAAAAAATGTTCAGCGGACACTGTTGGCATGCGATTTTAAATGTTATATTTAAAGTAAAACGAGGAACTAAATTTCGAAGAGCTTTTTAACTCTTTCAGGTGGTACGATGTCAATCACTATGACATCAAAGTTTTACAAAAATCTTTTAATGTTTTGAAATACATCTTGTATATTGTTTTCATATTGTTCTGAGCTTTCCAGTATATTTCGTTTTATGTTGATTATTAATTGTTTATAATTTCCGTATCACTAATCTCCATACAAATGAACTATAAATATGTGTCATAGCTACATTTAACGTGAGGAAAAAATCCATTATAGTGGTAAAAAATAAGTTTAGAAATTTAATGTGAATTTGTGGTATGAGAGAAGGAAAATAGAGACTTGACATAAAAGAGAAAGAGGATCTAAAATTTTTCTCTTCAATCCAAAACATTTATGGCTATTGGAATAAACTTTGATTTATGTCATAGTGATTGACATCGTATCCCTCAAAAGAGTTAAAAAGCTCTTCAAAGTTCAGTTCCTCGTTTTACTTTTAAGAACATTTAAGAACATTATATTTATTTTAATCGAAAAAAACAGCAAAAATAATCGCATGTAAGCAATGTCTGCTGACCTTTTTTTTATTCTCCCTAGCAAAAAAAAATTCCAAAAGATTTCCATGGTATTCCCTCCATTCTGAGGACGAATATACTGTGGACAAAGTGAAAGTGGACGAAATGAACAGCGGACAAAGTTAAAGGTGGACAAAGTGAACAGACAAAGAACTGGCGCACAGAAAAAGAAACGTACTGGAGCAAACAAACGACGAAATGAACACACATAGTGATAAGGAACCCGCCACTGTACCCTACCTAATTCTCTTTTTACTCTCCTTAGGGGTGAAAAGTTTGAGTTCGGATAATTGCTTTCACTGTGTCTCTTACTGTTTTGCATGGCATGCTAAACAGTAAGAGACACATTATATTCTAATAAGTAAGTGAATAATTGCAACATTAACTATTCATCATATCAAGTGGAAATGCCTTTTTATTTTTTTCTCCTTTTCATTTGCAAACCGCCGAACTATCTTTGAGTTGATGAACGTCTGGACATGCTGAATGCAGTGAAAAAATACCCAAAAGAAGACCACGTGGGAGATGGGGGAATGAATTTCGAAAGCATGCGGCCGTGACATGAATGAGACTGGCTTAAGACAGACCGTTGTGGAAGAAACTTGGGGAGACATTCATCCAGCAGTGGCTTGATAATGGTTGATAATAATTATACCGGTATAACCCTGATTCATAAAGAAGTATACAGTTTCCAGATGATGTAAAGCAGTAACAGTTGAAGACTCGGACCACAACAGCGAATCGTTTGGTAGATGTACTCAACGTTTGTGTCCCGCTACTGAGGGAAATGACGTAGGCGGTAGCGCGCGTGTCACGTGACTAGTCAGTCAAAATGGCAGCGTCTGCAGTGGAGAAGGCGTTTTGTGTTCTTCAATTGAGCAAAACGGAATCTAACTGTTGTGCAAAGGCATTTTTTTTTTGATTGGAGGTTTAACGACCACCGTGAGCAACTCAATGGGTTATAAGCAGTCACCCGTCCCTAATTTAGGGTCACTGGTTCCAGGGAAGGGAGAGAGCCAGTGCCGTAAGACAAACACAACATCCATGCCTCACCGGGATTCGAACCCGTACCCCGTTCGGACGAATGATCAGAGGCCATCGCTTAGACCACTGCGCCACCGGGGCGGCCAAAGGCATTTTCGATCACTATTCAGAAAAGAACCTCCAACCAGAAAATCTATCTACGATTGGCATAAAAAATTTGAAACTATGGCTGTTTCTGCAAACTTAAACTTATCTAAAGAAGTCGTCGATAGTGTTTGCACCGCCATTCAACGAAGCCCGGGAAAATCAACGCGGAGGGTGAGTCGTGAAGTGCAGATTTCACAGCCAACTGTCTGGAGACTTTTGAGAAAGAAGCTGAAAATGATTCCATACAAAGTGCAGATGTTGCAAAATCGCGCTGATCTTGACAAGAAAAAGCGCTTTGAATTTTGTGCCGAAATGCAGCACCGTTTTGAAAACGACGATTTCTTCGATCACTTAGTTTTTACCGATGAAGCTACATTTCACGTGAGTGGTCAGGTAAACAAGCTCAATGTTCGCTTTTGGCGAACGGAGAATCCCAGATTCACAGTGCAACACGTGCGAGATTCCCCTAAGGTAAATGTGTTCTGTGCTGTGTCCAAAAAGAAAGTGTACGGCCTCTTTTTTTTTTTCACGAGAAAACTGTCACGGGAGGTTCTTTTCTGGATATGTTAAGTCTTTGGTTGATGCCACAGTTGCAGGACGACAGTGACAACATTATTCTCCCATTGGATGGTGCACCACCGCACTGGTTAGGCGACGTGAGAGATTATCTCGATGAACATCTTCCTCACCGATGGATTGGACGAGCCGCGACTGCCACTGACCCAATGGCCACACAGAAGTCCCGACGTAACACCTTGTGACTTTTTCCTGTGGGGGTAGGTAAAGGACAAGGTATTCACCCCTCCCCTTCCTGTTGATCTAGCGGAGCTGAAATAGCGTATCACAGCCACTATCACTGCACTTGATTCAGATATCTGCTCGTGTGTGTCGTGTGACTAAGGGTGCACACATAGAACATCTGTGACTGTCTCTAAAAAAACTTGAAACATTCTCCTGCAGTTCTATTACAGGTAATAAAAAATTTCTTACATTTTTCTTGTTTTATAGTGCGTTGAAACTGTATACTTATTTATGAATCACCCTGTATATGTAAACCGATGAGCCATTACATTATGACCACCTGCCTCATAAGCTGTAGGACCCCCTTTAGCCGGCAAAACAGCGACCACTCGGAGAGGCACCGATTCGATGAGGTGGTGATAGGTATCCTGAGATATCTGGTACCATAATGTCAACAGCAGGTCCTCCAGTTCCGGTACATTTTTGGGTGGTGGTGTTTCAGCGCGAACCCACTTTTATGGTACCAGAAGGTCATAGAAAACGACGTGGGACTGGAGACCAACTCTATTTACTGGCACATAGAAAACGGCAG
This sequence comes from Macrothele yani, assembly GCA_039090855.1. Lineage (NCBI taxonomy): Eukaryota > Metazoa > Arthropoda > Arachnida > Araneae > Macrothelidae > Macrothele > Macrothele yani. The sequence continues at coordinate 136,372,151 of CM077025.1, forward strand.
ATGACGTGAGATCAACTCTATTTTCTGGCGCATAGAAAAAAGGGGTGGGACCCGAGATCAACTTTATTTTTGGAGCACAGAAAAAGGCGGGGACCAACTATGTTTGCTGACACATAGAATGTGGCGGGGTACATGAGATTAGCTCTATTTTCGGGTCACAGAAAACGACGTGGAACCCGAGTCAACTCTATTTTCTGGGGCACAGAAAACGGCGAAGGGACCTGAGTCCAACTCTGTTTTCTGGCGCATAGAAAGGGGGGTGGGACTTGAGATCAACTCTTTGCGATAAATCAACAATCACGAAAAACTATCTTGGAAAAAATTGAAAATTTCTGGAATAGCAAACATTTCTGTGCAAATTTATAAAGTGAAGGTGTAAACAATGCGAAGATTACTGTTTGTTTAACTACTCTGAAATGAAAGCAGCAGTTTTGCTGTGGCTGAAATAGACTTCCCAAAACTATAGTTCAAGAATTCGTTTAACTGTAATGACTAAAAAAACCGCAAATCAGATGCAGATCTCGTTATAAAGAAAAGCACATGCGTATCTATATGCATGTACAGCACCTCAAACATTTTACCATAAGTGAACCTGAATGCATTAACGTATCCAACGAATTTCGAGTTTCTATCACAAATTATTGATGGTATTTGATTATTGAGCTTCAACTGCAATTAGCAAAAGTGGATTGAGGTACAGGAAATCAGTCGAAAGGAACGGAACATAAGTCTGAAAGTCGAGAGGGGGTGGGGGTTGTATCAGAAATAGTGTTCGGCTCAACAGAACATTTGTTATTTAAAGTTGTTTTCTTTTTAAATTAATTAGTTTATTTATTTTTAGAAGCCGTCAAACTGGTAAACAAACCTAGACGTTTTAGCATAACTTGGTTTTATTTTATAAACATGATGAAGAATAAATATATATTGGCCTATATACTGTATATGTATAATTTTGTTATCCTTGAGTCAGTATAAGGCCTACCGGTCCAGGATATAGCTACCCACCGGTATCCCTGTGGGCCGCCATAATTATATTTCTCCCGGTATCCCGGCGGCGCAGTTCGCGCCTGCAGAGACAGACACAGTGTCCTATTTATGTAACAAGAACACAAATCAATAATTATACTTTGATCCTTCAAAGTTTCAATTCAGGGGCGTATATAGAATATTATTATTTTTTCTGAGGGTGGGGGGCGACCAAAAATGGAAGTTTTTGAAAACCAGCGGAACAAATATAAAAGTCAATAAAAAATTGAAACATTTTTTCTCTAATGTAAGTCGCATTTTAACCAAAAAACAACAAAAAAAGCAAAAAAAAAAAAAAAAAAAAAGAAAACACAGATTTCGAGGGGAGGCCCCTCAGGCCTCCCCTCGAAATCTGTGTCTACGCCAGGCGCTCAGTAGGGTTAAGCGTAATGGGGGGGAGGGTAAAATTTTGAAGTGATTGGCAGAAATTTTTGCGAAATATTCCGTTCTTGTAAATTTTATCCGACGCTGATGATGTTATTCCCAGCGGAAAATTTTTTTCCAGGTGCATACTGTTGATAGTATTTATTCAATACATGTAATGTAAGTACGTATTGAGAACCATTTGTACGGAATCTCCATTGCAAGTTACAATTTCTTCGCAATTTCAGCTTACTTATTGGGTTTTTCTTCTTGGTGGTTTTTCAGAGTAATTTTTCTTCTTTATTTATTTACTTTTTTTTTTTTTTTTTGCTGTATACGGTGGTTTATGGATTTTGATTTGTAACCTCCGAATGAATATATGACGCCCCGGTGGCGCAGTGGACTAAGCGATGGCTTCTGATCATTCGTCCGGGAGGGGTTCGGGTTTGAATCCAGTGATGCATGGTTGTTGTGTTTGTCTTACGGCACTGGCTCTCTCCCTTCCCTGGAACCAGCGGCCCTAAATTAGGGACGGACGCCTGCTTATGCCCATTGAGTTGCTCAATGAGGTCTTAAACCTCCAATAAAAAAAAAAAAAATCAAGGAATATCTTTTTCTCTCTCCCCCATCTTTTTGAACTATAATTACAAAAATGATGTCTTTATCATTCTCTAAGATATTCGCACAAACACTGAATTTAACAAAAAATTTAATTTGATATACTAAAATTTCTGTGAATTCGGAATATTCACGTACGTTTATCCAAGTTTCCTAAAATCTTAGATGATTGCTCTCGCCAATTGTTCTAACTGCTTAAATGTTTTAAGGGGGGGAGATTTAAAGGAAGGGCTTAGCATCGTGCTTGTACCAAATACGCCTCCGTGTCAATCGTAACTTTTGCATCTGATGAATTTCGAATTGTAACTGGCGAAATAGAATTGTATCTAGATAAATGGGAGGCGGGGGTACACAGAGCTTCTCTTTTTACTGTCAATCGCATTTTGAGCAGATATATTAGCAATATAAAGAAATTAATATTTTGATGTGGAAGCCATGGGCACCTATATGGTGGGGAGGAGGCATTTGCCCTCTACTGTAAATCGGACCATGATATTTCTGTTCTTAGAAGGTTTAGCAGAAATTTTCTCGGTAACACTAATCCTAATTGCTAATTTTTCTGCAGGACTTCTGGATTCGTGTGTATACTGTGAAAATAAGGAGGGGGGCTTGGGAATTTCTAGTAGAAAAAGCAGAAAATTTACGGTAGAAAGTAATAGTGAAATTTCCCATTGGGTGTTGGAGAACAGCTTACATATCCACAGTATGAAAACTTTTATGATTCTCTGCAGCAACTATTCATTGCTAGGCAAAGATCTCGAAAATTTCCCCCATGATTTATCTTGGGCATTTGTTTCATGCTTTGTCACCAATTAAGTAATCGTTGGGGCTTTGTGGCGCATGTGACCCAAGTGCCCAAAATGATCAATAGAACAACAAAGAAATTTACTTAGTGTCCTAACATTCTGTCTAATTTCATTTATCCAACTTTTTATGTAATTTTCACGTACCGCTGAGGTGACGCAAGAGTCAAAACGACAAGTTGCAGCGATAAGCCAAGGTCGATGTAGTTCAGTTAGGAGAATAACTGGCTCCTGAAAGAGGAAACGTGGGTCAGAGTCCTAACAACCGGCAAATGGACAAATTTTCTCGTAGTTTTGGGGTCTTCTGATTTCCTATTAAATCTACGTGTTGAAAATGCAGTAAAAACGGGGAGATAATAAGAAGGAAGAGTGGAAATTTTAATATCGATAGTTGCGATTTCTGTTTGCCCCCTTCTGAAAACAAAGCTTAGGGTGCCCATGATGGAAGCTATTTAGTAACTAATTCAAGGGAGAGTTACCTCTTCGAATTATCTGCTGTAATCAGTGTGCCCCTTAAAAAATAAAATAGGGAAGAAAATGAAACTATTCAGAAATTTTGATGCCATTCAGAACTTTCCAGAATAATCGAAAGTAACGGAACTTTGGGTTAGCAATCCATATCTTGAGTTTGTTTTTAAACTATTATTATAGGTCATTGTCAAAAAAAATGAAAATAGTTTTCTGGATAATGTTTCTATTTATAATTCCTCTACTTTTCTATCAGCGGAGATGATAGCATGATTATACTAAATGAAGAAGTGCTCAAAAATACGTTTTTTTTTTGGGGGGGGGGGCGAGGGGGGTTCTGTTCCAAGTCTGTTCTCTTGTTGAAAGTTGATTATCATTGCAAGGACAAACAACGTTAGCGACACCTAGCGGAGTAATTTTGTACCTGAAAGTCCAAAGAAACAATCTTTGAGCAAAACTACTTTAATCAATGAGAAACGATTTCTTTCAATCTTAAAAAAATACCTGTAACAGAAAAGACACAAATATATATAGTTACAACTAGACGGAGAATGTTTTATCAGGAAAACACGGAAGAATAGGAAAATTCGTCTTTGCGCGTGTGCCAATCTAAATCTCAAATAATTTTGTAAAGCTTAGTGGAGAAATATATTCAAATAAACAGACAGACAGACAACGAAACTGCTAAAGTCCGTCTCTTTTGACTCGCAAGTGTGTGGGAACATGCTAAAATGACGACCTTTCTCTATTTACGTGTTTCATAAATTCAGCAGTCTATTATATAGAGGAACATTTTTCATGTGAATTACAAATCTGATGAAAAGTACGCTTGAATTTGTAATTCATGAACAACAGTGTTCCTTGTAGAGATTTCAGAATATTATCCAGCAATCAAAAAAAAAAAAATGGTAACTTTTGATGACAAAACTGTTGTATATCATAAAACATTTCGAAATATCGCGGGTAGTTTAACAGTGTTGCCGATAGATGGAAGCACACACAAACGCCTTAGAATTTTAGAAAATATAACGAACACGTGGTACAGATGATTTTTTTTTTTTACGGGAGTAAGGAAAATATACAGGTAAGAATTTTATTCTAACAATTTTGGGTGCTTTGATGAGAATACAGGGAATGTAGGGTGAGTTAACGTCGTTGTACAAGCAGAAATATCGGACAAACTGCAAAGAAAGGCATCCTTCTCTTCTCTGGTTGCTTATGTTTCCCAGAAATCGCCGCGTAAATTGAATTCATTTTAATATGGGTAAAATACGGATACGTTCATAAAATAAAAGAAAAAGCTGCGTGTCTAAAATTTGCAAATAAAGGTGTTTGTCTATTTTCTTCTGCATTTAGGATCTTGACTACGCTGGTGCCAACGAGTGTTGATAATTATTTTCTGACTTACTTTGAAGGCCCTCGTAAGTCAACTGACGATTTTCAGCTCTATTGAACAAATCAGTAACGTCGAGTCATTATGGACACCCTGGGCTAAGCCCCGGATGAAAGTAAGAAACAAAAATTGCTTTTTCTTTTAACTGGAATAATTCTGAAAGAAAATCCGTGTTAGTTACTAGGGTAAGGCCGGAACATTTTCCGGTGGACCAGTCAAGAGATAGACCACTTTCTCGCATTTTTCTTTTTTTTTTTTTTTTGTCTGGATTTTTGGAACAAATGAATAATTTTTGATACTTATCAATTATAATCGAAAACTGCATTTGAGCTTTATCTCTGCAGGAAAATTTAGTTTCTCAAAAAGATAAAAAGTTTCCTTCTATTTGTGTATTGGGATTTCGCACTGAAATGACATTAAAATTTTCTTCAGTTATACAGGGTGTCCGAGAATTATTGGACACATTTCAAAATTATATAAACCAAAACATTAAACAGATAGAAATAAAGTTACTGTACTAATTTAAAATGTAACTACACAAGTTAATAAATTTCGATGTGAGATCTTTGGGTTGCTCGTAGTACATCCAAGCGATACTCGATTTCATGCAATGTATTGGCAAGCATCTGAGGAGTTATGGAATAAATATCTGCTGTGATACGCTGCTTCAGTTCCTGCAAATCAGTACAAGGCATCTGATAGACATGATCCTTCACATAACTTCACATGAAATAATCCAATGGAGTTAGATCTGGAGAGCGAGGAGGCCACGGAATGGGACCACCACGCCCAATCCATCTGTTGGGGAAATGCTCATTTAGGCACTTACGTACACACGTTGACCAATGCGGAGGCGCATTGGTCAACGTGTCACCGTCTTGTTGTAAAACGACGTCATATCTTTTGATCTGGGGTATAGCGATATTTTCTAGCATATCCAAGTAAATGTCACCATTTATGGTTTTTTCGCAGAAGAAGAAAGGGCCAACCACTTCTCTTTTGACGCACCACACATGAACTTTGGAGAATCACGTTCCAGTTCAATAGCAGCATGAGGCGGTTCACTGCCCCATATCCTATAGTTGTGACGATTCACAATACCTGATACATAAAATGTGGATTCATCACTAAAAATTACAGTACTGAGAAAGTTTTCGTCGTTTTCCACTCGATTCAGCATATCCACAGCGAAATCGTATCGCAGAGTGTGATCATTTTACATGCATCTTTTGCACTATTTGAATTTTAAAAGCATGAAACTTTAATTTCTTGTGCAAGATATCCTGAACTGCCGATTTTGGAATGCACAGTTCTCTACTTGCTTTACGAACGGATTTCCTGGGGCTTCGTCGGAAACTTTCATTAACTTGGTCAACCATCTCACTGCTGACGCTAAGGCTACCAGCTCCTCCACGATGTTCCACATTGCCAGTTTCTTTAAACTGTTTCATTAGCCGCTTAAATGAATTCGTTGACGGAGGATTACAACCATACTCTAAATGGTACAGTCTTTATGCAGACTTTAATTCCGCAAGCCATAACACACACATCGTCTTCTGCTGTACGGATGACATGACTACTGTTTGCGCATTTCTCATACATTCCTTATCAAGACACACCTAGCGTCATCTATCGGATTCTGGGAATTAAAATTCTACAAAACAAAAATATAGAAACCGTGTCAGTAATACGTGACATAGAAAAACAGACAATGCTCACAGTTTTTTTTTTTTTTTTTGTGCATAATTTTGTAATGTGTCCAATAATTCTCGGACACCCTGTATAAGAAAAGTGCTACCGCTGTAATGAATTAATTACGCTAAAGCTAACCGTGGTTAGAAGTAAGTCATTGCGCTTGGAGCCCAGGGCCATTGCTATGCCCAACCCTCCTTTTCTAATTTTGAAGGAGACACTATAGTATCTATTGTGATGGCCCACCGTCCCCCCTCCCCCATATGCACAGACTGACAGAGAGAACAAAATGATTCTCCCACAGCGATATTCTGAAACCCATATCCCACCTATATTTGTCTTAAAAGAAACAACAATTTACAATACCAATGCTGGTTCATTTTTCATAATGTTTAAAACTGATGGCAGGGCAGGATTAAGGGGAAGTGGGGGCGGATATAGCCTTGGGGGTCAGCCATGACCAAAGGCCTAGGAGGCATGCCTGGGCAAATAATAGATAGGTAAAGAAAGAAAGAGGGTTGTTAAATAGTTTTATCTTTGTCTCGTATGATTCCAACTTGGACAGAAACAGAGGCTGGGAGATGAACAAATTTCAAGGCAGTGACTCATTATGGGTAATTGTTCCATGTCGCTGTGTACAGCGGGGTCGGCGAGAGAGTTTCAACTTTTTCACGTAATCCACCCACCAGTGGCGGCTTCTCAGGTGAAGTAGGTGAAGTGCCTCTTCACCTATTTTACTCAAAATAAAGTTTTATTCAGTATTTTTTTATAATATATTCTTTTTTGCCTTTATTCAGTTCCAAATTACTCAAAATTTTGAATAGATATTAATTCACATGGCGCGCTCAATACGGAAAATAAATCCTTACACGCAAAACAGCGCAAGTGAAGAGCCGAAATGAGAATGCTTGGAAGTCTGCATTTTTCGGCCTTGTTGTCATGGTAACCGTGACGTCACCCTCCCCAATCTTCTTGCTCAAGTGAAGTGTTTCAGCTGCACGCGCCTTACCTCTGCATCTTTCAGTTTTTGAGCGTAAAGTCGTGAGAGATCACGGTGGAGCGGGTGTTAATATTTTTTTTTTTTTTTTTTTTTGGCACTGCTTACTTTTTAGTAATAAACATTCGGCGTGGAATAAAGACGGATTCTCAGATTTATTAAGCGTAACACGGTCACTTCATAAACATCGGGATTCTAGCGAACACCTGAAATGCGGATTAATGTTAAGGAATTTTGAAAAAATTCAAAACACCATTGCCGATGTCCGGAGGGAAAATGCTAGGCTTTTGAAAACGCATTTTAACAAAACCGTTCGTTTAAATAGACTTTTCCTGCATACAGTGATTGATGCAGTATTAGTCTGTATTGTATTTGAGCAAACAAGAACTAGCATTCCATGGCCATAACGAAAGCATGGGCTCGATAAATCGTAGAAATTTCATTGAATTACTTTCATTGTTCATATGAAGAAGTTCTTTAGAAATTGAAAATCAATACGAAAGGATAAAAAGCTATTCAAAATGAATTAATTGAATGTATTTCTGAATATATAAACGATCACGTCAAAAATTAAATAATTTTTGATTGTTGATTCGGAAGGTGTATTTGGTTGAGGGATTTTTGGGTTTCCATGATGTGAATGAAGATAGAACGTCAGGAGCTTTATACAAAATGCTAGACAAAATTTTGGAACAGTCTGATTACCAACACAAATAAGTAGGACAATGTTACGATGGGGCAAGTATAATGTCTGGACACTTAAATGGGCTACAGAAAAAAAGTCAAGGATAAAGCTTCTCAAGCTGTTTTTGTTCATTGCTTAGTTCATCGTTTGAATCTTGTATTACACCAGAGTTTTTCTAAAATTTGTAAGTGTCGAATACTTTTTGCAAGCCTCAGTGGAATTGCTTCTTTTGTTCACCATTCTGCGAAGCGGTCTTATACACTTATATCAACAACCGCAAGATGATTGATTGATTGATTGATTGGAGGTTTAACGACCACCGTGAGCAACTCAATGGGCTATAAGCAGTCGCTCGTCCCTAATTTAGGGTCACTGGTTCCAGGGAAGGGAGAGAGCCAGTGCCGTAAGACAAACGCAACATCCATGACTCACCGGGATTCGAACCCGGACCCCGTTCGGACGAATGATCAGAGGCCATCGCGTAGACCACTGCGCCACCGGGGCGGCAAAACCGCAAGATGCAGACCAACCACCAACCATAGCAGAAACTCGATGGTCCTCCACTTAGAAATTAGTAAGTGTAGTTGTTGAAGATTGGAATAAATTGAAGGAAGTGTTCGGATTTCTGACGAATAGCGAATAATCAGACAAAAAATCAATTCATCTTGCCAAGGGGTTTTTGAATGATATTAACACTTTCGAATTTACATTTTTGGCTCCACCGATCTATTATTCGAACTTTTGAAGAAAAAATAACTAAACATAAACTACTGTGCAACTCAAATTAAAAAAAAAAAACTCGTGAAATTTTGAGCCATAAAAAGAACGATGAGTTATTTGAAGCACAGTTTGGAAAAGCTAGCAAAGTCACAGAAATAAGCACGGGAATATGCTGCTCTTACACAGGAAATAATTTTTCAAAATTATAAACAATTGTATTTTAAAATTTTGGACCACATTATTATGGAAATAGATATAAGATTTCAAGACTGCAAGAAACTTCAATTTGTCTGACTTGCTGACACAACCAAATTCGAATAATTTAATGCATGCTTTCCCTCTCACGCTCTTGAAAATCTACATTTTTACGGAAACGTATTTACTAAACACCGCGCCTTAAAAATGAACTGAGTCTTGTATATACCGATGAAAAATTAAGGAATATATTGACTCAAGAACTCCTACGAGTGTTTCACGGAGACAAAGACATTTTACAGAAGATTATAAATTGGTTTTCCTCAGTTTAACAATTCCATTTACAAGTGTGCCAGTGGAAAGAAGTTTTCTTAAAAGAATACAAACTTGCTCAAGAAACACTAGTTCCCAAGATAGACTTGCTTCTCTGGCAAATATTTCTATTCAGGAAGACATTTTATTGATGCTCACGAAGAAACAACCATCTAACCATCTTATGACAACATAATCGACAAATTTGCAGCTTTAAAAGGAAGAAAAATTGATTTAATATAAAAAATAAGTAATTCCCCATTAAGGGATTTTTATTGTAGACAGTAAATATATTTTCATACTGCTGTTGTATCTCTTCACCTATTTTTCCAACCACGAGCAGCCACTGCCACCCACACCTTCCAATTTGCACTTGGGACCGTTAATAGTCGAAGTCCCGTGTGGCTTCGGATTGCATAACAAATAAGATGTACAGTCAATTCTGGATATAGTGAACTCTGTTATAGTGAACATTCGGCTATAGTGAACATAAATCATTGGTCCCGACCCGCAACATCGGAAATGTACATTAAAATTTTCGTTTATAGTGAACCCTCAACTTCGGTTATAGTGAAGCTAAAATACAGAACTTCAAAAAAAAATAATGTACTTGTAACATTGTAACTTATTTCAAAACACACCTTCTTGTAAAAACCTGAAAAATGTTAATCAATTGAGATGTATATCATACATTACTCAAAAATAGTAAAAAACTCTACGCACATTTTTCTTCATGTGAGAAGCAAAGTCCAATTCTTTAATGGCTATAAGCAAAGCGCGAGAATTAACACAAAATTATGGAAGTGAATGTTACAAAACTGAAGCGCTTTACACAAAATAATATAATGTTAGAAAAGGTACCTTAAGTCCGACAAGCAACATAGTTCTGCATTGATGTAATAGTAATCAACTCTGCTCCATTGTCCAATACATCGAAGTAACACTTCAAAAAGGTTAGGACTCAGTTGCAAGTCGAAGTATGTAGACAGTTCAATAGACACATCCAAACTCAGATTTAGTGTAAACGCACAAAACAAATGAAAGGTGAACAAAATTTAACTCCCCACTTGGCTACAGAAAAAAGGAGACGGATGGTCTGAATCTACAAGTCGACCTGCAGCAGCCCGATGGTCTGAATCTACAAGTCGACTTTCAGCAACCTGTCGGCGAGATGCTTGGTCGAACGAATTGAACATGTGACCTCGAGGATGACGTGGACAGTGGCATGACAGCCACTGGTTGGCAGTCTTCGGATATAATTACCCGATATCCCAATATTAGCCACCAGAACACAGCTTGATAATGGTACGAACAAGTACCGAAATGCATAGCATGTTCCCTAATATCGCACGATGTTTGCTTATATTTTTGTGAAGAAGCGAGGTTTCGGTCTCTCTTTTCTGTAGCCAAGTGCGGAGTTAAATTTTGTTCACCTTTCATTTGTTTTATGCGTTTATACTAAATGTGAGTTTGGATGTGTCTTTTGAACTGTCTACATACTTCGACATGCAACCGAGTCCTAGCCTTTTTGAAGTGTTACTTCGATGTATTAGACAATGGAGCAGAGTTGATTACTATTACATCTATGCAGAACTATGTTGCTTGTCGGACTTAAGGCACCTTTTTTAACATTATATTATTTTCTGTAAAGTACTTCAGTTTTGCAACATTCACTTCCATAATTTTGTGTTATTTCTCGCGCTTTGCTTATAGCCATTAAAGAATTGGACTTTGCTTCTCACATGAAGAAAAATGTGCTTAGAGTTATTTACTCTTTTTGAGTAATGCATGATATACATCTCAATTGATTAGCAGTTTCAGCACATTACAATTGATCATATTCATAGGGTTATAATATACTGAAAGAATGTGTTGAGAACAATATTGTAGGCCTACTACTCCTTAAGTGCAGTGAAGGACAAAGGTAGGATTAAAAACCTCAGCAACATCAAGCTGATGTTCTTGCCTGCCAACACCACGTCAGTCCTCGAACTCCTGGATCAAGGTGTGATTTGCAGCTTTAAAACCTATTACAGAAGAGAAATAACGCTTCATTTAATCCAAGCAGAACTCATTAATAAATGTTCTGAATGCTGTACGTTTCGGAAACAAAGCGTGGAGGAATGTGTCAACTGTCACTATACAGAACTGTTTCCGTGTAGCCAAACTAGACCTTCGGAACAGTTCTGTATAGTGACAGTGAAGCTGAAGATTTTATCGATGCTGACTGTGAAGTTATAACGAATGAAATCCCGTTATAACGAATGAAATTATGAATGAAACTATTGTCGAGGCTGTTAAAGGCGGTTCCAACACGGAAGAAAACGAATCTGAAGATGGCGAGGACGTTAATGAAGAGCGTTTTCTAACAGTGAAAGACGCGTTGGAAGGTGTCAGGACTGTGCTAAAGTTCCTGGAATGTATGGAAAATGTAAAATCGAGCGTACCAAAAGCGCAGACTCCAGAAAAGGACATAGAGAAAATATTTATCAAAACTGTTTGCAGCAAGCAGCGGCACATAACAGATTATTTTCATGTTAATTAAGGTAATGTAAAATTAATTTTGTTTACTTAATTTAATGAATATACTCTAGGTACAGAAAAATATTTTTTAGATACATATGTACATATTTTATTTTCTTGCTCACCATTCCACTCAATTCAGATTAAGGGAGGACACTTCGGTTTTAGTGAACCTCGGACATACTGAAAGACATATGCGAGTCCGCAGAGGCTCACTATAAGCGGAGTTGAGTGTACTAAGTATAAAATGTTAAATCATTAGGAAATGAAAGAAAAAATCTGGGAATCGTAAGCTTTTAACTCATGTTGTTATGAGAACAATGAAATACGCAGTGAATTATGAAAACTCTGCAGACAATTTATAAGTTTGAAGAATGCACTACGTATTAATTATCACAAGCATATTGCTACAGTTTTATATTTTAACGGGCTTCACAATGATTCCCGTTATTATTCTCTGAGAGCCCACTCAGATGTCTTAGCCTGGGGGCACGCTAAGGCCTTAATCCGGCCCTGACTGATGGGCAAATTTAAAAATGGCATCTATTTAAGGTGAAGATACCAATACCATTGCGCAGTAGGCAATCGGTGAGCAAATATGTAAATTAATTGCTATGTGGAACTTGCACATTCCGACGTTCAGAAATGACCATGGTGATTTAGTTCAAAATGATGTCTGCAAGATGCACCAGTTTTTTTTTTTTTTAATTAAAACGAGATTTTTCAAATGAAAATAGTAATCTGGTTCAATGCTACATTCAATCAGGAGCAAAGTTTTAAAGTTCTTTAAATACGAAGTTGTTAAAATTTATTAACAATTGAATTCGTTTTACAATGCATATTTTAACAGTTTCCTTTTATCCAATATCTAATAAAAAAATTCTTGGGAGAATTTATGAGGTGTTCGTGTTTTATTTATTTTTTTTTATAGGGGACCACAAGACTAAATTTCCCGGCCTGGTTTGGTCGACCCAATCCGCCCCTGTTAGTAAGATTTCTGAATGCAATTTATTGGAGACGACCACCGATTTCTGAATGTAAGATTTCTGAATGTAGGATTTTCTGAATGAAAGATTTCTGAATGTAGGATTTTCTGAATGCAATTTGATACACTACAGTAGTCGAGTTAACTGGGTAACACATTACAGCTTTTCATATCCGTTGACTAAGGCGCACTGAATACCGCGTGGGTGAAAGAGAGGGGACTCTCGTCAACTCACAGTCTTGGCGAAGCTTCGGAGAACAGTAATGAATGAGTAGATGCGCGCCGAACTGCGCATGCGTAAAACTCTTTCGGGGCTGGTCGCTTTCACGTCGTCTGCCAGTGAGCGGCTGATGTTAGTTTGTGTCGTTGAGGTGTAAGGTTCGCTTGTGTAAATAACATGAACAAAGTGGACTATATCATTGAAACATCCTTTTAGTTTATTAAGAGATGAAGGGAAAAAATAAAGTTACAGACTTGTGCCTACACGGACCAAATATTTGCTAGGTGCAAAGACATAAGAATCAGTCAAAAACATATAATGTGGAGTGTTATAGCAAAATACCCTGGTTAAGCGGAAACAAAAGCAAACGTACTTTGTTTTGTTTCTTGTGTTTAACATTGTTTTCTTTCTACACTGTTTTTTTTTATAGTATACAGTACTACATGTAAACAAATAATATTCATACCTCATTCTATGTGGTTAAGTATGGAAACCTTACAATCTATTGAAATTATATTTCACAGTAGGAAAGATGGTTGAAAGCAATTTTTTAAATATTTAGCTCTGGATTAATTTTCGCAACTGGAAAAAATGATCGAGAGAGAGAGGACTGCAGATTATTTATTCTTTTTCCGTACAGCGCGAGCGTAAGCTAATCCCAAAATTTCAGTATGATCAAACGAAACATTTCAAGAAATATGTCTATATGCACATGTATATATCAGCTTCCTATCAGTGGTTTATAAAATCTCCTCTAAAGCTCTTTCACACCGCTTGAAGGTAACACTGGACATGGCTCAACCGAGAGAACAAGCAGGATTCAGGAGTGGCTACAGCACAATAGATCATATCCACGTACTAAGAGAACTAATTGAAAGAGCTAGGGAATATGAACTTCCATTGTGCATGGCTTTTATCGATTATGAAAAAGCCTTTGATTCGGTGAAACCATCAGCAGTTACAATGGCTCTGAAATCCTGCGGTATTGAAGATGCATACATTAATATTATTAATAACATCTATGAAAATGCAAGTGCAAAGATTCGGCTGTTTGAAAATACAACACACGTAAAAATTGGAAAGGGAGTGAGACAAGGTGACACCATATCTCCGAAGTTCTTTAATGCCACATTGGAGGGTGTTTTTCAGTCGCTGAGCTGGGAAAACAAGGGGATAAAGATTAATGGAGATTACCTAACCCACCTTCGTTTTGCTGATGACGTGGTCATTTTTGCAACTACCCCATCAGAGCTGCAGAGTATGATCCAGGAACTTGCTGACAAGAGTAAAGAAGTGGGATTAAAAATGAACTTTCAGAAGACAAAAGTGATGTTCAATGCTTTTACAAGAAATGAAGATTTATCGATTGATGGAGAAAAGCTGGAGATAACATACACGTACGTTTATCTTGGACTGCAGATATCAAGTGAGGGTCACATTGATAAAGAAATTAATCGCCGTATAAAACTTGCCTGGACAGCTTTTGGAAGAAACAGCATAATTTTCAAGAGCAATATGCCATTATGTCTTAAAAGTAAAATGTTTGATCAATGCATCCTTCCAGTGCTTACGTATGTTGCAGAGACGTGGTCCTTAACTGAAAGAGACATACAAAGGTTGCAGACAACAAAAGTAGCATGGAGAGGTGCATGCTTGGTATAACCAGGAGAGATAAGAAGAGGAACTCGTGGATCCGAAAAACGACAAGAGTGGAAGACATCATTATCAGAGTTAAATCCCTGAAATGGCAATGGGCTGGACATACTACCAGGAGGACAGACCATCGATGGACAGCCGAAATTTTAGATTGGATTCCAAGGCACAGGAAAAGACCCAGAAGAAGACCACATGGACACATGGAAGATGGGTGGATGAAATTCGAAAGTATGCGGGAGTGACATGGAGGAGACTGGCACAAGAGAGACCGTTGTGGAAGAATCTTGGGGAGACCTTCGTCCAGCAGTGGATTGACAATGGTTGACAATGATGAAGATATCATCATCATCATCATTGTCAACCATTATCAATCCACTGCTGGACGAAGGTCTCCCCAAGTTTCCACCACAACGGTCTGTCTTGTGCCAGTCTCCTCCATGTCACCCCTGCATACTTTCGAATTTCATCCACCCGTCTCCCATGTGGTCTTCTTCTGGGTCTTTTCCTGTCCCTTGGAATCCAATCTAAAATTTCGGCTGTCCATCGATGATCTGTCCTTCTGGCAGTATGTCCAGCCAATTGCCATTTCAGGGATTTAACTCTGATCATGATGTCTTCCACTCTTGTCATTTTTCGGATCCACGAGTTCCTATTCTTATCTCTCCTGGTTACACCAAGTATGCACCTCTCCATGTTTCTTTGAGTTGTCTGAAGCCTTTGTATGTCTCTTTTAGTTAAGGTCCACGTCTCTGCACCATACGTAAGCACTGGAAGGACGCATTGATCAAACACTTTTCTTTTAAGACATAATGGCATATTGCTCTTGAAAATTATGCTGTTTCTTCCAAAAGCTCTCCAGGCAAGTTTTGTACGCCGATTAATTTCTACATCAATGTGACCCTCACTTGATATCTGCTGTCCAAGATAAACGTACGTGTCTGTCATCTCCAGCTTTTCTCCATCAATCGATAAATCTTCATTTCTTGTAAAAGCATTGAACATCACTTTTGTCTTCTGAAAGTTCATTTTTAATCCCACTTCTTTACTCTTGTCAGCAAGTTCCTGGATCATACTCTGCAGCTCTGATGGGGTAGTTGCAAAAATGACCACGTCATCAGCAAAACGAAGGTGGGTTAGATAATCTCCATTAATCTTTATCCCCTTGTTTTCCCAGCTCAGCGACTGAAAAACACCCTCCAATATGGCATTAAAGAGCTTCGGAGATATGGTGTCACCTTGTCTCACTCCCTTTCCAATTTTTACGTGTGTTGTATTTTCAAACAGCCGAATCTTTGCACTTGCATTTTCATAGATGTTATTAATAATATTAATGTATGCATCTTCAATACCGCAGGTTTTCAGAGCCATTGTAACTGCTGATGGTTTCACCGAATCAAAGGCTTTTTCATAATCGATAAAAGCCATGCACAATGGAAGTTCATATTCCCTCGCTCTTTCAATTAGTTCTCTTAGTACGTGGATATGATCTATTGTGCTGTAGCCACTCCTGAATCCAGCTTGTTCTCTCGGTTGAGCCATGTCCAGTGTTACCTTCAAGCGGTGTGAAAGAACTTTAGTGAAGATTTTATAAACTACTGATAGGAGGCTGATAGGTCTGTAGTTTCCGAGATCCTCGATGTCACCTTTCTTATGTAGCAGGATCATTGTAGCGGTGTTCCAATCCTCAGGAATCTTTCCTTCATTAAGGCATCGAGTGAAAATTTGGGCGAGTACTGTTTCGATTTCTCCACTTGCTTCTTGTATGATGTCTACAGTAATTCCATCTTCTCCTAGAGCTTTTCCCCGCTTCATGTTCTTGATTGCATGTGCAACTTCTGCTGGAAGGACTGGAGGAACTCTGGTACTGGTATCTTTCATGATGTCTGGAGTGCATGTATCATCCCTTTCATATAATTTGGAGTAGAAATCTTTCACTCTTGTCAAAATTTCGCCTCTATTTCTTGTTACAGAACCATCTTCTTTTCTCAGTGCCATAATCTGTTTTCTTCCTTTACTGAGATGTCCCTTTGCTATCTTTAGGCTTTGGTTGTTTTCAATTGCTTTCCCCACTAGTTCACAGTTGAATTTTCATACGTCTTCAGTGATACTTTTTCTTACTGTCTTGCATAGCTCTATATATTCCACTTTGGAAGTCACATCTTCTTTAGTTGTCCTCATCTCTCATCTTTTTTGCATCAACATTTTCGTTTTTCCTGATAATTTGTTTACATGCAACTTTTTCTTAGACCCAGCTAATTTTGTTGCTGTTTCCATAAGAGCTTTGGTTACTTTTCTGTTGACTTCAGAGATGTCCACTTCTTCCGATGTTAGGCCTTCTAAAGCAGAGAACCTGTTCTTCAGTTCCAACTTGAAGGTATTATGGTGTTTTTTAAGGTTGGTTATGTCAATAGATTTTGTTTGTTTTATGAGCTTGCCACGTTCAAGTTTAGTGTTGAGGTGCATCTTACATCTCACCAATCTATGGTCACTACCTGTGTTGAACTTGTTTAGCGCACTGCAGTCTTCTATGACGAATTTTTTGTTACACATAATAAAATCAATTTCACTTGTCGTCCCATTTGGATGTCTCCATGTCCATTTCCTGTGTGGCTTTTTCTTGAAGGAGTTCAAGATGAAAAACCCTTCTGCCTCTGCAAACTCAACGAGAGTATTTTCACGCTGGTTTCTGTTGCCGTGACCGAATTTACCTACTGAAGTTTCATTCTGTTGCCATTGCCCTATTTTTGCATTGAAATCTCCCATAATTATTTTCAAGTGCTGCTTACCTTTAATATTTAGATGACAAATTTCCTCATAAAATTCTTCAATTTCTTCTTCAGGATGACTTGTGGTGGGTGCATAAGTTTGAATAATCTGAGCCTGGTATCTTTTCGAGAGTTGGATAACAAGTCGTGCAGCTCTGTCAGAGGAACTTTCAACTTCTACAACTTTATCCTTCAGTTTCTTGTTTATTATAAATCCAACACCACTAGTTCTGCCAGTATCTGTCCCACGATAGTAGAAGTGATGTCCACTTTTCAGTTCGATGAGATCTTCTCCTTATCTCACTTAGCCCCACGATGTCCCACTTGATCCTTTGTAGTTCCTCTTCCAATTCAAGAAGCCTTGAATCAGAAGATAGGGAGCGTCCATTATACGTAGCCAAGGTCAGCATCAGATGGCAGCCTAGTCCGGTCCTCCGGGGATTCTTAGCACCCTCTGCCTTCATGTCGCACTGGCCGCTGCCTTGGCCAGGTACATTCCAGCTGCCGGAGACTGAATGCCAAGATTTAAGTTGTGGAATCATTTTGGAGGGGTTTGGCCATATCTCACCACGCTGGCCAAGCGGGTTGGTGAGTGTGGGATAGAATTTCCTCTAATCCCGATGGTATAGTTATACTGCTATTGGCGGTCGTCAGAGCCCCTTTAGTGGGAACAGGATGCACCACGAGAAGGCGGGGTTGACATTTGTCAAGGAGAGGCTGTGATGTTACGCATCACCTGACCTTACATCCCCCATATATATATATATATATATATATATCATCAGACCGTTGTGAAAGAAATTTGGGGAGGAGACCTTCATCCAGCAGTGGATTGATAATTGTTGACAATGATGATATATATAATCATTAATTATCATCATCAATATAACTATTATTCTTTGCTGGACGTAAGTCTCCGAATGTCTCTTCGCAATAATCTGTCCTGAGCCAGTCTCTTCCGTATCACTCCAGCTTGCTTTCGAATTTCATCCAACCAACTCCAACGTCGTATTTTTCAGTACCTTTATATCCAATCTAACATTTCAGTTGTCCAACTGTGGTCAGTTCTTCCAGTAATGTGTCCAGCCCACTGCCACTTGAGGGTATTCAATTTGATCCTGATCTCATTTTCCTTTATAATTTCCCTAATTCATAAATTCCTTTTCCTATCTTCCCTGGTTCATACATTTATCTTCCTGTCTTCCAAACATGAATCTTCCTATGCTTTTTTGAGTTGTTCCCAGCTTGTGTGTGTCTTTTAGTTAAGGTTCACGTCTCTGATCCATAAATCAGAGCCGTAGGGATGCACTGATTAAACACTTTTCTGTTAAGACATAATGATAAATTGTTCTTGAAATTTATACAGTTTCTTTCAAAGTCTCCCGAATCAAGTTTTATACGCCTATTTATTTTTCTTCCATGTGCGTCCTGCTTAATATCTGTTGCCCAAGGCAAAAGTAGGGAACCTGCACTTCTAGATTTGCCTGATCAACTTCAAACACCTTCAATTTTTGTGTAAAAGCATCGTACATTAATTTTTTTTTCTGTAAGTTAATTTTTAAGCTCACCTATTTCCCCTTGTCATCAAGTTCCTAGATCATACATTGTAGCCCTGAAAGGGGTAATTCTTGCAAAAATAACGAGATCGTCATTAAAACGAATGTGGGCTAAATAAGCTCTATTAATTTTTATTCCTTTGCCTTCTCAGTTCAATGATTGAAAGGCAATATATAATCAGATTCCAATTACTACGGAAATCGTCAGTTTGCTACGGAGTACGGAAACCATCGAATAACTACGGAAATCGAAAATCTGAATAAGATATGATACTAACATCTTTGCAAAGTTTATTTTCGTGTTATAAAATTGCAAGGTAACGACATAGAACAAGGACAGCGCAAAAATATCTCCCACTAAAAATATGGAAATGAATAAAAACGTATTTAAAAAAAAACTTGAGTAAATAATTTTTTTGGATGTTTTCTCGTTAATTAAAGTCGGCGCAGATTAAAAATTCCGTGTATTCTGCAAAATATTAGGCATAATATTTGGTTGAAATATGATTACAAATTTAACCACTAATGCAGAAAATGTGACAAACTTAATTACTGACGCTAAAAAGGTAAATAAAATGATCAATAATTTATATTAATGTGTATATAATTACACAAAACATCTGGATTTGACTTTATTTCTTTTCCTTTATTAATATTTTTCTCCCCCGCCGGTGGTCAAGGCCAAGACTGTCCAGTTCCATTTCCAAGATCTGCGTTGCAGGGGAGGGGAGGTGACCCCCGCACAGCCTATACAGAATGTACATTTTCAGCAGCACGAGACGCTACAGTCACAATAATAAATCATACCCGCAATGTGTTCCTTACTTATTCTGACTTTAAAATTCACGTTGTACAAACAACGTTTGTCGACTATTTTGCAGTCATTTATTAGAGAGCAGAAGAAAGCGTTTATAATTGAAATTGTTTGTATTGTCAAAATTCCACTTAGGAGAAATGTATTGTGCTGCCATCTATTGCAATAAGTAGGAAAATTCGAGTTGCAAATCGATTGCCGATTATTCTGGAAAATCATACCTAATTTAAAATGTTGTTTTCTTGATTTTAGTCTGTTTATTTCTACATATTCCACATAGTGACAGAAATATAGATGCTTGGAGGTTTTTTTCATGTTATTATAATCTAAAATATTTTGATATCGAACCAGTGGCGTAGTCAGAGGCAGAGGGGTTGAACCCCCTTGAGACGAGACTGAGCACGAATTTAAAGCGATATATATGTGATTACGAGCTTTCATTAATGAACCAAACCAATGTACCCC
Organism: Macrothele yani; assembly: GCA_039090855.1. Lineage (NCBI taxonomy): Eukaryota > Metazoa > Arthropoda > Arachnida > Araneae > Macrothelidae > Macrothele > Macrothele yani. The sequence goes on from CM077025.1 coordinate 136,392,407, forward strand.
CACCCCCTTCATTCTCTTAAGAAATTTCTGGCAACGCCACTATCTGGAACAAATTCACGACCCAGAATTTTTCCCATTCTTGTGCAAGAAGAGAGAACCAACACATTGCATGTATGTTTCAAAATGAAGTTCTAGATTAATCCCACTCTCTCGTAAAAATAGAAAAAATAATATACACATGTATTAAACATTAATGCAATTAATTCGTAAAATTCATCGCATAAATTCACTACAAGGAACCAGGGGCGTATATAAAATTGTGTTGTTCGGGGGACGAAAAATGGAAGTTCTTGAAATCCACAGGAACAAAATTAAAGTTCATGAAAATTAGAAGAAAAATTTTAAGCATTTTTCTGATGTAAGATATACTTCTATTAAATTACGGTATTTTTCTGATGTAGGATGATACATTTTTATTAAATTATGGCATTTTTTTCTAACGTAAGTCGCATATTAACCAAAACTTAAAAAAAATGAAACACTTTCGGGGGTCAAGAACCCCTTTCTAAATACGCCCCGGCAAGAAACAGTCAAAATCAAAGCTTTCGATTATTGTAGAATAAGATAAACTGTCATAGAAGAAGAGCACACCAGCTACACCAGTGGAAAATGCCCTGAATTAATTTTTAGATAAGCAGTGGTCGCGCTGCCGTTCGCATTCTTCACAATTTGCGAGAAAAAAACTCGTTTTAGATATAAAAAACAAAGTTTTGGCGATTACTTTCTGTACTGTTAAAACACTTCTGCCTAAAAAAAAAAAAAAAAAAAAGATGAATTTAGCGAAAGTGTTGGCAAAAACTTTCAAACTAGCCAGAGCGACCGGTTGATAAGGTGCACGCATGAAATTAAAACATGAACACTTTTAATGCATTCATTCTGGTTGATCGCTGCACTTTTCAAAATATCAAAAATATTTTCAGAACAAGGGGGAGAAATGAAAAGAACATGGGATAAATTCAAGAAGGACCCGGTCTCGGGTCCAGGATGGGAATGGGTGAGACTATGAAGCAATACATTTCACCTTTTCTTACACGAAATTGAAAGTCATTGTCAGTTTTAAAAACAACTCGAGTTCCAACGCATTTCATTGTTTTAGAAATTTACGGTGAAAGAAATATGTAATCTGTAATAAGTCCATCAATAATAATAATAATAAAAAGAACTTATTACGAACCCATTAAGAAAAATATAAGCGCCAACAGAAAATAAAATCACTAATTTACCCGCACTAACAACGAAAAACATTTCATTATTGCGCAATTCCATTTTCTTCATTTCTAACTCACGTGACCATGTGATAAGTGTCTTTCTAGGTCAGTCGGGAGAGTGCTTCGCTGTCGTTGAAAACTTACCTGAATTGAACAGCACAAGGGGAAAAGAGAAAAGATTCGTTCGACAGGAAAGAGTCTCAGGTAAAAGGGCTGAAATAAGTCAAAATAGAAGATTTTGCGAAATTTCTGTATAAAAAGCTGGATCGCAAGTGTGTAAGTGCAGGGGTTGGTGACTTTGGGTCTAGGATATCTACAGGTTACGTCTTATCGTGTTATACATCCATTTTATTGCATTCGTCAATAGCAAGTAACCCCTTTTAACCCTCCTTGGAAAAGTCAACAGGAAGCCAAATTTTTCTACTACGCGCCGTCTTCATAGCATCATAAAGTACATTTTTCTAATGGCTTTTATCACGTTTAGCATGAAGTTCTTGTAAAATTTACGCAGATTGCAATGATATATTGTTACGTTTACTAAAACATGATGAAATAATGTTCGGCGATAGTGTAGTAAAATATGTTGTTGAGTAACAATGAAATTAACTATTGTTTAGTTGCTTCATCGGACAGTATTTTTTTTTTTTTTTTTTTCTGGAGAGAAGGGAACGAGTTAGCGACCACCATGGGTCACTGGGATATATAAGTAGTTGCTCGTCCCTAATTTAGGACCACTTTTTCCACGGAAGGGAGAGAGCCAGTGCCGTATGACAAATACAATATCAATGCCTTACTCGGATTCGAACCCGAACCCATCCCCAACAAGTGGTCAGAAGCCAGTGATTAGACAACTGAGCTATCAGGGGGAATTCCGTTAGCCAGTTTTGTTACATCGATTTTTTTTTTTTTACCTTGAATTTATTTCGCTGGTGTCTGGAAAGATGCGTAGCATAAGGATAATATCTAATAATTTACGGAAAACTATGTATATATAGAAGCTTTTCCCGTTTCCTTTTTTTTTTTTTTACTTCACTAGCTTTTTCAGCAGTTGTTAACTTTGTGAGGCTACTTTTAAACTTGTGTAGCACCTAATATTTAATAGGTGAGAAAAGAAAGATGGACAACTCATAATTTTTTTAGCAATCGGCGAATGTGAATGAGGACGGGGCGACCCTTCTCTCTCTCTCTCTCTCTCTCTCTCTCTCTCTCTCTCTCTCACACACACACACACCTGTTTTATGCTACAAAAAAGAAAAATGTCTCCTGATAATTTGACAGGAAAACATAAAAATAGTTTCCGAATAGCGTAAAGCATACACCGATGAACCATTATATTATGACCACCTACCTAATAAGCTGTAGGACCCCTTTTAGCATACAAAACAGCTGCCACTCTGCGAGTTATTGATTCGATGAGGTGGCGATAGGTATCCTGGGTATCTGGAACCATAAATGTCAACTGTAGATCTTCCAGTTCCTGTGCATTTCGGGATGGTAGTGATTCTGCGCGAACCCGCTTCTCCAAGTCGAACCACAAATGTTCTATCAGGGCTTTAACAGAAACTCACCATCATGTTCTCGAACCACTCCTGGCCGATTCTGGCAGTGGGGCATGGCGCATTATTTTGTTGGTAATGGCCATCACCAGCAGGGAACACAGTTGCCATGAATGGGTGAACTTGGTCCTCAACGATGTTCAGATACATGACAGTTGTCAAGGATTGTGCTATTGGAATAATGGGGCCTATAAAGTGTCCCAAGAAAACATCGCCCACAGCATAACACCACCGCCTCCGGCCTATTAACGCCCAACAGTGCATCCAGGTGCCGTAGCCTCCGTTGATAATTGGCGTATCCGCGCATGGCCGTATACGTGATGCACCAGGAATCTTGATTCGTCAGACCAGGTCATTTTCTTCCAATCATCCACGGTCTAATCTCTATGATCTCGGGCGCATTTCAAGCGTTGTTGGCGATGACGTGCAGTGAGCATGAGAACCCGGCTGGGTCTTCGGCTACGCAATCCCATGCTGCGATGAGCTGTGTGTTGCGACACAATCCCCTGATCATCACTGTTGTAACTGCGGATGATTTGTCGCACTGTAGCCCTGCGGTCGCTATGAACAATGTGACAGTCTCCACTCTCCTCTGGCATCAATGAGCTGCGGACTACATACGGCTGGAGGACGGTTTGTCGTTTGGCCAACTGTGCACCACTTTTGATGCGTACTCGTTACAACGGCACGTGAACACTCCACAAGCTGCGCAGTTTCCGAGATGGTAATCCCGAAGCGCCGTGCCATCACTATTTGTACTTTATCAAACTCGGATAAATCGGCAGTTTTTCCCATTCTGACTCCGAACTCTCTACTAACCGAAAGCTTGTTCTAGGGTTATATATATACTGCTTTGTGAACTTCACCTGCGCCACCGTTCGGTCTCCAGGCGCGCTCATTTCTCTACGCTGGGGGTGGGGTGGTCATAATGTAATTGCTCATCGGTGTATACACTTTCAGTTAATTTGAGAGGAAAGCATGCATGGGATATTTTTATAATACATAAAGTAGACAATGGCATTGGATGTTCCGAAAAATGCTATTTCAGTGAATGTAGCTTCCTCACATGTGTAAAAGTATTCGACGACGATGACAATAAATCCATGACTTTCAGAACATCATGAATTCCACTGCTAAACACCGCAGACAGTCAGACCACATTAAGATATCGTATCACCAACTTTACGAGAAACGTCGATCTTGAAAGGTAAGATAATCCCTTTGTTTAAAAAGGAACTCAGCGAAAGAAAAGACAGACAGTGAAATCGTTTCCATATACTTAATCTCTTATCGGAATTGATTGAAGCTAAGATGAGATACGGTGTGCTGCTTTGCCCACATGAAAAAAGAATTTCACACGGGAAGAAGAAAAACTCGGAATCAGATTACGTATTTCAAAATTAAATGGGCGTGAAAAAATGGACTTTCAAGAAATAGAGGGATTATATATATGATGCAGAAGGATATTGAAAAGCATTATCTCGGAGAAATTTCAAAGAAATCAAAGAATCATTCGAAAAGTGAATGATAATTCATTTGCAAAGCATTAAAAACCAGTTGAACAGAAAAATTATGGCTTTAAGAAATTCTACGAATTTGGTAAAAACGTTGTCTTATTTCAAGATCGTCCGAGAGTAATTATCTGGAAATATGAAATGTGATTTACTTGGAAAATTCTTAGAGTTAACTAAAAAGTAAAAACACTCTCCGTTTGGTAAAGTTGTTTTAATACTACCAAACATTAGGTCCAAAGAATAAGCTTTCATTTGTTTGAGAAGCACAGAGCATGTTCACACATTCTTAAACGATTTGGCTGCAATCTAATTAATGCTTAAAACAAAATTTCTTTCTTAAATGTTCTATCTGATAGCCCTTTCTCTGGACTATGAACTTACATCTAGATTTCCGAAATAACAGGGCATTTCTTAAAATTGGTAGTGGTAATTTCTTAAAATTGGTAATAGGTAGTTGTTTCACTCTTCTGCCACTGCTTTCCACAGTCCAATCGTTGTTTTAGGTCTACGTTTTGAAAGCGCTCTTTTTGGCAGTCCGAAGGCACAACAGTCCATTGGTGACGCATCAGGGACTTTGAAGAACTATGAGCAAAAGGCAAAGACTTGACACCCGTCGCTTTTTTAGGTCCGAGCGCTCTTTTTAGCAGTCCGAAGGTACACTAGTCCATTGGTAACAACACATCAAGGGACTTAGAAGGAATATGAGCAAAAGGTATAGGCTTGATGCCAGTCTCTTTTTTAGGTCTGAGCGCTCCTTTTAGCAGTCCGAGGGCACAATAGTCCATTAGTGATACATCAGGGGACTTTGAAGGAATATGAGCAAAGGGATAGATTTGATACCAGTCTCTTTTTTAGGTCTGAGCGCCCTTTTTAGCAGTCCGAAGGCACAATAGTCCATTGGTAACAACACATCAAGGGACTTTGAAGGAATATGAGCCAAAGGTATAGACTCGATACCAGTCTCTTTTTTAGGTCTGAGCGCTCCTTTTAACAGTTCGAAGGCACAATCGTCTATTAGTGACACATCAGGGGACTTGGAAGGAATATGAGCAAAGGGATAGACTTTATACCAGTCTCGTTTTTCAAGAAATAGAGTTGGACCGGTAGCCTTATTTTCCTCTTTAAATATAGGAGTCAAAACATTAATTTGGTAATATGTAGAATTGATTTTAACATTCTTTTCAACTTTTCTTAACTTTAATTTCTCATTGTACGAAAAATCAGCAATAATCATATATCCCTTACTGAAACTTTCTTTGGATTCTTGGAACCAAGCTAAGTCTTTTTCTGTTTGGCGATAGTAAATCGACTTTTCTTTAGTTACAGTCGTTTAGGTAGATCCATGCTTCATCAATAGTCACAATAAGTTTCCATCGGTCTCCAAGCAAAGTGATTTTCATAAAGAAGTCTACTCCGTGTTCTGTGCTCAGCCACGTGCCTAGGCAAAAGGCGGAAACATTATGTTTTTTTGTTTCTCAGATTAAAATATTTGTTTATTGATTTGTTCGCAGTTCATATAGAATTTTTTAACGACTTTACGATTGGTCTTTGGATCAGTGGATTTCCTTTTGAGAACAGAAACCTTACTTTGGAAATTGTAAAAGCCTTACCTTCTTTTGGATATTCGTTTGGTGTTCTTTTTCCTGTTAAAAACAATGCTTGACGATTTCCCCCTCTATTATAATTAATAATATTCCTTATTTTTCATTTAGAAATGCTATTCCATGATTTTCATAGTGTTTTTTAATTACAGAATACGAATATTTCTCTTCGTAAAGAGCAAAAACATAACCTTCTATCCACAACTTGTTTACGTGCGCCATTTTGTTAGCAGACAATATTTAACTGCAGCATGTGTTTATTTCGCGTTCTTCTAACACGTTGTTACCAGTTCTAATTCCTTGAACTTCTTTTATTTTCTGTAATTTCTTGTCAAAAATGTTCCAAAAATGTGTGAACATCTGTAGAAATCAGTAATGGTAGGAAATATGAAGAGCGTCTTGTTTGAAAAATATTAAGAGTTAGCTTGGGAAGATAAACAATTGTTTGGAAAATTATGAAATTCATATTAAAACTTTCGAAAAAATAAGTCTCGGCTGCCAAAAGCGTCAGAGTTTAAAACAATAAATTGTCACTAATACGAAAAAATTACCGTCTTTGGCACGATTTAATGATAAAATATGAGAAATATATACAATTAAAAACCATATGTATATGAGCACTTTCGAGGCAGCGGCTACCTCATACTGAGATGTATTGAACAAAAACACATTCAATCTATATATAGCATAGATTATGGCATTGTGGAAAGCATTGAGAGGCGTCAAATAGTTGCGTACACAGCATGTTTAATGGTAAATGAGGGAAAACATATTGCAATGAATGAAGAATGAGGTGGGGTGGGGTGAACCTAGCATTCTAAACAAAAGTTACAATTTAAAGTTAACAGATTTAATTAGTGATTTCCATGCCTTGTGCAATTCATAGGGGCTATGTTCATTACAACATTGCACACTGGAAGCTTCTATATACCCACTTTTGCTTATTAATAGGTCCCTTAGGTTGCTAGGAGTATGGATAATTCTTGCATTACTTCAATCTGGATTAAGATTGTCTTGGAGTGCTTATTTGGCTAGGGATGTGCAATACATGCCTGCTTTAATGCTGTATTTATGTTCTTTAATCCTTAATCCAAGATTACGTTTTGTGGAACCCAAATAATTTGAGGCAATTTGTCCTGCGGCTGCCGGAAGTAGCGGGACGTTGTAGATACCCCATTGATCCCTACTACAGCATTGTTTAAGATCTTTACGAACAACTGAAAAGAGGTTTTGTGGTTGTAAGACAAACTTTACATCATGTTGTTCACAAAGGTGTGCTGAAGTTCTTGTTAAAAGTGGATTATACTGCATGGAGCTTACATATTTAGTGTTAGGATTAGAGTCTCTTGACGAAGTAGTATTCAGGGCATATTTGGCTTTACTAAATACCAGACTACTCAAGTATCTAGAATATCAGTGTTGCTCAGCTAAATTATAAATGTATTTAACATCTTGTTGTACGAGTTCAGGGGTTGACGAATGTGAGTGCGCTCTTCTGAACAAAAAGAACAAAGCTGACAACTTGTGTTGTTTTAGATGTGATGAGAAAAATGGATTAATAACTGGGAAATGACAAGATTTTCTCTATGTACACTAGTAGTGATACAGTTACTATTATAATTCTTATTACTAGGAATATCCAGAAATGGTAAACAATTATCATTTTCAATATCGTGAGCCTGATTGTTGGTAACTGGGATGATAGTTCGTTGGCGAACAAGTGTAAATCATCCCGGCTGTGAGGCCATACAACCAGGATGTCGTCAACGTACCTTCAGTAAAGCAATGGTAGGGGGAAGGAACCAATGACCTGATTTTCAATATGCTGTAGAAGAAATTCAGCTAAGACAGCTAACAGGGGGAACCCACCAACTGTTGATAAATGCTGTCTTGAAATTTGAAATATGAACATTTCTTAACAAGTGCGTTCATAATTGCATTAATTTCAGAAATTTGAATATGGGAATCAGCAAGTTTTGCCTCTATAATCTGATGCGTGGCCTCGACCAGTACATTAGGGTACAACGAGACCACGTCAAGGAATGCCAAACTGAAGGGCTGTGATTGTGGCTGAAGCAACCGCAGTCTTTCGATAGCCTGTGTGGAGCTTTTAATAGAGTAAAGCGAGTCCACAGTGTATTTGGCCAGATATTGGGCCAAGGCTTTTTCTAAGGGTCTGGTGGGGCTTACATAGCGAGACACCAGAGGACGAAGTGGAAAATTCTCTTTATGCAGTTTTGCCTGTCAGAGCATATCAGGCACACGATATCCGGGGAGAGGTGTGAAAGCATGTAAAAAGACCAGTAAAAGAATAAGCCTTTTTTAGCACGTCTTTTGTAAAAAAAAAAAAGATCGTGCTTATGTTATCGGTTTGTCCGTCAGTCCGTCCGTCTGTTCCCACGGTATCTCTGCAACTATTAGTCTGATTTGAAAAATTCTTTTTGCATTCGAAAGCTTGAAATATGCAAATGATGATCCTTTATTTCGTTTTTTTTTTTTTTTTTTGTACGATGTACAATTTCACCGCTACAGGGCGTAAATGCAGATGATGTCGAATTCAAAAATACGTTTTATTCCACATATTTGCTTCTAAACAAGCGATTGAAAAAAATATTTTATCTTTCGATTCCATTTATGTCGTAGAGTAATTTGGACATAGTTTCTTTTTCAAATTACCCATAGATTTTCCGCTAGTAGGCGTAAAAGTAAATTGCATTTTTTTTCCGATAACTCTTCTAAAACTCCGATTTGAAAAAAAAAATCAACGGATACATCTCCTGATGCACAATCTTTTGCATATACTTTCGAATTTTTGGTAAAGAATACTTTATCCACCAGGGAGCGTAAGTGTTAATTTTCGCGTCAAGTGAATTTGTCATAAAATCTGAGCTTCTAAATTATCGATTGAAAAATTCTTTCGTGGACTGATGCCACTCACATCGATAAACCTTTTCGGAATATTTTCTTCCTAAAAGATTCCACAATTTCTCCGCCAGGGGGCGTAGACATATATTTTTTATTTTTGTCAATATCTCCACTTCTATGAGTCCGATTTGAAAAATTCCTTCTTTGTTGGATAGTGTTTTCCGTGTGACATGTTTTTCATATAATTTCAAAATTTTCAAGTAATTCATAGACTTTCCGCTAGGGGGCGTAAAGGTAAATTGTGTTTCCAGCTATATCTCTGCTTCTAAATCTCCGATCTGAAAAATTCTTTCTGCACCGGATACAGCTCCTGATGGGAAATTGTTTGCACATAATTTCTAATTTTTGTAAAAAATGGTTTGGCCACTAGGGGGCGTAAACCTTAATTTCCGCTTCTGATGTATTTGCAGCAAAATATGAGCTTCTAAATTCTCGATTGAAAATAACATCGTTTGTAGACCGATACTACTTATGTCGACAAACCTTTTAGAAACATTTTCTTCTTAAAATAGTGCACGGTTTCTACGCCAGGGGGCGTAGATGTATATATTATTTTTGTCAATATCTCGACTTCTAAGAGTCCGATTTAAAAAATTGCTTCTTTGCTGGATAGTGTTTCTAGTGTGACATGTTTTACCTATAAATTCAAAATTTTCAAGTAATTCATAGACTTTCCTCTAGGAGGCGTAAAGGTAAATTGCGTTTTCCCCTATATCTCCGCTTCTAAATCTCTGATCTGAAAAATTCTTTCTGCACCGGATACAGCTTTTGATGGGAAATCGTTTGCGCGTAATTTCAAATTTTTATTAAAAAATTGTTTGGCCACCAGGTAGCATAAGTCTTAATTTCCGCTTCTGATGTATTTGCAGCAAAATATGAGCTCCTAAAATCTCGATTGAAAAAAGTCTTTTGTGGACCGATACTACTCATGTCGACAAACATTTTAGGAACATTTTTTCTTGAAATAATGCATGGTTTCTACGCCATGGGCGTAGAAGTATATCTTATTTTTGTCAATATCTCAACTTCTAAAAGTGCGAGTTGAAAAATTCCTTCTTTGTTGGATAGTGTTTCCGATGCGAAATGTTTTTCCTATAAATTCAAAATTTTCAAGTAAATCATAGACTTTCTGCTAGGGCGCACCATGGTAAATTGCGTTTCTTGCTCCTAAAACTCCGATTTGAAAAATTCTTCCTGTATCGCATACAAGACCTGACGGAAAATATTTTTCAGGTAATTTCTAATATCTGGTAAAGAATGGTTTGGCCACCAGGGGTCATAAGTGTTAATTTCTACTTCTGATGTATTTGTAGCAAAATCTGGGCTCCTGAAAACACGACTAAAAATTTTTTTCTTGGACCGATACCGCTCATACGGATAAACCTTTTGTGAATATTTTCTTCCTAAAATAATGCATGGTTTTCTCACCAAGGGACGTAAAGTCACATCTTATTTTTGTCGATAACTCTGTTTCTAAGAGTTCGTAAGCTCACGATTCCGTTTACAGCAATATCTGAGGGATTAAAGACTCTTCCATCAGATACTATTGTTTTCCATACCGGTTCAATTGACTTTGAATAGCTTTGATAAATTTAATTTGCGTCAGAACGGATTCATAAGACGTGCTTATTACACCCGAAAATTCGGTGTCATCGTTCTTGTTTAGTCTGCTAAGAGCAGTTACAGTTGCTTGACTAGGATCACTTTGAACTATTTTATGAGGAATAGTATCAATCACTTCATATACTTTTTGAACATAATCACTGTTATTTAACAGCACAATGTGGTGGGATTTATCTGCAAGAATGATAGATAAATCTTAATTGTTCTTAAGTTCAGCCAGTTGGTTTTGTTCATGTATAAGTTCAGCCTGTGGTGCAGGATAACAGGCCTGTTGTAAGGAATACGCCATTGTCACTCGGGCGTAATCCTTACACTGTTCAGGGAGGCTTTTGATTATACCTCCCACCTGTGTGCTGGTATTCAATAACGATCCTTTGTTAGGTGGATAAGAGTATTTAGCTCCTCGATTTAAGGCTTTGATTTGCAGACTGTTGAGTTCAATATTACTGAGGTTTTTGAAACTAGCTGAAACTGGAAATTGTAAGTTTCTATGGGGAAACATCAAGATTGTCAGGTTGTCTTCTAACTTTTTTGTCGAATTTTTAATGCTGTTCCAGAGATATCAAGGAATCGAATGCTTTCCGCGAAAACAAACCCCAAATCGTTACACCTCCTCCACCAGCCGGTACAGTTAACCCTAGGCACCTGGGATCTACAGATTTATGCTGATGACTACATATTCTGGCCCGTGCATCAGCGTCTATTAAATGAAATCGTTATTAGTCGGACAAGGCGACCTTTTTCCAGTTCACAAGGATCCAGTTTTGGTGCTCCTTTGCCCACAGCAGACGAATTAGTCGTTTTACAGAACAGACGACAGGCTAACGAAGGAGGCGTCTACTGTATAGCGTAGAAACCATTTTCTCCGGTGGCGGGATTCAAACTAGCATCCTTCTGCTCCGGAGCCGAATGTTTGCAAATTAAGCTACACCGACTAAGTCTGTCGCTGCAACTTGGCCGTCCTGACATGTGGATCATCTCTGAGGTAGATGCATCACATACACTATATTGACAAAAGTCACCGGACACCTAGAACACAACATAGCATTTATTGACATACATTAGTACGGTGTCGGTCCATCTTTGGCCTTAATATGCATGCACTGACTCTTCGAGACATGCTTTCGACAAGGTTTTGGAACACAGCGATATTTATGTGCTTCCATTCAGTACATAATGCTGCCGCTAAACTGTTGCTTAGTAGTACGCCTTGGTTCCAAACTTCTTACGCGGCGCTCTAATTCATCCCATAGTTGCTCTAAGGGATTAAGATCAGGACTCAGTACAAGCCAGTCCCCACACGATACGGAATTATCGTCAAACCACGCCGTAACAGTCCTTGCTTTATGGCTCAGTGCATTATCCTGCTGGTACCAACAAGGCTCGGTTCCACAGTATTGCCACAGAGTTGGTAGGACATAATTGTCCAGAATATCGCAGTAGACGTGCTGGTTAACAGGGTTGTCCACGATAACCAATGGGCCGGAACCATACCACGAAAAACACCCCCACACGAGTACATTGCCAGCTCCAAACTTGACCGTAGGAACAATACACAGTGGTAAATAGCGTTTCCCCGGCTGCCGCCATACCCACACACGGCCATCAGACTGATGGATCGTGTATCTGGAATCATTAGTCCATAAGACCCGTTTCCATTGATCACAACGGTCCACGAAAAATGTTCTTTACTCCATGCTAAACGACGAGTAGCATTCCGAGTGGAGATGAAAGGCTTATATAAGCAGCCGCACGACCACAGTAACCCATGGAATGAAGTTCTCTGCAAATGGAACGTGTACATACCGAGGTTCTAGCATTTTTACTCATCTGTACACTGATGTCTTATGCAGTACTCCTTCGATTAGCTGTAACGACTCTACCGAGGCTTCGACGTCCTCTATCACTGATTTTCTTTGGTTTGCCGGTGCGTTTTGCTGCTTCAAGCACGCCATGTGTCTTCCACATATTCAGTACATCCAAAACAGTTGACTTGGGTATGTTTAAATGCCTCTCGGTTTCTGTTATGGACAACCCACTAATATAACACCCAACAATATTTTCTTTCTCAAAAGCAGTTCTCTCCCTCCGCGACATTTTTACTCAACCTCACAGTGCGATATGATCACGGTCAGCCGCAGGCTTGTTTTTATACTGTTTGCAGCTGTATCGAGCATTTTAACAACGCAGCGGATGTGTTCATTTGCTCTTGAAGCGGTGTCCGGTGACTTTTGCCATTACAGTGTATATGCCTCCCTGGAGAATACTGGGACGGTATCGTTGGTTTCCGGGTCAGCCGGCTAGCCACGCTTGTAGGAAGTCTCACTGTAGAAGATGGAATTCTGACTAATTCCAGACGATGTGTGGAACGAACATCACACATTTTTCGAAGAACCCAACGGATAGGAGATCCATTTTGCGCTCATGCGCCAATATAGCGAAACAACTTTTTACCGGAGGCGAAACTCCAACCAACAATCTTCTGCTCAGGATCCGAATGCTTTCCCAATTAAGCGACACCGACAAAGTTTGTCGCTGTAACTTTGCCGTTCTGACATGCAGGTCTCCTGTGACGTAGGCACGTCACAACTACACTGTAAAAAAATAAGTGGTGTGAATTCAAGGAAAAGTTCTGAAAATAACACGAATTCCCGTTTTCAACAGTGTCCTTTTATTTTTTAACTTCCGTATTTTCACAGTTTTTCCGTCTTCATTCATTCCGTTAATTCTAAAAATATCCGTTTCAAGTTTTTCCGCATTTAGACGGAAATTTCGCAAAATCCAACATGCTAAATATTTCAGCCCTTACACGAGATAATTTTTTCGCCAGTGGTGGTGCTTGAGCCCATGCCGTTTGGGTTAAAGCCGCGCGTCTTAACCACTGAGCCAGAAAGTTTCAGGAACCAGAACCATGTTCAAAGTAAAACTAATTGGCAATGAGGATTTTTTTATTAATGCGAGTTATTTAGTTATTTATTTTCCATTGGAACTTATTTTTTGAAAACGTTTTTAATAATAATAAAATTTTTTCTGTAGGAGGTCTTACTACAAATGACGTATTTTTTTTTCATCGTGATTTTTCGAAGCAAAAGAATGATTTGGAGTTTGAGATCTTTTCAACTGACAATGACTTTCAATTATTTTTAAGAGAAGGTGCAATGTACTGTTTTATAATATTATTTCACAAAACTTCTAAACATAAAATTTACTCTTGATAGCTTTTGCTTCAAGGATTACTATATTGTGTTACCGTAAGAAACCGTAACACAATATACATATAATGGCTGGTGCACAAAATGGGAGAAAGGAGAAGAAATATCCTATGCTCCAGTAACCAAAATTCATGCGATATGCTATCCACAATATCCGATCTCGCTACAGAACTTCAAAATCAAATCTTTCGACAGACTATGGAAATTTAACAGTTAATCAAACCCCCAAGTATTACAGTGAATCTTTCCTATTACCAATAATTTTTCGTCATATGAATACGGAAAAATTGAGAATGCCTTTTCCTGAGTGTTAGTCCTGAGCTCATTTACCTATCTAACACTCAGGAAAAGGCACTACAAAAAGATTTTAAATTTAACTACCCTCCATTGCCAGTGCTCCCAATTAGGGCTATCTCTCAGGTTGAGAAAATTGTTAAGTCACTCCCACTTACAGAACAAGATTTAGTGCGTCTATCTCTGTCTAAAACCCTTAATTAGAACAAAAGAGACCTATTGAACCCGAACTACGGATACTTCAATATGAAAGAGGATAACTAATGGCATTAAAAAAGAATACAGAATTGGCCATTGTGAGTGCAGATAAGACACATCAAATTGTAATTATGGACAAGACCGAATATATTGGTAAGATGAATGATGCCTTTAAAGTTATTCCACACAAAGTTATTAAAAAATATCCTACCGCTGCTACAATCTTTCGTCTGAATGACCTGAGAAAAGAAGGTTTTCTGCCTACCACTATCTCTTTACAAATGCACCCCCAAATGGCCCAAAATTGCCACTAGCATTTAGAAAGGTAAAATTACATAAACCAGATAATCCTGTTCGACCACTGGTCTCAGGACTTCATAATCCCACTAGAACATTGGAAAAAGCACTTACCTCTTACCTGGCACCTCCCTTTCAATACTGAAAGTATTCAATTCAAAGTGCTTCACAAGCCTTACAAAAAATTCGTGACTTTGGCGCCCGTAGCCAGAGGTTCATAATGGCATCCTTGGATGTAACAGCACTCTTTCCAAATGTCCCTGTTCATGAGGCTCATACTATTGTAGAAGAGAAATTGACTTCAATACCTGATGTCCAACACTCTGAAGTTTTGGCTATTGTCGAAGCATTACAGCTCATTGCACGGCGAACGTTTTTCACTTTTGACAATATTATCTACCAACAGTTAGATGGAACCCCTATGGAATCACCCCTCTCTCCACTTTTGGCAGAGGTGGTCATGCAGAAAGTAGAGAACACAGTACTTGATCAATGTATGTATAAACCTCTGTTATATTTGAGATATGTCGACGACATTCTGGTCTTCTGGCCGCACACCATTGAAATACTTCGATCTTTTACCTTGGAATTGTTATCAGTATTCCCAACCATTAATTTTACAATAGAATTAGAAGAACATTTATCACTGCCTTTTTTGGATGTCCTTCTGTCTAGGCACTCAAAAACCAATGATATTTCATTTGAAGTTTATCGTAAACCTACACATATTCCGATTTATATTCCTGTTGCATCCAACCACCCATTACAACACAAACTAGCAGGAGTGCGGTCAAATATCGCAAGAGCGTTTACACATTCCTCATCCATACAGTCAAGACAAAAAGAACTTAATTATATTCTACGTACCACGAATCAGTTCGGGTACCCAGAAACATGTATCTCACAACTCATTGGGAAACAACAACGCTAGCAACATACCACGCTGACAAGAGAAATAGTAAATAAAACATTTGTTGGATCGTTAGATTATAACCCTAACATTAAAAATGCCCTGCAGCGTTTCTGCAATAAACACCAGGTACAATTTGGACTACGAACAACAAATATTTTCAATATGGTTCGTTGTGATCGTGATCAAGTAAAAATAAATGACAGATATGGAATATACTGTATACCGCTTCAGTTGTCTAAACATGAAGTTCAACCTTGTTATTATATAGGCTCTACCCTCAGGACGTTGGGTTTGAGAACGTCTGAACATAAATACGATATTTCTAGAAAGACGATGTCGACCTCCTTAGAGAGAAAAGTTAAAGTGGAACATTTTGTTCCAGCTTGGGAACAAATGAGACATTTGGCATATACTGGAAACAAGACTGGTACCTTTTTCGATGAAGCCTTATTTATTCTATAGTATGATAATTCATGCTGTAACGAAGATTTACCATGTTATGTACCAAAAACCCATGGCGACAATATATTCGAACACTTAGAGCACCTAAGAACATTTAACTTAACCTAAACACTTTAAGATATAAAAAACTATATATGTTTTACCACGTTGTTATTGCTACTTTGCGTTGCTATGGTCACTAACCCTGTATATATTATAGTCCCACTCGCATGAAATCTGAACTCACTTGTTGGCTTGATAATGGCCACTTGGGTGGACCGAAAGTGCTCGCCTTTTAACTTTTAACTTTTTAATAGCTCTTGGATGTACATAGATGTTTTTAATTTCGAATAAAAGTGTTTGTTCATTGAGGACGGGTATGTGCAGTTGTAGAGTATCTTTGTAATCGTGCTTAAGACAGATATTTATTGCGTCCTAGAGACAAGCCATCTTCCCACTGCGCTACCAAAATATAGCAAACGTTCAAACGTTGAGACATAGGAAACTGTATTGCTTGTGTGGTAACCCTGAGCTACAGTGTTTCGACCAGATGGGTTTTTCAAGGTTATGGACTTAATGAAATGATACCCAATGCAGAAAAAACAGAATTGAAATTCGTTTACATTTACGGTTTTGAAAATACGGATTTGATGTAAAGCACGCTTCATCGCGTTCAATGAGCCCCGTGTGTCATGGGGCACGATTTACATAAGAATGAAATATAATACTTATCTAAAGACACGCCATGCAGATGGCAGCTCGCACGATACGTTTTCGTTGCAAACACATGATGACACCAAGATCTCGACAGTCTCCCTCACGGCGGCAGCTTTTTGGGTGGTATATCTGGATATGCATGTTGAATCCTTCCAGACAGGGATGGCTGCACTGATCAAGACCACCCTAGTAACGATAGTAGCAGGTCTTCCGTCTTTTACGTCCCTACCATGCTCTTTTATTCTTGTACCAATGGATCGCTTGGTCATTCCTGTATAGAGCTTTACAGTTCCATCTTGGTAATGTAGAAAAATAGCATAGAGCTCAGCGTAGTCGCCAGTGTTGTATTTAATTCTGCTTCTTGCTAAAAGTGTGCTAATAGATTTGAGAGACCTAATGCCAACATCGTAACCAAGATTTTGAAGCAAATTCTTGACATAGTAGGAAAACTCTGGAGTGTACACAATAGCTCTTACGTACCTGGGGTTTTCTATATTTTGCGCTGTACCTTATCTATAATATTAATGGTGCGTTTTACTTACTTTAGTATATCTAATAATTCTTCCGTTATGTACCATCAACAGACTAGAAACAGTGCAAAATACTGAAGGCACACTTTCGTACGAAATGCAGATAATGCAATTTTATGGTGGAAACAGTTGACGATTCGTAACCTAAATATGCATTTATTTCTCCTTAATTAAACATAAGGCTGTGGAATGTGTTAATTTTTTTATATACTTAATTTCCAGGAGGTGGTGGACATTGGGTAAGTTAAAGAAAAGGAAACTTATATGCAAATATATTAAAGAGACAGCACAAATGTGAAAGTTTAACGTTGTACAATGGAAAACGGATTTTCTAAAAAATAAATAAAAATATTTGCCAAAGGCAGTTACAGTGCCGACAAAATCAGATTATTTTTCAAATACCTTCCCCATAGATCTTTAGATAAATGTTTTAGGGGAAATACACGAAAGAAATAAAATTGAAAGTAATTTTTACAACAATCATTTTTAAGTAATACAACAAAGTTCCTATATTTTCAATTTACTGACAATTTAAAACTACTCTGCGATATTGTTTCTTAGAAATTCATCTTCACATCTCAAATTCACAGAGTTGTAAGCACGATGACACTTCATATAGCTTATAAAGTTTTGGTGACTTAAATTTTACTTTCACAGATTATTCCGAAATGTTATTTTCGTTCGTCAGAGCTGAAACCTTCATTTAATATGAATACATACTTTTCAGAGTAATGGCCAGGTTAAGCTATTAGACAGTACTTAACAACAGAAGTACAATTCCACTCTTTATTATATCAGTCAGAACGTTAAACAGTCTGTCCATAAACACGTCTTCCTCATCCATAAGGCGAATAAACTTCACATTGTACAACGTACTCAGGACGTGGCTTAGCATAACCCCTCCCAGTAGATAGTTTATATAACATTATTAACATAAAACATCGCCCTCAACTCTGAATACAATATGCACTGTAAAACATAAGTGATATGAATTCACGGAAAAGTCCTGAAAATAACATGCAGCAAAGTTGCCGGTAGGTGTCCATCTTTTTACAAAAACTTTCGTTTTTAAAAAGTTACCATTTTTCAAACTTTCATATTTTCAATGAAATAACCAATATTTCATTCGCTATGCTATCCACGTTATGCGATCTCGCTACAGAACTTCAAAATCAGATCTTCCGACAGACGATTGAAATTTAACAGTTTATCAAACGTCAAGTATTCCCGCGATTCGCTCCTATAACTGAAAGTCTTTCGTCATATGGGTAAGGAAAAAGTGAGAACAGAATTTTTCCCCCGTGAATATACGAAAGGAATTGCGGAAAAGTTTCTGAAAACTCAGAATTTTCCTCCGTTAATTCACAAATGGAATCACGGTAAGTGGCTCGTGAATTTCGGAAATTCTTTTACAGTGTGCTCATACAAATTCGCTCTGCTCAGCATCTGTTCATACGATATACATCTGCCTTCCAGTCCAAAACATTCAATACCTTTTATTTAGCAATTACCGCATTTTGATCCGCTGTTAGGCTGCGAAATTTTACAAACTCGTCGGGAGAGAAACTCTGTGGCGTTAAAACACAAAAAAAAAACTTAAAAAGGAGAAACTAAGTTTACATGAGAACACAAACTCAAAACGATATAGAAGTACACGTCACAACGCGCAAATAAAGATTGCTCTTCCATTTAGTATTGCTGGTTTCTTTTATAACGCTATTATAAAAGAGAAAATGCAAATACGATCCGCAATTTCTTTCAGTATACTACCCGCTCCACAGAAAGCAAAAAATGGCAAAGTTTGCTTGCTCCGAAAACGAAAGTAACCGAAAAATTCACTTACTTTCAAAGCATCTACTGTACGAGGCTCGGGTGTGAAATTTCTCCGTCAACTTTTCCGCGAGAGATAATAAGGGACTGACATGTTGCAGATGGAACAGTGATGAGGTAGGTAAACTTTGCACAGAAGGCTAGGACACCTGGCGCATGCGCACACCGACTACACCGAGCTCGTTTCAAGAATAATTACCAAAATAGTGCGGCGCCTGATAAAGAACCACCCTGTGTTGTTAAATAATGGAAAAGCTCTCCCACTTTGGGAATAACTTTCTTGGTAATAAAAATCAGATGAAAAGGTCTACTTCGCTTTACGACGTTTTCCTGTTACACAAAGATGCACTAGTGAACAAAGCTTCCTGCAGCCGTTTTCAACAAGAAACAGTGGAAATCTCCTCGATCGCACCATTTAGTGGCTTTTCTGGTTTTGAATTTCGTTTTTCGAGCAAAGAATTCCATGATTTTTTTTTTTAAATCTGAGTAGGTACCTATGTCATTAGTTGTATTTTTACACTCGTTTTGTGGATGCTCCACTGCGGTACCACCTCCCTTTTAATATATCGTATCTATAAATCACGGTTTCTGCATCCTCACATTTTCGGCGAAAAATGCCCTTTTTTCTCTCTCTCTCTCTCTCTCTCTCTCTCTCTCTCTCTCTCTCTTCCTCATCATAACCTATGTGTCCCAGGATTACCACATCTCCGGTATGACCAACTTTTCTTCCGTTAATTTCCCGGCTACGGAAATTGATAGAATTAACACAATCCCATTCACGAGTGTCCTTTATGGCATTTTGATAAATCTACCTTTGAAATACAGCTAGTCACAAGTTAGATCCTTCACGATAATTGTTCGGGAGTCGGCATTTTAATTACCAATTTCTTCAATTGAAACATAATTTAATCACTAGTTTTTGGAAATTCACGAAAAAACTATTTACTTAAGAGTTTCACCAAACCAAAGAACACCCCACATTTGTAATAAGCTAAGCAGCTGAATCTAATTTATGTTCGATGGTGTGACGTATATACCTATAATGTAACCATCCTTTTGAGTTTCTGTTTCTAATAAAGATTTCTTACTTACCAGCCACGCGAAGTTTCTAATAAAGATTTCGTCACCCGCCACGCGAACGAAATGGGTGCAGTACGATGTCGGCAAACACGTAACAGTGCTATAGTCACAGGTGAAAGAGCTGTTGTGGAGTAATTGCCAACAATGTCAGATCCCATAGCGACCTCAAAAATGCCATGATCATTGGTGCAATTCATGCAGGAGCTTCAGTAACTAGAACGGTAGAAATAGTAAATATAATACGGGCAACTGTATAGATGATTATAACTTTCTATCAAAAAGGACATGGCGTGCCTCCAAATGTGCAAATTGTGAACGTCATACGAAGACGTCAGATAAGGAGGGCTAATTCCTTCAATCTGAGCATTATTATTTCCTTTGTTATTTCAGAAGTGCGAAATACACTACATTGACAAAAGTCACCGGACACCCATTCAAAAGCAAATGAACGAATCCGCTGTGTTGTTAAGATGCGCGGTACAGCTGCAAATTCTCTCCTTCTCTCAGAGCCCGAGCCCGAACTCCAGTAAGTATTAAGCAGCCATTGCCCGGTCTGGACTCGGGCTCTACTTCGGGCTCGGCTGGTCTCAGCTGCTTATCTCTATCCAGGCCCCCACCCTGGCTTCCCTAGTTAAGATTCTCACAGGGATAGCGTATCCCCTATTTCTTCACCTCTGTTTCGTTCGACGATGACCACATTATTTACTCTCCAACATTTCTTCCCTTTGTTCACTCTCTCCGGCCTGTCAATTACAAGCCTTTTGCTAACTATTTATCACCGTCTAGCCATCAAGTATCTGTCTGGGATGCTGCCGTCGCTCCTCGACAGAATATCAGAAGCATTCTGTCCTGGGTGAAAGGATCTTAAAAAGGGATTCCGTTCGCAGGATGTGTTTTCTGAGTTAAATTTTACGTTCGTAGAAATCGCTTCAAAATGCTATTTGCTACCAATAATATTCGCAACAATATGAATAATTTGGACTTCTTATAATTTGGGCAGGTGCTACTAATTTCCGAAACTTGGGTTTAAAAGAGGCTTTTCAATGAGTTGCATGCATTTCGACAATTATTGCTATTATTTTTTCTGTAGCTATACCTAAACTGAGTGGAATGTTTTAATTGTACTAGATCCTGGTAATTAATACCTTTATAATATCCTGGAAACTACGATTCTACAGCAGCATTGAAATGCGTATGCCTCTCTGAAACTTGTTCCACATAGGAACTTTGAGTATTCAAACTCTGAAAAAGTCTTCAAGAGAAAGTTCTGAAGATAACGGTGGGTGTGGAACTTGGTCAAGCTCACATTTGAGACGGCGCTAGCGTTTCGAAGAAAATCGTTTGTGTTCAAATTTTGTCTAGTTTGGCAGTATGTAAAAAATATATAGCGACTTTTCATAGAAAAAAATTCTTAAACATGAAACATTTTGTTCTGTGGACATTTTAAATGGTAGATGTGGAAGAAGATCACGTTCCGTTCGTTTGTTTCATTATGTTGTTCTCATTTCCGATGTTTAAATGTCTCTTTCTTGCATTAAGTAGTGTAGTCGCCTTGAAATAATAACATATTTAAGGCGAGACATTACTACTCTAATTGGAAAGATGAAAAGCAAAACTGATTATGTCACGAGACCTTAAAATTCTAGCACTGAACCCAACCCCTAGATTCAAGTCCAGTGTAATATACACTTTTCAAATTTTTATTAAAAAGCTTTCTGGATCTTGAAAGTGTTGCGTGAAGGATCCATCGCATTAGCGCGATTTTAAAAAGAAAACTCACTCATGCGATGTACTCCTGGAAAAACCACAAACTAAATTCGAGTGTTGTGGGTTCAGGAACCGACGAGACATATCATAATATGGATAGAATTACCAAAACACAACAAATCTACTTGAAGAAATCGCTCACTCATGAGTTGGACCATTTTTTACGCTTTCCAACCGTAGGTTGAAGAACCGTATATGCTCCAGCTTTTTCCCGTCCGTCTGTCGGCACGATAACTCACGTAAAAATGGTTCGATTTCGATGAAATTTAGTATATAGTAGGGCACCACCAGGGGACGAACCCTATTGAAAATGGGTGAAGTGGGGTCAAAGGTCACGACATAAGAGCGCAATTCATTCAATTGTCCTTATGCGTCATAACTTGCGTAAATATGGTTCAATTTCAATGAAATTTTAGTATGTGGTAGGGGACCACCTGGGAACGAACCCTATTGAAAATGTTTGAAGTGGGTTCAAAGGTCAGGACATAGGAGCGGGATGTATTCCATTGCCCTTATGCGGCATAAGGTGCGTAAAAATGGTTCGATTTCGATGAAATTTTAGTATGTGGTAGGGGACCACCTGGAGAGTATCTCTTTTGAAAATGGGACAAATGGAATGAAAGGTCAGGACATAGGATCGGGATCCATTCCATCGCCCTTATCCCACACTATTAAGATGGACGTCAAGTACTTTTGCTTCCTATATTTCCAATGGAAAACCTTTTGTACACATTTCCTTCACAATTAGTGTGTTCCCAAGGATGGATATTTGAACATCGATTAAAATAACTTCACACTATAACTTGGAATACTTAACATTTTGTAAAACATAAGCATAATTATATTAAAAAACAACGTTTCCTTTGGTGGTGTTGAAACCAGAAAAAAGATGGCGCGATCTGTGCTTTGATGACGTCAGTGGACAAATAAATGTTGGATTGCATAATTACGGTTATGGTTTAGAAAATATTAAGTATTCCAAGTTATGAAATGAAGCTATTTTAATGGATGTTCAGATTTTCATCCTTGGGAACGCATTGTTTGTGAAGAAAATGTGTACAGAAGTTTTTCCATTGGAAGTATAGGAAGCAAAATTATTTGACGTCCACTTTAAAGTAGCAATTCTTGTATGTATGTATGTACATTTTATTTTGAAAACGGCTCTAAGAATTTTGATGAAAGTCGTTAACCTACAGTTTTCTGGTACTAGAAATCGATTTAGCTTGATCTCGACTTTAGGAGAATTCGTTTAGTGGGTTAAATACCCACCCGGAATTATAACGTTTTTATTGGCATGGCGTCGTTCCATTAATGTTACCAATGCTTAGAAATCTTATGACATCACAATCTCGCGTTTGAGAATGTTGGCGCGCGGTCACGCCATCGGTCTCATTACGTCACGCGTTGTGTGTGGATTCTATTAAAGTTTTATGCCGTCACACTCTTGTGGCGAGCAGATGGTCGCGATTCCCATCTGCCTCATTACGTCACGTGTTGTGTGCGTATGTTCTTCCGCACGATAACTCGCGTAACAATCGTTCGATTTCGATGAAAGTTTAATACCTGGTAGGGGATCACCTGGGAAGGAACCCTATTTAAAGTGAACGAAATGGGGTCAAAGGTCAGTACATAGGAGCGGGATCCATTCCACTGCTTTTATGCGCCATAACTAACGTAAAAAAGGATCGATTTCGATGAAATTTTAGTATGTGGTAGGGGATCACCTGGTGACAAACCCTATTGAAAATGGGCGAAATGGGGTCAAAGGTCACGACATAGAAGCGGAATCACTTTCATCGCCATTATGCGTCATAACTTACGTAAAAATGCTTCGATTTGGATAAAATGTGAGTATGTTGTAGCGCCCTGCCTGGGGAAGAATTCTGTTTAAAATGGGCGAAATGGGGTCAAAGGTTAGGACACAGGAGCGAGATCTATTCCATAGCCCTTATGCATCATTACTTACGTAAAAATGATTCGATTGCGACAAAACTTTATCATGTTATTTCTGAGGTATACCGAACCAGTTCTGTTGAATACCATCGAAATGGGATCAAAGGTCAGGTCACAGGACCGAAATTTATTCCACAGCCACAATTCTCATAACTTGAGTGATAACTTGAGTAATGATTTCTGGTATGTTGGAAAGCGTATCATAATCAATGCATTGCATGATTTTACTAACTTGTTTAAGAGTAGGACGACCAGTATAGAAATTCATTTCTTAAGAGTATAACAACCAGTATAAAAGTAATTAATAATAAGGAAATATACACCAACAGTACTAAAAATAGTGTAACAATACAAGGAATTCGAATTTCTTGGCGTAGAGTAGAAATCAAAATTTGGTCAAGATTCCCAAGGTTTCGCGAATGGCAGTAGATTTGGGTGTGGCGTATGAAGCTAATATTATATAGAGCAAGAAGCTAATATTATATGAAGCATGAAGCTATATATGGAGTATGAAGCTAATATTATAAGGAGTATGAAGCTAATATAAACACATTACTTTGTTCTGCGGACATTTTAAATGGTGTCGGGATAAGGTCTCCGGCATCTTTATATACGATGCTCAAGAGAAATATTGACAAGCCCCTCTTCTCAGTGAGGCAGGTGTTTATGCTATCACACTACAATAGCCGGACGGCTCCAGGCAATACTACATCGGAATGACAAAACGTTCGCTTGGAATTAGAATCAACGAACATAAAAGGGATACAAAAGACGGCAAAATGACCACTGCCGTATCAAGAGAGGTCAAGTTCAAGTTCGCTGATCCTATGTGGAAATTAGCTTCCCACTCCACACCAAAATCTACTGCCATTCGCGAAACCTTGGGAATCTTGACCAACAAAGAGGCTTGCAATGATAGCGTCTCTGTAAAGTTGCCACGCGTAAGGAACCAATTCTTTAAATAACGCTGCGTTTTCTACCTCGGTACCGCTTGCCCAATCAACGTGACTTCGTTTCTTCGAATGACCGATCACATTTGCGCCTATTCATTCATTGTCTAGTCAAGTAACCGCGTTCAAATTAATACACACAGTTGACGTGGATTAGGAACATCAAACAGGATTCATCGCTCTTTACACGTTTATAAGTGAGTCACGGAAAAATTATCATCGGCCGCCACCGGGAATCAAACCCAGGGTCTTCCAGTTACGCGACGGACATGCTACCACTGCACCACAGCGGTCTCGAATTTCTCCAGACTTACAGACGACTAACTACCAAACCACATGGCAGGTTGCTTCTTCGAGCCCCGCACAATGCTGGAGATTCACCAAATATGGTAAGCAGCAACTGAACAAATAACTAGGAGGCGAATTAACAATAAATACACACAGTTGACGTGGATTAGGAACATCAACAGAAGTCATCGCTCTTTTCAAGTTTATATGGAAAATTCGAGGTCGCTGTGGTGCAGTGGTACCATGTTCGGCGCATAACTGGAAGACCCTGGGTTAGGTTCCCAGTGGCTGCCGATAATGTTTCCGTGACTCACTTATAAACGTGGAAAGAGCGATGACTTCTGTTCTCGTTCAAATTATTGAAGTGTTCTATTATCCAGTTTGCAGTTAGCTGTCTACCTTCCTTGAAAAGGCAATCTATTTGATGTGCGATTGCTTGGAAGTTTTGAATTCTAACCAGTATGAAAGTTGAACATTTCTCAAGGGAGTTCTGTTTTCCATTTATTTTACTTTTGGAATATCCTAGATCTCATTTTGTGTCACACGTTTATTTTCTTTTAATATTGCGAGAGCACTGCATGATGCTGTGCTGGCAACAGCAGTAGAGACACATGCGTTAGGACACAATTCATTAGCTTAGAATCTTCCAAATGCCTTTCAGGCATATGTTTACTCACCTTTTTAATACCCCATGTGTTTTTTTTGTTTTTGTTTTTTCTGTGCCTTGAAAACCAGTAAATACGCGTTATATCAGGGATAAACATTCGGTGTTAACATAATGGATAAACATTCGGTGTTAACCCTTTAAATAGCTGGAACGAATCAACTCGGAGTTGGCAAAATGGGCTAAAATCAGCTCGAGTAAATTTATTCGTTTATAATATTGTGTGTTGCTTAATATATCACTACTTAAACATTCCCTTCGTACCATCAGTTGTATCATTGGAACTTCGTACTGTTAAGCCTCAGATAGCTAGTTCATAAACAAATCTTAATTACACACAGAGCTAAATTAGGTGACTTCTCTGCCAGAAGACAATGTTCTTGAAACTACTGACAAGAAAACGGTATTTATTGTTGTCACTTCAGGAACACACCTTATCAACAAATGCCCTCATTGTCACAATTCATAATAGTGATCCTACATCAATTTAGGTTCGGCGTGTTTACATCTAACACACTAATTACAGCAATTTGCTACGCTAATTTATCAACAGCACCTCACACCACACCACACTTTCCGCTGCTTGCTCCAACATTATGTATCTCGTTCTTATGTCCACACACCCATGTCACTCACTCTGACTTCAATACTACTGCCAACATAACATTTAGTGAGTGAGAAAATATAACGTTAAGCTTGAAGCGCTAAAACAAGACGAACTCAAAATTTAGGTAGAAAAAGGACAACAAAAAAATGAAAGTTAAATTAGAGTATACGTTATACATTGTTTAAGTAGAAGTCCGAACGCGACTGGATCGAATAAACCTCAGAATTGCTTTCTCATTGGTTTTGTTTTTCAAAGTTGCCAATGCCGCCCCGGTGGCGCAGTGGTCTAAGCGATGGCCTCTGAACATTCGTCCGAAAGGGATCCGGGTTCGAATCCCGGTGAGGCATGGATGTTGTGTTTGTCTTACGTCACTGGCTCTCCATTCCCTGGGACCAGGGACCTTAAATTAGGGACGGGTGACTGCTTATAGCCCTTTGAGTTGCTTATGGTGGTCGTTAAACCTCCAATCAAAAAAAAAGTTGTCATTTATGTGTATGATTGCTACTACTCATTTCTAACTGACTACCAGTTTTATAAAATGCCGACTAACTTAAGGGAGCAGAGAGAAGATGTTTGATGAGTCACTTGTTTTTACCCAGTGACATGATGTCCATGTCGAGGAGGGGGGGACTTTCCCTTTCATGTCTTGTATCATGGTGCAGAGAATAAATTATTAGGAGGGTGCGCTTACTGCTATTAGTGATAGATTATCCGTCGGACCCGATGCGATGGGAGGGGGGGAAGGAATTGTTTTGCCATTGAATTCATAAGGCTTTTCCACTGTGAGCGCATTTCTATTTAAGGAGAGCATAACATTTTCTGGACCATTCGTTCAAGTACATCGGCAGCTTAAAGGGCTAAAGTAAGACCTTATAAAAAGATCAATAATTCCACTTATCTTTTCTTACAGTAAAAGAAACTTGCCCCTGCCATTTTGTGTTTATAATGCTAATGTGAAGAAATGTTCAAGTACATTTTTTGGAAGTCTACCATTTTAATGAGATTATAAATTCTCAAAATAAGGATTTTTATAAAGAGAACGGTATACACAATTGGTACGAACACACTGGTGATGAAAAGATTTCCGATAATAGCACGAAAGCTGTGTCGTTAGGAAATTCCAGATTTCTTCAGAAATGAAGATGCAATTCGTCAAAATGGATTTACGTATTCGTCAACATTTAAGGCATTAATCAAAACCTTGTTTCAAACAAATCAAACTTCATGGGCTACGTTTCATTTGAGAAGTATGAATGTACATTCAGTTTTCCTAAAAGTAGAATATGTGTTTACATAAAAAGTTGATTTTGTTTTCATCGTATTTATTTGGGGTGCCATGAAGTTTAGGAATCTCATGAATAAATTTGCATTTTTTTAAAGGTGGAACTGAAAACATAATGAATAAAATTGCATTTTTTTTACGGGTGGAACTGAAAACACACTATCTGTTCCGTAATTCAAAATTTTTAATAATTACATTTAAGTCTTCATGTTAATTCGAATTAACGCCGTGTTGCCGAATGGTCTGAGGTTCTGGTTTCTGACTATTCTTCAGAGATGGACCCCAATTCGAATACTGGATGAGGCACGAGTGGTGTGTTGCCAACGGAGATTCGTTTTTTCTAGAAACAGAATTGACAAGAAAATGCTTGATGCTGAAGCACTTAGGGTTGCTCAGAGTATGTTCGCAAGCCCCCTTTCCCCTCCAAAAAAAAAAACAAACAAAAAAAAAACAATTAGCGGTTTATTTCCTTTTTTTTTTTTTTTTTTTTCTTTTTGCTAAAATTATAAAAATGCTGCAGTCAAGAGCAAAACACTCTTTTCATACTTCAGCAAATAATATTAAAAATCCCAAAATATTTCATATTCTTGTCATGGCGAAAATTTTAACCTCTGGTGAATTTCAGAGAGACCTGATCAATCTTTCTGTTGGTTTATCGGAGATTAATTAATGCAAAAATTTTCTCCCATGACATAGGTTAGAAGAAAATTCCTGGTTGAAAGGCAGGGGAATTCATGCGCAAAATTCGCTTGTCTTAATCACAACCAGGAAAACAAAATTTCATGTTGGAGAAAGAAAAAAAAAAAAAAAGAGAAAAAGAATAATATTTGATTTAACTGACTTTGGGTTTTTTGAAAATAATTATTTTATCTGTTCTTTTATCGCGATAGGAAAAAGGCGAGTAGGTGTGCAGCTCAGAGAATCAAAATTAATTTTAGTTTAACATCACGGAACGAGAGAAAAGAAAATTAAAATTAGTGATTTTCTGCAAAGCAAGAATTCGCCATTTTTCGTTCCTCGTTTCCAAACGTCGTAAAAAGTCGCCCAAAAGTGCAACATCTTTTCGTCTTTTGGGTAAGGAATTCAGCAACAGAATCTATTTTTAGACCTCAGGGTCAAAAAAGCTTGGTCCCTACGTGTGAAGGTCAGAGTGTCACCCCTGGCTTGCGTGGGAGTGAAATTCCGTTGGGAAGCTGTGAGTTGCTAGGCTGAAGTTTCGACCAATGGGAGGGGTCAGCGGTTTCAAGCACCCCAGAGTTTTATCCGTTGAGAGAGGACACTTTTGTTTTTGTCCTCTTGCTGGCCGGGAGAAAGAGGGGACAGCCGAGTCTCTCCTCGCCTTTTGGTGGGGAGAGCATTTTTGCTGACCACCATGATTTGACATCGAGGTAAAAAGCTTAAAGGAGCCTAGTAGCGACGGTCTTCTAGCGTTGGGACTTGTCAGGCTCATGGTTGGTTACATGAAAAAAAAATTAAAAGGAGCTCAGGGCTGGCGATAAATTTCTCGCGGATTCCACCAGATGAGAAGAGGTGAAAGAAATTATGAAGAAAGGACAGGACCACCGTAGGACGAGACCTCCTCGGGGCGCAGCGAAAGATGATCACCGATGCACTCCTAAGCATTCTCGTGAGAGCTGATGGATAAAGAAAAGGGAACCTCCGCGCCTTTGCCGTCCACCTTCCAATGCAGCCGACCAAATTCCTACCAGGGATGGGCATCGAAAAGGACAAGGGAGAATTACTCCCTCTGAGAGGGTCCATCATCACCAGCTTCGGGATGTCTTTTGTTTTCCCTGTGTTCAGGTGAAGTGCTCGGGCACATTGTGTCCAAAAAGAAAGAGAAAGACATTATTGGAGGCGAAGAGATTATCAACAGTGACAGTGTGACGAGAAGATTTTTTTTTATTTGAAACAAGAGTTGTTCCTGCCCAGCCCAGAAGGTAAATTCTTTCTCGATTTTTTTGTATAATGTTGTGACCGCTGCGAAATTGTTGAACGAGTGGGTCAGCAGTGTGAAATCAAATTTATAGTTCTGCGAAAAAAAAAAAAAAGAAAAGAAGAAACTTTCTGTTTTTTTTTTTTTTTTTTTTGAGGTTAGCTGGATGTGGGACAGATGTCCCCATATTGTTGTCGTTCAGTTTTCAAAATTAAGACTTATTAGTTCCTCAGGTATGAGTTCAGAAAAAAGAGAGGGGAGTTAAAAATGTTTTCATTTATGTTTTTTTTTTGTGTTGTCATGTCTGGTATTTTAGCAACTTCCCAGGCCAGAAAATTTTAATGTATCGGAAAAATTTAGTTTAATGTTTGGGCACAGTAAATTTTGGTGCATCGATAATAGTTTAGTTGGGCAGGTGATAATTGAAAAGCAGTGTTATTGTGATGTCGTGGGTGATAAAATAATAGTAAACATTTGTCTCTAGTCTTTTACAGCGTTGAGTTATTTTTTTTTTTGAGTGAAGATAAATTATGGGATGATTTACATTGGGATTTTGGGAACATGTTATAGTGTGATGAAATTGGAAACCTAAAGTGCTGTTTACATTCTTGGAGTGTTGAGTGTCGAAATTAAAATGGTAGGTGTGTTATTTGAGGACCGGTATTTTTACATGCTCCAGATGAGTGTTAATCTCCCATTGGAAAGGGGTGATCTTAGGGCAAACCGGGAACTTGTCCTAGGGCAGAGGGCTCTGAGTAGGGAATTTTCACCAGGATGCGATAGGTGCAGAATAGAAGTTAAAGTATTTTTTGTTCTCAAGTTTAGTATTTCACAAAAAAATGAACATCATGGGTTGAGAAGACACACTCTTGCTCACCAGTTCCAGTACTAATTGTTCTTTTCTTTGGCCTAAATTTTCCTGTTTTTACAAAGAGTCTAAATTGTAATTTTCAATAAGGTGAAAATATTTAGTGGGTTATGTAAATGGTCAGTGTTATTGTCTGAAGTGGACCTGCGCATTGCCATGGTACAGAGGAGTTTCCTTGCTAGTGATTTTTCCTGGGCTATATGTGGAGAGAGATAAGTGATTTTTCCTGGGATATATGTGGATATAGAGATAAGTGAATTTTCCTGGGATATATGTGGATATAGAGATAAGTGAATTTTCCTGGGATATATGTGGATATTGTGATTTAGGATTTCTTGGGATATAGAGAGATAAGTGAATTTTCCTGGGATACATGTGCATATTGTGATTTAGGATTTCTTGGGATATAGAGAGATAAGTGAATTTTCCTGGGATACATGTGGATATTGTGATTTAGGATTTCTTGGGATATATAGAGAGATAAGTGGATTTTCCTGGGATATATGTGGATATTGTGATTTAGGATTTCTTGGAATATAGAGAGATAAGTGAACTTTCCTGGGATATAGTTGTGTTGGCTCTGGGCCGGATGTGCCTGGAGTATTTAGGGTTGAAGTACGACAGGCTCTTGCAGGCGTGGTTGATCAAGGTGGGATCATGCATTGGTTCGAAAAGGGAGATCCTCGAGGACGTGGTTTTTGGGGGAAAACTTGTCTTCAAAACCCCCCCCCCCCAGTAGTTTCGCTGCTCACGGAGGTATGTACTGCCAGCGAGGGTCGGTCGGCTGTTGCTGATGATGATGTGTCGCACTTGAGGATTTTTTTTTCCTTTCCTTTTGCATAGGCTGAAAGTGGATTCACGACCCAATTTCACGCCTTCAGCCTGACTTGGTATTTTCTTCCTGTGTTGGTTCTCAAAACCCAGGGTAGTGTCTGAACTGAGAGTATTTGCCTCACCGCTACCTCCGTAATTCACTGCGGGTGTTAAATTTAAGTTTGTTTGGTGATTTAAAGTATCTAAATTAATTTGTTTATGATATGCTGTAGTGCTAGGGATGTAAATTCTAAATTCTGGTTGTTGGTGTTAGTGAACTTGATATTTAGTTGGAAATTTAGTTAATTGGTATGTTGAGCTTTTTTTGTTTACAGTATAGAGTTATTAAGTATCTTGAGCTATTATGTGAAGTGCAGAGTGAGGTGATTTTTATGAGCAAGCTAGTGCAAGAAGATTGTGTGAATTTCTGAATTATGTTGATGTTATGAGTAGTGATAATTCTTAAGTTAGTGAGGTTTCTTTATAAGTGAAGTGGGTTCATTCAGGGTAGTTCTATAGGTTATGTAATGTTAATTAATGCTTGTGCTCAGTGTAAATTCTGTTTTGAGGATAATTTACTTGGTTTCTTTACTTGCTGATAGTAGATTTGTTAAAGTATAATTTGTGGCTCTTAAAATAACTGTAAATTTTAAATTGAAGTCTTCGAAGCTGGTCTGGGGGATTGCAGAGTTTGCTAAGATTGTTTAGG
Organism: Macrothele yani; assembly: GCA_039090855.1. Lineage (NCBI taxonomy): Eukaryota > Metazoa > Arthropoda > Arachnida > Araneae > Macrothelidae > Macrothele > Macrothele yani. The sequence goes on from CM077025.1 coordinate 136,424,183, forward strand.
TGCTGTAAATTTAAATCAATAAGTGTAAAATTGTAAATTTGTCATTGAGCTAACTAGGTGAGAGAGAAGAGAGTACGTTTCAAAAGAACAGAACTTGTCCACCTTGTGGAATTAAAAATAATCCAGTATCTTTTTTTTGTGTGTAAGCTATGTGAATCATGGTATAATTTTGGATGCATGCCTAGTGTTCAAACCAACTGTGTTGAAATATGTAAAGTTGTGCTGTTCATAAGGCCAGTGGCCAAAGATAAATAGAAAAGAAATTGAGATTCTGTTTTTATACTGCTGTGTTTTAGCAAACAACAAAAAGGAAATGCCATCTGATTGTCCACTAAATGACCTTATTAAGTTTTTAAAGAAAAATAATAAATACAGGCAGTAGCCTTTCAAAAAAAGTCCAAAATTAGTGCAGTGTGAAAATTTTTGTGTGCTGTTGTCTTCCATGACTTGCTCCCAGGTACCCCACCTTAGCTTGACTAAGGCTATCGATCCGAATCCTGGTTTTATAAGGTATTTCATAACTGCAATTTTTGTCCTATCCTTTTAAATTGACTTTCACCGCCTCCACAAGTTGTTATTGAACGAGTACATTTTATCCTAGGACTTATAGTGACACATTTTCATACACATGCAACAATATTCACTTATTTTTGCACTTTCAGGTGACTCAACTCTGTGTGAACACAAACAACGCAAACTTTCCTATAACTTCTTGTGGAATGTAAATGTTCAGATGCATTTTTGTTTAGGATGTTAATGGCCTTATTCAAAATTTCAGTTTTGTTTCGAAATGCATCCACCCATCTCCCAAAGTTAAATTTTAGTCGAAATTCAAAATTTCCCTTCAGATTTAATTTTGGCTACCTATTTAATAAATATATAACGTGGCTGAGATTTCTCACCATAACATTCTTAAACCGAAATAAATTCCACCGAATTCCGCATTTCTTTTAAAAAGAAACAGCCTAAAATGCTTCTTGTCGTCATGGGTAAATAATACCTTTTCAAATGTAGCAATGTCGAATAGAAATCTATTTCGAAGAAAAAATTGAAAAAGCTGAAATTTCTCTGGGGTTCAAAAAGAATCGTGTAAAGTGCATTGCTGCATAAATTCCAAGACGAAAACGATATTCAAGTGAAAAAAGAAATCTCTGGTATTTCTGTATTATGCACATTTCAGATTTTGCATTATATTTCGCCGCATTGCGTAATCTTTGCACTTGTCCTTGCTGGCGACTTCGGAAAGGAAATTTTCGCATCTACCATCACGAAATAATGCTTAAATTGACCGGATTTTCTAACAAAACACGTTAAAATTCCTAACTTCTGATACTAAATGCATTCTCTCCTTGACGAAAGTCAACTCCGCCTTCTCGTGGTGTATTCTTTACCACGGAAGGGATTCTAACAATCGACTGATACCAGTATACGTAGGTCGTTTAAAAAGTAAGGAGATTGACGTCATATTGCCGAAACAAACCCACGCAGCAAAATGCAGCTACCTGTGTTGGAACACCTGCGAGGTCAGTCACGTGACGACGCGTTGTTACAACGCTCCGCTCGTTCATTCTTGTAGTAGACGGCGTAGAGCTCAGACGTGTTTCTGTAATTCAGTATGGATTTAAATCTGGAGCAAAGAGAAGCTATAAAATGCTGGGTGAGTTTGAATAAAACCGCCACAGAAACGCACGAAATTCTTATAAAAGTCTATAAGGAAGATGCTTTGTTCCGTGAAAGAGGTTTTGAGTGGCACAAGAAATTTGTGAATGCTGAGAGGTCTGGAAGTTGCGCCACACTCCGGTAGGCCTTCGACATTGACTACGGAGGTTAATGTCAATACCATCGAGGCACTCCTGCGCAAAGTCCGCCGAATGACTATTGAGGAGTTTGCTAATGTGTTGCAGATGTCCGATGGTTCCGTTAATAACATTGTGAGAAACCGATTGGGGTACTGAAAAGTCGCTGCAAAGTGGATACCCCGTTTGCTCACGGATGAACACAAAGTAAATTGTGGTATCACTTGTCGCCAACGAAAACTCCGGCTACGACGCGAGCCCCATTTTCTGGATTGAGTCGTCACATGTGATGAAACATTTTTTCACCATTTCGATCCAGAAACAAAACAACAGAGCACTCAGAAAATCAATGCTATCCGTATCATGCCTGAGGTCCCTATCTATCTATGATTCAGGTGGACGCCCCTAGCTCAAAACGTTCTACAATCGTCTGTCGGGGCTCAACAGACTACTGATGTTTCCCTGTAGCGGCAGAGGGACCTCCCACTTCAGACTAGTGACGTTGAACTGTAGGGAATTTGCTTCCCCTCTGGCGAATGCTCTTGTTCACGAAGACCTCGCCCATCTGGACGCTGATATCCTGTTACTAGAAGAAACTAAATTCCTCTCCTCCACAACTTTCCCTCATTGGCGTAGCTGGGATTTCCAATTTCATCAGGCATTCCGGCTCTCCGCCAGTGCTGGCCTAGCGATTGGCATCCGTTCTCGATTTCATCAGGCACTATCGGTGGTGCTTGTTCGCAACGTCTGTCACGATCTTCTGCAGCGACTTACTTTTTTCTTGAACGGACAGCTCTATCAGATCTTCAACATCTATGTTCCTTGCTCTCCAGCCCATCTCGCCAGTTTGTCCTCATCATTTCGTTACGCTCTTGAGTCTGTCTTGCCGTCCGATCACGTGCTGGTCGGCGGCGTTTTCAAATTCACCTTACGTCCTGATCTCGACAGATCTCCCTCCCACAGCGAATAGTCTTCAACTTGTAGCGCAACTCCGCTCCCTTGTATCTGACTACGGTCTCCAGGTCGTCTTCCGACAACTGCATCCAGATGATTCCTCCCACGCTTGGCGTGCTGCGGTAGCCTCTCCTTGCACGTCTGCCAGACTGAATCAGTTCTATGCATCCTCACCGCTTCTACCGATCGTGACACACTACTCGCATTCGCCCACAGCCTACTCAGACCATTGTGCTTGCTTTCGGCTCTTCTTCCCGGACAGGGGACGGTCCCCGCTCCTGGACTTTTGATGCCTCGCTCCTTGAAGACTCCGCCTTCTGCACCGCCGTCCGGGATCTTCTCACTCGCCTTCGTCGGAATCTCTCCTCCGCGCCTTGTGCGTTGGACTACTGGTTCGCGGTCAAGTCGCTTGTATTTATCCGATGTTACTCATTCCGTGTCGCCACTCTCCGATCCACGGAGCTGCAAAATGTCCGCAGAGTCTTCGCTCACCTTGGAGTTGGTGATCCTCCCCACCCTTTGTATCTCGCTGATCTTAAGCCTCTTCTTCAGCCCCTTGCTTCCCAATCTATCATGCTCCTTTGCTTTCATCATTTCTCGCCGGGGACTGCTCGTTCGAGTTCCTCACCTAGCTTGAAGCCAAGCATCGATCATCGCACTGTCTTTGCTTGCTCCGCCTGCCGGATGCTCACGGTGCCTCTGACTCCGATGTCCTCTGCTGAAACGTTCGCAGATTCTTCACTTCTAAATTAAGTGAAACTCCTCCACCTTCCTCTTTCGCTTCTGCGACTCTTCTCTTCCACGGGCCCTCCCACAGCTCAGCTTCTCTTCTCCATCCCATCTCATCCTTCGAACTAAGGGCCACCCTTGCCACTCATCATTCCCACGCCGTTCCAGGCCCTGACAGCCTTCCCTTTCCTTTCTATTGTGCCTTTTACCCCCACTTTACTTCCTTTTCTCCTTGTTGCTTTCTCTGCTGCTCTCACTTCTTCGTCACTTCCGAATAGTTTCACTGTTGCTCATGTTGCTCTTTTTCCCAAAAAAGGGGACTTGCTTGACCGGGGAAACTGGCTTCCGGTATCTCTTCTAAACCTTGATTATAAACTTTTCACCAAGCTTCTCTCTTGCAGACTCAACACTATCTTTCCGTTCCTTCTTTCTCCTGACCAAACCTACACGGTCCCTGGTCGGTCTATCGCGTCTAACGTCAATCTCCTTCGCGACCTCATCCATCTCGCGCTCACTAATTCTGAATCTCTCACTCTGTTTAACCTTGATCAAAGTGCAGCATTTGATAACGTTTCCATTCCTATCTTTCTGCTACTCTTCTATTTCGACTTTTCTCCTGCTTTTGTAACTTCTTTTCGCTCTCCATAAGGACGCGGTCTTACACGTCAAGACGGCTGCCTTTCTTACCGACCCGATCTACTTTCGTCGTCGCATCCGTCTGGGATGCCCACTCTCAGGGCAATTATTTGCGCTTGCTTTTGAGTCTTTTCTTCGATTCACACGTCGAGCCTTCATTGCCGCACTCTCTCATCCTACCGCCAGCACCAGGTACTTCACCATCACTTACTCCGCTTACGCGGATGATGATATCTTTTACGTCTGGGAGGATTCTCAATTCGCCGATCTGTCTCGTCTGTATCATCTCTACTCAACATGTTCCGGCGCTCCTTTCAACACCACCAAAAGTATCAACCCCCGGTGCGGAGCCTGGGCTCCTCGCACGGACACCCCTTGGGGTGCCTCCTGGGCAGCCTCTTCGCAAAAGCATCACAGCGTTCACTTCGGTGATCCGTTATGCGCTCAGAACGCGATTTGGAATGCTCTGCTGTCCCGCTTAACCCGCTCTACAGGCTTGTGGCGCACAGCTCAGTTCTGTGCCTCGTATGTCACACGTGCTCGGATTGCCCAGACTTCTCTCATCTCGCCGTGCTTTCATGTGTGGACCTCGACTAAGTTGCCAGCCTTCTACCTCTCGGAAATCACCAGATTCATTTCCTCTGTGATTTAGTACCACCACCACTGGGTTGATGTGTGGAAACTCAACCTTCCAGTGTCCAGCGGTGGCCTCTCACTCCTCGACGTTCGGCTCAACTACACAGCACATCGTGTGGTTTCTATCGTTCGTCTCTTGTGTGCTCCAGTCTCACAAGCTTGCCTTGCCCGGGATGTCATTGTTTCGCCACGCAACCCACGCTTCACTTTAATCACGCTGCTGTTAATGGATACCTTTCATTTTCTCTGCTCTCGTCTTTCTCCCGTGTATTCGGAGGCCCTTACCTTTCTCCGCTCTTTGCCTTATCTACGGTCTCCTCCTGCTTCCACCTCCGACCTTCTTGCAGAGCCCCTTTTCTACTCTGTCCTCCACCCGCCATATTCTCCCTTCTTCACTAACCTTTCCTGGCTATTCGCCGGGATCGTAACTGGTCGAGACTTGCTTCTTCCTGATCTTTACTGGAAACCCTTTCCTGAACTCTATCCTCTCCGTCCTCGCTCCATTTCTTCTTTCTTTCTACTTCTCCCACAGCTCATCTATCATCACTTTCTTTCAGTCCCTTACCTCCCCGTCTGGCCTGCTTTCTGTCCCTTCTGCCTCTCTCCCTCTACCCTTTTTCTTCTGTTTCGGGTCTCTGTTCTTCCTCTTTTTAGCTATTCTGTCAAACTTCTCTACCGCTTTCTTCAAGATCCGTCGACGCCTGCACATTTACAGATTCCCGCCGTTCAACCTGCTGCCGTGCCATGTGTGTGGTCTGCGACAGCTTCTCCTTTGTCTGCACCCGCCGAAAGCAATATTCACTGGCTATATCTCCATCGCCACCTGCCTGTACCTGCCACCCTCTTCAGGATGACATTCACTGCCTCAGCCATGCACCTGCATCTTCTGTCTTTCACATGCCGACATGCACCACGTCTACCATTCTTGTCCTGTGCTCCTTCCGCTGCTACACTTCTTACGTTCCTTGCCTATTGCACGCTGGTCCGATGTTCTTCTTCTTCCACGCCTTTGCCTGCTCCGTGAGCCTGTATCTTCATCCTCGCGCGTCATGTTGTTTATAGCTACCTCAACAGCTCAGGTCCGCTGACTGTACACTTTGCTTCTTCCAGGCGGGGAACGCACTCTTCCGCCAGTTGCTCTCAGGCCTGCGTCTGGCATATGTGGCTGCTCGTGCCAATACCCAGGTCTCTATCTTCATGGGAGTTCGGTCTCCACAGCAGCGATGGTTTACCGGGCCCTCCGATGATCTATGCCCTCTGCTGCGGTTCCTGCGTTCTCGTCAGAACCTGTGTTATCCCTACTCCCGTTGTTGCTGTCTCCACTATAGCATCTTTCTTGGAGTATACTCTTTCTCTACTGCTGCTCCTTGCCGTGTCTCTTCGTCTGCCTGGTTCGCCCAGGCACCTCTCCAAGTTCACCACCTCACTTACTACAGGTATTCTGACTTTTTGAGTGCTTCTTGCTCATATTCTTTTATTCATGGCTTTGTACATATTCACTCTTGTGTATCATCTTCACGTTGTAAATATTTCCTCAGGTTGTTAATTTTTAGACGTTGACAGTATGCTCGTCTTCTGTTGTTTTTTCCCCTGCTTATTTTGCCCAATAAAGTGTTTGAAAAACCCACAGAGTCCCCGATCCAAGAAAGCAAAGGTTCAAGCAAGTTCAGGGAAGATCATGCACCTAGTTTTTTTTTCGTGAAAAAAGGGAACTCTGTGTGACCATGTTGTTCCACAAGAGGAAAATTTTTACCGGTGCTTATTATCCTAAACTTCTCAACGATCCTCTAAAGGAAAAGATTTCCACAAAACGCCCAGAGTATGATATGCGCAAACTGTTTAATAATGCCCCTACACATTGTGCTTTGCTTCCCACGCAGCAGGTTATCCAAGATCTAGGCATCGAAATGATGGCGAAACCTCCGTATTCACCGGACCTCACGCCGTGTGACTTCCGCCTATTCCCTGAAGTTAAAAACCAACTTTGTAAGCACCGCTACTCATCAGATAATGAGATCAACAATGCTGTGGTGGGTATCCTTAGTTAAATGTCGAGGAAGGGCTTTGAACACATCTTCCGGAAGTGGATAGAAAGGTGGGACAGATGCATTAAGTAGTGGGAGAATATTTTGAAAGTGTGTAAGTGTAAGTATGTTTACTTCATTACACTTCTGCTTCATGTAAAATCAGTTTCGTTGCTCTTCGAATGACCCTTTGTAAGGTACCAGGAGATGTGAACGTACCTGCCCGAAGGATGCACACGACATAAAGGCAGATAGGAATCAGAATAAAACGTCCGCGTAGCTCAATTGGTAGAGTGACTTATTCCGGAATGAGGTGATCCGGGTTCGAATCCTGGCGTGGACAGAAATGACGGAGAAATTTACTTCGTTATACCTTGTAATTATTCCGTCTGGATTAGAGGAAATGCTAAACCACACGTACAAACTTGTTTGGTCAGCGTGGTGAGTTATACCAAACCTCACTCGAATAATTGCACAACCTACTCAGTGGCCCTCAGTCTTTGGTGACTGGAATGTACCTGGCTACGGCATGGAGAAGTTTATTTCTGCTTAGCATAATCAAAAAAGAGGATCTGAAAAATCCCGAGAGTTTATGACCTCATGATCATGGTAAAATCTCTGAAATGGCAAAAGACTGGATATATTGCCAGAAGAGCTGACCACCGCTGGACAAGTGATATATTATACTGGATTCCACGGGACAGGAAAAGACTCAGAAAAGAACATGTGGGAGATGGCTGGATGAAATTCGGAAGCATGCCAGAGTGGCATGAATGAGATTGGCACAAGGTAGAAAATTGCTGAGGAAACTTGCGGAGGCCTTCAATCAGCAGTGGATTGATAATGGTTGATTATGGTATACATGCCTTGTTTTTCCGCTTTTGGGCCAAAATCTGGTCTTCGTGACACTTTCGTTTTTGTTTGGAGGTTTAATTACCACTGAGAGCAACTGTGAAATATGAGCAGTATAGCTCGTCCCTGATTTAGGGCTACTGGTTCCAGGGAAGTGAGAGAGCCAATGCAGTAAGAAAAACACAACATCCATGCCTCACCGGGATTCGAACCCAGACTCATCTCGGACGAATGGTCAGAAAAGAGCGCTTAGACCAATGCATCCTCGGGGCAGGTTTTTGTCTTCAATAAAAAAAAAACTAATACGATCATATTCAACCATCTTTTTAACAGCCCACAGAGCAGGAAGCCAGCTCCTGAAATGAGTGTCAATGAGAATGAGGCGCACATCCAGTCTTTTCATATCGCTTTTGGGCAGGAAACATTGTGATATTTCGAGATAAATTCTTCCGAGTGACTTTCTTAAAGTTGTCGTCCGCAATTGAGCGTAACTAAAATTTAAAAGCTCTATAGATACGGGTGAAATAAATTTATTGCAACGCGAAACTCTGTGATTACGATAACTCAACTGCGTTTTGTGTGCACGTTCTTAAATTCTTAAATTTAATTATTTCCATGAGTTACTCGCAGTTCTTTTCCCTAAAAAATAAAATTGATTTTACGGGTCCCTTTAAAACTTCGAGGCAGATGTCTGAGCTTCTAAACCTTCAAACCGGGTCTGATGAGCGCTGAATTCCTTTCAAAAAGCCGAGTGGTCATCAAAAATTAATTATTTTTTTTCATATCACTTATTAGTAACTAACACCTGTTATGAAAATTATACCATAGAAAAACAAAAGTGATGAACATAACTTTTAGTATCATGTATTTTTAATGATATCATTATGATAATTGAATTGCGTTTTGTCTATATACATGTATATGTATTGGAAGAGAACTCCACCTCGCATGTAATAGTGACAGTACCTGCAACATTGTCTTTCTCTTTCTAACTCCAGTGTCGACGCAAACAAACCCTCTCAGAGAATTAAGTATTTCCCCATAAATATCTCCGTTTCGACTACGGCTCATTATTATTAATCTAACCAGCCATTTCCGCTTCGGCCCATCGCGAATTAGAATTATTTATTGGATGCATCAGCTGATGACGTCTTCTGGCTTCATTTGCTCCCTCGAAAACACGTTGTTTGCATATTCCCGTTGAGAAATTAAATATCTAAAGGCTAGTAGCTAGTACATGCTCATGTGAGTTGGTACGCATACAAAAATATTTTCGTGTTCTTTCCTAACTATCTAGTAAAACAGTTGAATTAAGAGCTAAATGATCAGTTTGTAAATAGTTTACTGCCGCAGCTGCTCATTGCGTTGAAATAGCCTTTCGAAAGGCACACGAGAGACAGGACATGGATTAATTCAAGTAATGAATTTTATAAAATGAATATCTAGATAGGCACCTCGTCATAAAAGGGTGCTTATGTAATCTAATGGAATGTTATCATTGGGAGTTTCCTTTTACATAAATATCATAAGAGACACCCGTAATGGATTTCATTAAGTTAAAATAGCTTTGTTTAAAAATAACAAGTTAGTAAAATCATGCAATGCATTGATTATGATACGCTTTTCAACATACCAAAAATCATTACTCAAGCTATTACTCACGTTATATGAGGATAATGGCTGTGGAATAAATCTCGCTCCTGTGTCCTGACCTTTGACCCCCATTTCGAAGATATTAAACAGCATTGGTTCAGTGTACCTCCGGAAAAACAAAGTTTTGTCGCAATCGAAGCATTTTTACATAAGTTATGACGCATAAGGGCAATGGAATGGATCCCGCTGCTGCGTCGTGACCTTTGACCCTATTTCACCCATTTTCATTAGGCTTGTTTCCCAGGTGAACTCCTACCACGTACTAAAATGGCATCGAAATCGAACCATTTTTACGCAAGTTATGAAGCATAAGGCCAATGGAAAGAATCCCCACTCCTGTGTCGTGACCTTCGACCTCATTTCTCCCATTTTTAATTGGATTCGTCCCCAGTTGGTCCCCTACCATATACTAAAATTTCATCAAAATCGAACCATTTTTACGCAAATTAGGACGCATGAGGGCAATGGAATGGATCCCGGTATGTCGTGATCTTTGAACCCATTTCGTCTATTTGCAATAAGTTTCGTCCCTAGGTGGTCCCCTACCACATACTAAAATCTAATCGAAATCGAACCATTTTTACGCAAGTTATGAAGCATAAGGACAATGGAATGGATCCCACTCCTATGTCGTGACCTTCGAACCCATTTCATCAATCTGCAATAGGGTTCGTTCCCAGTGGTTCCCTCCCACATACGAAAATTTTATCGAAATCGAACCATTTTTGGTCAAGTTATGACGCATAAGGGTAATGGAATGGATCCCGCTCCTATGACCCCGTTTCGCCCATTTTCAATAGGGTTCGTCCCCAGATGGTCACCTAGTACATACTAAAATTTCATCGAAATCGAACTATTTTTACGCCAGTTATCGTACAGACGGACAAACCTGGAGCATATAAGCTTCTTCAACCTACGGTTGGAAAGCGTAAAAAACGCCCTATAAAATTCAAAGGGAGCAATAAAAGAAATGCGGCCCTGTTTCCTAGGACATATTACTATTTGGAAAAAAAACTGCGTAACTGCATGTTAGTGCAATATTCGAGTTAGCAGCGTGGAAGTGCATATGTTTCAATTAGAGACAAATAGTAAAAGGGGTAAAACTTTAAAGGGCAATAAGGATCAATCTTCCAATATCTCTGAGAGTCAAACGCCGCATTACTGAATTTCCTGGTGAGGGGCGCTGTCTCGTATGAGTCAGTTAGTCATATCTTGTGGTCAATCGATGGAAATTGAAATGCCCAGAGGTATGTCGACACTACTTTTCACCAGGTTCTCTGAACACGCCTTCAGGTCATACAAACAGCATACGACGCATCACGATAATGCGCAACCACATTACGCAGGCATTACTGAGAAGCGTCTGCAAGCTGTTCCCGTGGTACAATTACCATACTGGTGGTAGTTATGTATCACTGACTGAGCACATCTGGGATCTCAATAAACGATATATGAAAATAGAGGAAATCCATGAGCACAGCGTGACGTATCTTGCGGTGAAAGTGCAGCAAATATCAAAAACCATTACCTCGGACAGACGTGGGGAACTGTGGCCTTCTAAGCCTTTAAGTGCGGCCTTTTAGTGAATTCAAATTTTTCAGAACAAATCCTTTCATTATTTTTAGTAATACACTCCCGGACAATTAAATTTGCGCACCAAGAAGTAAGCATCGGATTGAACTGAAATTTTACGTACGTAATTGATACAGATGAATGATACGCATGATGGCAAAAACAGAGCTGCCGGATAATTATAGAGAGAACTGTGGCACGCAGTCCGGTCATCTTCAATAGCGCGTCGCACCGTCTTGAGCGACGATACATGCTGCAATATGGTCCGGCATGGAGGCGAACAGACGCCTGATGTTGTCTTGCGGCAGACTAGCACACACGTGTTGGACGGTGGGCTCTAAATCCCAGATAGTGCGGCACGGCGGCAGCTGGCGTTTCAACTAGCCCCACACATGCTCGATAGGGGACATGTCCGGAGAGCGAGTATGCCATGGAAGTGTCTGGACATGACGTAGGCAGTCCAGGGCAGCCCGAGCATTGTGCGGGCAGGCTTTATCCTGCTGGTATAGCACACCTGGAATCTTGGCCAGGAATGGAAGCACATGGGGCGGTAGGATGCACATACCACTGGCCCATCAATGATTCACGTACCACTACTAGAGCTGATCGGCTATAGTAGACCATGGCTCCCTAGACCAAAACGCCTGTAATGGGGGAGATGTGGCGCTCGATAGCGAGGTTGGGATTGGGCCATTGACCCGAGCACCTCCACACCCGGACACGATGACCATCTGTCCCCAAAATGAAGCGGCACTCATCGCTAAACACCACACGTCACCAGTCTCTGGCATTCCACGTCGTTCTGGCCTGGCACCACTGCAAAAGGAGCCGGCGATGTTCCGGTGTTAATAGCAGCACAGGTAAAGGGCGCTGGGATCACAGATTCGCGTCCGCGAGGCGTCGGGAAATGGTTTGTGGGCACACTGGAGCCGCTACATCTGACTGTATATTGAACCGGGTCCCCGTGGGATACGTTCGTGTCTGGCACACGATCCGTCGAACCTCTCTACCAGTGGTTCTCCTGGTCCGTCCAGAGTAGCTCCGCCGTGTGGCATTGCCATCATGTGTCTACTGCGCTCAGCACAGTAGGACGGTATGGTCCGAACGATCCACGTGACGGGCTGTACGGCGCGCCGATCACCCTACGGTTTTCAGCCCGATGATCTGGCTTTTTTCAAAGTCCGTACACTGAGATAAACAGTTGTTTGAAATAAAAAAATAGTTTTGTTCAGCTGTTTTGTCGATTTATTTTGTTGCTTTAACGAAATTCCATCGGAATTATTTTGTTGGCAACACAAAATTATTTCATTGGCTATATTTTGATAATTCAACTATTTGGAGGTGGCATCAACGTTACGCCAAAGCGCACGTGATTACAAGCTACTCCATAGGGGCACTACCAGACTACCACTGGCCAGGAGAATCTCGTTTTACGCTTAAGATTTTGTTTTGAATTATGGCCGACTGCAAATTTTTATTTGCGATCGGTTCCTGATCGCGAATAAAAATTTGCACATGAGGTAATGATAAGAGTTGTAATTTATGTATACAGCTTGATTTCATGTATAGGCTATATACACAGTGTGTCAAAGAATTTTTAAGACTGGCGCTAGATTTCAGCCTACGGTGGCCCCACCAGTGTAATCGCGAATGCATTATAAGCCGTGGCCATCTGCTTCTTTCTGCCGAAAGTACTGCGCAGTTGTTAAAGTAACTTAAACGAAACACGGGCGTTCATTAGAGAAGTAAAATTTTTTTCATGTTGAATTATTAAGATGGAAAAAGGGCTGTTATTAAATTTAACGCAAAACTTGGTAAAAGTGCCTTAGAAACGTGCCAAATGATGAAACAAGTTTACGATGAGTTTTGTTTAAGTAGATCAATTGTTTCCCTGTGGCACAAACGTGTTTTGGACGGAAGAGATACGCTAGAAGATGATAAGCATACCGGAAGACCAAGTTCATCTAGGACACCTGAGATTATTGAAAAAGTGCGTGATTTCGTGGAAAACAATCGATGTGCGACACTAAAAATGATGGAATAGTTTTTAAACATCAACAAAGAAACGATTCGAACAATCCTGCATGAAGATTTGGGCAAAACATAAGTCTGTGCTAAATTTGTTCCACACACGTTAACCAAAGAACAAAAATCAAGGAGTGCACATTGCAGAGATATTTCAGCCGCTGAAAATGATCGATCCAAACTTCTTAAAATTGATTGTTACGGGTAATGAAACATGGTGTTTTCAATATGATCTTAAAACAAAGCGACAAAGTGCGAAATGGAAGTCAAAAACTCACCACAAGCCAAAAAAACAAGAAAAGTTCCATCGAAAATCAAAACAATGCTCATTACATTCTTCGATAGTAAGGGCATTATCCACAAAGAATTTGTTGCAAGTGGACAAACAATTACTGATAAGTTTTATTTAAATATTTTGAGGCGTTTGATGGGCAGAATTCGTCGCATTCGTCCAGAATATCGGGATGAAAACAGTTGGTGTTTGTTGCACGATAATGCACCCAGTCACACCTTACTTCTTGTTCGTAGATTTTAGGCGAAAAATAACGTCTGTGTGTTGAATCATCCACCGTATTTGCCTGATTTAGCACTCTGCGACTTTTCTTTATTCCCAAAACTTAAAATGACGTTAAAAGGGTGTTATTTTGATGATATTTCGACCATACAAACAGCTTCGGCTCACGCTTTGGAGGCAATTCCGCAAAGTGAACTGGAAGAGGCATTCGAATCATTATTAAATCGCTGTAACAAGTGTATTGAAGCCGGAGGGACTTATTTTGAATAACAAACCAAAACAAATTATAATTTCTTGTTTCTATTTCATTTTACAGACCCAGTCTTAAAAATTCTTCGCCACACTGTATATACAGGGCATTTCAAAATTCGTGCGGCAACCAAAGATTGAATGAGGATAGCACCCTGCCCTGGAACATATAGAACGTTAAGAAAAATATTACGATTTTTTTTATTAGTCTAGCCAAGAATGTGAACAATTTGTTTTATCAAAAAACCAAGGAAAACATTTAAAAAGAAATCGGATTTATAAACATGTTACACGCACCAAAATAGTGTCAATACATCGCTATGTCAACTATAAATCGTCCATAAACATTCCAGAGGGTAATAAAACAGACCTTCAAATGCTGAATTCGCAAATAAGAATTTACTCGTAAGATCAGGTATGCACAAGGGATCATCATCACTGAATATCTGGTAAAAGGCACCAAAGTCCATAGTGCAAATTATGGCAACCTCATAAGACAACTTAGAGCAGCCATCAAGGAAAAGAGGAATGTAAAACTTAGAAATATCTCCCTTCATCGAGATAATACACCGAATCACAGCATACAGATTGCGAAGACCGTCGTACAGGATGCAGGGTTTGAGTTGCTTCAACACACACACACACACACACACACAAACTTTGTTCTCCAGACCTTGTCCCAAGTGACTTTTATTTACAGCAGGAAACCATCTTTGAGAAGTGATATGCCTCTGAAGCGGAAGCGCGTGGTTGGAAGACCAAAATATAGATGTTTTTTCCCCACCAGTATCGAGGTACTACACACTGAGAAAAACACGTTTTTTTAATTCAGCAAAAACATTCATGAATCAACCAAACATTTTGTCGATATGCAGTCAACAAAAATGTTTGTTGAATTTACAAATGTATTTTGCTGAAAATTATTGTTGATTCAACAAAATGTATTGTTATCATGACAGAACGTTTAGTTCATCTAACAAAATGCCTAGGTCGATTTTTGGGGATCTGTTTGATCCAACAATATAAATTGTTTTCGTGAAAAAACGTTTAGTTGAATTAACAAAATATAGCCAACGAAATAATTTTGTGTTGCCAACAAAACAATTCCGATGGAGTTTGGGCTAAAGCAACAAAATAAATCGACAAAACAGCTCAACAAAACTATTTTGTTGTTTCAAACATTTTTTCTTTCAGTGATAGCATCGGTGGGAAAACTGCACTGAAGTGGGCGCGATCTATACGAAATATTAAAAAGAAATCCTTATCGTCCAACTTTCCTGTATGCGTTGGAAAACTAACTACTTGAACGACTCTTACATTATGCAGGAACAAAAATGCTCATGATGAACGCTCTTTCGATCATTAATGATCATCAGACTCTTTTACAGAAGTCAGTCATATCAGATATTTGTGTCAAAACAGAACTATGGTCCAATATCTAATTAGCTTCAGTCTTTTTGTTGTAGGCAGGTCATGTCAGGTTAGAAGAGTGGTCTAATCACAAATTCTTTTCTGCGTCTTTCACACAGGCTTGCCATGTTAGATTAGAACAGTTGTTCAATCACAAATTCTCTTCAGTCTCTTTCACGCACGTAGGCCATATCAGGTTAGAACCTTGGTCCAATCACGAATTCTTTTCAATCTCTTTCAGTCAGGGCATCCCAGGTCAGAACCATGGTTCAACCACACATTTTCTTCAGTTTCTTTCACGCAGGCATGCTACGTCAAGTTAGAACCATGATCCAATCACAAATTATCTTCAGTTTCTTTTAGGCAGGCGTGATACGTCAGGTTAGAGAACCATAGTCCAACCACAAATACTCTTCAGTTTCTTTCATGCAGGCATGCTACGTCAAGTTAGAACCATGGTCCTATCGAAAATTATCTTCAGTTTCTTTCACGAAGGTATGCTACGTCAAGTTAGAACTATGGTCAAATCAAACATTCTCTTCAGTTTCTGTTAGGCAGGCATGCTACGTCAGGTTAGAAAACCATGGTCCAATCTCAAATACTCTTCAGTTTCTTTCACGCAGGCATGCTACGTCAAGTTAGAACTATGATCCAATTAAAAATTATCTTTAGTTTCTGTTAGGCAGGCAGGTAGCCTCAGGTTAGAATCATGAACCAATCAAAAATTCTATTCAGTCCCTTTCATACAGACAAGTAACATTAGGTTAAAACCTGGATCTAGCCACACTTTTTTCTCTGTCTCTTTCCCAAAGGGAAGCCACGCCATTTCAGAAACATGGTTTTATTATAAATTCTCTTCAGTCTTCTAAACGTAGGCAGGACACGCCCCGTTAGAAGCATCTTCCATTCACACGTTTCCTTCAGTATCTTTCACACGAGCAGGTAGGTCATGAGAGGTGTTAGGGTTTAAGTTGAACCATGGTCGTTGTTCTATCGCTTTCAGCTGTGATGTAGGAATTGTGATTACTTTCTACCCGAAACGCTTTCACTTATTTAAATATCGTGTGGATCATTTTGCTAATACACTGATTCCCGCTACTTCAAAAATGTAATGCTTTTGACGAACACACACTATTCGATTATTTAAAACAGGAGCAAAAAAGCTAATTTTTAAGATTCCCACGTTTAAAAAATAAAACTAATCATTGCACGAAACGATTTACTTTCCCTAATGAACTCGCTATTATAAAAAACGAAAATTTATTTTTCCCAGGAATCGTGATATCAGTCATATTCGGTTTTAAAAAAAACCCTGAACGCCGAATAATGACACTTCTTTTGAAGATTGATTTATCGTTTACGATATTTCCAGATGTACGATATCTCACAGATCTTTTTTTTTTTTTCAAATTCGCAAGGAAAAAAAATTGATACAGTTTCTGTAAGAAGAGTAGAGTAAAACGAGAATGTTAGGAGAAACGAAATCTCCTTGCACGAAATTTATCCCATCCACGTCCATCGCTCCATACTTGTAAATATCACGATCTATTTAACGTGAACATTTTTTTTTATTCGCATGAGTTTGTGCGTTCTAAAAAAATGCGCTCCTAGATGTCCCTATGTGTGTACGTTTGCGCAACACATCAGCTGAGAAAGAAGCCTATTTTTCTGGTATCTCACATTCTGTGAGTTACCAACAAACGTAATTAATTTTAATGACCTGAAATTAAAAATAATCGAAATCTCGAATACGTGAAGTCAAAGCAAGGTTCGAATGTTAAATATTTTATCCTCAGATTCGGATTATAAAACAGTGCGCAAAAATACTACTAGAATGTAAATAGTGTCCTATTACTGAAATTCTTGTATATCCTATTAATGCAATTTTGTGTACATACACAGCAAATTTTAAGTAATAACGAAATAGATTGTCCAAAAACCAAGGGACATTTTTTTTCTACCTCATATACACAGCCGAGTCACATTATTGTGACCACCTCCTACTTTTGACGTCAACAGCGCGTAGCCAATGAAAGAAGGCACGTGTCGGGAGCTGGCTTGGAGAGTATATAAGGTGTGCTGTAGGTAATCTGAAAACATATCATTCGTTGCTGTCATGGATAAAAGTAGCGATTAATCAGATTTGCAAAAAGGATTAATTATCGGCTTTCTAGCCAAAAGTTGAAATATTTCTGAAACAGCGCAGTTTGTGAACTGTTCGCGTGCTGATGTGGTTTAAGTGTATCGTGATTGGTAGAAATGGCACCACCGCAAATAAGCGATGTGGAAACTGCGGAGCATCACGTCCGATTAATGTGAGAGGCGAACGTCGGCTTCGAGGGTGCGCGAGTGGTCGATCTTTTTTTTTTTTTTGTTTTTTTTTGTTTTTTGTTTGGAGGTTTAACGACCACCGTGAGCAACTCAATGGGCTATAAGCAGTCGCCCGTCCCTAATTTAGGGTCACTGGTTCCAGGGAAGGGAGAGAGCCAGTGCCGTAAGACAAACACAACATCCATGCCTGACCGGGATTCGAACCCGGACCCCTTACGGACGAATGATCAGAGGCCAACGCCTTAGACCACTGCGCCACCGGGGCGGCGAGTGGTCGATCTACACGCTGCAGTGGAGCAACTCACTGGCCGAATGAACCAAGGGGCTACCGGAAGAATGTCTAAAACGACAGTTCAGCGAAACCCTGCTGCGTTAGGGGGTGCAGTTGGATTGTCACTGCCCCTCTGCTAACGAAGGTGCATCGGAAAAAAAGGCTTACATTTGTACGTATCGGAATTGGACCTCCGCTGATTGCAAAAGGATTGCCTTCTCCAATGAGCCACATTTTCTGCTTCATCGAACGGAATGTTGGCGTATAAGGCGAGAAACATCGGAGAACAAACACTCTTCAACCATTGCTGGCAGAACACAAGCTGGTGGGGGCAGCGTTATGGTCTGGGGAATGTTTCCGTGGCATTCTCTGCGTCCACTCATACCTGTGAAAGGCACTATGGACCGCATTCGTTATGAATCCATCCTTGCAGACCACGTACACCCATACATGCTGATTGTCTTCCCTGGGGCGGATGAGATTTTCTAGCACGACAATGCGACGTGTCACACAGCTAGAAATGTGTTGGAAGAGCACGATGAAGACTTCAAAGTACTTCCCTGGCTCCCTAATTCCCCAGACTTAAACTCAATTGAGCATCTGTGGGACCACCTCGATCGTGCTGTTTGCTCAATGGATCCTCCACCACGCACCCTCCAGCAGCTGTCAGGTGCACTGCAGTCAGCATGGCTCCACATATCTGTGAACACCATCCAGCACCTCAGTGAGTCACTCCCAGCCCGTTTGGCTGCTGCCCGCGCTGCACATGGCGGTATATTAGCTGGTGGTCACAATAATGTGACTCGACCGTGTAATTGAAACTGGTCACGTGGTTTTGCAATAAGGACAGACTATAAGCCGGGAACGTTTGTGCAGCCTAACATAACTTCGTTGA
This sequence comes from Macrothele yani, assembly GCA_039090855.1. Classification (NCBI taxonomy): domain Eukaryota; kingdom Metazoa; phylum Arthropoda; class Arachnida; order Araneae; family Macrothelidae; genus Macrothele; species Macrothele yani. The sequence goes on from CM077025.1 coordinate 136,442,730, forward strand.
GCGTTACGACAATACAAAATCGCTCGGTCAGTATTTAACGCACCCAAAAGAAAACGAGCGCGCTGTTCTATTCGGTTTTTAAACTTTACAAGAAATACGACGCCGAATTTTTGGGTTAAATAAGCACGTCTTCTGAATCTGTTTTGAGGCAAATTAAATTTATCAAAGCTATTCAATTTCAATTGAATCGGTTTGTAAAACAATAGTGTCTGACGGAAGAAATCAATCTTTCAATCGGGTTTTTAATCCCTCAGATATTGTTGTAAACGGAATCGTGAGCTTACTCACACAGCTTGCAGACTTGTGCGTTAGGAAAAACATGAATTTTTATGAGAAATATTTCGCACCGGGAAGGCTCTCCAACACAAAAAGAATTTTTCAAATCGGACTCTTAGAAACAGAAAATTAACACGTAAATTAACATGTTCTCTTAGAACATGTTAATTTACGTCCCCTGGTAGGAAAACTATGCATTATTTTAGGAAGAAAGTATTCTCAAAAAGTTTTTCCACATGAGCAGTGTCGGTCCAAGAAAAAAAAAATTTAGTTGAGTTTTTAGGAGCCCAGATTTTGCTATAAATACACTGCTGGCCACCCAAAATCCAACACCAAGAAGGAAGCATCCGATTGGACTGAAATTCGCAGCATGCGTCGCCCGCGAGAGAACATGCAAACGATTAGCATTGCAGGGCATATGCCGATCATGTGCGCCCGGCACGCCACCAAGAAGCACTATAAGAAGGGTGCACAGAAGGCGGGGTGTAAGTAGTGGAAATGTGTTGTGCTGCCGGACCTGGGCGTGGGAAGCTTCCTGATGCCTCGTCGAACAATACGGCAGTCATTTCAGCACGTTTCGGAGTTCGACAGAGAACGAATAGTGGCTTATCGCGACAGCGGTTTATCGTATCGAGACATCAGCGGCCGTGTGGGACGACATCCAGCCACAGTGAGGCGAGTATGGATTCGGTGGGTGCAGGAGGGACGGACGGACGGACCGACGTGAGCGATTGCAGCAGCCGCGGCACAACACCGAACGAGAAGAACGGCGTGTCGTGTGGCGGACATTGACGCCTCGCACCGCCACATCACGTACGTTATCGCAGGAATTAGGGTGTGCTGCGCAACAACCGTGTCAGCACGTACCGTTCGACGTCATCTGCAGGAGCTGGGACTTGTCGCACGGCGCCCATTGCTCCGATTACCATTGACGTTACACCACCGGCGAGTGCGGCGGCAGTGGGCCGTTGAACGCCGCACCGGGACTACGGAATCGCACGACATTGTCTTCTCCGACGAAACCCGCTTTTGCCTGCAACACCACGATGGTCGGATCCGCGTGTGGCGGCACCCCGGCGAGAGACTGTATGACGCCTGCATTATGCATCGCCATACCGGTCCGTCGCCTGGCGTTATGGTTTGGGGCGCAATTGGACATGACACCCGAACCCCTCTGGTACGCATCGCCGGTACACTCAACAGTCATCGCTACATTTCCGACGTTTTGGAGCCTGTAGACCTCCCTTACCTGCAGGACCTGCCCGAGGCCACGTTTCAACAGGACAATGAGCGCCCGCACGTGGCACGGATCGTGCAACAATTCTTCACGGCCCACCAGGTGTCACTGCTACCGTGGCCCGCCTGATCTCCCGATATGTCGCCCATTGGACACGTCTGATCGCTGATCGTCAACGGAGTGGCCCGGCAAGCACCACCCGCGGGTACGCCTGATGAACTGTGGCAAAGTGTGGAAGCAGCCTGGACCGACATACCCCAAGCCCACATGCAAAGCCTCTTTCGTTCGATGCCGCGGCGTGTAGCGCCCGTTATTGCCAGCCATGGAGTCCACACGAACTATTGATGTCTGCGTGTTCCGCAAGTCGCACGGGCCCGTAAGCTCAATCGTTTCATCTTTGTATCTGCTGTTATGTATCCAATAAATCTGGCTTTGCTATCTCGTGTCCTTCTTGGTGTTGCATCTCGGGTGGCCAGCGGTGTACATCAGAAGCAGAAATTAACCCTTATGCCCCCTGGTGGCCAAACCATTCTTTGCCAAACATTAGAAATTATGTGAAAAATATTTTCCACCAAGTCTTGTATGCGATATAGGAAGAAATTTTAAAATCGGAGGTTTAGAAGCAGATATAACTCAGAAAACGCAATTTACCATTGGGCCCCTAGCGGAAAGTCTATGATTTACTTGAAAAATTTTGAATTTATAGGAAAAACATTTTGCATCGGTAAAACTATCCAACAAAGAAGGAGTTTTTCAAATCAGACTCCTAGAAGTAGAGATATTGACAAAAATAAGATATACATCTACATCCCCTGGCGTAGAAACTATGCATTATTTGAAGAAGAAAATGTTCTTAACAGGTTTGTCGACATGAGTTGTATCGTTCAACGACTTTTTTTCAATCGAGATTTTAGAAGCTCATATTTTGCTGCAAATACATCAAAATCGGAAATTAAGATTTACGCCCCCTGGTGGCCAAACCATTTTTTACAAAAATTCTAAATTATGTCAAACGATTTCCCAGCAGGAGCTGCATCCGGTGCAGAAAGAATGTTACAAATCGGAGATTTAGAAGCAAAGATATAGGGGGGGAAACGCAGTTTACCTCTACGCCCCTAGCGGAAAGTCTATGAATTACTTGAACATTTTGAAATTATATGAAAAGATGTCACACTGAAAACACTACTTCTAAGAGTCCATTTTGAAAATTCCTTCTTTGTTAGATAGAGATATTGACAAAAATAAGATATACATCTACGCCCCCTGGCGGAGAAACTGTGGAATATTTTAATAAGAAAATATTCCGAAAAAGTTTATCGATGTGAGTGGCATCAGCCCACGGAAGAATTTTTTCAATCGATATTTTAGAGGCTCAGATACAAAAAATATCGGTTGAAAAAATTCTGTCAATCGATATTTTTGTATCTGAGCAAATACATCACAAGCAAAAATTAACACTTACGCCCCCTGGTGGCCAAAGTATTTTTTACCAAAAATTTGAAATTATATGCAAAAGATTTTCCACCAGGATGTGTATCCGCTGAAGGAAAAAAATTTCAAATCGGCGTGCGTTTTAGAAGAAGAGGTATCAGGAAAAGTGTAATTTAATTTTACGCCCACTAGCGGAAAATCTATGCGTAATTTGAAAAAGTAACTATATCTGAAAAACACATCGACATCATCTGCATTTACGCCCTCTAGCGGCGAAATTGTTCATCGTAAAAAAACACTAAATAGAGAAACATCATTCGCATATTTCGAGCTTTCCGATGCAAAAAGAATTATTCAAATCGCACCAATAGTTGCAGAGATATCGTTGGTACAGGCGGACAAACCGATAACATAAGCACGATCTTTTTTTACAAAAGACGTGCTAAAAAAGATAAACCCACACTGAATCTTACAAAAGGATTTGTTGTGCGTACATCTTCCAGTTCTGTCGAGAACACCCGTGTCTGTTTGCTTTTCGGATGATGATAGATCAGGTAGAGAAAGTGTCGTTCATGAATTTTGGGGAAAAAAGTCTCCCCACTTCGCTTTCATCTGACGTCCTTCCCGCTATTGAAAAGTTGGTTGCCTCAGACAGAAAATCGAAAAATCGTTAAATAGAGGCCCAGTTCGACAATCCCTTGAAAAGTGCCCATCGGACTGTTCACGAACAATGAAATATCTGAAAAGTTTGTTCTCTGTGCGTGTCAAAGCATTTGAAAGATGAGCAATGAGAGATGTTTCTGGGGATTTCCCTTGAAAATTTGCGTCGCCTTTGAAACTGAAGAACATTTCTTGCATCCTAATGCGACAGATGACGAAACGCATTAACGCAATTTCATCCCTGTTTCAAAGAAAGATTCCTTTGTGTAAAAATATGAGGGAAAAGGTATATATGGATATATTGTGTAGAAATAACGACTACAAAAAAAATTTAAGCCATTTTCACCAAGGAAATCATGACTACGATGTTCTGGGATCGCCAAAACTTCTTGTTGGCTGGGTTTTTACAAGGAGGTCAGAAGAAGAGGAATTGAAATGACCCGGTTTGAGTGAAGCTAAAACAAATCAGCTTTGACTCCTAGAAGTAGAGATATTGACAAAAATAAGATATACATCTCCAAAAATAAGATATACATCCCCAATTCCTGTGCTTCTGGCGTGACGCCAATTTTTGGATTTGTGTTTTTGGATTGGAGGTTTTTTTTTTTTTTTTTTTTTTTGAGGTTTAACGACCACCGTGAGCAACGCAATGGGCTATAAGCAGTCGCCCGTCCCTAATTTAGGGTCACTGGTTCCAGGGAAGGGAGAGAGCCAGTGCCGTAAGACAAACACAACATTCATGCCTCACCGGGATTCAGACCCGGACCCCTTACGGACGAATGATCAGAGGCCAACGCGTTAAACCACTGCGCCACCGGGGCGGCCAGGATTGGAGGTTTAACGACCACCGTGAGCAACTCAATGGGCTATAAGCAGTCGCCCTTCCCTAATTTAGGATCACTGGTTCCAGGGAAGGGAGAGAGCCAGTGCCGTAAGACAAACACAACATCCATGCCTCACCGGGATTCGAACCCGGACCCCTTTCGGGGAATGATCAGAGGTCATCGCTTTGACCACTGCGCCACCGGGGCGGCCCCACTTTTTATCAGCTGGCTACGACGATGTGCCCAACCCGAGAATCTCCTGTATATCCCTATGGGGAAATCGCAACTTCAACTTAAAACACGTAAAAAATCAAGGAGGTTAGAAGAAAGAGGAGATGGCAACAGCCCCAATTCCTCTGCATCTGGCGTGACGCCACTTTTTATCAGCTGGCTACGCCGATGTGCCCAACCCGAGAATCTCCTGTATATCCGAACGGGGAAATCGCTATTTTGAACGGGTTTTTCGGACCCTTACTCTACTCATACAGTCATTAAAAAAACTGAGGCTGAAATATTCATTCTCATAGTTAAAAAACTCCAGAAAAAATAGAAAAATATGTGTTGGTATTTCTTTAAAACAAATTCTCCAATTTAACCTACCACATGTTCCATTGGAATAAGTGGAAAGTAAGATGTCGAACGCAATAGCAGCACTACTGCGGTTGAGTTTTGTAGCCACTTCCAATATCTCTAATTTAACCTTCCTTTTGGGTTTGCTTTCTTATATAAATTTCGTTAGTTTCCGATTAAACATTTTCTCACTGAAGAGCATACTACTTCTCCGAGCAGCTTGTACGTTTCGGCAACACTAACAGTGCGTCAGAAGAAAAGTAGTCTGCATCGAATGTAATGTAAGTCGAGTGGGGCAGTTATGTAAATGAGAGATAAGTTTGTTGTAGATAAATATCCTGCTGTAGCTTATGTTTATATATGCAATTGATATTAAGATACATTTGATGAATTTATATCTTAATATTAAGTGTATTGAAGAATGAAACTGCACTTCGTTGAGAACGAACATCCAGCTGACATCACGTAAGTTTGCAGATTCTTTTCACCCTGGCCGTTTATTCACTTAGCGATTTCTAGTTAGTTAGCGAGTGGAGTTTACGCTCAACAAGTTTAGTTAAAACAACTTCAACTTAAAACACGTAAAAAATAGCTTATCACTCATCCTTCTTGCAGTCTGAAACTTGCACCATTTGATTTCGTTCTGTTTAGAAATGTGAAGGGTCATCTAGGTGGCTCACACTGTAGAGGAAGAAGCCGTAGAGGCGTTATAATTTTTCCTCAAACAAAATGTGCGAAATTTTATATAGACGGAATTTCATACTTCATACATTGATGGTACAAATACAGTTTAACTCCGTTTTTACCTTTTTCTAAGGATCAAGTAAAATTAACGTAAAATTGAAAGAACAGATAAGCGAAACAGTGTACGTTACGTTTCCGTCGCTAGATAGTAGCATATTATTCAGTCACAACAGGTGGCATAGTTAGTGTTATTATATTGGGTTAAAAATAAAGTAATATCTGCAAATTAAAGACAACAGAAAAGTGCTAATTGCTGTATATACTAGTACAAACCAGTCCAAAATGTAGAGCCATCGTTTGCCACGACCTGCTCCCATTGGCTGGGCATTTGTTGGATACCGTCGCTGTAGACATGCGGTGGCTTGGAAGCAAAATGAACAAGTAAGTGCGCCTTCGACATCGTCCTTGTTGGTGGACCGCTGTCAGTCCAAGAAATGCTGCAACGACGGAAAGGGTAGTAGTCAATGTCCGGGGAATACGCTGGGTGCAGCAGCGGCTCCCAGCCTCGGTCCCTGATCTTGGGACAGGTCACCCTTGCTGTGTGAGTTGTCGCTCCATCCTGTAGTAAGAGGACGCCCTTGCGGTCCAGAAATTCTGGCCGTTTTTTCGTTGTTGTTGTTTTATTTTATTGGAGGTTTAACGACCACCGTGAGCAACTCAATGGGCTATAAGCAGTCGCCCGTTCCTAATTTTGAGCCACTGGTTCCAGGGAAGGGAGGGGACCAGCGCCGTAAGACAAACAACATCCATGCCTCACCGAGATTCGAAACCCGACCATCTCGGACGAATGATCAGAAGCCATTGCTTAGACCGCTCCGCCACCTTCGAAAGATCAGAAGCCATCTTCGGCTCTGGTTGTTTGGACATGAGCGGTGGTTGCAAATCGTCGAGCTGACGGCAGTACACATCAGCGGTGATATTTGTGTTGTGTGACGGCAGCTCAGAAAAGCAGGACACTCCGCATATCGCACCAAATAGACAGCAGGACCTTACGTGGGTGTAAGCCGGCTTTAGAGGTCGGCATGAGCTTCTCTTTCACACAAGACCCATTTCTTGTAGCCTGTCACAATGCAGTTCAAGAACGGTTCAACATAAAAACGCGCAAGCAGGGAAACGCATGCATTCATGCGATATGCTCAATTGTGTGTTGATTGGGTACCAAAGGTTAAAACTCCCCTCTTGTTCACTTTCCTAAGTTGATGCAGGTGCGGGATGATGCTCGTGTGGGTAATCTCCAGCTTTTTGGCCAAATCCTGCATAGCCACACGTAAGTTGGTCTCTACAAAAGGTCTATATAAGCATGTCCATATCCACTATTGCGGGTCTTCCGGCTTTGGGACGGTCTGACAGGTCAAACTTTCCCTCTAGAAGCCGTTCAAAACAACGACAGCACTGACGATGTGATATGGCTTTGCGTTGCACAATGTTCCTTACAGAATTTGCGGGAGTGCTACCGCGACGAAACTCATGCAGCATGCAATGGCGTATGTTCTCCTTGTTCACTTCCACGTTGGCTGGCGCTCACACTCTTCGCCTTCTGACGGCTAGCCGCCACTGACTTAACTCTTTAACGACCATGACCCAAAAATCTTGTGTCACTCTAAATGCCATAACGCCCGAAACTGTCTATTGGTTCACTTCTTTATTTAGTAACAACAATAGTGACTGAGGGTGACACCTGCTGATCCCTCATAGCTCGTGCAAATTTGAAGAACAGATACGGGTAGTAAATCAGACTCATTCTGGACTGGCGTTTAGGGCGGCTATGGTCGTTTGTATGTACGGACGTTTTGGGCGTTAAAGGATTAAGCCACCTACCTGCTGACATCATGCCGAGTGCCTGAGCAATCTCAGTGGCCAATATGCGCCGTGGTCGGGGCTTGGACATTACTTTCTTTCCAACACAATACTAGGTAGTACTTTTTCTATGTTCTGGTGTAAGAGTATTTTCAGTTATCTTTTTATTTTCATAGCTTTTTTGTTTTGTTTTTAAATTTATGGGTTTCAATCAGATTTGCAGCATTTTTAAGTAATGTGCTTAGTGCATATACTTCATGTGTATAGTATACAAAGTATTACTATTAATTCCTTCACGACTGATATTTTTCACACAAGGAGATGCGATGTAGTGTATTATAAAAGCAAAACGTACACATTGACATGGTTTTAAAAATCATTAATTTATGCTTCTAGTTTAATTTTAAGTTAACATATTTACGTTTTCAGAGTTATTTAGAGCCTGCGTTGTCTTCTCATAAGTACTAAGGCCCTAAAAGAAGTCTCCATCGACGTCGAACGACTTCAGTGCTTCGTTAAATTTGGGTGTTGAAGCATTTACCTAGGAATCATCATCACTTTTATGACTGGAGACGTTCGCACGGCAATTTTTGCCCCCAGACATTTCATTTAGACGCATAGGTGATGACGTTACCAAATCTACGGAGCAACTAATGTAAAGTTGGAAGCTAAGCTCATGTTTCTTTTCATTTTACAGCATCGCACTCAAATTACGAAACTGTATATTCTTGGGGTGTAGACTCGTCTGGAAAGCGAATACAAAGGAAGTTCTCAGAGAAAAAATACGATATCATAACGTCAAGCAAAAGCAGGTGCCCACAGCGAGTACCAACTGAGCTGATTAATTGTATATCTGAAGGAGCGTGAGGACTGAGGAGTCCACAGAGTGAGTTATTAAACAGGTGGATGAGAAAGAATAAGGAGACAAAGTCTGGAGAGGGAACATTCTAAAACTGAATTCATGGCGAAAGGGGAGGGGCTGGAAAAAACCTTAGTGAACTGGATTTTCATGGTTTGAATTTCTAATTCACGACACCACTATTATTAACGTATAAATGGGAAAAAAGCTAATTCGATTAACGTATAATTGATAAAATTTAACGTTAAGAGCAATTCAGAATATTTGGACCGGCGGCATTTTACATATAAATGAGAAAAATGTATAAGAGCGAAACGTATAAACGGTATTGTACCGTGCTTACATTTGCACTGTGATTACGCGGAGAGTAGTTTAAAGTATTGTTGAGTTTCATGTCAAAACAACAGTTATACACTTTTTGCTCAACGAGTCGACCTTTTATTTGGTACAACCCGCATACATTAAAATAACGGTTTTATCCCTTCTTTGTACCCACACTAGGCTTACATCGATCATTGTTTGTTGTTCGCAGCTCGCATCACCACAAAGCTTCCTGAAATTTCTTTCCCGCGGGCTCTGGCTCAACTGGGACGCCTTGCCAGAAGCCTGCTCCTCTGGCCACTCGGCAGCCAGGCAGACACAAAAAGAACAATTCCAAAACATATTTTGAATAGTACCAGCTGTTTAGACCGTCCTATGATGCAAAGTTTTCTCGTAAAATTTATTTTTTAAATTCGTTTTCGGACTTTATCGAATATTACGAGATTTAAACCTGCCCGTCTTGCATTTTGTTGATCTGACATGAGTCTGCTCTGTTGTAGGAGATCATATGACACTCAAGTTGCTTGTACATATCTGCCGTCAATAAAATGAACATCCCTACGCTCGATTCAGTTAAAAATTATTTGATACCATAGACTAAGGAAGTTAAAAAAAAAAAAATTCAGTAAATAATCTATTTTACTTAGAAACTTTCTATGTAATTTGGGAATGGGAAGCATTAAAATGCAAAATATATTTGTCTTTTTCATTCTGTAGGTCGCAAACCTGCCTTTTAACGTTTGCTGTCTTGCATTATATTAGGTGTGTGCAACTTAATTCTCGGCCCGTAACCGCAAACGATCATAGAACGTCGGCAAATGCAAATAGCTGTGTGCGATAATGGCTGATTGCAGCGCCATCCAACAGCTTTCCAGGCAACCGTAACCGCTCACAGCTGTAGTGAGAGAAGAGACGAAAGTTGACGGTGAAAGCAATGTCGTTCGAGAAGCAACATTTGAGGCACTGCCTCCTGTTCGCGTTTCAGCTGAAACAAACTGCCGCGGAAGCCCAGCAAATAATTTTGTGCTGCTTTGGGTGAAGCTGTTGTGTCCTACAGTATGTGTAAGAAGTGGTTCCAGCGGTTTAAGCAGGGACATTTCGATCTCCGTGATGCAGACCTCCGGGACAGCCCCAGAAAGTTGACGATAAAGAACTGGGACGACTGTTGGCCGCGGATCCGTGTCGCACACAGTCAGAGCTCGACCAGGAACTCGGAGTAACACGGCAAGCCATCACATAGCGCCTGCACAAGCTTGGACGGATTCACAAGGAGGGCACGTTGAGTGCCCTACCAACTCACAGCTGCGAACAAGTTTAGGCGCTACGATGTTGCTGTGTCCTTGCTCTTCAGATTCAAGAAGAAGGATTTCCTCCACAAGATTTTGACCTGTGAGGAGAAGTGGATCCTCTACGATAATCCTAAGCGGCGCAAATCGTGGGTTTATCCAGGTCAGCCTACCATCAGTACCACCAAACCGAATATCCGTGCCAGGAAGTTGTTGCTGTGCATATGGTGGGATAAGCGCGGTGTCGTACATTATGAGTTGCTCAAACCTGGTGAAATGGTCAATGCTGAGCGTTATTGTCAGCAACTCATTCGTGTGAGTGACGCACTGGAAGCGAAAATGCCATACACCGGCAAGGGCAGAAGGTCGGTCCTGTTGCTTCAGAATAACGCGTGTCCTCACACCGCGAAAACGACTTTAAACACGATCACCGACCTGGGATGGGAGATTTTGTCCCACCTGACGTATTCTCCAGACTTCGCCCCGTCGGATTATCACCTCTATCGCTCCCTGCAACGTCACTGAGTGATACGCACTTCACTTCTGTCGAGGAGGTCCACACAAAAATTGACGACTTCATCAACCCGAAACAGCCCTCTTTTTCCGCAGTGGCATTCGGGAGCTCCCTGGCCGATGGCTCAAATGTATCCAACACGACGGGGATTATTTCCCTGATTAGGTACGCATTCGATTTGCTATAATTTGCTGTCAACGTGTCGTGCCTGTGGCCGAGAATTAAGTTGCACACCTAATATATGTATTTATTACGGCTGAGGGTGAACAAACAGTTATTAGTAGATTTACAAATCTGGAAAGAGAATGAACTTGAAAAGCGAAAGAAATTAAAAAAAAAAAAAAGAAAGTATTGACAATACATTATGCTTCAGCTAAAACTTAAAAAATCCACATCTAAGCTTCGGAGCTTGATAAAGACCTAAATATTTTTTGGTAGTGATGTAGCTGACGGAGAAGAAGAAAAAACACATAAAAAGGTCTTTTTTTTTTTTTTTAGTTTTTTTTATTGGAGGTTTAACGACCACCGTGAGCAACTCAATGGGCTATAAGCAGTCGCCCGTCCCTAATTTAGGGTCACTGGTTCCAGGGAAGGGAGAGAGCCAGTGCCGTAAGACAAACACAACATCCATGCCTCACCGGGATTCGAACCCGGGCCCCTTACGGACGAATGATCAGAATCCTTCGCCACCGGGGCGGCCAAAAAGGTCTTTAAACGCACGATAAGGAGGGCTATCCCGAAGGCGAGAACGATTGGTGACAGTGAATGTTAAATTACGTGATTAGGAAAGTTGGTAATGCCAGATCGTTTTTTTTTCTTTTTTGTATTTTTTTATTGGAGGTTTAACGACCACGGTGAGCAGCTCAATGGGCTATAAGCAGTCGCTGCCAGGACGTTGAAAAGCCATGACAGGATAGACGTTAGCGTTAAATTTGGGGAAAATGTGGAACAATATCCCTTCACAACACACAAGCAGCATCCTCGTAGAAATTCAGGTTCCTGTGGTAATATTATTAGATACGTTTACATTCTTCCAAATTCACTCAAGCCAAGTTTTATATACCAATTAATTTCTTCTTTGATGTGACACTGGCTGGATATCTGTTATCCATAGCATCAGTCACTTCATTGTTAAAAATTGGTACTTAGAAGCAAGCAAAATGTACTCGTTTTTGAGTATATTCTCGGCCTATAATAACTCCGAGTACTTGTGTTTCATTTTTAAGTACACACAGGGTATCAATTGTGAGTATATCTGGTATTTCTAATTTGAAATATATGTACCCATTTTTGAGTATATTTCAAATATATGCACTAAAAAAAATCCATATATTTCAAAAATACGTGCTCTAACTTCATTCAGTTTCTGTGCCCTGCCCGAAAGGGCACAGAAACTGAAGGAAGTTAAAGCGAATCTAGCAGGATAGCTTGTAAGTGAGAGCGCACTAGATGGCGCCACCGTACAAGCGTATGAATTTGCACATAGAAGGCAGAGAGAAATTAGTGGAAGCGTAGGAACTTTAACCGAGGAATACCAACCCGGGGGCCGTCATTTAACGAGATCGTGCGATGCACGGCGGATATTCAGCGATTGTTAGAAATTCACACTACCAGGCTAGGTTTGAACCTGGGGGTTCCTCCATCAGTAGTCTGAACCTTTAATCTCTAAGCCTTCTGCGGCTCGATTTCAAATTTTGAATTCGTGTACTCCATACATACTCATTCATTCATAGAATCAAATGGAAGTATATTACTCGATGGCACACCTGGGATTATAGATATACTCGTTGTCACATGCTGGGCAAATGGGCAGCACAATTTTATGACAAATACAGGGTGATTCATATAGAAGTATACAGTTTCAACGTTATATAAAACAAGAACAATGTTAGATATTTTATGTTACCTGTAACAGAATTGTAGGGGAATGTTTCAAGTTTTTTTTAGAGACAGTCACAGATGTTCTATGTGTGCACCCTTAGTCACACGACACACATCGAGCCGGTAATCGATTTCCGCCCAAACGCGAGGTAAGATATCTGAATCAAGTACAGTGATAGTCGCTGTGATACGCTGTTTTAGCTCCGCTAGATCAACAGGAAGGGGATGGGCGAATACCTTGTCCTTTACGTACCCCCACAGGAAAAAGTCACAAGGTGTTAAATCAGTACTTCTGGGTGGCCATTGGGTCAGTGGCATGTTGTAGTCCGCGGCTCGTCCAATCCATCGATGAGGAAGATGTTCATCGAGATAATCTCGCACGTCGCCTAACCAGTGCGGTGGTGCTCCATCCAATTAGAGAATAAAGTTGTCACCGTCGTCCTGCAACTGTGGCATCAACCAAAGACTTAACATTTTCAGAAAAGAACCCCCGTGACAGTTTTCTCGTGACAAAAGAAGGGGCCGTACACTTTCATTTGGACACAGCAACGAACACATTTACCTTAGGAGAACCTCGCACGTATTGCACTGTAAATCTGGGATTCTCCGTTTCCCAAAAGCGAGCATTGTGCTTGTTTACCTGACCACTCACACGAAATGTAGCTTCATCGGTGAAAACTAAGTGATCGGCAAAATCGTCATTTAAAAGACGGTGCTGCATTTCGGCACAAAATTCAAAGGGCTTTGTCTTGTCAAGGTCAGCGAGATTTTGCAACATCTGCGCTTTGTATGGAATCATTTCCAGCTTCTTCTTTCTCAAAATTCTCCAGGCAGTGGGCTGTGAAATCTGCACTTCACGACTCACCCTCCGCGTTGATTTTACCGGGCTTCGTTGAATAGCGGTGGAAACACTATCGACGACTTCTTCCGATACACGCGGTCGTCCAGGACTTTTAAGTTTGCACAAACAGACCGTAGTTTCAAATTTTTTATGCCAATCGTAGATAGATTTTATAGTTGGAGGTTCTTTTCCGAATCGTGATCGAAAATGCCGTTGCACAACAGTTACATATTCCGTTTTGCTCAATTCAAGAACACAAAGCTCCTTCTCCACTGCAGACGCTGCCATTTCTACGTGACATGCACGCTATCGCCTACGTCACTTCCCTCAGTAGCGGGGCACCAACTTTATACGTACATCTACCTAACGGTTCGCAGTTGTGGTCCGTGTCAACTGTTACTGTTTTACAGCATCTGGAAACTGTATACTTCTTTATGAATCACGCTGTATAGTTACGAAACGACAATATATTATTTATGAGATTGAAACAAATAGAGTTAATGTAAAGACGTACTCAAATATACTTTATACATAATTAAATTTCTTGTGATCAGCGACTTTGTTGTACTAATTATTTGTGTGTGCCACTTTACACATTTTTTAAACAATTTCTCCTGAAATCTATAATATCTAAAATGAAGTAATCGAGATTATATTCATATTTATTGGCACAGTTATTTGTAAGTACGTGTCATGTACTCGTTTACAATACGACTGTATTTAAAAAAAAAACAGTAGGTTCAGGTTCTCTTTTTTAAGTTGATTTTTTTAACAATGTTCTAAAATGTGTCTCATCAATTTTGAAATCTTTAATTCTTGTAAAAGCGTCATACACCAATCTTTTTTTTATGCAAGTTAATCTTTAAACCTACTTCTTTACTCTTGTCAGCAAGAACAGCGGGGCATTATCCAGGAACTAGCTGGCCAGAAAAAAGAAGCAGGATTAAAGGTGAACTTGCAGAAATCAAAACTGAAGTACAGTGCAACCTTTCTAGCAAGGTCATCCACAGTTCTATGAAACAAGTTTGTAAAATCATGCAATGCATTGATTATGATACACTTTCCAACATACCAGAAATCATTACTCAAGTTATTACTCAAGTTAGGAGGATAATGGCTGTAGAATAAATATCGCTCCTATACATGACCTTTGACCCCATTTCGATGATATTCAACAGAACCAGTAAAGTATATTTCCGGAACAACATGATAAAGTTTTATCTCAATCGAAACATTTTTACGTAAGTTATAACGCATAAAGGCGATGAAATGGATCCCGATCCTATGTCCTGACCTTTGACCCCATTTCGTCCACTTTCAATAGGCTGTGTCCCCAGGTGGTCCCCTACCACATACTAAAATTGCATCGAAATCGAACCTTTCTCACGTTAGTTATGACGCATAAGAGCAGTGGATGTCCTGACCTTTGACCACATGTCCTGACCTTTGACCACATTTCGTTCACTTTCAATAGGGTTCCTTCCTAGGTGTTTACCTACCACATACTAAACCTTCATCGAAATAGAACGATTTTTACGAGAGTTATCGAGCAGACGGACATACGCACTCAACGCGTGACGTAATGAGGCAGATGGGAATCGCGACCATCTGCTCGCAAAAGTGTGACGTCATAAAACTTTAATAGGATCCACACAAACCGCGTGACGTAATGAGACAGATGGAGTGACAGTGCGCCAACATCTCAATCGCAAAAGTGTGACGTCATAAGATTTCTAAGCATGGGTTACATAAATGGGACGACGCCATGGCACTAAAAACGTGGTAATTCGGGGTGGTTATTTAACCCACTAAACACATTTTCCTAAAGTCGAAATTAAGCTAAATCGATTTCTAGTACCAGAAAATGGTAGGTTAATTACTTTCATCGAAATCCTTAGAGATTGATGACAGTCGTTTACCTAGAATTGCTCCTTTAATAGTATGAGATAAGGGCGATGGAATGGACCCCATTTCATCCATTTTCAATAGGGTTCATTTCCAGGTGGTCCCCTGCCACGTACTAAAATTTCATCGAAATCGAACCGTATTTACGCTAGTTATGCCGCATAAGGGCAATGGAATGGATCCCGCTCGTATGTCCTGAACTTTGACCCCACTTCACCCATATTCAATAGGGTTCGTCTCCAGGTGGTCCCCTACCACATACTAAAATTTCCTCGAAATCGAACCATTTTTACGCGAGTTATCATGCGGACAGACAGACAGAGCTGGAGTATATCCGCTTCTTCAACCTAAGGTTGGAAAGCGTAAAAAATGACCTTCTTGACAGGTGAACGCCTAATTGAATGGCTCAATTTGCCGAAATATATATCCTTCCCACTTGAAAATAAGATAAAAAAGATGTACCTTTTTTTAATGCAGCCTGTTGTGAAGTGCGTATTCTTTCTTTCCTGCCATTTTGTAATTTAAGAATGTGATGGATTAAGTCACTCACTAGGAACCGGAAGTAAGACCGAGGAATGCTGGTAAGGTGTCCTGAGCATACGTAGGTTGTCTCAAATCGATCCTACCACATGTTCCATTGAAATAAGTGGAACGTAAGGAGATGCCGAACGCAATAGCAGCAGTACTGCGGTTGAGCTTTGAAAGCACTTCCACTCCTTCTCCTTTATCAAAAAGTCAGCGATGTGTTCTTCTGTGATCTAGACCATGGGTGGCGGAACTCAATACTTACAGAGGCGAGGGGGTCCAAATCAAACTTCCTTTTTCTTTTTTTCTTTTTGTTGGAGGTTTAACAACATTTGGGAGCAACTCAGTGAGTTACAAGTAATCGCCGGTTCCTAATTCAGGGTCACTGGTTCCAGGGAAGGGCTTAAACCGTTGCGCCACCGCAGCTGCTGTGTTCACCTTCTCTGAGAATTAAAATAATCAATAAAAGGGAGAGAGAACAGAAAAAAAACCCCGTAGGATGTACTGTATATGTATTTACTCGTGCATATCATCATCAACCATTGTCAATCCACTGTTAGATGGAGGCCTTCCCTAGTCTCTTCCAGAACTTTATGTCTATAGCCAATCTCTTCCAAGTCACTCAAGCATGCTTTCGAATCAGGTGGTCCTCGCCTCTCCTTGGTATCCATTCTAATATTTCAGTTGTCTATCTGTGATTACTTCTAGCAATATATGCAGCCCATTTCCACTTGAGGATGTTTAACGATATTTCTTAAAAGTGAGGAACACAACGTTTAGTTAGCTTTTCAATTTGTTTCTGCAAAATCAGTTTTTCAAAATTGTACTTAAAGAGTTTTCCAGAAAGTTGCGAAACGTGAATACTGACTCCATGAATTATCCATAAAAAAAAAAAAAGAAGAAAACATTAAATCATATGTGAACCACAAATTTTTAAGACGTATCGTAGGAAGACTTCCCAAGTGAGGGGGACTATGAAATTACAGGGGGGGTCTGAAGGCCCGTGTTCCTACGTTCCGCCGCTCGTGATCTGGACAAACAATACAGCCTCTAGGTGAGAAACATAGGTTCATTTATATGAGCGGGATGAACTCAACGTGGGCTTCACGATCTCATTTAAGACAATTAAAAAACAAACATCGTATCCTAGTTAATAGAAAATCATACTCTCTGCAAACAAAATTCTAAGAACCTGACATACCTCAAGGACCACCCACCATGTACAATCTCGTTATGGGTAATGTCTAGCAGCGAAAATGAGAGAAACAGTTGTTTCATGTTTTTTAAACTCACGGTGCCAGACAAAACATCCGTGCCAGACAAATCATCATCCGTGCCAGACAAATCATCATCCGTGTCAGACAAATCATCATCCGTGCCAGACAAATCATCATCCGTGCCAGACAAAACATCCGTGCCAGACAAAACATCCGTGCCAGACAAAACTCGCCGCTTTGGAAGGTGACCGTGGAATACCAGCGACAGCCAACATAGGATGAATTGCATAATGCTTTTACAAAATCTAAAAAAACAAAATTTTATTTAGGCAAATTTCGAAGTAATTAATTCCTACATCTACACTATATTGAAAAAAAGTCACCGGACACCTTTCAAAAAGCAAATGAACGGATCCGCTGCGTTGTTAAGATGCGCGATACAGCTGCAAACGGTATAAAAACAAGCCTGCAGCTGACCGCGATCATATCGCACTGTGAGGTTGAGTGAAAATGTCGCGACGGGAGAGAACTGTCTTTGAGAAAGGAAAGGTTGTAGGGTGTTATATTAGTGGGTTGTCCATAAGAGAAACCTAGAGGCGTTTAAACATACCCAAGTCAACTGTTTTGGATGTGCTGGATAAGTGGAAGACACATGGCGTGCCTGAAGCAGCAAAACGTACCGACAGACCAAAGAAAATCAGTCATAGAAAGGCGTCGAAGCCTCAGGTGAGTCGTTACAGCTAATCGACGGAGTACTGCACAAGACCTCAATGTACAGGTGAGTAAAAATGCTGGAACCTCGGTATGTACACGTTCCATTCGCTGAGAACTTCATTCCATGGGTTACCGTGGTCGTGCGGCTGCTCATAAGCCTTTCATCTCCAGTCGGAATGCTACTCGTCGTTTAGCATGATGTCAAGAACATTTATCGTGGACAGTAGATCAATGGAAACACTGGTCCTATGAATTATTGAATCCAGATACACGATCCATCAGTCTGATGGCCGTGTGTGGGTATGGCGGCAGCCGGGGGAACGCTGTTTACCAGTGTGTACTGTTCCTACGGTCAAGTTTGGAGCTGGCAGTGTACTAGTGTGGGGGTGTTTTTCGTGGTATGGTCCCCGCCCATTGGTTATCGTGGACAAACCTGTTAACCAGCACGTCTACCTGGATATTCTGGACAATTATGCCCTACCAACTCTGTGGGAATACTATGAAACCGAGCCTTGTTACCAGCAGGATAATGCACCGATCTATAAAGCAAAGACTGTTACGGCGCGGTTTGACGATGATTCCGTTTCGTGTGTGGACTGGCCAGTACAGATCCCTGATCTGAATCCCATAGAGCACCTATGGGATGAATTAGAGCGCCGCATAAGAAGTGTGGAAGCAAGGCCTACTACTAAGCAACAGTTAGCGGCAGCATCATGTCTGATTGGAAGCGTATACCTATCGCTGTGTTCCAAAACCTTGTCGAAAGCAGGTCTCGAAGGGTCAGTGCATGCATTAAGGCCAAAGGTGGACCGACACCGTACTAATGTATGCCAATAAATGCTATGTAGTGCTTCTCTTCTAGGTGTCCGGTGACTTTTGTCAATATAGTGTACTTTAGACAACAGATATCAAGCGAGGACGGCATCAAAGAAGATATCAATGGGAGTATAAAACTTTGTTGGAGTGCATTTGGGGAAAAAACGTTACAATTTGGAAGAACAATTTACGATTATGTATTAAAAGTCTTTAATTAAGCCATTCTTCCAGCTCTTTTGAATCAGAAAAAATATGCAGAGGTTGTGAACAACTTAAAGATCATTGTTCGAGTGTTTAAAGACCAACGCAATCAACTCGATGGACTACAAGAAGTCCATCGAGTTGCTTGGTTCTAGGGGAGGGATAGAGCCTGTACTATAAGACAAACACATCAATGCCTCACAAGGATTCGAATCCGCACCCATTTCAGGCGAATGGTACAGCTCTTAGACCACTGCGCCATCCGTGCTCTTAGACCACTGCGCCAAGGCGGCGAACAACTCAAAGCAGCATGGAGAGATGCATACTTGCTGTAACCAATAAAGATAAGAAAAGAATCTTCTGGATCAGGAAACTGATAAGAGTGGATATCATCATGATCAAAGAAAACACCCTAAGTAACAATGAGATGGACATACTGCTACTATAAGAGATGGCCACCGTTGGACAAGGAAATGCTGGGCCAGGTACCAAGGTACAGGAAAAAAAACTCACGAGAAGGCTACGTAGGAGATGGGTGGATGAAATTCCGAGCAGGCTAGAGTGTCATGGAACAGGAGCTCAAGACAGAGTTGTGAAAAAACTTGGGGGTGGCCTTCGTCCAGCAGAGAATTGAGCAAATCTTATTGCAACGTGAAAGTTCTTTAATATAACAAAGCGTCCAGAAGGGGTAAAATTCTGGTTTTTAAGAGGAGCGTCACTTCTAATTTCAGTTTAAAGTATCCAGATGAAATCATAATTTTAAGCAGTTTACCACTAAAATATGACGCATGCCGCTATGTGTTCGTGCATATCAGGAGAAAACTTCTAAAAGGGACAACAGGACTTACTTCCGCCTCGAGCGAGCGAAAGCGACCAACTCAGCAATACTGGCCTTGAAACGTCAGTTTCCATGACAACGTCATCCGCTAGATTAACTTTGCATAGCGGTTTCTATGACAACAACCATTTTTCTCTTAACATGCTCAGCAGGCTTTTATCTCTCCAAGAGTGTTGCAGAATTAGATTGGTGAAGAAAAAGTTGTGATAAGGACCACATGTGTTTCTTCTCGCAGATGCTGTATTCTCCCACCCTCTCTTTTTTTCTCTTTTCTTTTTTTTTTTTTTTTTAAGAGCGTCCAATATGTACTTTGTAGTGTAAACCTAATATTAAAATTCCAAGTCTGAGCTTCAAAGCACACCGAGAACGATATCTCAAAGCGATGAGGTTGCCTGAAAAGACTTCGTTCGGGTTATTAACATTTAGAGGCGTGTCCGCAAATTGCGAGCTTACATTTTATGCTCACCTACCTCAAAGTTCGACGCGGGAAATTATTTAGGAGGAGTAACAACTAACGATGACAGCTGTTAAAACTACACGGCAGAGTATGTTGGTGTTCACATTTTTAATAAAACAAAAGGTGGAAAGGTAAACATTAATTAAAATTAAACGCATTGAGAATCTCGATGTAAGATTTTTCAAACTTTGCCTAGGAGAGCATGCATTTTGTCTGAAAGAAGCAGGAATAACATTTTCTTTTAATTACATTTACTCGTTATGATAAATTTATTTTTTGTGTTTGGGGGTTTAACGACCACCGTGAGCAACCCAATGGGCTATATGCAGCCGCCCTTCCCTAATTTAGAGCAACTGGTTCCGCGGAAGGGAGAGAGCCAGTGCCATATGTAAAACTATAAGACAAACACAACACCCATGCTTCACCGGGATTCGAACCCGGACCCATCTCGGACGAAGCCAACGCTTAGACCACTGCGCCACCGGAGCGATGATCAAATTTTCAGTGAATAATATTGGAAATAGTAAGTTCGTTTAGAAAACACGTTTCTTCCTGTTTTGTTGCGAAATAAATTTTGCATTATTTATAAGTGGTGAGTCCATTGATAAACAAAAGCAGTAATTTTACCCATAGCATAAATAAGCAACGTTTATTCACAGTTAACTGTTCTGTTTTAAGATCTACTATGGTTTCGCTGAGCGTTTGTCTCAGCCTCGTCAGGACAAATGGAGCGTAAACATTTAAATCATAGTGGCATCATTAGCGTTCTGATGGTCGCAGATTTTGGAGGGTTTTTGTTTTCTTTTGCTTTTTTTTAATTGTGGGTTTAACTACCGCAGTGAGCAACTCAATGGGCTATAAACAGCCGCTAGTCCTTAATTTAGGGTCACTGATTCCAGGGAAATGAGAGAGCCAGTGCCGTAAGACAAGCACAACATCTATGCCTCACCGGGAATCGAACCCGGACCCTTCTCGGACAAATGGTCAGAAGCCAGAACTTAGACCACTGTGCCACCGGGGCGGCGAGTTGTTTCCACGCGCTTGAAAGATATGGAGTCGATGTCATGTCGTTGACAAGCCGTGAAGAGTTACGACACATCAGGAATGCTTCTAATATATTAAACTTAATAGTCGAATCAAGTTTATCAATAAGTTTCGCGTTTCCAGAACAAATTAATGTTCATTTCCGTGACAATGTTGGCCTATACACAACTTCTTCAGTTCACAGTTCCGTGTGTAAAAAGTGGGGGAAAGAGATGGGAAGAATTCCCCGTCCGGACGAAGAGAGTTTCTTCGGCTCTCCGAATGAAGAACGAAAGACAAAGGACTTTTAGAATGTGCCATGTCCAGAGGGAAAACCGAAGCAGAAATTGAGTTCCAAAATAGAAAACTAGCAGCCATATAACCGAGAAAAAGGGCTGGTAGAATAACAAGAAAAGAACTATGAGAAAATTATATAAAGAACAAATAAAGGACTAAGGCAAAGCTTACGTAGAGCACTGAATAAAGAGCACCGCTGAAGTATAGCGATTTTTTATTTCATAGCTAAAAGTCTGAAACAGTTTAATTTCCTTACAAACGAAAGCCTGATGAACTCACGTGACAGGGCACAACCCAATGTAATAGCCGTGTCACAGCAACATATATTCGTATCAACTAGTAAAAAGATGTGGGACGTTGAAAATGCAGCAATCTTTTTACTAATCGTTTTGACTTTGGAATAAAAAAAACACACTCTTAAGTGCGACTTTGAGGAGCGTAGTTGTCCTAGAAAACACAAAAACACATTTACGCCATCAAATGGAATCTCTCAACACCGTAAGGATGATAGTAAAGACAGGTCTGACGTACTACAGAGGTGAATCACGTGTCAAGACGACAAATCTGCAGCGGTACATTCCGTCTGTGTAGGTTAGTTGGGAGAGCAACTTACTCCGAAGTAAGGGGGCGCGACTTCGATCCCAGTCACGGGCAAACTTGTGTTTTTACACAGGATACACTCAATTGGGGAGATCAATCCCTAACTGTGTGAAACGAAAGAAGCAAACGTGTCAGCTGTGACTTTCTCCAGATTCGAACCCCAGCCCGAAAGTAGTTTTCTCAGAGCAGAAGCTTTACTCAGTAAGATGCGCACGGTATTTTTCTGAATGGGGGCATCTCCCGCGCAGAGGGGAAGAGACCGAAACCGAACGCAGGCGATAAATAAGAGGAAAGCAGGGCTTCCCAATAGTGTATCGACGAATATGGGTAAACGTAGTGATCTGAGCGACTTTGATCGAGGACGCATCGTCTGCTCAAGACAGATAGGCCATTCTACTTCCCAAGTGGTAAGAATCCTAGGATTACCGAGGGCAACTGTATGAATGGTGCACCACAAGTATACCGTCGGTGGACGTACCAGCTCCTAGAGAGCAACCGGTGGGTGACCACCCGCCATTGATGACCGGGGTCGACGTAGACTATCCAGGCTCATACAGACAGACCGCTTGGCAACGGCGGCATAAATCACATCCAGGTTAAATGTCGGAAGACAAACCAGCGCCAGCAAGTGAATGGTACGGTGCACGCTGCTCACCTTGGGCTACGGGAGCCGACGCACTACTAGTGTGCCACCTTTGATTGCTCGTCATCGGAAACACGCCTTGCCTGGTACCAGAAACATCAAAATTTAATCTCTGCAGAGTAGCGCCGCATCGTGTGGTCCGATAAATCTCGTTTCCCTTTGTACCGACCTGACTGGAGGGTGCGGGTGTGGCATCGACAGCATGAAGTGATGGCCCCATCGGGCTAGGGCGGTTCTGTTCAAAGCGGTGGAGGCTCTGCGATGGCTAAGGAGCCTTCTCATGGAAGACATGAGGTATTTTAATGTGTCCGGAGATTCCTTAACCGCTGCGCGCTACCAGCATGTACTGGTTGTTCACCTACACGCTTTCACGACCTTTGCGCATCCTGCCGCCGATGGTCTGTTTCAGAAAGACAATAACGCCGCCCCAGCGGGCTGCAAACACTCAAGCAGGGATCGAGGAACATTTAACTGAGTTTGGAACCATCCAACGGCCCCCAAGGTCCTCGGATTAAAACCCTGTGGAAGCTCTCTCGGATGCCGCTGAGCGGTGTATCAGATCCATGGATCCTTGAAAGACACGTCGGGAGGAGTTGCGGACAATGCTGCTACAGTTATGGCTGGCATTACATCCGGAAACTCTCCAGCACCTGCTGGAGTCGTTTGCCCCGGGATGTGCAGGCTGTTATTGGCGTTAGAGTAGGACCAACACGCTATTAAGTAAGTATCTATAATGTTTTGCCCATTGAGTGTACATATCCTATCCACGGATGTACGGACGGGCAAAACGATAACATGAAAAGGAAATTTCGTGACAAACATACGCGTACCATAAAATGGGAAAAGATGGAATGTCAGTTTCTCGGGTTCTCGATGTTTCAGTTATTTTGCCGTATTTTTGAAAAGTTTCTAAATTCAACGAGCTATCTGTTTCTTTTCTTCCGCCGAAGTAATGTTTTTCTAAATGATTATCTTGCCGAGACTCCCTGGGGTGGTCGATTTTTTGTGGGATCAATCTCCTTGAGAATTTTCCGAGCGCAAAAGAAGGAAATGAGATTTTCTTCCGCATGTGCACCTACTCAACACGTCCTCCACTGCTATTTCTAATATGTCATATTTTGTGCCACATCCTTCGCCTGAAAGAAAGAGTCCCACTTCTTACAGAGCCTTAGAAAAAAAATACTTCCCACTTCAGCGCAAATGAAAATTCTCAGAGGGTCTACGGGTGTTATTCTTGATATCTCTGTTGTTTATTTGCTGTGATGCGGACGGAAAAAAAGTTCTGTTTTGAATTGGGTCATAACTAATCTTTTCTCTAAGATTGCAAAGTATTGATCGTGAAGAGAACGGGTGTAGGGGCTGAAGTATAAGCGAAACTAATACCAGAAACTGGGAATCAAACAAAAGCTATTTTGTTCATCAATCAGATGAGCCATCGCTCCTGCTACGATTTCTAAAAAACACGGTGGGTCCGAAAATTAAATATTCTAAAAACAAGCTCAGTCATTTTCAGAGAGAATGCTTCCAGTTTCTCCTGAAGAGAGCTATTTTAGCTTCTTTAATTACACCGAGTAGCTATGTGCGAGGTACGTTCATATGTTGAAAGGTCTAGAAAAACTTTAAAATCGGAGTAGGATCGATCATAAAGCATGCTATTGTCGATCGCGAAAAACTAACTTTTCCATTCTGCCGTTTTTGTTCTGAAACCGCTTTCCAAATTTCTTTCCACATTTAGTAATAAAACAAAAGTTGTCAAAACCTTTCGAAATTACTAAAGTGAAAAACAACCGAATTGAAAGATAAAGACTGAAATAAGTTGTGGCAGGGAATTTTCCATAGCAGTTTTCAATTTTCAATCATTTTTCATTGCAACTTGGAAAAGTGATTATCAAAAATTTATGGATTTTCTAAGTATTTTGAAATTTAATGCAAATTATATTTTTGTACTCTACAGAATTGGCTGGAAAGAAATTGAAATTATTTTTAACTAAAAACCGCATGCAGCATGTTTTTCAATTAGACGTAAAAGAGAATAAATGATTAGTCATGAGTCAGCTAAAAAAGTGCCTGATAATGTGGCCAAATGGTCTCACGAGCTGGTTTGTAGCCATCCGTATGAAATAGGACCAGATTTGAGAACGATGGAATTCAGCAATAAAACGAAAAAGTAGACAAGAGAGATGACACCGAATTTTCGGTTGTAATAAGCACGTCATTCGATTCCTTTCCGATGCGAAAATTTGTCGAAGTTATTCATAGTGAACGGAGTAGCTAAAAAAAAAAAAAAACTATTTCTGCAACTGATAAAACTTCCAAAAACAGAAACTACTTACTCCCAAGCAGCGGCTAAAAAGTATGTTACCCAAATTAACAAAAGGGTGTACAAAAAGTTTCTTATATCAGAAGTATCAAAGGCAATAGATTTTTAAACCGAACAGTTTAAAGAAGAAATATAGAAGAAAACATAATATAGCTCTACGACCCGTAGCGGAAGAATTTTGCACCATGGAAAAGTTGAAAATAAGCGAAAATCGTCGTAACAAAAGCTATGTTATGGAAAAATATTTTTTCAAAAACGTCTCCAGGAAGAGGAGATAGCAAAAGGTTTTGGCCTTTACGCCCCTAGCGAGAAAGCTGTGTATTATTTAAAATGAATAACGCCCCCCCCCCCCCAATCTTTGTTGTAACGAATGGCATATAGCAACAGAAGAATTTTTTCAATAGGAATTTTAGAAGCCAAGATACAGCCGCAAATAAAAGTATGCAGACACCACCTAGCGACAAAACTGTGAACTTTAAACAGCTCCGCAAGTAGTCCTGAAGCTTTTCACAAAATAAATGGTATCCGGTGTTAAAAGAATTTTTTAAATCGGACATTTAGAAGCACAGATATCAAGAAAAAGATACTAAATATTTGCGCCTCGTAGCGTGGAAATTGTGCATTATTTTAGGAAGGAAATAGACACAAAATATTTTTATAGTACTATCTGACCAAAAAGGAATTTTTTCAATCGAGTCTTTAATCCTGCAGATATTGCTGGAAACGTGAACTTACTCCCTCTTGTGACACACTTTTGCTTTAAGAAAAATTTGAATTTATACGCAGAACATTTCGCTCCGGAAACGCTCTCCAACAAAGGCAGAAGTTTTCAAATAGCACTCTTAGAAGCAGAGATATCGACAAAATACATCTGCGCTCCCTGACGGAAAAAAATTGCACTAATTTAATCTGAAGGTATTTTCAAATATTTTTCCGAGGTGAGCGGTGTCGGTCCACGAAGGAATGTTTTCAATCCAGTTTTTAAAAGTGCATATTCCTCTGCAAATACATTAGAAACACAAATAAACACTTACGTCTCTTGGTGGCCAAACCGCTCTCTACAAGAAATTTTATGTAAAACATTTTCCACCAGGAGCTGTATCGGATGCAGATAAAAGTTTTGAAATCAGACGTTCAGCAGCAGTGATCTCGGGGAAATTTCAATTTACTTTTACTCCTTCTAGCGAAAAATGTATAAATTACTTGAAAAAGAAATTGCATTCGAAATAGTGTTCGTTAGAAATGACGTCGAAAGGAAGACAGGATTTTTCAATCGAATATCTAGAAGCAAATATGTGGAATGAAATGTATTTTGAATTCGATAGCACCTACGTTTATGCCCTCTAACGGCGAAATTATGCATTTAAATAAACGCTGAAACCAAGGATCGTCTTTCTAACATTTCAAGCTTTCCAACGCAAAAGAACTTTTCAAATCGGACTAACAGCTCTAAAAGATATGATTCCCACAGTGGGACGGACGGACAAAGTGATCCTATAAAGCATGTACTTCTTTTATTTTTTTGCAAAAGATTTGCAAAAAGACAATTTACTTATGTTGCCACATCTTATAAACTGCATTCGTTTTGCGGCGCATTTGAACTGGCTCTGCGAGAACATAAATCGAATTTGTTCGTTTTTTTGCTATCTTCTTTCCGGAATGAACTTATACATATTACCATTATGAAGCCATTTTTATAAGCTATAACATATGATTTAATACATCAGTTCCCGTTACGTGTGCCCTACGTGCCTGCAATAACGAGCCGCCATTGCATAAATTTACTGCAAAGGTGAGAACCAAAATCATCTGCCACATTCACCGGTATTTGATGTGTCAAACTAGAAAACCGGGCAGCATGAAAAAACAATATGCGTATTAAATATTAAAATGTACTCTACCAAGGAAGAAATACAACAAAAGAGCTTATGCATGAGTAAACTGAGAATGATTGTCATGGGAAATGGGCAACATCATCTTTCCTCCATATCAGATTTTGAGTCAGTTTTCATTATTTAAATTATCATTGCGAAGAGCACATGGTTTCAATAAAACTGTTTTTCTTTTCTTTTCTAAAGGCTGCAATGTTTATAATCCACGAAATATATATCTTCCTGGAAGTTTTGACATAATTGTCTTGGTAATAATTGCTTAGATAATGGGGAAAATAAAAATCTGAAATTTAAAGCAGGTTTCAAATTGCGGCGTTCTGACTGTTTGGTATTCAATTATGCAAGATTCCTGCTTCGAAGTTACAGTTTTGTGTTTTAGCAAATTTGCAATGCTTAGTGGCTCTTTTTTAAACTGACAAATGTTCTCGTTTCGCTAATTTTTAGGCGCTAACGAAGTTTAGACAACAAACAAATTTCATATCAAGGAAACAGTAAGTTTATACGAAGAAAATGGTGAAAAAAATTTCTTAAATTACATTTCACACTTCCACAGTTCCATCGCTTTTAGAAAATTAGAGTGGGAGTAAAAGTAAAACGACTGGGACATACGTTTGTAATTGATTTCACAAGACGTCTGTGTAATAAAATGCATTAAAAATGTTCATCACATTTGACATGTACACGTTCATGTTACCTTTACGTCTGTCATGCATTCTGACTAGTTGCGAAAGAAATACTCGTATCTAATTTGGTAAAAAACATACGAGAAAAATTCATTTAGTATCTCAGTGAAACAAAGTTTCCCAGCCGTCTCACTGCCAATTCGTCCGAGGTGGGTCAGAGTTCGCGCCGGGCATGGCTGATGTGCTTGTCTGATGTCACTAGATCAGTCCCTTTCGTGGAACCAGTGGCCCTAAATTAGGGACGGGCGACAGTTTATAACCCTCCATGTTGCTCATCGTGGTCGTAAACCCTTGAAACAAAAGAACAAAGAGTCAGCTTCTTATTTTCCATACGTTTCTGAATCACTTCTGGTGACAAATTTTCTATGTGGTAAAATGTACTGTTGCATTTTCTTTGATATTCCGATTTCCAAGTTGGGCAGCAAAAAGTGAGCTTTTTTCTGTCGATCACATAATCGAGGTAACTCCAGTTTTAAACAGTGCTGGGGTCAGCAATGTACAGTGCAGAATTGTAAAGAAACAAGCATATATTTCCTTTTTAACACGTCTTTTGAAAAAAATCGTACCTGCTTATATTAATACTTTGTCCGTCAGTCATCCGTGCGTTTGTGGAAACCACATCTCTGCAACTATTAGCTCGACTTGAAAAATTATTTTTGCATTGAGAAACCGAAATGTGAGAACGATGATTCTTGCTTTCCGGTTCTTTTTCGATGCCTAATTTCGCTTCTAGAGGGCGTAGATGCAGACGATATCGAATTAAAAATGCACTTATTCCATATTATTGCTTCTAAATAACCGACTGGAAAGGAATTCTTCCAGTTGGTGCCATTTATAATATTTAGTCCAGTTACTTTTTTAAGTAATGCACAATTGTTCGGCTTGGGGGCGTTAAGGTAAATTGCGATTTCCCCAATATCTCCTCATCTAAAAGTCCGACTTGAAAAATTCATTTTGCAACAGATAGAGTTCTTGGTGATGATTGATCTCTGCATGTAATTTCTAATTTTTGGTAAAGACTTGTTTTGCCGCTAGTGGGCGTAATCGTATTTTTTTTTTTTTTTTTTTTTTTTTTTTTTTTATGTATCTACCGCAAAATCTGCATTTCTGAAAAAGCGATTGAAATAATTATTTTGCGGTCAGATACCGCTCATCCCAAGAAACCCCTTGGAGAATATTTTCTGCTTAAAGTAATGAACAGTTTTTTCGCCATAGGTGTAGATGTAGGTCTAATTTTTCTCGATATCTCTGCTTCTAAACAGACCGATTTGATTGTTGGAGTGAGTTTCTGGTGTGAAGTGTTTTGCATATAATATCAAAATGTTCTTAACTTACAGGTTTGCCACTAGAGAGCACAGGTTCACGTTTCCGTTAACTTAATATATCAGCAATATCTGCATGTCTAAAAACCCGATTGTAAAACATCAATTTTTCGGTTAGATACTACTAACTATGAAAGCATTTTGCATGCATTACTTGCTCAAAATAACGTACGATATCCCTACTAGGGGGAGCGAACGTTTAATTTGTTTTTCGTCATATCTCTTCTAAATCTCAGATTTAAAAAATTATTTCAACACAGGGTAGCATTCTCCTTCTGAAACATTTTGCATATACTTGCGGTGACGTACCTGAAAAGCTCGGGTCCCCCACACAAAAAAATATCTTCCAGGCCCTTTTGCGAAATTAAATTTACTCTCAGTTACTGAAAGCTTTAAATTCCATATATTAGTAACTAGGTTTTCCCCGTATTGTAATATTTTAAATTCTTTGGAACCTAAAGGTATTTTTCGTAGAACAAAATTTGTTACACTTTTTTGCGTGTAACACAAATGTACATGTTGTAATTAAAATGATTGCCCTAGGTTTATACCAATACAAAGCATTGCAGAACTCTCACGCCTAAGCTAATCATATCATGCAAATGTTATTCTTTTAGAGAACTAAGGTCAGACGTGTGACACTGTCTAATAACCTTTTGTCATTAATACGAAACATAAGTAAAGCAAGTAAAAAAGCAATAATTAAGAATTCTGGCACAAAGAGAGTAAAATTAGTTAAATTATTTACTTTCCGGTATAAAAAAAAAACACAACATAATGTCAATGTCACAATGTTTTGCACACAGTAAGTATTTTCTTTTCACTCTGTCATAAAAAAATGACATAGGTCCCCGATTTTTTTCCCGCAAAGAACAATTTTTAGCTCATTATTCTGAAGGATGCGTAGTTATGTGCAAACAAGTGTAATATACACGGTCGAGTCACACTATTGTGACCACCAGCTAATATCCAGAGTAACGGCCGTGTGCAGCGCGGACAGCAGCTAGACGGGCTGGGAGTGACTCAGTAAGGTGCTGGAAGGTGTTCACAGGTATGTGGAGCCATGCTGACTGCAGTGCAGATTGGGTGAATTACTGCCGTCTCAACACGATATCACAAGGTAAAAATACTTTAATGTAAAGCCGCCTTTGCTAAAATCTTTACATATAAGTTAAAAGTGAACAAGAACTTTCAAGTCCGCATCGGACTCATCAGGTGTTGGTCATATTATGCGAGCAGTGGGTTAAATACATCTAAAGGAGGCATATGACGTACACAGTTTGGCAAAGAATTTTTAAGGCTGGGTCTGTAAAATGAAATAGAAACAAGAAATTATGATTTGTTTTGGTTTGTTATTCAAAATAAGTTCCTCCGGCTTCAATACACTTGTTACAGCGATTTAATTATAATTCAAATGCCTGTTCCATTTCACTTTGTGGAATTGCCTCCAAAGCACGCGTCGAAGCTATTTGTATGGTCGAAATATCATCAAAATAACACCCTTTTAACGTCATTTTAAATTTTGGGAATAAAAAAAGTCACAGAGTGCTAAATCAGGCAAATACGGTGGTGATTCAACGCACAGACGTTATTTTTCGCCAAAAATCTACGAACAAGAAATGAGGTGTGACTGGGTGCATTATCGTGCAACAAACACTAATTGTTTTCATCCCGATATTCTGGACAAATGCGACGAATTCTGCCCATCAAACGCCTCAAAACATTTAAATAAAACTCACCAGTAATTGTTTGTCCACTTGGAACAAATTATTTGTGGATAATACCCTTACTACCGAAGAAGGTAATGAGCATTGTTTTTATTTTCGATGAAACTTTTCTTGTTTTTTAAGCTTGTGGTGAGTTTTTGGACTTCCATTCCGTACTTTGTCGCTTTGTTCTAGTATAATATTGAAAACACCATGTTTCAACACCTGTAACAATCGATTTTAAGAAGTTTGGATCATTTTCAGCGGCTAAAATGATGTCCCTGCAATGTCCACTTCTCCTTGATTTTTGTTCATTGGTTAACGTGTGTGGAACAAATTTAGCACAGACTTTTGTTTTGCCCAAATCTTCATGCAGGATGGTTCGAATCGTTTCTTTGTGTATGTTTAAAGACTCATCCATCATTCTTAGTAACGCACATCGATTGTTTGCCACGAAATCACGCACTTTTTCAATAATCTCAGGTGTCCTAGATGAACTTGGTCTTCCGGTATGCTTATCATCTTCTATCGTCTCTCTTCCGTCCAAAAACGTTTGTGCCACAGGAAAACATTTGATCTACTTAAACAAAACTCACCGTAAACTTGTTTCATCATTTGGTACGTTTCCGAGGCACTTTTACCAAGTTTTGCGTTAAATTTAATAACAGCCCTTTGTTCCATCTTAATAATTCAACATGAAAAAAATGTTACTTCTCTAATTACTTTAACAACTGCGCAGTACTTTTGGCAGAAAGCAAGCAGATGGTCACGGTTTATAACGCATTTGCGACTACACTGGTGGCGCCACCGTAAGCTGAAATCTAGCGCCAGTCTTAAAAATTCTTTGACGCACTGTGTATATTGTCATAAAGGGCATGCACACTATTGGCGAATCCCCGTAACACAATTCATATCAATGTGATGGGATTTGTTATCAATTAATGTCAATATTTGGTAAGTCCTTCTGAAGTAAATATTCCCAAGGGTTTGGCACGACACACGGGAAATCATTATTGCAATTCTGTTGCTGATGGGCAAAGATTTGCAGACTTTCAGTATAGAGAGGTAATTTTTTTGACTTTGGAGTAGTTAATATGGTTGTTTCATCCCAAAAAGGTTGGTACGCTTCTTTACGAAGTAGGCGAGACATTGATGTGGTTGTGGATCTGGTTTTTATGTCATATTTATGTTCCACCAGGCGACTCTTCAGATTACGGGTCGTCGAACCTATATATTGATATTAACTACTCTCTTTACTGAAAGCCTGCAAATCTTTGCCCATCAGCAACAGTGTTGCAATGATGATTTCCCGTGTGTCATGCCAAACCCTTGAAAATATTTACTTCAGAATGACAAAAACGGTGTCTTGCTAGTGTCGTTAAAGTAATAAATTTTTCTCGCTATCTCTGCTTTCAAGAGACGTATTCGAATCTTTTTTTCCTTAGCATTTCTTTTTCCATGAAGCATATTTTCCATTCACCCGCCGACGGGCGACTGGCTGTAGTTCATCGAGTCGTTCACGGTGGCAGTTCAACCTTTAAATTAAAAAAAATAAATAAAAAGAAAAATAACTTTTTAGATTTTTCTCGATATTGCTGATAACTGGTTATCTCCAAGGGGTCGAGGTTCTCGAAAATGAACTCCCCTACTTGTTCATGATGTTTCTCATTCAGTTTCTGCCCCTGGTACACATGATGGAAAATACTGGCTACAATGCTGTAAACTTTTAGCGTTAGGTTTCTTCCTTTTTTCTACGTGTAGTATTTGTATGGTGTTATGGTTCTCAGGAAGACGCAAGTCCATTCACAGTTTGACTGCATCTGCAGTAGTTGTTACCTTATTTCTGGCATTTATTTACAGAGTGTTTTTTATGTACGGGCACCATTTTGATTTTACGCCACTTTTCTGCGAAGCGCGTGGCATCAGTTGCTAGTTGATTGTCGCTGAGTTCGAAAGTTGACAACTCATTATGGCGAGTTTGACATTGCGATAACGTATTTTAGTAATTAAAACATTTTATGAAAATGGATCGTCTATTGTGGAGACCCAAAGAAAATAACGAAATGCTTTTGCTGTGCCTTCAGCGAAGCAAATACGGCGTGTACTGAAAAATTTTTGGAACACTATTCACTACAAGATGTGGAAAAGCCTGGCAGACCGCGTACAGCACGTACCGAAGAAAACATGGATGCCGTAAGAGTAAGTGTTGGTGACAATTCCAGAACTTCCGTTAGACGTCGTGCACAAGAGGTAGCCGTTTCTCCGAACGCGGTATGGACAATTTTAACGAAAGATTTGGATTTTCATCTGTAAAAAATCCAATTAACGTGACAGATGCAAGAAAATGACCATGGACGTCGTCGTGTATAAAGTGCAAAAGGTGCTACAGTTCCATAAAGACAATCCTTTATTTGTTTAAAATTTAATCATGAACGACGAAGCTCATTTCGACATCAGTGGATACGTTAAAAAACAGAACAGCCGTTATTGGGAATCAGAAAATCCAAGGGTAATTCATGAACAACCTCTTCATCATCGCAGAGCAACTGTTTGGTGTGAAATATGGAATGGAGCCATTATTGGACCACTTTTTTCGAGGATGCTAATGAAACTGCGGTTACTATAAAATTCTGAACGATATTGTGTGGCGTTGCACACTTTCTTTCTGCCTGAAATTGATCGAGTAGTTTCATAGCACATGTGGTTTCAACTAGATGGCGCCACATGTCATACGGTTCGTGCGACGATGCGAATTCTAAAGGACGCATTTCCAGGCCGAATAATGTCAAAATCTTGTTATGTCGATTGGCCACGTCGTTTTCCTGATTTGACCGCGCCAGATTTGTTCCTATGGCGTTACTTAAAGAAACGAGTCTATGCTATCAAGCCGATAACGATTCAGTTGCTTAAGCAAAACATTTGCAAAGAATTTTAACAAATTACCCGCGAAATGTGCGCAAACATTATGGAAAACGTGGTCGAAAGAGCCCGTATTTGCGGCGCAGCCAGAGGCTGTCATTTGGCCGATATCATGTTTCATACATAATGCCATTATGTAAGTGAACCATTTGTAAAAACGTATTACATTAAACATTATTTATTTAAATGTTATTGTAAAACGAAATGGTGCCCTTACATAAAAAAAAAAAAAAAAACCCTGTATTAGCTGACATACTGGATTAAGCAATGCAATTACAACCTCTTTGAGAAAGGCTCTACCATAGAGAGGAGAGACTTAATTGGAAAAGACAGTTTCTAAGCTTCATCGGTGGCAGCAACTTTCCTCATTGTACTTAAAATGTTAGCCGAGGACAAAGAGGCATCCCTCTGAGAGCACCAGCGAGTGTCTGTAGCGAGGTATTTTTGAGAGCCACCATTTTCTGTCAGTTCATAATCTCAAACACAGAATATATTGATATATGACGTAAACTTGGAAGTTTACAGTATTCCAATAAGATCATATAAAACCGCCGAAGGTAATATTTTTTAAAGCGGCCTCCTTTTTTGTCGTACCTAATTAATAACCATTAGAAGAGAGTCACTTTTGTTTTTTGCTTTTTTTAAGTTTCCTACGTTTCCTCCGCGTAATTTACGTGGTACGGCGAAAACAGCGTTTTACAAGTAATTGCACAACCCTGGCGATATAGTATCAGAAAGCGAAATAAAGTAATTCTTACAAAATATGGAATTAGTGATCGTACAACTTACAGTCCGTTTCGGATAACAGATTTAACTCTGATGGTAGATATTGCAAGTAAGAATTCGTAATAAAAATCAAGTTTCCCAAAATTGTAACAAATAGTATGACCAAGCGTATTTACTATTAATAATCATCGTAAATTGGATACAATTGGCAACTATAATTTCAGTTACGCTTACTTTTTGGAGGAAGCAAAGACCGATAAAAAAGGTTTCCTGGAACAGTTCTGTAATTAGTTGTCTGGAACTGTTGTGTGGAGACGTCCTCTAACTCGTACTTTGGGTTGTTTTGAGTTCCGACAGTAATTGATGGTTCTGACGAAGTTGTAATCAAGTAAATGCTTGTCTCCGCTGTGGTTAACTTTGACATCTAGCTGAAGACGGAAATTTGTTGGGTACCTCAGGAAGAGATAGTAATGACAGTGCCGTTAAGAGAGAAGTGACTAGGTTTCTTTCCAGAAATTACAAAGCGACAGGGTGGGAATGGTTGCAGAAATATTAAATGTTTGAGGTTTAACCATCAACTTAAACTAAGCTGTCACTTGTCTTAGCTAAACTTGCTGAACTTTTATTATACCAATTTGTATCACCGCTTGTTCGTAGTAGCTGCAAACTTATTTCAATATGCATAAAACTAGACAATTTCATATAAACGGTTAGGCTAAGTGATCAGACAGCACCTTTGAAACCATAGTCCTCTTTTATTTCCACTTCCCAGCACGTAAAACATTCGTCGATTGTAACAGTTATGTGAACATATTTGCAGCTACTTCTCCATAATTGCTCGCCGTCGTCAGTTGCAAAACATAAGTACAATCTTACATATATCGTACACCTCTCTCTCTCTCTCTCTCACACACATACACATCATGTCTCTTAGAGCATCAAGCCTCAGTCTCTGAAAATAGCATTTCAAAAATCGCTCTTAACATGAACATAGAACTTACTCTGAGCGAATATCGATCCGTACATTTCTCAACTCCCTCAAGTCGAACTCTGTTTTGTTTCCATTTTTAACTGCAGTTTGACTCACTGTCAGGGAGCGAACTTTTTAAAGCTGCTCGGGAGAAATTCTGTGACGTTAAGTCGGAAAATAATTTTACGAGAGACCAAATTTACACGAAAACACAGAAACACAAAGGCTAAATTAACGGTATAAGTCATAAAATAGTGAACACCAAATCAGTTCGGTAGAAAAAAAACATGTAAATATTAACCGTTTTTGTGTCGGTAGTGGGATTCGAACCCACGTCTCATCGCTTCGGAACCAGTGACTTTTTCAACTTAACTACGGTACACCGACCTTGGCTTATGGTTGTAACTTGCCATTTTGACTCTTGCGTCACACCTCAGTGATACGTCGCATATCCCCCTCCAGAGTTGGAAATGGGTCAAAAATTTTGAACCCGACCCGGTAAAATCTGCTTTGAACTATAAATTCCAATACATCGTCATCGTTGTAAATCTACTACTGGATGAAGGTCTCCCCAAGTTTCTACAACAATGGACTGTCTTGGGTCAGTCTCTTCCATTTCCCACTGATATTCTGGGTCCTGTCCCTGGGAATCCAGTCTAAAATTTCGGTTGTTCATCGGTGGTCTGTTCTCTTGGCAAATGTCCAACACATTCCCATTTCAGGAATTTTACCCTGACCATGATGTATTCCACTCTCGTCATTTCTCTTATCCACGAGTTCCTCTTTTTATCATTCTTGATTACACCAAGCATGCATCACTTTATGCTGCTTTCAGTTGCCTGCAGTCTTTGTAGTTCTTTTTACGCTTTCCAACCGTAGGTTGAAAAAGCGTATACTCCAACTTTGTCCGTCCGTCCGTCCGTCCGCACGATAACTCGCGTAAAAATGGTTCGATTTCGATGAAATTTTAATATGTGGTAGGGGACCACCTGGGGATGAAGCCTATTAAAAATAGACAAAATGGGGTCAAAGGTCAGGACATAGGAGCAGGTTCCATTCTATTTTCCTTATGCGTCATAACTTGCGAAAAAATGGTTCGATTTCGATGAAATTTTAGTATGTGGTAGGAGACCACTGGGGACGAACCCTATTGAAAATGGACGAAATGGGGTCAAAGATCAAGAAATAGGAGCGAGATCCATTCCATTGCCCTTATGCCTCATAACTTACGTAAAAATGCTTCGATTGCTACGCAACTTTATCATGTTGTTCCGGAGGTATACTGAACAGGTTCTGTTGAATATCGTCGAAATGGTGTCGAAGGTCAGGACACAGGAGCGAGATTTATTCCACAGCCATTATCCTCATAACTTAAGTAATGATTTCCGGCATGTTGGAACGCTTATCATAATCAATGCATTCCATGATTTTACAAACTTGTTCTGTTAAGCTCCATGTCTCTGTTCCGTGCATAAGCACTGGAAGCATGCATTGATTAAACCTTTTTCTTATAAGACATAATGCCACATAGCTCTTAAAAATTGTACTGTTTCTTCCAAAAACGCCAATTAATTTCTTCATCAATGTGAACCTCGCTTGATATCTGCTGCCCAAGGTAAATGTAGGAATTCGTTGTCTCCTGGTTTTTCCCATCAACTGATAAATCTTCATTCCTTGTAAGAGCATTCTACTTCAGTTTTGTCTTCTGAAAGTTCATTTTTAATCGCATTTCTGTACACTTCTGAGCAAGGTCCTGGATCATAGTCTGCTGCTCTTAAGTATTATTCCAAAATCCTCGGAAATATTCTTTGAAATATTTTTTTTTTTTTTTTTTGAAAAATGAAAATGAAATAAAGCCGGGTCGAAAGCACGTTGACCCACCAGTTTGACCCGCAAGATATTGTTGACCCGTTGACCCGTCTCTATGTCTTCCCCTATCCCCTTTGAGAAAGGCGGGGGCACGAAATCGCAGGTTTTGGGTACGCCGCTAATCATGCTTGAAGAAGGAACTATAGAAGACGAAATTTTTATTTATTCCAGACGATGTGTGGAAGGAGCTTTACACCATTATTCTCGAACCTTACTGTTAGAAGATTAATTTTTACGTTCGGACAGCAATGTGAAAAAAAAACCTTTTTCTGCCGGTGGTGGGACTCTAACTACGTCTCCTGGCTCCGGTACCAGTTATTCGCCTGACTGAGCTACACCGACCTTGGCTTATCCCTGTAACTTGCCGGTTTGACTCTTGCTTCATCTCAGTGGTAGTTACGTCACAAAAATGCTTTGTAGAATTGCTCTCATGAAATATTAAAACACCGTATGTATGAAATTTATCGTCATGGTAATTTCTCAATTATTCAAAATAATTTTTATAGTACAACATGCGACACTCGAGACGTCTCAGTCACAGAAACATGGAGATTAAGACAGGCTTAGAAAGTGGTATTAAACTAATGATGTTGGTTATTCAAAAAGTACCTTAGGGAACTTAATGTCTAGTTTTAATACGAAACTACAAATCGATTGTAAAATAGATTACGCTATTGCCTCTTACGGAACGCACCCACTTAAAAACAAGACCACCAGATTCCCGTATTTACTTCTTGTCTAGCGTTAGAAAAAGCCTGTAACGTCTGTAAATTTTGGCATTCTACAGTGCTTAATCCGTTAACTTATAAAAACCATGCTTCTTCATGTAAGCGGCGAAGAAAGGGGATTCAGAATGATAGTAGAAGAAACAGTGTGTTAAAAGTACACAAATACGGGTAGAAAACATGCTGAGAAATTTTGCGCCAAACAGAGGATGGATAGAACATGCAATTCCTTGTAAAGATTTCAACTTTCCAATGAAAAATTAAATTTTTCAGTATCAACGATAGCACTCTTAATACTAATATACGTATATCTACGCCATTTAAAGCAACAATTTCTCATCAAGAAAATTCAGGGCCGTCTCTAAAGCGGTGTCGCCTTGCTGGGCGCCGAACTCTACTTTTTCTTAGTCTATGAGGAGTGATAGAGCACAGAAAAGAAAAAGCCTGAGAATGTTGTAGTTCAACATGATTAAAATTGTAAAGCACGGAAGGCCTCGTGTTCACTGGAACAATCCAAATCATCACAATAGAGTAGTTACAGTTAAGCACAAGAAAGAGCGCTGTTTTTGGCGTTGACCTTCGGATCAACGCGCGCGGCTGTGTGTGTGTCTGTGTGTGTATATATATATATATATATATATATTCTATAAAGAAGATACCTAAGCAAAAAAATACATATATAATTTTGACTCACACCTAGTATAACATAGAAAAGGTTATGTATCTACCTGTGTGAGTAAAAGGAGAAAAGATAAAAAAATAAAATAAAACAACTGAATGTAGAAGGTGTCGAGAATACTGAGCCTTGGCTTTATCAGACCAGCAAAAACTCTGCATTTTCTCACTTCCACAAAGACCTAGTTGGAAATGGGTTTCTGAAAGGCCATAGATGCAAGTAACATTCCCACCTAAAATAGTTTAAAAAATATATATATAAGTCATGTCCTCCGTAGAGTAGCATGACCTAGCACTAGTTAACAATTTCGCTTGCATCCATTAACCTTCATGGCCCGACCCATGCTCTTCATCTGTTACAATTAAACAGAGAGAAGAAGATTAAAGAAAACTCAAGCTGTGAGAGTGACATAATAATTAGAAATGATTTTCAGCTATAACGAAATTCCAAGTTCGTTTGAGAGAGAATTTAAACCTGAAAAACAATGCAAAAGAAATCCAAATTTTACATTGCAATTAAAAAGGAAATGTTAATTTATAACGAACAGATTTTTGAAAGAAAACTTGAGTCTAAAACCCCCTACTCTACAACTTATGACAGCACGAAAACGAGAATAAGTTAAAGATAATAATTAACTAAAGAAAACTTTGTGAAAGTTATATACCTTAAACAGTTAGTTGCAATATGTACAAAGTATTTCAGCAGTGCTTTAAGTGCATAATTAATTAGTTATTAAGAACTTAACTACTTTGAAAAACAGCGCATAGACAGCGCATAGAAAAGGAACACGCTTAGCCGTCTTCTGTTCCTAGGTACCCCAAAAGACGCTCAAAGTTACAAAGAAAAGCAAGAGTTAAAACCCGCAAAAAATGTTAACAGACAAACCAATGCTTAAAAGCTGAAAAGCTAAAAAACGACAGAAAAGGTACATGAAGTACAAACATTGAACTTATAAAACCTAGAACCCAAAAACAAGAAAGAGAGCTTACCTCTTGTGTGACAAAAACTTTTCTCCTCACAAGAGAAGAACATGGCTGACCTCTTCCGCCACTCCTAGACGCTGGGGGGCAGTGAGGTGGGGCTGATGGCCTCCTCATACAGCAAGAAACCAACGCGCGGAGATTTTAACCAGAGAAAAATATATAAACTTAAGACTGTGGATCTGAATGATCAGAAAGAGCAGAATTAACTCTCCAGAATACATGAGAAATATTATAAAATACACGAGCAGTTTATTTAATAATCTTTGCATGTATTAAATCACCTTAATGAGCTTCTATAGATTAATCAGAATCTTATTAATTTTAATGTTAGTTTTACTATTTTTAGTATAGCTATCCTAGTGATGAATAACTAGTTTTCTTTTTTATTTGTTTTATTTTCTTTTATAAACAGATTTTTAAGCTTTTTTTGTGATTTTGTTTATATTATTTAATTTTTTGTTTTAATAGGACCGTCATATCCATAGCACTAAGGTTCCTTTAGGTAGTTAATAGGCATCCTCTGACCAATCAAAGCCCGTAAGGAAGTTGGCTAGAGGATGCCTATTAACTACCTAAAGGAACCTTAGTGCTATGGATATGACGGTCCTATTAAAACAAAAAATTAAATAATATAAACAAAATCACAAAAAAAGCTTAAAAATCTGTTTATAAAGAAAATAAAAACAAATAAAAAAGAAAACTAGTTATTCATCACTAGGATAGCTATACTAAAAATAGTAAAACCAACATTAAAATTAATAAGATTCTGATTAATCTATAGAAGCTCACTAAGGTGATTTAATACATGCAAAGATTATTAAATAAACTGCTCGTGTATTTTTATAATATTTCTCATGTATTCTGGAGAGTTAATTCTGCTCTTTCTGATCATTCAGATCCACAGTCTTAAGTTTATATATTTTTCTCTGGTTAAAATCTCCGCGCGTTGGTTTCTTGCTGTATGAGGAGGCCATCAGCCCCACCCTCACTGCCCCCCAGCGTCTAGGAGTGGCGGAAGAGGTCAGCCATGTTCTCCTCTTGTGAGGAGAAAAGTTTTGTAACCCAAGAGGTAAGCTCTCTTCCTTGTTTTTGGGTTCTAGGTTTTATAAGTTCAATGTTTGTACTTCTTGTACCTTTTCTCTGTCGTTTTTTAGCTTTTCAGCTTTTAAGCATTGGTTTGTCTGTTAACATTTATGCGGGTTTTAACTCTTACTTTTTCTTTGTAACTTTGAGCGTCTTTGTGGTACCTAGGAACAGAAGATGGCTAAGCTTGTTCGTTTTCTATGCGCTGTCTATGCGCTGTTTTTTCAAAGTAGTTAAGTTCTTAATAACTAATTAATTATGCACTTAAAGCACTGCTGAAATACTTTGTACATATTGCAACTAACTGTTTAAGGTATATAACTTTCACAAAGTTTTCTTTATCTTTAACTTATTCTCGTTTTCGTGCTGTCATAAGTTGTAGAGTAGGTTTTAGACTCAAGTTTTTTTTCAAAAATCTGTTCGTTATAAATTAACATTTCCTTTTTTAATTGCAATGTAAAATTTGGATTTCTTTTGTATTGTTTTTCAGGTTTAAATTTCCTCAAACGAACTTGGAATTTCGTTATAGCTGAAAATCATTTCTAATTATTATGTCACTCTCACAGCTTGAGTTTTCTTTAATCTTCTTCTCTCTGTTTAATTGTAACAGATGAAGAGCATGGGTCATGAAGTTTAATGGATGCAAGCGAAATTGTTAACTAGTGCTAGGTCATGCTACTACGGAGGACATGACTTATATATATATTTTTTAAACTATTTTAGGTGGGAATGTTACTTGCCTCTATGGCCTTTTCAGAAACCCATTTCCAACTAGGTCTTTGTGGAAGTGAGAAAATGCAGAGTTTTTGTCCTTGATAAAGCCAAGGCTCAGTATTCTCGACACCTTCTACATTCAGTTGTTTTATTTTATTTTTTTATCTTTTTCTTCCTTTTACTCACACAGGTAGATACATAACCTTTTCTATGTTATACTAGGTGTGAGTCAAAATTATATATGTATTTTTTTGCTTAGGTATCTTCTTTATAGAATGTGAATTCTGAATTTTCAAAACTGCTGCGTTGCACGTTTTGATTTTCAGGTTATTTTGCACCCTTCGTTTTAAATTCTAAATTTTTTCCTTAGTCTTCAGTTTTGCTCTTAAGTATATATATATATATATATATATATATATATATATATATATATATATATTCTATAAAGAAGATATTTAAGCAAAAAATACATATATAATTTTGACTCACACCTAGTATAACATAGAAAAGGTTATGTATCTACCTGTGTGAGTAAAAGGAGAAAAGATAAAAAATAAAATAAAACAACTGAATGTAGAAGGTGTCGAGAATACTGAGCCTTGCTTTCATCAAGGACCAGCAAAACTCCGCATTTTCTCACTTCCACAAGACCTAGTTGGAAATGGGTTTTCGCAAGGCCTTAGATGCAAGTATACATTCCCACCTAAAATAGTTTAAAAAAATATATATATAAGTCATGTCCTCCGTAGAGTAGCATGACCTAGCACTAGTTAATTTCGCTTGCATCCATTGTCCTTCATGGCCTGACCCATGCTCTTCATCTGTTACAATTAACAGAGAGAAGAAGATTAAAGAAAACTCAAGCTGTGAGAGTGACATAATACTAGAAATGATTTTCAGTTATAACGAAATTTCCAGTCTGTTTGAGAGGAATTTAAACCTGAAAAACAATGCAAAGAAATCCAAATTTTACATTGCAATTAAAAAGGAAATGTTAATTTATAACGAACAGATTTTGAAAGAAAACTTGAAATCTAAAACCCCTACCTACAACTACAGCATGAAAACGGCAAGAAGATAATAATTAACTAAAGAAAATCTTGTGAAAGTTATATACCTAAACAGTTGCAATA
Organism: Macrothele yani; assembly: GCA_039090855.1. NCBI lineage: Eukaryota > Metazoa > Arthropoda > Arachnida > Araneae > Macrothelidae > Macrothele > Macrothele yani. Next base: position 136,484,928 of record CM077025.1, read on the forward strand.
TGTACAAAGTATTTCAGCAGTGCTTAAGTTACATAATTAATTGTTATTAAGAACTTAACTATCAAAAACAGCGCATAGACAGCGCATAGAAAGGAACAAGCTTAGCTGTCTTCTGTTTTAGGTAATTAAAAGAGTTACGCAAGAAAGCGCTAAAACCCGCAAAAATAACAGACAAACCAATGCTTAAAGTTAAAAGCTAAAAACGACAGAGAAAGGTACATGAACATTGAACTTATAAAACCTAGAACCCAAAAAACAAGGAAGAGAGCTTACCTCTTGTGTGACAAAAAACTTTCTCCTCACAAGAGAAGCATGGCTGACCTCCTTCCGCCACTCCTAGATGCTGGGGCAGTGAGGGCTGATGGCCTCTCATGCAGCAAGAAAAAACGCGCGGAGATTTTAATCCAGAGAAAAAAATATATAAACTTAAGACTGTGGATCTGAATGATCAGAAAGAGCAGAATTAACTCTCCAGAATACATGAGAAATACATAAAATACACAGCAGTTTATTTAATAATCTGCATGTATTAAATCATTTAGTGAGTTTTATAGATTAATCAGAATCTTATTAATTTTAATGTTGGTTTTACTATTTTTAGTATAGCTATCCTAGTGATGAATAACTAGTTTTCTTTTTTATTTGTTTTTATTTTCTTTATAAACAGATTTTTAAGCTTTTTTTTTTTGTGATTTTGTTTATATTATTTAATTCTTTGTTTTAATAGGACCGTCATATCCATAGCACTAAGGTTCCTTTAGGTAGTTAATAGACATCCTCTGACTAATCAAAGCCGTAAGGAAGTTGGCTAGAGGATGCCTATTAACTACCTAAAGGAACCTTAGTGCTATGGATATGACGGTCCTATTAAAACAAAAAATTAAATAATATAAACAAAATCACAAAAAAGCTTAAAAATCTGTTTATAAAAAGAAAATAAAAACAAATAAAAAAGAAAACTAGTTATTCATCACTAGGATAGCTATACTAAAAATAGTAAAACCAACATTAAAATTAATAAGATTCTGATTAATCTATAGAAGCTCACTAAGGTGATTTAATACATGCAAAGATTATTAAATAAACTGCTCGTGTATTTTATAATATTTCTCATGTATTCTGGAGAGTTAATTCTGCTCTTTCTGATCATTCAGATCCACAGTCTTAAGTTTATATATTTTTTTCTCTGGTTAAAATCTCCGCGCGTTGGTTTCTTGCTGTATGAGGAGGCCATCAGCCCCACCCTCACTGCCCCCCAGCGTCTAGGAGTGGCGGAAGAGGTCAGCCATGTTCTTCTCTCTTGTGAGGAGAAAAGTTTTTGTCACACAAGAGGTAAGCTCTCTTCCTTGTTTTTGGGTTCTAGGTTTTATAAGTTCAATGTTTGTACTTCATGTACCTTTTCTCTGTCGTTTTTTAGCTTTTCAGCTTTTAAGCATTGGTTTGTCTCTTAACATTTACGCGGGTTTTAACTCTTATTTTTCTTTGTAACTTTGAGCGTCTTTTGTGGTACCTAGGAACAGAAGATGGCTAAGCTTGTTCCTTTTCTATGCGCTGTCTATGCGCTGTTTTTTCAAAGTAGTTAAGTTCTTAATAACTAATTAATTATGCACTTAAAGCACTGCTGAAATACTTTGTACATATTGCAACTAACTGTTTAAGGTATATAACTTTCACAAAGTTTTCTTTAGTTAATTATTATCTTTAACTTATTCTCGTTTTCGTGCTGTCATAAGTTGTAGAGTAGGGGGTTTTAGACTCAAGTTTTCTTTCAAAAATCTGTTCGTTATAAATTAACATTTCCTTTTTTAATTGCAATGTAAAATTTGGATTTCTTTGCATTGTTTTTCAGGTTTAAATTCTCTCTCAAACGAACTTGGAATTTCGTTATAGCTGAAAATCATTTCTAATTATTATGTCACTCTCACAGCTTGAGTTTTCTTTAATCTTCTTCTCTCTGTTTAATTGTAACAGATGAAGAGCATGGGTCGGGCCATGAAGGTTAATGGATGCAAGCGAAATTGTTAACTAGTGCTAGGTCATGCTACTCTACGGAGGACATGACTTATATATATATTTTTTAAACTATTTTAGGTGGGAATGTTACTTGCATCTATGGCCTTGCAGAAACCCATTTCCAACTAGGTCTTTGTGGAAGTGAGAAAATGCAGAGTTTTTGCTGGTCCTTGATAAAGCCAAGGCTCAGTATTCTCGACACCTTCTACATTCAGTTGTTTTATTTTATTTTTTTATCTTTTCTCCTTTTACTCACACAGGTAGATACATAACCTTTTCTATGTTATACTAGGTGTGAGTCAAAATTATATATGTATTTTTTTGCTTAGGTATCTTCTTTATAGAATGTGAATTCTGAATTTTCAAAACTGCTGCGTTGCGCGTTTTGATTTTCAGGTTATTTTGCACCCTTCGTTTTAAATTCTAAATTTTTTCCTTAGTCTTCAGTTTTGCTCTTAAGTATATATATATATATATATATATATATATATATATATATATATATATAGGGATGTAAGGTCAGGTGATGCGTAACATCACAGCCTCTCCTTGACAAATGTCAACCCCGCCTTCTCGTGGTGCATCCTGTTCCCACTAAAGGGGCTCTGACGACCGCCCATAGCGGTATAACTATACCATCAGGATCAGAGGAAATGCTATCCCACACTCACCAACCCGCTTGGCCAGCGTGGTGAGTTATGGCCAAACCCTCCAAAATGATTCCACAACTTAAATCTTGGCCCTCAGTCTCCGGCAGCTGGAATGTACCTGGCCAAGGCAGCGGCCAGTGCGACATGAAGGCAGAGGGTGCTAAGAATCCCCGGAGGACCGGACTAGGCTGCCATCTGATGCTGACCTTGGCTACTTACAATGGACGCTCCCTATCTTCTGATTCAAGGCTTCTTGAATTGGAAGAGGAACTACAAAGGATCAAGTGGGACATCGTGGGGCTAAGTGAGGTAAGGAGAAAAGGAGAAGATCTCATCGAACTGAAAAGTGGACATCTCTTCTACTATCGTGGGACAGATACTGGCAGAACTAGTGGTGTTGGATTTATAATAAACAAGAAACTGAAGGATAAAGTTGTAGAAGTTGAAAGTTCCTCTGACAGAGCTGCACGACTTGTTATCCAACTCTCGAAAAGATACCAGGCTCAGATTATTCAAACTTATGCACCCACCACAAGTCATCCTGAAGAAGAAATTGAAGAATTTTATGAGGAAATTTGTCATCTAAATAATAAAGGTAAGCAGCACTTGAAAATAATTATGGGAGATTTCAATGCAAAAATAGGGCAACGGCAACAGAATGAAACTTCGGTAGGTAAATTCGGTCATGGCAACAGAAACCAGCGTGGAAATACTCTCGTTGAGTTTGCAGAGGCAGAAGGGTTTTTCATCTTGAACTCCTTCTTCAAGAAAAAGCCACACAGGAAATGGACATGGAGACATCCAAATGGGACGACAAGTGAAATTGATTTTATTATGTGTAACAAAACATTCGTCATACAAGACTGCAGTGTGCTAAACAAGTTCAACACAGGTAGTGACCATAGATTGGTGAGATGTAAGATGCACCTGAACACTAAACTTGAACGTGGCAAGCTCATAGGACAAACAAAATCTATTGACATAACCAACCTTAAAAAACACCATAATACCTTCAAGTTAGAACTGAAGAACAGGTTCTCTGCTTTAGAAGGCCTAACATCGGAAGAAGTGGACATCTCTGAAGTTAACAGAAAAGCAACCAAAGCTCTTATGGAAACAGCAACAAAATTAGCTGGGTCTAAGAACAAGTTGCATGTGAACAAATTATCAGGAAAAACCAAAATGTTGATGCAAAAAAGAAGAGAGATGAGGACAACTAAAGAAGATGTGACTTCCAAAGTGGAATATATAGAGCTATGCAAGACAGTAAGAAAAAGTATCACTGAAGACGTAAGGAAATTCAACTGTGAACTAGTGAGGAAAGCAATTGAAAACAACCAAAGCCTAAAGATAGCAAAGGGACATCTCAGTAAGGGAAGAAAACAGATTATGGCACTGAGAAAAGAAGATGGTTCTGTAACAAGAAATAGAGGCGAAATTTTGACAAGAGTGAAAGATTTCTACTCCAAATTATATGAAAGGGATGATATATGCACTCCAGACATCATGAAAGATACCAGTACCAGAGTTCCTCCAGTCCTTCCAGCAGAAGTTGCACATGCAATCAAGAACATGAAGCGAGGAAAAGCTCCAGGAGAAGATGGAATTACTGTAGACATCATACAAGAAGCAAGTGGAGAAATCGAAACAGTACTCGCCCAAATTTTCACTCGATGCCTTAATGAAGGAAAGATTCCTGAGGATTGGAACACCGCCACAATGATCCTGCTACATAAGAAAGGTGACATTGAGGATCTCGGAAACTACAGACCTATCAGCCTCCTATCAGTAGTTTATAAAATCTTCACTAAAGTTCTTTCACACCGCTTGAAGGTAACACTGGACATGGCTCAACCGAGAGAACAAGCTGGATTCAGGAGTGGCTACAGCACAATAGATCATATCCACGTGCTGAGAGAACTAATTGAAAGAGCGAGGAATATGAACTTCCATTGTGCATGGCTTTTATCGATTATGAAAAAGCCTTTGATTCGGTGAAACCATCAGCAGTTACAATGGCTCTGAAAACCTGCGGTATTGAAGATGCATACATTAATATTATTAATAACATCTATGAAAATGCAAGTGCAAAGATTAGGCTGTTTGAAAATACAACACACGTAAAAATTGGAAAGGGAGTGAGACAAGGTGACACCATATCTCCGAAGCTCTTTAATGCCACATTGGAGGGTGTTTTTCAGTCACTGAGCTGGGAAAACAAGGGGATAAAGATTAATGGAGATTATCTAACCCACCTTCGTTTTGCTGATGACGTAGTCATTTTTGCAACTACCCCATCAGAGCTGCAGAGTATGATCCAGGAACTTGCTGACAAGAGTAAAGAAGTGGGATTAAAAATGAACTTTCAGAAGACAAAAGTGATGTTCAATGCTTTTACAAGAAATGAAGATTTATCGATTGATGGAGAAAAGCTGGAGATAACAGACACGTACGTTTATCTTGGACAGCAGATATCAAGTGAGGGTCACATTGATGAAGAAATTAATCGGCGTACAAAACTTGCCTGGAGAGCTTTTGGAAGAAACAGCATAATTTTCAAGAGCAATATGCCATTATGTCTTAAAAGAAAAGTGTTTGATCAATGCATCCTTCCAGTGCTTACGTATGGTGCGGAGACGTGGACCTTAACTAAAAGAGACATACAAAGGCTGCAGACAACTCAAAGAAGCATGGAGAGGTGCATGCTTGGTGTAACCAGGAGAGATAAGAAGAGGAACTCGTGGATCCGAAAAATGACAAGAGTGGAAGACATCATGATCAGAGTTAAATCCCTGAAATGGCAATGGGCTGGACATACTGCCAGAAGGACAGATCATCGATGGACAGCTGAAATTTTAGATTGGATTCCAAGGGACAGGAAAAGACCCAGAAGAAGACCACATGGGAGATGGGTGGATGAAATTCGAAAGTATGCAGGGGTGACATGGAGGAGACTGGCACAAGACAGACCGTTGTGGAGGAAACTTGGGGAGACCTTCGTCCAGCAGTGGATTGATAATGGTTGACAATGATGATGATGATATATATATATATATGTTGTACATTTTTCACAGGTGTCTGAAGAATTTCACAATCCATAATGCTGATTATTGCAAAAGACGTGACAGCGTATCTATTCAGGAATATTAATTGGTATGAAGAAAATAGCGTAGCGCTGGTTAGATATTATTGTTTCAAAAAATGACAGGGTAGCTCTACTCAGGAATATTAATTAGTCTGAAAAAAATAGCAGTAGTGCCCGTTCGATATTGTTTATTGCTACGAAAAAACAAACGCGGCTATTATATCGTATTTATTGCTCCGAAAAGAATAAAACTGATCTCACTCTAGTAGTGTTATTTATTATTCGGGAGATCATGACACTTTAGACATTTCCAGCTTCTTAAATATTGTGGATAAATGTCATTCCCGTCATTGAGCACTGATAAGGAAGAAAAGCCAGAATAATTATTCCCACTATGTAAATTGAGGTTCAAAAATCACACCTAGATTTTTTTTTCCACTGTTTTTACGAAATGACAGAGCACCTTTTCCTGCAAATCATTGTTGATAAAATTATACATTGGGCATTCGAGAAGATTTAATTATTTCCCATATAAAAAGGTATTACCATGTATGTGTGTGTGAGTACGAGAGTGTTCGCTCGCGCGTGCGCAGCGAACCATAGCATACGTACTTCAATAACGTTAAGTTGCTAGTGAGAAAAATAAACCCACAAAGACTATTATAAACTTAATTGATGTCAAGATGCGTCAAACAATGAGCAGGAAATGTAAAAACTATTTAGTCCAATCACTTACTTGGTCATCCTTTCTCAATGAACACCTCCTTCACCCTTTTAAGTATCAGTTTGTTCAATTTCCCGTATGAACGTTGACTCAGATGCTGCCGCGATTTTGCAATGCTATAATACATTAGGAAACACTTGAATTTCATACGATAAATGCGAGTTTTCGAAAGTTTTCGTAGTTTAGAAGTTTGTTATTTACTTCCTGAAGTGTATAATGGAACATATGTATATCATTTCATATTTTCTTGTGAAACTGTCTCAGGTGAATACATTCGCATTTGGGTTATGCTCAGAAGTGCGTAGAGAGATTTCCTAGCTATGTCGATGAGTGCGTTGAATCTATTCTCAGCTGAAAAGACACAAGAGGGAAAAACTCGCAAGATTACTTGCTTCCTGAACAGTCGCATACGACCAGTTAACAGACGAGACGAACGATTTCCGCAGCCGTGATTTCCGCACCTGTCGTTTGGAGAGCTTCCTAGTCCTATGGATCGAACATTGTACAGACAGAAACTAGATCTCGCCAGATGGGCATCCTTAATGATCAAATACATTATCGCAGCACGATGAGAAATGGGGTATAAGTTTTGGGATGTTATTTCGGTTTGTGAGGAATATCTCGAGTACTCAAATTCACGCTGTCTCTTCTGTAAAAGCTTTCTCTGCTTTTACTAAAAGCAGGTCATCACGTTCTTACTAAATCACGTAGGTAATTCGCTCTCAGACACTTCATTTTCAGAAAAGATTTTGAATTTTTTTATTTAGGCACTCACATCGTTTCATTAAAGCAAGAAAAAACTTTTTTTTTCTTTTTACTATCAAGTTTTTAGAAAGTAACATAAAAATCGGTAATGCCAAAGTTTCTCATAAGTTTCTTCAGTGATTTCACAGAAAAGCAAACTTCTTTTTCTACGAAGAGAAAACTTTCCGCTTGGAATTATCAGCAAAAAGATTTTAAGTAAGCAAACAAACAGAGATACAACAGTGGCAGTTTTCCTACAGCACGTATAAAATGTTCCACTTTTGATTTGAGCCCAAGAGAGAACGGAAAAATGAAAAACTTCTATAACACTCAACCGAAACTTAGCAGTAGTAACATTTAGTAAACAAATACTAGTAATCAGTTTTAATAGTTTAGCAATTTAAGCAGGTAATGACTCTGAGAAACAAACTGTGCCTCAATTTTTTTGGGTTTCCAAGCAAAAGTGTTCACATAGGGACCATGATTTACCAAAACTGCAGCTAAATAATTCTTTTCCTGCCTCTGATCTCAGCAGTACCGAACAAAAGCCTTTGAATATTGATAGACACTCGCTTTTAACTTTTTATTCTCCTCCGTGGCCGAAGTATGATGAGGAAGGACTAGTCTCCCTGACTTGGGAATTATGCCGCTAGGTAAAAACAAGTAACTGCAACACTTCTCTCCTTTCTTAGGTTTCACTCCATTGTAGTACCCTTTTAGGAAGTAATCAGTCGGAAAGGATGTGTGACAATCGTCTCTTTAGACTTTGAATAACAACACTAAGGCAAAAGCCAACTTGTTCCAGCCCCATTCGGTTTACTTCCTAGATAACGAGCCTATTTGTTCGACTTGATTCCAGCCCATTTTGCTAACTCAGAGTTAAATCGTTCCAGCCGGTTAACGGATTAGAGCAAATTGATTATCAATATCGATTATTTGGTGCGTAGTTAAAAATTCAATGGTGAGAAGAATAAAAAAAGCAGCTTTGTTCAACCAGAACAAAGTCCACAAGTCTTTGTTATAAACCGGTTACGGACATGAGATGTTTCCTTTTAGTTTTTTTTTTTTTTTTTTTTTGAGATTTAACAACCACCGTGAGCAACTCAATGGGCTATAAGTAGTCGCCCGTCTTTAATTTAGGGTCACTGGTTTCAGGGAAGGGAGAGAGCCAGTGCCCGTAAGACAAACATAACATCCATGCTTCATTGGGATTCGAACGAATGGTCAGAGGCCATCGCTTAGACCACTGCGCCACCAGGGCGGCTAAGTAGTTTGGAAGTCACTCCTTTGATCATTCGTCTGAGATGGGTCCGAGTTCGAATCCCGGTGAGACATGGATGTTGTGTTTGTCTTACGGCACTGGCTCTGACTCTTCCCTGGAACCAGTGGTCCTAAATTAGGGAAGGGCGACTGCTTATAGCCCATTGAGTTGCTCACGGTGGTCGTTAAACCTCCAATAGAAAAACAAGTCACTCCAGCGTCAGAGTACTCCAAGGGAAATGTTTATAACTCGAAAGCTTGCAGCCACTTGCTGGCTTCTCGTAATGCTCTTAAAGCAAGTTCGTTATAATGGATCCGATCTCTTCTCAGGTGTTTTCTAACCTTAAAGAATAAACGAAGATTACTTATCGCCGAATCGGAAGATGAGTGCTCAGGTTATTTGCGTTCAGAAATTCATTGCTTCTGTTTTGTTTACGACAAAAAATAGGACGATTCACACAGATTGAAACTCAGATATTTGACTATAAATCGAGAACACTAGCATTGATTGCTATAAAATGTTCTTTAAGTTTGTGGGAATGTCATGCCGTATCATCCAGCACATGCTAGATATTTGCTCCTTACGTGCTACATGATTGATTACTGCGCACATCACTTCCTGTATATGTGATTTTTGCATCATCTCGTATACGTTGCTGGAGCCTGTGTTTCTTGCGCGAAAGTACAGACACCGTGTGACAAAGACAGAATTCAGGAAGAAATTTCGTTGAAGCGAAGTCCCAGCTGAGTCCATAATGCATAATATGGCACAAAATTCGGAGAATACAATCTCAGTTTTGGATGAAGGCTGAAAACCTCATCGACAGATGACAAAGTATAAAATGGCTGGTGTTACCACAAATGAAGGCGACGGCATACCACGGAAAAATTTGAAACCAATCTAAGTAAAATTATCAAACTGCTAAATCATGCTAGGTGCGATGAAAAAAGCATCCAGACTAGATTTATTAAAAAAAAAGTACAAGACATATATTTTAAACTTAATCGCCTTCGAAGTAACCCACGTAGCTTAGCGCTGTTTGCACTGCTCGAACCATTTTTTTATTGAAGGTTTGTCTACCGTGAGCAACTCAATGGGCTATAAGCAGTCGCCCGTCCCTAATTCAGGGCCATTGGTTCCAGGAAAGGGAGAAAAACCAGCACCGTAAGACAAACAACATTCATGCCCCATCGGGATTCGAACCCGGGCCCAACTCGGACGAATGGTCATAAGCCATCAAACCATTTTTTGAAGTCATTTTCTGAAATAACGAACAGCTGTTTAGTCTCATTTTGTTGTACATTTTTTTAGTTAGAGGTTTAACGACCACCGTCAGCAACTCAATGGGCTATAAGCAGTCACCCGTCCCTAATTTAGGGTCACTGGTTCCAGGGAAGGGAAAGAGCCAGTACCGTAAGACAAACACAGCATCAATGCATCACCGGCATTCGAACCCGGACCCCTTTAGGATGAATTACCAGAAACAATCGCTTAGACCACTGCGCCACCGGGGCGGCCGGTGGTACCTTCTCAACATCTTGTAGGTACAACAGAATGAGACGAAGCAGTTGTTCGTCTCAGCCTGCTGTTTGTATCTTTCTCCTTTCAAGTGGTATTTGATTTTTGGAAAGAGAAAAAGTCGCAGAGAGAGACCTGACGAACAGGGTGGATTCCGACCAGTGGAACGCAATGCTTAGCAAGAAACTGCTGCACCAGTTGCGATGCATGGCTAGGCGTGGAGTCATGGGGGAGTCGTCACTCGCCGCACTCATGCAGTGCCAGCCCTACGCGACGAACTGTGTCCCTGAAACGCAGCAAAACTTTACAGTAGTGCACCTTGTTGATTGTCGGGCTTGATGGAGCGTATTCACGATTCACAATTTCCTCATCATTGAAAGAAAGCAGTCAGCACCGTATTGACATTGCAGCGGCTCTGTATTGACATTGCAGAGCTCTGTCGTGCTCTTTTGGGTCTAGGAGAGTTAGGAGTCTTCCACTGTGAAGACTACGGGGTCATACTCATAAATCTACAATTCATCACCAGTTATGAAAGCTTGTAGAAATGTTTTCGACTCACTGAAGCATGTAACTAGCAGATGTAACGCGAGCCACTTTCTACTCTGCTGAGAGTAATTTTGGCACAAATTTGGCTAAAACGCGTCTCATACCATTATTGTCCGTAAGAATCGGCTAAACTGAACAGAACTAATGTTGAAGTCTTCAGATAACTCACGAATGGTAATTCGGCGACTTTCCCCCACAGCTGTGAGCACAAGTTCGATATTGTCTTCACTTTTGCTGGTTGCGGGATTCCCAGACCGTTCATCACTCTCAACACTTTAACGACCATCTTTAAAACGGTTATACCACTCCTAAACTGGTTTTCACTTTTGCTGGTTGGGGGTCTCCCAGACCGTTCATCATTCTCAACACTTTCGCGACTATCTTTAAAACGTTTATACCACTCAAACTGGTTTTCACTTTTGCTGGTTGCGGGTCTCCCAGGCCGTTAATCACTCTCAACACTTTCGCGACCATCTTTAAAACGTTTATACCACTCATAAACTGGTTTTCACTTTTGCTGGTTGCGGGTCTCTCAGACCGTTCATCACTCTCAACACTTTCGCGACCATCTTTAAAACGTTTATACCACTCAGAAACTGGTTTTCACTTTTGCTGGTTGCGGGTCTCCCAGACCGTTCATCACGCTCAACACTTTCACAACCATATTTAAAACACGTTTATACCACTCATGAAATTGTGCACAACTCATAATCCTCCTCACAGACACAGACTTTCTGTAACTTTGTGTCTGCAAGTTTCACCAAGTTTGTATAGCAAAATCAGATGCAAATTTATTGATCGATGTTTTCTGACGTGAAAAATGCGAACAGTTTCACACACGTAAGAACAGAGCACTACCGTAAAGAAGCCGGGCGAGCAGAGGAGACATGACTTACGGCACATGCGTAGTAGATTCCAATGATAAACCGCTTTCTGCTGTGTCGCGCGATGCCGAACTTATACAAGTCTGGATACTCTTTAATCGAACCTACAGGCCGCGGGTGGCGTAGTGGTCACCGTTCGTGACTGCCATGGAGATAGGTTGATCCTGGGCAGGTATGAACGTTCGAACCACAATTAAAACCCGCCGTGCGTCGGATGGGCTGTTTAAGCCGTCGGACCCTGGGTACTAGCCTCCCGATAATAAATAAGGGCGTCTTCCTCCCCCTTTCTACCTCGTTTCCGTGTCACTTTCCTATCGGGCACTCTAGCCCAAAATCTCCTAGCTTCTTATTTCTAAGGGTTGTTTAAGACCTGGGGTCAGACACTCCCTTCCTAAAATCCTCTACATCTGATCTAATCGAACCTCTTATTCCATAAAAACAGGCAGAGCCACTTTGCATCACAGCGACAGAAGTCTTATTTTTACGAATTGAAACAAAAATATTAAAGAGTATTTTGTAATTCAGATATTTGGTTTACTTGTGAAACACTAACATGAAAGAGGGAAAACTTACTCAGCAAACCTTTCATAAAATCCGTTTGACCACAAATAAAAATATTAACTGGATAGGGCCTTATTTCCATTTGTGAATAAGATAGCTTCAAGTGAAATTCTTTTTGAATCGTAGAGACTGAAATATAATTAAAATCTCCAGTTTTTCAGTTTCTCCATAATGTCCAGCAAATATGAATTCTCATAAAACTTTTCGTTTTTTTTTTTTTTAGTACCGTGTACCCCTTTCCCATTTTTTTTTTTTTTTTTGTGAAGGAATCCATCACTTTTTGGCTTTCAACATTTCATGTCGGTTCTCTTTCTTTTAATGTGAGAACCATGTTTGTATCCGTTCCCTTGTGCTTGTTAACGCAGTGAGGCAGTTTCCATTTAGTTTTTAAACACCGTATTTGTAAACACAATAAGGCTATCTCCCTTTCGTATTTCAAAACGAAATATCCGTCTAGCTTTTATTTGTAGAAGTGTTATATACACACTCCTATTGTTTGTAACCATAATACACGGCCAAACACGATTCAGCTGTCCCCCTTTTTTTTTTGTGAACAAATTTCCGCATCTTTGCTTGATGGCTGTTCCATTTTTTGTTTGTAAACAACGTAAATCTTTTCCAGATTAGCTCGCGAATGCCATATTCCCTTTACTGTTTTGTCCCGTTTTTTGTTGTTACTTACATTCGTGAGTACGATAGCTTCAATTCTAGAAGCAGTTATACGTGAAACCCTTTTTGAATCAGATCGAGTGAAGTACGCAGGGCGTTCAGTAAGTTGTAAGCCTGGCATTCACAGAAAAAAATTTGTTTCAAAAATGCACTTTTATTTTTCTGCATAGTTTCCCTGATTTAGATACACTTGTTGCACCAATCATAGAGGTGACGTATCCCCCTGCGAAAAACGTTATATCTTTCTCCTCAAACCAACACTTCATTGCCTCCTTCAGTTTAGAATCATCCGCAGAATGCCTACCCAGAAGATCTTTCTTCAGATTTTTTAAGTAGTAGTCACTAGGGGGGGGGGGGCGAGAACAGGTGAGTGCGGTGGGTGGGGTTGCATTTGGAAGCCACATTCTGTCACAGTTTGCATGGAAACACCGGCAGTGTGGGCTAGATCATTCTCCTGGAGAAGCAGAACATTCAGTCGCAATTTTCCTCGCCGTTTACTCATCATGGCTTCACGCAATCGTTGCAACAGCGCGGCACAACGAGCAGCATTCCTAGTCCTTTCATGAAGCAAATAATCAAATTACAGCAATCCTTCTGAGTCCCAAAAAATTAGTAGTCGCAATTTTCACTGCCGATGGTTCTGTTTTGAACTTCATTGGTGGAGGTCATCCATGATGTTTCCACTGCATGCTCTCTTGTTTAGTATCAGGGTCCCAATGGTGATGCCACGTCTCATCACCAGTCACAATCAATGTTCCCTCTAAAGCTATGCGCGCGGCCGCGCGGAGACTTAACTTCCTCCGCCCAGCGACTTAAGTTCCTCCGCGCAGTAAGCATTTCTGATTAAAATTCCCAAATCCCTAATTAATTTTCAGAAATCGAAAATCAATTACCTGCAAAAATTACAATAAATAAATAAAATTCGGGCTCTCAAAAGTCAAAACAACACTTTTCTTAAATGCTGTTCGCCTCCTTCTAAGTTCGTCTCATTGTCCTCTGCATTCTGAAAAACTTTTTACAAAGTAGCCTCCGTGCGAGTGGCAGATAGTGAACGCGAGGAATGCGGATTAGTGATTTCCCCGTACTGCCCAGAAAGAGGCAAATATTGAGACTTTTCTCAAAACAACACATCAGCGCCAGCCAATTACGAGCAAACCGTAATAAAGTTCATTGTGCTAATTAATGCACCAATGCTAGTTGGCAGGGGAAAGGCATTCCGGTCAATTAAATTGTAAGCCGCTGCTCCAGTTAAGTTGTAAGCATTTCAGAAGTTTGACTCCTTCTCACTTTCTACATAAAATAAAAATCTTAATTAATGTTTTTGTTATTTAAAATCAATTTTTAGAAAGAACGGTGATAAAAATGGGGGTATTAGAAAAAATAAGGGTACCCATCAAGTTCCAACTGCTACTGCATTAGTAAGAAAGCCGAAAATAAAGTTTTTGCCCAAGTGGTTTTGCGATGCCTGACCAGCTCATTGGGTTGGGCGCGACCTGACCATGGCCGCTTACCGCAAGGAATATTGGTCACAATACAGGAATAGAAGTCATCTGGATCGCGGTTAATGAGAGTCAAGTTAAACCCGACTTGCTTGAAAACGATCATTCTTCACCTCAGAAAGTCAACATTCGAGAAAGCCATCTGGCCTAGACCTTTGGCAACCCTAACCTTTCATGCAAAATGGACCAAACACTGTCGGTATTTAACTTCAGTTCCTAACCAATCTGCACGAAACGGATTCACCGGTCTGACATCACCACTGTCCTCTACTTTCTGGCACACTTCATCTGTGGTCACCTAGGGTGAGCGACACTAGCCATTGTTGTCCTCCAACGATTATTTTAACCGTTTAAAGATAGCAGCCCATCTTTTAACTGTGGCATATGAACGTGCCCCATCGAAGTCCTCATGGACTATCCGTTCGCGATTTACTGCGTAACGTTTCATCTGCCTTCGTCTAAAAATGCAATAACAGCTCGGTTCCGCAATTTCATCTGTCACGCATTGTTTACCTTATTAACTTCAATGTACTGTGGCGCAGTCTCAAATGCTGATACAGAGACGTGGCGGAGATGTTATATAAATAAAGGATGATGCAATATCACTTATATTAGCCACCAACAACTACTTTCAAGGTGGGTCGCGGGTGAAAGCTTCCCAGTGGTCAGCGTTCGTGACTCCCATATAGAACACCTCTGGTTCGATCCCAGAGCAGGTACGAACGCTCGAACCACTAAATATCTGCCGTGCTTCGGATGGGCACGTTAAGCCGTCGAGTACCGGCCCCCGGTAATAAATAAGGGCGTCTACCTCCCTCTTTCTTCCTCGCTCCCGTGTCACTTTCCTATCGGGCACTCTAGCTTCAATCTCCTAGCTTCCCATTTCTAAGGGTTGTTTAATGCCTGGGGTCAGACACTCCCTTCCCTTAAATCCTCTATATATGATCTACTTTCAAGGTCACATGATCTACTTTAAAGGGTCGCACTTCGTATAACCAAGGTCTCCCAGTTTTCCACAGAGTTTCTCCATTAAGTATGGTAGCGATGAATTTTTAATATGATATCACCCCTAACTTTGTTTTTGTATATGATATACCCCTTCCCTTATGGTTTTTGTGACAACGTTCTATATCACCTGACTGTTCTTTTTGTTTGTTTTTTGACTCCATATGTTCAATATTTCCATTCCCAATTTCTTGCTTTGGTATTTAACAACCTTCCCATGATCATCTAAAGTAAAGAGTCACCCATCCCTAAATTAGGGCCACTGCTTTCAGGCAAGGGGAATGAACCAGCGCTGGTCTTAAATGCTGTTCGCCTCCTTCTAAGTTCGTCTCATTGTCCTCTGCATTTCTGAAAAACTTTTTACAAAAGTAGCCTCCGTGCGAGCAGATAGTGAACGCGAGAATGCGGATTAGTGATTTCCCCATGCCCAGAAAGAGGCAAATATTGAGACTTTTCTCAAAACAACACATCAGCGCCAACCAATGTTACAGCAAACCGTAATAAAGTTCATTGTGCTAATTAATGCACCAATGCTAGTTGGCGGGGAAAGGCATTCCGGTCAATTAAATTGTAAGCACGCTGCTCAGTTAAGTTGTAAAGCATTTCAGAAGTTTGACCCAGCTTCTCACTTTCTATAAAATAAAATCTTAATTAATGTTTTTGTTATTTAAAATCAATTTTAGAAAGAACGGTGATAAAAATGCGGGGTATTAGAAAAAAATAAAATTTTATCCCAAGGATTCCAACTGCTACTGCATGCATTAGTAAGAGAAGCCGAGAAATAAAAGTTTTTGCCCAAGTGGTTTTGATGCCTGACCAGCTCATTGGGTTGAGCGACCTGACCGCTGACGCTTACAAGGAATATTGGTCACAATACAGGAATAGAAGTCATCTGGATCGCGGTTAATGAGGTCAAGTTAAACCCGACTTGCTTGAAAACTTGATCATTCTTCACCTCTAAGAAGTCAACATTCAGAAAGCCATCTGGCCTAGACCTTTGGCAACCTAACCTTTCATGCAAAATGGACCAAACACTGTCGGTATTTAACTTCAGTTTCCTAACCAATCTGCACGAAACGGATTCACCGGTCTGACATCACCATGTCACTCTACTTTCTGGCACACTTCATCTGTGGTCACCTAGGGTGAGTGAAACTTTAGCCTTGAGGGTTGTCCTCCAACGATTATTTTAACCGTTTAAAAGATAGCAGCCCATCTTTTAACTGTGGCATATGAACGTGCCCCATCGAAGTCCTCCATGGTGGACTATCCGTTCATGAACACTGCGCATATAACGTTTCATCTGCCTTCGTCTAAAATGCAATAACAGCTCGGTTCCCGCAATTTCATCTGTCACGCATTGTTTACCTTATTAACTTCAATGTACTGTGGCGCAGTCTCAAATGCTGATACAGAGACGTGGCGGAGATGTTATATAAATAAAGGATGATGCAATATCACTTATATCTTAGCCACCAACAACTACTTTCAAGGTGGGTCGCGGGTGGCCCAGTGGTCAGCGTTCGTGACTCCCATATAGAACACCTCTGGTTCGATCCCAGGCGGGCGCGAACGCTCGAACCACTAAATATCTGCCGTGCTTCGGATGGGCACGTTAAGCCGTCAGTACCAAGCCCCCGGTAATAAATAAGAGCGTCTACCTCCCTCTTTCTTCCTCGCTCCCGTGTCACTTTCCTATCAGGCACTCTAGCCCAAATCTCCTAGCTTCCCATTTCTAAGGGTTGTTTAATGCCTGGGGGTCAGACACTCCCTTCCTTAAATCCCTCTATATATGATCTACTTTCAAGGTCATATAGATCTACTTTTCCAGGTCTGCTTCGTATAACCAAGGTCTCCCCAGTTTTCCACAGAGTTTCTCTCCAGTATTAAGTATGAGTTTAGCGATGAATTTTTAATATGATATACCCCTAACTTTGTTTTTTAATATGATATACCCCTTCCCTTATGGTTTTGTGAACGTTCTATATCACCTGACTGTTCTTTTTTTGTTTGTTTTTTGACTCCATATGTCCAATATTTACCAATTCCGTTTTCTTGCTTTGGTATTTAACAACTTCCATGATCATCTAAAGTAAAGAGTCACCCATCCCTAAATTAGGGCCACTGCTTTCAGGCAAGGGAATGAACCAGCGACATAGGGCAATTGTACTCCCCATGCCTCACACGGCAGTAGAACCGGGGGCAGAACTCAGAAGATTAGCCTGAAGCTCCCTCATCTGATAACACACTCCCCATGCCTCATCCGGTACTAGTACCAGGACCTAACGCGGGAGATTAGCCTGAAGCTCCCTCATCTGATAACACACTCCCCATGCCTCATCCGGTACTAGTACCAGGACCTAACGCGGGAGATTAGCCTGAAGCTCCCTCATCTGATAACACACTCCCCATGCCTCATCCGGTACTAGTACCAGGACCTAACGCGGGAGATTAGCCTGAAGCTCCCTCATCTGATAACACACTCCCCATGCCTCATCCGGTACTAGTACCAGGACCTAACGCGGGAGATTAGCCTGATGCTCCCTCATCTGATAACACACTCCCCATGTCTCATCCGGTACTAGTACCAGGACCTAACGCGGGAGATTAGCCTGATGCTCCCTCATCTGATAACACACTCCCCATGTCTCATCCGGTACTAGTACCAGGGCCTAACGCGGGAGATTAGCCTGAAGCTTCCGCATCTGATAACACGCTCCTCATTCATCCTCCGGTACTAGTATCAGGGCCTAACGCGGGAGATTAGCCTGAAGCTCGCGTATCTGATTATTCGGATATAGGGGCTAATCCTTTAGTAACGCGATAATCACGTGTTCACACACGCTATATGACCGTTCCCATTTTTAGAGTAGACCACATGGCTGTTTCCGTTTTGTTTGAGTACACCACACGTTGCGTTTCTTTGTTTTTCGTTCTTTAGAACATCTTAAGTCTATTCCTATTCTGTATGTGAAAAATGCGTCTAAAGGCAACATTTTTACAAACAAACACTTTCTGCTTGTAGACACTATACGTGCGCTCTGTTTATTTTGTATTTGTGAGCACCATTTGCCTGTTTCCGCTTTTGCGTGTGAAAACACAATATGCCCGTCCTTCAAAAAATTTCATAAATCCGACTTGGAGCGCTTTTTTTCCAGAGAGCATGCTCGCTACAACAGAGGTTAAGACAGCATTCCTCTTGCATCCTTTACGAAAGTGAAGTTATCGTACAACTGAAAATTTTGAGATTTTTATTCTTTTTTGTCCCTAGTTATTTTCAAGCTAACTGACCTTGAGGCGGGGTAAATTTTCTTTAAATAATTTTATAACCACTTCGGCATTTAATTCTTTTCTATTGCATTTCTTACACAGGAGAGAAATGTCCAGGAAGCCCTAGTTGCCAGCGATCCGAATCGTAAATTGGATGAAGTTGGAAGGAAATCCAATTTCCGCGACAACACCCATTACATTGCGCTGAAATCCAATTAACGGCGGCATAATCCGAAGTGGCAGAAATAACCCGGCTCAATCATCGCATTCAAAGTATGTCTCGTGTAATTACTTCCCCGACTTCGCCAAATAAAAACGGCAACTGAAAATCTACTTTTCTAATAAAAACCTATTAATCTTATTTAATGAGCGCTTTAGAAAATGGTTTCAGGTAACAGAGGCTTCGATGTAAAAAAAGTTATTTATTTGGGAAATTAATGTTAGTCACATTAAAAAACGAGCGAAGGGGGAGGGGGAAGTTGAAAATACGAAAAGGACACTATTTTTATTAATATATTTGCAAAAATACGTTTTTATTGAAGAAAATGTAAAAACTGATGAGTAGTGCGTTTTCCTGGTGAAGTATAATTCTCAGAAATGTGATTATTGTGGAAAAATACGTTAAAGAATTCTCTCTCCTCCTTTTTTATTTTTATGTAATTAAAATTTCTTTGACGGAAAAGAAGACTTTTTTCAAGTCACTGTTGTTGGGTTATAGTTGTGTACGCCGGCAATTAATAGAAATAAAAACATAAACCTGTTCACATATTATTTGCTATCGATTCCCATCTAAGCGATGTTTAAATAAAATGACGCCTCACAAAAATAAAAAAGGATAAATGACGCACAGTCGTAATCCATAGCCGTAAAAAGCATGAATAGAATTAGCAACACTGCTCAAGGCGTAAATGTAAGTTCCTCCAGATAATCGTGAGAAAATCACCTCCAATGCACTTAAGACGTGCAGAAAATTTTATTGATTAAACTGAATGGACAATTTTTATTTTTTGATTGGAGGTTTAACGACCACCGTGAGCAACTCAATGGGCTATAAGCAGTCTCTCGTCCCTAATTTAGGGTCACTGGTTCCAGGGAAGCGAGAGAGCCAGTGCCGCAAGACAAACACAACATCCCTGCCTCACCGGGATTCGAACCCAGACCCCTTACGGACGAATGATCAGAGGCCATCGCTTAGACCACTGCGCCACCGGGGCGGCCAACAATTATTATATTACTTATTATTTACCTATTATACACCGATCATCCAAAACATTAAAATCACCTACCTAATATGATGTAAGTCCTCCTCGCCGCTAGAGGAGCTCTCATCCGATAAGGCATAGATTCAAAGCGCGCATCCGTTTCACCAACTCAAACAAAAAATGCTCGATAGGATTCATGTCCGGCGAATTCGGGGGCCCATAGCAATAAATGGAATTCTTCATGTTCTTGGAACAATTCCTGAACCATTTTCGTATTGTGACACGTAGCATTGTCTTGTTGAAAGACGCCATCTCTGCCAAAGAATACAGTCGCTATAAAGGGGGTATACATGGACAGCCACAATGTTCAGATACTTGACAGCTATCAGAGTTCGCTCTACAGAGATAATGGGTTCCAAGTGTTATCCATGAAAATATTGCCCAGACCATCACAATCTCTCCAGCCGCTTGGATCTGTCCCGCAGTGCATTCAAAGTGAGAAGGCTTAGGTAAACGTAACTCACCAGTTCGTTCGTCGGCATGGTGTAAGAGAAAACGGGATTCGTCTGACCACGAGACCTTCTTCCAGTCGTCTATGGTCCAATATCGATGAGCATACCTACACAGCACAGAAAGTTTCGTATATGTCACAAGTACGTAGCACTGAAACATTGAGACTTTCCAGATACATTGTGCAATGTAACAGTAATGTTTAAGAAAATTTACGGTTACTTTTTTTTTTTTTTTTTTTTTTTTTGAGGTTTAACGACCACCGTGAGCAACTCAATGGGCTATAAGCAGTCGCCCGTCCCTAATTTAGGGTCACTGGTTCCAGGGAAGGGAGAGAGCCAGTGCCGTAAGACAAACACAACATCCATGCCTGACCGGGATTCGAACCCGGACCCCGTTCGGACGAATGATCAGAGGCCATCGCTTAGACCACTGCGCCACCGGGGCGGCAAAAATTTTACGGTTACGTCAAAATGTCCTCAAACGTTACATAGCTTTGAAACATAACCGATACGTTACAGTGAAAGGTCTTTGTAACTTCAACATACAAACTTCATGTTACTGTTACGTATTTGAAAGATATTTGTAACTTTATTACAATACTGTTACGTATTTGAAAGATATTTGTAACTTTATTACAATACTGTTACGTATTTAAAGGATATTTGTGAAATCATGTTACGTATTTACTACGTTGAACATTATAGTTTTAATAAACTTTGTAAAATCACAAAAAATATTGCACTCGACAGTTGTTTCAAAAGCAACAACAGTCGTATTACGAGTTGTTTACCTTTTCACAAGTTCAACGCAGTCCGCTGTCCATTAGGAACAGTGGCGGCGTTTATATATTGATAACAAAAGAAATAACAAGAAAGATGATTCAAAGACGTGCTTATTATTCAAAGACGGATTCAAAGACGTGCTTATTACACCCGAATTTTCGGGTGTAATAAGCACGTCTTTTGAATCCGTTCTGACGCAAATTAAATTTATCAAAGCCATTCAAAGTCAATGGAACCGGTATGGAAAACAATAGATCTGACAAAAGAAAGAAGATTTTCAATCGGGTTTTTAATCCCTCAGATATTGTTGTAAACGGAATCGTGAGCTTACGAACTCTCAGAAACAGAGATATCGACCAAAATAAGATGTGACTTTACGTCCCCTGGTGGGAAAACCATGCATTATTTTTAGGAAGAAAGTATTCTCAAAAGGTGTATCCGTATAAGCGGTATCGGTCGAAGAAAAACAAAAATTAGTCGAGTTTTCAGGAGCCCAGATTTTGCAACAAATGCTTCAGAAGCAGAAATTAACACTTATGACCCCTGGTGGTAAACCATTCTTTACCAAACATTGGAAATTATGTGAAAAATATTTTCCATCAGGTCTTGTATGGGATACAGGAAGAATTTTTCAAATCGGAGTTTTAGGAGCAGAAATAACGCAGAAAACGCAATTTACCTTTGTGCCCCCTAGCGGAAAGTCTATAATTTACTTGTAAATTTTGAATTTATAGGAAAAACATTTCGCATCCGAAACACTATCCAACAAAGAAGGAATTTTTCAAATCGGAGTTTTAGGAGCAGAAAACGCAATTTACCTTTGTGCCCCCTAGCGGAAAGTCTATGATTTACTTGAAAATTTTGAATTTATAAGAAAAACATTTCGCATCGGAAACACTATCCAACAAAGGAGGAATTTTTCAAATCGTACTCTTAAAAGTAGAGGTATTGACAAAAATAAGATATACAACTAAGCCCCCTGGCGTAGAAATCATGCATTTTTTCAAGAAGAAAATTTTCCTGAGAGGTTTGTCGACATGAGGAGTAGTATCGGTCAACAAACGACTTTTTTTCAATCGAGATTTTAGAAGCTCATTTTTTGCTGCAAATACAACAGAAGCGGAAATTAAGACTTACGCCACCTGGTGGCTAAACCATTTCTTACAAAATTTAGAAAATATGTGCAAACGATTTCCCATCAAGAGCTGTATGCGGTGGAGAAAGAATTTTTCAAATCGGAAATTTAGAAGCAGAGATATAATGGGAAACGCAATTTACATTTGCGCCCCCTAGCGGAAAGTATGAATTACTTGAAAATTTTGAAATTATATGAACCACATGTCACACTAGAAACACTATCCAACAAAGAAGGAATTTTTCAAATCGGGCCCGTAGAAGTAGAGATATTGACAAAAATAAGATACATATCTACGCCCCCTGACGTAGAAACCATGCACTATTTTAAGAAGAAAATGTTTCTAAGAGGTTTGTCGACATGAGTAGTATCGGTCAACAAACGACGTTTTTTCAATCGATAATTTAGGACATCATATTTGGCTGCAAATACAACAGAAGAAGCAGAAATTAAGATTTACGCCCCCTGTTGGCCAAACCATTTTTTTTACAAAAATAGAAATTATGTGCAAACAATTTCCCATCAGGAGCTGTATCCGGTGCAGAAAGAATTTTTCAAATCGGAGATTTAGAAGCAGAGATATAGGGCGAAACGCAATTTACCTCTACGCCCCCTTGCGGGAAGTCTATGAATTACTTGAAAATTTTGAAATTACATAAAAAAACATGTCACACGGAAAACACTATTCAACAAAGAAGGAATTTTTCAAATCAGACTCCTAGAAGTAGAGATATTGACAAAAATAAGATGTACATCTACGCCCCCTGGCGGAGAAAATGTAATATTTGAAGAAAATATTCCGAAAAGGTTTATCGATGTGAGTGGCATCAGTCCACGAAAGAATTTTGTCAATCGATATTTTAGAAGCTCCGATTTTATGGCAAATACATCAGAAGCAAAAAATAACCCTTACGCCCCCTGGTGGCCAAATTATTCTTTACCAAAATTTGAAATTATATGCAAAAGATTTTCTATCATGAGATGTATCCGCTGAAGAAAAAAATTTTCAAATCGGAGTTTTAGAAGAGTTATCGAGGAAAATGTAATTTATTTTTACGCCCCCTAGCGGAAAATCTATGCGTAATTTGAAAAAGTAACTATATCTAAAATACTCTTCGATATAAATGGAATCGAAAGATAAAAAAAAATTCAATCGGATGTTTAGAAGCAAATATGTGGAATAAAACGTATTTTTGAATTCGACATCATCTGCATTTACGGCCTCTACCGGCGAAATTGAACATCGTAGAAAAAACCGAAATGAAGGATCATCATTTGCATATTTCAAGATTCCCAATGCAAAAAGAATTTTTCAAATCCGACTTATATTTGCAGAGATTTCGCGGGTACAGGCGGACTGACGGACAAACCGATAACAGAAGCACGATCTTTTTTTTACAAAAAACGTGCTAAAAATAGGTCCCAAATGAGGGAGCCGAATTTCTATTATTCATGTGAAATAGACTATATTTCAGCGAACGAAAAGAAAGAAAACCAAATTCGTCATTTCTCTAAATACCTACCAATATGAAATTTCTCAGTTTCAAGAAAAAAACATGCTGGTATAGTATGTTTTTTTTTTCTTGAATCTGAGAAATTTCATATTGGTCATCTACTTAGATTTTATAAAGTGCTTTTTAGAATTTAAAAATTATAATAATCAAAACAATTACTTTCAGATGATCTTGAATCACAAAAATAAAAAAAAAAAGGATGAAATATTAAATCAACTAAGCCGGTTACGCGGTGGTCTAAGCGATGGTTTCTGATCATTCGTCCGAGAGTTGGGTCCGTGTTCGAATCCCGGTGAGGCATGGATTTTGTGTTTGTCTTACGGCACTGGCTCTCTCCCTTCCCTGGAACCAGTGACCCTAAATTAGGGACTGGCGACTGCTTATAGCCCATTGAGTTGCTCACGGTGGTCGTTAAACGTCCAATCAATCAATCAGTATCACCAAAGAATATCCCAGTATCACGTGGAAATAAGACTACGAGAGTGCTTCGGTGAAATAGCGGGGATGCGCATGCGCATCCACATCGTTGCCAAACCAAAAATCTTAAATATCGCCGGAATGTAACATCGAGGTAGCAATTATGTACAATGGAAACTATAAAACAGTAGTATCGGTGAATGGTAGTTTTAACGTAACCGTGATGTACAAAGAGTTGTGTTCCAAAATAGGTGTTGCTGAAACGTAATTGTAAGATATCTTCGAAAGTGTAACGAAAATGAGAGATTGTAACATTATCGATACATATCCGAAACGTTTTGTGCTGTATGGGTAGGAACATGATGGGTCTAAGGCTGCGGAGACCCATCTCTAGGAGCGTAAGATGAACTGTGCGTTCGGTCACATTGGGCTCTTCACCACAATTGAAATCTCTGGAACCAATCAGGTGTCGCTTATCGCTGGAACCAATCAGGTGTGGCCTGCCCGCACCTTGTCAACGGTTCGAAGTGTTGCCACTTTCGGATTATCTTTTATAGGTACTAACAACTGCATAGCGTGAGCAGCCTACCAGCGACGCTGTTTCGGAGATGCTCTTACCCTAGCGTCTTGCCGTAACGATCTGGCCTTTGTCGAAATAAGATAAATTCTTTGCTTTTCCCATGTTGGGACGAAACAAAATAGTGAAATAGTGACACAGAGAGAGAGAGAGAGAGAGAGAGAGCTTCGACCAAGGTATTAAACACTCATCGTCAAAAAAAAAAAAAAAGTTGCACCCAGTAGGACGTGTCGGATTGCACTGCTATTCGGGAGGAAGGTAAAGGTTGCCAGGAACGATTAATGATTAAACATCGAGACTGATATGGGCCATGTTTATTGAGCTGCACGCCAATAAGTAGTGTCTCTCAGTATGGGGTCGGGCCACCGTGTTTGCTCACGCAGCATGCCAGAGGTCTTGGAATGGAGTTGTACGGGTTCCTAATGGCGTCCTGAGATAAGTCATCGCATGCAGCTTGAATATTCTTACGCAGTTCCTGCAAATTTCGCGATAGGGGTAGACTGCGGATAACGCGTCCAATAGTATCCCACACATTTTCAATCGGCGATAGGTCTAGCGATGCGGCTGGTCATGACAGAGTGTCAGTGCCTTGAAGGCAAGCTCTCGAAAAGCAGCAGTATGCGGACGAGCGTTGTACTGTTGGAAAATCGCACCGGAGTGAGCGTTTAGAAAAGGTAGGGCCACTGGTTGCAGGACCTCATTAACGTATCGTTGGGCTGTCAAAGTGCCTGTAATGAACACCAAAGGTGATCTGGAATTGTAGGCAATTGCACCCCACACCATGACATCAGGCCTTCTAGACGTGTGACGCTCGACAACAAACCCTTCATCTTGGCGCTGACCACGGTGATTCCACACACGGATACGTTGGTCGTCTCCTCCAAGACAAAAGTGGAATTCGTCACTGAAGATCACCCGCTGCCATTCGGAGTGGTTCCGCGACAGTTTGACACCACACCATTGCAGTATTTGGCGACGATGCAATGGTGTTAAGGGCAGTCGTCGTAACTGTCTGCGTGCTTGTAGTCTTACATCGTGCAGCCGTCTGCCAATGGTGATCGAACGATGCATGGAGGGCACCACTGCCCGTTGAATATCCGACATCGTGGCTGTTGTGTCACTCCGCGCATGTCGGGTAACCCTTCGGTCCTCTCTCTCTCTCTCTCCGTGGTCCGCCTATGTCTTCCACTCCCTTCCTGTTGCTGCTGCGTGCCTTGTTCTATCCACTGCTGCCAACAGCGTGCTATGGTGAAATCCGCACGACCGGTATGGCGCGCAATACGGCGACACGACTATTCAGCTTCCCGGAGCACGACGATGCTGTCCCACTCGCATTCCTCCATGTGCTGCAATGCTTCCAAAGTTTTCTCCGAGGCATACTTCACTTGCAAGGGATGCAACCGACACAATAGCAGGAGTCAGAATGACAAGCACGCGCAACGGGATGACCTCACATAGCCGTTCAGGCACAGCGCTAAGACTCCTCTGGCGTCACATGCGCGGCCGAGCGTGCAACTTGAATCATTTCTATGTCTCACGATGTCAAACCTACCCACCAAGTTTCATTCTTGTCGGTTTCTTCCTTCTAGGTGCAACAATGTTTTTGACTATGAGTGTATATATCATTCGCAACCTTGGCATGTGACCCTGGTTGACTAGACGCGCGCTTATTGACTTTACGGAGAAGTGGTTTTACTCATTTGGCTTATCGGTGTATAAAAACCAGCTAATAACGGTAATATAATCACTATTATATACAGCTATTTAACAAAACGGTGCTGCACCTTTCATCCGCACAAGAGCAGCCAGATGGTTTGGTAAGGTCCCAATGAAATGTTGAAAACACGGAGATGGTATCGACACCAATGAAGTCAGGATCACCTGTTGTAGAGGATCTGCAGTTGCCAATCCGTTTTTGCAGGCTCGAAGTGACCTTTCTAATTTGTTCCACACATTTGCAATGCTGAAGACGCACAAACGAAAACAAATGGTTGTACAGGATATCCCGGTAACGTTGACCTGTGAGAGACGATGTCACACGTACCAGGGGTCCCATTTCAGTCCACGTAAGCAGTCTCCAGACGAACATGCCACCCCCACCAGCTTGAAGAGTACCCTGCTGGCAAGAAGGATCACAGCTTCATGTGGTTTGCGTCGTACTTGTATCCTGCCATCCGCATGTACCAACGTGAATCTCGACTCATCAGTCCAGGAAAGTTGCGATAGTCCAGTGCCGATGTTCCCGAGCCCATGCTAATCTTTGCACCCTGTGATGAGCGGTCAGCTGCAGGTACCCTCGTGGGATGATGGCTTCTGTACCCCATAGCGAGGAGATGGTTCTTAGATGGTGTGGCTGCTTACACGTTTTTGTGCACCAGCGTTAAGTTGGCGAGTGATTTCTTGCACTGTGGCCCGTCTATCCGCTGTTACAATGCGAGCTAGCCGACGATGACCCCGCTCATCCACACGCTGTTTTGTCCACGGCAGTTGGCCCTTGCAGGGATGGTTTTACAGGATTCGATGTACTCACGGTGCACCCGTAACACAGTGGCTCGTGAAAATCCCAGTGCCTGCACGACTTCCGAGACAGGGTGAATCATTCGTCGGGCTCCGACAATTTGCCCTCTATCAAATGAGCTTAGATCCTTCGTTTTCCCGAAACTGCGTCCGACTCTTACTGATTCCGGTGGCATCACTCCTTATATTGTCGGATCGCTGCATACGTCATGTAGTTTCCGTTTACGGGGCCGCCCAGTGCGCCACATTTGCATAACGCCAGCTGTCTCTAATTCAATTGCTCTTCAGTGTACATCATTCATTAAGTAATGTATTTCATCAAAAATGTAAGCAGGTTGAAAGGTAATTTCCCGATTCCAGGTTACTATGACGATATGAAACTAATATATTTTTTTGAAAAAATGATCTACTGCAATTTGAAATACTACTATAGACCATCAGCATAATATTAGAAGGGTTTTCGAATTCCTTCAACTGTCCTCGAGAACTGGTCAATTTTTTTCACGATTTCTGCAGCAACTGTCATGGTTAAATCAAAATTGCTTTTACTTTTTAAAAATTAATAAAATGCTGATTTATTTATCTCTTTATATAGTTTATCTAGAAGTAATTTCGATATCCCGAATTTACGTTTCAGCAACAGTTACCATAACCTGATTTAAGTAATTAATTTAATAATAAGAATTAATGATCATTAGGTACGTATCAATATTTGCTGGAATAAAACTTGAGTTCAGCAGATATTTACAAGAAATGAATAAACTACGAAACCGAAAGCCTCATAATTAAATTAATAATACATAAAATGTTAAATTTGCCCGTTATTGAAAACTATATAAACGTTTTGAATATTGAAGTTATTTACAAAATACCTTTCTCGTGCACAGTTGTCATAAAAAAAAAATCAGAGCAAGAATTTGTTTTTTCCTTTTTAGACATTCTCTAAAAACCAGGTTTTGAAATAACAAGAAATAATTTTTAGTATGAGTAGGAACTTCAGCCGCTCTAAGGTTCATCGGCTCCAACTGTTGTTTTATGTCTTTTTATTACGATTTTTTTTCTATTTGCCTCAAAGGGTAAGACTTCAAAAGCAGAGGAGAAAAGGAAAAAAGACACTGTAGTCCCAATAAATGTCAGCATTTCAATTGCAATATTTTCCGAAAATGTAATTTTACACAACGGGTCCGAGACGCGAGAAGCAAAGTAATTTTACACAATTCATCACGGGTCCGAGACGCGAGGAGCAAAGAAATTATTATTGGTGAACAATTTCTACCATTGGACGAATGGATATTCGACGATTCATGTCTTAGGACATATCAGTATTGGACGAAAGAGTATAGGACAAATTGTAGCGTTGGAAGGATGATTTAAGCGAATCGCATCAAGTCAGATTAAACAATTTGTGCGGCCCCCTTTTTTACGCTTTCCAACCGTAGGTTGAAGAAGCGTATATGCTCCAGCTTTGTCCGTCCGTCTGTCCGCCCGTCCGCAGGATAACTCACGTGAAAATGGTTCGATTTCGACGAAATTTTAGTATGTGGTAGGGGATCACCTGGGGACGAACCCTATTGAAAATGGGTGAAGCAGGGTAAAAGGTCAGGACAAAGGAGCGGGATTCATTCCATTGCTCTCATGCGTGATAACTCACGTGAAAATGGTTCGATTTAGATGAAATTTTAGTATGCAGTAGGGAACAACCTAGGGACGATTCCTATTGAAAATGGGTGAAATTGGGTCAAAGGTAAGGACATAGGAGCTGGATCCATTCCATTGCCTTTATGCGTCATAACTTGCGTAAAAATGGTTCGATTTCGATCAAATTCTAGTATGAGATAGGGAAACACCTGGGACAAACACTATTGAAAATGGGTGAAATAGGGTCAAATGCCAGGACATAGGAGCTGGATCCATTCCGTTGCCCTTATGCGTCATAACTTGCGTAAAAATGGTTCGATTTCGATCAAAATTTAGTATGTGGTAAGTGACTACCTGGGGACAAACCTTGTTGAAAATGGGCGGAATGGGTCAAAGGTCAGGACATAAAAGCCGGATCCATTCCATTCCCTTTATGCGTCATAACATGCGTAAATATGGTTCGATTTCGATGAAAGTTTTGTATGTGGTAGGGAACCCCTGGGCACGAACCCTATTGAAAATGGGCAAAATGGGGTCAAAGGTCAGGCAGGGCATAAGAGCGGGATTTATTCCATTGCCCTTATGCGTCATAACTTGCGTAAAAACGGCTCGATTTCGATGAAATTTTAGTATGTGGTAGGGAGCCACTGGGGACGAACCCCATTGAAAATGGGCGAAATGGGGTCAAAGGTCAGGACACTGGAGTGGGATCCATTCCACCGCCCTTGTGCATCATAACTTACCTAAAATGCTTGGATTGCGACAAAACTTTATCATGTTGCTGTTCCGGAGGTATAGTGAACCGGTTCTGCTGAAAATCATCGAAATGGGGTCAAAGGTCAGGACACAAGAGCGAGATTTATTCCACAGCCGTTATCCTTATAAATTGAGTAATAACTTGAGTAATGATATCTGGTATGTTGGAAAGCCTATCATAATCAATGCATTGCATGATTTTACTAACTTGTTTTTTGTTGATTGAAGATTTAACGACACCCGTGAACAACTCAATGGGTTATAAGTAGTCGCCTGTCCTGAATGTAAGGCCACTGGTTCCAAGCAAGGGAAAGAGCCAGTGCTGTAAGACAAAAACAACATCATGTCTCACTGGGATTCGAACTCGGACACATCTCGGACGAATAGTCCGAAACCAGTGCTTAGACCACTGCTCCATCTGTGCGGCTCACTATCCCTTTTTGGACGAGCTGGACGTGGCCAAACTTCATTTAGCCCAGTCTCTGGGAAAAGGTCAAATTCACAGATCTGAACATTTTCAAAAAAAGCAAAATTAAGATTTTCCCTTAACATTCAAGAATATGTTTCGACATTTCCCAAACTTTACAGGTACGCGCTACCAAGACAAAAAATATCTTTGGATGTTATTAAATACAGTTTAAGCTATTGCGCTAGTCGGAAATAAATGTTCTTAGTAACAAAAACATCTGGAATACCTTGCTGATGCTTAATTTGTTTACTTACATCCGTTTTGAAAAACGTTTCCCGTCCTCTCTCGTCGTTGAGGAAGAAGGGATCAGCACATACATTTAACCTTTACAAAAAAAAAAAAAAAAAAAATTTTCTCCGGACGATATAGAGAGAAGCACATAAGAGAAACCTTCAGTTTTGAGTAGGATCTCAAAAGAAATAAAAATCTGCAATGTACGTAGCTCTTTCTTTAAAAATAACTGATATAAAACTCAAAACTAAGACACTCATTCCCACTAAGTTATTTCATCGTCAAGCAAGAAAAGTATTGGAAATAAAACAAGTTAGTAAAATCATGCAATGCATTGATTATGATACGCTTTCCAGCATACCAGAAATTATTACTCAAGTTATAAGGATAATGGCTGTGGAATAAATCTTGCTTTTGTGCAATGACGTTTGTCTCCATTTCGTTGATATTCAACAGAACCGGTTCAGTATACCTCCGGAACAACATAACGTTTTGTCGCAATCGAAACATTTTTTGGTAAGTTATGATGCACAAGGGCAATGGAATGGATCCCGCTCCAGTGTCTTGACCTTTGACCCCATTTCGTCCATTTTCAATAGGGTTCGTCCCCAGTGGCTCCCTACCACATACTAAAATTTCATCGAAATCGAACCATTTTTACGCAAGTTATGACGCATAAGGGCAATGGAACAAATCCCACTCTTATGTCCTGCCTGACCTTTGATCCCATTTCGCCCATTTTCAATAGGGTTCGTGCCCAGGTGGTTCCCTACCACATACAAAAATGTCATCGAAATCGAACCATATTTATGCATGCTATGACGCATAAAGCCAATGGAATGGATTCCACCTTTATGCCCTGACCTTTGACCCCATTTCGCCCATTTTCAATAGGGTTCGTCCCCAGGTGGTTCCTTACCAAATACTACAATTTAATCCAACCATATTTACTCATGTTATGACGCATAAGGGCAATGAAATGGATTCCGCCTATATGTCCTGACCTTTGACCCCATTCCACCCATTTTCAATAGGTTTCGGTCCCAGGTGGTTCCTTACCACATACCAAAATTTCATCGAACCATTTGTACGCAAGTTATGACGCATAAGGGCAATGGAATAAATCCCACTCTTTTGCCCTGCCTGACCTTTGACCCCAATTTGCCAATTTTCAATAGGGTTCGTGCCCAGTTAGTTTCCTACCACATACTGAAATTTCATCAAAATCGACCCATATTTACGCATGTTATGACGCATAAAGGCAATGAAATGGATTCCGCTCTAATGGCGTGACCTTTGACCCCACTTCACCCATTTTCAATAGGGTTTGTCCCCTGGTGGTCCCCTACCACATACTAAAATTTCATCAATATCGAACCATATTTACGCAAGTTATGACGCATAAGGACAATTGAATGGATCCTGCTCTTATGGCGTGACCTTTGACCTCACTTCACCCATTTTCAATAGGGTTTGTCCCCTGGTGGTCTCCTACCACATACTAAAATTTCATCGAAATCGAACCATTTTTACGTGAGTTATCGTGCCGACAGACAGACCGGCAGAAAAAGCTGGAGCATATACAACCTACGGTTGGAAAGCGTAAATAAAAAGAAAGAAGCAATAAGTCCCCCCCCCCCCAAAAAAAAAGTGAAACATAACTTGTATTGCGATTCGGCACTTTGGAAATAATCCAGTTCTTAAATTTTTACGAGTAAACACTTCGGAGACATACCGCTTCCAGTGGGGCTGTTAGAAATATTCACTGGGAAGCCACGATGCCAAGGGAGATTTCCAAATATGGAAATTCATTTCTAAATCTTGTAAATTTGTACTCAAGATTTATCTTCAGATAAACCGTACATTCCTGTCTCTATGAGTGGGCGCGCTCTACATTATATAACTGCAACGTCATCGACTGCACAGAATAAATAAATATATATGTATGGACCACACAGCCAGAGTATGTCAGTTCACTGGTATGAAGCCCGTGCAATGAAGAAAGGTAAGACTAAACAAAATTTCAAAGTTAATGTTTATCGGACCGAGAAAGGCAAAAACCAGAATCTCAGTAACCTCAGGCGTTGCTGTCAGTTCAAGAAGAGCCACAGGGAAGATGTGGAATTAATGCTCAGCACAGGAAAGCACATCTACCGAACCTGTCAGAGGAAAGGGGGCAGACTATCACTAGTGGACAGCTGACATGAATGGAGGTTGCCATGCAGGCGAATTTTAACACGATCCGGGCCCTGGGCCCCGATCATTTTTGCAGCCCTTTTCCCGCTGACTTTTGAATTTCGAAATCTTTGTAATAAAAAATATGTTCCTTTTAACAAACGATAATCTGCAGATTAAAAACAAAAGTAAACTCAGAAACGAAATAAGAAAGGAAATTTAAGATTAATAATGGCTCTGCTAACCGAAAATAAAATTACTATTCTCGCGCATAATAGTAGCGCTATATCGAAATCAAATCAACAGAGAAATTTGTTTCATAAAGTTCAGCTTCGGTGCTCAGTGACTATGAACGGTTTTCCCAATAGGCCGACTAGGCTCGAGCTTAGGGAAGCCAATTTTAGGGGCGGAAAATTCTCGTGGTACTAAAAATTAATATTAGGGGTATGCAAAACTTTCCGCCTCCCCCGTTAGCGGGCGCTGTAGGGGTATAGCGGCCGGCGACACGTGCTCCCAGTTCGTACATGAAGCCAAGCATGGCAGTCGATAAAATTCATTTGCGGCATTGTTTGTTATTCATGTTTAATCTAGGAAAAATTGCGCGTGAAGCATGCGGTTCAATTTGTCAGGCGTATGGTGAAACGGTCATGGGTGGACGGACGTGTCGAGGATGGTTTGCCAGGTTCAAGAAAGGTGATCTAAGCTTGGAAGGCAAGCCACATGCACAGATAAACCGCAGGAACTCGCAGACGAGAAGCCGGAATCCCTGTTGCAAGAGGATGCACACACAACCGACCACATTTGAAAGTGACTTAATCGACAGTGGTACGGCGTCTACAAGTATTGGGGAAAATCCAAAATATTGGTAAGTGGGTTCCGCATACTTTAACGGAGCGTAATATTGGTCAACGATTGGACATCTTCATGTCGTTGCTGAAGAGGTTATAAGGAAAGAATTTCTTATGAAAGGATGTCACCTGGGATGAAAAATGGGTCTATTGCGACAACCCCGTACGCAAGCGATCCTGGGTCGACTCAGGCCAGCCATCAACATCCACTGCAAAACAGGATACCCAAAGAGAAAAAGGTGCTGTCGTATGTGTGGTGTGATATACACGTAGTGCTGTACTTCGAACTGTTGAAACCGGGCGAAAAAATCACTACCCAACGATTTAGCAACCAGTTGGTGAAACTGAACGCCGCAATCGAACAAAAACGTCCATGGACAGGTAAAGGATGCCGCCCAGCCATCCTGTTACACGATAATGCTAGACCACATGTCAGTGCCACAACGAAATCAACCCTTGAACAGTTACACTGGGAGGTTTTACGACATCCGGCTTACTCCCCGGACATTGTATCCTCAGACTTTCATCTGTTTTGCTCTGTATGCAACATGCCCTAGCCCAACAGCGGTTCACCACAGCTCCAGAAATATATGGAAAATGTCGTCACTGCGTTCAACTCAAAACCCGAGTTCTACCAAAGGGGCATTTATTTGTTGCCTGAAAAAGGGCAAGAGCTCATTGATGCTGACGGCCAATATTTCGTTGAATAGTTGTGTACTGGTTTCCTGATTGTCCCTGTCTCCTTTCTCCTTAAAACGACGAAAACGTTTGCATAACCCATGCGCTATCATACCCGGACTCTATCTGGGAGACGCGGGTTCGAGTCACGCTCCAGGACGATGAAAATTTTCAAGTTTTCGGATATTATCTGACTAACCATCCTTGTCACATTTACGCTAAAAATCGGATTGTCATCTTCAAAATTTGTATATGTTTATCTGCTTGACTATACTTAAAAACTGGAATCAATACGAACGAGTGTTGGGGAAAACGAATGGAGTGTTAACGTTGCTCTTTTGAGGCCGAAAAACGTTTTCTAGCTTAGATGAAGGAAGATCGCTTTGGACTTTAGAGGGGGACATTTGCAGGATATCCACACCAAGCTATCCCATCTGTCATCGGAACGAGTACAGTATTAGAGGGTAGGGAAAGGGATGAATTTTAGCACCATCAACTATTGCATTTTCCCCCACCCACAGCGACTTCAGTGAAGATGACTTTTGACAACTTCGCTTTTCTGTGTACAACTGCTTCATTAGAAGTTTCAGACACTATAAAAATAAGTACTTATTGGCTCATGAAATCCTTACAATGACAATCGCAGCCCCCAATGTTTGCGATACTGTTTTCTGGTAGTACCTCTCATTCCCACTATTGATGTATTGGGAACTGAATAATTTGTTCACAGTGGAAGAAAAAGACAATTTTCTTTTCTCAATACTAATTTAACTATGAGTGGTGGAAGGAAGAGACTGAGTGGATCTCAGTAAAAAGAAATAGCTACTGCTAAAAAAAGTGAACATCGCTGAAGAATTACAAAAATGTCAAAAAAATTATAAACATTTCTCTGTTAAATGCTTTATATCAACTATAGCGACCAATGTGAAACATCTTCATTTGATACTGAGGAAATTTACTTGAAGAAAAGACTGAGGAGAATGTATGTGTAGCAGTCAAATTCTTTATTTCAAAGGGGAGTAGGTGCAGCAAAGCCCTAAATCCTTCTCTGTCAGTGTTAGTGCATCAAAGTTTCAATAAAAATCTATAAATTAGGAATTTTAACGTACCGGAATTTCTGCTTCTCATACTTGTTTCCACATTTAAAATGTTTCTTTACTTGATTTGAGAGCGGCAAATTCCTTAAACACAAAGGAAAAGTCTAATTCTTGCGTTAGTTCATTTTCGATGGACAAAAGTGATAAATAATAGTTAAGTCTGGAATCTGTCATTTAATTTCGAAGCGCTGATATAATAAATTTGAATTTGGATGGAGACCTTTCACCTCTGCATATAGTGATCATCATCGAAAGGAACATGTGCATATCAATTTAAATATTTGGAAAAGTTGAAGGAAACCCGCCTTTTCTAATCGACTATTAAATCTCCGAAATTGAATGACAATTTGCGTTGGCAGTCTTTTACTAATGCTTGATTTCCTGGCACTCCAAAAACAGCTGTTCGGATTCCACGTCAATTCAGTAAACATCAGCAATCTGCTTTATTAGGGGTCAAATGAGGGAGTCAAACACCTCAGAGCAGGTCACTACTGACTGATAGAGAAACGTTCGTGGATAATGCATGCATAATTGTTCTCAAATCCCTCCTTTTCGTAAGCCCTCCCCCTAATCCTTCTCCCTGGGTTTGCTCAGCATAGGGCTGATTTATTGAAAGAGAGCATACTTGAGTCTTGAAACAGTTTGAGGCATGATTTCTTACAACATTAGAAATGCTTAAAGCGAAGTGACTTAAAAAATTATTTCTTTAAATTAATAAATTTTAACGCTTCCCGACTGTTCTGTGTTATGTACGGCTTAATTTTTAACTTCAAAACTTCGAAAAAAAATATCAAACACAAAAATAAATAAAATAAACTATGTCAACAGTTCGGGGTCCCTGTTTGGGTCGTAGCCCTGGGCCCGACCCAACAAGGGGCACTAATGGCGTTGGTCCCATGTACCCACCACAGGACAACACATGGCTCACAATCTCCCAGTTAAGGGTAGACTCCAACCACATCGCAGATTGAAACGTTTTCCAACATACATGTACGATCCAACGATCGGTCTTGCACACGGCATAAAGAGTCGGTGGCTCAGTCATGATTCTATGCTGACCTACTGTTGAAGCTCTGCTTGAAATACCCACAGGACCACTCCGACTGAGCACAAGACGCCTGGAAAAGATGAGTGGGGTCCGATAAGTTCTAGGTCAAGCTCCAACATGACGAAATACCGGTCCATACGGGAAGTCGTGCGATAAATAGGTGCAAGCAGACTGCGCGGTTTGATGCAAACAGTCATGCGAGGCAATATCACAGCATAGAGAATGTTCTCATGGAGAACACTCTGACTTCTTATCTCCGTTGAATAACCTTCATACCCAGTCCGTCCGTAGATATTATTTCGGAACAGGTGTTTCTCTGTTTCTGACCGTGTATTCGGATGACACAAACTCTTTCAGTAAGAGAACACCCAGTGTAACAAGAAGTGTTGCCACAAACGTTTGCCTGAAATCAGTAGACCAGGGTTCAAAAAATCAGTAGATTTAATTTTTGTACTTTGAAATATGCACCACCTTACAAATGTAATGTAGTATTGGACATAATCTCAATGAGAAGGAACACTTAAATCTACTGGTATTTCATACACTCACTGGCAATGAGATTTGCGCACCAAGAAAAAATCATCGAATTGAACTGAAATTTTATGGACATAATGATACAGATGAATGATACTCACGATGGCAAAAACAGAGCTGCAGAACAATTACAGGAGGTATCTGTGGCACGCAGACTGGTCATCTTCAATAGCGAGTCGTACCACCTTGGGAGGCGATATGGTCCGGCTGACGCCTGAAGTTGTCCTGCGGCAGACTGACCCACACGAGTTCGATGGTGTGCTTCAAATCTCGCATACTGCGGCACGGAGGCAGCCGGGATTTCAACTGTTCCCACACATGCTCGATAGGGGACATGTCCGGGAAGTGGGAAGGCCATGGAAGTGTCTGGACATGACGTAGGCAGTACTGAGCAACCCGATCCGTGTGCGGGCGGGCATTATCCTGCTGGTATAGCCCACCTGGAATCCCAGCCATGCATGGGAGCACATGGGGATGTACGATCTCATCCACATACCGCTGTCCCGTCAATGATCCACGTACCACTACTAGAGCTGATCGGCTATCATAAGCAATTGCTTCCCAGATCATAATGTCTGCAGTGGGTCCGGAGGTATGGCCATCGATAACGTGGTTGGGATTGTGACGTTGACACGGGAACCTCCACACACGGATACGATAATCATTTGTCCCCAAAACGAAGCGGAACTCATCGCTAAACACCACACGTCGCCAGTCTGTGGCGTTCCACGTCGCTCTTGTCTGGCACCACTGCTTACGAAGCCTATTAAATGTTCCGGTGTTAATGGAAGCACACGTAAGGAACGTTGTGATCGCAGATTCGCTTCTGCGAGGTGTCAGGAAATGGTTCGTGGGCACACAGGAGCTACTACATCTGCCTGTAGACTGGTCCGGGTCCCTGTGGGATCCATTCGTGCCTGGCCCACGATCCGTCGATTCTCTATACTGGTGGTCCTCGTGTTCGTTCGGAGCCGCTCTATTATGTGGTCGGAACGATCCACGTGGCGTGCTATACGGGGCTCTGACCATCCTG
Organism: Macrothele yani; assembly: GCA_039090855.1. Taxonomy (NCBI): domain Eukaryota; kingdom Metazoa; phylum Arthropoda; class Arachnida; order Araneae; family Macrothelidae; genus Macrothele; species Macrothele yani. The sequence continues at coordinate 136,522,521 of CM077025.1, forward strand.
AGGTTTTCAGCCGGATGATTCGGCCTCTCTCAAAGTCTTTAAGTTGCTTAAATCGAAGTCACTGGCATCTACCCGGCATTCTCATCACTCTGTACTCCTGCTTGTGTCGGCCGGTGCTTTTCGCTTTCATGGAGCATCAACTACACGACAGTTTATAAGGCTACCGGGTCATGCTTGCAGCGCCAGCAAAGGGTGTGCTGTCATGCGCACTCGCACCAAACGTGGATCATTTACATACCAGTACGCACTCCAGCTATTTGCAAAATTTTGCGGTTGTAGCATGTTTTCTTCTAGGTGCGCAAATTTTATTGTCCGTGAGTGTATAACATCAATACTTCACACACGTCTATTAAACACAGAATAGAATTGAAACCAATACAATCCTGAGTCGCGTTTTTATAAGATATTACTGATGATGAGCTTTATAAAATAATGCTCATCATTAAAATAAATGTTTGTGTAAATAATCATGGCATTTGCTTTTTAATGTAGTCAGTTGAATCTATTCCCTTTGTCGTGCTCCTAAAAACAAAGAGTTATGTACTTACGTTTTACTAAATGACACCCAGATGTTCCCAAAGTATGAACAATAAATGCTATACTAAAAAAAAAAAAGTATCATTAAACCAAATTTCGGTCTACAGACTTTTTCCTAATTTCCTGCGTTTTAACAAAACTGAGGAAAATCTTTGTATAACAGATTAATTTAATTATCTAGAATAAAAAGATATTACATGACAACCAGTCTGAATTAAAAAAATAATAGGATGAAGGTGTTGAATAATTATTGTAATTGGTTAAGTTCCCGTGCACTGTGTGTGTGTGTGGGGGGGGGCGTTCCTGACGGGTGTTCGAATTCAGATCCTGTCGGCCATCTAGTCTGCGGTTTTTCCGGGGTTTACCGCAGACTTCCTTTGTTTGGGAACTCAAATGCGTGGACGGTTCCCTGTGAAGCCGGCCCAGGACGCACTTTGTACCTCAAGGTTGGGAGTTTGTCTTGGGACAAAAGACGCCACCTTGTCAAAAATTTCTCGCTACGAAATCTCACTAAAAATCTCTTTGAGAATGTCGCAAACACAGAGCTGTTGAGTTATTAAAAAGAAGGTGTTGAATAATTTTAGTCTTCGTCAGAATTTTCTCTTCAGATCAGTTCTGAGGTGAATCTCGTCGACTGGATCAGTAGAAAGCGAGGATTAAGAGAATGCAGATATCCTTAGACAGCATGTCCCTGAGTATGCAGGTAGTCTTTAAACAGAAAAGAACCCAGTAGATTACGAAAATCTATCAGTAGATAGACTTGAGTCAAAATCAGTAAATCTACTGATAAATCAGTAGAATGGGAACACTGGTCCCAAGACACCTAATTGTCCAGGAATGGTTCAAAAATCATATCCAAGCACTTCATGACCTTCACTTGCCATCAGTTTCCCCTGACTTGAATCCTATCGAATTTTAGTGAAGTGCAATGGAACATAGCCTTAGATGTCCGTATGGGCCAGGCCCCGCTCGTAAATTCGGAGCCCGTTCCGGTGCTGGGCCGTGCCAACACTTTCGTTTTCGCGAGCTGAGTAAAACATTTCGGGCTCTGGAAGCGCCGGACCTAAAGGTTTAGCATTTAGCTTCTGGACTAAGAAAGATGTTTTGACTATCAAAACAAAGACCGGCTTGTAAAATTATCTGAAGGCGAACATCACTGAGTGAAACGAAAGAGGGGAGAGAGAAAGATGGAAGTACATCCACCACCAGATTCGTTGATTAATTTCAGCTAAAATCGACAAAAAATAAAAATCGCCGGACTGTAAGACAAAAGTCAGAAATGAGCCTGTTATGTCTTTAAAGATTGAAGTCTAATTCCGTGGCTTTAATTTCTTTCAAAACTGGCAAAAAGCGACCGGTGTCGGGATTTGGGTAAAGAAAGTGCGTAGTGATCTACGCACAATTTCAAAACACGATGCAAAATTGCTTAATGATTTTATGGGATTTTTTCGAAATTCATGTTTGGAAAGGAAACTCAGGTACGACCACTTATTCATAGAACTGCGGCAGCGGTCAGATTGACTGCTATCAAGATTTTAAGTAAAATGTAGTAATTACTCGGAATTTGACAAATGTCAGGGTCTTCGGATGTCATATAACACATGACTGTCGTTTCCCAGTGATGTTTACATACGTAGGGTTAGCAACTAAAACGCGTGATTTTTTTTTTCTTTTCTGAGAAACATATCCATAACAGACTTTTCAGCTTCACGAAACTAGATGACCGAGCTCCTGGCGCATTTTGCAGCTGAAATGAAGTTCAAAGTACATGTTTACATATTTGGCGGTCAAGGCTACCTTGTTTCTATCAAAGGAATACGTTTACATTTGTAAAAGAAGAACGTAGTAAGATCTAAATCTCATTTGTGGGAGGAATTCCTACGAAACATGACAGGTCTCCCTGCGTTACATTCCCGCTTACTACTGAGGTAGTTCAGATTAGTAAAGCAACTTTCTTTTTCTAGAGGAAGCCTTGTGTTGTTTGCAGTAAGTGGCTGGAAACGCGGGATAAAACTCTGAAATTGGCCCTCTTAAAGTTAGAGTCCAAACTCGTACGGGCAGGGCTTTAAAAAATTTAGCTCCGTGGAAACATCTACAGAACATTCGCCTGTCTCTGCCAGTGCATTGTTCCGTCGCCGAACTCTCAGACATTCAGAATGCAGCTGGTACAGAATACCTGAGAACAACTTCCAGTGTCTAGTTGAGCCTGACCTTTGACCCCATTTCGCCCATTTTCAATAGGGTTCGTGCCCAGGTGGTTCCCTACCACATACTAAAATTTCATCGAAATTGAACCATATTTACGCATGTTATGACGCATAAAGGCAATGAAATGGATCCTGCTTTTATGTCCTGACCTTTGACTCCATTCCGCCCATTTTCAATAGGGTTCGTCCCCAGGTGGTTCCTTACCAAATACTAAAATTTCATCGAAATCAAACCATTTTTACGCAAGTTATGATGCATAAGGGCAATTGAATAAATCCCGCTCTTATGCCCTGCCTGACACCTTTGACCCCATTCCGCCCATTTTCAACACGGTTCGTTTCCAGGTGGTTCCTTACCAAATACTAAAATTTCATCGAAATCGAACCATTTTTACGTAAGTTATGATGCATAAAGGCAATGGAATGGATCCCGCTCCTATGTCCTGACCTTTGACCCCATTTGTTTATTTTCAATAAGGATCGTCCCCAGGTGGTTCCCTACCACATACTAAAATTCCATCGAAATCGAACCATGTTTACGCAAGTTATGACGCATAAGAGCAATGGAATGGATCCCGCTCCTATGTCCTGACCTTTGACCCTGTTCCGCCCATTTTAAATACGGTTCGTCCCCAGGTAGTCCCCTACCACATACTAAAATTTTGTAGAAATCGAACCATTTTCACGTGAGTTATCATGCGGACGGACGGACAAAGCTGGAGCATATACGCTTCTTCAACCTACGGTTGGAAAGCGTAAAAATACCATTCAGGCAGGATGTGAGATTCTAGTCTTTTACTCTTTGTTAAATGACCAAAGGCGTGAATTGCAGACCACTCCATGGCCCAGTGGCATGACGTTCGTGTCAGTCTAGACTCCTCCCTGACACTTATACATCATGCCACTGGGTAGAAACAAGTGATATAAACATCTGTTCTCTCAATTTTCTTGGGTTGGCCGCTAATTTTTTTCTGACTGCTGCCTCATCAGTCAGAAAGTATTAGTGTCAATCATCCCCCTAAACGACCACTTTGAATAACAAAGCTAAGGGGAAAGCAACGCTTTCTGATGCGCAGGTGTACTCGTTTCCAGCCGCGTTCGACCCTCTTCTTAGACAGCGAACATATTCCTCAATTGCCACTTTGAATAACAATGCTAAGGGAAAGCAACGCTTTATGATGTGCAGGTGTACTCGTTCCAGCCGCATTTGATCCTCTTCTTAGACAGCGAACATATTCCTCAATGGCCACTTTGAATAACAAAGCTAAAGGGAAAGCAACGCTTTCTGATGCGTAGGTGTACTCGTTCCAGCCGCGTTCGACCCTCTTCTTAGACAGCAAACATATTCCTCAATTGCCACTTTGAATAACAATGCTAAGGGGAAAGCAACGCTTTATGATGCGCAGGTGTACTCGTTCCAGCCGCGTTCGACCTTCTTCTTAGACAGCGAACATATTCCTCAATTGCCACTTTGAATGACAATGCTAAGGGGAAAGCAACGCTTTATGATGCGCAGGTGTACTCGTTCCAGCCGCGTTCGGCCCTCTTCTTAGACAGCGAACATATTCCTTAATTGCCACTTTGAATAACAATGCTAAGGGGAAAGCAACGATTTATGATGCGCAGGTGTACTCGTTCCAGCGGCGTTCGACCCTCTTTTTAGACAGCGAACATATTACTTAATTGCCACTTTGAATAACAATGCTAAGGCGGAAAGCAACGCTTTATGATGCGCAGGTGTACTCGTTCCAGCCGCGTTCGACCTTCTTCTTAGACAGCGAACATATTCCTCAATGACCACTTTGAATACCAAAGCTAAGGGGAAAGCAAGGCTTTATGATGCGTAGGTTCACTAGTTCCAGCCGCGTTCTGCTCACTTCTTAGACAGCGACTATATTCCTAAATGACCACTTTGAATACCAAAGCTAAGGTGAAAGCTGGGCTTTCTGATACGCAGGTTAACTCGTTCCAGCCGCGTTCGGCCCACTTCTTAGACAGCGAATTTATTCGTAAATGGCCACTTTGAATAACAAAGCTAAGGCGGGAAGCAACGATTCCTGATGCGCAGCCTCCCTATTTCCAAATGCTTTCGGCCCAATTCTTAGACGGCGATTATATTTGTTCCATATGATTTCAGCCCAGTTTGGTAACCCCGAATTCATTTGTTCCAGTCAGTTAAAGGATTAAAATTTTACGTGAATGAACAGACATGCGTACTAAATGATAAAACGCGGATGTTAAAATAAACGATAACACGCATGCTAGTTCTTTTCGTATACAAATAGCGCGTATGACAAAAAGGGGTTGAATAACGTCACATACTACACAAGGTATTTCTTTACGTAGCACTTGATCCAAATAAGTAATTGGCCCCTCCAGTGGCGCAGTGGTCTAAGTGCTGGCTTATGGCCATTCGTCCGTGAAGGGTCCGGATTCGAATCCCGGTGAGGCATGGATGTTGTGTTTGTCTTACGGCACTGGTTCACTCCCTTCTCTGGAACCAGTGTCCCTAAATTAGGGACAGGCGACTGATTATAGTCAATTGAGTTGCTCACGGTGGTCGTTAAACCTTCAATCAAAAAAGAAAAAGAAATTTATATATTACATGTACCATATGTTTTACGTATGGGTCCGAATTTTCTTCGAAAAGCGCTTTTAATCATGATTTATGATAATATTCAAGGCATATTTCGATTCCTTTCCATAGGACATTATCTTTTCAGATCCTGTTCTCAATACATTCTTTTGTTGTTTTCTTAAGCTCTACGGCTTCAAAGTTATACCTTCCTTTCTAATCTTTTAATGTTTGTTTGATCAAGACGAAAAAGGATATTCCTACGTATTAAAAATTTATTCCTCCGAGAAGACACGCGAAAGAGGCAGATCAGATCCTGATTATTTTTTAAGCACAGCATCACTTGGTTCCAAGGGATGAAAAATTACTGCGGTATTTATTTTCCACGCAGAAGGTTTTTCATAGGTTACCTGAAACTAAAACAACAAAACCACGAGTTGGGGAAATTAAAAAATGATTGATGCGACCGAGTTCTGCGTTTGCTGAAAACTTTCAACGTTAGGTAATGACTAAGAGAAGAAAAATTTACGGAGACAAAAGTACGTTTAATGTAAATTCTTTTTTTCTTTCGAGTAACATTTTTTCAACTTGTAGAAAATGAATTCTCATCCTTTCTTTCAAGTTTTGAAAAATCACAACAGGGAATGAAAAGTGACAACTTATGTCTTAAGAGATATTAGAAAACAAACTTCACTTTCGAAAAAAATATATTGGGTGTAAACTACACGTCAAAACTTTTTATAAAAATTCAGAAATTTGCTGAAAATAATGAAAACATACACTCATGGGCTAAATAATTACAACCACCCTCTATCAAGAAGTGAGTCTTTTCTTAGCAAGTAGCGGAGAAGTCACTGAGCGATGCTGTGTGTATATATACACTGAGTGGCCACTTTATTATGGTCACCTGGCAGTTTTAAGCAAATGAGCTATGGCTGCACGCTGTTGCTGCCAGAGGGCGAGGCTAGTATAAAAAGGGAAAGCTTAGTGCTTGCGACAGTAGTAGAAGTGATTTTTGGGTGACGAGATGGGTAAAAAATGCGATTTGACGGACTTTCAACGTGGAATGATTGTAGGAGCTCGGAGCCATGGAGCGAGTATCACCGAAACCGCCGCATTCGTGAAATGTTCCAGAGCAGCTGTTATTAAAGTGTTTAAAGACTGGACTGTCAGCCAAAAAACTGGGTCTAGACGTGAAAAGTGTGGTCGTCATCGACTACTGACTGCTCGGGCGGAACGGAGAGTGTCCAGACTGATAACAGACAACAGAAGGGCAACAGTGCAGTAAATTACAGACCATCTTAATCAAGGATCCCCCTCAAATAATCTCTGCACGCACTGTTCGCCGTACACTGCATCGGATGGGATATGGCAGCCGAAGGCCTGTTCGAACACCTTTGATGTCTGCAGTTAACAAGAAAAAACGTCTCCAGTTCGCACAGGAGCACAAGGATTGGCAGTCGATAATGGGAAACAAATTATGTGTTCCGATAAATCACGTTTTCAGTTGCACCATGCCGATGGCCGAGTGAAAATTTGGTGGAAACAGCACGAAAGTATAGACCACAAATGCATTGCTACAACCCTTCAAGCTGGTGGAGGCAACGTTATGGTTCGGGAAATGTCTTCCTGGCATGCTTTGGGCCCTTTAATTCGTGTTGATCTACGTCTGACTGGCACATCATATCTAAACATCGTTGCGGACCAAGTGCATCCTGTCATGTGGATGGTTTATCCCAGTGGCGATGGCTACTTTCAACAAGATAATACATCCTGCCATAGTGCTCGTATTGTACAGGATTGGTTTCCAGGAACATACCGAGGAGTTTACTTTGCTTAGGTGACCCCCGACAATCTCCAGATCTCAACCCCATTGAGAATTTGTGGGATGAAGTTGAACGTAGCCACATGGATGGTTTATCCCAGTGGCGATGGCTACTTTCAACAAGATAATACATCCTGCCATAGTGCTCGTATTGTACATGATTGGTTTCAGGAACATACCGGGGAGTTTACTTTGCTTAGGTGACCCCCCGACAATCTCCAGATCTCAACCCCATTGAGAATTTGTGGGATGAAGTTGAATGAACCATCAGACAGCTGGATCTACAACCCTGCAATCTCACACTCCTGGAAGGTGCTATTCATCAAGTATGGTCTCAGATTCCACAAACCACCTATCAACATCTCGTGGAGTCCATGCCACGAAGAATCGACGCAGTATTAAAGGCAAAATGTGGCCCAACGAAGTACTGAGGGGGTGGTCATAATAAAGTGGCCACTCAGTGTATATATATATATATGTGTGTGTGTGTGTGTGTGTGTGTGTGTGTGTGTGTGTGTGTGTGTGTGTGTGTGTGTGTGTGTGTGTGTGTGTTCGGTTGAGAGTTTAACGACCACCGTAGCAACTCTGTGAACTATAACCAGTCGCCCGACCCTTAATTTTGAGCCACTGGTTTCAGGGAAGGGAAAAAGTCAGTGCTGTAAAACAAACAACATTCATACCTAACCGGGGTTCGATCCCGAAACCTTTCGGACGAATGGTACCGGGACAGCACTACCGGGACAGCACTGTACACAGAAGTGCCAAAAGTCATGGGATACATAACTAGTATCGTGTAGGACATCCTCTAGCCCGGCGAAGTGCAGCAACTCGATGTGGCATCGATTCAGCAAGTGTCCGGAATACTTCTGGAGAGATGGTGAGCCATGCAGTCTCAACAGCCACCCACAGATCCATGGTATTTGTAGGTGCAGGATCTTAGGTGCGAATGGACCTTTCCATAACGTCCCATAAGTGCTCTATTGGGTTCATGTCGGGCGAATGTGGTGGCCACACCATCCGTCGGGACTGTCCAGAATGCTCCTCGAACCAATTTTGAACAACGTGGGCCCGATGACATGGTGCATTGTCCGCCTGGAAAATCCAATCGTCGAAGGGGTAATCTGAGTTTTACCGAGGACTGACTATCTGCTACGGGAAAGTGAGGGACAGAATTTCAACAACCACAGGTATTGTCAGTTGTTCGAGGGCCGCTCTTCTGGGTGGCAGGCAAAATGGATGCAGGGTTCCACGTGCAGCCCAGGGGCAGCAAATGTCTCACGATCTCTTAATAAAAGGTAGACTACAATTAGTGCACACAGAAAAATCCTGAGCACACATCCAATGGGCACTCTTGCTGATAGGCCGAAAGCGTCTTAGGCCCTTTCATGAGGCAATGTTGACCTATCGTCATAAGAAAGCACCGCCTAGAATAAACGAATGGAAAAGAGTCGCTTAGTCAGATGAGTCCAGGTTCCATCTCAAACATGCCGATTGACGGGTCTGAATTCGACGAGTTGCAAGAAGAATTTACAGTTGACAGATGACAAAGGTATTTTTATAGGAGTTATAGTTCTCACGAGCATCACTGTGGTTCTCCTTGACCCCTTTTAACCTAATGCGGCCTTCAGGCCCTACTTAGGCATTGTTCCGGACCAAGTGTGGCCCCACATTGAAACCGAATGCTTGGACGGCACTGAACTCTTTTCAGCCGCCCCGGTGGCGCGGTGGCGTAAGGCGCTGGCCTCTGATCATTCGTCCGTCTGGGGTCCGGGTTCGAATCCCGGTGAGGCATGGATGTTGTGTTTGTCTTACGGCACTGGCTCTCTCCCTTCCCTGGAACCAGTGACCCTAAATTAGGGACGGGCGACTGCTTATAGCCCATTGAGTTGCTCAAGGTGGTCTTTAAACCTCCAATCCCCCCCCCCCCCCAAAAAAAAAAGAACTATTTTCAAGAAAGACAACGCACCGTGTCCCAAGTCCCGGATAATACAAGAATAGTTCGAGGATCATATTCAATAAATTCTCCCTTTGTGCTTTGCTTAACGCCAAAGCAGTGGAATGCAGCATCAATCTGTACCTCATTGTCTCGCTGAGCGGAATTCTATCCGACTGGTACAGAGTACTTGAGTACACTTTACGATGTCTGATGGAGTTTCTGCACGTCAGATGTAGCAGCGAAAGGATGCCGAATACTACATATATTAGGTAGGCGGGCATAATGATATGGGTGATAAGTGTCTTTCATAAGTCACTCTTAGAACCTAAGTACTATGGAAATAAGATAATTAACATAGATTCACTCAAAATTATGGACTCTGACATTTTAACACTGATTTTAGCTTAACGACATACACATATTGACAAAATAATGAAAAGACGAGGGACCAACACCATATGCGTTCTTTAGCATGGTGATAGACCGATATTTGGTCGAATTAAAGTCTGTATTTTAAGCCGCATGGATGCAAAAAAATAATCCTGAACATACATCGGAGCGTAATAGGCCATTTTTTCAAGAAGGAAAGCATCCAGCAGGTTGTTAAAAAAGATTGAGGGAATCTTTTCTTCACTGAGTTTTCAAAAACTAACCAAAGTGTGTCGATGATATTTGGATCCAGTGACTGTGCAGCTCACGAGAAATGTTGAAACTTGTCTTCATATTCTGCTTTCCACGATCCTGCACATCTGGCTGTGTGCTTATAAGTATTCCGATCTTGAAATATGGCACCATGTTTGGGAAACAATATCGAAACCCATGGAGAACATACTTAATCTTTTAAAAGATGCAGGTAGTAATTGATGGTATCGATAACATAAAGTGAAACGATGGTGCCTAAGAAATACCACGATATTGCTGCCTAAGCAACTACTGATACTCTTCTACGTTTGGCCTCTGGTACGAGACAATCAATATCATAAATGCTTTTTTGGGTAAAGCTTTCTCTAGGTTGAGTGTGTTAAAGGTCATCCGTGAGACCATATAATAGATTTCTGATGATGTAACATCCAGTTACTATGCTCCGAATACAAATGGTCTTCATTGAGAGAATACCACCCCGATGGCATTGTGGTCTAAGCGCTGGCTTCTGACCATATGTCCGAGTTGGGTCTGGGTTCGAATCCCGGTGAGGAACGGATGTTATGTTTGTATTACGGCTCTGATTCTCTCCCTCCCCTGTAACCAGTGGCCCTAAATTAGGGACGGGTGATTGCTTGTAGCCCATCGAGTTGCTCCTGGTGGTCGTTTAACCCTCAAACTAAAAAAAATTTAGAAGGAAAACTTGAGAGCATAGGCATCTCCAACGAGTTTCAACGGTAATACGTAGATGAATCAAAAAGTAAGTTACACTTAGCACCATCTAGAGTGGGATTGCAGTCAGACCGTGTGTGCTTGCGAGTAAAGTACACAGTACGTCAGAGCTGCTGACGGGAGGTGTTTCAGTTCAGTAACTGCGTAAGGCGTATGCAGGAGGCAGTTTGTAATGGCGAGTCAACTGGATTCTTACTTCGAATTGGAAGTGCGGGGAACCATTCGATTTTTGTGGACTAAGCTCCTAAATTGCACTGGCATCCATCTTGAAATCTGTGCTGTATACGGGGAAAATGTCATGTCTCCCCCGCCCATTGTAAACTGGAGCCAACAATTTCGAACAAATTTGATGGACGAATACCTCGAAGACAGATCATAAATATCCAGCACTCCAGAGCATGTTGCCAGTGTTGAACACCTGATACGGGATAATATTATCCCGTATCAGGTGGTCAACAATGGCAATTAGGCGTATCAAAATTAAGGAAATTGCGAGTAGTTAGACATTTCGTACGGGACTATGCATTCCATCATTCACGAGCAGCTGAAATTTCGGAAATTGTGTGCAGGATGAGTGCCACGTTTACTCACCGACCGGCACAGAAACCAACGTTTCCTGTAGTCTTGGCTCTTCTGCAATTTCCTGATATTCTTCTGAGCATCACAATTTTTTGCGTCGAATCGTCACAGGTGACGAGACATGGTTTCACCATTTCACCCTGAAACCAAACTATCGTCCGTGGAATGGAAGTTTGTCACCTCTCCAACAAGGAAGAACTGCAAAATCGAAGCGTCTGCGGGAAATGCCATGGCGATTATTTTCTTTACTGTGAACGTATTTTTTTTTACACATACTTTTTGGCGAAAAGGGACGGCTATCAATTTTGAATCACATTGCCAAACGCTACGAAATTTGCGGAAGGCAATTAAGCACAGACGCCGGAGTACGTTGAACGAAGGTGTCATTCTGCTGAACGACAACACCACACCCCACACAACACGGAAAACAAAAGAATTGCTGCAGTAATTCAAGTGGGAAGTGTAGCAACATCCACCGTACAACCCCGACTTATCCCCGTGCGACTATCGTTTGTTCTGTAAACTGATGCAGGACCTTAGTAGACAACGACTCCAAACCGATGTGGCTGTGCAAACTGCGGTTCTTAACTGGTTGCACCAAACAAAGGTAGCCGCCCCAGTGGCGCAGTGGTCTAAGCGATGGCCTCTGATCATTCGTCCAAAAGGGGTCTGGGTTCGAATCCCTGTCAGGCATGGATGTTGTGCTTGTCTTACGGCACTAGCTCTCTCCCTTCCCTGGAACCAGTGATCCTAAATTAATTACAGGCGACTGCTTATATGCTTATAGCCCATTGAGTTGCTCACGGTGGTCGTTAAACCTCCAATCTTAAAAAAAAAAAAAAAAAACGAAGGTAGGAAAAGTTAATCGCACGTTTCGAAAAATGTTTACAGTCCTTAGGCAACTATGTCGAAAAATGAATAAATTTTGTACCTTTAAACCAACATATACTCGTAACTGTACCATATAGTGGCAGGTTTTTAAAAAATCTGTAGAAATGTTTTACTGAAAAATTGGGTCATATGGCAAGTTATTTGTCTCTTTCATAATGGAGCGCCCACAACGAGCAACTCCAGAACTATAATCAGTTTGCTGTCCCTAATTCAGTGCCACTGGTTCCTAAAAAGGGCAATAATAACACCACCTAGGCGTCATTAGGCACCTGAAACCCGGACCATATCGGACGAATGACCAGAAGCCAGTGCATTAGACCACTTGGTAACTGGGCGGCAATGACTATTTATTCGTAAGGCTACACTGTAAAACATAAGTGGTGTGAATTCATAGAAAATTCCTGAAAATAACGTGCAGCAAAGTTGCTGGTAGGTGTCAGTTCTTTAACGAAATTTATGTTTCTAAAAGTTCCCGATGTTTTTTAACTTCCGTATTTTAACAGATTTTCCGTAGTCATTAATTCCGTTTCGGGTTTTTCCGTATTTATACAAAAGTTTCGGAAAATCTAGCACCCTGAATTTCAGTCCTTACACCAGCGAATCCATTTGCACCGGCGGTATTCGTTTCGAGGTCGTTTTGGTTGGCTCAACAGAAACCGAGCGTCTTAACCACTTAGCTAGACTTGATAGTCATACGAAAGTTCAAAATGAAACCCTAATTACGCGATGACTATTTTTTGTCAGTAATGTGAGGTCATTAGTCATTTTATTTTCTGTAGGAGCCCATTATTTTAAAAAGTTTGTAATATTTTTTTTTCTGTAGAAGGACTTTTCACAAATTAAGTATTTTTTTCTTCGTGATATTTCGAAGCAACAGAATGTTTTGGAACTTGAGATCTTTTTAAACTGACAATGGCTTTCAATTATCTTTAAGAAAAGGTGAAATGTACCATTTCATAGTACTATTTCACAAAACTCGTACGTATAAAATTTACTCCCGGTAGCAATAGTAGCTGTCTTAAGGACTCCACAGACTAATAAACAGACATCCTATACAATCACCTGTACAATAATGTGAGCACACGGATTTTTACGATAACACAACATACAATAGCTGGAGCGCAAATTGGGGGAGAGAGAAATTAATATCCGGGGATATAATAAACCAAAATTCATGCGATATGCTATCCACAATATCCGATCTCGTTACAGAACTTTTAAATGAAATCCTTCGACATATCATTGAAATTTAACAGTTAATCAAAACCTCACGTTTTCCAGGGAGTCGCTCCTATTACCGGAACGTTTTCGTCATTTGAATAGGGGAAAATTGAGATCAGAGTTTTTCGATTAATATAAGAAAGCAATAGCGGAAAAGTTTCTGAAAATTCAGAATTCAGGTTTCTTTCCTCATTTCACGGAGAAGGTTATATCAGAATTATGCTTCGTTCTACGAAAATGCAAGTGCAAAGATTCGGCTGTTTGAAAATACAACACACATAAAAATTGGAAAGGGAGTGAGACAAGGTGACACCATATCTCCCAAGCTCTTTAATGCCACATTGGAAAATGTCTTTCAATCACTGAACTGGGAAAACAAAGGGATAAAGATTAATGGAGATTATCTAACCCACCTTCGTTTTGCTGATGACGTAGTCATTTTTTGTAACTACCCCATCAGAGCTGCAGAGTATGATCCAGGTACTTGCTGACAAGAGTAAAGAAGTGGGATTAAAAAGGAACTTTCAGAAGACAAAATTGATGTTCAATGCTTTTACAAGAAATGAAGATTTATCGATTGATGGAGAAAAGTTGGAGATAACATGCACGTACGTTTATCTTGGACAGCAGATATCAAGTGATGATCACATTGATGAAGAAATTAATCGGCGTACAAAACTTGTCTGGAGAGCTTTTGGAAGAAACAGCATAATTTTCAAAAGCTATATGCCATTATGTCTTAAAAGAAAAGTGTTTGATCAATGCATTCTTCCAGTGCTTACGTATGGTGCAGAGACGTGAACCTTAACTAAAAGAGACATACAAAGGCTGCAGACAACTCAAAGTAGCATGGAGAGGTGCATGCTTGGTGTAACCAGGAGAGATAAGAAGAGGAACTCGTGGATCCGAAAAAGGACAAGAGTGAAAGACATCATGATCAGAGTTAAATCCCTGAAATGGCAATGAGCTGGACATACTGCCAGAAGGACAGACCATCGATGGACAACCAAAATTTTAGATTGGATTCCAAGGGACAGGAAAAGACCCAGAAGAAGACCACATGGGAGATGTGTGGATGAAATTCGAAAGTATGCGGGAGTGACATGGAGGAGACTGGCACAAGACAGACCGATGTGGAGGAAACTTGGGGAGTCCTTCATCCAGTAGTGGATTGATAATGGATAACAATGATGATGAATTCAGAAAAGGAATCACGGAAAGTGGCTCATCAATTTTAAAATTATTTTTACAATGTACCGGCAACACAGTATTGGGTCAAATTTTTTCACAATCCCTGCCAGTCATTTTTTTCTCGCGTACTTAGGTTTTCAACCGCTGTGTTTCTATCTTTCCTTTCACTTGGTTTTTCATCAGCCGTGAACTTTCAAAGTTAATCTCAGGTCCCTAATCTACTTTCAGTGCTTTCAGTGAAGTGACTGAGAACCAGCCCCGTTTGGGCAAATTCACCATCTTATATATAACTGCCAAGCCTAACCCAGAATCAAGTCGAATAACTAACAGAAAGGCCACGCCCTTGACCACTCCGTCAGGGACGGCCGCTCCTACTATGATAACACTAGACTTCTTTTATTTGATGCTTTAAGGACTGGCGCATTGCGTCTTAAGCACTTTAGTGACCATGACAGCTTTAGGACAAAAGTGCTACATTAAAAGCCAGAGTCGATTAAATAGAATCCTTAAACGGAACAGAACAGGCGCTCAGAGAGATTTTCACAATCTTTGGAGTTATAATGCCGGCATTATAACTTCGAAGTTGCTAGTAGGATCCATGCTAATTTTTGAGAGAGATATATTACTATTAATAGACAGAGAAAAAGTATCTTACCTTTTTGATAATCCCAATCATGTACAAAATCGTTACTCTTGACGGATGTATGCCGAGCAATGAAACTTTCTTCCGGACAATAACACACTCTTTTTAAGAAACACAGCTTATTAACTTTCTGTGCGCATATGTAGGTTTTACTCTGGGGGGGGGGGGGCTATTAGACGCTGAGCCTTTTTGTTTTCATTTTATTTTACTTCGGAGTTTAACAAAAACTGCGCATCTACCGCTACAAGGAGTTATCCGTCCTTAATTTGAGGCCATTGGTTCCGAGAATACCCACAACAAAGGGCAGCTATAACAAGCAAGCCTCCTCGGCGCTCGAAGCCGGACGCAGCTGGGACGAATAGACAGAAGCCCTCTCCAGGCACCACATCAAATGGATCGAGTTTGACTCTTGATGAAGCGATTTCTGTCTATATCAAAGTTTGTGCATCAATAGGGATAACCAAGTGACGATTTTGATCATGTATTCTAAAACATTAACTAAACATAACTGACCGTGCATTCTGAACATATCCAAGGGATGTCCTTCTCAAGCTCTCAGTATTAAAAAAAGAAAAAAACACGGATGTTGTCTCTGTTCTATAACGTGGTCTGGTTAATTTTTTTGTGAAGTATCCGCACAAACTTTCCCGTATAACTACTACATTTCGTTCATCCATCGGATGCGTTTAATTTCATTTCCATTACATTGTACCACAAAACGAACAGGTTACGTATATCATTTTCGCTGACCTTTATCCACAGTTCTTTATAGTTGGCATTGGGAACAATCAGATTTAATCATGTTCATTTAACCTGCTTTCTCTCTCTATTTGAATTTAATCGACAGTTCCTTTCTGTTTTTATTTCATTTGTTTGTGTTCGTTCATATCGTGATGAAATATTTTTTTAGGGTTGGTGGTTTAATGACCACGGTGAACAAGTCGACAGGTGATAACCAGTCACCCGTCCCTAACTTAGAGACGCTGGTTCCAGGGAAGGGAGAGATTGAGTGCCGCAAGACAAACGCACATCCATGCGTCATCGTGCAGGAATGGTCAAAAGCCAGCGCTTAAACCACTGCGCCACGGGAGAAGCTGTGTTGAAATAGAACCTAAAAGATGGTTACTTTCCTCCATTTCTTGGAAGGTAGTGGGACTGTTGTTTCGGGGTTTGAAGATCACCATGAGCATTCTAGGAGACTATAAGCAATCTCCCGTCCCTAACGTTGGATCACTTGTTTCTGGGAAGGAAAAGAGTCATCGCCGTGGGACAAGAATACCACACATGCTTCATCCAAGACTCGAACTCAGACTATACAGACAAATACGTCTATGAACACGTGACCACCGGAGAAGTATACTCCATTTCTCCACAGATGTCTATAGCAAAACATCATTTTACAGACCTCTCATGTTACGTGCCTACCTCAGATGTGACGCACATGTCAAGACGGCAATGTTGCAGTAACAAAGTTTGTCGGTGTAGCTTAATTGGGAAAGCATTCTACTCCGGAGCAGAAGGATGCGGTTCGATTACCGTCACGAGCGAATTTGGTTTTGCGTTATATTGGCGATCGAATGTAAAATGCATTTCCTGGTCGTTTGATCGTTTGGTTCTTTGAAAAATGAGTGATGTTCGTCCGGAGTTAGTGAAAATTCCTTCTCCTAAAGCGAGCTCTCCTTCTAGCGTGGTTTGACAGCTGACCCGGGAACCTACGATTTCCTATCAGCCCTTTCTCAAGGGGTAAGGGGAGATGTATAACGTATCTACTTTAGAGGAGACGCACATGTTAAGACGGCAATGTTGCAGCGACATACTTCGTCTGTATTGCGTAATTGGGAGAGCATTCGACTCCGTTGTAGAATCTTTGTAGCAAAAAGATGCGGTTTAGAATTCCGCCATCGGCAAAATGGCGTTTGCTGTACACCCGTGAGCAACAACAAAAATCATGTGCCTAAGATGAAGAGTGTTCACATCGCTAAAGGTATATGTTTAGTACTGGAATGAGGTATTTCAGTATTTTCATTTCCATCCTTGTCGTCATGAAGCGTTATCTGACACGGTCTTAGTATTAGAATCACGCCAGACATGCATTTAAGTAATTTCCAAGCATGATTGTGGCATTAAGTCATACCCAGATGAGTGGTTGCAATATAAGTGAGGCAAGGCGTGGCAGTCGATCTTGGGGCTTAAAACATCTAGACTGATATTTGAGAAATTTCACAGACTGATGTTAAAGAATTTGGATATCTTTCCCTGTTTTTATACCTGAATTATCCACGATTGCGGTGCGTAGGTCCATCAGAAAAACAGCAGGAATGAGGTGGTTAGGTGTTGTCTACGTAAGCGAAACGTCTGTGCATTAACGTTACCAAAGTCCCAGCGCGACCGAAAGAATAAGAGATGCCATGTCGTCCAGCGTCGTCTTCACGAACGAACTGATCTTCAAAACCGAAATACTGTGGCGTCCACAGGCTAATTATAATACGAGTGCGCACAAAAATAAAGGGAAAAAGTTGCCGTGGAAACTAAAAGCTTGAAGTGACGGATTTGCGAAGTTTCACTTTTTAGTTGTCGATACTTTAGATCTGCGGTTTTCATAAAATATTAGTAACTACGCACGAGGTTTCCATTTCGGTTGTTTTATACGAAAATAGGGAAACACGCAACCAGTTTTTTTTGGATTGATTCCTGTTGCGTTATTAAAAAAATAAGGAAACAGCAGCAGCAAATATTCGGAGATGGAAAAAGGGTGAATGATTTATGTAAGTTTAGAATGATACTGCTTTTAACACACACAAGAATTTGAATGCCTGGAAAAGAAAATTTAATGAGAAAATATAGCTACAGTTTATGGCTTTGGTTTCAGAAGCTTCGCAATAAAATTATACGGCAAACTGTAAAAGTCATGTCTGAATATGAATTAGAAAAAGCATCAAACGCAAGAGTACCTCAGCAGGACTTATCCTCCCGGGAAAATTTAGAAATATTGATAACATCACTCTTCCAAAGAATATGGAAATTCCCGAGCATGCTTACAAAGTAAGTCAGCGGTGGTTTCAGTACTTGAAGATGTTATACACTTTACAACTTTTTCTTATGCTCCTCGAAGTTTTAGCTATGCAGCAAGACCATATTTTCACACAAAAGCTCGCGGTTCTGCGATGAACTACACTGCCGGAAAGTGAAAAAAGAACACCATTAAAAATTGCAACTGGGTCTATGAGATTTATGTCCTAGCAGCAGCTTGTTAAGAAAGGAAATTGATCACACGTGTAAAGTGATTCAATATTTATTTTACCTTTTAATGCGCGTTACAGTGTACAAAAAGCACATTTTAATAACATGTTGCACCTCCGCCAGCAGTAATACAAGCTTCCAATCAGGCATTCTCAATCGGTCGTACAAATAACACGAAGGGAGATAACATATCACGAAATATCACGAAGGAAGATAACATATCACGAAATATCACGAAGGGAGATAACATATCACGAAATATCACGAAGGGAGATAACATATTCCGAAAGAAAATAACATATCACGAAAGAAGATAACATATCACGAAATATCACGTAGGGAGATAACATATCACGAAATATCACGAAGGGAGATAACATATCACGAAATATCACGTAGGGAGATAACATATCACGAAATATCACGAAGGGAGATAACATATCCCGAAAGAAAATAACATATCACGAAATATCACGAAGGGAGATAACATATCCCGAAAGAAAATAACATATCACGAAAGAAGATAACATATCACGAAATATCACGAAATATCACGTAGGGAGATAACATATCACGAAATATCACGAAGGGAGATAACATATCCCGAAAGAAAATAACATATCACGAAAGAAGATAACATATCACGAAATATCACGTAGGGAGATAACATATCACGAAATATCACGAAGGGATATAACATATCAAGAAATATCACGAAGGGATATAACATATCAAGAAATATCACGAAGGAAGATAACATAACACGAAATATCCCGAAGGAAGATAACATATCACGAAATATCACGTAGGGAGATAACATATCAAGAAATATCACGAAGCGATATAACATATCAAGAAATATCACGAAGGAAGATAACATAACACGAAATATCCCGAAGGAAGATAACATATCACGAAACATCACGAAGGGATATAACATATCACGAAATATCACGAAGGGAGATAACATATCACGAAATATCACGAAGGGAGATAACATTCCACGTGCTTTCAATTTCCACGCATAATTCAGAGATGGTCGCTGTCTGCCGGGGTCCGCGGAAGAGTCTTTGTCCAATACATTTCCAGACATGCTCGATTAGAGACAATTCCGGAAAGAGTGCTGGGCAAGGGAGTTGATGCACAGCCTAAAGAGCATGTTGAGTTGCCCGGGCCGAGTGTGGAAAGGCCTCATCCTGCTAGAATACCGCATTGGGGATCGCACTAAAAAATGGCAGGACGACCGGCTGCCCAATGTCGCTTACGTACGTACGACTATTCAGTGTAACCCGTGCAAACGCCAGACTCGTACGAGGGTGATAGGTAATCGCTATCCGTCAACGACACAGGCCCCACACCATGACGCCTGGCGTGGGGCCTGTGTGTCGTTGACGGATGCACGATGGTAGAAGACCCTCACATTGTCGCCTTCGGATGCGTACATTACCGTCAGACGCTCTCAAGCAGAATCGGCTTTCATCACTGAAGACCACATGAACGCCATTCTTCCCTCCAATGAAATCGTTCTTCACACAACCGCAAACGTGCTCGACGGTAACCAAGGGTCAGTTGCAACCGTACCAGCGGCACGCGTGCCTTTAGTCCTACTTCCAAAAAAACATTTCGTGCCACTCTGGTAGACACCCTTGGTATGACAGAGGATCGAATTTGTAACGCCGTAGCCGTCCGCTCTTCCAACGCTGCCCTCCAGATACGCCGATTCTCTCGTGCGCCCATAATTCTGTGTTGCCCAGGACCACGCCTGCCAGTGTAAGAATACTCCTCTGACCACCGACGCCACCATCTTACCACGGCCGTTACCTCTCGTTTCACTCGGTCCGCAATTTGACGGAAGAAACAACCTCCTTCCCGCAGATCCATTATACGGCCTCCGATAATTGAACAACTGTTGCGCCCCTGCGTCGTCCAAGCAGGGTAGCTTCTCCAACAAGCACTGAACAACACGACACAAGACGAATGACTTCGTTCGTGCTTTGTCATTTTTTTGTAGGACTTCCGTCCACAGTGAGTAGAGTTTAGGTCCCAGCCACCTACAGCGAGATCGCTTTTTGGGCAGGACACAGAAACGGAAGGAAATTGAGCAAGTCTAGCGACTTTGACCGAACAGTTTGTAGTGAGATTAGAGTACAGTAGATGGCGCCACCGTACAAGTACGATGTTGCACATAGAGGGGTGAGAGAATTTCTGGGGGGCATAGGAAAGGATACCCATTTAGCCAGTGGGTCCAGCCTGGGGGCCGTCACTTAACGTGTTCGTCCGATGCAATGCGGATATTCAGCGATTGTTGGTAAATCACACCATCTCCGAAAGATCAGCCCGGGTTCGAACCTGAGGACCTTGCATCGAAATTCTGAAATGCTAACCACTAAGCCATCCGCAGCTCAAATGACTTCGTTCTGCACCTCCTAGTTCTTAAATAAGCACTGCGTACATGACGTCATTATTTCATCCAATGACATTCCAACTTCGATCAGTTTCTGCTTCCCTTAACAATTAACATATTATAATATGACGTTCCTACCGGCATTCCTTCTGGGTGTTCTTTTTTTATTTTCCGGCAGTGTATTTGATTTTTGCGTTAAATAATTTGAACAAAATATTGATGCGATTAATTAATACAATTTTGGGGAGGGGCGTTTAAGGAGCACCGAAATGAGCTATTAGCCATCGCCCGTCCCTAATTTGGGGCCACTAGCTCCAGGAAAGCTAGTATCCTAAGAAAAATACACAATTTATCCTTCACCCGGGATTCTTGCCCGAACCCATCACGAACGAAGAATTCAGAAGCCAACGCCTCAGCATATACACTTAGGAACAATGAAATTTGCGCGCAAAGAAGGAAGCATCCGATTGAACTGAAATTTTATGGACGTAATGATACACATGATGACAAACAGCGAGCTACGGGGCAATTACAGAGGGATCTGTGGCACGCAGTTTGGTCATCTTCAATAGCGCGTTGCAGCGCCTCGTGCGGCGATACATGGTGCAATACCGTCCGGCATGGAGGCGAACAGACGCCTGATGTTGTCCTGCGGCAAACTGACCCAAACGTGTTGGACGGTGCGTTCCAAATCCCGGGTAGTGCGGCATGGCAGCAGCTGGTGTTTTAACTCGTCACACATATACTCGATAGGGGACATAACCGGGGAGCGGGCAGGCCATGGAAGTGTCTGGACACATCACGTAGGCAGTCCTGGGCAATCAGAGCTGTGTGCGGGCGGGCATTATCCTCCTCGTATAGCGCACCTGGAAACCCGGCCAGGAATGGGAGCACATGGGGTCGTAGGATCTCATCCACATATCGCTGGCTCGTCAATGATTCACGTACCACTACTAGAGCTGATTTGGCTATCGTAGACAATTGCGCCCCAGAAGATAATGCCTGCAGTAGGGGAGGCGTGGCGCTCGATAGCGAAGTAGAGATTGTGCCGTTGAACCGGAGACCTCCACACCCGGACCCGATGATCATCTGTCCCCAAACCGAAGCGGCACTCATCGCGAAATATCACACATCGCCAGTTTGTGGCGTTCCACGTTGCTCTGGACTAGTATCATTGCACACGGAGCCGGCAATGTTTCTGTGTCAATGGCAGTACACGTAATGGGGCGCTGGAATCGCAAATTCGCTTCCGTGGGGCGTCGGGAAATGCTTCGTGGGCACACAGGAACCGCTTCATTCGCCTGCATAGTGAACCGTGTCCCCGTGGGATCCGTTCGTGCCTGGCCCACGATCCGTCGATCCTATCGGCCGGTGGTTCTCCTGGTCCGTTCGAAGCCACTTCGCAGTGTGGCAGTGCGTTGTTCCTAACACGGTCGGACGGTATGGCCAGAATGATCCACGTAGCGGGCTATACGGCGCTCTGACCACCCTGCGGTTTTCAGCCCGATGATCAGGCCTTTCTCAAAGTCCGTACGTTGCGTAAATCGACATCTCTGGCGTTTACCCGGTATTCTTGTCACTCTGTATCCTTGCTTGCGCTGGCCAGTGCTTTTCTCTTTCATAGGGCATCGACTACACGCCGGTTTATAAGACCGCCGGTTCGTGCTTGCAACGTGACCACAGGGTGAGCGGTCATGCGCAATCACACCAAACGTGGATCTTTTGCATAACAGCACGCACTCTAACTGCACTGCTGGCCACCCAAAATGCAACACCAAGAAGGACACGAGATAGCAAAGCCGGATTTACTGGACACATAACAACAGATACAAAGATGAAACGATTGAGCTTACAGTCCCGTACGATTTACGGTACACGCATACACCAATAGTTCGTGTGGCCCCATGGCTGGCAATAACGGCCGCTACACGCCGCGGGATCGAACGAAAGAGGTTTTGGATGTGGGCTTGGGGTATGTCGGTCCATGCTGCTTCCAAACGTTGCCACAGTGCATCAGGCGTAGCCGCGGGTGATCGGTTGCCGATCAGCGACCAGACGTGTTTGATGGGCGACATATCGGGAGAACAGGCGGGCCACGGCAGCACTGACACCTGGTGGGCAGTGAAGAATTGTTGCATGATGCGTGCCACGTGCTGGCGCGCATTGTCCTGTTGAAACGTGGCTGCTGGCAGGTCCTGCAGGTAAGGGAAGACTAAAGGCTCCAAAACGCCGGAGATGTAGCAGTGGCTGTTGAGTGTACGGGCGATGCGTACCAGAGGAGTGCGGATGTCATATCCAATTGTGCCCCAAACCATAACGCCAGGCGACGGACCGGTATGGCGATGCATAATGCAGGCGTCATACAGTCTCTCGCCGCGGTGCCGCCACACGCGGATCCGATCATCGCGGTGTTGCAGGCAGAAAAGGGATTCGTTGGATAAGACAATGTCGTGCCATTCCGTAGTCCAGGTGCGGTGTTCAACGGCCCACTGCCGACTCACTCGCCGGTGGTGTAACGTCAGTGGTAATCGGAGCAATGGGCGCCGTGCGACAAGTCCCCGCTCATGCAGACGACGTCGAACGGTACGTGCTACCACAGGTTGTTGCGCAACACACCTTAAGTCCTGCGCTAACGTTCGTGATGTGGCGGTGCGAGCCGTCAATGCCCGCCGCACAACATGCCGGTCCTCTCGTTTGGTGGTGTGCCGCGGCAGCGGCAATCGCTCACATCGGTCCGTCCGTCCCTCCTGCACCCACCGAATCCATACTTGCTTCACTGTGGCTGGATATCGTCCCACACGGGCGTCGATGTCTCGGTACGATAAACCGCGTTCGCGATAAGTCACTGTTCGTCCTCTCTCGAACTCCGAAACGTGCTGAAATGACTGCCGTATTCTGCGACGAGGCATCAGGAAGCTTCCCACGCACAGGTCCGGCAGCACAACACACTTCCACTGCTTACACCCGCCTTCTTGCGTACCCTTTTTATAGTGCTTCTCGGTGGAGTGTCCGACGCACATGATTTGCATATTCCCTGCAATGCTAATCGTTTGCATGTCCTCTCGCGGGCGACACATCTGCGAATTTCAGGCCAATCGGATGCTTCCTTCTTGGGGTTCCATTTTGGGTAGCCAGCAGTGTATTTGCAAAGTTTCGCGGTTGTAGCATGTTTTCTTCTAGGTGCGCAGATTTTATAGTCCGTGAATGTATAATTAAACTTTTTCAAGCCCCATAGTAATCTCATAAAATTACTATTTTCCGCATTAAAATACTGTCATCATTGCCATCGGTCCTGTATTCAATGAAGTCCACAGAATAGCTTAAAAATAGTTCGTAGTGGTCGTGGATATAGACCCAGCATTTCTCGATTTCTATGAATGTATGTCGTCCTTCAGGTAACAGTTAATTTTTTGTTACACTATTATTTTATTATTTTACGTGTGTAGGATATTTGATTTCAAAAGAGAATATCCTTTGGGTAATCGTAAATTGTTCTTCAAACGATTATGTTATTATACGTTTTAACTATACTTGATTTCAGAAGGAAAATACAAAGGGCATCTATAACGAAGTAAATTTCTCCGTCATTTTTGGTCTACGCCGGGATTCGAACCCGGATCCCCTCATTCCGGAATAAGTCACTCTACCAATTGAGCTACGCGGACGTTTTATTCTGATTCCTATCTGCTTTTGTGTCGTGTGCGTCCTTCTGGCAGGTACGTCACATCTCCTGGTACGTTACATCATCTCCCCCTTATTTTTTTTTTTTTTTTTTTTTCGAAGTGCTGGAAAAGGGATTCTCTTATTTTTCCTATCTCGCGGTGTGGAAAGAACACCACACCAATGCGAGATTTTGAACGGTCGGGTCATCCGGATAGTTCGGGCGCCATTATAACGAAGTAAATTTCTCCGTCATTTCTGTCCACGCCAGGATTAGAACCCGGATCCCCTCATTCCGGAATAAGTCACTCTACCAATTGAGCTACGCGGACGTTTTATTCTGATTCCTATCTGCCTTTATGTCGTGTGCGTCCTTCGGGCAGGTACGTCACATCTCCTGGTACGTTACACATCCTGGAAGTAATGCCTCCTCCTTAATAACTTCTGAAATTTTGAAGTGATTTTAATGAATTTGCACTAATAAGTACTATGATATTATTTTACCAATGTGGGAACAGATTTTTTTCAGAATCGGAAATAAATATCATGAGTGACAGAGAAAAGCAGCGAGCCGTAATTGAATTTCTGGAAAAAGAAGGATGTGAGGCTACAGAAATCCACACAAGACTCTATGGAGCTGCTACAATATATATTAGTAATGTCCGAAGATGGATGAAGAGGTTTCGAGATGGAAAAAATTCAGTGTCGGACAAACAACGGAGTGGAAGATACGCAACTTCAGTGACAGATGCCAACAGGCAACGAGTGAAAGACCTCATCACAGCTGATAGTCGTGTCACCATCCAGGAGTTGCAATAATAAACAGTGCTCACTATGTGCAGACATTGAAGAAGAAAAATGAAGATATCAGAAGGAAAAGACGTGACATTCCACTTCATAGTGTTGTTTTACACCATAACCCACGTCCCCACACCTCAATGGAGACTTCACAGACTATTGCTAAAATGGGGTGGACAGTGATGCCTCAACCTCCATACAGTCGTGATCTAGCGCTTTCCACCTTCCCTGGAACCAGTGACCTTAAATTAGGGACGGGCGACTGTTTATAGCCCATTGATTTGCTCTCGGTGGTGGTTAAACCTCCAATCAATCGCATTTTTGTTGCTACAAATAAAACTCTTATGAGGGACGAGGCATTACTTTCAGGATGCCCTTTGTACATATTATTTAAAAATAGCACAACTATACTAGATGTCCAAATTTATTGGCATAAATAGAAATCAAAGTTTCCAAGCTTTTGCACTTCAACCTTTTGCTCTCTACCTTCTGTTATCAAGGAAAGTAGAGAGCAAAATTATAATATAAAATCATTATAATATACATAATCAAAGTTACCATGCTGCCTACATTTTGCTGCATAGGAAGGCAGACAGCAAAATGTAGGCAGAAATGGCTTTCTTGAAAAAGCCAAATTACACTTAAAATATTATATATATATAAATTTATAATATATCAAGTGTAATTTGTGTACAGTTCCTCGTTATTAAATATTATATATTACAATGCTTTCCAAATAAACAGATTTTGATTGCATCAAGGCATTAAAAACTTTCCTTTTCGAAAGCACCTGTTTTTGCAATGAACAGTGATGAAATTTCTATTAAAAACTACTTCCTTTTCACAGTAAGAGGCTGTTCTGTAATTTATTCAAAATAATTTTCCTTCAGGAACTGAATTGATGAGTAGAAGTACTTTTCATTTTGAATTTACAACGATTTCAAAACTCAGGAGAGAAAATTCTATCGGCATTTCGTGTCACGTGTTTCAAGAATTGTTTACTGCAAAAGCGCTTGCAATAACCCAGGCCTGAGTTTCACAGCACCCTAGTTTCTATTTAATAAGTCAAATGCTGCTATGATATAATTAATATTTCATTACAACTCTCGCTGATGGATCGAATTAACGAACTTACGAATTAGCGTGCTTCATAATTAGTGGGACGGAGAACGGAATTTTCGTGGAAATCACAAAATATTTATTTTAGAATAGAGAATGGACAATACCATGCATACGGTATAGTATTTTGTACCATGTTCAATCTTGTTTCCTCTTTTAAGAAAGCGGAAAAAAAGAAGTTTGCTTGCCAAACGATTGAAAAATAAGTCAGTCCGGAGAAAATGTCCATTGGGTTAAAATCTGGAACTCGTTCCTGCAAACCAGTATGTTTTAAACTTCTAGAAAATTATACCCAAATTTCCTGAAGTCGTATTACGAGGAATAAAAAAAAGTCAGTATTTTGAGGAAGAGATTTTTTGCGATGAAAATAATTGTTCGATCTTTTCCTTTTCTTTTATTTTAGTTACCAAAGTTGTTGCTTAAACTTCACTGCGGGATAAACGAGAAAATCTTAACCATTTTTTTTTACACTTTTTATTATTATGCGGGCTTCAATAAGCCTCAAAATTTTAATTTTTAACGTTACCTGTAAAACATAAGTGATGTGAATTCACGGAAAATTCCTGAAAATAACGTGCAGCACATTTGCCAGTAGGAGTCTGTCTTTCATCAAAATTTCAGTTTTTAAAAACTTACTGTTTCTCCTAACTTCAGTATTTTGACAGAATTTCCGGGGTCAGTAATTCCGTTTATTTCAGAAAAGTCCGGAGAAATTTGGGACTTTTGAGAGGTGATGAAAATTATATTTGTTATTGTGCTTTGCTTTTTTAATACAACTGCGTGACTTGTTTTCTATTTTTCCCCTGGGTACTTATATTTTCACTAGAAGGTCTTGAAGGAAATTAATCAAAGTTTATACAATTTACTTGTACGTATTCATTATAATTTAATACGAATTGCACAATGTAACATTATTATCGCTGATTTCAGCATGCTTATTACATTTGATTTGGCGGGGGAGGAGCAGTCGTCATATAATTCTCAGAAGTGGGTTCTAGGCTAAAAAGCCAGGGAAACACGGATTTAGAGGAAGCAGAAAGGGATGCGGACGATTGAATGATGAACAGTCTTAGTGACTTTTTCTTAAAGTGCAGCAGTGGTAGAATAATTCTTGAGTTCGAACATTTAAACTTCTTTTATGATTAAATGATGCAGCGATGCCATTTATATTCGGCGAATGAAACAGCCAATAGGGTCAAGTGTTGAGCTTGCATTGCGCATGGACTGCAGTTCTTAAATTTCAGCATTGTAAAATTAAACGTCTTCAGTCAGTAGTGGAAGAAGTGATGATATAATGATTTTGATTTTGGGGTAACTCTGTGTGAAAGCCGTGTTACGGAGAATAAAAATTGTTATGTACAGAACTGTTAATAGATTTACTAATATTTTCTTCCGTTTTCCAGGTTTAGGTTTTTTTCCAGTTGATCAACTTGAATTTTCACGCAATTTCTGAAACATGACCCTATAAATATAAGCCCATACTAAATTGCAATTTTAAAGAAGCTTTTAATACATACTGACACACAGCATGAAGTCATTTTGAATTTTTTGTGTCATATTAGCACTTCTTCCTAACGTCTTCCTTACTGATATATTAATAAATATTATTTCTTACGAAAGTTCGATTTCCACAATGATACAACGGCCGTTCCAAAAAAAAAAAAAAAAAATAGAAACTGACGCACAAAATGAGGAAATATAGGTACAGCAAAATGTATGTTATTCTTTCTCAAAATATCTTACCTCGGATGATATGCAACGGTCTCATCGTTCAGTCCACTTTTCAAAGCATATGGCGAAGTTATTTTGTGCAAGCTGCTTTATCGACCCCGGCACAGCTCTTGAAAAACGTTAGCATCTGTGCTGAACGTTGCGCCACGAAACTTCCCCTTTATTGATGGAAACAACCAGAAATCGCACGGGGCGAGGTCAGGACTGTAGGCAGGCTGTGGCATGATTTCAACGCTGCGTTTCGTATCAACAGTGAACACAAGCAGCCACATATGGGCGGGCGTTATCATGGTGTAGGGTCCACTTGCCCACCAGTTACAGTCGCATAATCGATATGTGTCGTCGCAGACGCTTCAAGACTGAAATGTAATACTCAGCATTGACAGTAATTTGTGGAGGAATGACCTGCTGGTAGATTACATCTTTATGATCAAAGAAATTTGTCATCATCATCACCTTCCCTTAAACTACTGCGCAATAAACAAAACAGAATCTTGTGCCACGGCAAATAACTGCTGCCACAGATATTTCTTTAATTCAGTTAGTCGTCTGCGTGGTTATGTTCTCCCTTCGCACTGTTGCCAACTCCAAAAAAATACTCAGTTTTTATGGAATGGCTTTGTATAATTATCTTTCCTAACTGCTTAACAGCAAATAAATATTTTGTTTCAGTCTTCACACTGAAAATGTCTAATGTTATAATGAGTTCCAAGCGTTATGTGGACTTAATCTTTTCACCTTACAAAATGATCGCGATATAGATAAAAGTCATTTAGCCATTTTGCGAATGTAAAATAAAACTATGCCTGCAGCAAAAAGCCATAAACACTAAGTATTCGAAACATAGCTCTCTTTGCTTACGGAAAAAGAGGTTTTCTCTCCGAGCAAACACAACTGTGTTTTGCAACTATTGCAGTTCCTGGATAATCGGACAATTCGGAATTTAATTTCAGCTCAGAAAAAGAGTTTAAGAGTCGCTATTATATTTTTCTTTTGAAAGAAGCTCATATTTACCCAAGAACTTCAGAAAGAATAAATGTGTGCCAACTAAAGACCAACAGTGAAAGTACGGACACTCCCAAGATAATCTACAATATTTTCGAATCATCAGTGCATTACAAGAAAAAATATTTAAAACACTCTTTTAAAATCATTATGAGGATAGAAAATGGACATATTTTTTATTTATTCTCGTATAGGATATATAAATAGATTCGTCTTCTGCTTTACGAAAGCAAAGATAACTTACACTAATAAATAGTCATGGGGTTTTCGTTTCGATTTTTACTTAAAACTAAGAACAGATATTGTGCAAAAAATACTTAAGGACTTCAAATATTAACTTAATTGAGAGAAAATTCCGCGCGTGTTGATGGATAAATTTTCTCGCATTTACTTAATACCTGAAACAAGAATGTTTTCGTTCGCAAGGGTATCTCAAGTTTTGCTAACTTGGGGTCAAACACACACCACCGCTGAGAAATCCATTTTCACTGATGCTAGTTTCATGTTCACTTGCAGACCATGCCTGTGCTCAGTTGGAGTCTTACAGTACGAAAGAAGAGACAAAAACAGTCCTTACATGGGTCGTACATGGAAGAAATCCGGAATGATGGATATTTACTCAATTACATAACATAGTCGATGTTCGAAGATATTTTGGTCGTAACACAGCGAACTATTTTCTTTCCTGAAGTTTCGTACGCTTTTGCAGCACCACAAGTTGAAGAAACAAAATGAAATAGAAGAAAAAATAACATGGAGAAAGTTTGCCCTTTTAATTCCTTTTAAAATCACTTTGCGTGCGTGCGTGCATGCGTGTGTGTCAGAGAGAGAGAGAGAGAGTACGTGTTTAACGACCGCTATGAGCAAATCTAATGGCTAAGCAATCACTCATCCTTAAGTTAATATCATGGGTTCCAGAGTAGGGAGCAAGATGGCGGTGTAGCACAAAGATAACACCCATACCTCGTTCCGAACTCAAACCTTGATTGTTGGAAATGGATCAAAAATTTTGGACCCGGACCAGCCGTCACGTAATTGAACATGACCCGGACAAATCTGCTTTGAACTATAAATTCAAATATGCAATCGTCATCATAATTGTAGATCATTAACGATCCACTACTGGATGTAGGTCTCCCTAAGTATCTTGAACAGCGGACACTTTTGGGCCAGTGTCTTTCATGCACCCATCTCCCACGTAGTCTTCTTCTGGGTCTTTTCCTGTCCCTTGGAATCCAGTTACAATTTCGGTTGTCCATCGGTGGTCCGTACTTCTAGCAACATGTCCAGTCCATTGCCATTTCAAGGATTTTACTCTGATCATGATGTCTTTAACTCTTGCCATTTTCCTTATCCACGAGTTCCTCTTTTTATCTTTCTTAGTTACACCAAGCATGCATCTCTCCAGGCTTCTTTCAGTTAACTGCAGTCTTCATATGTCTTTTTCAGTTAAGGTCCACGTCTCTGCTGCATACGTAAGCATGGAAAGATGCATTGATTAAACACTTTTCTTTTAAGACACAATGTCATATTGCTCTTAAAAATTGTACTGTTTCTTCCAAAAGCTCTCCAACCAAGTTTTATACGCCAATTACGTTCTTCATCAATGTGCCCCTTGCTTGATATCTGCTGCCGAAAATAAAGGTAGGAACTGGTTATCTCCAGCTTTTCTCCATCAATTGATAAATCTTCATTCCTTGTAAAAGCATTGTACATCACTTTTGTTTTCTGAAAGTTTATTTTTAATCCCATTTCTTTACTCTTTGCAGCAAGTTTTTGAATCGTACTCTGAAGCTCTGAAGGGTTCTTTGATTTTTTTTTCAAAAATGAAACGGAAATAAAACCGGTTCGAAATCGGGTTAGGAACATATTGACCCGACCTGTTTGACCCGCAAGAAAGTTTCGGCGCGTTGACCTTTTGGCCTACTGACTCGTGACCTCTTTCCATCTCTGCTTATAACCATTCGGCTACTGGTGGAAAGGAAGTTAAAACTTATTTACGGATGCAAAAAACTCAACCATAGAATTTGAAGAAGTGATATACAGTCGTACCTCCATATATCCAAGTTGATGGTTCCATAAAAAAATCGATATATAGAAACTATCAGTTTTATACATACGAGTATGTATTGTGTAGTACAATATATTGTATTTAGAAACACATTTCATAATCAATGCACTCTTTATCATAAATAACTTAAGTGAATATGATTCACATTTTGTACAAGTTATGTTCATGTAGATAACTAAAAACAAGAATTAACAAGAAAAAAATGTGTTGAACATACGTTGAAAAAGCATACGTATTTATGTAGTATTCATATGCATTTATATTTGTGTAAAAAAATGTTCTGATGTCTTGCTGCACAAATATTTCGACGATAATTCATCTTAAAAGTGTTAACATTTATTAAGTCCGTGAAATACATCGTCAGGAACTTTTTTGTCGATTTGAAGACCACGACGAAT
Organism: Macrothele yani; assembly: GCA_039090855.1. Taxonomy (NCBI): domain Eukaryota; kingdom Metazoa; phylum Arthropoda; class Arachnida; order Araneae; family Macrothelidae; genus Macrothele; species Macrothele yani. Next base: position 136,553,926 of record CM077025.1, read on the forward strand.
TGTATCAAACGTGGCCAACATTTCTTTTTCTTTTAAAGCCTTAGGGGGGTTCTTCTCCGCCATTCTCTTCAGTCTCCTCGTTGTCAGTCTGAAGTAAAAACTTACCATATCGTCGTGCTTAGGGTATTCTGGAACAATTACGTCTTCGTCGATGTCAAGGAACTCATCAAGTGTTATTCCTTCCATGATACCATTTTTGGTTTGCAAGTCCTTCCACCAGCATTCCTCGAATTGCGGCAACGTATTTTCATCTTCGATTGAGGCAATTTCATGAAGCAATTTTTTACTGTCGATAATAAAACATCGTTTTGCCACACCTTTGCTACTTCAGCCATACAAATCCTTTGATCAATCACCTTATTTGTAGATTGCTCATTTTCTAAGACCCAGATGAGTCTACTGAAAATGCATTTCCGATAATGAATTTTCAGATTTTTTTTACAACTCCCTGGTCCATTGGCTGCAATTTTGAAGTGGTGTTTGGGGAAGGGGAGAAAAATCAAACTCATATTTGATAGTTTTGATGTTACGTTAGGATGTGCCAGGCAATTGCCTGAAACAAGAACAATTTTTCTTTTCTGCCTAATCATTTTTTTATTGAAATTTAAAATCCACTCCTCAACAATATGACCTGTCATTCATGCCTTTGTATTAAAACGGTAGTCAACTTCTAAAGAATTCTCGCCTTTGAAGCATCCGGGTTGCTTACGTTTTCCTATCATCAATAATCTCATGCTTTTCTTTGTTGTTCAGGTTAGCGCTCACCAAAACTATTATTCTCTCTCTGGTGTTTACCTGTGTGACAATCGCCGTTTTTAAAAGTAAGAGTCTTGTTTGGCAACACTGAAAGAAAAGTCATGTTTTGTCGACATTCAAAGTGTTATCAATTGTGTAATCTTTTAAAATCTTCTTAAAAACCGTATTTTTCTATTGGCTGCAGTCGACTTCACACACGCTTCCACTTTCCCCCGAAACAATCTTTTATTTTATGCCATGTCGCTTCTTAAATTTATCCAAACATTCGGAACTAGCTATCGCCACAAAAGATTGCCAGACTTTAATGCCTTTTCTTTTATAAGAGGACCTGAGATTGGCAAGTTTTTGGCACAAACAATTTTAATCCACTTTAAAACAGTGTCGTCCGCTTTTTCAAAATGCCGCGTTTTAGAACATTTCCTGTGAGGTTCGACATCTTCAAAGGTTTTTATCACGAATTCCCGGTTTTTTTTATAATCGTGGACACTGTACTTGCGAGTACGCTAAATTTAACCGCAATATCTTTTTTGCGCATTCCACTGTCCTCGTTCTTCAACAACTCCACCTTTTCCACTTCACTGAGAGGCTTTTTTTGTTATCGCGAAAACACACCACTGATTTGAGAGACTGAAACAAACAACCTGTCTTACAGAGGAGGAAGGTACCTTAAGGTGAGAGGTGAGCGGAGTGTGGAGACAACACCCATCATTTAGGTAACCCGCCAGTGTTGCAATGGCCTTGATCACCATTTCCTTTTCCCTCTCGCGACATCCCTGTTCTATTTTTTCTTAATTGTTTTTTTTTATATAAAATCGTCATTAAGGGAAGGGTGTGGGGGGTGAATCCCGAGTTATCTAGAAAAAAAATTCGATACATGGAAATGTTTTCCGATATATAGAAACAATTTTTGCTATGTAATGATCACGAGGATTCACAAAACTTCGATATATGCAAGTCCCATATGTGGAGGCCCGACTACATATCACAAGTTTCTCCAAAAAAAACCAAAAAACCTGGCACCTTTAAGTTCCCGAACGGCAAGACCTTCGGAAAAAATTCTTACCACTATGATTAATTACTAATTTTCAAAAGCAAATACAACATAATCCTGCCTTCCTCGTTCACGGCAGAATTTTCTTTTGAAGGAGTGGAAAATCTTTGACATCCTTTACTGTATAGGTCGAAAAAGAAAATTTCCAGTTCAGTATCAAGAAAGAGGTATATCAGACCTACTATAAATATATACCTTACCCAAGAAAATGACAATACAGCAAAAACTTTCCAAAACTGACTGAAAGTGAATACAATGCGCACGTACACACCTGAACGTCTAAACAATCTAAGCAGGTGTACATAATATATCAAAAATATTTGAATAAACAGTTAGTCACGCGTAATCGAGTGACGAAAAACTGCCTATGTCGCATTTATAAATAAAAATATGAAGAAAAAAAAACTTGCTGTAAAGAACAAATGTCGAAAACTCTCGTTTTATTGAATATATAGCTTTCCCGCATAGCATAAATGTTCAGTATATGTAGCATATCTTTATCCACGCATTCCCTTCCGTTTAATTGTTCTTTATGTTTTTAAGGAAAACAGAGAATTTTTTGATCTATAGAAATAAATCGTATTACTTTGTTCTGGTGAGGAGTAAGAAGTGGAGAAGGTGATACCCAGGGAATGCAAAACCACGAGATTATCATATGATTAGAAACTATTTCAAGATGAGAGGATTAACGAGTGTAGTGATTAGGAACTGTTAAAAAAACCTCAAGATTGTCGGGGAATCCGGAATTGTTTCTGACCACAAGAACTCCAAGTCATCAGATAACGGTTCTCAGGTGATTGGGAACAGTTTCAAGACAACGAATGAGACACTTAGGTGATTCAGAAGTGTTTCGTGCCACAAGATTATCAGGTGCTTTGAAATTTTGTCAAAGTCACAAAACTTGTAGAAAATTAGAAATCATTTCATGACCACAAGAGACTATCAGGCAACTCCGAACTGTTCGTAGAACACAAGGCTGTCAGGTGATTACGAACTACTGTGTTTCGATACCACAAGACGCGCAGAGCGATTGAGAATTATTTCAAGACTAGTAGAATGTCAGGAGATTAGAAATCGTGTCGTTTCCACAAAGCTCTCAGGTGATTAGGAACAGTTCCGAGACAACGACTCTTAGTTGATTCGGAAGTGATTTAAACCACAAGACTGTCAGGTGCTTCGAAATTATTTCAAGGCTAAAGACTCAGGTGATTATAAACTGTTTCGAGATTACAAGACGCTCAAAGTGATTTCAAACGGTTTTATGACTGCTAGAATAATCAAGCGATAAGAAGCCGTTTCCATTTGGTGACCACAAGGCTGTCAGGAAATTTTGAGATTTTTCAAGAACACAAGGTTGTCAGAGATTTGGACTTTTGGCTCCAGAAGATGTTTCTTTCAAAGGCAAAGTACTCTCTGGTTGATGAATCCATGAATTTCTATTTCTAAGAATACAGCTCACTGTTTTATTCCCATCACTAATTTCCCAAGTGCTTCCATGCTTCGTGTTTGTCTACAAAGAGGAACCGAACCGAAACAGTAAGAGCTTAGAAAGAAAATCAGATTTTGCAAAAATAAAAAAGGCCATGGTCTGTTGTTTTGACCCTTCTCCACCTGTATTACATGTTCTAACAAATAGCTAAATCTTATTTAATGATGAATTTAAGTTCATACTTGGAACTATGAACTACACCAACTACTCACTGAATTCAGGCCATCTCTATACAAAGTGAGTTACATCCAATCTGCATACAATATGAGTTTAACCCAATCTCTATACAAAGTGAGTTAAACCAATTTCAGTACAAAATTAATTACACTAAATCTCTATACAGTGTGAGCTACACCCAGTCTCTATACAAAGGTGAGTTACACCTAATCTCCATACAAAGTGAGTTACACCTAATCCCTATACAAAGTGAGCTACAACCAATCTCTATGCAAAGTGAGTTACACCCGATCTATACAGAGTTAGCTACACCCAATATCTATACAAAGTGAGTTACGTCCAATATGCATACTAAATGAGTTTAACTCGATCTCTATACAAAGTGAGTTACATTAATTCCAATACAAAATTAATTATACTAAATATCTATACAAAGTGAGCTACACCCAGTCTATACAAAATGAGCTACACCCAGTCTCTAAACAAAGTGAGCTACACATAATCTCTATACAAAGTGAGTTACACTCAGTTTCTATATAAATTAAGTTACGCCTAATCTTTGTACCAAGTGAAATACATTCAATGCAGGTATACTGGGAAGGAAAGCATGTCTTGTAGACTAAAGGATGTGTTTAAGAGATTAGTGGCCCAGTTGAGAGCATTGTTATGGACGTAAAGGTTAAAACCAAGGATCCATTGGAGTTTCCCAAAGATCAAATTGTAGGCGTACGAGGAGTTTGTGTCCGCCGCTGCGGAAACAGAGACACCAGTGCCTCCGTAGCTAAAATGTACCACGAGTGGTTCCAAAATGCGGAAAAAATCTGTCCAGGATATAGTTGTAAAGGGCGCAATACTACAGTAAATGAACGACGGACGCGTAGCCTTTTTGGCAATGAGGAGGGGGGGGGAAGCAGTTTCTCGGTTGACAAATAACCAAAAACAATATCTCGCAAAGCTATGCATTGTACACAGGGGTGAATGGGCTGTAAGAGCTAACGCCTTATGAACTACACTCTCCATACTACAATCCATTGACTCGAGAGACTCTTCTGTTGCCAGTAGCATGAGGATTGGACAATAGAAGATTCGAAGTAGGTGCTGTTTCTATGAATTATGATATCTACTTCATTCTGCCAGTGGCAGGGCCCGTATTTGGGGTGAGCAGCTAGAGGCAACGGATGCGTCATGCATAGTTCCGTTTGTCCAGGCCGGTTGTATGGTATAGGGCATGCTTCGTTGGTATGAACAGTGCCTCCTAGTGCGTTTGGACCTTCGTATGGACACCGGCTACAACCAGGAACTGCTTGCGGAATATCCACCAAAAAGGAATCAGTTCTCATAAAACGATAGTACGCCATTTCATCAGGTCTAGAGGTCTGCACGGGCCTGGCCGTCCCGGCTTTTTGTTTTCATCAGTTTGAGGTTGAAATCAAATTCCGTATTTACGAGCCGGGCCTGTACTGGAAGGTTTAACATTTTGCTGTTGCATTAAAAAATGTTTTCTTCCCACAAAAGGAAGCCTAACCAGCTAAATAATTAGGCGGCGTAATCACTGAGTGAAACGAATCTGCCAGCAGATGCTCTGATTAATAATTACAGCTTAAACCGACAAGTCAAGCTGTAAAATGAGACTCTGAAATGTAACGGTATATTTCTTTTGAGGTTGAAATCCGTTGTTACGTCTTTGGCTTCAGCGAATGAAAACATGGTTTTTTTTTTCCTTTTCCGAGAAATGTTTACATAAGCAGAATTTTCAGCTCTTCGAAACAAAAAAGAACTAATTCCATTCGTTCCTACAGCTGAGATGAGGAAGTTCGAAATATTTGCATACATATTTGGGGATAGGGAACTACTTTGTTTGTATTTAAGTGCAAAAGAGGGAAAAGTATTTACATTTGCATCAGAAGTATGTGTTTAGGCCGAAACTTGAAACATGTGAGGAATTCTAACGAGAAATGCCAAGTGTGACATTCCCTCTACAACTAAGATAGTTTTACATAAATAAAGAAGATAGCTGTCTAAGCACGAACACTTTTGTGTTCGTGCTTAGACAGCTATCTTCTTTATTTGTGTATCAATCAGCACGATAGTATCTTCATCATATCTAAGATAGTTTTGTTTAGTACAGCGCATTTGTTTCTCTATCCCTGGGGTTTTTCAAAGTTTTCTGAATCGCGGACAACGTGGCAAAACGGAATAGAACTCGAGGGCACATGGAAAAGAAAAGTAAAAACGCACGTGTTTAGTATGAAGATCGATTATTTCAGAGAGGTTTTGAATCATAAACCTTAACTTTTGGAAAAAAAAGAAACTATGCACTTACAATGATATCTATGTTTCAAAGAATTCCGAAATAGGTACCTGACACGCTTACATTTTTCAAGATGATATCTATGTTTCAAAGAATTCCAAAGTAGTACCTGATAGACTTACGTTTTTCAACGTAAGCCTATGTTTCAAAGAATTCGAAATAGGTACCTCACACGCTTACATTTTTCAACATGGTATCTATGTTTCAAAGAATTCCAAAGTAAGTATTTAATAGGCTTACGTTTTTCAACGTAAGCCTATATTTCAAAAAATTCCGAAATAGGTACCTGACACGCTTACATTTTTCAACATGATATCTATGTTTCAAAGAATTCCAAAGTAGGTACCCTATAGACTTACGTTTTTCAACGTAAGCCTATGTTTCAAAGAATTCCGAAATAGGTACCTCACACGCTTACATTTTTCAACATAATATCTATGTTTCAAAGAATTCCGAAATAAGTACCTGATAAGCTTACATTCTTCAGCTCTCTAAATATTTCTCTGTGTGATCGAATTTTCATTTCTCCATTTCGGAAATTTATTTTTTCCATCTTAGAGTTTCCTCTGTGGACAAGGTCTGGCGGGCCATTGAAAAGTGCACCGCGGGCTACGGGTTGAAGACCCCCTGCTCTAAAGTAATAATTCCCTTATTTTTCATAAATGACAGGGAACGCTTGATTAAAGTATAAAACATGTAGGCCTGGGCCAGCCTTTTCAAGTTTGATCCGGGCTTTCCAAATTGATATACCCATGTAGACCTAGAAGCCATTCCGCATCGTTGGGGAATGATTCGACGTGCATAGAGCTGATATAAGACATCCCTGAATGGCTCGCAAACTTGCCTGTGGCGGCTGTTCTCTGGGAGAAAGAAGTACCCACGAAGTATTAAAAAAGTGATCGTAATTCAATGGGGACGTACAGTATACTGCACAATAAAAATGGAAGTGAAAAGCAAATAACTTTAAAAAATTGGAGACTTCAAAGAACTACAGCGGAACCTCGTTTATACGTTTTTCTAGGGATGGCCTTAAAAAACGTATGAACAAGATTTCAAAATGCTCAATACTATTGTAAAATTTATACTTTTAACGAGTGTAAAATGTTCTTTAATAATGATTTGTTTAAAGTCGAATTGGCGGCGAAAGAAACAATAGTGTTAGAAATTATCTTATAACATTGTTATAAATACACCAGACTGAATACTCAAGAGACTGATGTAGCGTATTAAATCAGTTTGTTTTTGTGATGTAGTAAGCACAAATTTTACCATTCCCTTGAAAAAGCCTCCCAGTGGAGTGCGAAAGCTTGGCGAATCTTTGTGCTTACTATACACCACAAAAATAAACGGATTTAATGCACTATATGAGCAGCTGGAGTGACTTACAGCATATTTTACTTTAATTACTCAAGAGGCGATAAAAATATATATAATTACTTAACCCTATGAAAATCAATTTCCTATTTTAGAGACTACCTGTCTATGAAAGTAATGATTCTAAATTAAGTAAAACCTTCTCAACTAAGAATATGAGACCAGTGGTTCAATGTACAAAACATCAATTAACAGCTTTTTTGCTTCTGAGAATCCTGAGTGAATCCATTCGAAGCCAGAACGTTGAATATTAAGGATATATTTAGAATTTCACTCTACTACACCACAAAAGTTTAGCCACATTGTTACGTCCCAGAGATTTATCGATTTTTAAATACCGCATATGTATATGAGCGATTAACTGCGAAACCAGTTTTTCATATAAACCGAAAGTAAACAACATACCCTTTTTAACGGGATCAAGGTTCAACTTGGACACACTATGAAGAAACACAGCAGCGATGTATCGATTCTTCAAAGTTGTAATACACTGGGTTACGTATAAAAGAATCAAAGAACCGTGCATTACTGATAATCTGAAATTCAGATATTAACGTATAATCAATCTCTCAAGAGGCGTGTTCATGAATCACGTATAACTGAATTAAAAATCGCTAGAAACTACCGTAAAATATCGGGACTAAAGCAGAATTACGTATAAAACTGAAAAACATAACTGAGAAAAGAATAACAGAAGTTTTACTGTACTTTAAAAATGATCTCTGGAATAAATATCAGAACAGTACTAATATACTATTATAGTGCATCGGTTCTCAAAGTCTGGTCCACGTAGCCCTGGATGTCAGCTAGGTTGTTAAAACTGGTTTTATAATAACACTGAAACGTTATTTGCCTATTCTACGTTCATTCTCTCACGAGTGTACACTGAAGCTTTCCAGAGGTTACATGACGAGTGATGACGTCATCACTCTAACGGTTAATGGAATGTGTGTTAGTGCATTCTTGGATTTTCTAGAATTTTCTAAGGTTTAGGGCTTAAATATGAGTTTTCAGAGATATACTCAGTTTGTTCTCAGAATTTCTGCTATGCTTTTGCTAGTGCAACATAGACGAATGGATTTTAATCTAACAGAGTACGAAAAGTTCATTGAAATGGTTCTAGATTCCACATTGAACCTGACCTTTAAGGAACTACCATTTGGCGAATTTTGGTATATATATATAATACATAAATAATATATATATATATATCATCTCAGTAAGGGAAGAAAACAGATTATGGCTCTGAGAAAAGACGATGGTACTGTAACAAGAAATAAAAGCGAAATTTTGACAAGGGTGAAATATTTCTATTCAAAACTATATGAAAGGGATGATACATCTATTCCAGATATTACGACAGGTACTAGTGCCAAAGTCCCTGCAATCCTCCCTGCAAAAGTTACATATGTAATTAAGAACATGAAACGGGGAAAAAGCTCCAGGAGTAGATGGAATTACCGTGGATATTATACAAGAAGCAAGTGGAGAAATTGAAACTACACTCGCCCAAGTTTATACCAGAAATCTTAATGAAGGGAAGATTCCCGAGGATTGGAACAATGCTACAATGATCTTGCTCCATAAAAAAGGTGAGATTGAGGATCTCAGGAACTACAGGCCCATCAGCCTCCTTTCACTGGTTTATAAAATCTTCACTAAGGTTCTTTCACATCGCTTGAAGGTAACACTAGACATGGCCAAACCAAGAGAACAAACTGGATTCAGGAGTGGCTACATCACTATAGATCTTATCCATGTATTGAGAGAACTGATTGAAAGAACAAGAGAATATGAACTCCCATTATGCATGGCTTTTATTGACTATAAAAAGGCCTTCGATTCCGTGAAACCATCAGCAGTAACAATGGCTTTGAAATCCTGTGGTATTGAAGATGCATACATTAGCATTATTAATAACAGCAATGAAAATGCAAATGAAAAGATTCGGCTGTTTGAAAATACAATACACATAAAAGTTGGAAAATGAGTGATACAAGGTGACACCATATCTCCCAAGCTCTTTAACGCCACATTGCAAAATGTCTTTCAATCATTGAACTGGGAAAACAAAGGGATAAAGATTAATGGAGATTACTTAACTCGCATTCGTTTTGCTCCTGACGTAGTCATCTTTGCATCTACCCCTTCAGGGCTGCAGAGTATGATCCAAGAACTTGCTGACAAGAGTAAAGAAGTGGGATAAAAAACGATCTTTCAGAAGACAAAAGTGATGTACAATGCTTTTACAAGAAACAAAGATTTAGCGATTGATGGAGAAAAGCTTGAGGCAACCCATTCCTACATTTATCTTGGGCAGCAGATATCGAGTGAGGGTCACATTGATGAAGAAATTAATCGGCGTACAAAACTTGCCTGGAGAGCTTTTGGAAGAAACAGCATAATTTTCAAGAGCAATATGCCATTATGTCTTAAAAGAAAAGTGTTTGATCAGTGCATCCTGCCAGTGCTTACGTATGGAGCCGAGACATGGACCTTAACTAAAAAAGACATACAAAGATTGCAGACAACTCAAAGAGGCGTGGAGAGATGCATGCTTGGTGTAACCAGGAAAGATAAGAAGAGGAACTTGTGGATAAGGAAAATGACAGGAGTGGACGACATCATGATCAGGGTTAAATCCCTGAAATGGCAATGAGCTGGACATACAGAAGGACAGACCATGGATGGACAATCGAAAGTTTAGACTGGATTCCGAGGGACAGGAAAAGACCCAGAAGAATACCCCATGGGAGATGGACGGATGAAATTCGAAAGTATGCTGGAGTGACATGGAGGAGACAGGCCCAAGACAGACAATTGTGGAAGAAATTTGGGGAGACCTTCATCCAGCAGTGGATAGATAATGGTTGGTGATGATGATGACGATATACATATATAAGTAACTAGCAGGGGCACCCGGTATTTGCCGGGTAAATATTCGTGGAATCACCAAGTTCAGCGGGTGAAATTTTATGAATGAAAAATATTATATTCCTGTAATATTCCCGTTAATACCAAATTTAGTGATTCTAAATTGAAAACTGTAGAGCTTTTTTTATACCAAATTTGGTGGTTCTAAATTGAAAACTGTAGAACTTTTTTTTTATACCAAATTTGGTGGTTCTAAATTGAAAACTGCAGAACGTTTTTCGAAAATTTTGTATGGGAGGCTCTGTCTACGGTCTAAGTCAGAAAATAACTGTCTACGGTCTAAGTCAGAAAATAACTGTCTACGGTCTAAGTCAGAGTATCATGAGATACAGTAGTTTACCAAATTTGGTGGTTTTGAATTGAAAACTGTAGAAATTTTAACTAAAATGACGAACATTTTGTATGAGGGCCCCCTTGTCCTCCCAGGGCTCCGATCCCTTCCAAAACCCTTCTGCGGTATAAGTTTCAGTACCATGAGGTAGTATACCAAATGTGGTGGTTCTAAGTTGAAAACTGTAGATTTGTATAGCGGACAAACAAACAAATATACAATCTTTCACTTTTATATATATATATGTAGATTATCAGATTTTTCTCTCAATTTTTCCAAGTCTTGAAAATCGCTTCCCATAGCATAGAAAAACACTTTTTATTGAAGAGTTACTAAGTGCTCACTAATTAGTGATCTCACTAAATTACCATGTAAAAGAATATCCCCGATGAGAAAATGTTATATGCTTCGACAATTTTATATGATTCTAATGCCTCTAACTGTTGTATGGTAATGGCGCTTCGACCAAAGATGAAGTAATAGAAAATATTTACTATTTGCACTTCTGGGAAACTTTTCGCATCACCTTCGAAGATACTTACTTTCAGCACACAGGGATCTTTTCCTTCAATCTCATTATTTTTTTCCAAATACCGCATTTTGCACTCGAAAGTTAAACTTTCAAAGTAAGACACCATCATTTCAGCGGGGACTGGTTGTCCTTCACTTACGTTACTAAGGCTCGTTGCCATGATGAAAGTCACGTGTCTGCTACATCCTCATAGGCAATGGAAGCCACGAAAGAATGCGAACGGCGGGTTTTTTCTTTGACTTGTCACTAAAATCGTTACCGCTCGGCTCCCTTTTGTCATACGTTAATGTTTTATACACCTAAACCTTCTTCGATAAATGCTCTATGGAATGGTGAAAACCGTATCAAAATCCGTCCAGCGATTCTCGACATTAGCCAGAACAAACAAACAGACAGACAGACGCCTACCGGGGACTTTATTTTATACTATATCATCATCATCATCATTGTCAACCATTATCAATCCACTGCTGGACGAAGGTCTCCCCAAGTTTCCTCCACAACGGTCTATCTTGTGCCAGTCTCCTCCATGTCACTCCCGCATATTTACGAATTTCATCCACCCATCTCCCATGTGGTCTTTTTCTGGGTCTTTTCCTGTCCCTTGGAATCCAATCTAAAATTTCGGCTGTCCATCTATGGTCTGTCCTTCTGGCAGTATGTCCAGCCCATTGCCATTTCAGGGATTTAACTCTGATCATGATGTCTTCCACTCTCGTCATTTTTCGGATCCACGAGTTCCTCTTCTTATCTCTCCTGGTTATACCAAGCATGCACCTCTCCATGATACTTTGAGTTGTCTGCAGCCTTTGTATGTCTCTTTTAGTTAAGGTCCACGTCTCTGCACCATACGTAAGCACTGGAAGGATGCATTGATCAAACACTTTTCTTTTAAGACATAATGGCATATAGCTCTTGAAAATTATGCTGTTTCTTCCAAAAGCTCTCCAGGCCAGTTTTGTACGCCGATTAATTTCTTCACCAATGTGACCCTCACTTGATATCTGCTGTCCAAGATAAACGTACGTGTCTGTTATCTCCAGCTTTTCTCCATCAATCGATAAATCTTCATTTCTTGTAAAAGCATTGAACATCACTTTTGTCTTCTGAAAGTTCATTTTTAATCCCACTTCTTTACTCTTGTCAGCAAGTTCCTGGATCATACTCTGCAGCTCTGATGGGGTAGTTGCAAAAATGACTACGTCATCAGCAAAACGAAGGTGGGTTAGATAATCTCCATTAATCTTTATCCCTTTGTTTTCCCAGTTCAGTGATTGAAAGACATTTTCCAATGTGGCATTAAAGAGCTTCGGAGATATGGTGTCACCCTGTCTCACTCCCTTTCCAATTTTTATGTGTGTTGTATTTTCAAACAGCCGAATCTTTGCACTTGCATTTTCATAGATGTTATTAATAATATTAATGTATGCATCTTCAATACCGCAGGATTTCAGAGCCGTGGTAACTGCTGATGGTTTCACCGAATCAAAGGCTTTTTCATAATCTATAAAAGCCATGCACAATGGAAGTTCATATTCCCTCGTTCTTTCAATTAGTTCTCTCAGTACGTGGATCTATTGTGCTGTAGCCACTCCTGAATCCAGCTTGTTCTCTCGGTTGAGCCATGTCCAGTGTTACCTTTAAGCGGTGTGAAAGAACTTTAGTGAAGATTTTATAAACCACTAATAGGAGGCTGATAGGTCTGTAGTTCCTGAGATCCTCAATGTCACCTTTTTATGTAGCAGGATCATTGTAGCATTGTTCCAATCCTCAGGAATCTTCCCTTCATTAAGACATCGAGTGAAAATTTGGGCGAGTACTGCTTCAATTTCTCCACTTGCTTCTTGTATGATGTCTATAGTAATTCCATCTTCTCCTGGAGCTTTTCCCCGCTTCATGTTCTTGATTGCATGAGCAACTTCTGCTGGGAGGACTGGAAGAACTCTGGTACCTTTCATGATGTCTGGAGTACATGTATCATCCCTTTCATATAATTTGGAGTAGAAATCTTTCACTCTTGTCAAAATTTCACCTCTATTTCTTGTTATAGAACCATCTTCTTTTCTCAGAGCCAATATCTGTTTTCTTCCCTTACTGAGATGTCCCTTTGCTATCTTAAGGCTTTGGTTGTTTTCAATTGCTTTCCTCACTAGCTCACAGTTGAATTTCCTTACGTCTTCAGTGATACTTTTTCGTGCTGTCTTGCATAGCTCTATATATTCCACTTTGAAAGTCACATCTTCTTTAGTTGTCCACATCTCTCTTCTTTTTTGCATCAATATTTTGGTTTTTCCTGATAATTTGTTCACATGCAACTTGTTCTTAGACCCAGCTAATTTTGTTGCTGTTTCTATAAGAGCTTTGGTTACTTTTCTGTTAACTTCCGAAATATCCACTTCTTCCGATGTTAGGCCTTCTAAAGCAGAGAATCTGTTCTTCAACTCCAACTTTGAAAGTATTATGGTGTTTTTTAAGGTTGGTTATGTCAATACATTTTGTTTGTCTTATGAGCTTGCCACGTTCCAGTTTAGTGTTGAGGTGCATCTTACATCTCACCAATCTATGGTCACTACTTGTGTTGAACTTGTTCAGCACACTGCAGTCTTCGATGACGAATTTTTTGTTACACATAATAAAATCAATTTCACTTGTCGTCCCATTTGGATGTCTCCATGTCCATTTCCTGTGTGGCTTTTTCTTGAAAAAGGAGTTCAAGATGAAAAATCCTTCTGCCTCTGCAAACTCAACGAGAGTATTTTCACGCTGGTTTCTGTTGCCGTGACCAAATTTACCTACTGAAGTTTCATTCTGTTGCCGGTGCCCTATTTTTGCATTGAAATCTCCCATAATTATCTTCAAGTGCTGCTTACCTTTATTATTTAGATGACGAATTTCCTCATAAAATTCTTCAATTTCTTCTTCAGGATGACTTGTAGTGGGTGCATAAGTTTGAATAATCTGAGCCTGGTATCTTCTCGATAGTTGGATAACGAGTCGTGCAGCTCTGTCAGAGGAACTTTCAACTTCTACAACTTTATCCTTCAGTTTCTTGTTTATTATAAATCCAACACCACTAGTTCTGCCAGTATCTGTCCCACGATAATAGAAGAGATGTCCACTTTTCAGCTCAATGAGATCTTCTCCTTTTCTCCTTACCTCACTTAGCCCGACGATGTCATACTTGATCCTTTGTAGTTCCTCTTCCAATTCAAGAAGCCTTGAATCAGAAGATAGGGAGCGTCCGTTATAGGTAGCCAAGGTCAGCATCAAATGGCAGCCTAGTCCGGTCCTCCGGGGATTCTTAGCACCCTCTGCCTTCATGTCGCACTGGCCGCTGCCTTGGCCAGGTACATTCCAGCTGCCGGAGACTGAGGGCCAAGATTTAAGTTGTAGAGTAATTTTGGAGGTGTTTGGCTATAACTCACCACGCTGGCCAAGCGGGTTGGTGAGTGTGTGATAGCATTTCCTCTGATCCCGATGGTATAGTTATACCGCTATTGGCGGTCGTCAGAGCCCCTATAGTGGGAACAGGATGCACCACGAGAAGGCGGGGTTGACATTTGTCAAGGAGAGGCTGTGGTGTTACGCATCACCTGACCTTACATCCCTATACTACTATATATAGATAGATTAATATAAAAAATTAATGAAATATATATATATATTTCATTATCTTTTTTAGATTTTCTTTGTAATTATTATACCAAAATTCTAAAGAAGATACGCGTAAAATTAATCGTGAACTACTTTCTTTCACGTTGGGTGTGATCAGGTTGTATGTAAACAAAGCGAAACGATACACGAAAAATCGGGAACTACTTGAAAGCGTTCTGGTTCAGCAGTACAGCCAGAAATACTTTATTATATGACAATAATATGTGCGTTTTCTGTTCTAAATTTATATAAAATTCAGCAAAAATTCAATTTGTAACTAAATTAACCTTTAAAGGTATAACCGTTTTTTCGCTCTTTACATAACAAAAATGTGTGCGAGGTATTTTGGAATTCTCCGTTAGCAAAATATTTACATGACTGAAATCCTTCTGTATTTAATGTAAATGTGCTTTTGGTTCTGTGTTTGAGTTGTAGAAATTGTTGACAAAGCATCTTCATAGCGACAGTTCGGATCTACGATTCACATGTTAGGAAGGTGATGTCACTTACTGACTTCAGGATTATTCGTCTGCGAGGAAGGCGGGATGATCTAACCTTACTGTCTAATTACCTGTCTGCTTACAAACCTCCCAACAAATTCCAAACACACACCAAAAAATACAGTCAAAACAATTTTATTTTAATACAGTATATTACTTCTGGTATCAATTTACTATTTTGGGGAGACTGTTCCTGCCTTTGAAGTGCTTGTCCGCAAATGTCCCATGCAGTGTAAAGTTGTCCGTCATTGTCCCACTTTTCAGTTCTGTCCGTATTTGTTCCGTCCGCTTTTGTCATGGCTTCGTGACGAATATCCACAATTATCTGAAAAGGCTATAAAAAATACTCTTCCCTTTTTCAACAGCGTATCTGCGTGAAGTCGGATTTTTTGCATGTTCTTCAGGCAAAACAACACATAGCAACAAATTGAATGTAGAAGCAGATATGAGAATCCAGTTGCCTATTCTTAGGTCAGGTATTACAGATTTGCAAATATAAAACAATGTGATTCTTCATTAGTTACTTATGCAAGACTGCAGACAGAATTCTAAACGTAATTAATGAAATAATAATAGTATCCTATTATTCATGAGGAATTTTTAGCATCCATTTGTTTCATTAGCTGCTAATGCAAGATCACACACAGATAGAAGGTAGTTAAATACAATAACAGTATTTGAATAAAATTGTTTTCCCCTTCAAAATTAAATAAAGCCTGGGGTATTTTAAGTGGCAATGGTGGCAGACATAATTTATAGCTAAGAAATGCCATCTGTCTTTTATTTTCATTAGGAATGTCCTTAAAACAAATTAAATAAACATTCACAACTGATTTGCCACTCTTAATAAGAGATCTTCTGCTATAAAGAAAGAAAGCATTGTCGGTAAGCTCAGCTCGGTAAAATCAGCGTAAATCACGTAATGCTATTGCATCAATTATCTAATAAACTGGCATCAGTTATCTGATAAACTGACAGAAGGTGGGAGCTACAGTTTTTGACAAAAATACCTCAGGATGGTTTCAGGTAAAACTTCAAAGACATGTCGTTTAGCCACCCTTTGTATTGATGTCACTCAAATAATGAAAGCTGTCTTTTTAGTTTTTAAATAAATTTAGGAACAGAGAAACTTGAAATATAATTAAATAAATTATAGTAAATTTGAATGTGCATATTTTCACTTCCATAAAAGTAGAGAAGTGATTTCAATAGTTGCTTCATTTGTGAGCGTGTTGCAGACACATCTTGGGGGAATTTTAATAAAGTCAGAAGACGGTGTGGGTCGAAGTGAAATTTTGAAACTAGGTTTCACTTCAACTGAAATTGAAGTATATGACTTTGGTTCGGTTATTGGAAAGTTCCTAATGAGCTTCTCTAAGGCTTCTTATATATTTTATTCTTAATGTTTCGGGCTTCCTAATGAGTACACGTTAACACGAAGGAACTTAACAAGCTGCTAAGGTTTCGTCTTGTGTTCCTTTGAAAGAATGGAGACACACACACACACACTCAGGGTGACGAGTAAGTTTATTTGGGCCAATAGATCATTTCATGAAAATTGGTTAATACCTCTTTTCGCCATGTCACTAGGGCTACATAATCAAATGTAGGGGAACACTAAACAGTAGTTAGGAATACATTACTTATGATTACACACTGAGTGGCCAATTTATTAGGACCAGTAGACCATTTTATGTAAATAGGCTGATTCCAGATCCGTTCCTCATCATGTCACTAGGGCTACATAATCAAATGTAGGGGAACACTCCCACTAGTTATGAATACATTACTTACGATTACACAATGAGTGGCCAATTTATTAGGACCAGTAGACCATTTTATGTAAATAGGCTGATTCCTGATCCGTTGTTTATTTTTTTTTATTTTTTTATTGGAGGTGTAACGACCCTGGTGTGCAACTCAATGGGCTATAAGCAGTCGCCCGTCCCTAATTTAGGGTCACTGGTCCCAGGGAAGGGAGAGAGCCAGTACCGTAAGACAAACACAAAATCCATGCCTGACGGGATTCGAACCCGGACCCCTTACGGACGAATGATCAGAGGCCAGCGCCTTAGACCACTGCGCCACCGGGGCGGCTCTGATCCGTTGTCATTATGTCACTAGGGCTACATAATCAAATGTAGGGGAACACTCCAACTAGTTGGGAATACATTACTTATGATTACACACTTAGTGGCCAATTTATTAGGACCAGTAGACCATTTTATGTAAATAGGCTGATTCCTGATCCGCTGTCATTATGTCACTAGGCCTACATAATCAAATGAAGATAAACACTACCATTAGGAATACATTAATTATGATCATACACTGAGTGGCCAATTTATTAGGACCTGTAAATCATTTTATGTAAATATGCTGATTCCTGATCCGTTTTCATCATGTCACTAGGGACACATAATCAAATGAAGGGAAACACTCCCAGTAGTAGTTAGGAATACATTACTTACGGTTACACAATGAGTGGCCAATTTATTAGGACCAGTAGACCATTTTATGTAAATAGGCTAATTCCTGATCCGTTGTTGTCATGTCACTGGGCCTACATAATCAAATGAAGGGGAACACTACCATTAGGAATGCATTAATTATGATCATACACTGAGTGGCCAATTTATTAGGACCAGTAGACCATTTTATGCAGATAGCTGATTCCTGATCCGTTGTCATTTTGTCACTAGGGCCACATAATCAAATGTAGGGGAACACTCCAACTAGTTAGGAATACATTACTTATGATTACTCAATTAGTGGCCAATTTGTTAGGACCAGTAGACCATTTTATGTAAATAGGCTGATACCTGATCCGTTGTCATCATGTCACTAGGGCTACATAATCAAATGTAGGGGAACACTCCCACTAGTTAGGAATACATGACTTATGATTACGCACTTAGTGGCCAATTTATTAGGACCAGTAGACCATTTTATGTAAATAGGCTGATTCCTGATCCGTTGTCATCATGTCACTAGGCCTACATAATCACATGAAGGGGAACACTACCATTAGGAATGCATTAATTATGATCATACACTGAATGGCCAATTTATTAGGACCAGTAGACCATTTTATGCAGATAGCTGATTCCTGATCCGTTGTCATCTTGTCACTAGGGCCACATAATCAAATGTAGGGGAACACTCCCACTAGTTAGGAATACATTACGTATGATTACACACTTAGTGGCCAATTTATTAGGACCAGTAGACCATTTTATGTAAATAGGCTGATTCCTGATCCGTTGTCATCATGTCACTAGACCTACATAATCAAATGAAGGGGAACACTACCATTAGGAATGCATTAATTATGATCATACACTGAGTGGCCAATTTATTAGGACCAGTAGACCATTTTATGCAGATAGCTGATTCCTGATCCGTTGTCATCTTGTCACTAGGGCCACATAATCAAATGTAGGGAAACACTCCCACTAGTTAGGAATACATTACTTATGATTACACACTTAGTGGCCAATTTATTAGGACCAGTAGACCATTTTATGTAAATTGGCTGATTCCTACTCCGTTGTCATCATGTCACTAGGGCTACATAAACATTATCAAATGAAGGGGAACACTCCCATTAGTACTTAGGAATACATTAATTATGATTGCACTCTGAGTGGCGAACCTATTAGAATCAGTAGACCATTTTATGCAAATAGGCTGATACCTCATGCGTTGTCATTAATGTCACAAGGGCTACATAAATAAATGAAAGGGAACATCACCAGTAGTAATGAAGAATGTATTACGTATGATTTTGCCTTGTATACCAATTTATTAAGGCAGTAGATCATTTTATGGAAACAGGCTCATATATTATCCGCTGTGCGGTAGTGGTCATGCCACTATAGCTACATAATCAAATGTAAGTAATGTATTCTTGCTACGGCTGGGGAACATTTGCAGCCGTAGTTAGGAATACATTACTTATTATACACTGAGTGGTCAATTTATGAGGTCCACAAGAACATTTCATATAAATAGGATTTGGCAGAATATGTAATTCACAAAGCATTGTCATTTCGAATTTTAAGTCAAGCAAGTTTAGTACAGAGCTACTAACATCGCTCTACCCATAGAAAAAGGTATATCTGTTTGACAAAGTTGGTTTTGCACAGGAATTGAATTAAATTGTAATATAGTTTAAGGGAAGGTTTTGTTGCATGCCTAATGAGGTTGGATTAATCAGTTACGCTAGCCATTCCTTGAATTTTAAATAAAAAATACAATGTATAGAGTGCTGGTTAATTTCTTAAAGTGGCAAAGAGGCTTCAAATGTATTAAAGGATTTAATGTAAACTATTTTAATGAATTACAGCCTGTTCAACAGTCACGAGTCTGTCGTTTATCGGTGAGTATTCCCTGAGAGGGAATGGGGGGGGGGAGGTTGAACTAAGAGTGTGAATTTGCCCTTCTGTTCTAATATTGATGCGAGCAAGATACTGCATTCATTGAGTTCGGAAACTTGAAGGCGTTAAACTGAGAGAATAAGAATAGAAGGAAACTATGCCAGAGCAGGATCCAGAACTGAGGAACGCCCTCGGAGGGTCTTTAATCAGAGAAATCTACATCCTGAGTTTTCCCGATGCAAGACGTATTATTGATTGCCCGTTTCCTCCTGTTCTGCAAAGAAAATTTGGTATCTGCGTGTTGAGAATTGCAGGCTTATTTATTAACATAAAGATAATAGTGTACGTTAAAGTGAATATCTCCCATAGACACTTCAAAATACACTACATTACAAAAGTATTCGGACACTACAACGTTTTGCGACAAATGGTATTTTTTATAGCAGTTATTAGTTAGTCGGTCCACCTTTTGCTCGTATGGCAGTGGCAACAGGTCGAGGTATACTATCGACCAATTTACGGTAGGTCTCGATTGGAATGGCTCGCTATTCGTCCTACGAAGCTGCTGCCGGAGTGGAGAGAGAAGACCGTCGTTGTGGTCGATCCGTCGCTCCAAATCATCCCACAGGTGTTCCATGGAATTAAGATCAGAACTCAGAGCTACCCAGTCTAACAATTCCATCTCATTTTCAAGAATCCAGTCCTGCACTCGCCGCGTAGTGTGTCAGGAAGGTCGATCGTGTTGGACAAAACAACGGTCATTTCCATAATACTGCCGTATTGTTGGTAGGGGAGAAATTATACAGAACATCGAGGTACACTTCAGAGTTTGTGGTATAATAACCAACGGGCCGAATTGCATGCACAAAAAACAACTCCATACCATGATGCAGCCTCCGACAAACACAGTCCGATAAAAATCGTTCGCCGGGCTGTCGCCAAATCCAAACACGCCCATCAGATTGGAAGAGCGAAAAACGTGAATCTCCAAAAAATGGTTTTCCAATCGACCTCAATCCAGGAACGACATCAATCCAAACGGCGATTCGCATTCAACGCAGTGATGTGTGACTTGTATGTCACTGCTCAAGCAAAAAGTAACTCACACTGTGAAACTCTCTGCGGATATTTATGGTACTAAACGAGAAATTACAAGAATTTCCTTTTCCGCAATGATGGAAGCGGCAGAGGAAGAACGGGAAATCTTAACATTTCTTACCATGGCTTTTCTGTCACGTTCTGTCTGTTTGTGCTGCCTTCCTGAACTTTTTTTTTGTTGTAGTTGCACAGTCCTCATTCCATCTCTTCACGACATCACTTACAGTCTATTTTGGTATGTTTAGTTTAGCTGCAATGCTCCGTATGGAAATGTTACCCAAATGACATTCTATGACCACACCAAGCTGGAACTCGGGAAGTTCACGCCCATCTGGCATATCCGCTTCAAAGTTACTGATAACACGATAGAACATCTCAGCTTTATATACTTCCCTTCCCAATCACAGCGCACCTTCCTGCACAACCACTCTTTGCATTTATGCGTTATATATATATATACATATATATATATATATATATGTGGGATGTAAGGTCAGGTGATGCGTAGCATCACAGCCTCTCCTTGACAAATGTCAACCCCGCCTTCTCGTGGCGCATCCTGTTCCCACTAAAGGGGCTCTGACGACCGCCAAAAGCGGTATAACTATACCATCGGGATTAGAGGAAATTCTATCCCACACTCACCAACCCGCTTGGCCAGCGTGGTGAGTTATGGCCAAACCCCTCCAAAGTGATTCCACAACTTAAATCTTGGCCCTCAGTCTCCGGCAGCTGGAATGTACCTGGCCAAGGCAGCGGCCAGTGCGACATGAAGGCAGAGGGTGCTAAGAATCCCCGGAGGACCGGACTAGGCTGCCATCTGATGCTGACCTTGGCTACTTACAATGGACGCTCCCTATCTTCTGATTCAAGGCTTCTTGAATTGGAAGAGGAACTACAAAGGATCAAGTGGGACATCGTGGGGCTAAGTGAGGTAAGGAGAAAAGGAGAAGATCTCATCGAACTGAAAAGTGGACATCTCTTCTACTATCGTGGGACAGATACTGGCAGAACTAGTGGTGTTGGATTTATAATAAACAAGAAACTGAAGGATAAAGTCGAAGAAGTTGAAAGTTCCTCTGACAGAACTGCACGACTCGTTATCCAACTCTCGAGAAGATGCCAGGCTCAGATTATTCAAACTTATGCACCCACCACAAGTCATCCTGAAGAAGAAATTGAAGAATTTTATGAGGAAATTTGTCATCTAAATAATAAAGGTAAGCAGCACTTGAAAATAATTATGGGAGATTTCAATGCAAAAATAGGGCAACGGCAACAGAATGAAACTTCAGTAGGTAAATTCGGTCACGGCAACAGGAACCAGCGTGGAAATACTCTCGTTGAGTTTGCAGAGGCAGAAGGGTTTTTCATCTTGAACTCCTTCTTCAAGAAAAAGCCACACAGGAAATGGACATGGAGACATCCAAATGGGACGACAAGTGAAATTGATTTTATTATGTGTAACAAAAAATTCGTCATAGAAGACTGCAGTGTGCTGAGCAAGTTCAACACAGGTAGTGACCATAGATTGGTGAGATGTAAGATGCACCTCAACACTAAACTTGAACGTGGCAAGCTCATAAGACAAACAAAATGTATTGACATAACCAACCTTAAAAAACACCATAATACCTTCAAGTTAGAACTGAAGAACAGGTTCTCTGCTTTAGAAGGCCTAACATCGGAAGAAGTGGACATCTCTGAAGTTAACAGAAAAGTAACCAAAGCTCTTATGGAAACAGCAAAAAAATTAGCTGGGTCTAAGAACAAGTTGCATGTGAACAAATTATCAGGAAAAGCCAAAATGTTGATGCAAAAAAGAAGAGAGATGAGGACAACTAAAGAAGATGTGACTTCCAAAGTGGAATATATAGAGCTATGCAAGACAGTAAGAAAAAGTGTCACTGAAGACGTAAGAAAATTCAACTGTGAACTAGTGAGGAAAGCAATTGAAAACAACCAAAGCCTAAAGATAGCAAAGGGACATCTCAGTAAGGGAAGAAAACAGATTATGGCACTGAGAAAAGAAGATGGTTCTGTAACAAGAAATAGAGGCGAAATTTTGACAAGAGTGAAAGATTTCTACTCCAAATTATATGAAAGGCATGATATATGCACTCCAGACATCATGAAAGATACCAGTACCAGAGTTCCTCCAGTCCTTCCAGCAGAAGTTGCACATGCAATCAAGAACATGAAGCGAGGAAAAGCTCCAG
This sequence comes from Macrothele yani, assembly GCA_039090855.1. Taxonomy (NCBI): domain Eukaryota; kingdom Metazoa; phylum Arthropoda; class Arachnida; order Araneae; family Macrothelidae; genus Macrothele; species Macrothele yani. The sequence goes on from CM077025.1 coordinate 136,576,731, forward strand.
GAGAAGATGGAATTACTGTAGACATCATACAAGAAGCAAGTGGAGAAATCGAAACAGTACTCGCCCAAATTTTCACTCGATGCCTTAATGAAGGAAAGATTCCTGAGGATTGGAACACCGCTACAATGATCCTGCTACATAAGAAAGGTGACGTTGAGGATCTCGGAAACTACAGACCTATCAGCCTCCTATCAGTAGTTTATAAAATCTTCACTAAAGTTCTTTCACACCGCTTGAAGGTAACACTGGACATGGCTCAACCGAGAGAACAAGCTGGATTCAGGAGTAGCTACAGCACAATAGATCATATCCACGTGCTGAGAGAACTAATTGAAAGAGCGAGGGAATATGAGCTTCCATTGTGCATGGCTTTTATCGATTATGAAAAAGCCTTTGATTCGGTGAAACCATCAGCAGTTACAATGGCTCTGAAAACCTGCGGTATTGAAGATGCATACATTAATATTATTAATAACATCTATGAAAATGCAAGTGCAAAGATTAGGCTGTTTGAAAATACAACACACGTAAAAATTGGAAAGGGAGTGAGACAAGGTGACACCATATCTTCGAAGCTCTTTAATGCCACATTGGAGGGTGTTTTTCAGTCGCTGAGCTGGGAAAACAAGGGGATGAAGATTAATGGAGATTATCTAACCCACCTTCGTTTTGCTGATGACGTAGTCATTTTTGCAACTACCCCATCAGAGCTGCAGGGTATGATCCAGGAACTTGCTGACAAGAGTAAAGAAGTGGGATTAAAAATGAACTTTCAGAAGACAAAAGTGATGTTCAATGCTTTTACAAGAAATGAAGATTTATCGATTGATGGAGAAAAGCTGGAGATAACAGACACGTATGTTTATCTTGGACAGCAGATATCAAGTGAGGGTCACATTGGTGAAGAAATTAATCGGCGTACAAAACTTGCCTGGAGAGCTTTTGGAAGAAACAGCATAATTTTCAAGAGCAATATGCCATTATGTCTTAAAAGAAAAGTGTTTGATCAATGCATCCTTCCAGTGCTTACGTATGGTGCAGAGACGTGGACCTTAACTAAAAGAGACATACAAAGGCTGCAGGCAACTCAAAGAAGCATGGAGAGGTGTATACTTGGTGTAACCAGGAGAGATAAGAAGAGGAACTCGTGGATCCGAAAAATGACAAGAGTGGAAGACATCATGATCAGAGTTAAATCCCTGAAATGGCAATGAGCTGGACATACTGCCAGAAGGACAGATCATCGATGGACAGCCGAAATTTTAGATTGGATTCCAAGGGACAGGAAAAGACCCAGAAGAAGACCACATGGGAGATGGGTGGATGAAATTCGAAAGTATGCAGGGGTGACATGGAGGAGACTGGCACAAGACAGACCGTTGTGGAGGAAACTTGGGGAGACCTTCGTCCAGCAGTGGATTGATAATGGTTGACAATGATGATGATGATGATGATGATGATATATATGTATGTCAAATGACATACATATATATTACACACTGCTGGTCACCCAAAATGCAACACCAAGAAGGACACGAGATAGCAAAGCCAGATTTATTGTACACATAAGAACAGATACATAGATAAAACGATTAAGCTTACAGGCCCGTGTGACTTTCAAAACACGCAGACATCAATAGTTCGTGTGGCCCCCATGACTGGCAATAACGGCCGCTAAACACCGCAGCATCGAACGAAAGAGGCTTTGGATGTGGGAATGGGGTATGTCGGTCAAGGTTGCTTCCACACGTTGCCTCAGTTCATCAGGGGTAGCCGCGGGTGGTGCTTGCCGGGCCACTCGGTTGCCGATCAGCGACCAGACGTGTTCGATGTATGACGGAACGGGGAGAACAGGCGGGCCACGGCAGCAGTGACACCTGGTGGGCAGTGAAGAATTGTTGCACGATGCGTGCCACTTGTGGGCGTGCATTGTTCTGTTGAAACGTTGCCGCTGGCAGGTCCTGCAGGTAAGGGACGACTACAGGCTCCAGAACGTCGGAGATGTAGCGGTAGCTGTTGAGTGTACCGGCGATGCGTACCAGAGGGGTGCGGGTGTCATATCTAATTGCGCCCCAAACTATAACGCCAGGCAACGGACCGGTATGACGATGCATAATGCAGGCGTCATGCAGTCTCTCCCCGCGGTGCCGCCACACGCGGATCCGACCATCGTGGTGTTGCAGGCAGAAGCGGGATTTGTCGGAGAAAACAATGTCGTGCCATTCCGTAGTCCCGGTGCAGCGTTCAACGGCCCACTGCCGCCGCACTCGCCGGTGGTGTAACGTCAATGGTGATCAGAGCAATGGGCGCCGTGCGACAAGTCCCCGCTCCTTCAGACGGCGTCGAGCGGTACGTGCTGCTACAGGTTGTTGCACAACAGACCCTAATTCCTGCGCTAACGTTAGAGATGTGGCGGTGCGAGCCGTCAATGCCCGCCGCCCAACATGCCGGTGCTCTCGTTCGGTGGTGTGCCGCGGCTCCGGCAATCGCTCACGTCGTTCCGTTCGTCCCTCCTGCACTCGCCGAAACCATACTCGCCTCACTGTGGCTGCATGTCGTCCCACACGGGCGCCGATGTCTCGGTACGATAAACCGCTGTCGCGATAAGCCACCATTCGTCCTCTGTCGAACTCCGAAAAGTGGTGGAATGACTGCCATATTCTGCGATGAGACATCAGGAAGCTTCCCACGCACAGGTCCGACAGCACAACACACTTCCAGTACTTACACCCCGCCTTCTGTGCACCCTTCTTATAGTGTTTCTCGGTGGCGTGCTGGGCGCACATGATTTGCATATGCCCTGCAATGTTAATCGTTTGCATGTCCTCTCGCGGGCGACGCATGCTACGAATTTCAGGCCAATCGGATGCTTCCTTCTTGGTGTTGCATTTTGTGTGGCCAGTAGTGTATTATTCCTCTAAAACCGTGTGTTCTTGTATTAAATTTCACCGAGTGAAAGGACATCATTTGTGGTAAGCAAATGTCTACAAGAGATTCATCACGTTGAGAAGTATAAGAAAAAAGTTATAAAATCAGATTTTTGAGATCGAATAAGATAGATTGGGTAAATGCGTATGGCATATTGACTAACTGCCAGGCTGTAAATAAGGAAAACTACAACTAACGGTACAGATAGTAAATAGTCTTCACAGTTCAAACCACCCTAAACCAAAATATGATTTTTAATCCGGCTGATAGCTGGATTGATAAGGGAGCTCAAAATAAACGGATTGATATACATACATATCGATTCTAATGGCACGAATCGTTACATACCTCCAATGTACATAAACATTCTAAAAAAAAACAATGTTTACTTACAAATCTTACTGCAAAATAAATGAAAAAATAAAGGGGGAAAATTCTATGAATGTTTCAAGTATTACTTACTAAATGTGAATTAAATAAGTTTATTTCTACAATATAGTATGAAAACTTTTCTTTTCCATCAATTTTCAAAAGTAAGAGATATACTTTGAAGAACAAAAGTTGTTGTATAAGAACCCGAAGAAGTAATTGTTAAAATATTTGTTGCTTCTAAAAAAATATGTAGAATCTACCTACGTAACAGGCAAAATATTTTGTTCCTTTCGTGAAAAAGTTTTCGCTTCGTATTTCCAGTTTTCATGTAAAATTCGGCAAACGATTTTGAGGAAGAACTTAAGCGGGCACAGTACGTGACCAAATGCAGGAAATCACAAAATTGCAAACAAAATTTTGGGCTCAATTTTATCAAATTCGTAACGATGATTACAACATGCATACTATATAGTATATAGAGTAAAACCTCGAAAATCCGGTATCGACGGGACCAGCCGAGTGCCGGATTTACGGAAATTCCGGATTAATGAAATTATCTAGAAATTGCGTAACGGGCGTTACGTACAGCACGTACTTACACGTAGCAGGTCACTTTAACTAACATTTGCGCGTCTACGCCTCATAAATACGCAGGGGTCGAGCAGCCGATCGCATTTTTCGCAATTGCGTAGCTGACGGTCAGAACTAACGAACGTATGTGATAAACCAAAATAAAGTGGATCTAAAATGCCACGAAAATCCAGGGAAAATTTACTATAACAAGTTATTAAAATCATGCAATGCATAGATTATGATACGCTTTCCAACATATCAGAAATTATTACTCAAGTTATTACTCAAGTTATGAGGATAATGGCTGTGGAATAAATCTCAGTCTTGTGCCCTAAACTTTGATCCCATTTCGATGATATTCTACAGAACCGGTTCAGTATACCTCCAAAATAACATGATAAAGTTTTGTCGGAATGGAAGCGTTTTTACGTACGTTATGATGCATAAGAGCTATGGAATAGATTCCGCTCCTGTGTCCTAACCTTTGACCCCATTTCGCCCATTTTCAATAGGATTCGTTGACCCCATTTCGCCCATTTTCAATAGTATTCGTTGACCCCGTTTCGCCCATTTAACAGGCAGGCCCCTACAACATACTAACATTTCATATAGATCGAAGCATGTTTACGTAAGTTATGACGCATAATGGCGATGAAAGTGATTCCGCTCCAATATCCTGACCTTTGACCCCATTTCCAATAGGGTTTGTCCCCAGGTGGTCCCCTACCATATACTAAAATGTAATCGAAATCGAACCTTTTTTACGTTAGTTATGACGCATAAGAGCAGTGGAATGGATCCCACTCATTTGTGCTAACCTATGACCCCATTTCATTCACGTTGAACAGGGTTCCCTCCCAGGTGATCCGCTTCCACATACTAAAAGTTCATCAAAATCGAACTATTTTTATGCGAGTTATCGTGCGGACGAACATACGCACACAAAGCGTGACGTAATGAGGCAGATGGGAATCGCGACCATCTGCTCGCAAGATTGTGACGTCATAAAACTTTAATAGAATTCACACACAACGCGTGACGTTATGAGACAGTTGGCGTGACCGCGCGCCAACATATCAAGCGCAAGATTGTGACGTCATAAGATCGTCCCCAGGTGGTCCCCTATTACATAATAAAATTTCATGGAAATCGAACCATTTTTACGCACGTTATGACGCATAAAGACAATGGAATGCATCCCGCTCCTATGTCCTGATCTTTGACCCCACTTCACCCATTTTCAATAGGGTTCATTCCCAGGTGGTCCCCTACAATATACTAAAATTTCATCGACATCGAACCATATTTACGCAAGTTATGACACATCGGGGCAATGGAATGGATCCCACTCCTATGCCGGGACTTTTGACCTCACTTCACCCATTTTCAATAGGGTTCATTCCGAGGATGTCCCCTACAATATGCTAAAATTTCATCGAAATCGAACCATATTTACGCAAGTTATGACGCATAATGGCAATGGAATGGATCTCGCTTCTTTGCCGTGACCTTTGACCGAATTTCATCCATTTTCAACAGGGTTTGTCCCCAGGTGGTCCCCCCTACCACATACTAAAATTTCATCGAAATCGAACCATTTTTACGCGAGTTATCGTGCGGACAGACGGACGGACAAAGCTGGAGCATATACGTTTCTTTAACCTACGGTTGGAAAGCGTAAAAAACCGACGAAAGTTGAAGAAACAGCTAAAGGAAAAAGAGAGGAATCCGAAAAGGCCCGTTAAGTCATTAACCGAAAAGTTACAGGAATGTAGGGAGTGTCAAAATTCAGCGCGCCAATGTGCGTTTCACCCGAGTTAGACTCTAGAGTCACAATCTTCCACTTGAACTGCACAAATTGAGTCTGAACATCAAAAACAGATTGAGATTGATGTCATCGATTCAAATTTTCAAATTTTCACACCGAGTATGGGGTACGAATGTACATTGCCAGTCTTCACAATTTCGTTTTATAATGAATGTATTACGTCACAAATCTTTACACCGCCGATGCATTCTGAATGTAGACAAGAACAAGAACAACAAGAAGAAGAGTACATTAGGCCCAAGACGTATCACCAAACTTATAAGAAGTTTGTAAAATCATGCAATGCATTGATTATAATACGCTTTCCAACATACCAGAAATCATTACTCAAGTTATGAGAATAATGGCTGTGGAATAAATCTCGGTCCTGTGTCCTGACCCTTGATCCCATATCGATGATATTCATCAGAACCGGTTCGGTATACCTCCGAAATAACATGATAAAGTTTTGTCGGAATCGAAGGCATTTTTACATAAGTTATGATGCATAAGGGCTATGGAATAGATCCCGCTCCTGTGTCCTAACCTTTCACCCCATTTCGCCTATTTTCAATAGAATTCGTCCCCAGGCAGGCCCCTACAGCATACTAACATTTCATCCAAATAGAAGCATGTTTATGTAAGTTATGACACATAATGGCGATGGAAGTGATTCCGCTCCTATGTCTTGACCTCTGACCCCATTTCGCCCATTTTCAATAGGGTTTGTGGCCAGGTGGTCCCCAACCACATATTAAAATTTCATCGAAATCGAATCCTTTTTACGTTAGTTATGACTCATAAGAGCAGTGGAATGGATCCCGCTCCTATGTACTGACCTTTCACCGCATTTCGTTCACTTTAAATAACTTTCCTTCCCAGGTGATACCCTACCAGATACTAAAATTTCATCGAAATCGAACGATTGTTATGCGAGTTATCGTGCGGACGGACATATACGCACACAACGCGTGACGTAATGAAGCAGATGGGAATCGCGACCATCTGCTCGCAAGATAATGAAGTCATAAAACTTTAATAGGATCCCCACACAACGCGTGACGTAATTGGGCAGATGGCGTGACCACGCGCCAACTTTCTCAAACGCGAGATTGTGACGTCTTAAGATTTCTAAGCATTGGAAACATTAATAGAACGACGCCACGGCACTAAAAACGTTATAATTCGGGGTGGTTATTTAACCCACTAAACGAATTCTAAAGTCGAGATCAAGCTAAATCGATTTCTAGTACCAGAAAACGGTAGGTTAACGACTTTCATCAAAATTCTTAGAGCCGTTTTCAAAATAAAATGTGTATACATACAGGAATTGCTACTTTAAGGTGGACGTCAAGTAATTTTGCTTTCTGTACTTGAAATGGAAAAACTTCTGTACACATTTTCTTCACAATTAATGCGTTCCGAAGGATGAAAATTTAAACATCGATTAAAATAGCTTCATTTCATAACTTGGAATACTTAATATTTCCAAAACCATAACCGTAATATTTTCTAAACCATAACCACAATAATGCAATCCAACATTTATTTGTCCACTGACGTCATCAAAGTACAGGTCGCGCCGCCTTTTTTCTGGTTTTAACACCACCAAAGGAAACGTTATTGTTTTTTAATATAATTATGCTTATGTTTTAGAAAATGTTAAGTATTGCAAGTTATAGTATGAAGATATTTTAATCGATGTTCAAATTTCCATCCTTGGGAACACACTAATTGTGAAGGAAATGTGTAAAAAAGGTTTTCCATTGGAAATACAGGAAGCAAAATTACTTTACGTCCACCTTAATAGTGTGGGATAAAGGCAATGGAATGGATCCCGATCCTATGTCCTGACCTTTGACTCCATTTGTCCCATTTTCAATAGGGTTCCTCTCTAGATGGTCCCCTACTACATACTAAAATTTCGTCGAAATCGAACCATTTTTACGCACCTTATGACGCATAAGGGCAATTGAATGGCTCCCGCTCTTATGGCGTGACCTTTGATCCCACTTCACCCATTTTCAATAGGGTTCGCATCCTAACGGTTCCCTACCACATACTAAAGTTTCATCGAAATCGAAGCATTTTTACGTGAGTTATCGTGCCGACAGACGGACGGACGGAAAAAGCTGGAGCATATACGCTTCTTCAACCTACGGTTGGAAAGCGTAAAAAAGGCAACTAAGGAGTTCAAAAATTTGTTTCTGAAGAACAATTTCTTCCGAAACAATTTTAGCAATAACTACTGATAACGATGATACTACGTCTTCTACTTTTACTAACAGTAATTTATAATCAGCATAAGTTACTATAAATTGTATATAAAGTAAAACATTTCTTTCTGTTTATTTCTTAAAAATGTCATATCTCAAAATAAAAAAAAAAAAATAAAAAAAAGAAAAATCAAAGGGCCACAATAGCCCCTGTGCCGCAACCGACAATGTAGGGCTACGTCAACTGTTCTTCTCTGAATATTTTAATGACGTAGAACTAGTGAGACAGTGCCATAAAATAGTGACAGCTGATGTAGTTCTACGTTGTAGGATGCGGGACAGTTGTTATTGTGCCCCTTTGATTTATTTCCCCTTATTCATACACATTTTGAGTTTCATGATCACCTTTCATTCATTCCGGACACAGTGAAACTGAGGAAGGCTTTCTTTATTTTTATTTTTCCAGTGTCTACACAATTTCTCAACAACTACTGAAAATTTGCATAGTACTGTATTTCTCATGATATTCCTGAGTATAGGATAGAACATTGTTTCTTGATGGACTATTTTTCAAAAGGTTTTAGGTATTAAATGTTTTAGAAGGATAAAGCTGTCCTAAGTGACATAAGCGCAGAATAAAGCTGAAATAAAAAAGAAAATCATGTTGCCCGTCTGTCTGTGAATAACTTATCTTTCCTTCCTTAGAATTGTTCTGGACTTCAAAAGCATGATTTTAGAATGATACGGATCGCGTTATAGTTTGAAAAGTTTCTTCATCAAAACTGAAGACATGGATTTGATGATCATCAGATCAAGTCTCCTGTGCCCTGATTCCCCTTTCTTTCTTCTTTGAATACCACGTTTCACCAAATTTTCTAAACAAAAAAGTTAATATCTGTTAATCATGAAAATGTTCAACCCTTTTACAGCAGCAGTTGGTTACTGCTGCTGTGAAAGGGTTGGTTATATGTGTGAAAAAACTGAAAAGAGATAAAATAACTCGTAATAATAATATATTCACCAGGTTGCAAGAGCCATTGATTGGGTTCTAAAATCGAAAAGAAATGCATCAGCAGAACCAGACGATGCGCCCATTTGAGCGCGAAAAAAGCACTTTTCCTAGTTGGAAAACTATCTTTGCCATGGAACCTGTTTTTATATTTCCATCTGAATGTTCGTAGATAGGAAATCTAATGGATGAAAAACATTTCGCTGATTACACTTGCATTGTCGATGCCTTTTTTCAAGAGCGAATTCGAACAAAATTGGCAATCCCAACGTACTTGATTAGAAACCACAATACCTGTGAAGTTTCAATTTCCTTTTTTGTGTAATACAAAAAAAGAACGCCATCGCGCCTGCTTTCTGAAATATCTGGAAATTACTTTTTCTCACTCACAGGATATCCTTTTTGGATGAAATCATCCCCTTCTACCCATTTATGAAAGAGGTTTGGTGTGTTTTTATAAACTGTGGGAGATTCTATTTATTCACCATACACTTCCTTAATATCTAATAGAGATTCTGCCTCACCACGATATTGTTTATGCTTGCAAATTTGAAGCTGTGATACCGTCTATTGGTGTAAATTATTGGTAAGTCAAATAATATCCGAAAACTTGAAAATATCATCGTCCTGGACCGGGAATCGAACCTGCGTCTCCCGGTTTGGGCTCGAGGTATGCCAACCACTACAGCACCCAGAACGACCAAGTCTCAAGTTTCAGAGTAATTTGAATTTAACACATCGCAGGAATCGCCAAAAATACATCAGGAATAATTAGGAATCTATTCATCCAGATTCGCTAAATATGAATGTCATTGCTTCGACTGGCGATTCCTCTGATGTGCTAAACGCAAATTACTCGGAAATGTAAGACTTGGTCGTTCTGCGTGATGTAGTGGGTACATACTCGGGCGCAAACCGGGAGACGTGGTTTCGATTTCCGCTCTAGGATGATGAAATTTTCAAGTTTTCGTATATTGTTTTTGACTTACCACTCTTTTCATATTTTACACCAGTAGACGGAATCGCAACTTCAAATTTGTATTGTATACTGGTGTAATCCCGTATTTATGGTTGTTTATGCTTACTAATTAGTAATAGTGTTGGCACTCCGCGACCCTTAATTGCAACGGTGAGTCAATAACTATCTGCCACTTATTAGTAAAATATATTACAACAACATCGTTTTTCAACGTAATCCCCTTGCTTTTCAACGCAAGTTTCCCAACGTTGAACGAGCGTTTTATGCGTCAGAAAATAAATGCTTTTTCTGAGAGACTAATAACTCATACACTAATTCTTTCACTTCTTGATCCAATGCTAACCGATGGCCTCTTATGGCGTCCTTGAGGAGACGAAACAGCTGATAATCTGAAGGGACGAACTCAGGACTATACGGAGGACGCTTCAATACCTCGAGGCTCATTTTCTGGAGAGTATCTACTGTTTGAACAGAAGTATGAAGACGGTCATCCTCGTGCAGCAAAACAACGCATACAAACAGTATTCCTCGTAGTTTCCTTTAAATTGCTGGATTCATCTTGTCCCGTCACTTATTGAGCTTCACTCTTTATAATGTTCCTGTGTTGGACCTTGTGAATCCGAAATAAACAGTCAGCAATACTTTTTCAGATTCTTGTTTAGCTTTGATTGTTTTTTGAACGGATATATTTCCATTCCAAAACGCTGAAGTTCACAATGTGGATCGTCGTACTGGTGGATACATGTCTCGTCCCCACTGGCAGTTCTTTTGTAAAAGGTGCCACCTTCGTTACCACAGCAGTCTAAAAGGTGTGGGCAGATGGTCAATTATTCTGTGAAGTTTTAAGACCCTTCTTGGGCAGACATTAGGGACGTAAAGTCTGATGGAGATGATTTCATGAGTACAGCTAATTTAAGCATGATTTTCCACTTTACCAGCAGTCACCCGTCTGTTTGCCAGAACCACGGTATGGATTAGCATCAGTGGTCGTGAATGGGCGTCCCGCTCCTCCTTCAGGTGTTACTCTTGTATGACCGTTTCTGAACTTGGAAATTCATTCCTAGACACTCCGGTACGGCAAGGCAAAGTAATGTACTCATGCTGCGGTGAATGCCTTCGCTGAATTTCAGCCTACAAAGCCACATATCACTGCTCTTTGTTGTTCTTTGGTGCTTATAGAAAGCGGAGGGTCCATGTTAAAGAAAGGCACCGGCAAACGGACTCACCTATCCAAGTTAAACTTCCACCACAGTGACGAAAGCGACATAAAGGTTTGCACATGCGCTCTTAAACGACCGACCAACTTACATTGCGGATTTTTGTTAATTCACATTCTTTGTATTACACAGGAAACAGGTAAACATACTGGGAAAATCTACGAGTTACACCAATACTTCTTTAAAGAAGCAGTGCTTCTTCATGGTCTTTTTTTCGTCCTACTTAAGAAGTGAAATGTAAATTGAGGTACAAGACGTGATGCTTTTCTTTTTGCAGATACAGAGGATAGCAGACTGAAGTTAAAAAAAAATTTAAAACATGTGTGCTCAATTTAAAATTTGAAATTAATAATTATTCACGACCAAAGGTTCAAAAGAACAGCCGTTAATACAAAGAGTCTTTGGTCGTGAAGAATTAATTTCAATTTCAAACTTTTTAACGTTGGCTCGTCAAGCTCATCATGAGATGCCGTTAAGACACCAAAATAGGAGGGCAACAACAGTCAGCCATTTTGTAGAAATGACGAGAAAAGGTACCGAATAGATATACCAAAGGTGTGAATACGAGTACTGTTCAGCGAATAAGACATAACAACCTTAGACAGCACTGGGATGAGTTGGTTTGTTCTTAACGGTTTTTAGTTTGATACTGTGATTGGTAATAATATGTACGGCGTTTAATTGCATGGCGTCCAGCACCCAAAACGTTATCGTATACAACGTATGAAACAGTAGTAATAGCAACAATAACCTATGCTTCGAATAAATTATAGTACCACGTAATGTTTATGGTTTTTGGTCCCATAACAACCATAATGCGATTATGAGACTTGAATTTAATGTCGTCGGGGTCATTAATTTATTCCTAGAGCAAACTATCTACATAAAATTCGATGCCCAAACGCGGAATATAATAATACTTATTCAAAGAATGATTAAGTATTAGCGAGAGCGAAATTCCTAAATCAGTACAAGCATTCAAGTCGCGTGATACCTGTATTTATACCATTTATCATAACATGACTTACTGTCATTCATCGTCCAGAGAAGAAAGCCACATGGGAGTTCAGATATGACGTTCATTATTGAAAATATAACGAGCAACCAAAATTTACATAAAGGAAAAGTCAACAAAACCGGAAGGTTAGAAAAGCAGTATACGCAGGGAGTGCTTAGTAGAAATAAGCAATTACTCTACCTGACGGGTCACTTTTCATCAAGTATATCTACGAAATATATGGCAAATCCTCGCAATTGAGGTATCTGCGGGAATGCTGATGGAAATATCGGGGGGAATTACTGGATACCCTGGGAGAATGCGGTAGCAATACAGACATATCAGGGTACTTTTCTGCGGAACAAGACAATTTAATGAGAACATATTTTGACGTTTTGTTTATGTGGTACCACGTGGGAAATGAATTATTTTCTAGATAGATCTCAAATTCTATGTTACTACGCAGCATATTAATAGATAGATAGATCGAGAAACAGCATAGATAGAAAGCGTCAAACATACCACTTGTGATTAAGGTACCAAATAGCTGATGCCTACATTTAAATTGGACACGAGGCATCAAGCGAGGACTACACCGAAAAAGGAAGTAATAGGTGTATAAAACTTGGTTAGAGTGCATATGCAAGAAACAGGACAAATTTCAAGAGAATATTACTATTATGTCTTAAAAAAATAGCAATCAATGCATCTTTCTAGTTATAACTTATGGTTCAAAGACAGACATTAACTAAGAAAGACAGCGGGGCTGCGAACAACGCACAGAAGCATGTTTTATATCACCAAGGAAGAAAGGAAAAGGAGCTCATGAATCAAGAAAATGACAAGATTTGGTGACATCATGATCAATGGAAACATTTTAAGTCACAAAGGGCTGGACAAGAAGAACTGATCCTCACAGAATAGCTGAAATACTGAATGGATTCAATACCAAATCATAGAAAAAGACCCCGAAATAAGGCCAGGTGGGAAATAGGCGAATTAAATTCAAAGGCATGCCTGATACACATGGAAGAGAATTGATAAACAAAGAGTGCAGGAAACTTGACTAGACTTTCATCCAGCAGTGAATTCAGAAAGTTTCATGACATACATATATAGATGTTTATAGCAGACAGATAAAAAATATGATAAATGACAGAAAGAAAAGGAGTAAAATAAAATCCATTTAGCTAAGGACCGACGGAAACCCTCACTATATCCGACGCCCGTTAAACCAGTTTATGGGAGGAAAATTCCGATCATGTAAAAATATGTATATATCCACTATGTTTATAATATGCACGGTCGAGTCACATTATTGTGAACACCAGCTAATATCCAGAGTAACCGCCGTGTGCAGCGCGGACAGCAGCTAGGCGGGCTGGGAGTGACTCAATAATGTGCTGGAAGGTGTTCACAGGTATGTGGAGCCAGGATGACTGCAGTGCATCTGAAAGCTGCTGGAGAGTGCTTGGTGGAGGATCCATAGAGCGAACAACACGATTGAGGTGGTCCCACAGATGCTCAATTCAGTTTAAGTCTGGGAAATTAGGGAGCAAGGAAAGTACTTTGAAGTCTTCATCGTGCTCTTCCAACCAGTCTCTGGCAATTCTATCTATGTAACACGTCGCATTGTCGTGCTGGAAGATCCTATTCGCCCCAGGGAAGACAATCAGCATGTATGGGTGTACGTGGTCTGCGAGGATGGATTCATAACGAATTCGGTCCATAGTGCCTTCCGTAGGTATTAGTGGACGCAGAGAATGCCACGAAAACATTCTCCAGACCATAACTTGCCTCCACCAGCTTGTGTTCTTCCAGCAATTATTGAAGAGTGTTTGTTCTCCGATTTTTCTCGCCTTATACGCCAACGTCCATCCTTTCGATGAAGCAGAAAAAGTAACTCATCGGAGAAGGCAGCGCTTTACCAGTCAGCGGAGGTCCAATTCCGATACTTCCGTGCAAATGTAAGCCTTTTCTGCCGATGCACCTTCGTTAGCATAGGTTCAGTGATCATCCGTCTGCATCGGAGCGCCAAACGCAGCAGGGCTCGCTGAACCGTCGTTTTAAACACACTTCCGGAAGCCCCTGGTTCATTCGGCTAGTGAGTTGCTCCACTGCAGCGGGTCGATCGGCCCTCACACACCTTCAAAGCCGACGTTCATCTCTTACATCAATGACACGTGATGCTCCGCAGTTTCCACACCGCTTATTCGCAGTGGTGCCATTTCTCCAATCACGACACTCTTTAACCACAGCAGCACGTGAACATTTCAAAAACTGCGCTGTTTCAGATATACTGCCACCCTTGGCCCGAAATCCAATAATCATCCCTTCTTGGAACTCTGATAAATCGCTCCTTTTATCCATGACAGCAAAGAGTTATATGTTTTCAGATTGCCTACAGCAAACCTTATATACTCTCCAAGTGAGCTCACGACACGTACCTTCTTTCATTAGCTGCGCGCTTTTGAGGTCAAAAGTAGGAAGTAGTCACAATAACGTGACTCGACTGTGTATATCCATAACAACTGGTAGCACTTGAAAGATTTAATTAACCACATTAGTACTGTATTTAGTTATTTAAATCTTTCAAATATATTCAGCTTGATGACCACGTAAGGATAACGGCTGTTTAACCACAAAAGACAATGAAGCAAGAGCACGAGCTATCCTCCCAATGCAACGTTCATTTGGAGGGTGAAAGAGGGTAAACGACACATTTCCGGGAATTGTTATCTCTTATTTCCCCTCCGGCAATATTCCCATTCCATTATACCTTGATCGCTCCCTGCAATCCTCGCCTATGAATCTGCTTACATGTGCGTGAGCCCCACCCATGCTCTTTTTACCTAGGAGTAGAGGGCCTGTGTTCAATTCTGATGATGTGATACATCCAAGACATAGTTCCTTGCGGTCGGTGACAGATTCTCTTGCAGAACTCACCTGTTGAGCATTTTTTTTATATGTTCCCTTCCAATTACTTTCCTATCTCGAGCTTTCCGCTAGCATATTAGAATTCCACTTCGCTGTTCTAATTTCTTCCTGTATACTACATTTCTATTCCACCAATGCAGGATAGTGAGCAGCATATTTTCTCTGCTTCGTAAAAATGAAATTTTCTTAAATTTTGTTACTTTGTTAGTTAATAGGGATCACCGTTGCATTCGTCTCTCTAGTTAAACCCGG
This sequence comes from Macrothele yani, assembly GCA_039090855.1. Taxonomy (NCBI): domain Eukaryota; kingdom Metazoa; phylum Arthropoda; class Arachnida; order Araneae; family Macrothelidae; genus Macrothele; species Macrothele yani. The sequence continues at coordinate 136,592,018 of CM077025.1, forward strand.
AGAATTAAGTTTTTTTGTTCGTTAAAAAGGAGTAGATTAGCTTTGAATTAACAGTATACCAAGCAAAAGCTCCTGATGTACTCGTTAAATACGGGATCGTTATAAGCCGGTTCTACTGTACATTTATTGTAAACTGTTTTAATATGCTTACGTATGAAAATCGCACACACAGGCACGAGATGACATTTTTTTTTTCAGTTCATACGCTGATAAAATTGCTAACTCGCACATTGGTACATCCACCTAGAGGTCAGCAAGGGCATTATTTGGTCACCTCGGTCCGCCTCAAGGCCGTGAGTTTAAGGCCCGGCCCGTCAATTGCACCTATTCTTTAAGCCCAGTCCGGCTCGTGATGTGCCAATTTCTATTACTTTGTCCTTCCATTGGATTTTATAAAATTGTGAAAATTAAAAAAATGAACTGAGATATTATTGAAAATATTTAGTTGAATGTAAGCCTAAAAATACACCAATGAGCCATTAACATTATGACCATCTACCTAATAAGCTACTGTAGAATACCCTTTAGCCCGCAAAATAGTGGCCACTATGCGAGGCATGGGTTCGATTGGGTGACGATAGGTATCCTGGGGTATCTGGTACCATAATATCAACAGCAATTCCTCCAGTTCCCGTACATTTCGGGGTGGTGGTGATTTAGCGCGAACCGTGATTTATGTCGAACTACAAATGCTCGATTGGGTTCATGTCAGATGAATTTGGAGACCAGGGCATTAACAAAAAATCACTAGCATGTTTCCCGAACCTCTCCTTGACGATTCTGGCAGTGTGGCATAGCGCATTATCATGTTGGTAATGGCCATCACCAGCAGGGACACACAGTTGCCATGAATGGGTGACTTTGGTTCACAACGATGTTCAGATACCTGACCAGCTGTCAGGGATTCCGCTACTGGGATAATAAGGCCTAACGTGTCCCAAGAAAACATTGCTCACAGCATAACACCACCGCCGCCAGCCTGTTTCCGCCCAACAGTGCATCAAGGTGCCATAGCCTCCGTTGGTAATCGTCGTATCCACGCTTGGCTGTCTACGTGACGCACCAAAAATCTTGATCCGTCAGACCAGGCCACTTTTTTCAATCATCCACGGTCCAATCTCGATGATCTTGGGCCCATTTCATGAGATGTTGGCGATGAAGTGCAGTCAGCTTGGTGACCCGGCAATGTCTTTCGCCACGCACGCAAATGCGCAGAAGGCTGCGATGAACTGTGTGCTGTGACACATTTCCCTGATCACCACAGTTGTAGTTGTGGCGCTGCGGTCGCTGTTAACAATGTGTGACAGTCTCCGCTCCCTTATGGCACGAATGAGCCGTGGACTACACACAGCTGGACAACGGGTTGTCGTTTGGCCATCTGTGCACTACTTTTGATACGTACTCACTACAGAGGCACGTGAACAACCCTTAGTTTTGAGGCGCCGTACCATCCCAATTTGTCCTTTATATGAAACTCCGATAAATCGACACCTTTTTCCATTCTGGGCCCGAGCACTCTACTAAACCGAACGCTGGTCCTTGGGTTGTATATATACTTCTCTGTGAACTTACCCTGCACTACCGTTCGGTCTCCAGACGCGCTCATTTCTCTAGGTTAGGGTGTTGTTATAGTGTAATGGGCCATTGCTGTATTTACAAAACTTTCGCAATTATCGAATAATAACTTTTTAAGAGAGAGAAAAAGAAATAACTAACCTCGTTTAAAATCTCTCTTTCTCTGAACTAGCAAGCGGTAACATTACAAAAGTCAATCCATGTACATATTAGGGATAGGAGAAACAATTGATGTCATCCCAATCTTTCATACAAACACATGCACACGCCCCACCCCACTGAAGACACTCCCAGTCCCCCCCCCCCTCTCCAAACAATACACACTCGCTCAGGGTCGAATCTTTTTGCTGTCAACAAACCCCAAAGTTTTTTTACCATCTTAATACACTGGTGTGCAAAAATTAAGGACGAGACGGTTTTCCGAATGTAACGTCGTGCAGAAGTGCTCCACATCGACTCAAATCATACCATAAGATCCCCAAGAGGTACGAATATGGGACAATTGAGCAAAACCGTCCAAACAAGGAATCCAAAGGATAAAAATGGCACTTTATTGAAAAGGTAGCTTCGAGCACAACTGGATAGAAGACAGAAACGTTCATGTGACAGGCGGCTGCCAAGAAAAATCCAGTCTTCAGTAGGGGATATTATCACCCCTGACTGCGTTGCAGGATTTAAAACGTCTGTCCATGCTGAGGACGAGGTTGTTAAGGAGCTGTTGAGGCATCGCGGCCCATTTGTCTTGTAGCGCCAATCGCAGCTGCAGAATCGTTGCTGGCGGCTGGTGACGTGCTGTCAAGGGTCTCCCGAGAAGGTCCCACACGTGTTCGATTGGATTTAGGTCCGGGGATCTTGCGGGCCAATACATGCGTTGAATATCTGCACTATCCAACAGCTCTGCGACAGCCACTGTACGATGAGGTGTAGCGTTGTCGTCCATGAAGAGGAACTCACGACCCACAGCACCTCTAAACAGACGCACGTGAGGCAGGAGAACCTCAGTACAATAGCGGACACCAGTAACTGAACCTCTTTGGAAAATGTGGAGGTCAGTACGGCTACCAATCATGATACCGCCCCAAACGAGAACTTGTTTTCCGTATTGAACGCGCATTTCCGTATTGAACCTCCAAACCGGTCCCTTTCGATGATTTTGTAGGTATGATTGCGTGTTCCCTGCTCTAACCAGATGTGAATACGTCCAGAATCGCTCGTCAGACTAAATCGGCTTTCATCCGTAAAGAGAACTCGACCCCATTGCTGATATGTCCAGTTCTTGTGCTCCTGGCACCTAAGAAACCGCAGTCTCCGATGAGCAGGCGTAAATGGTACACAACGTACTGGTCGTCGTGCAAATAGACCACCTTTGTGCAGCCTCCTGGCCACGGTTAAACGCGATAACGGACGTCCAGTTGTCTGTTGCATGTGCCTTGCGATTTCTCCCGCTGTCTGTCTCTTCACGCCTGTAGGACAATATACCGGTCGTCCGCCGCCGTGGTTGCTCGTGAACGACCACTGCAAAACTCTCGGACAGCTGTTCCTGTCGTTTGAAATGCTCTCCAAGCTCGTGAAACGATGCTGTGAGCGATCCTGAACTCCTCGGCCACCCTAGTCACACTTCGACCTTCTTCCAAATTTCCAATGACGTGTCACCCAGATGTCGTATACTGGATTGCCTGTTGGCCATATCACACGGTGGCAGCAACTCGACGTCGTTAAAACCGATGTATACCGTGCAATAGCTTTCACCGAATTGGTGGGCGTACATCGCCCGTGTGCTTTATACCCTTCCGACACCACCCCCTTCCACGTCATGCTGCATATATGCGCATGCCCTACCGTACCGGATCCTAGTGTATCTCCTGAGTGGTCTTTCGGTCCGTTCTGTCAGCTCGTTCCGCTTTTATGCTAATTTCTCCTCTTCGTCCTTAATCTTTGCACACCAGTGTACCTACAGATGGTAAAAACACTGAGTGCCACACCTCGCCCCTGTGATTACGCCCTGGGCTATGTCTGCCACACCTCGCCCCTGTGATTACGCCCTGGGCTATGTCATGGAAGTAAGTAAAGGCATCAAAACAGTTAAACAGACCAGGAAATCCGTAAATACGATTTTTCTTTCTTTCTTTACTATTGCGATAAAAAGAATGGGTCGACTTGGCCAGGCCCAGCCGTGTCCGTGAAAGTGCCGGCTCCGCCCGGCCCGTGCAAACGTCTACTTCCATTCTTTTCCTGTCAAGTCTTGAAGTACATCGACGTATCCACTTTAAAGAAATTTGCGTCATGTATTTCTGATTTTCCGCGAAACTGCTCTTTTGTTAAAGAAGAGCTTAATCACTTTGTAAATATGTGCGTTCAGAACCTTAAACGCTTTTGTTGAGCCTTATGCACAAATTTATAGTCGAATAGTTCTTTGAAATAAGCAAATAGAGGCGACATCGTTCGCGCAACAACAGTAATTTGATCAAGACATTTTTATTTTCCGCATCCTGCACGTCTTTATCAATGTACTGATTATACATCACTTTTACAGCTTTATTTCATTAAGCTTTTCTCTCTTTGTTAGATTTCTTCCATTGCAGAAACACTTTCTGTCATTCCCTATCAAAACTGTTTTTATAATCTCTTATCTGTGTTGACACAGCATTATCGCGAAAGTGACAAGCATCCTTTCTGGCAGGTTCCGAGAACAAGCTATTAAATCTTACTTAAGTGTCCGTAGCAACAGATGGTCGCTAATTGCCATCACTTGTCACATCGTTGAACAGAATTTCGAGTAAACAGCACGAGTCCCTCATTTTGAAGGGTTGCATTTTGTCAACAGACATCGCGTCGGTTCATTTTATAAACATTCCAAGTATCAACCTTTTAATGAATGTGTTGACACTTGTATTCTCATTATAGTTAGCAAAATATGAGTCAAGTGAAACACAGAGGCTCACTCTACGAAAAATAATGAGACTGTAGAGTGCTTACATACTCCTCGGGTTACATTAGAAATTTTTTTGACCCATTAAGTACAAAATAATCTGAAAGGCTTTGATTCGCATTGCGATTCACCTCTACTTCGATAAACTTTACTTCAATTACAAGTTTTCAATACATACCGCCTTTGGGGGTTTAACGACCGTCGTGAGCAACTCAGTAGGTTATAGCAGTTGTTAGTCCCTAAGTTAGGGTTACTAGTTCCTGGGAGGCAAGAAAGCTAGTTCCGTAAAACAAACACAGCATCCATGTATCCCCCGGTATCTACAGTACCGAACAAAAGTATTTGGCGAAACACTTTTTTGACCATAATATTTTTTCTGCTGGACCAAATCGGGTCATTTTGGGATATGATATGTGTTATTCAGTTGTAAACATGACCCATATGCAGATGGATCGGAAACCTTAACACAGATCAGGTACCGAGCTTAATCGCAAAGATCATACAAATTGACCAACAAAGTAGGTGTGTATCACATTCATTTAATGCAACGGTAACAGAAAAAAAGTAGGAGAAAGCGATAAAACAATAACTAATACTTAGTAGGATAACCGCGAGACTTAATAACAGCTGCACAACGGGCCGGCATCAAGTCCACTAGCTTCTCGACGGTGATCTGCGGAATTTGCGCCCATTCTGCAGACAGCTGGTCGAACTTCTGGGCCATATTCCGGCAGGTTTTCTTCGCACATCGTCTCTCCAGCTCCTCCCACATGTGCTCGATATGGTTGAGGTCTGGAGATTGGCTTAGCCAGTCTAGAAGTGTGACCTGTTGCTCCTGGAAGGCTGCCTTCGCTACTCTGGAGCTGTGCTTCGGGTCGTTGTCTTGCTGCATGATCCATCTGGGTGGCATGTTCTGGTTTGCCCATGGGAATACATCGTTGATGAACATGTTCGTGTAGCTCTGGCCGGTCATTATTCCGTCAATTTTGATAATGCGGCCCACTCCATTGCGAGAGAAGGCGCAGTAAACTATGAGCGATCCTCCTCCGTGCTTGACAGTCGGCTGAATGAACTGGGGGTTGAACCTCTGACCACACGGACGTCGTACGTATCGGATGCCATTACTTCAGAACAAGTTGAACTTGCTCATGTCGGTGAAAAGCACCTTACTCCAGTCCGCCGTGGTCCAGTGTTGATGACGGCGCGCGAACGCGACTCTGGCTCGTCGATTCTTGATTCCGATGAGTGGGTTCTTGGCGGGTCGTCTTCCATTCAATCCACCAGCAATGAGACGACGGGAGATGGTCATTCGGCTGACGTTCAGGTCGTCGCTGTCGCGGAATTCGGTGGCGATGTCCACAGCAGTCAAAATGGGATAAGCTCGAGATCGACGGAGGATGCGTCTATCCTGACGCAACATAGTGGAACGAGGCCTACCACATCGCGGACTGTACTCGACTGTCCCAGTCTTCTTATAACGTTGCAGGATAGCTGAAATGGACTGGTGTCGGATCTTCAGGGCCCTCGCAATGTCGATAACGCGCATTCCGGATTCCATCATGTTCACGGCTGCCTGGCGAGCTCCAACAGGGATCTCCGCCTTTTTACCCATTTCTGAAAACCTAAGATTGCCTTATTATCACACTACACATCACAAAACCCACAAAAATCACAAGAAAAACATTAATACATGCAGCAAACAAATGGGCAATAATTGGCGACTCTTCAATATGGCCCATTTCGAACGACAAATTCGCTCAGAGTGAAATACAAACTACACGGCATTTTAACCTACGAATCAACACATATCATATCCCAAAATGGCCCGATTTGGTCCAGCAGAAAAAATTATGGTCGAAAAAGTGTTTTGCCAAATACTTTTGTTCGCTACTGTATCTCAGACCAATGGTTTTTTCGGCAGTTGCAGTTGTTGATGGAAACTTTAATATTAGGTCAGCTGATTTATTATCGGGCGGGTTCCCATATGGGTTCACCCGGCGTAATATTGGTAAACAAGGGGGTGTCGAGTGGATTGTGATTCTGCGATTCCCTGATTTAGGGCTGACGCAGCTTCAGGATCCACTGACGGGGCGTTGTGATTCACACAGCAGATTTCCCTTTGGGAGTCAAAGGGTCTGAGATGTGCCGCAAAGCTTTCGTGAACATCTAGAAATAAAAAAAAATATGTAAAAGAACTGCGGAGTCCCTGCCGTAATTTATATATTTTCCATAAATCCAGGATTCAGAACCCAAATATTTCCAAGAGAATAGGCATATACGCTTAAACACAACAAAAATGTATTAGTTACTTTGTTAGCATGAACACAGCACTTATTGTATTCAGGACCCTGTTTCTTAGTTAAAGTGTATGTTTTTCTCATAACCCAGATTATCTCGTAAGATAAATAATTTGCAAATTAAAGTTATTGCTCTATATTAATAAGTATCAATATGAAATAACCAAAAAAAATTGCATTTCATCACTGAACTGTAGGATCAAGAATATCAGTATATCGACCGACTTTCTGACAGGAACATGTGCAATATAAACTATCTCTGCTTTCCTTAGCATAAAATATCTAGTATACAAATTTAAGTTTATCGCATGTCACACAAAACAACTGGTTTAAAAATCTTGAGGGAATGCCCAAAACTAACAGGATGTAACTCCTACCTTAAATTCCAAATCTGGCCTGGCTATCTCATTGCGGCTGTGGCCTCACCCGGGGTATGGAGTCCTGGCGGTAACACACAAATGAAAGTTCTTTGAGATATGTTGGATATGGCACCTAAGTAGTCGCGTCTAACAGTCCTTTAAAATTCAAAATCGATACGAAACGGTAAAAAATGTCTTCACAGGTGACTCAAAAACTATTCAAAACGAATTAATTGAATGTATTTCTGAATATATAAACGATCACGTCAAAAATGAAATAAATGAAGTTCAATGCTTTTGTATTCAAGTAGATGGGAAGACATAACCAGACTTCCGAGTGCTCTTTAATAATAAGATCTGTTGATTCGGAAGGTGTATTGGTTGAGCGATTTTTGGGTTTCCATGGTGTGAGTGAAGATGGAACGTCAGAAGCTTTATACAAAATGTTAGACAAATTTTTGGAACAGTTTGATTATCAACACAAGTCAATAGGACAATGTTACGATGGGGCAAGCGTAATGTGTGGACACTTGACTGGGCTCCAGAAAAATTAGGCATAAAGCTTCTCAATCTTTTTTTGTTATTGCTTAGTACATCGTTTGAACCTTGTATTACTGCAGAGTTTTTCTAAAATTTCTAAGTGTCGAATATTTTTTGCAAGCCTCAGTGCAATTCCTTTGTTTTTTTCCCCACTCAGCGAAGCGATCGCTTCACTGAGTGGTGAAAAAACAATACACTCACACCAACAACCGCAAGAGGCATGCCAACCATAACAGAAACTCGATGGTCCTCCACTTCGAAGTTAGTAAGTGTAATAGTTGAAGATTGGGATAAACTGAAGGAAGTATTCGAATTTCTCACAAATAGTGACTAATCAGACAAAAAATCAACTCAATTTGCCCAAGGATTTTTAAATAATATGAACACTTTTGAATTTACATTTTTGGGAATAGTATTTAATGAAATATTTGGTTCACCGATCTATTATTCAAAATTTTGCAGAAAAAATCACTAGACATATACTGTGTTACTCAAATTAAAAAAAAACTTATGAAATTTAGAGCCATAAAAGGAACGATGAGGTATTTGAAACACTGTTTGGAAAAGCTAACAAAATCACAGAAATAAGCAGATCTAAACGGGAATATGCTGCTCTTACACAAGAAACAATTTGTAAAAAATATAAACAATTGTATTTTGAAATTTTGTACAACATTCTTATGGAAATGGATATAATATTTCAAGACAGTGAGAAACATACACTTCAATTACCCTGTCCCGCTGACACAACCAAATTCGACCAATTTAATTCATGCTTTCCCTCTCACGCTTTTGAAAATCTACATTTTTACGGGAAAATATTTACTAAACACCAGAGCCTTAAAAATGAACTGAGTCTTGTATACGCTGATGAAAAATTAAGGAATATCTCGACTCATTAACTTTTTCGAGTGCTTCATGGAGATAAAGGCATTTTTACAGAAGCTTATAAATTGGTTTCCGGATTTTAACAATTGCATCTGCAAGTGTTTCAGTGGAAAGAAGTTTTTCTTGCCTTAAAAGAATACAAACTTAGTCAAGAAACACTATTTCTCCAGATAAACTTGCTGCTTTGGCAAATATTTCCATTCAGAAAGACATTTTCTTGATGTCACGAAGAAACAGCCATTTTATGACGACATAATCGACAAATTTCCAGCTTTAAAGGGAAGAAGATTTGATCTAATATATAAAAAAATATTTAAGTTCTCATTATCTGATTTTCATTGAAGACAGTAGATATCTTTTCATATTGCTCTTGTAGCTCTTCACCTATTTTTCCTACCACGAGCCGCCACTGTCAAACTCCTCACTCTTCTGGGAAGGCTTTCCACTAGATTTTGATACGCAATTGCGGGAAGTGCCTTCTATTCTGCCACAAGAGCATCGATTGGTTCAAGTGACAGGTGTCGGATGAAGCGCCCTGGCTCGCAGTCGGCCTTCCAATTCATCCCAAAAGTTTTCCGTAGGGTTACGATCACGGCTTTGGGCAGGTCAGTCAAGTATTTTCACACCGATCTCACAAAAACATTCTCTGATAGACCTCGCTTTGTGAAAGGACGCGATGTCGTCTAAAAGAAAAGGCTTTCATCGAACTGTCTCCATAATGTCCGGATCACATAGTTGCCGAGAATGTTATTATAGACAGCAGTGCTAAGATCCCAGGTACTTGAAGTTGGGGGCCAACCCAAACCAAAAACAGCCCCGGGAATGTGATGCCTCGTCCAGTAAACTTCATAGATAACACAACGCAATCGAACAGGTAGCGTTCACCTGGCATCTTCCTCACCAAAACATTCTCGTACAGACCTCGCTTCCTGGAAATGCGCGTTGCCGTCTAAACCAATACGCCCAACTGTTGCCATAAAGTCGGGATCACATAATTGTCAAGGTTGTGTTAGGGCAGCGGGTGGCCTAGTGGGCAACGTTCGTGACTGCCACAGAAAGGACCTCAGTTTCGATCCCAGGCAGGTGCGAACGCTCGATCCACTAAATAACCGCCGTGCGTCTGATGGGCACGTTAAGCCGTCGGACCCCGGGTACTGGCCCCCCGATAATAAATAAGAGCGTCTTCCTCCCCCCTTTCTACTTCGCTTCCGTGTCACTTTCCTATCGGGCACTCTAGCCCAAATCTCCTAGCTTCCTATTTCTAAGGGTTGTTTAAGACCTGGGGTCGGGCACTCCCTTTCCCAAATCCTCTACATATGATCATTTGTCAAGAATGTGATTATAGGCAGCAGTGATGAAAATCTAAATGCGTGGAGACAATGTAAATAGACAAAGCCATCTCTCTTTTCACGTTTTTCTTTAATTAACACACATCAACCGAAAAATTGTATTTCGACACCGCTGGGAACTCCAGATCTCTCAATAACTAGCCGAGTGCATTCGCTTTACGCTACGGTGCGAACAATCCACGGCGCTATGTGTGTTTATAGAACTGTCCACATAGATTGGAGACATGACAAACATCGTGAAGGACACTTTCTTCCCCCAGCACAATGCAAGATCTCATGTCTATTTGGTTATCAGGAAAAAAATTGTTGGTGGTTGGCTGGAATCTCGTACCTCATCAGAACCTGTGCCCTTAGATTTTGATTTATTGCGGTCTCTGCACAACTCGCTCAACGGAAAGAGTTTCGCTCTCCTGGAAACCTATGAAACTCACCTTGAATAATTCTTTGCCTGAAAAACTACAAATTTTTGGCCGGATGCAATCATCAAACTACTCGTTAGATAGCGAGTTGTACTAAAAATAAAATGGTGCCTACATTACTCGTAAAGTGTCAATGGCATATCAAAATGTTTCTTTCACTTAAATCTGCAAATGCAATAAGACCATTTACAAAAGCCAACAGTATTATAAAAAATGCGGATATTAAGGGAATATTACAATAATTTTTTCAATATACTCTAGTACCCAGGTTCCCAACCGGTGAGGCGCGCCTCCCAGGGATCGCGAGCCAATGCGTGGAATGTTATTTACTGTACGTGGATGAAAACTGACACCCCTCCAAACAGTGTGATAGTCCTCTACACACACACACATGGTATTTTTCTGTCAGTCTCTCATTTGTTTTCTGTCATCGCGCAAATAACGTTCGTTGTGATCGTTGCCATACATTATACTTAATCTAGAACTAAACTAATCTACTTGACCTTGAGAATGGACCGCTATTTGAAGAGAACTATGAGTAGTGCAGAATCTGCAGATCAAAGTGAACTTAGTAACAGTAGCAAGATTACAACTGATGTAAAAGTGCAGGCAATATGACGCAAGTTATATCAAGTTCGGATTTTCTTAGTTTAGTAGCAAATCCGGAGTTCAACAACAGCAGTGTGTATTTGTTTTCAAGTACTCGCCAATGGCATTCTTAGACCTGCGAAACGTAAGAGACATCTGGAAACTACGCATGAAGATCATATACATGAAAATTGAAGCGTATTATATGCACGAAAATTGGAACGGATTATACACACGAAAATTGACTGCATGGATTTATGTACTGTACATGGAATTGAAACGACAGAAGACTTATGTCAAAAGAAGCTACGGTATCGCTGAAAGTGTTGGAAGCTTCCAATGTAGTGGCTATGAAAATTGCTAAACGTAAACTTAAGAAATCGCACAGCATCGCCGAAAATTGTTTGCTTCCGGCAACTGTAGAGATGTGTCGTTTTATGAATGGAGAGGTAGCTGCGAAGGCATTACGAACTATTCAACTGTCAAATAATACAATTTCACGGCGAATCGATGACTTGCCTATGGATTTCAAAACGCAGTTAATTCAACGAGTAGAAGAAAGTCAAATATTTGCATTGCAACTCGATGAATCAACCGATGTTTCATCACAAGTTCAGTTTATTTGTTACGTGAGATAAGTCAGGGAAGATTTACTGTTTTGTAAAGCTATCCCAACAACAACTACAGGTGAAGACATATTCGCTGTATTTAAGGTGGACATCAAGTAATTTTGCTTCCTGTACTTCCAATGGAAAAACTTTTGTACACATTTCCTTCACAATTAGTGTTCCCAAAGATGAAAATTTGAAGATCGATTAAAATAACTTCATATTATAACTTGGAATACTTAATATTTTCTAAAACATAACCATAATTATATTAAAAATCAATAACTTTTCCTTTGGTGGTGTTGAAACCAGAAAAAAGATAGCGCGACCGGTACTTTGATGACGTCAGTAGACAACAAATGTTGGATTGCATAATTATGGTTATGTTTTAGAAAATATTAAGTATTCCAAGTTATAAAGTGAAGCTATTTTAATCGATGTTCAAATTCTCATTCTTGGGAACGCATTAATTGTGAAGAAAATGTGTACATACGTTTTTCCATTGAAAGTATAGGAAGTAAAATTGCTTGACGTCCACCTTAAGTAATTTGTATGTGCTGAAGACTTGACTTGGACTAATGCACCGTCGGCGCTGCAGCTATGACAGGGAAGAATAGTGGCCTTGTAACTCGAGTGAAAGCTGTAGCTCCAGCAGTAAAATGGACTCAATATATCAGCGGTTCCCAACCTTTTCTACAGTATTCCTCCCCCATCGGGGCTACATCCCGAAGCTTTGGCTGCCAAAAAAATGCAACCAGTTATACATAGTGTTCTTACAGATGCTGTTAAGATTGTTAATTACATCAAATCTCGACCAGTGCAGGCTCGTTGCTTTACTGAACTTTGTGAAGAAATGGGATCTGGACATAAGCATCTGCTTTTTCGTAGTGAAGTCAGGTGGCTGTCGCGTGGAAAAGTTCTGCAGAGTCTCTTCGAGTTGCGTGATGAAATTATAATTTTTCTGCTTGGGAAGACAGAATTAGCAGAACGCATGCGTAATGTCGAATTTTAAGCAACACTGGCCTATTTGGAAGACATATTTGATAAACTAAACAGTTTAAATGTGTCATTGCAAGGAAAGAACTCAAATATTCTGGATATGCAGGACAAAATGGAAAGCTTAGTGAAGAAGTCAGATTTTTGGAAATGTATCTACTGTGGAGTTACTGAAATGTTTCCATTCTTTGCAAAATGTATAGCACAGGAAACTGGAGATAGCTCAACTATACATTTTATTGTGAAAAGAGTAGCGGTGCACCTATAGCACTGTAAAACCAGTTCGAAGACTATTTTCTTCAGATCGACAGCCACACCCACGATTATATTCGAGATCCATTCTCCGTAACAGTGAGTGATACGAAAGAATTAAGCATGTTCGTCAAAAGCAATTACTTGAACTTTGGAGCGAAAAGACACGAAAAATAGCGTTTCACAAAACCCGACTTCCAGAATTTCGGCTTTCATTTCGAAACCAGTAAAAAGAACTTTCATAAAATGCTCTAGAAGCTCTCCTTCAATTTCCAACCAGCTACCTGTGCGAAGCTGGATTTTCGGCAATGGGTGCAATTAAAACGAAGTACAGAAATTGTTTCGATGTGGAGAACGACCTGCGTGTCGGACTGACACAGTTAGAACCAAACATCTATCATTTCTGCAATTCAAAAGAAGCCCAGGTTTCACATTGATGTGCACAGTTTGTGAAAATATGGAAAACGGTTTTTTAATTTAAATTATTATAACTTTATTCAGGAGAAATAAACTTCTGGTTGTATACTATGCACATATATTGTCCACGTTATTTGTGCAAAATGCTGTAGGTTGGATATATTTGTATTTTTAGTAGTGCAGTTGTATATTTGCTTAATATTTTCAATCAAAGCTTACTGTTATCATTGAATTTGTAATCAAAGAAAATAAATACTGATTATAAGGCAATGAACACCTGTACGTATGCTGAGAGGAGCGGAGGGGACGCCGATGCAAGCTAGCCTTGATGGGGGAGGAATACTGTAGAAAAGGTTAGAAACCACTGCTCTAGCATCTACCATGGGAATTCAAAAGTTCCTCCAAATTTGAGCTACGCATCCTGTTGGACCTCCGTTCCTGTACTAAACGCGCCAGCGTCGACTTGTATCGCGTTGACGTGGATCACACGAGACTGAATCATGAGCATTTGGCACAGAGACACATGGCGTTATCAGATAAGCAGAGGATGCAATAACGTGCTGTTTGGGTGCTTACTTGCCTTTATTGAGAAACAAGTTAGTAAAATCATGCAATGCATTGATTGTGATACGCTTTCCAAGATACCAGAAATCATAGGAAAATGCCTTGGTTTTGAGGGGACTAAACTATGGTATAACGTTTGAGGTTCACATATATAAAAATTTAATCTCTTTGTGCCCGTGTTACCTATTTCTATTATCAATAGCAACTACACATAGGCCGTTTTATAATTAAACATTCTACCTAAATCGGGCAATTTTCATGGGAGTTATCGTGCGAAAATGATTGCTAACGAATCTCACACATGCGCACTACCCGCAATTGCTGACAAAAAAAAAAGACATTTTTGACGGAACTGCTTCCAAAATCGTTACGGAACAACGTACTGTATTTCGTCGCAATAGAAGCATTTTTAATCAAGTTATTACTCAAGTTATGAGGAAAATGGCTGTGGAATAAATCTCGCTCATGTGCCCTGACCTTTCACACCATTCCGATGATATTCAACAGAATTGGTTCAGTATACCTCCAGAACAACATGATATGTCGCAATCGAAGCATTTTTACGTAAGTTTATGACGCATAAAGGCGATGGACAGGAATTAGCTTCTATGTCCTGATCTTTGATCCCATTTCGATTATTAAACAGAATTGGTTCAGTATATCTCCGGAACAACATAATAAAGTTTTGTCACAATAGAAGCATGTTTAGTCAAGTTGTGAGGATAATGGCTGTGGAATAAGTCTCGCTCCTGTGCCCTGACCTTTGACCCCATTTCGATGATATTCAACAGAACCGGTTCCGTGTACCTGCGGAACAACATGATAAAGTTGTGTTGCAATCGAAGCATTTTTACGTAAGTTATGACGCATAAGGGCGATGGAATGGATCCCGCTCCTATGTCCTGATCTTTGACTCCATATCGTCCATTTCAAACAGGGTTTGTTTTCAGGTGTTCTCCCACCACATACTAAACTTTCATGAAAATAGTACCATTTTTACGCGAGTTATCGTGCGGACATACAGACGGACGGACGGACGGCCAAAGCCGGAACATATACGCTTCTTCAACCTTCAGTTGGAAAGCGTAAAAAAGGTTAAGCGCGGAAGCTAGAGAAAATTATGGAGATGAAGCCGGGGAAAACAGCCAAATCGTTCCAAAGTTTCCTCGAAGACAAGCCGCGATCACGACAACAAACACCAACACAATGGTGATAGCTGTGACAGCACATTTTGTTACTATTACACAATTGGCAACTGAGGAGTTATTTCCAGTCCATTATCACTCGTCACCTACAACAGCTTGGTTTGTCCTCCAGGCGCCATCAAAGGGTTCGTCATGTATTATTGACACACTAGCAGGCTGAACAATGTGCCGCATCAATTTTCACAGATTGCTGTCAAACGCATAGGACGTTAGATATTGGCGTTGTATCGTAACAAGTGATGCAAAATGAATATTTTCACGTTATCCCATCAATGAGACACAATGGCTGAGGCCACGAGAATGCCCAGCCAGTGGTGCAAATAGGGTGGGTAGAAAAAAAAAGTCATGTTCTGCGTTTGGTGGGATTGTTGGGGTCCTGTGCACTTGGAACTCATGCTAGATTGTCAGGCTGGGAAAGGGAGCTTCTATGGCAAACAACTGCAGCTGGTCCATCATGCTCTGTGCCAACGTTACTCATCACTCACCAATAGAAAGCTGGCGTCGCTGCAAGTGGATAATGCTACAAGTCACACCTTCAGTGTAATCCGTCAAACTCTACAGGGATTGGAAGGGGTTGAGATCCAACCCCATCTTCCATACAGTCCGGAGCAGGCTCCATCAGACTATGACATGTTTTGCTCCATGGCACATCTCCTACAAGGACGATACTTCGCTTCAGTGGTTGATGTCGAACCTGACACCAGAGTGCTTCTGTCCTCTAAACTTACAGTGTGGTACCGCCGTGGGTTCGTGGCTCTGGAAGACGTTGGCAAAGGACGGTAGGAAACAATGGCCTCTACTTCCCAGAATGAAGTGAGAGTGTTCGGCTGCAGCATTAAGTATTTTAGCTGCAAACGGGAAGAACTCTCGATTCGTTCTGGTATGCTCCAGAAAAGCGAAAAAAAAACGTAGATGTTCAGGAAATGATTTAGTTTTATAAAACATATGAGTTCATTATTATATGAGAGCTCATTAGTTCTCATATTCCGTCTCAAAAGAGATCTAGAAACAGTACATAAGGATTTCACTCAGCGATAATAAAGGCACGAAATTAACAAAACGGCAAGAAGACGTGTTATTAAAACTTATGTGATAAGGACTTTGTAACACTTTCTTAAAGCTCGGTAACGTTGCATGGTTTTGTAGAAAATTCACCGAGAATATTCCGAAATGAGTGAAAAAGTTTTTAAGTTTAAATTTTTCTTAAAACGCCTATGCAAAACATAATTTTTAATAGTGACTGTGATAAACACGAGCCACACTGCACTGTTGATAAATAAATATCTATGTTTTTTTGTTTTTTTTATTGGAGGTTTAACGACCACCGTGAGCAACTCAATGAGCTATAAGCATTCGCCCGTCCCTAATTTAGGGTCACTGGTTCCAGGGAAGGGAGAGAGCCAGTGCCGTAAGACAAACACAACATCCATGCCTCACCGGGATTCGAACCCGGACCCCTTACGGACGAATGACCAGAGGCCATCGCTTAGACCACTGCGCCACCGGGGCGGCAAATAAATATATATGGTGAAGAACCAGTATCACAACAAAAATGTAAGTAACGATTCGTTGTTTTTGAAAGGCTGCCATTTTTCTTTCTTTCTTCCTTTATTTATTAGTTTAGGTGTTTAACAACCACTATGAGCGTCCGAGACTAAGAAATCACTAGTCGTTAATTTGGGACGACCGATTCCAAAACAGCGGTACAGCGAGCGCCGTAAGACCAACATACCACCCATGCATCATCCAGCACTCGAACCCAGACCTATCTCAGAACTTTTGTCCGTACGGTCACCGGAGCGGATCTTTTATAATGTCCTCCGTACTTTTCTGGCATAAAAATTCCTTTTTGAAATAATGGTGTTAGACAGCAGTTCTATTTTTTTTTTCAAAAAAAAAAAAAAAAAAAAAAAAAAAAAAAAAGCTTTGGGAACCCAACGTTAGTTACCTTTTATTCTCCTTTTTGACACTTTACCAGTCGACAAAATCCCAAATTCAGGGTAACATTGCAAGAGGAAACCGTTGCAAACGCTCACAGCGTCCTATGATTTTTATAACATAGCAGAGAGTGCAACAGAAAATTCCTTACTGCAAAATCCGCACCATCGTAAAGGAGCAGGGAAGAATACATCTGCGGAAATTATTTCGGAGGAACATCAGGATCGAAATCCCTCAGCGATTTGAGAATTTAGTCCTAGATATCGTACTTTCTTAGAGAAGTTTTCTATCCATTTCGATAGCCCCGCAAAATGTCGGATATCTTCTGAACTAGATAAAACGTTATTTTGCCGAGCACAGAAAGATAGAAGTATAAGAAAAAGGAATTTCAGATATGCCCGTCTGTAAATGGGATCGCCATTCATCCATTGAAGGCTGGAAGTGAATTTACGTCGAGTGCACGACCCCTGGGTAGAGCTTAGATCTTAAAGAGTAGGAGGAAATATCACTTCCTATTTCTGAAACTACAACAAAGGGGAATATTTCTAGTCAGCATTTTGGATGAGCGCTAAGAAAGTAAAGGTATTTCTTAAATGTGCTGGGGTTTTTTCGCTATTTTTCTTGACATCACAGTCCTGTTGCCATGGAGAAACGTTTTTCTGACTCTTATGAAAAAGAGAAAGAATCAATGGAAACAAATGTAACACAATCGAAAATGAAGCTAAGAAAAATCATACAATCCCTTCTGCCTTCAAAATAGTTATGCAATACAGCTGAAATGCACCTCCCATTGCAGAAATCACAGTTAAACCTCTAGAATCATACTGGTTCAAAAGATTTGTCACTAATTACATAATTAGCCAGGAGCCGGAGTAATTGATTATGTAAATTACAGTTGAGTCTCTATTTAACGAAGTCCCATTCGTTCCACTTAAAAATTTCGTTATAAAAAAATTCGTTAAGTAGAAATGAACTTAAATAGTAAAAACTTAAATAAAATGAAAAATGCCGTAAAATATGGTTGAATCTGGACAGTAAATTGAACTTTTGAGCAGAAACGTTTCGTAAAAGAGTTTAAATATTTTTCTATATAACGTTTGTGCATATATTCTTAGAAGTACAATACATTGTCAGAATTAATATATTAATGAAGAGAAGGAAGCGAAGACTGAAGCTTATACTTCTCCTTTTCATTATTTTAATAATATATGTACTTATTTTAGCTGTCATACACATTTTTGGAATGGATACACCCTCTTTTTTTCCCCAGAATATTAACATTCGATATAGTCCCACCGTAGATTTATACTAAATTCTAACTTTAAAAAAATTAAATAAAAATTAGAAATAAGTCTTGTTTATATATAATAATCATAATATATATATTTATTATTCACACCGTAATAAGATTGTATAAATTCCCTATATATAAGAAACTTATACAAATTGCTGTTAACAACGCCCGACAGCAACTTGTTCAATTCTTCGTCATACTTTGGATTTTGTTTTCAGGTTGAAAGAGACTTGCTTCAAGATTTCTTTTGAATTAACAAATTAATGAAGAGAAGGAAGAGAAGACTAAAAGCTTATACTTCTCCTTTTCATTATTTAAAAAATATATGTACTTATTTTAGCTGCAAAAAAAATCCGCAATTTTGCTCTGTACAAATTTCCTATGAAAGTGTTTTGTTCATAAAGAGGTGCACATTTTTGTAAGCATCGGAACATTCCGACGTTTTCTAATATTTCATTATATACCCATATTTTGAATAGGCACACATTTCATATTACAATAAAATATTTATTTCATATTTTATAAAATTGGGAAAATTTAAGTGGAGATTCAAATACGTAATTGCGTATCAAAATACGCCATTGCGGAATTCCAATGTTTATAAAAAATGTTTCATTTCGATGTTTACAACACTTTCTTGAAACTTTAATCCTCGTCGAATTGTATCAAATGCTTTTCGCATTTCTTCATGTGAAGTTTTTGATGGAATCTTCATCATCATCATCATCATTTACTATAGATTCTTCGCTACACACACTTTCCAGGATGTCATTCTCTGCAGGATAATCAGCGATCACAACGTTTTCACCAACGATAAGAGAAGCAGAGGTCACCTTTTTCATCACTTCTTTAGCCTTTCAGCTGCGGCCATTTTAATACTTTATAGCCACAGCTTTCTTCTTTATCTTTGATCAACATCATCTGAAAATTTCACTTTACCCAACAGAGACAGGCATTTTCTTTTCGACATTTTGAGCGAACAACACAGAAGAGACAAGCCTGTACTGATTGAACGAGAATGAATACGTAACTTCTACAGTCAGGCCTACACCAGTTACAGCCGGTTTTTTCCAGTGAAATGCAGTTTCTACGATGGACGTTCTATCCAGATTTGAAAAAACACCTGCTTCGTAAAGTCTCCATGGTTACGACGCATCCCCCTTCCAACAAGATTCCGTGCGCCTCACAGAATCAAAGTTTCAAGATAAGGAATTAAGGACGTTTTGCTCCCATCTGCGCGCTAAAAATTGTAAAGCAATATTTTTAAAACACCAAATGGTGTTTCAAAAATATCGTTTTACAGAAACGGATTTTCGTAATATGGAGATTAATTTACACGTAAATGTCGTTTAAAGTCAAGATTCTGCGGAAAATTTCATTGAATAGAAGATTTCGTGAAATGGAAGTTTTTTATATAGAGACTCTACTGTACCTGCAAACAGTTGACTGATTAGTTTTGTGAATAATTGTTTGAATAATTAAAAGTGTTGATAAATGGTAATCATAAAAAATAAAGGGACATAAATGTCTGATGGATAGAAACAGGTTTTAATCTCTTTGTTTTAAAGAACGTTTGTGACAACCTACAGCATACGGTGTGAATGCCAGTGATACACAAACCAGCATAATTGTCTCGTATAGATAACGTCAGACATTACATGTGAATCGCTCTGGTGAATTTTCTCCGTTGTAAACAGAACAATAAATTGTCCATCAAACCAAACAACAGGCGTTGGAAAGGGGCTTACATAACAGCGGGTAATGGAGATCAAAAGGTCTCCAAGTATTTGGTGGAAGGCAAAAGCGCAGACCTCGACTCTTGCACTCTGCATGGTAAATTGTGGCACATTCAGCTTTGCTGACAAAAAGCAGCACCAGTTAAGCTGCAATTGTGTAAAACAAAGAGGAAAACACTCACTTCATGACTACGGATGGGGACGTTAGGCCTGGCTGGTGTAAGGTGTAAGGATAAAGACTTAGAAATTTCTGTCCGTGCGATTTTTAACTCACCATGTGAAAGCCTTTTATCTAGGGAAAACGCCAAGAAAACCAAATAAAAGTTTTTTGGAGACGAGACGCCAAGGAATGTAACTACGAGAAGGAATAGTATAAAAGGTTCCCACAGTAACCCTGTTGAGCGTCATAATATAACTTAACGAGAGAGAATGGAGCTGAGTATACATCTGCTTATTTGGCATTCGACGAAGTGTCATCGCTCCTAGGAAATAAAAGGTCTCATTTTGCGTCTGTGAGCATGTTGAGAGAAGAAGACCTCGTATTCAGAGAGAGAGAGAGAGAGAGAAAGAGAGAGCGGGCGCTATCTGCTTCTCCCCTGAGGAAAGCAAAGGCGGGCGACTGGAATACGAAACCCCTCTACAGTGTGAACAGAGGGAAAACCTAAGGCGCAAACATTGCTGAGGTGACCGCGTGAGAAATAATGCTTCTATACAGGTGCAACCAAAAAAGAAATAAGGTGCTTTAAACAAGAGCCTGCTGGAAAGTGCGCTGAGTTTTAAAAAATAAATCAAAATAGTGGTTGTCAGGTTTGTACAAAACGTAGGCAGCTACTACGAATATCAGACGGAGACAGCTTAGAGGAAACTTGCCCCAGAGGGAGGAAGTATATTATAGAAGTAAGAAGTAAGCAGAAGTGTACCAGACAGCTTAGAGGAAACTTGGCCCCAGAGGGAGGAAGTATATTATAGAAGTAAGCAGCAGTGTACCAGACAGCAGTAAACATTTAAGGAATTGTGCCTCCTAAAATCAATGATGTAAGCACCAGAGCTGAGTTCGGGCTCAATTTTAAGAACCCGAACCTGTCCGAGCCCGAAGTATGTTAGCTCGAGCCCGAATTTTATATTGCAAGATAGAGCCCGGGCCCGAACGAGACCGAAAACTATGATTAACCTCTTTAGGCATTAAAAAAAAAAAGTCTTCTCTTCCAGACTTCCAGTCTTTCCTACCATAGCAATTACCCGATGTCTTTCTCAATTGTGGAGTTTGAAAGAGATGTCTATATTTCCATATTTTCTTTGACCATTCATTTCTTCCTGAAATGTTTCTGGGGGAAGGGGGCCATCAGGAAAAATCGGGAGGCATAACAATCTACGCCATACGTTGCTCAATAGAATTAGCAGGGAGCTGCTCCTTTGATTAGGGAGCAAAATTTCTTCAGCTTGCTATCTACTGTCTACAGTTTTTATAGAGACTTTTCCTTCACAGAAATCCTGTAATTCCTGGCCTATAGAATTTTGTTACCCAAGTCCGGAATGGATAGCCTTGCCCTATTTCTACTCCCCATCTAGACCCAGTTGCCGAAGAATTATCTTTAACAACTCGAAAGTGTAAAAAAGTCTCGTGTGATAAATTATGTAAAATCACATTAAAAGAAAAAGGAAAAAAATTATCTCCGTGTCTCAGAGCCCGAAATCCAGTAAGTATTACACAGCCCGAGCCCGGTTCGGGCTCGGGCCCTACTTTCGGCTAGGCAAGTCTCAGCTCTAGTAGGCACTGATGATTTTTGCTTTACTGATGTAGAGTGTCGAAATTGATGACTATTACTGCATATCCTTCATTGTTTTATTATTGCGAATAAATGCGTGTGAGTTATATTTGAGCTCCTCTTTGGCTGTACCTGAGAGCTTGTTGCTTTACGCAGTAAATGTCATTCGTTCCAGGCTCATTAGAGATTATTCGCCGCGAAGCCTCTAAATTCATCTCACGACATTGTGGCTGACTGGCAAGCCTAAGCCCGGGCGTGTCCAGATTAAAAATCGCTACCCAGCACAAGGAAGTAAATTTTAATTGAAGCTCATAAGAACCCCGCTGAGATTACGCATTAACTGGTAATAGCGGAACAAAATATCTCTTAGTCGCATCAATAACATCTTCAACCATTCTGAATCTACTACAGTGGACGAAGGTCTCCCCAAATCACTTCCATAACTTTCTTGAGCCAGTCTCCCCGATGTCATTCCGGCATGCTTTAGAATTTCATTCACCCAACTATCACGTGGAATTCAGGGTCTTTTCCTATTAGATATACTAAACTGAAATACAATGACTTCATAAGGATCACAGACAAAAATAATTCATTTTTGAAAAACAGTGAGTTATGTGATTTTAAAGTTTATTGGAATTATAAACATGTAGAAAACACATCAAAAATTTAAAGTTATAAATATCCTCCGTTTCACTGGCTTGAAGCAATCCTTAGAAGTGTCAAGCTGCCACTCTTTTCGGAATGGCATTTCCTAGTGAAATCAAGATTGCACGACTAACTTTTGAGCTCAAAATAAAGCTAATTTTGACCACTCTGAAAGTAAGGGAATGAATAAAAGAGGCTCTTTCGATTTACGCTGGGAAGAATTGCAGTGAATGCCAATTTTCCTTTCATACTGATGATGATGATGATGCACAGAAGAGAGGACTATATAACCAAAATAGGCACGCGACACCACTGATACATGATATCTATCAGTCGCGTCGCGTACCCATTTTGGTTGGGTGTGCTCTATTATGGGGGGGGGGGGGGAACGCAAAATTTTTACTATGTAACCCGTGCTCAAAAATTCACGCATTGATTTTGAACATATGAAAGCATTTTTTTTTTATTTAGCGGTCTGTGAGTAAAAAAAAAATTGTTATCCCATCCTACATGGATAACGAAACTTCAAATTATGTTTTTAAATATGTGCTCATAAACACATCGATTCGTAATGGGACGAAAAGACAGAAAAACTGTAATTCGTGGCAGAACGTTGAATTATATTTATAACTCTACGCGATTCCAAACCGCAAACGTATGACCAGTACTGTTCTTTTAGGTGCGCACACCATGGAAGTTTAGCCTCTGCGGAAATAAAAGCGTGACCTGCAGCGCCATCTGGAGAGCTTTGTATCACACTTGCTTTACACACCTCGGGTGTTCACTGGCCATACAGCACACCAACAGATGCAAATACTACAAAACTGTGTTTTGTTTACTCGACGAAGCAACGAACCTTTTCCACTTTATGAAAACCGTATATCAAGAAATTAATTTTATCCACCAGCCGAAGCCTCAGGACAAACTTTGGTAAGTTTTGTTCCCCAAAAACATAATACACTGCCGGAAAGTGAAAAAAGAACACCAAGAAGGAATTGGCCGACGATCATGAAATTTACATATGTTAATGGAGCCAAGCTTACGTAGGTGTGATGTTAATTTCGGGACCAACCGGTGAGAGCTTACGCCACAGCACGGCATAATATGCAAATTATCGTCGGTGGTATTTAAGGAGTACGGCGAAGTGAATGTAATCAGTCGTCGGCGTACGGACACGTGCGAAGACCCTGAAGAAGCTGCAATGCCTGGGCATGGAAGACGTGTACGATTTCAGCAGTTATAGGACTTTGAGCGAGGTCGTCTAGTCGGACTCCGCGAGGCCGGGTGGTCGTATCGTCGTATTGCGGAGCGAATCGGACGGGAAGTACCGGTGGTGGTACGATGGTGGCGTAGATGGTACGAGGAACATTCCCACACGAGAAGACGTGGAACCCGGATTCACAGACGGACTGATGAGCGGATCGATCGACGCATAAGAAGAGCGACGTTGTCAAGCAGAACATCCACTGCGACGCAAATCCGAGCTGCCGTTGCACCTTAGGTGACTGTGCGAACAATCCACAACCGTCTACTGGATATAGGACTACGTGCACGTGTGCCTCTGGCATGTGTACCTCTGACTCCAGCCCACCGTCAGGAACGGCTGCAGTGGTGTCGCCAACGTTTGCACTGGAGAACGCAATGGCGATCTGTCGTGTTCAGCGATGAAAGCAGATTCTTCTTGGGAGCCTCCGATGGCCGTATGCGTGTTCGCAGACGCACAGGGGAGCGTCTCCACCCTTCTTGCATCCACCAGCGACACACAGGGCCTACAAATGGTCTTCGGCTGTGGGGAGCGATCAGCTATCACTCCCGTACACAACTAGTGTTTGTACCGGGTACGTTAAACAGCACCTCCTACATCAACAACATCATTCAGCCCGTTGTCGTGCCATTTGTAAGGTCGGTCCATCGTGGTGTTTTCCAGCAAGATAACGCACGCCCACACACGGCACGTGCAACGCAACATGCACTTCAGGGTGTGAGACAACTTCCGTGGCATGCACGTTCACCGGATTTGTCCCCCATTGAGCACGTGTGGGATTTTATGGGACAACGACTTATCCTGTCTCCACGGCCAGCCACGACCATCCCCGATTTACGCATCCAGTTTGAGGATGCTTGGAACTCAATAGCCCAAACTTACATCCAACATCTGTACGACAATCTCCATGCCAGAATTGCACAGTGTGACGCAGTTCATGGCGGTTCAACCTCGTACTAACCATATTACATGGAAATGTTATTTTTCAGTTTACCAGCAAATACAGCTGTATTTTGCCATAATGTTTTGATCACGTTATCCTCTGTATTCGGTTATTATGCTGTATTAATTTCGTTGGTATCAGACGTCTCCTTCTTGGTGTTCTTTTTTCACTCCGCCAGTGTATAACAGTGACTCGTATCACAACGTTGAAGTGCGTTGCTCCACGGGATTGCAAGCAGCGCTCTATTTGGCTAGCACACCCTGAGAGATCAGTTGTAATGTTTGAAACCACAGGAAAATAAAAACGTGGCCGGCAGCACCATCTAGGGAGCGCTTGTACCACAGTTGATTAAAAGACGTCGGATGTCCTGTCGGGAAATCGCTCACTTGAGGATTTTAGCAAAAATGTGATATTATGCTTAATGAACGAACCTTCTCCTTTTAATGAAAACATTGTGTGGGGGAATTAATTTCAGCCACCACTCGAAGCTTTAGGACAAACTCTGGCTAGCTTTATCAGAAATAAATCCTAAAATGTAATGTAAATAAATAAATTTCGATGACTCGGTGCGGGTGTGCGCCGCACACCTAGCACACCCTGAATATTCGCTCCTGATATCTATAGATATGGAGAAGGTATGTGACAGAGCCAGGGCATGAAATATTAAATCGCCCAAGAGAGAAGATTCTACCAGAAGAACGTGCAAGGTGTGTCAATAAAGTTTGGTGAATGTACAGTAAAACTGAAATGCAAGTAATATTTAAGAAAATTTACTGTACTGGTCTTCAAAATGATCCCCCTGGAACAAAAATATTATTGGGATCGTTGGCATAACTTGCAGAAACCTATGGGAAAACTACTTTATTATCATCTGCACATGCGTCATCACGTTCGCCCGAATATCCCTTCCCTTTCAACAGGGGGAAACAAATGCAGTCAAAAAGCGCCACATCAGCGCAATACAGTGGATGATTCAACTCAGCAACGGCTCGTGGTTTGAATGTGTGAGTAAAACCTTGACCACCTCTTGCGCTTCCTCAAATCCTTTTTTTAAATTGTACGGACTGTTGTATGATTGATATAGAGTTCTCAGCGATCATTCGCACAGCTAGTCTATGACCATTCTCATCTTTTCAAGTCCATTGATTTTCCACTCAGGGAGGGATCTATTACAGAGTCCCTTTCTTTGCGGAAACGTCTGTACCAGTCGGAAACATTTCAAGATTATTGCTTCATCCCAGTAAACTTCCTGATGCAGATTTTCTTAATTTCGTACAGAAATCGATATTGGTCGTTTACTCCATTTCTATCTGTTAGCAGTGTTCACGTGCTGCGACATGCTCTCTGTGTGTTCTGTGCCCCCCCCCATTTTTACAGCAGCGTGATGGTTACGGACATGGTCGCTCATGTACTTCACTGAATCCTACAAGTTACCGCACCTTTCACAACCTTTCCTTTTACGCGTTATGGCAGCATTCACCAAACTTTATTGACACACTTTTTATGTATATAGTTTATGAATGAAATGCGCAGAGATTTCCGTACACGTATCAAACAAGCAGGGAGAAAAAAATGGAAATGAGAGTTGTGGTGCGCCAAGGATTTGGGTTAAGCCTATTTTCTTATTTGTTCCTTTTTCAGATATGAGAACGTCAGGAGTGAGGGAAGCAGCACTGCGGATATTCCGTTGTTTGTAGATGATGTGGGGGTTATGCGCAAGAGTAAAAGAGAAGCAGAACAAAAGCTGAAAATTGTAGAACAACATTAAAAGAAAGAGGGTTGAAGATAAATTAAACCAAAATAAATGCATGTCCTACAATAAAGAAGGAAAAGGGAAGAGTAATGCAAAGGAATGGGAAGATTCAACTACTTAAGATCTGTGTTCTTGGAACAGGTCCGGCGTTAGTATTTTGGCAGATCTAGGCAAAAACTGACATCTTGGTCCCTTACAGCATTTTTGACTGAAAAAAAACCGCGCGTTGTTTTGAATCATTAAAAATCAATTTTCGATTAAACTTGAGTAGCATTAACACTGAAAATTGAGTAATAAAAGTAAAATTAAAAGAAATTGCACATAATACTTTATTGTATATGTGGATTTAAGGTTTACTTGTAATCTGAACTTCTTCGAGTGCTGCCTAAGTAATTTTTCTTTTTTTGCAAAAGTAATTGTGCATTGCTTTCGTGATTAGGGTTGTATAAATTTATACAATCCTCTGATATGGAACATTTTTTATTTGCGGTCATCAATGGATCTGGTAGTCAAAACTGTGGGAATTACAATTCCGTTAAATAAACAAATCTTAAATTCTGCTTTTCATTTAACCCAGGAAATTTTAATGCCTCATTTTGTTTACTGACTACACATTCCTCCCTTGTTACTGCCGTTTTACTTGTGAAGACCGCCCACAAGATTAAAACCTTTTCTGCGTAGCAGAAAGTAAAAGATATTTTCATATGGCTTGAAATTTATAACTTGTAAGTTGATGTTTTCTTGATATCTTTTATGATTTAAAATATATAACTTGTAAGTTGAATCGCTGCTCGAAAATCGATTTCGGACATTTTGGGGTATTCAGGCGGCAATTTGTCTTATCCGTATAAAAGAAATGCCGTTTTGTACTAATTAATTGATGCTCTACAACTTTGTATTTGGAAATTTTGCTCTATCTCTTTTCGTTTTCGGTTTGGAATGGCTAACTACCGCATTTCGCCACTAGAGGCGCTGCTGCTATTGGTTGCATTTGATCAAGCGTAGTCGCTTTACTATACCGTTATCTCACTTGCATAACTGTACCTCTCTCCGTTCGCAAGTTATTCTAGGCTAAAGGAACTTTCCTATGCACGCTGTATAGTAGCAGCACGTGACGTTCATATCACGTAGTACACTCCGTTATCGCTCCGAATATGTAAAACGGGTGGTGTTCCTAATGCAAAGATAACTCAAATAGACAAAGTCATCGCTCTTTCCACGTTTATCTCTAACACACAACAACAGAAAAATTGTTATCCGGACACCCCTGGGATCGAATCCCAGATCTCTCGATTTACGCTACGGTGCCAACAATCCACGGCGCTATGTGTGTTTATCTGTCAGCATCTGACTTCACAAATCCGTAGGGATAGGCTCAGCAACTGAGACGTCTCCAACTGGTGGGGCTTAACGGCACAAGCTATTTAATTATAGTTAATAAATCCAAAAGGCGAGAGAAATGGTGAAAATCTTCCAAATACGTGGAGACAATGTACATAAAGACAAAACGGGGAAAGAGCGATTACTTTGTCTATTTACATTGTCTCCACGTATTTGGAAGATTTTCAATATTTTCACCGCAAAGCTAACTCAGTGTAGGTACTAACATGAATCAGAAGCCTAATCACTCAAAACTTTTCGGTGTATGGTTCCTGCATTTACATCCTCGTGTGTGACTTCACCGACTGCCAGTCATAACTCAAAAGAAAAACCCATCGATGTTACGTTCAGTGTGGAAAGTATAACCAGAATGAACCAAAATTTACATAAGGTCAACAAGGAGAGAAAATCAAAAAGTCTGTACTCGACACATTTGGTTGATCTCAGAAGTTAGAACGGAGAGCCTATAGTTTCAGAACCATAATAAAATAAAACTTAATGTTTTACACAAAGTCAACAGATTTTTAATGCTATTCCGCAAAAATATGTTTCTAGTATTTTCCTTTTTGTTCTAGAAACCCCAACATGTCCTCCAAAACTTGGTGTTGTTCGGTGGTTATTTCATCACTATTGTTATGGTATATCTGACTAGCCATTTAAAAGGGGGAAAATGGTGTTTCTATTCCACAATTTTTGACGAATTATTTTTTAATTCAAAAAAATGTATTTTATTCCACTATTTTACCGCTTATTTTTAATACCGGGTGATCCAAAAGTTTTGCACATTTTGAAAACGTAATAACTCGCGGAGTTTTGAGAGTAGGACAACGCGGTTTGCGTAGAAATTATCAGAATGACATCGGGTTTTTTTATGATATCACATAAATTTTTACTCATTTTACTTACATTTTTCATCGCCAGATGGCGCAGCAACCACAGGTTGGAAGTGTCGAGAAAAATAGACACCTAACTGTACCAGGTTAGACACCTCATTGTACCAGGTGTTCAATTTGATGGCCGTTCTGTTCCAGCACTGCCTGCAGACGAGAGAAAACACCATGGACGGCATTGAAGAGCATGTCCGGTGGTATAGCTGCCACGTGATGTCCCATGGCATTTTTCAGCATGGCCAATGAAGTAGAGCGACATTTGTACACTTTTGTGATTTTAGGTAATCCCAAAGCCAGAAATCGCAGGGTGTCAGGTCTGGTGACTTAGGAAGCCAGGCCTTCGGAAAGTGTCGGCTCAACACACGATTTGCGCCAAACGTCTCTTGCACCAGTTGCTTAACGGAACGTGCGATGTGGGGTGGTGTTCCATCCTGCATAAATGTGCACAGCTTCACTGCATCCCGCTCTTGCAAGCTAGGGATAACGTACGTTCGTAACATGTTCGCATAACTTGCACCTGCCACTGAAACGATTTCGAAGGAGGTGCCGCGGACCTCTTCAAATAAAAAAAGGGACCGATAATAAAGGAAGCCGTGAATCCACACCACACTGTCACTTTCGGCTGATGTAGTGGCGCTTCAACGACTGCTCTGGGATGTTCCGTGGCTCAGATGCGGCAGTTGTGCGTGTTTAGTGCTCCGTTTAGGGAAAAGTGTGCCCCATCAATCCATAAAACGTTCATCAACCAGTTCTCGTCGACATCCATTTGTCGAAAAAAACATGCTGCGAACTCCTGACGCTGCACATAAACGGCAGCTTGCAGTTCGTGATGCTGTTGCAGTTTCTACTGGTATCTGTGCAGAATCCGTCGTAGTGTTCGCCATACAGTCCCGTATGGAATGCCTGTTTACCGAAAAACATGGCACGCACTGGAGTCGCCATTTGCGGATGACATTGCAATCACATCCATTTCCTGCGTAATCGTCTCTGTTGCAGCAGCAAGTGTTCGTGGTCTATCGCTTCGTGGGCGTGCTGCCAAAGATCCCGTTTCCTCGAATTTTTTCGCCATTCGCCGCAGCGCAGCACTTTGCATCGGTCCTTTCCCACTGCGATCACCTTTCAGTGACCGGTAGGCTCTCAACGCAGCACTCGCACATTCAGCGTCGCAATAGAACAATTTCACCAAGAGCGCTTTGTCTGTTAATGACAGCATACTGACACGGACCGCTGTGACCTCTGGTTGTTTCCCAGCTGCTGCTTTTATACTCACTATCCCAGATCTGTTCGCATATGACGCCATCTGGTGATGAAAAATGTAAGTAAAATGAGTAAAAATTTATGTGTTTTCATAAAAAACCCGATGTGATTCGCATCATTTCTACGCAAACCGCGTTGCCCTATGCTCAAAACTCCGCAAGTTCTTACGTTTTCAAAATGTGCAAGACTTTTGGATCCCCCGGTACATTTCTGTGTGAAAGAGGTTAAAAGAAATAAGCACAGTAAAAGAAAAGTTGGCATTTTTTTTACAGCAACATGAATTACTATCAAACGATTAAAAATTAGAGGAAATTAAATCTCCCCCCCCCCTTTTTTTTTCTTTTCGCAGATTAAGGTCGACCACGAGGAACTTTTAGGCCTATAAGCACTCGCACGTCCCCAATTTGGGGCCACTAGTTCCAAGAAAGGAAGAGAGGCAGTGCCGTAACACAAACACACCATCAGTTTCTCTTCTGGGTCTCAAAACCAGGCCCACTCTGACGTACGAAACTGTCAAAGGCCACCACTTAGACCACTAAGCCAATGGGGCGGCTGAAGTGACATCTTAGCTTTCTGAGCTACTACTCGGACTAACGGTAAATATATACACTATAATACCAAATGTATTTAGACACTACCAAATATTTGCACAAGTGCGTTGTGTGTGGGGAGGTAGGTGTATAAAGCTGAGATGTTCTGTTGTGTCAACAGAACTTTTTTTTTCTTTTTTTTTTTTTTTTTAATTGGAGGTTTAACTACTACCGTGACCAAAACTGGGGTTTGGTTCATTTGCCCGACGATTACTTCACCGAAGGGTCATTTCAGCGAAAAGATTGTTTCACCGAAAGATCTCTTGATCGAAAGGTACATTTCACCGAAGGATCATTTGATCAAAAAGTTCATTTCACCGAAGGTTCACTTGATCGGAAAGTTCATTTCACAGAAAGGTCTCGTTACCTATAAACGTTCATTTCATCGAAAGGTCATTTCACCGAAGGGTCAATTTATCGAAAGGTACATTTCACCGTAACATTTCACCGTAAAAGGTGAAATGTACCTTTCGATAAATTGACCCTTCGGTGAAATGACCTTTCGATGAAATGAACGTTTATAGGTAACGAGACCTTTCTGTGAAATGAACTTTCCGATCAAGTGAACCTTCGGTGAAATGAACTTTTTGATCAAATGATCCTTCGGTGAAATGTACCTTTCGATCAAGAGATCTTTCGGTGAAACAATCTTTTCGCTGAAATGACCCTTCGGTGAAGTAATCGTCGGCCAACCCGCTTGGCCAGCGTGGTGAGTTATGGCCAAACCACTCCAAAATGATTCCACAACTTAAATCTTGGCCCTCAGTCTCCTGCAGCTGGAATGTAACTGGCCAAGGCAGCGGCCAGTGCGACATGAAGGCAGAGGGTGCTAAGAATCCCCGGAGAACCGGACTAGGCTGCCATCTGATGCTGACCTTGGCTACTTACAATGGACGCTCCCTATCTTCTGATTCAAGGCTTCTTGAATTGGAAGAGGAACTACAAAGGATCAAGTGGGACATCGTGGGGCTAAGTGAAGTAAGGAGAAAAGGAGAAGATCTCATCGAACTGAAAAGTGGACATCTCTTCTACTATCGTGGGACAGATACTGGCAGAACTAGTGGTGTTGGATTTATAATAAACAAGAAACTGAAGGATAAAGTTGTAGAAGTTGAAAGTTCCTCTGACAGAGCTGCACGACTTGTTATCCAACTCTCGAAAATATACCAGGCTCAGATTATTCAAACTTATGCACCCACCAAAAGTCATCCTGAAGAAGAAATTGAAGAATTTTATGAGGAAATTTGTCATCTAAATAATAAAGGTAAGCAGCACTTGAAAATAATTATGGGAGATTTCAATGCAAAAATAGGGCAACGGCAACAGAATGAAACTTCAGTAGGTAAATTCGGTCATGGCAACAGAAACCAGCGTGGAAATACTCTCGTTGAGTTTGCAGAGGCAGAAGGGTTTTTCATCTTGAACTCCTTTTTCAAGAAAAAGCCACACAGGAAATGGACATGAAGACATCCAAATGGGACGACCAGTGAAATTGATTTTATTATGTGTAACAAAAAATTCGTCATAGAAGACTGCAGTGTGCTAAACAAGTTCAACACAGGTAGTGACCATAGATTGGTGAGATGTAAGATGCACCTCAACACTAAACTTGAACGTGGCAAGCTCATAAGACAAACAAAATCTATTGACAGAACCAACCTTAAAAAACACCATAATACCTTCAAGTTAGAACTGAAGAACAGGTTCTCTGCTTTAGAAGGCCTAACATCGGAAGCAGTGGACATCTCTGAAGTTAACAGAAAAGTAACCAAAGCTCTTATGGAAACAGCAACAAAATTAGCTGGGTCTAAGAACAAGTTGCATGTGAACAAATTATCAGGAAAAACCAAAATGTTGATGCAAAAAAGAAGAGAGATGAGGACAACTAAAGAAGATGTGACTTCCAAAGTGGAATATATAGAGCTATGCAAGACAGTACGAAAAAGTATCACTGAAGACGTAAGGAAATTTCAACTGTGAACTAGTGAGGAAAGCAATTGAAAACAACCATAGCCTAAAGATAGCAAAGGGACATCTCAGTAAGGGAAGAAAACAGATTATGGCACTGAGAAAAGAAGATGGTTCTGTAACAAGAAATAGAGGCGAAATTTTGACAAGAGTGAAAGATTTCTACTCCAAATTATATGAAAGGGATGATATATGCACTCCAGACATCATGAAAGATACCAGTACCAGAGTTCCTCCAGTCCTTCCAGCAGAAGTTGCACATGCAATCAAGAACATGAAGCGAGGAAAAGCTCCAGGAGAAGATGGAATTACTGTAGACATCATACAAGAAGCAAGTGGAGAAATCGAAACAGTACTCGCCCAAATTTTCACTCGATGCCTTAATGAAGGAAAGATTCCTGAGGATTGGAACACCGCTACAATGATCCTGCTACATAAGAAAGGTGACATTGAGGATCTCGGAAACTACAGACCTATCAGCCTCCTATCAGTAGTTTATAAAATCTTCACTAAAGTTCTTTCACACCGCTTGAAGGTAACACTGGACATGGCTCAACCGAGAGAACAAGCTGGATTCAGGAGTGGCTACAGCACAATAGATCATATCCACGTGCTGAGAGAACTAATTGAAAGAGCGAGGGAATATGAACTTCCATTGTGCATGGCTTTTATCGATTATGAAAAAGCCTTTGATTCGGTGAAACCATCAGCAGTTACAATGGCTCTGAAAACCTGCGGTATTGAAGATGCATACATTAATATTATTAATAACATCTATGAAAATGCAAGTGCAAAGATTAGGCTGTTTGAAAATACAACACACGTAAAAATTGGAAAGGGAGTGAGACAAGGTGACACCATATCTCCGAAGCTCTTTAATGCCACATTGGATGGGTGTTTTTCAGTCGCTGAGCTGGGAAAACAAGGGGATAAAGATTAATGGAGAATATCTAACCCACCTTCGCTTTGCTGATGACGTAGTCATTTTTGCAACTACCCCATCAGAGCTGCAGAGTATGATCCAGGAATTTGCTGACAAGAGTAAAGAAGTGGGATTAAAAATGAACTTTCAGAAGACAAAAGTGATGTTCAATGCTTTTACAAGAAATGAAGATTTATCGATTGATGGAGAAAAGCTGGAGATAACAGACACGTACGTTTATCTTGGACAGCAGATATCAAGTGAGGGTCACATTGATGAAGAAATTAATCGGCGTACAAAACTTGCCTGGAGAGCTTTTGGAAGAAACAGCATAATTTTCAAGAGCAATATGCCATTATGTCTTAAAAGAAAAGTGTTTGATCAATGCATCCTTCCAGTGCTTACGTATGTTGCAGAGACGTGGACCTTAACTAAAAGAGACATACAAAGGCTGCAGACAACTCAAAGCAACATGGAGAGGTGCATGCTTGGTGTAACCAGGAGAGATAAGAAGAGGAACTCGTGGATCCGAAAAATGACAAGAGTGGAAGACATCATGATCAGAGTTAAATCCCTGAAATGGCAATGGGCTGGACATACTGCCAGAAGGACAGATCATCGATGGACAGCCGAAATTTTAGATTGGATTCCAAGGGACAGGAAAAGACCCAGAAGAAGACCACATGGGAGATGGGTGGATGAAATTCGAAAGTATGCAGGGGTGACATGGAGGAGACTGGCACAAGACAGACCGTTGTGGAGGAAACTTGGGGAGACCTTCGTCCAGCAGTGGATTGATAATGGTTGACAATGATGATGATGATGATGACATTTCACCGAAGGTTCACTTAATCGGAAAGTTCATTTCACCGAAAGGTCTCGTTACCTATAAAAGTTTATTTCATCGAAAGGTCATTTCACCGAAGGATCAATTTATTGAAAACTTTGAATTTCATTACATTATCTCCTGAAGTGTGGTGCCAGTTCGGAGGACACACCACTGAAACTTTAGGGCATCATACTCAAATTGCACTTTTCATTTCTCCGAGTCACGAAGAACGCAAATAATTAATTTTAAAACACAAATAATTAATTTTAAGTCCCTAGGCATCGGTTTAGGCCTTTTCAGCTATAAATAATCCGTGCTTCAGTACCTATAAGGTTCCCAATCCAGGATCATAACCATAAGGTTTACATAGCAAGGCAAGTTAATACTACTGTACGTTTACTCGGACACAAAAAATCAGCTTTAAAATCAGCGATGAACATGAGCACGGACTAAAATTTCTACAAAGCCTATATCTAGGTCTATGGCCAAAAAATTAACGTTTTTGGTTGAGTAATAGTGGAACATTATTAACTTGATTCCTTAAGGAAACCTTATTTGTATGAGCACGAAGGGCTAAAATTTTTTTAAATGACCAAGTCCAGACATGCCTAGGGCCTTTAGAATAAATGATTTTGGCTTGAGTAAATGTGCAACATATTTTACTCTAAATTTTATGTAACGTTTATGAATATGAGTTCCGAGGGTTAGAATCTGCTAAAACGGCCTATGGTCAAAAAATTAATGTTTTGTGTTGAGAAAAAGTGAAGCATTATTTTCTTGATTTGCTATGTTAACCTTATGAATGAGCTCGGGCGATTAAAATTTACTAAAAAGGGACCAGACCTAGGCTTTATAATTAACGTTGTATTTCAAAAGACCTACCTACGGCGAGGTGTTTTTTAGAAATAGAGAGTAAATTTTTTTATACAATGCCATAACGTTTAGCTGACCAGTTTTTCAAACATCTATAACAATAAAATTCGTAAAATGAAACTTCGGGTAGATTACGCAAACAATCAGTAGCCTACGAAACAAGCAATACAATGTCCGTTTATTGGCAATATTTATTTAAACATTTGTACGTCTATGCCAATAAACGGATATTGTATTACTACTTCTTACTGAAACTTTTAAGTTTTCAATAAACTGGCCATTCAGTGAAATGATCTTTCGTTGTAATGAACGTTTAGGTAAAGTAATCCTTCGGTGAAATGAACTTCTCGATCAAACGACCTTTCGGTGAAATGTACCTTTCGATCAAGAGGTTTTCGGCGAACTGATTTTCGGTCAAGTGATCTTTTGATCGATCAAGTGAACGATACCTGACCAACTCAGTGGGCTATAAGCAGTCGCCAGTCCCTAATTTAGGACCACTGGCTCCCGTGAAGGGAGAGAGCCTTCGCGGTAAATCAAACACAGCATCCATGCTTCGCCGGGATTCGAACCCAGACACATCTCGGACGAATGATCAGAAGCCATTTCTTAGACCACTGCGCTATAGAGGCGGAGCGAACGATTTCCGACGAACTGTGTTCTTCCAACTGTTAAGTTCCGCGGAGGTTCCATCCTGGTATGGGGTTGTTTTTTGTGGATGGGACTCGGCCCGTTGGCTATACCACAAACCATGAACTGTATAAGTATACCTCGGCGCTTTGGATAAGTCTTCCCAACCAACAATGTGGCAGTATTATGGAAATAACCGTTATCTCTCACAAGACGCTTGCCATACTGCACGGCGTGTGCAGGACTGGTTTCTTCAAAATGAGGTGGAATTGTTAGACTAGCCGCTCAGAGTTCTGATCTTAATCTCACAGAACACCTGTGGGATGAGCTGGGGCGACGGATTCGAAATCGACCACTTCGCTCTCCACTATGGCAGCAGCTTTGTAGGACGAATGGAGAACCATTCCTGTTGAGAGACCTACAGGAAAGTGGTTGATAGTATGCCTAGAGGCTGTTGTTTAACGACCAACGTGAGCAACTCCGTGGGCTTATGAGTAGTCACCCGTCCCTAATTTTGGTCAACTGGTTCCAGGGAAGGGAAAGAACCAGTGCCGTAAGGCAAACACAACATCCATGCCTCACCGGGTTCCGAACCCGGACCCATCACGGACGACCTCAATGTGTTGCCGCTGTCATATAAGCAAAAGGTTGACAGACTAACTACTAATTGCGACAATAAAGCCATTTGTCCCAAAACATTATGGTGTCCGAATAATTTTGGTAATATAGTTAGCCTATGCATAAGTTATGTGCTTGGCTACACACATTCATGTCTTCCAATCGCCTAAGGTCTGGCTACTACGATTTGGACTAAAATTCGGAGTTAAGCATATCTATGGAAGCATCGCACTGCATTTGTCTGGCTGTTCTGGTTCGTTTCCTACACTGAAGCCAGTGATCTGAAATAGATATGGGAGACTGTGGCTATTTCCTATTCACAGCGGCGTCGGAAACAGGGGGAATAGCACGCGACTGCCTCCGTATTCATTTGCGTGCAGGAGCAAACCATCCCATTTGCTGTTTCACTTTTCTTCCTTTTAAATTGTGTCCGCAATCAGAAATCGGATCGATATTTGATTTTTCTTTTATTTCCTGCCATTTAAGATTCCTTCTGATAAGTCAAAATATTTTTTTTTCAGAATTATTAACACAGCAATCAGACATCTTTGAATTGCTTGCATTTACTTTTCATAACGTAACATTAATTACATTAGAAAACTTGAAAATTACATCGACCTGAAGCGATAATCGAACCCGCACCTCCCAATTTCCGCTCGAGCATGATATCCGTTACACCACCCAAAAATAGCGGGTTCTATTCCTGCTCTAGGGCGATGTAATTTTCCAGTTTTCTGATGTGATTAATATTACACGATGAGCAGTAAATCCAAGCAATTCAGAGACGTCTGAATTACCGTGTTAGTAATTCTGACGTAACTCCATGTGACGTATATTCTAAATTAACTTTCCTTTTTAGTTTCTTTCCCTATGTAAATCTTGAGTTTATTCTGTTATTCTTCACTCTTAACGTGATATCTTTCTCTCAAACGAATACGTTTGGCAACGCAATTGAAGTTGAATGAACGTGACGAATGCCTGAGTTTTGATAAGAACAAGGGATAAAAACGACGACTAATCTATTGCTTGAGCGCGTTGGGTTGTAAACTGATTATTGAAAAGAGCGTTGTGTTAAAGAGTTGTGTGGTTTGTGGAGAGTTTAGTGCAATATGCTATGCTACAATGTGTTTTGCTACATCCTGAATAAAGCATCTTTTTCCGTAAGTTTGACTTCTGTCGTTTACATGTTTCGTCTGGCCGTTAAGGTTTCCTTTCATTTAGGAACTATTTCTTAGTATGTTGATGTTTTAAATTAACGTAGAAGTTAGACAAGTCTTTTACGTCATATCCACGTATTATGAGAAGAATATTTCTTCGGCAGAATATTATTTTCCATTTCACAGATGCATGTTAACCATCTAGAATTCTGAATTTTTATTGCCATTCTTAAATTCAATTCTCCTGGCTTGTCCAGTATGAGAATGAATGTATTTTTTTCCAAGTAACGGCGTTATAGTTATACAGTATAGCTATGGAATAAAAACCAACTCACAAGGTACCCACATTATTAACAAACAGTCTGTTTGAAATTCCTGAAAATTTATTGTGTTTCTATAAAAGGAGCAAGAACGCTTTATAATTTCATTTAGGTATAATAAAATCAGTCTTACTTTAAAGGGAGAATACGAAAGAGGGAGAGAATGAAAAGAATAAGATATTTTTATACTTACGTTGTTTGATGTATAATGTAAAAGCTACGGTTCTTTT
The DNA here is from genome assembly GCA_039090855.1 of Macrothele yani. Taxonomy (NCBI): domain Eukaryota; kingdom Metazoa; phylum Arthropoda; class Arachnida; order Araneae; family Macrothelidae; genus Macrothele; species Macrothele yani. The sequence continues at coordinate 136,630,007 of CM077025.1, forward strand.
GGAATTCATATTAATGTGGACGTGTTCAAATCAATGCCATTCATAAAAAATGAGAGCTTTTACATCGAAAAACCCTATATAACAACGGTATAATATTAAAGTTTTATATTAACTAATTTTATCGATACACTCGATTTATCTGTAGCATGTTTAAATGACGTCATCACGTCCCGTTTTGCAAAATTACAAAAAACTTTGCGATCTGACCCAAATTTCGTAAGGTGATCTCTTGCCCCTGTTGTCAAAAAATAGTTTCGATCCCATGGATCTTCATACGGATTGCTTGACCGAATAAAAGAATATTTCATTTCCAACAACGAACTTGAAAAAATCCATGCAAACTGGGAAATCTGAAGTTGTTCTCGTTCACTTTTGGCAGTATCGTGTATTTTCCCATTCATAGTTTCAGGTAACATGTTTTCATCTGAATTTAAGGCAGTCGAGCAGTAATTATTATACAGTATACTATTAAACAGAAAGCACCGCATTTAAATATTCCCGTATCGATGAATCCAAATTTTTATTTTAATCAATAACTTAGTTACAATGAGCGAACACTCCCAGTTTGCGTTTTCCAAGATTAATTAAGTTTGGCATTTTCAGAAATGAACGATTTCTGCGTTGTTCAAACAGCGAGAACTCCGTCCGCATTTCAAAGCTCGAATTTGTCAGTTCAACTGGGAAAATTGAGGCTGAAGTTGTCCATTCTGAAACTCACGAATATTCTGACAGGAGAAATAGATCACGCAGATTAGAAGCACACTAAAGGGTTAGAGAAATCTCTTTCCACAAAGTCACGTTAACTTATTCTACTTACTTTCTTACTAATTATTTTACTTCGCGAAACTGACTTTGTTTTCCTTTTCGAAACTACAGCTTTAGGGCTTCTGCCTCGAGAAATTTCTGAAAATGTATTTTTCTGATAAACTAAAAGTGTAATTTGTGCTTTGTATAGGAAAAAAGAAAGATTCCTCTTCTAATTTATATTCTATATGCATAACTTTTTGTGTTGGCTTTATTCACTTCTAAAATTGTTTTAAAACAAGAAAGATAACACCGAATGTTTGGATGTAATAAGCACGTCTTTTGAATCCGTTCTGATGCGAATTAAATTTATCAAAGCTATTGAAAGTCAATGGAACTGGTTATGAAAACAATCAACAGATTCCGACAATCGATAAAACATCCAGAAATAGAAACATCTACTTAGTTCCACTATCCGCTAAAAGTATGTTACGAAAATTCACAAATAGCGAACAAAAAGTTTCTCATAGTACAAGGAAGATACAAGAGACAGATTTTCAAATCGAACAGTTAAGGTGGACGTCAAGTAATTTTGCTTCCTATACTTCCAATGAAAAATCTTCTATACACATTTTCTTCACAATTAATGCGTTCCCAAGGATGAAAATTTGAACGTCGATTAGAATAGCTTCATATTATAACTTGGAATACTTAATATTTTCTAAAACATAACCATAATTATATTAAAAATCAATAACTTTTCCTTTGGTGGTGTTGAAACCAGAAAAAAGATGGCGCGACCTGTACTTTCATGACGTCAGTAGACAAACAAATGTTGGATTGCATAATTATGGTTATGTTTTAGAAAATATTAAGTATTCCAAGTTATAAAGTGAAGCTATTTTAATCGATGTTCAAAGTCTCATCCTTGGGAACGCATTAATTGTAAAGAAAATGTGTACAGAAGTTTTTCCATTGAAAGTATAGGAAGCAAAATTACTTGACGTCCCTCCACCTTAACGAATTTGTATGTGCTGAAGACTTGACTTTGACTAATGCACCGACGGTGCTGCAGCTATGACAGGGAATAATAGTGGCCTTGTAACTCGAGAGAAAGCTGCAGCTCCAGCAGTAAAATGGACTCATTATATCAGCGGTTCCCAATATTTTCTACAGTATTCCTCCCCCATCGGGGCTACATCCCGAAGCTTTGGCTGCCAAAAAAAAATGCAACCAGTTATACAAAGTGTTTGATGACGTCAGTTATACATAGTGTTTGATGACGACGTTACTTTGATGACGTCAGTAGACAACCACAATTATGCAATCCAACATTTGTTTATGTTTTAGAAAATATTAAGTATTCCAAGTTATAAAATGAAGCTATTTTAATCGTTGTTCAAATTTCCATCCTTGGGAACGCATTAATTGAGAAGAAAATGTGTACAGAAATTTTTCCATTGGAAGTACAGGAAGCAAAATTACTTGACGTCCACCTTAAGAGGAGAAATATAGAAGGAAGCATGGTATAAGTCTACGTCTGCTAGCGGAAAAATTTTGCAAAGCGGAAAAGTTGAGAACAGGCGAAAATTATTCTTTATGGAAAAACCTATGCTGAGGGAAATTAACTTTTCAAATACGTCTCTCGGGAGCACAGAGATAGCGATAAAAAAATGTTTCGACCTTTTTAAAGTTATTAAAAGAGGATAATGCTCACATCTCTGTTGTAGCGAATGGAATACAGTAAAGGAAAAATAATAGCGTTTTTAGAAGCTGCGATACAGCTGAAAACTGAAGTACCCAAACACCACCTACCGACAGAACTGTGAACTACAAAATTCCTCATTTACTAGCCTGAAGTGTTCTAAAAGGTAATTGGCATCCAGTGTTGAATTTTTTAAATCGCACATGTAAAAGAAGTGATGTTGAGAAAAACAGATTAAGAATTTAGCTACCCTAGCGGCGAAATTATGCACTATTTTATAAAGAAAATACACACACACACAGATTTTGCGTAGTTAGTACTGTCTGACCGAAGAAAAGTTTTTCAATTGGGTTTATACTCCCGCCGATATTGCTGTAAATTATAAGGTGAACTTACGCCCTCTGGTGGCAGACTTGCGCTCTAAGAAAAATTTGAAATTATATGAGAAACATTTCGCAGTGGAAACGCTGTCCAACAAAGGAAGAATTTTTCAAATAGGACTTTTAGAAGCAGGGATATCGACGTTAAATAAGATATGCTTTTACGCCCCCCGGCGGAAAAATCATGTATTATTTTAAGAAAGTATTCTCAAAAAGGTTTTTCGATGTAAGCAAAATGGGTCCACGAAAGAATTTTTTCAATCGAGTTTTCAGGAGCTCAGATTTTGCCGCAAGTGCATCAGAAGCAGAAATTAACACTTACGCCCCCTGGTGGCCAAACCATTCTTTACAGAATATTAGAAATTATATGCAAAGTATTTTCCTGCAGAAGATGTATCCGGTGCACAAATAATTTTTCGAATCTGAATTTTAGAACCCCCTGGCGGAGAAACCATGCATCATTTTAAAAAGAAAATATTCTCAAATGTTTATCGGTATGAGTGGTATCAGTCCACGAAAGAAATTTTTCAATCGAGCTTTTAGAAGCTCAAATTTTGCTGAAAATACCCACGAATCAGAAATTAACTCTTACGCCCCCAGGTGGCCAAACCATATTTTACAGAAAATTAGAAATTAGAATCAAAACATTTCCTACCAGGAGCTGTATCCGATGCAGGAAGTATTTTTCAAATCGGTGTTTTAAAAGCAGAGATATCGGTGATAGCACAATTTAAAGTTACTCCCCCTAGTGGAAAGTCAATGAACTACTTCAAAATTTTGAAATTATATGAAAAACATGTCGCACGGGAAACTATCCAACAAAGTAGCACTACGTGTTATATCACGTAACCACTTTTCTGTTGCTGTCGTGTGCTAGTAGCCGGATATCTGACGCTTCGTTCGCGTTTTCTTGTTTTTTCTGTAGCTGTTTCTGTTCAACCAAGTGTCGTTTTGTACTAATTAAACACCGCTCTTTCATTTTGTAATTGGACCTTTTTGCGTATCTGTCGTGGTTTCTGAGATAGCGTTGCTAAGTTCCGTATTTCGCCACTAGGGGCCCTACAAGCACGTCCAATCGATTGCGCATGGTTCCTTTCCTATAGGTACACATTACTTTTGTGGAGGTACGATACGCGGTTTAAAAGTTAGAGGGGAGTGGGTAAACGGACTTCCCTAAGAACCCTGTATATACATTGGTAAACAGTGATCTTAAATTAGCCGCCCCGGTGGCGCAGTGGTCTAAGGCAATGGCCTCTGATCATTCGTCCGAAGAGGGTCCGGGTTCGAATCCTGGTGAGGCATGGATGTTGTGTTTGTCTTACGGCACTGGCTCTCTCCCTTCCCTGGAGCCAGTGACCCTAAATTAGGGACGGGCGACTGCTTATAGCCCATTGAGTTGCTCACGGTGGTCGTTTTAAACCTCTAATTTAAAAAAAAAATCTTAAATTAACCGTTTATTAGGCGCCAAATAAAATCAAAAACCACCGAACTTTCGCTCTCCTCAGAGAGGCTATTTCAAGGCTATACGTTGGAGCAGGATTCAAGATCGAACTAGTACTGCGATCTTATCGATTAAAGTGCGTGTTAATAACGAGAAATAAATGAAAACACGTGGAATACTAAATCATTGCACGACTTGGAGTTAACTTCGATTCTTTGGCCGGAAGAGGGTGCCAGTCGCTTGAAGATCTAAGGGCGGTTCTCATCGCACCTTTAGTGATGAGTAGAATTTACACACTTTCGTGTGCCACCATGTTCTTAGAGAAGCTGGGTTACGTTGCCAGTATTTTTACCTGATTCCATATCGGCTTCGCATCGTTCTTGTTTTCTTCCCTGCACAGAACTGTGGCTGTTTTACTCTCTCTAACGTCTTTCTTGTGCTCCTTTATCCTTGTTTCAGTGGATCTTTTCGTGATACCTTTGTACGATTTCATGAAGCCGTCAGGGTCGTTTAGCGGTATTTCATACACCATTGCCTATATTCTCATGTCCGGGAGTGCCTGGTCTGTCTTTTGATATCGGATAAGGATACAAGGGATCTAATTCCGACCCAGACTCCAAATCGACATAGACTCAAAACTCGTACGCACCCGTGCAACGAATGCTTCTCCTTGGATACGTCAGATACATAGAAAATTCTTCTGAACAAATACCCGAGGGACAGCCAATAATGCTGCCCATATTACGTCAGCATGATATATCAACCTTGAACCTTCACGCGTGAATGGAACAACTGATTGTTCCAAAGTATAGAAGGAAAAAAACGTTTTTTTAATCGTTTCAACGTTGTCCGTAACCGTTCTAAGCTCTAAGAACTAAGCCCAGACGAAGTTTCCCAGCGGAATGCAAAATCTCGACATATATTGAGTGTTTGTATTTAACCCCATTAAAGATTTCACACATGTGAGTCGTATGTTATAATACTGTATATAAATGGTGTAGAGTATTTCGTAAATATTACTTTGATTTGTTTGTACATAGTCCCTCTGAAACTGACTGTACATTTTCTGTGTAAATAATGAATTTTCCCCTATTTTCAGATTGTGTATGTAGCCGAAAATAACTTCTGTGAAATAAACTTCAGTGAGGTATGTTTTCGTAATCTGAAAACATTTCCTTCCTGAGAAATGGGTAAAAATCGAATTCTTTGGCAAAAAGGCAATATACCATGCCTTTGCGCTGAAAATATTTAGTCGGCTGATAATCCATTAAAGAGGACGTCAATTTCAATCAACAGGAACCACATAACGGGTAAATTCAGTTCTCATAAATTATAACCTTCTTTCTCCGAGTAAAAGCAAAAGTTCTACTCTATTCAAGTTTCACAGGGAAAATAGGTCTCTCTCTCTCTCTTTAAAACCTACGCAAGCTGAACGTGCAAAGGCTACCTTGATAAAACTGTAATTTTAAGATCACAGACTTTAGGAGATCTAATCAAGTTAGCAGATGCTGATTTATTACACGTGGGCGCTGTGTTCAGTGTTAATTCAATTTTACACGTGAGTGCTCAAAACATTTTCGTATCAGTTGTTCTTCAGGTGATGCATCACATAAAGGCTGTACATGCATTTATCTGAGAGAGAGAGAGAGAGAGAGAGAGAGAGAGAGAGAGAGAGAGAGAGAGAGAGAGAGAGAGAGAGAGAGAGAGAGAGAGAGAGAGAGAGAGAGAGAGAGAGAGAGAGAGAGAGAGAGAGAGAGAGAGAGAGAGAGAGAGAGAGAGAGAGAGAGAGAGAGAGAGAGAGAGCCTACAAGGTAATGAAAGACAGAAATAATTTATTTCTCAAGAATTTAATCCAATCAGTGATTGTTTACATGGCAGGAAGACCCGAGGTACATGAACTTATAATTTCAAACGGAAGTGCTTAATATGATGAATGTTGATGTAAGAGACGATCGATAATTAGAAATGGACACAGAGAAGATGAGAATGAAATTAATTTCCTTTCTCATTCTCATGGAAATGTTTAAGCTGATGACTTTATGTTAGGGACTGAAAGACAGACAAAGGGCTAGATATGCAGGGAAAGAATGGCGTTACGGAAAACTCTTTTTTTTTTCTCAAGTAATTTTTTAACGTGATGATAGTTAATGTGAAGACAGAGGGACCATGAGAGATCGCAAGAAATATATGTGAGAATAGCGGAGGCATGGAAAGACCGACAAAGAGAAAAAGTGAGAGGCAAACAGACCAAGTGGGCTACATTGGTAATTGAGGGGCACCCAGAGAAAGCGCGACACATAGGCAAAGGAGGTGAAAGAAATAGACAGACATGGCAGAGATACATAGAAGAGAAGGTTATACTCAAAGAGATGGAAGAGCTAAACAATGATGGCGACACAAAGGCAAACAGTGAGGAGGAGATAGAAAATGAGAGAAAAGCACAGAGAGAGAGAGAGAGAGAGAGAGAGAGAGAGAGAGAGAGAGAGAGAGAGAGAGAGAGAGAGAGAGAGAGAGAGAGAAAGCAGATATAGAATGAGGCAGAGAAATAAGAACAGTCAGGGAGACATGTAGAAAATAGAGATCTATGCTCACGGTAAGATTAACCTGCTACGGAGAAGAAAGTACTGAGTGTGTACTTTCACTACAGAATAAAGCTCCAATCCAAGAGCTCGTATTCGTGCTTGAACTGGGACTTAGAAAACACACAGATGTTCTAAATTTATGGTACGTACATTAAAAATTAAAAACTCAGTTTCTGTCGTATTTAAAAAAAAATACAAATATTTACGGTTGGCGACGTCATTGTGACTTCTGTCGGTCTGCCCTGCGCTCTAGAGATTATACTGGGTGGACATTTACTATGGGTGGCACTCTTTCAGTGCTTAATTTGCGCTGGAGCTCTCCGGTACTTCATTTTTTTTTATTTCTTTTTGATTGAAAGTTTAACGACCACCGTGAACAACTCAATGGGCTATAAGCAGTAGCCCGTCCCTAATGTAGGGTATCTGGTTCCAGGGAAGGGAGAGAGCAAGTGCCGTAAGACAAACACAACATCCATGCCTCACAGCGATTCGAACCCGGACCCTTTTCGGATGAATGGTCATATGCCAGCGCTTAGACCACTGAGCCACCTGGGCGGCTACTTCATTTTCGGCGAATATTTCAACATTAGCAGAACTCCGGAGCTCCAAAAGAGACTTGTGGGGGGGGAGGGGGTCACGCTCGAACGCTGGAGGGAGACCGCAATTCAAAATCAATCCTCCTCTTTGGATAAAGTCTAGGAACACACGAGCAAAACTCACCGTTTGCTGATACATTGTGAGCACTCAGACCTCTGTTGTGACGTCCCGTTCGACGTGCCACATAGTATTTTTTGGGTTTTTTTGCAGCAATCTCTGGAAACGAGGGAAAAGTTTATGAGGATTAACCGTAACTGCTGTTGCCTGTTGGTTATCGTTGATGTTGTCCCATACTTTGCCTTGTTCGTTTCGTTTGATTTTTCTACTGTACGGGGGTCTTAATCCTCTAACGACCATGACCCAAAAATTTTGTATCATTCTATAACGCCTGAAACTGTCTGTTGTTTCACTTCTTAGTTTAACAACAATAATTGTGAGTGAGAATGACTCCTGCTGATCCCTCATAGGTCGAGAAAATTTGAACAAGTAAGGGTAGGAAATCTGACTCTAGACAGGCCGTTTGTACGTATGGGCGTTTTAGGCGTTAGGGTCGTTAAAGTGTTAAATTTTCATGTAGGTTTGCATTAAAATACGAGTAAGCGAAAAATATATGAATATTTTGGTTCTTCCAGCAGTCAAAGAAACAGCTTTGACTGAACCGTCCAAGCGTGTCCCCGACCTCGAGGGATAACGAATTGCAGACGACGACAACAAACCATCCATATCTTTGAACTGAAAAAAATCCAGCTGAAAACACCTTTTCAGAAAATTTGCCATCATGTTGGTCAAATCAACAGAGTTTGTAACTTTCTATTCTAAAAAAATGTAACTGCTGCTGCCACCGCTGTTTTAGAAATTTCGCGACACTCGCGTTTTTCTAGTTTGCAGCGCAAAAAGTATTGAACACAAAAATATGAAATTTGCATCGTTTGTAAAGACGTGTGTGGAAAACAGGCTGAAATAAACCATTTTTCGATTCTGGCGATACTTCAAGAGCTATTGTATTTCAAATTTAAGGTAAGCAAAAAAGTGCTATCAGTTCGCGTTCCGGACACAATAACAGCAACAAAACTACGAACCTTTGTAGGCATACAGGGCCATTGCTGGAATTTTACACCTGGACGTCCTTTTTCTTAATTTCGATTCAGTTTACGTAAAATTAAATTTCTAATTTTCACAAAATTCTTTCATTTCGCGATGAGATCCATTTTTAAAAACGGATATATGGCAAACTACAGTATAAATCATAATGCATTGCAATTTTTACAGCATAAACTCACAACTACCATCCCTCTTTCACAAAAAAAAAATTCTAAGAAAAAGCCATTTTCTGATTTTTAAGCATTTTTTAAAGACGCAAAGGAAAAGGACGAACGGCTTACCTTCTTCAGAGTTAACCACACAGGAAAGTCCTGGTCCCGTGACCTGTTGCCATGGTGAAGCAGCTATTTTTTGGCACTTTCTTCTCATTGGGTGAAAGGACAGGCTACAATCAAACTAGTAATGACGCAGCTTAAAAGAGGGGATCTGGTACTTTTTTTCTTTTTTTAGAAATTAAGCCCTGGGTGGGAGGGAAATTGGACAATCAAGTGGTTTTGCGGGTGCTAAGAGTTTTTGCTTCTTTCTTCCTGAGGAGAAAATCTCTGGTAGAAGGAACAGCAACAAGTTTCTCTTTGTTCTGTTTCTCGTCACAGTGTCATACCCTCAGGGCGGTTGGGACGATCCCTGACATACTGCACTCAATTAATGAAGAAGAAATACTGAAAAACATAAGATATATTTTCAGTGATACGGCATTGATAACTTCCACTGTCAGTCAGGTTAGATTTGCTCCGAGTGTACAGACAAACAGGGATAGTGAGAGACAGATTACGAGTAACAGAAAGTGAAATTAGTTTTCCTTTTCAAGAAACCGCCTAACGGTTTGAGAGCTTACGGTAAAAAAGAGAAAGAACTGGAGACCTAACGGAAATGACATTTACTTTCTGATGAAAATGATTTACTAATAACAGTTAACAAGAAACAAAGCAACAGGAACAGAGTGGAGTAAAGCATGAAAATGTTTATTTCTGTATGCTTGCAACGCTCAGAGTTTACGTGAAAAGGACAGTGAGGTGACGAGAATAGCAGTCATTTATTTCCTATAAAAATGCTATAGTAAAGGACTATTTCTGTTAAACCTATTGAAACATCATCATTGTCAACCATTATCAATCCACTGCTGGACAAAGGTCTCCCCAAGCTTCTTCCACAACGGTCTGTCTTGTGCCAGTATCTTCCATGTTACTCCCGCATACTTTCGAATTTCATCTACCGATCTAACATGTGGAATTTTTCTGGGTCTTTCCTGTCCCTCGGAATCCAGTCTAAACTTTCAGCTGTCCATCGATGGTCCGTTCTTCTAGTAATATGTCGAGCCCATTGCCATTTCAGGGATTTTACTCTGATCAGGATGTCTTCCACTCTCGTCATTTTTCTAATACACGAGTTCCTCTTTTTATCTCTAATGGTTACACGAAGCATGCACCTCTCCATACTTCTTTGAGTTGTCTGCAGGCTTTGTATGTCTCTTTTAGTTAAGGTCCTCGTCTCTGCATCATATGTTAGCACTGGAAGGATGCATTGATCAAACGCTTTTCTTTTAAGACATAATGACATATTGCTCTTGAAAATTATGCTGTTTCTTCCAAAAACTCTCCAGGCAAGTTTTGTACGCCGATTAATTTCTTCATCAATGTGACCCTCACTTGATATCTGCTGTCCAAGATAAACATACGTATCTGTTATCTCCAGTTTTTCTCCATCAATCGATAAATCTTCATTTCTTGTAAAAGCGTTGTACATCACTTTTGTCTTCTGAAAGTTCATTTTTAATCTCACTTCTTTACTCTTGTCAGCAAGTTCCTGGATCATACTCTGCAGCTCTGATGGGGCAGTTGCAAAAATGACCACGTCATCAGCAAAACGAAGGTGAGTTAGCTAATCTGCAATAATCTTTATCCCTTTTTTTCCCAGTTCAGTGATTGAAAGACATTTTCCAATGTGGCATTAAATATTTTGGGAGATATAATGTCACCTTGTCTCACTCCCTTTACAATTTTTATGGGTGCTGTATTCTCAAATAGACGAATCTTTGCACTTGCATTTTCATTGATGTTATTAATAATATTAATGTATGCATCTTCAATACCGCAGGATTTCAGAGCCATTGTAACTGCTGATGGTTTCACCGAATCAAAGGCTTTTTCATAATCGATAAAAGCCATGCACAATGGAAGTTCATATTCCCTCGCTCTTTCAATTAGTTCTCTCAGGACGTCGATATGATCTATAGTGCTGTAGCCACTCCTGAATCCAGCTTGTTCTCTCGGTTGAGCCATGTCCAGTGTCAATTTCAAGCGGTGTGAAAGACCTTTAGTGAAAATTTTATAAACCACTGATAGGTTTGTAGTTCCTGAGATCCTCAGTGTCGCCTTTTTACGTAGCAAGATCATTGTAGCTTTGTTCTAATCCTCAGGAATCTTCCCTGCATTAAGGCATCGAGTGAACACTTGGGTGAGTACTGTTTCAATTTCTCTACTTGCTTCTTGTATGATACCTACGGTAATTCCATCTTCTCCTGGAGCTTTCCCCCGCTTTATTTTCTTGATTGCATGTGCAACGTCTGATGGGAGAACTGAAAGAACTCTGGTACCTTTCGTAACATCTGGAGTACACGTATCGTCCCTTTTATATAGTTTTGAGTAGAAATCTTTCACTGTTGTCAAAATTTCGCCTATATTTCTTGTTACAGAACCATCTTTTCTCAGAGCCATAATCTGTTTTATTCCCTTACTCAGATGTCCCTTTGCTCTCTTCAGGCTATGGTTGTTTTCAATTGCTTTCTACACTAGTTCACAGTTGAATTTCCTTACATCTTCAGTGATACTTTTTCATACCGTCTTGCATAGCTCTATATATTCCACTTTGGAAGTTATATATACATAAATATATATATATATATATATATATATATATATCATCGATGGATAGCCTAAATTTTAAATTGGATTCCAAGGGATAGGAAACGACCCAGAAGACCACATGGGAGATGGGTGGATGAAATTTGAAAGTATGCGGGAGGGACATGGAGGAGACTAGCACACAAGGCAGACCGTTGTGGAGGAAACTTGGGGAGACCTTCGTCCAGCAGAGGATTGATAATGGTTGTTGTTGTTGATGATATATATATATATATATTTGTTTCATCATTCATTGTTCCAAGGAAAATGCTTTACGTGGTGGATGTTTCAGTAAAAGAGAAATACTCATAATGAAACATTAAAATTGCTTTACTTTCCTCGAAAGGTTTTCTCACTCAACGCATGCTTGTATAAGGAACAGCGGGAAATAAGCAATTTCTTCGTTGAGAAAATGTTCTTCACACACAGAGAGAGAGAGAGAGAGAGAGAGAGAGAGAGAGAGAGAGAGAGAGCGAGAGAGAGAGAGAGAGAGAGAGAGAGAGAGAGAGAGAGAGAGAGAGAGAGAGAGAGAGAGAGAGAGAGAGAGAGAGAGAGAGAGAGAGAGAGAGAGATAATATAAAGTATGAAGAAATATATTTTCCTCCTGAAAAATATACATCACACAATAGTTGTGGCGTATCAGACAGAAAGGACGGGAATGAGGCTTAACGGAAGAAGAAATTTATTACCTTGCCAAAAGAAATTGTTTCTATAATGCAGTTTCTCCTGATACAGAAAGGAAAAGAGAGAAAACAAGGAAGACAAGGTGAATTCTATGGAAGAAATATTCCTCACACATAACGTGGGGACACGTCAGAATTATTAACACAGCAATCAGACATCTCTGAATTGCGTGTTCATCACGTAACATTATCACATCAGAAAACATGAAAATTGCATTGCCCTGGAGCAAGAATTGAACTCATATCTCCCAATTTCCATTCGAGCATGCTATTCATTACACCACCACCCAGAACAGTTAAGTCCCAGGTATCCGAGTGTTAAGAATCAGAACATTTTCTGATTTTTATTAATGGAAGCAAATTTTGCTTCTTCGTGGAGTAGTTAAGTAAATCACCAGTCTCTCTAGTAAATTCTGTGGAAGAATATTTTCAGATACTTGGGACTTGATCGCCAAAGGTGATTTAACGGATAACATGCTTGAACAGAAATCAGGAGATGCGGGTTTGATTGCCCTTTCATATTACGCGATGAACAGTAAATACAGGCAATTCAGAGATGTATAATGGCTGTGTTAAGAATTCGGAAGAAAAAGTGTATTTTAATTCCTTTTTTCATCAGAAGGTATTTTGCACAATAAGATTTCACGTGGGCGAGTGAAATGTAAACCCAAACAAAATGCTTTCTGAATATAAAATGGTCTATATCACAGATGTTTAGGACTCACTTGCAAACACGCATAATAATCAATTATTTTGGCCATAATCGTAAGAAACATTGAGCTAAAAATACAGCATGTTAATGGAAAAAAAACTGTTCTGTTCAATATTTATCATCCTATTTTTAAATCCAGGTGATTGATTATGCTTCAAGGTTGCCCAAGCTGAAAAAATGATTTGGTGGAATGCAATTTGCTTTTTATGAACAAAGAGGCTTTGGAGAACCTGAGCATTCAAATCAGAGTAATTTCTCTTCGTAAAAAAGACCTATGTATTGAAATGCATTACGTTTTGCGACATCAGTATTTGTAGTTAACAAAACCCAAATAAAATGTATTTTTTTATTAGCAAAGACAAGTGCCGTTATTTCAATAAACACAAATTCACGCGCTCAATTCGAGCCGTTTTCATGCGAAGACATGAATTTGCACTTTGTGTTTGGTATCACATGGGACTTTTCATTGCGTTACAGGAAACTTCCCGCAATCCCCTGTGGCTTATAAAGCTTCGAAACTTTTAGTTTCCCTGATTCCCAAGCTGCAAAAGTAAATTTTGTTTTTTCTAGTTTTCCGTTTCACTCTTTGAACTGAATAATTTCTACAGAAAGTTGTAAACGTCCTCGACAAATAAATTCATTTCAGTTAGCTCTCTGTTGTTTTCGAAGATTATTTCTATTCAGACGCTGTCTGCGTGAACACTCAGTAGCTACTGTAAAGAAATTTTCCTGGAAACGAATACTGAAACTCGTGTGAAAGTGACACATCAGGGCAAGGGTACCAAATAATTATAGTTAATTATCTGGCAGAGATTCATGATTCTTCCTATAAGGGGACGTATGTATACAGTATGCCGCTTACTGTTTTCTCAATTCAATTTACGAAGGGGCTTCAGATTTTATATACTCAGTAGGCAAAATATTAGAGATAAGGGTGAAGGGCAGTTGACATGGGTATCATACATATAAGAGTGGAACAGATGTAGCGTAAAAGTCTTTTCTACTTCTACGTCTTTTTATAACACATCAACATACTTAGAAATTATTCCTAAATGAAAGAAACCTTAACGGCCAGACGAAACATGTAAACAACAGAAGTCAACTTACGGAAAAAGATGCTTTATTCGGGATTTAGCAAACACATCGTAGCATAGCCTATTGCACTACACTCTCTACACACCACTCTTTTCAATAATCAGTTTACAATCCAACGCTCTCTCTTACAACGCTCTCAAGCAATAGATAGTCGTCGTTTTTATCTCTTGTTCTTATCAATATCAGGCATGCGTCATGCGCTTTCAACCTCAATTGTGTTGCCAAACGTATTCGTTTGAGAGAAAAGATCTCACGTTAAGAGTGAAGAATATCAGAATAAACTCAAGATTTACATAGGGAAATAAACTAAAAAGGAAAGTTAATTTAGAATATACGTCACACAGACGAAAACCGAACTGAGGCGATAAATAGACGGACAGAAGGGCTTCCCAACAGTGTATTGCAATCGACGAACATGAGTAAACGTGGTGGTCTGAGCGACTTTGGTCGTGGACGCAGTGTCAGCGCAAGACAGATGGGTCATTCTATCGCCCAAGTGGTAAGAACACTGGGGTACGAGAGGGCAACCATATCAAGGGTGTACCGTGAGTATACCACCGACGGACGTACCAGCACCCAGAGAGCAAGACGTGGCCGACCACACGCCATTGATAGCCAAGGTCGGCGTAGACTATCCAGGCTCGGACAGACAGACAGACCGACAACTTGGCAACGACGGCTCAAATCACATCCAGGTTAAATGTCGGAGGTACAAGCAGCGTCAGCAATCGAACTTTACGGCGTACGCTGCATACCCTGAGCCAACGCCCTGCTCGACTGCCACTGTTGACTCAGGACCGTAGCTGGGGTGCCCCCTCCCCCTCAGGGGAGGCTGAAAGTTCTGAACCTCCACCTACGAAAGACTCAACAAACGAAAAACAATTATCACGTGCCATATTTGGTATAAAAATTAACGAAAAAAAAATTTCAGTATCATACTTAAGCGCTACATATCAATCTGACTCATACGAAAAGCGCGTAAAACAGCTGATTGAAAATCGTGTCTGTTGAGCCATCAATATACCAAAACTGGGAATATACTTACAGATAGCGTCAAAGCTGTCGTTTTTCACATAACCTAATTTTTTTAAACGCATTTTCAAACACATCTGCGAGAGTCAAAAAGTCCCTCTGCAATAATGTTTAAGGCTGTTTCACTTAATGTTGATGGTGCTACAGTCAAAAGTTTTGAATTAAGTAATTTATTGTATGTTTAATTTAGATTTTACTGTTTTCTTAATAACATATCAAGCTTCAGAATATGTTCCACAGCAACACCAATTTTCATCAGCTTCTGGTGAGTTGAAAGTTTCCAAAATGGGGATGTTTTCAACTTTGTTCCTCAGAAGGAAGGATCACTCATGAAATCAACATTCGCATTTTAGAAACTTTCACCTCATCACAAGCTTGTGAAAACTGGTGTTCCTGCGAAACACATTCTGGTTTCTTAATGAGACAAATTCCAGCATACATATTTCCCGGGTTTTTTTTCAACAAGAACATATTTTTGAAATAGTTGAACTACAGGCATTGTATAATTATGTTATATTTAATTCAGAAAAACAACGTTTATTAATGGAATTTGCACAATTTAAAGTCTATTATAATTTTGCTGAAAGATATGAGAACTGAGCGTTTTTATTTCTTGTTCCTGACGATGTTACCAGTTTCAAGTGTCAAACGTCTCGTACTGTCATCAGATTGCAGATCGATGAGCGCTTTCTGTGCGCTTGATAGGTATGGAGATTAAGATAAATCATTTACCAGGTTATTACGGTTTTGAAATATATGAAAGGCTTCTAAAAAGTCGAGGTCAGATATTGATTTAGGTATATCTATCAGTTTGGTGTCATTAAACAGAACAGAAATTGGTGATTATTTTCCCAACGGTGCTGGGCTATGGAAGATGTTTTGATGTCAAACCTTTTAACATATGATTGGTGTCCTTGTAATTCGCATTTAGCCCAGCACTGCAAGAAAAATAACCAACAATTTCTGTTTAATGACGCCAAACTGTTAGATAGACTAAATCAACATTTGCTCCAGACTTTTCAGATGCTTTTCATATATGCAATATTGACAAAAGTCACCGGACACCCCTTCAAAAGCAAATAAACGGATCCGCTGTGTTGTTAAGATGCGAGGTACAGCTGCAAACGGCATAAAAACAAGCCTGCAGCTGACCGCGTTTATATCGCAATGTGAGGTTGAGTGAAAATGTTGCGGGGGGAAAGAACTGACTTTGAGAAAGGAAAGGTTGTTGGGTGCTATATTAGTGTGTTGTCCATAAGAGAAACCGAGAGGCGTTTAAGCCTACCCAAGTCAACTGTTTTGTATATACTGAATAAGTGGAAGACACATGGCGTGCCTGAAGCAGCAAAACATACCGGCAGACCAAAGAAAATCAGTGATAGAGAACGTCAAAGCCTCAGAAGAGTCGTTACAGCTAATCGACGGAGTACTGCACAAGACCTCAGTCCTCAGTGTACAGGTGAGTAAAAATGCTGGAACCTCGGTATGTACACGTTCCATTCGCAAAGAACTTCATTCCATGGGTTACCGTGGTCGTGTGGCTGCTCATAAGCCTTTTATCTCCACTCTGAATGCTACTCGTCGCTTAGCATGGTGTAAATAATATTTATCGTGGACTGTAGATCAACGGAAACGGGTTCTATGGACTAATGATACACGATCCAACAGTCTGATGGTCGTGTGTGTGTATGGCGGCAGCCGGGGAAAGCTATTTACAACAGTGTTACTGTTCCTACGGTCAAGTTTGGAGCTAGTAGTGTACTCGTGTGGGGGTATTTTTCGTGGTATGGTCCCGGCCCATTGGTTATCGCGAACAAACCGGTTAACCAGCACGTCTACCTCGATATTCTGTGCAATTATACCCTACCAACTCTGTGGCAATACTATGGAGCCGAGCCTTGTTGGTACCAGCAGGATAATGCACCGAGCCATAAAGCAAGGACTGTTACGGCGTGGTTTGACAATAATTCCGTATCATGTGTGGACTGGCCAGCACAGAGCCCTGACCGTAATTTCATAGAGCACCTATGGGATGAATTGGAGCGCCGCATAAAAGGCTTGGAACCAAGAACTACTACTAAGCAACAGTTAGCGGCATCATTATGTACTGAATGGAAGCGCATACCTATCGCTTTGTTCCAAACCCTTGTCGAAAGCATGTCTTGAAGGGTCAGTGCATGCATTAAGGCAAAAGGTGGACCAACACCGTACTAATGCATATCAATAAATGCTATGTTGTGTTTCGCTTCTAGGTGTCCGGTGACATGTCAATATAGTGTATTTCAAAACCGTAATAATCTGGTAAATTGTTTATCTTCATCTCCATACCTATCAAGCGCATGGAAAACATTCATCAATTCACAACCTGATGGCCGCACCAGACGTTGACATGTGAAACTGGTAACATTGTCAGAAACAAGAAATGGAAACACTCAGTCCTGCGAAGCTGATCCATAGCTTTCAGCGAAACTATATCAGAGTTTAAATTGTGCAAATTGCATTAATAAAAGCTGTTTTCTGAATTAAATGTAATAACGAACGTATTTGTTGGCCTCGACGCTTTATTTTTTTTAATTCATCCGTATTGACTAATGAGGCATTAATTCCGACACGACATGCAATGGAACGGAATGTTAGCACGTAAAACGAAAACCTCTAAATGTTCAATGCATAAGATGCGACGTGAAAAGCAACTCTCAGTCTTACAATGTGACACGCGGGGTGTGACAGAATGAATCACCAGAGAAGCAGGCGACAGGCTTTTTCCTGCATCTTGGTGGGGAGAATTGCACTGAAAACAAACGAAAAGGAAGGGTCGTTTTACGATATGGTACCGTCGATCGGTGGAAATCTTGCTTTATGAAAGAGACGGCAATGTTTTGGTATGATAAATCATTTTTCGTTCTGCTGGCGCCACCATTGAGCACAAAATTCCACAGTATGAATTGTTTCTTTGAAATATTTGTTTTTTCTTTTCGAAAATAAAACGGAAATGAGACCGGGTCGAAATCGGGTCAGGAACACCTTGACCAGACCCGTTTGACCCGCAAGAAATTGTCGACCTGTTGACCCGTTTTCATCTCTGACCATCAGCAGTTCCTAGGGCAGTAACTAGCACCCTGATATACGGCCACAAGTTCCGAGAAAGGAACAGATTTAGCGCCACATCTGACAAGCGCACCATCCATGCCTCTTTCGGGAATCTTACCCGGGCTCACGCTGGATAAATTATCAGAAACCAGCGCCTCGAAATACTCATCCATCGGGGCGGCTTCCTCCATCTTCAAGCTGCGCACTTCGTATGAGCCCTCATTACAGATCAAGACAAATACTCATACATGAAATAAACAAAAATATGTCACTTACCTTTTCTAGCGTTGCATGACTAGCGTTGTTTTGTCTGAAGATATCGTGTTGTAAGTCAGCATGACCTGCTACGATAACAATCAGAAGTTAGCTTCTGAATTTCGCCGTGGAAATTAATCAAACAGATACACTCGAGTTATCAGGCGTCTTAATCTCATCCCCAAATGCTTCCACTTACAAGAAGTCGGTCAGTCTTATACTGAGGTAACGCCCGATTTTCAGCGGCATATGTCGGGTATTACCTATCCCTAATTGGAAAAGTATAGTAGCACATCCATCATTAAACTTTTGTTCAGATTCACGGAAAGAAAGTTCTTTGTTTCATACCAAAAATATTAAAGTGACAGAAGTTTTACCTTTTACAAGAGAAAAAGGTCTTTCAAGACAAAATTTATGAGAATTACGTGATTCGTGAGAAGGAAAGATTCTCGGAGTTGTAAAAACAGATCACGTTCTCCGCGTGTGATCAAGCATTCCAATAATCAAAACTGTAATTACTTTCCCTTCTGAAATGTGTTTTAATTACTCAAGTTTGTGGGCTGCAGCGTTCTAGAAGATCTCCGCGTTTTCATATCACGTATTTACATAAATTTTGAATTGTCCATTTCAGTCATTAGAATCACGGCGCAGGGCTTCTGTCGCGAAGAAAAGGCATATGAATTTCTTATATTCCCCTTTAAAGAAATCCAAGGGGAGCTATTTTTGAACATCTCTAAACGATGCTTAATCGCATATCGTATCAATAACTGAAAATACCTTTTTTTGCACTGGAGTTAGCTTCTGCCGTGTGTAACAATGACTATACTCACGATCAGAAAAAGGCAGTGACGCCTTTATGGCTTTTTTTATTACGTTTTGAAATTTCGATTACATAAAGTCTTAATGTGTACTATTCTAAATGACACAAAGTAAATGAAAAACATAGTACATTATTTCTGAATATTAGTTCCACGAGACAATTTTGCCTCTAACGTTCACTAAAGAATTAAAGAAAGCAATACATTCTCAGAGAATTCTAAACAAAAGCCTGAAGGAAAACAGTATTTATAATGTTAAATATAAACACCAAAGATAAAAAACATTATGACCACCTACCTAATATGATGTGGGTCCTCCACGTGTGCACAAAAGAGCTCTTGCTTGGCGAGGCATAGACGCTACGAAATTTCTAAAGGTGTCTTGTCATAGCTGGTACTAACACATGCTGTCACGTGAATTCGTCGACTACGTCAATTCGTCGCGTTTACAGATTTTGGTTACATACATAACGAATGCAGGAAAACGTACGATTTCGAACGTCTTGCTCCCTGATCAAATTTATAAAGTTCGGCCACGCAGACAGGATAGGAATATTACGTTTTTCTTTGGCACTAAAAATATTAGACGGTAAACGGTTTTTGGAACGGGGCAGGGCCCGGTTGGACAGAGCCCCCATATACAAAATTTTCGTAAAATCTACAGTTTTCAATTCAGAACCACCAAATCTGGTATACTATCTCGTGGTATTCTAACTTAGACTGTAGACGGTTTTGGGAAGCGGTTGAAGAGGGGGGGGGTTAGAGCCCCCCCTACAGAATTGCCGTAAAATATAGTTTTCAATTTAGAACTACCAAATTTGGTATATTATCTCATAGCGCTCTAACTTAGACGGTAGACGGTTTTTGGAACGTGTCAGGGGCCCGGTTGGTCAGAGCCATCCATACACAAAATATTCGTAAGATCTACGGTTTTCAATTCAGAACCACCAAATCTGGTATACTATCTCGTGGTATTCTAACTTAGACTGTAGACGGTTTTGGGAAGCGGTTGAAGAGGGGGGGGTTAGAGCCCCCCCCCCTACAGAATTGCCGTAAAATATAGTTTTCAATTTAGAACTACCAAATTTGGTATATTATCTCATGGTACTCTAACTTAGACGGTAGACGGTTTTTGGAACGTGTCAGGGGCCCGGTTGGTCAGAGCCCCCATACACAAAATATTCGTAAGATCTACGGTTTTCAATTCAGAACCACCAAATCTGGTATACTATCTCGTGGTATTCTAACTTAGACTGTAGACGGTTTTGGGAAGCGGTTGAAGAGGGGGGGGGTTAGAGCCCCCTACAGAATTGCCGTAAAATATAGTTTTCAATTTAGAACTACCAAATTTGGTATATTATCTCATGGTACTCTAACTTAGACGGTAGACGGTTTTTGGAACGTGTCAGTGGCCCGGTTGGTCAGAGCCCCCCATACACAAAATATTCGTAAGATCTACGGTTTTCAATTCAGAACCACCAAATCAGGTATCCTATCTCATAGTACTCTAACTTAGACGGTTGTCGGTTTTTGGAACGGGTCAAGTCAAGTCCCGGGGAGTCAGAGCCCCCCTCCCCCCATACGTACAAAATTTTCGTACAATCTAGTTTTTATTTCAGAACCATCAAATTTGGTATCATGAAACTCTAACTTAGGCGCTAGACGGTTTTTGGAAGGGGTTGGAGCCCGCGGGGGCGGACCCCTTCCCCCTCATAAAAATTTCGTAAAATCTACAGTTTTCAATTTAGAACCACCAAATTTGGTATACTATCTTATGGTACTCTAACTTAGACGGCAGACCGTTTTTGGAACGGGTCAAGGCCCGGGGGTCAGAGGCCCCACATACAAAATTTTCTTAAAAGCTACATTTCAAAATTGCCTTTATTCTTCTGTAAAATAACATTTCTATGTACATGACAATGGAATTCTGCCAATAAATACAGCGGTATATACATCAGCTGGAAAGTTCCAGTGAAACGTAAAACAAAATATTGTTAAAATCATAAAAACTTATTTCGCCACGTAGGGCGAAGGAGAGGCAGACAATAAAGCACGAGCGATACAAACGAAAATGTTTACCTACAGTATTGTAGACAGGGCAAGACATGATTCTATACTATGCACAAATTCCAATTAAGCATTACTACCATACTAAAGATTAAACATTAGGTACTAATTCACAGAAATGCAACAGTGATGCTACATTCAAAATTTACAACATATATACAGAAGTATTCAGTGACAAGGGGAAATAACGCTAAATGTACTCAGAAGGGCATCTTGTTACATTAAATTATACACACAGTGACTAAAATTTAAAAAAAAAATATTCAACAAAATGAAGGGGACATTGTGTGGGCAGTAAACTGTGCAGAAGGATGAATTATATACAACAACATAAAACCCAACATTATCGAAGAGAACATGGGAAACATGGTGAGCTATCTTCAATGGCACATTAAAACAGAAAATCACAAATAGCGAAGCACCAAAATTAATACGTAAAAACATGATTTGTTACAGTGAACGTGGGCGACAACAAAAAATCCCACTTATAGGTTGAGATGTAACTGCAAATTGTGGATATGGAACCACCCAGCCGATTGGGCCCAAGTGGATTGAAAAACGCTATCGGTGTTTGTTGAGGCAGCACGAGAGTGCTCCATTTGGAGGCGAGTGGTTAACCGTGCTAGGAAGCGTCTCCGAATGATAGCACTTGCCTCCTGAGGAGGTGGAATAAGAGCAGGGAAGCGTTGTTGAAGATGGAAAGCATAGACAGTGAACTTCACAAGAAGAAAAATGTAACGGCACACAGGAGGCAAGTGAGTAGGTGGATGCTTTGTTTGGAGTAGCCAAGCATATGCAAGAAATGGTAACGATCGAGCACAAATTCGATCAGCAAGACGAAATGCTGTGTTTAGGACTGGCAGGAGAACGGGGCAGAATAGGTATTGATGTTGGACGTCGCTGACTTCAGGGCAAAAGGAGCACTGCGGAGAGGTGAGAAGGGTCATGCGAAACAGTACTGATGGGGCGGGGAGACGAAGGTGAAGAAATTGCCAATGGACATTGAGTTCAAGAGGGGAGGAAAGGGCAGAGGTAGATGCTGTCCAGATGGCGGGGAGAAGAGAAGGAGGAGCAGAATGAACAGAAAGTGGAAGTGCGGGAGGGGAAAGAAGAAGCCAATAAAGAGAAGAGGAGGAGAGAGAAGTAACTAGAACCGGGGAGCTACGAATGAGGAGAAAGAACGGTAGGGAAAGAGGAGCAGAGGGGACCGAGAAGAGACCATCAGGTGAAGCGAGGAGTGGAAAGAGGCTCCAAAGCGCTGTGCGAAGAAGAAGATATTCGTTAGCAAGAGTAATGGTTGGAGATAGAAACAGGGAAGAAAGAGGTCTCCAGGTTAGATCAGAAGTTACGAGAGAACGGACAGTTATCACACCAGAGCGGATCCAATGAGGAAAGTAAAAGTAAGGGAGGTTAGGAGGGTGAATAAGAGAAGAGAAGAAGAGAGGTTCATCTAGAGATCAAGAGTTGAAGAAGGAAATGAACGGAGAAGAGGAAGCGAACGAAAGAGAGAAAGGCCCTCTCGCAGGACAGGAGGGAGGTGGGACGGGAGAAGAGAGTATGCATCCATCTTCAGAAACAGTAGGAAGGTGAAAGATGGGTCACGGGAAGAAGCTAGAACATTCAAGGTAGTGGTAAGGGACGGAACAGTTGAAGTGGCAAGGCGAATGAAATGAATAATGCGATGTGTTTTATAAAGGAAAGCTGGATCAGGAAGCTGGATGCCACCCAAAGAGGCTGGCAGATGAAGCGTGGCAGGTTTAACCCAGTGATGTGAAGACCAGATGACGGAAGTTGAGAGGCGAGTGATGGTCATCATTTGTGACACGGGCACAACCGTCGACATCCAAGAGTATTCGCATAGAGAGATAAGTTGACGACGAACAACGGCTGCTCGTTGACGGAACGATGTGAAAGGGCGGGCCTTACTCCAGTAGGCAGCAGTCCGTTGTATCCGGGGAAGAAGAGCAGTCCAGGTGGCAGATGCAGAAGCCAAGGGCAATCCGACATACGCACCGAGGATCTTCTGTGTAGTGGCTGTCCACTGCGCACTCCAAGGAGCATCGGTGCGGGCAGCCCATGCCCCGCACCATAAGCCAGTACTTTTAGTGGCATTCAGCGCTGCTCCAGATACCATGCAACATACTGTTGATATACAGAATACAGGCGATCAAATTGAGATTCATCCCGGACGCAAAAGGTCACATCATCAGCATAGGCGGTGAAAATTATTCGATGATGACGAGTACTAGCCACTGTCGGCGGTAGGACATCCAGGAGTGATCTTCGGGCTGCTAACAGGAAAGGCTCAAAAGCGAGAGCGAATAGCTGGTTGGAGAGCGGACATCCTTGCCGGATGCCTCGCTTAAACGGAATTGGAGCGGTTAGAAATGTGGCCGCTCGAACATGGAAACTGGCGCCCTGATAAAGGGCCAAGAGTGCGGAAGAAAAGGTAGGAGGAAAGCCAAATTGTGAAAGGACAGCAGAGAGATAAAAATGAGAAACGTTATCAAAAGCGGACTTTTGATCCAGATTGAGAAAGGCAAGAGGTTCAGAAAAAGAGCGAGCGAGGAAGTGAAGATGAAGGAGAAGAGAAACGTTAGTGGAAATAGTCCGACCAGGCACAGTGTATGTCTGGTCAGAGAAATAACGAAAGAGAGAACAGAATTAAGACGACGGGATAAGAGTTTTGTATAGAACTTATAGTCAGTGTTTAGGATGGAGATAGGGCGCCAGTTTCCAAGATCCAAGAGGTCACCCTTCTTAGGAAGGAGGATGATGTTTGCCAAAGTAAAGTCGGGCGGTAACGCAGGAGAGGAAAAAGCAGACGAGAAACACGCAGACAGAAAAGGCAGAAGGCACGGTAGAAAAGCACGATAAAAGGACAGAGGAAGGCCGTCAGGTCCAGGAGCGGCATGAGGATTGAGAGTAGCGAACGCCTCGCGGAGTTCGCGAAGAGAAAAAGGAGAGAGTAAAGAAGTGGATAAAGTAGAGGGGACCTGAGGAAGAGAGGAGAGAAGAGGAGAAGCTAATGAGGATGAAGACTGCGTTACCGCACTGTACTTGGCGATGAAAACAGTTTTCAATTCAGAACCACCTAATCTCGTATACTATCTCATGGTGCTCTAACTTAGATGCTAGACGGTTTTTGGAAGGGGTTGGAGCCCGGGGGTCAGACCCCCTCCGAATAATTTTTTTGTAAAATCTACAGTTTTCAATTTAGTACCACCAAATTTGGTATACTATCTCATGGTACTCTAACTTAGACAGTAGACCGTTTTTGGAACGGATCAAGGCCCGGGGGTCAGAGCCCCCACAGACAAAATTTTCTTATAAACTACAGTTTTCAATTCAGAACCACCAAATCTGATATACTATCGCATGGTACTCTAACTTAGACGCTAGACGATTTTTTGAAGGTGTTGCAGCCCGGGGGTAAGGGCCCCCCTCATATAAAAATTCGCAAAATGTACAGTTTTCAATTTAGAACCACCAAATTTGATATACTATCTCATGGTACTCTAACTTAGACGGTAGAAGGTTTTTGGAACGGATCAAGGCCCGGGGGTAAGACCCACCCCCCACATACAAAATTTTCTTAAAATCTTTATTTTTCAATTCAGAACCACCAAATTTTGTGTCATGAAACTCTAACTTAGCGGGAGACGGTTTTTGGAACGGGTCGGGGCTACGGGGTCGGAGCAACCCTACTTCCCCCCCGTACAAAATTTTAAATTTTCGTAAAATCTACAGTTTTCAATTTAGAACCACCAAATTTGGAATACTATCTCATGGTATTCTAACTTAAACTGTAGACGGTTTTTGGAAAGGGTCGGAGCCCGGGGTTCAGAGCCCCCCCTCATACGAAATTTCGTAAAATCTAGTTTTCAATTTAGAACCACCAAACTCGGTATACTATATCATGGCACTCTAACTTAGACGGTAGACGGTTTTTGGAACGGATCGGATGCCGGGGGGTTAGAATGCCCTCCCCGACAAAATTTTAGTAAAATCTACAGTTTTCAATTTAGAACCACCAAATTTGGTATACTATCTCATGGTACTCTAACTTAGACGGTAGACGGTTTTTGGAATAAGTCAAGGTGCGAGGGGTAAGAGCCCCCACATACAAAATTTTCGTAAAATCTATAGTTTTCACATTAGAACCACCAAATTTGGTATTATGAAACTGTAACTTAGACGGGAGACTGTTTTTGGAACGGATCGGGGCCCGGGCGGTAAGAGCACCCCCTTCCCCTCCCCCAAAGAATTTTCGTAAAATATACCGTTTTCAACTTAGAACCACCAAATTTGGTATACTATCTTATGGTACTCTAACTTAGACGGTAGACGGTTTTTTGGAAAGGGTCGGAGCCCGGGGTTCAGAGCCCCCCCATAAATAATTTCTTGAAATCTACAGTTTTCAATTTAGAATCACCAAATTTGGTATACCATATCATGGTACTCTAACTTAGACCGTAGACGATTTTCGGAACGGGTCGGGGCCCGGGGGTTAGATCCTTACCTCCCCCCCCATACAAAATTTTCGTAAAATCTACAGTTTTTTTCAATTTGGAACAATCAAATTTGGTATACTATCTCATGGTACTCTAACTTAGATGGTAGACGGTTTTGGGAACGGGTCAGGCAGGGGGTCAGAGCCCTCCCCATAAAAAAATTTCGTAAAATCTACATTTCAAAATTGCCTTTATTCTTCAGTAAAATAACATTTCTATGTACATGACAATGGAATTTTGCCAATAAATACAGCGGTATATACATCAGCTGGAAAGTTCCAGTGAAACGTAAAACAAAATATTGTTAAAATCATAAAAAAAATTATTTCGCCACGTAGGGCGAAGGAGAGGCAGACAAAAAAGCACGAGCGATACAAACGAAAATGTTTACCTACAGTATTGTAGACAGGGCAAGACATGATTCTATACTATGCACAAATTCCAATTAAGCATTACTACCATACTAAAGATTAAACATTAGGTACTAATTCACAGAAATGCAACAGTGATGCTACATTCAAAATTTACAACATATGTACAGAAGTATTCAGTGACAAGGGGAAATAACGCTAAATGTACTCAGAAGGGCATCTTGTTACATTATATTATACACACAGTGACTAATATTAAAAAAATATTCAACATAATGAAGGGGACATTGCGTGGGCAGTAAACTGTGCAGAAGGAAGAATTATATACAACAACATAAAACGCAACGTTATCGAAGAGAACATGGGAAACATGGTGAGCTATGTTCAATGGCACATTAAAACAGAAAAATCACAAATAGCGAAGCACCAAAATTAATACGTAAAAACATGATTTGTTACAGTGAACGTGGGCGACAACAAAAATCCCACTTATAGGTTGAGATGTAGTTTTCAATTTAAAACCACCAAATTTGGTATACTATGTCATGGTACTCTAACTGAGAATGCAGGCGGTTTTTGGAAACGGTTGGAGCCAGGGGTTCAGAGCCCCCCCCCCCCCCCAATGCTAATTTTTGTAAAACCTACAGTTTCGAATTTAGAACGACCAAATTTAGTACACTACCTCATTGTATTGTAACTTAGACCGCAGACGGAAAGGGTCGGTGCCCGGGATGAAGGGGCCCATTCAAAATTTTCGTAAAAATTACAATTTTTACTCTTAAGAACTGCATCCCAATACAGCACTCCATTACCCCACCTACGGTCTAGGTTAGAGGCCGTAGATAACAATAAAGTGAAAAAATATCCAGTTCATTATGTATTAAAAACACAAATTAATAAACGTTAGCTTTCACCACCAACGGTTGCCTTGTCAGGCAGAAATACAATGTAATGTAAATAATGTAAATTCTTTTCTGCTTCGTATAATTAAATTAACTAAATCAAAATATTTAAAATAAGTTTCCTGGAAATTTACGGAAATAGCCTTTTCATTCATTAACTTTCACCCGCTGAACTTGGTGATTTTAGAAATAGTAATATTTACCTGGGAAATACCGGGTACCCCTGCTAGTAAGAACTAAAGATAATGTTACACTTTTAGTCAGGTACAAACAATAATTAGAAAGCCCTAGGAGTGGGCCTGTTTAGCAATTTTCAGTGTGCCGTGCTAATTTTCATAATGTTTTCATAGAAGTCCAAGATTTCAGCAATGCGCTTTTCTGAGGTTGGAACTATTAAGCAGACGCTAGGCCTAGAGATTTTTCATAGTTTTCAGTCCTCCGAGCTGATATTTATGTAGTTTTCATAGAAAATAAAATGAATTCTGTTTAAATGTTACTCGAGCACAAAGCATTAATAGATACGCCCGAGACCTAGGCATATGCATTTATAGTAATTTTTATAATGCTGTGATTATATGAGGTTTGCATGACAAATCAATTTAAGAGTGTTACGCTTATCAAAAATTATTTAAAAGGCCTAGGCCTAGCGGCCAATAATTAGCATTTGGTGCCTGAGTGAAAGCGCAACATTATTAACTTGATTTGTTATGCAAACCTTATAAATACGACCACAGCGATTAAAAGTTACTAAAGAGTCCTTGTAAGTAATATTTTTTGACCGAGTGCAAGTACAATTAACGAAATGTCAACAGGTCAAAATATCTAAAGTAAAATGAAATTTGGAATATTTCTTTTTTCTTTCTTTTTATTTCAGTTTTGACACTTGTATTAAGTTTTAAAAACATATATTTCTCCTATCGCTTACCTTCATTGTGCTTTCAACAGAACTTCTTACCATGTTTTGGGTATTTTGTTTCGTGTGGTTGCAGTTTTTTTAATGTTTTGGGCATTTCATTTTGTGTGGTTACTTGTTTTTATGTTTTGGGCATTGGGTGTTTTTGTTATGCTTCTGTTATTTTCTTTTCTGTGGTGGTTGTAATGTCGACAGGATGAAAAGGGGAAACTGTGGACAGTCACGATGCCTACTTGCTTATATTTTTTTTTCAAATACAGCACATGATTTTGTATTGAGTTATACCACTTACTCATTAAGCGACTACAGGTTTCTTTAAAAATGAACTTTTTCTTAGAGCCTTTTGTTTCCTTTACCTAGCTTTTTCGGCTCCGTAATTTCTTTTTTTGGTTTTAGAATATTTTCCTTATTATTAATCTATTTTCTCATGCAAACTCTTTATGTAAGGTATGTTTATTCTATCGAAGTATTTTGCAATTATACGTGAATCCCTGTTGCTGAAGTAAAAAAAAATATTTCCAACTGAAACAACGCAGTTCAGATATTTTCCCGCTGTTAACTCAAAGAATGAAAACAAAAACAACAAATCTGTGCAATGGTTGAGGCATGAGACAGTACTTACTGGTAACCAGGCAAAGTTTTAAGGAAGAATGAGCTTAAGAATTTCTAACTGCAACAAAAAGAGCATCCGCACTGTATCCCTCCCCATCCCCTAGTGCCGGCCTTTGGACGTCTTGAAAGAGAAGTCTTAAGGACACATCTGTATCATAATTGCCTGAGCATTCGCGACAATCTTCTGGTGTCGTAGTAGAAAAACACACTTCCTATTTCGCCTAAATTGCTTGGATGTAATGCCAACGAACAAAGTTTTGCTCTCGCATTGGATTTCTGTTGCTTTTAATGGAATACTTTTCCCCTGGGGTTCACCGCTTTCACTATAGTCTTCAGGACAGACGGCAATACACCCAACGTAAAACACCAATTTCACGGCAATTAACTGCAATTAGCGAAAGAGAGGGGCGGTACAGGAAATAAGTCGAACGAGACAGATCTGAACTTAGAAAGTCGGGGGAAGGTGTTGCATGAAAAACTATGTTTGGCTTACAGATCATTTGGCACGTAGGGACGTAGGTTTCGTTTAATATGTTACGGGGTAAACAAATTGTCTTTTCAGTATAACAATTTTCTTTCATACGCATGGTGCAACACAAAACACCTGAATTTATTTTTGAGAATTAGCATGACGCCTACCGGCCCAGAGTACAGCTGCCCAGTCCACGCCTGCTGCCGCCTGCGGAACCTGGCTCCCGGGTTCTTCGCATCTGTTGATCCCCCGCCTGGAGCGTCCCAGCTGTAAAATACATGTACCTCTGCGTTTTGGAAAAACAAAAGATAAGATGCCGATCCTTAAAATTAACCTCTTCTTGTGACCGCAGGTACGAAAATCTTGAACTTCGCTTAAACCCTAACTGGAGGAACAAGCTTCACGTGATTGTCTGTATTCTGAGTGTTTTATTGAATGGTTGCTCATTAGTTCGTAGTTGACTGGAGAACAGAGAAGGTGCTTGTTGAAACCTTTGTTGTGCGTTGTCAAGTGATAATAGTGGAAATATATCATTCTAAATATTTTGGAAAGAGAAAGTGCATTGTTTTCCGAAGGCACTATGCAGATGAAGAATGCAACATAAATAGTTAACTCACAAAAGAAAATGATTTGCTGATATGGAAAGGGTATTTATTTTGCCATAACAGAGTGCGAAGTGATTTATGGTATTGTCACTGTATTGAAAGAAATTATGGAAATTGTACTGGCTTTGCTAGTACTATTCTTATTGGAGATGAACACAGGATGCTCAATGAGAAACCACATAATCATGCTCCAAGACCGGAGAAAAGTGATGTTGCTGTTGCAAGAGCGCAAATAAAAGAACGAGCGAGAAATACGGACGAAGCCCCTGCACAAATTATTCAAACCGTGACAACGTCAATGGCTACAGTAAATGCAGCTTACATGCCTCATATGGATGCACTAAGGCAAGTTGTAAAAAAGAGAAGACATGCCAAGACATGCCTGCGGAGCCTACGACTTCAGAACGGATCGATGCCCCAATAAATTTACAGGAGAAGATGGTGCAAAATTTCTTGGCAGAGATAGCGCATTTGGACATCAAAGAATTATTTTATTTTTAACAGAGAATAATTTACGAAAAGCTTAAAGAAGCATCCCTCTGGATTATGGATGGGACATTTGAAACTTGTCCAACCCTTTTTAGGCAATTATGTTCCATTCATGCTATAGTTGAAACGAATCCAGATATGCACAGTCTTGTCTCACTAGTTTATGGGTTACTTTCCAGCAAGTATAAGGAATATAATACTATTATACAGTATTTTTGCAGGATTTACAAGACTATGCATCAGACTATGATATTCAGCTTGCACCACAATATACGCATAATAATAGATTTTGAAATAGCTACCGTTATAATGCTGCCAAAAAGGAATTTGGAAGCAGAACACACAAATGTTGTTGGTTTCATCTCGGAAAAAATGTGCTGAGGAATATCCATCCTCTGGCATAGCCTCGGAATATGGGGAAAACAGTGAGTTTGCTCTCAAAGTCAGACATTTGCAAGCACTCGCATTTTTTTCATCTGATGAAATTCCAGCTGCTTTTGAAGAAGTGAAATCAATTTTACTAGAATATGCAGATTCTGTAGTTCAGTGGTTTGAGGAAAATTACGTTCTTGGAAAATTTCGTGGAAGCAGAAGAAACAATCCGAGCAGAAGCCCTCCGCTGTTCCCGCCAACAATTTGGTCAGTAAGTGAAAACAATTTAATTGGCTTTCCCAAAACACAAAACTAACTTGAAAGATTAGACAGACGCTGGAATACAATTCTGGGAGAGAAAAAACTGTGACTGTACGAAATAATCAGTGAAAGTGCGAAAGAGCAGAGAACAACTATGGCTAAAATCGAAAGAGTGATAGCACAGATTCCAACAAATCCACCCAGAAGAGAAACGCTGGCAAGATAAAAAAGGAATTCGAACTTCTTTGGTGCACAGAGACAATGTTAACATGCTGGACTTTTTAAGAGGAATTTCATATAATTCTACCCTTTACTAAAATGTGCTGGTATTTCTCACAAATTGAATTATACCTTTTACTAAACTTGTATTTGAATTTTTCAAGAATGTAATTCCGCCGAAGATGCAAGAATGTAAAACACAACGCAAAATTAAAAAAGACAAAATTTTCAAAATAGCATGCCAAAAACATAAAATGTCAAAAAGTAATCCAAAATGTGAAACAAATAAAAATTCAAAATGCAATCCAAAATGTGAAACAAATAAAAATTCAAAATGCAATCACAAGTCAGAAGCATTACAAAAATGCGAAACGCTATGTAACAAGTACAAATTGAGGAATCACCAAGTTCAGCGGATGAAAGTTAATGGCTGTTTATAGTTTTGTACTCGAGTAAATGCGCAACACAGTAAACTTGACTTTCTCTGAAAATTTTATGTATATGAGCACGGTTGATTGAAAACTGATAAAAAGGCTTAAGGCCTGTTTATTAATTTTTGTGCCTCAGTCAAAACGCAGTACCATAACCTTGGCATGTTATCGAAACCTTATGAATACGTCGGACTAAAAATTCCTAAAAAACGTTTACGCCTAAGGTCTTGTAACTAAAGTTTTGTGACAGGGTAAAGCTGCAACATTAATAACTTGACATGTTATGTTAACGTTGTGAATATGAGCACGGCGGATTAAAGATTTCAACAAATAGCCTTTGGGATTAATGTGTTGTAGCTGAGTAAAAATGTAACATTATCTTGATTTTCTATATAAACCAAACTACGTGCTGAAATGGCCCAACTATATATACGTATACTTCAACCATATACCGAAGCGCTGACAAGGTGAAAACAAAAGTGCAATTTTGTACGGTCCCCTAACATTTTATGGCCAGCCTACATGGAAGTGGACACGTTGATATCAAAAACATACTTTTTGTACGGTCCACAACAAATAGCAATGGACACGTCGCAATCTTTTTTCAGGAGGGGGGGTTAACGACCACCGTGATCAATTCAGTGGGCTATAAGCAGTCGGACGTTCCCAATTTTGGGCCACTGGTTCCTGGGAAGGGGGACAGCCAGTGCCAGAAGTCAAGCACAACGTCCATGATTCACCGGGATTTGAACCAGGATCCTTCTCGACAAGTGGTCAGAAGCCAGCGCCTAGATCACTCCGCCGCCGTAGCGGCACACGTTGAAATGTATTTTTCATACGGCCCCAAACGCTCTTATGGACATACTAGATTGAACTGGACGCAAATAAATCGTTAATATAATTTGTACTAACAGGGATACCAGTTATTTGCCAGGGATATATTACTATTTGTGGAATCACCAAGTTCATCGGGTGAAAGTTAATGAATGAAAAAGATATTCCTGCAATTTTCCAATAAACTTATTTTAAATTTTTTGATTTAGTTAATTTAATTTTGCGAAACAAAAAAGAAAGAAAAAGGAATGGGAATACTTACCTTCTAGGAGACATCTATAGAACTGCCGTACATCTGGCGTGTACTTCTGTGAATCCCGCGACACAGAAATGCAATGTACCTATGTGATGTCGCATGCATACGACTACGACTTCACATTGGCATTGATCATCTTTTTCTTACCGTTTTGAATATCTGGAACTCTCTGTTTACATTACATTATATTTCTTTCTGATAAGCCGCTCGTTGGTAGTGAAAGCTAAACTATATAGATTTGTGTTTTTAATACACCATTAAAGGCATATTTTTGCACTTTATTGTTATCTACAGTCTCTAACTTAGACCGTAGGTTGGTTAGTTGGTGGTTTATGGTGCAAGGCCCTCAAAGGGCCAAAGAGCGCCTTAGAACGTAGATAGGGTATTCTTAAGAGCAAAAAAACGGAACTTTTTATGAAAATTTTGCATGGGGCTACCTTGACCCGGGCCCCGACCCCTTTCAAAAACCGTCTACCGTCTAAGTTAGATAACCATAAGTAGTATACCAAATCTGGTTGTCCTAAATTGAAAACTGTAGATTTTACGAAATTTTTATGGGGAGAGGGAAGGGCTCTCACCCCGGGGTTCCAACCCCTTCCAAAAACCGTCTAGCGTCTAAGTTAGAGTTTCATGATACCAAATTTGGGGGTTCTGAATTGAAAACTGTAGTTTTTAAGAAAATGGTGTATGTCTGTGTGTGTGTGCGGGGCGGGGCGGGGCGGGGGCTCCGACCCCCACGGACTTGACCCGTCCCAAAAACCGTCGACCGTCTAAGTTAAAGTACCATGAGATAGTATACCAAATTTCGGTGGTTCTAAATTGAAAACCAGATTTTGCGATTTTTTTATGAAAAGGGTCTTTACCCCTTCACAAAAAAATCTGCAACCCCTTCCAAAATCGTCTAGCGTCTAAGTTAGAGTACCATGCGATAGTATACTAGATTTGGTGGTTCTGAATTGAAAACTGTAGTTTTTAAGAAAATTTTGTATGTGGGCTCTCACCCCCGGGCCTTGATCCGTTCCAAAAATGGCCTGCTGTCTAAGTTAGAGTACCATGAGATAGTATACCAAATTTGGTGGTTCTAAATTGAAAACTTTACAAAGAAAAATTATTCGGGGTGGGGGGGTCTGACCCCCTGGGCTCCAACCCCTTCCAAAAACCGTCTAAGTTAGAGTACCATGAGATAGTATACCAGATTAGGTGGTTCTGAATTGAAAACTGTAGTTTTAAAGAAAATTTTGTATGTGGGGGCTCTGACACCCCGGGCCTTGACCCGTTCCAAAAACGATCTGCCGTCTAAGTTAGAGTACCATAAGATAGTATACCAAATTTAGTGGTTCTAAGATGAAAACTGTAGATTTTACGAAATTTTTTATGAGGGGGGCTCCGACCCCGCGGGCTCTAACCCCTTCCAAAAATCGTCTAGCGTCTATGTTAGAGTACAATGAGATAGTATACCAAATTTAGTGGTTCTAAATTGAAAACTGTAGATTTTACGAAAAAGTGTTTATTCGGGGGTGGTCTGACCCCCGGGCTCCAACCCCTTCCAAAAACAGTCTAGCGTCTAAGTTAGAGTACCATGAGATAGTATACCAGATTAGGTGGTTTTGAATTTAAAACTGTAGTTTTTAAGAAAATTTTGTATGTGGGGGCTCTGACCCCCGGGCCTTGACCCGTTCCAAAAACGGTCTGCCGTCTAAGTTAGAGTACCATAAGATAGTATACCAAATTTGGTGGTTCTAAGATGAAAACTGTAGATTTTACGAAATTTTTTATGAGGGGTGGGGGCTCCGACCCCTTCCAAAAACCGTCTAGCGTCTAAGTTAGAGTTTCATGATACCAAATTTGATGGTTCTGAAATGAAAACTAGATTTTACGAAAATTTCTGTATGTAGGGGGGGGGGCTCTGACTCCCCGGGCCTTGACCCGTTTCAAAAACCGACAACCGTCTAAGTTAGAGTACTATGAGATAGGATACCTGATTTGGTGGTTCTGAATTGAAAACTGTTGGCTCCTTCTTTCCCCTCCCGCACTTCCACTTTCTGTTCATTCTGCTTCTCCTTCTCTTCTCCCCGCCATCTGGACAGCCCCTACTTCTCCCCTTTCCTCCCCTCTTGAACTCAATGTCCATTGGCAATTTCTTCACCTACGTCTCCCCGCCCCATCAGTACTATTTCGCATGACCCTTCTCACCTCTCCACATTGTTCCTTTTGCCCTGAAGTCAGCGACGTCCAACATCAATACCTCTTCTGCCCCGTACTCCTGCCAGTCCTAAACACAGCATTTCGTCTTGCTGATCGAATTTGTGCTCGATCGTTACCATTTCTTGCATATGCTTGGCTACTCCAAACTAAGCATCCACCTACTCACTTGCCTCCTGTGTGCCGTTACATTTTTCTTCTTGTGAAGTTCACTGTATATGCTTTCCATCTTGAACAACGCCTCCCTGCTCTTACTCCACCTCCTCAGGAGGCAAGTGCTATCATTCGGAGACGCTTCCTAGCACGGTTAACCACTCTTCTCCGAATGGAGCACTCTCGTGCTGCCTCAACAAACACCGATAACGTTTTTCAATCCACCTGGGCCCAATCGGCTGGGTGGTTCCATATCCACAATTTGCAGCTACATCTCAACTTATAGGTGGGATTTTTGTTGTCGCCCACATTTACTGTCACAACTCATGATTTTACGTATTAATTTTGGTGGTATGAGGCTCCTAGGTGGAGTCTCCTTTTTCACCCACATGATTCGCTATTTGTGATTATTCTGTTTTATGTTCTATTGGAGATAGCTCACCATGTTTCCCATGTTCTCTTCGATTTTGTTGTATTTTATGTTGTATATAATTCTTTCTTCTGCACAGTTTACTGCACACGCAATGTCCCCTACATTATGTTGAATATATTTTGAAATTTTATTGTCCCTGTGTATATAATTTAATGTAAGAAGATGCTCTTCTGAGTACTTTTAGCGATTCTCCCCTTGTCACTGAATACTTCTGTACATATGATGTAAATTTTGAGTGTAGCACCACTGTTACATTTCTGTTTTATGAGAAGCTGCCCTTCTGGGTATGCTTAGCGGCTTTTTTTTTTTTTTTTTTTTTTTTTTTTTTTTTATTTGTCACTGTATTGTTCTGTACATATGATATGACACTTATGAATTGCATTACTGTTCGATTTCTGTTTTTTTTTGTAAAGTTGCCCTCCTGGGTCCGTTTAGCGTATTTCTCTCTTGTCGCTGCATAAGTCTGTGCATATAATAAGTATTTGTGCTTAATTGTTTCTACCATTTCTGTCATATTTCTAAATACTGTTGCACCTGTTAGTTCCTTCTCACCCATGGTCTGTTATGTGAATTAGTACCTTGTGCATATTTAATCTTGAGTATGGTAGTAATACTTAATTGGAATTTGTGAATAGTATAGCATCATGTCTTTTCTTGTCTACAATACTGTAGTATACATTTTCATTTGCATCGCTCGTGCTTTATTGTCTGCCTCTCCATCGCCCTTCGGGGCGAAATAATTTTATGATTTTAACAATATTTTGTTTTACGTTTCACTGGAACTTTCCAGTTGTTGTATATACCACTGTATTTATTGGCAGAATTCTACTGTCATGTACATAGAAATGCTATTTTTATTTGAAGAATAAAGACAATTTTGAAATGTAGATCTTACGAATATTTTGTGTATGGGGGGCTCTGACCAACCGGGCCCCTGACCCGTTCCCAAAACCGTCTACCGTCTAAGTTAGAGTACCATGAGATAATATACCAAATTTGGTAGTTCTCAATTGAAAACTATATTTTACGGCAATTCTGTAGTAGGGGGGATCTAACCCTCCCCCTCTCCAACCGCTTCCCAAAACCGTCTACAGTCTAAGTTAGAATACCACGAGATAGTATACCAGATTTGGTGGTTCTGAATTGAAAACTGTAGATTTTACGAAAATTTTGTATATGGGGGGCTCTGACCAACCGGGCCCTGCCCTGTTCCCAAAACCGTTTACCGTCTAATATTTTTAGTGCCAAAGAAAAACGTAATATTCCTATCCTGTCTGCGTGGCCGAACTTTATAAATTTGATCAGGGAGCAAGACGTTCGAAATCGTACGTTTTCCTGCATTCGTTTTGTATGTAACCAAAATCTGTAAACGCGACGAATTGACGTAGTCGACGAATTGACGTAGAGGACGAATTTGTCCGCGACGAATTGACGCGCGACGAATTGACGCAGTCGACGAATTGACGCACGCGACGAATTGACGTAGAACCCTAACACATTACCAGCAGATCCTTTAACTCTTCTAAGTTAAGTGTTCGCGCCGCCGCAGATTGAATTTGCTGTTCCAACACAAATCACAGATGCTTGATTGAATTGATATCTGGGGAATTTGGTGGCTAGGACAACATCTGGAAACCTTTCTCATGTTTGGCATGGACGCACTACATTGCTGAAAGGAAGCACCAATAGAGGGGAATACCGTTTCCATAAAAGGAAGTACCAGGCATGCAATGATGTTCATCTAGGAGGTAGATGTCGCGATTTCCAGCATATGAATAACTGGAAGCAAGGTTTTCTAGAAGAACACTGTTAAAAGCATTACACTTCCTCCACAGACTTGTTTTAAGTCCCGCGGTGCATCCTGGTGCCAAAACTTTCTCAAGTAAACGAGACACACGTACCCGGCCATGATGCAACAGAAAACGAGATTCATTGGACCAGGTGACTTCCAATCATTCAAGTCAAGTTTTGATAATCCCGTTGCTATTGTAGGCTGCGGACCGAGGACACTCGAAGCAGCCTATGACTACGCAGGCTTATTTTCAGAAGCCTTCGACGTACCGTATGTTGTGACACATTGCTCCCGGTACTAGCATTCAAATTACAGGCCAGTTACGCCACAGTAACTCTTGTGTTAGTTTTTTTGGTTGAAAGTTTAACGACCACCGTGAGCAACTCAATGGGCTATAAGCAGTCGCCCGTCTCTAATTTAGGGTCACTGGTTCCAGGGAAGGCAGAGAGCCAGTGCCTTAAAGCAAACACAGCATCCATTCCTCACGCGATTCGAACCCGGACCCTTCACGGACGAATGATCATAAGCCAGCGCTCAGACCACTTCTGTTAGTTCGTACTATACGGGATAGCCTTCGCAGTCTCGGATCTACTCTGACCCAGTCGTCTGGCCATTACAATTTGGTCTTTGTCAAACTCTGCCTTTCCCATCTGAAGAACAAGAATATAACTGATTAACAGATATCAGTACCGTTTCATGACCTTTACACGCGCCGTCGTTTAGTCGCAGTTAATTCGATTTGCATAGAGACTAGCCGGTCATAATGTTTTGGCTCTGCAGTGCATGCTTCAAATTCTCCAGAGCAATTGTTCTGATTTCGAATCACGCTCTTCTAAACAGAAAAAATGAATTAACCTAGAGAATTATAAGCACGGCACGTGTTTCGGATCTTTAACTGCAACTCAGAACAACGAGCTTATTCTTTTTGTTCGGAGGTTAAAAGACAACCGTGAGCAAATCGGCAAGCTATAAGCAGTCGTCCGTTTCTAATTTAGGGCCACTGGTTCCTGGGAAGGGAGACATGTAGGGCCGTATGACAGACACAACATGCATGCCTCATCAAGATCTGAAACTGGAGTTATCTGGGAGAAACGCTCAGACCACTGGGCCACCGTGGATGCAACTTGATATACACTACTCTCTGTCAAAATTGCAACACAACGGAAGAATCGAGCTATTCAAATGAAATTTATATCACGGATTTCAGATGTGGCAGGAGATAACTGATTACCTTTCTAAAGCTATACAAAACTTTTTCGCTTCAAAATTCAGTATCCTGTGAAGAAACCTCGAGCAACTACACGGCGTGGCATTGGATGGAACAAGATTTTGATATCGTCCTGGAAAATAGCATGCCAAGCTGCTTCCATGCAAGACCAGAGTTCATTTGTGGTAACTAGCAGAGGCACTTGATGGGCCAGTCATTTGGTAAATATGTACAGACATGTTCGATCTGAGACATATCCGGCGAACGTGCAGGCCCTGGAAGTAGCGGTGTCTGCTGTGCATAGAAGAGGTCTTGGACATTCCGAGCCACACATGGTCGAGCATTGTTTTGCTGGAATATAACGCCTGGACTACTCTGAAAGAAGGGTATCACCTCTACTTCTAAAACATCCCTGATGTATCGGTGGCTGTTGAGAGTACCCTCAATTTGTATCAGGCGAGATCGAGAACTAAACCCAACTGCCCAACAAACCATAACCGTTTGGCGTTGTGTCAGTATGACACTCCAAAATGCACGCTACAAGTTCCGTTCACCACGATGTCTTCGAACAGGTACGCCACCATGATGGTGCATCAAGCTGAATCGCGATTCGTCAAAACATACGACCTGTTGCAACTCAGCTCTCCAACATCTGTGTTCGAGATCCCATTTGAATTTGAGGCGTCTGAGGTCGAGGGTCAAAGGAAAGCGCAGCAAAGGGCTGACAACGACCAGTCCTCTGTTAATCAGACGAAGTCTAAATGTAATGGAGGACAAAGCCCGACCTGTGACAATGCTCCACTGCAGCGATAACGCCGTGGATGTCGCTGTGCGATCGGCTAGTGTCATGTGGTACAGGTGTCTGTTATCCCCTGCAGTCGTGTAATTTTGCTGTCCATTTCCCGGATTTTTGTGCGCCCGAGCCTCATCTGTCCAATAACGCTACATTCGCATCACTGTACTGGTATTTCGACCCGTACGAGTGGCAATTTCCCTGTAGGAAAATCTAGCTTCTCTCATCCCCACCATCCGTCCTAACTCAAAGTCCGTCAGGTGTTCATATTGCGACCTTCGACGACAAGGCTTAGTGTGACACAAGGCTCTTTCGACTCAACTTCGGCTGTTCACTGATTGGAATATCTCGTTTGAGCCAGTTTTTATACCCAGGACCGGACAGTTCAGAAGGCGCTGCTCCGAAGACAAGAAACACTCTTTCGACTCAATTTTACGCACTTCACTGATTGCAACATCTAGTTTGAGCCAGCTCTTTATACCCAGAACCGGATAGGTCAGAGGGCGTTGCTCCGAAGGCACAAATCTTTCCACTCCACTTCGGCTGCTCACTTTTTGCAAAATCTCGTTTGAGCCAGTTATTTACACTCAGGACCGGACAGTTCAGAAGGCGCTGCTCCGAAGACACAAGAAACACTCTTTCGACTCAATTTTACGCACTTCACTGATTGCAACATCTCGTTTAAGCCAGATCTTTACACCAATGACCGGACAGTTCAGAGGGCACTGCTCCAAAGACAAAAGAGACACTCTTTCGACTCAACGTCAGCTGTTTACTGATTGCAACATCTCGTTTGAGTAAACTTCTTATCCCCAAGACTGAACAGTCGAATGTGCCCTGCTCCGAAACCGCATGCGCGATTTCACTGACATTTTAATCATTTGCATATTCCAACCGGTTGAACATATCCGGTAAATTGCAAGCTCATACCACCAGTCCTTCATTGTGTTGCAATTTTTACATACAGTAGAGTACATTGGTCGTTAAATGAGGCATGAACTAGAAATATTTACTGATTTTATTTTGAAAGTGTTGTATCATTATTTTTTGATACAGTTTTTGACATGTTCAATGCGTTAAGAATGCATTTACTACAGCTGTATTAATCCTTGGTAATCGAAGTATTTACCATAACCTGAGAATCACATATCCTTATTCGTTTTCCAAGAGTTGAAACATGTTCTGTTGTTTCACTGAAAACAGAAAAATCACGAGGGGAAAGTTCTGGGGAATGAGAAGAACCTGAAAGCAGGTTTAGTACACGATGAAAACAATCGAATAGTAATCACCCGGATTTTCTTCTTTCCAGGGTCAATACTCTTGGAAACCATTTTGCACACGCACACACACACACACACTTGGACAAATCCAGCTTTGAGCTGCCTTACGACCATTCGTCGGAAACGGGTCCGATTTAGAGTCCCCAATGAGGCATAGGATGTGTATTTGTCTGATGGCGTGGCTTTATCTCTTCCTCGGAACCATGTTTCCAAATTTGGGACTGGCGCTGCTTATAACAGTACGGATTGCTTGTGGTTGTCGTTAAATCCCGAAGTAAAAATATTGAATATAATAAGTTATAAGCTTTTCGAGCAAAATTGTTATATACTAGAATCACAATACTGAATATTATACCTTCAGAAATTTTGCATAACCGCCACAAGGAAAATACGCATAATTATTTTTAAATAACGTGGGATGTTTCTTTTGTGGTTACTTCGGCTAGTGGAGCTCGCCAAGGATAATTTTAGAGTGACGTTCTGCCTAATTTATAAGTAGTTGAGACCATTTTTTGACTGTGGGTATTATACGTTTCAGAATCTCCAGCAATACTTAACTACATGCTCGTGAATGTTCTACCCAACGTCATCATGTATTTTTTTTTAATATTATTTTGATGATTCGCATCGCAATTTCCCTCAATATTGCTGACTAGAGTGAGAAACAGGACTTATACATTTTAGTTGTCTGGTCGCCTCCTAATGAGAAAAGGAAGCATAATTGCTTTTTTATTTGTTATAAATTCCTCAAAAGTATCCGGACAATCGCTTGCAAGAATATCATCCCTCTAACTTCGATTGAGACGTTCTCATCTTTCGTTTATTAACCACATACACTCATTGTCATAAATATCCGAGCACCAAGAAGGCGGCGTCGGATTGAAATGAGATTTTAGTAGTGAGATAGTACATACCCAGGACAGAATATATTACAATATCACATCAGCAGGAAGATTTCCCGCGGATATACGGTGCACATTCCAATCAGCGTTAGTACCGCGTCGGACCGCCTCGTGCTCGGATACATGAGGTGATACGGTCCAGCATGGAGTCAAAGAGACGCCGTTTGTTATCTTGGGACATATTGGCCCAGACTTCGTGTAACTGACGCTCTAAATCACGAACACTAGGATATGGAGAAAGCTGGCGTCCCATCATGCTCGATGGGCGAGAGATCAGGCGATCTGGCAGGCCACGGAAGCATCGAAGCCTGACGTAAACAGTCCAAGGAAACCGGAGTCGTTTGCAGATTGGTGTTATCTTTTGGAAAATAGCTCCGGGCAACTCCGCCAGAAAAGGCAGCACATGGAGCCGCACGATCTCCTGTACGTAACGTTGGACTGTCAACGTCCCTCGAATCACTGCGAGGGAAGACCGGCTGTTATACGAGATTGCTCCCCAGACCATCACGCCTGCAGTTCTAGACGTGTGCCGCTGTACAGTAAGGTTTGGATTGTAGCGCTCTCCTGCGGTCCTCCACACTCTGTCACGGTGGTCGTCTGTTCCCATACAGAAGCGGGATTCGTCGCTGAACACTATACGTCACCAGTCCGCAGCATTTCACGTGCTCGCTGCTGACACCACTGCAATCGACGCCGACGATAGTCAGATGGTAATGGCATAAAACGTGTAAGGGCCTTCTAAAGTGCAGGTACGTCTCTGCCAGGAGTCTGGAAATGATTATGGCAGACACAGGAGTCTCTTGAACAGCCGCCACATGTCTCTGGACATTGGACAAGGACGTAGTTGCATCTGTGCGTGCCGCTATCACGATCCCACGGTCCTCCTTGCCGGTGGTGTGTTTGGGTCTTCCAGAGACAATCCGCCGCGTTTGAGTGCGTTCCCGTGTCCATTCCTCCCAACAAGATCGCACCATACGGTCCAACCGGCTCAACATGCGGTCGATTCGGCGCACCGGCTATCCTGCCTCTCTCATCCCGACGATACCGCCTCGTTCAAACTCCGTCAGTAGCCCGTACGCACATCTACGGCGGGTCCTCGGCATGCCTATTGCTCAGGGATCTCATCTGACTCTTACCGTGCACTTCGGCACCCTGCGTGACGCCTTATAAGTCCAGGGATTGCTATTTCAGCGTCG
Source organism: Macrothele yani (assembly GCA_039090855.1). Classification (NCBI taxonomy): domain Eukaryota; kingdom Metazoa; phylum Arthropoda; class Arachnida; order Araneae; family Macrothelidae; genus Macrothele; species Macrothele yani. Next base: position 136,672,418 of record CM077025.1, read on the forward strand.
GTCTTGGACGCGCGGGCATGCGGAATCGCACGAAACTTTAATCATTTGCATGTCTGCTCTCCTCGTAGCTGTTCGCCGTGTTCTGCGTTAATTCTTACGTTTTTTTTTCATGTGCGAATTTTTATGACTGAGTATTTTTCATTAAATCCACCAAAGCTATGAACTCTTACCCCCCTCTCTTTCTCTCTCTCTCTCTCTCTCTCTCTCTCTCTTTCTCTCTTTTTCTCTCTCTCTACCTATCTCTTTCTATCTCTCTCTCAAGTTCATCAACTCTCTTGCTCTCTTGTATACATTCAATCTAGTCATTTTACGTGCCGTTCAATAATAAAACTTTCAGCCAAAATGTAATTAAATGTACAATGCACCTAAGAAAACAGAAACACAAAAGGAAGGTTTTTCAGAGGTATAGGTAACATGTGGGCCACCTCCAATGCTCCACAGCCGGCTGAAGACGTTTGTCTTGTTTGCTGCAGACAGCAGAGGTGCTCGGACACATCCTCTTCTGTTGTAATGCAGGCGGTGTATGTAGTCTATGCTACGATGTCGTTTGATATTATTTCTGATTGAATCATCAGTTCAGTTGACTAATTATTGCGCGTACAAATTTACTTATCCCCAGTTAACTTCGGCCGTCGACAAGTCGTTTCAGACCACACCTCATGCGTCCACCATCACTTTTTCCCTACATGAACCAGTCTCTGTAAATCTTACCACAAATGCAGCAGTTTTGTTGATACCCGCAACACTCCTCCGAACACCCAGTATCCTGAAATGCCGATTATTTCCCGTCTCTCTGCAGTTAAACATTCAAAACCTATTATTATACTACTGGGAGTTCCCCTTTCTTTGATTATGTAGCTGTAGTGTTCCAAAGGCAATGGATTGTTCTGTCCCAAACGGAGTAGAACACCGTTTAAACGTTTTTGTCATTTGTACGTAAAATGTTGCCGGCACCAATATAGTGAATTGCCTTTAATGTAAAATTGTATCAATTATACGTTAACCGAATCAGCGTTGTTCTCATTTATAAGTTAAATTGTAGTGTTGCGAATCAGAAATTCAAACCACGCGAATTCCGTTTAACAAATTCTCTTCCCACCATTTTCCTTCACTGCAAATTTACTTTTCCATTTTATAATCTTCCCCTTTCTCTCACCCCATTTTCTACCATCCACTTGCTTTATGATTCACTCTGCAGAATGAGAGGTTCCTCCTGAGCTATCATTGGTCAGCTCAGTATAGACACCTGCTCTTGCTTGACCTTGTGCCTTACACTTTCCTCGAAACCTTCGTTTACGTACTTTTTCCACACCTATTTCTACCCTAAGAAGATAACGTTTCCCGATCAGACTGGAATGCTCTAATTGAACAAGAAGATTATTTTAGCTTCTAAGATTACATTGCGACGAGGATTTGGCAACACTCTCACTTATGACTAAATTAAATAACTGGGAACAAAAAGTGCAATGAGAACGACTCCACTAACAACAGTGATGATTTCCAGGTAAGTGTATCAGCACCCAAATTTAGAGATGCACCGAGATCGTTCGGTATCGTTAGAGACTTCTTTCGCATTCCACAATATAGATGAAAAAGGAATGCGGGATTTCAATAGCCCAGAAGACGCAATGTTTCAACTTCAAAGTAAACAATAAAAGTTAATAATTTTTAAACTATGTTAACGTGTACGTATTTTTTTATAATATAATACTTTATATCTTGTGTAAAGAATATTAATTATAAATGAATTAATAGTAATGATTTGTATACTATGTTACATAGAGAATATGTACTGTATTCACAAGTGCTGCAAATCTATGCAGTGTGATTGAAATCAATAAAAACAAAAAATGATGTGAATAAAAAGAATAACTGAAAATACTAATAAACAAGAACAAAAAATATACTACATACTATGCAGTACCTAGTATAATAATACTAACGGATAAGCCATAAATTGCAACAGAATAATATGCTCCCATCTATAAGTTGCAACAGAATAATATGATCCCATCTATAAATTTCAATACAATATTATGCCCCCATCTATAAATTGCAAAAGAATAATATGCTCCCATCTATAAATTGCAACAGAATTATATGATCCCATCTATAAATTGCAACAGAATTATATGATCCCATCTATAAATTGCAACATAATTTATGATCCCATCTATAAATTGCAACAGAATAAATGCTCCCATCTATAAATTGCAACAGAATAAATGCTCCCATCTATAAATTATAACGAAGTAAATTTCTCCGTCATTTTTATCCGCGCCAGGATTCGAACCCGGGTCCCCTCATTCCGGAATAAGTTGCTCTACCAATTGAGCTACGCGGACGTTTTATTCTGATTCCTATCTGCCTTTATGTCGTGTGCGTCCTTCTGGCAGGTACGTCACATCTCCTGGCACGTTACAAAATTGCAACAGAATAAATGCTCCCATCTATAAATTGCAACAGAATAATATGCTCCCATCTAGGGACGGAATTTGCCATATTTTGTTTATGCGGGTTTTTTTTTATTTTACTTGGTCTCTTGAAAAACGTACAACAGCCGTTAAATAAAAACAGAGTAAAAGCACACAAAATAAGGAATACAGGTACAGAGAAATATGTGTTATTCTTTCTCAAATTATTCTCCCTCGGATGATATGTTCAACGGTCCTATCATTCAGTCCACTTTTCAAAGCATGTGGCGAAGGCATTTTGTGGAAGTGGTTTTAGCGACCGGTGTACAGCCTGAGTAACGTCAGCATCTGTGTTGAATGTTGCGCCACGGAACTTCTCCTTCAGAGTTCAAAACAATCAGAAATCGCACGGGGCGAGGATAGGACTGTAGGCAGGCTGTGGCATTATTTCAATACTACATTTCATAAAAAAACTGTTGAACACAAGCAGTCATATGTGGGCGGGCGTTACCATGCTGTAGGGTCCACTTTCCCAGCAGTTCCGGTCGCTTAATCGATATGTGTCGTCGCAGACGCGTCAAGACTGAAATCTAATATTCAGCATTGACACTAATTTGTGGAGGAATGGCATGCTGGTAGACCACACCTTTATGATCAAAGAAAATTATCGTCATTACCTTCCCATCTGATATGGTTTGACGGACGTTTTTCGGAGGAGGCGAGCCTGTGTGTTTCCAGACACTCGTTGCGCGCTTCGTGAATAGGTCGAAATAGTGGACCCATGTTTAATCGGCAGTTATTACTGTGTTTAGAAATTTTAGATCCTTTGCAATAATTTCTTTCCACTCATTACGCACTTGAACTCTGGCTAACAATTGTTCTCTCGTCAGAGGAGGACGTGCCCATCTGGAACACACACGATGCAGCAGTAATTTGTCGCGTAGAATGCGGAATGCCAACGTTTTCGAAATATTTGTTGACGCCGCTACGTCTTCACACGTCATCGATCTGCTTGCATTATTGCCCAAATAGTGTTAACAATACGCTCCGTAACAAACTTTCAGGTCGACCAGGCCTAGGAGCAAGTTCCATCGACAAACGCCCTTTTTTGAAATCATGGTGCCATCTAGAAATCGTTGACTCACCCAAGCATTTATGTTCGTAAGCTTTTTTCATTAAATCAACTGTTTCTGGAGCAGTTGTACCCAAACGATAGCAAAATTCTATCGCGCAACGCATTTCACCTAACTGTGAATCACTCACCACCATAGCTTTATGGCGAAATGCAGACGTACCTTAAACAACTGCTGAATAACAAAACCAGAATCGTTTGCCATGGCTAATAACTGTTGCCATAGATGCTTCCTTAATTCAGTTAGTCGTCTGCGTAGTTAATTTTCCCGTTTGCACTGTTGCCAACTTAAAAAAATAATTTCAGTTTTTATGGAACGGACTTTGTATAAACAGGGCTCCATTTGTCGGCTTACAGACCCGTATGTTTTACGGTTTTCCGTGTAACAGTCCTTCAGAAAACTAGAAAATCACATCACCCTGGAAACGGGAATCGATCACGCATGTTCCGAATTACGTTCGAGAATGCTACCGTTGCACCATCCAGTACAAAGAAGTTACAAGTAATTAAAGTTAAGAAAATGTACTTTAGGAGCCTAAACAACGTACCCGATGTGAGCTAGTCCCTTCATCGTAGCGCCAGCGACCATTTTTTCTCCATGTGCGGGTGTAAATTAGGTGACACGAGTTTGATTTCCGTTCCAAGGGCATAAAATGTTTAGTTTCCTGAAGGATGGCTACATGGTAAACACAAAGAAGTACAGCATCTCCTAACGGACAACGATAAGCATACTATAAAAACAAAGTTCTGAAATTCACGTGCCACTTTCCGCGATCCCTTCCGTGAATTAACGAAGTATTTTTCTGACAAACTTTTCCGTGGAATGACGGAAAAGAACCCGAATTTTCAGGGATTTTCGTACGCCAGGAAAATTCTGAATATGCAGAAACCGTTCTGCAATTCCTTTCGTACATTAAGGGAAAACATCGACACTTTTCGTATCCATAAGACTGAAAATATTTGGCAATAAGATCGATTCACCGGAATCCTTGAGGTTTGATTAAATATTAAACTTCAGTTGTCTGTAGGAGAATCTGATTTTGAAGTTTCATAGAACGATCAGATATTGTGGATAGAATATCGCATGAAATTTTGGCTCTTACGGCACCACACATTTTTTACCATCTCTGCCATTTTGTGTCACACTATTGTATAACGTATTTCCGAAAGTGACCGGGTACTTAAATTACTGTATTCAAATGTTATTTTATGATGTTTGTGTATCAGTCTGAAGTCCTTAAGTCAAATGCTTATTATAGCTATCAAGAGTAAATTTTATGCTTAACCCTTTAACGACCATGACCCTAAAATCTTGTATCACTCTAAATATCAACGCCCGAAACTGTCTGTTGTTTCACTTCTTTGTTTGATAACAACAGTAGTGACTGAGGGTGACTCCAGCTGATCTCTCATAGGTCGAGAAAATTTGAAGAACAAGTATGGGTAGGAAATCTAACTCACTCTAAATAGACGTGTCGGGCGGCTATGGCAGTTTGTACGTACGGGCGTTTTGGGCGTTATGATCGTTAAAGGTTTAAACGTTTTGTGAAATAATACTATAAAGCAGTACATTTCGCCTTTACTTAAAAGAAACAAAGTCATTGTCAATTTAGAAAGATCTCGAGTTCATAAGCATTCTGTTGCTAAGAAAATCGCGATAAAAAATACTTAATTTGTTTTTAGTCCACCTACAGAAAAAAAAATTAAGTTCTGTGACGTACTACAGAGGTAAAAAAGCACGTTGTGTCTAGACGACAAACCTGCAGCGATATATTCCGTCCGTGAAGCTTAGTTGGAAGAGCAACTTACTCCGGAGTAACGGGACGCAAATGCTATCCCCATCACGGACAAATTAGTGTTTTCACATTGGCGCGCGAACGTAAAAGTGGATGCACTGGCTGTTGGGTTCTTCGAAAAATGTTGGATGTTTGTTACATACGTCGTCTAAAACGAATGAAAAAAAAAAATTCCAACTTCGCTTGAAATAAAAAAAATAAATTAAGAGGGAGATGACGTGACATACTACAGAGGTAAAGCATGTGTGTCAAAGACAACAAATTCTGCAGCGATGCATTCTGTCCGTGTAGCTAAGTTGGGAGAGCAATTTATTTCCAGAAATGAGAGGACGCGAATTCGTTTCCGGTCACGGATAAATTTGAGGTTTTCACAATTCCTATTAAAAAAATAGTAAGTTCCAATGGGAAATAAAATTACTAACATTAATGAAGCAAAAAATATTTCGTCAGTTAGAGTTCCTTCTTCGACCTGACCAAAAACATTTCATCAGAGTTTTTTTTTCTTCTACCTGACCGCTACTTCTGGGTGTTTTGGACTCAGCGTTAAGACGTGCGGATACTGGTGAATAAACTCATACGACTCCTCAGATCGAATTGCACCTCTGAAAAAGCGAAAGGAATCTCTGGTGCAAGGGCAGAAAAATTCGAAATTTGCGAAATTTCTGTATACATTTAGAAAACCCTAAAACGATCTTTTCTGAAACACATGGTAAACACAAAAGAAGTACAGCATCTCCTAACGGACAACGATAAGCATACTATAAAAACAAAGTTCTGAAATTCACGTGCCACTTTCCGCGATCCCTTCCGTGAATTAACGAAGTATTTTTCTGACAAACTTTTCCGTGGAATGACGGAAAAGAACCCGAATTTCAGGGATTTTTCGTACGCCAGGAAAATTCTGGAATATGCAGAAACCGTTCTGCAATTCCTTTCGTACATTAAGGGAAAACATCGACACTTTTTCGTATCCATAAGACTGAAAATATTTGGCAATAAGATCGATTCACCGGAATCCTTGAGGTTTGATTAAATATTAAACTTCAGTTGTCTGTAGGAGAATCTGATTTTGAAGTTTCATAGAACGATCAGATATTGTGGATAGAATATCGCATGAAATTTTGGCTCTTACGGCACCACACATTTTTTACCATCTCTGCCATTTTGTGTCACACTATTGTATAACGTATTTCCGAAAGTGACCGGGTACTTAAATTACTGTATTCAAATGTTATTTTATGATGCTTGTGTATCAGTCTGAAGTCCTTAAGTCAAATGCTTATTATAGCTATCAAGAGTAAATTTTATGCTTAACCCTTTAACGACCATGACCCTAAAATCTTGTATCACTTCTTAAATATCAACGCCCGAAACTGTCTGTTGTTTCACTTCTTTGTTTGATAACAACAGTAGTGACTGAGGGTGACTCCAGCTGATCTCTCATAGGTCGAGAAAATTTGAAGAACAAGTATGGGGTAGGAAATCTAACTCACTCTAAATAGACGTGTCGGGCGGCTATGGCAGTTTGTACGTACGGGCGTTTTGGGCGTTATGATCGTTAAAGGTTTAAACGTTTTGTGAAATAATACTATAAAGCAGTACATTTCGCCTTTACTTAAAAGAAACAAAGTCATTGTCAATTTAGAAAGATCTCGAGTTCATAAGCATTCTGTTGCTAAGAAAATCGCGATAAAAAATACTTAATTTGTTTTTAGTCCACCTACAGAAAAAAAAAATTAAGTTCTGTGACGTACTACAGAGGTAAAAAAAGCACGTTGTGTCTAGACGACAAACCTGCAGCGATATATTCCGTCCGTGAAGCTTAGTTGGAAGAGCAACTTACTCCGGGAGTAACGGGACGCAAATGCTATCCCCATCACGGACAAATTAGTGTTTTCACATTGGCGCGCGAACGTAAAAGTGGATGCACTGGCTGTTGGGTTCTTCGAAAAATGTTGGATGTTTGTTACATACGTCGTCTAAAACGAATGAAAAAAAAAATTCCAACTTCGCTTGAAATAAAAAAAATAAATTAAGAGGGAGATGACGTGACATACTACAGAGGTAAAGCATGTGTGTCAAAGACAACAAATTCTGCAGCGATGCATTCTGTCCGTGTAGCTAAGTTGGGAGAGCAATTTATTTCCAGAAATGAGAGGACGCGAATTCGTTTCCGGTCACGGATAAATTTGAGGTTTCACAATTCCTATTAAAAAAATAGTAAGTTCCAATGGGAAATAAAATTACTAACATTAATGAAGCAAAAAATATTTCGTCAGTTAGAGTTCCTTCTTCGACCTGACCAAAAACATTTCATCAGAGTTTTTTTCTTCTACCTGACCGCTACTTCTGGGTGTTTTGGACTCAGCGTTAAGACGTGCGGATACTGGTGAATAAACTCATACGACCTCAGATCGAATTGCACCTCTGAAAAAGCGAAAGGAATCTCTGGTGCAAGGGCAGAAAAATTCGAAATTTGCGAAATTTCTGTATACATTTAGAAAACCCTAAAACGACTTTTCTGAAATAAACGAAATTACTGACAACAGAAAGTCTGTCAAAATACGGAAATTAAAAGAAACGGAAACTTTTAAAAACGAAAATTTGATTAAAAGACTGACCTCCACCGGCAACTTTGCTGCATATTATTTTCAGGTATTTTCCAGGAATTCACACCAATCGGTTTTTACAGTGGTGTAGCCTTTATCAGTGGTAAAGTATTCTTTCACCACTCAGTTTTTACAGGCTTTTTATATATTGGGTTAATGCACAAGTTCATGCTGTTTTATTTCACGAGTGTTTCCCAGGTCAGTAGTGACGGTGCAGATGTCCAATTGTATATCAAAATGTATTCAGTAATATCGTGTATCTAAATCACATGCGTGATTTAGAAACATGATATTACTGTTTGTATGATTGTGGTTTGGTTTTTAAGTCAGAAAGTATGGAGTGTCCAGTAGAGAGGAATGAACATTTCCGACATCTGCTTCTCTAAGGGTTTAACAAGGGATCTACAGCCGCCGAGGCTACTCGATAAATTTGTGCTGTATATGGGGAGGATGCTATAGCTCCGAGGACAGCCCGCAAATGGTTTGAGCAGTTCCGAGGTGGCAATTTTTACCTCAACAACTCTCCACGTTTAGGTCGTTCATGTCACTTTGATGAGGATCGTTTGAACCATCTCATCCACTTAGATCCGCGTCAAACCACACGTGAATTGGCCACTGAGATTGATTGTGATCAGGCAACCGTGGTACGACACCTTAAACGTATGGAAAAGATCCAGAATTCAGGGTCTTGAGTGCCTCACACTCTCACCGAGACCAATAAGAATCAGCGTGTTGCTTTCCTCGCCCGTTATCGTGAATGTTCTCAGCAACGCAAATCCTTTCTGTCACGTATTGTTACTGGAGATGAAAAGTGGTGCCTTTTACGTAAATTTTAGGCATTGGAATGGATAAGCCCAAACAAGACGTCCACGCCACGTCCAAAACATGACCTTCATCCTGCGAAGATCGTGTTGTGTGTCTGGTGGGACATGGAAGGAATTATTCACTGGGAAATGCTGCTGACGAATCGGACCATCAACGCTGCACTCTATTGTGAGTAACTCCGCCGTGTGGAGGGAGCAATTCAGCAGAAACGGCCACGTCGGCGCCATGGTGTCCTTCTCCAACCTGATAACGCACTCCCTCGCAGTGCAAACATGACCAAAATGGACATTCAGGACATGAAACCGGAGATCCTTTCACATCCGGCCTATTCCCCAAACGTCGCCCCTTCAGACTATCACCTGTTCAGATCTCTGTCGAATGCACTTCGTGGCAGAATGTTCAACAATGATGTTGATCTACAGAATTTTCTGGATGATTTCTCCGCAGCAAAACCTTCACGTTCTTCAAAGAATGGCATTGCAGACCTATCCAGACGTTGGGACACCATCGTAAACAATGGGGGGGGGATACATAGTTGATTGATTCCGTTTTCCCTTCCGATGTAATATAGCCCTGTAGTGCGGTTAAAAATACGACATGAACTTTTGCATCAACCCACACTATTTTGTAAGGAATTATTTCTTCCGGAGATTCGCTTCCTATTGATTCCTGTTCCAAATAATTCTGCCACTTTTTCTTTATCCTCAAGCGTTTTCTCATTTCTTCACCACTCAGTTTTCTTCCAAGAAAAATTCAAAGGCATATTCTTCTTCCCCTCGTTCAGATGTAAGGGTCCATGTATTACCAGCTGACAGAAGATTCTTTGCGACGCAGATTTTGTTTTTCAAAACAGCTGTTTTATATTACTACGCAAGTGATGTAACAAAGTGATGAAAATTTGACTCCGGAAACGTTACGTAATATTCGCGTGTTTGCTTTGACTTAAGCATTTCTTATCTTTTTTTCCCCCATAAACCAAAGAGCAATTATTTCAATGAATTCCTCCCTTCGCCTTATTAAACCAACAGACGGTGATCTTTGTTAATTTTCCATGATTAACTACAGAGTCAACTCAGCTGGCCTTAAATGAGACGGAAATAACCTGAGGAAATTCTTGCTCCTGTTCAAATAACCGTGACAAACAGAAATTCCCATTTATGAAAGGTGTATTGTTAAATCAAAGAGACTGTTCCTCATTAAGCAGTACCTCGTGGTTTCTCAAGTAACCCGTTGCTAAAGAAATATGAATAACTTTAAAGCTTTGTCGGTCATGTTTACTCACAGGAAATAACTCCCGGTTAATTAAACTTCCCACATAAACTCTAATATAGCTTTCACTTATTAAAATGTTTTTGTTTAATAAAACGCAAATTAAAGTTGTGTAGTAAGCCATTGCTTCTCAAGTAAATATTTTCCGGGAATGTTAAATTCAATTACTGTAAACTCAAAAGCGGCTGAAACCTTGCCAGAAGTACTTTTAAAGAAAATTAATGGTTTTAATTAATACATGCAATAGAAGATTTCTATACAGGGTGCTCATCGAAGTTATTTCTTTCGTTTATCTTTTATCAACGCAATGATGAGTTCCTTTTTTCCTATAATAAAAAGTTCTTACAATATGCTAATAAACGCGCTCTATTTACAAGGGGAAAAATCAAACGAGGGAGACATCAAAGCCTCTACTTTAATGATATCTTTTCTCGCAAAGGCTTGGATACTGAATGCTCCACAGTATTGCTTAAACACTCAGAACATCTGAGAGAATTTAAGTTTAACAGAAATATTAATTCCACAGATAAGCAGTACCACACATTCCTTATCAGTTGTTATTTACGATCTCCTCCTGACTGCCGATATTTCAGAGGCGCGGGGATTCCAGCTCAGATATTCAATCTAGTCATTTTATAGTCACTTTACGTTTAACATAGAGTTTCAAATGGAACTAGGGGCAAATAGACAAAGTCATCACTCTTTCCAAGTTTTTTCTTTAATTAACACACAACAACCAAACAATTATTGTTATCCGGACACCGCTGGGGTCGTACTGCAAATCTCTCGATAACTAACCGGATGCGTTTGCCTTACGACAACAATTTCTCGGTTCCTGTACGTTAATTAAAGAAAAAACATGAAAAGAGCGATGACTTTTGTCTATTCACATTGTCTCCACGTATTTGGAGGATTTTCCCTGGAACAAGGGTCTCTAAATTACACACTTTTCTGTTTGTTTAAGGTGTACGGAAAACCCTGAACAACTCAATGGGCTTATAAAACAGTCGTCTGTCCCTAATTTAGGGCTACTGGTTAAAGGAAGGGGGGGGAGGGAGAGAGAGAGAACCAGTGCCGTAAAACAGACACAATATCCATGTCTCATAGGGATTTTAACCCGGAGCCATCTCGGAGAACAGTCATAAGCCAGCTTAGGGATGGCTTATGCCCATAGGCCACGGGGACTAAATTACAGGCGAGGGAGGTTCCTTAACATTTTTGACGCTCATGGGTGTCGTTAAATTCCGAAACAAACAATAAAAAATATTTGTGGCCATCATACGGTTAAAGTCAATTATACCATAAACTAGATATTCTTGATAAATCTTATGCGATTCATAATGAACTTTTCTTCTGGAAAGCTCTTCTGTAAGTGGGAACGTTATTTTTTTTTTTTTTTTTGATTGGAGGTTTAACGACCACCGTGAGCAACTCAAATGGGCTATAAGCAGTCGCCCGTCCCTAATTTAGGGTCACTGGTTCCAGGGAAGGGAGAGAGCCAGTGCCGTAAGACAAAACACAACATCCATGCCTGACCGGGATTCGAACCCGGACCCCTCTTGGACGAATGATCAGAGGCCAACGCCTTAGACCACTGCGCCACCGGGGCGGCGGAACGTTATGAAAAGTTAGAATATACATTATATTGACAAAAGTCACCAAACACCCCTTAAAAAGCAAATGAACGGATCCGTTGCGTTGTTAAGATGCGAAGTACAGCTGCAAACAGTATCAAAACCAATCTGCAGCTGACCGCGATCATATCGCACGGTGAGGTTGAGTGAAAATGTCGCGACGGGAGTGAACTGACTTTGAGAAAGGAAATATTGTTGGGTGTTATATTAGTGGGTTGTAGAGAAACCGAGAACCGTTTGAACATTTCCAAATCAACTGTTTTGGATGTAATGAATATGTGGAAGACACATGGCTTGCCTGAAGCAGCACAACGCACCAGCAAATCATATAAAATCAGTGATAGATGACGTCGAAACCACAGGAGAATCGTTACAGCTAATCGACGGACTACTGCACAAGACCTCAGTGTACAGGTGAGTAGGGATGCTGGAACCTCGGTATGTACACGCACCATTCGCAGAGAACTTCATTCCATGTGTTACGTGCGGCTGCTCGTAGGCCTTCCATCTCCACTCGGAATGCTACTGATGTAAATAACTTTTATTGTGGACATTAGATCAATGGAAACGGGTCCTATGGACTGATGAATCCAGATACACGATCCATCAGTCTGATGGCCGCGTGTGGGTTTGGTGGCAGCCGGGGAACTCTATTTACTAAAATCAAGTTGTGTACTCGTGTGGGGTGTTTTTCGTGGTATAGTCCTAGCCCATTAGTTATCGTGGACAAACTTGTTAATCAGCACGTCTACCTCGATATTCTGGACAATTATGCTTTACCAACTATGTGGCAATTCTATTGAACCGAGCCTTGTTGGTAAAAGCAAGATAATGCTCCGAGCCATAAAAAAGGGGCTGTGATGGCGTGGTTTGACGATAATTCCGTATCATGTGGGGCCTGGCCAGAACAGAGCCCTGATCTTAATTCCATAGAGCACCTATGGGATGAATTAGAGCACCGCATAAGAAGTTTGGGACCAACGCCTACTACTAAGCAACGGTTAGCGGCAGCATTATGTACCAAATGGAAGTGCATACATATCGCTGTGTTCCAAAACCTTGTCGAAAGCATGTCTCGGAGGGTCAGTGCATGCATTAAGGATATATATATATATATATATCAGTGGCGTTTATTCGAGGCTAGCTAGGCTAGCTACGGAGCCCAGAGAATGCACAAATAAAAATCAATTAAATATACACAAATAAAAGTCAATTAAATATACACTAATAAAAGTCAATTATCAAAGGTATTAAGATATGTCGATCCTTTCGGTGCGAAAAAAACACGAGCATATTTGCTTCTTTCGGTTATGAGAAGCAGTCTGGCAAGCAATGATCAACGGCATAACGCAGTTCTGCGAGAGCTTTCGCAGTTCTGATACGAAGAGCTTCCATACTATAGCCTGCTAGCGTTTGCATGACAACATGAATGAGCTACGTAGGTCAGTCGCCATTGCTTGGCTCAAAGGGTTAGCTCATTAGCTCGAAGAAAGATAACGAATCCTTCGGACTACCTCAGGTTCCAGCGCGTGTTTCGCGAGAGTTGTTTGAATTTGTGTGAAGTATCAATGAATTAAAAATCGATGATATTATATTTTAAATTCTTTGCTTTGTTGGATTCAAACTATATATATATATATATATATATATATATATATATAGTTGAATTTGTGTGAAGTATCAATGAATTAAAAATCGATGATATTATATTTTAAATTCTTTGCTTTGTTGGATTCAAACTATATATATATATATATATGGGATGTAAGGTCAGGTGATGCGTAACATCACAGCCTCTCCTTGACAAATGTCAACCCCGCCTTCTCGTGGTGCATCCTGTTCCTACTAAAGGGGCTCTGACGACCGCCAATAGCGATATAACTATACCATCGGGATTAGAGGAAATTCTATCCCACACTCACCAACCCGCTTGGCCAGCGTGGTGAGTTATGGCCAAACCCCTCCAAAATGACTCCACAACTTAAATCTTGGCCCTCAGTCTCCGGCAGCTGGAATGTACCTGGCCAAGGCAGCGGCCAGTGCGACATGAAGGCAGAGGGTGCTAAGAATCCCCGAAGGACCGGACTAGGCTGCCATCTGATGCTGACCTTGGCAACGTACAATGCACGCTCCCTATCTTCTGATTCAAGGCTACTTGAATTGGAAGAGGAACTACAAAGGATCAAGTGGGACATCGTGGGGCTAAGTGAGGTAAGGAGAAAAGGAGAAGATCTCATCGAACTGAAAAGTGGACATCTCTTCTACTATCGTGAGACAGATACTGGCAGAACTAGTGGTGTTGGATTTATAATAAACAAGAAACTGAAAGATAAAGTGGTAGAAGTTGAAAGTTCCTCTGAGAGAGCTGCACGACTCGTTATCCAACTATCGAGAAGATACCGGGCTCAGATTATTCAAACTTATGCACCCACCACAAGTCATCCTGAAGAAGAAATTGAAGAATTTTATGAGGAAATTTGTCATCTAAATAATAAAGGTAAGCAGCACTTGAAAATAATTATGGGAGATTTCAATGCAAAAATAGGGCAACGGCAACAGAATGAAACTTCAGTAGGTAAATTCGGTCATGGCAACAGAAACCAGCGTGGAAATACTCTCGTTGAGTTTGCAGAGGCAGAAGGGTTTTTCATCTTGAACTCCTTCTTCAAGAAAAAGCCACACAGGAAATGGACATGGAGACATCCAAATGGGACGACAAGTGAAATTGATTTTATTATGTGTAACAAAAAATTCGTCATAGAAGACTGCAGTGTGCTAAACAAGTTCAACACAGGTAGTGACCATAGATTGGCGAGATGTAAGATGCACCTCAACACTAAACTTGAACGTGGCAAGCTCATAAGACAAACAAAATGTATTGACATAACCAACCTTAAAAAACACCATAATACCTTCAAGTTGGAATTGCAATAAAAAATGAAATATTAATTTTTTTTTTTCCTAAAGCAGATTCTTGAAAGAAAACTGGATTATAAAAACCCTCTACTGCACTACTTCTGACAACACAAAAACGAAAATAAAATAAAGACAATAATAAACTAAACAAATGCTTTGTGAAGGTTATGTGACATAAACAATTAGTTGCAATATGTACAAAGTATTTCAGAAGTGCTTTAAGTGCAAAGTTAAGTAGTTATTCAGACCAATGAAACGGCCGGCTGCTTGGCCTTAGTTCCCTAAAAAACGCGCAAAAATACCAAGAAAAGAAAGAGTTCAAATACACAAAAAGTTAATAGACTTGCTAGTGCCTAAAAGCTTAAAGCAAAAAAAGAAAAAATGTTCAAGAAGTTCAAAAATTGAACCTGAAAAACCTAAAACCCAAAGACAAAGAAGAGAGCTTACCTCTTATGCAACTGAACATAGGTCTTTGTGGAAGTGAGAAAATGCAGAGTTTTTGCTGGTCCTTGATAAAGCCAAGGCTCAGTATTCTCGACACTTTCTGCATTCAGTTGTTCTTTTTTTCTCTTTTTACTCACACCGGTCAATACGTAACTTTTTCTATGTTGTACTTGGTATGAGTCAAAAAATTTTTTTGCTTCAGTCTCTTCTTAATAGAGTGTGAATTCTGAATTTTCATAACTGCTGCGTTGCGCGTTTTGAACTTCAGGTTAATTTGGCAACTTTCGTTTTAAATTAAAATATTTTTCTCATGTTTTCGGCTTTTCTCTTTAGTATATATATATATATGTATGTATGTGTGTGTGTGTGTGTACACACATTGTGTACGTTTACTAATATGTATATATATAGCACCCTCCAACAGGAATTCCTGGGTGCGCCACTGCGCATGACTGTATATTTATTCCACTAATGAAATGAAACTATGCCAGGACAAGCTGGAAAGCCCATGGTGGACCAAAATTAGCTATCATTTAAAAAAAATCATAACTTAGGAATGAATGCATCGTTTAACATGAAACAAATTATTTACATTGGTAGAAGCCTAATAAACTTTTCTGAACCCTCGTTTAGTTGTCCGGATATGTCTCGATCAGAATATCTCGACACAGGTTTGCTGTATTGTGCTGCTATCTTTTGGCTCGTTTAGGCAAAATTCAGCAGAATCGAGCCGAAAGATGGCAGCACAAGACAGCAAGCCTTTGTTGAGAAATCCAGAGGTGACTCAAGGGCAGTACAGTGTACGCGATCCAATGGCTGACCAGAGGCCATGTGACTGACACCATAATACCAGTTAGTACTTTTACTGGCATTTGAAGTGAAATCATTTTGATTCATAAATGATCTATTCATATTATAATGCCATTAACAATTTTGCTTTACTGTTTTGTTACATACAGTATCTGCGAAGTCCGCGTAAATCAACTAAGCGAGCGAGCATGGAACTTCAGGCGTCAAAACTTCACTCTGCTGTTGTAAATTAAGATGTGCTTTATAGAGTTTGATACGGGTCAAAAAGTTTGGTTCCGGACTCACCTAATTGACCACGACCTTGACCTGACTCGGATCTGCAACTGATCCGGACCCGACTCAAAAAATCTGCTCTGAATTCTAATACATAAATATATATATACATACAGGGAGCTCAAAAAGTTTCTCCGCAGAGGTGTATCTTACGTAGGTTATACCGAAATCAAACAAACAGTTATGGGGACGTATAATTTACTCGCTTACTTACAGGAAATATTGAAACTGTAGTCTTTCATTTGCAAGACGTAACTTAATTGTTTTACACATGTTTTCAAATGCATCTGCGGGCGTCAAAAAGTCCCTACGCAGTAATATTAAGGCTGTCCCACCTAATTTTTCTTTTATCGGAGGTTTAACGACCACCGTGAGCAACTCAATGGGATATAAGCAATCGTCCGTCCCTAATTTAGTGCAGCTGGTTCCAGGGAAGGAAGAGAACCAGTGCCGTAAGACAGACAGCATCCATGCCTCACCGGGATTTGAACCCGGACCCGTCTCGAACGAATGATCATACTCTGGCACTTAGACCACTGCGCCACCGGTGCGGCACACCGAATTTTCATGGATCTACAATGAAAATTTTTGAATTACGTAGCTTGTTATATGTTTTTCAGTTTTTGCTGTTTTCTTGATAACATATCAAGCTTCAGAATATGTTTCACAACAATACCAATTTTCATAAGCTTCTGATGAGTTGAAAGTTTCCAAAATGTAGATGTTGCGTTTTCATCATTGCCTCTCAGAAGGAAAGACACTCTTCCTTCTAAGGATAGTCTTGCTTTAATTTACATGACAAATCATTTTTCAGTCCGAAGGCACAAGTATCGAGCAAAAAAGTTAACAGTGAGCATTTTTTCTTAATTTTTTTTTTTTGCTTTTCAAGGATATAACGAAAATTAACCGAGTCGAAATTGGGTCAGAAACACCTTGACCCGACCCGTTTACCAGCTGACCTGAGACCCGTTTTCATCTCTGGTACATTCCAGTGTACGGTATGAAATTTTTTATAGGTAGGGAGTTTGTTGCTTAATATGTGGATGCCACGTAGAACACTTGAAAAAATTTCAGCTTTGTACCTATACCATGTTTTTTTGTTTTATGTTAAATGCTGCCTTCATTCCAAAGTTATGTTTTTCTAAAATCGTTTCAGCTATTTTTATTTCACTATGTAAATGTTTGAGCACGATTTCCTATACATTTGAAAAAAACGAATTTATTTTACCCCTTGATTTTTCAAAATTGAAGATATCGTTCTCTCGAGAGAAGGAACTAATGCATATGAATAAACAGACGGCCGCAAACCTGAAAAGTGAACTCAATAAAATACTTGTTTTATTTGATAGGTAAAGTTTTCCCAGCCAATGTACTAAAAGGTAAGAGTTTACCCCCCCACCCACCCACCCCACCCCCACCCACCCCCATGGATAGAACGATTAAAAAGCGATAACAGCAATAGGTAATATTTGTATTTGAAATACAAATAATATAATAGTCAAAAAAGTTCAATTTACGTTCTACTAATAGTAATATTCTTAAATACTTAACCGTTTCCGAATTCGATGAAGACCATTGTTTGGCTTCCTTTAAACGGATGGAACTTCTTTTTTTAATTTAGCTTAAATGATTCATAGAAAAGCTATTTCTTAAAATCGGTTAAATGCAATTCGATAAGAAACGTCTGCTACTGTTTTATTCATTCCCTTTCTGCCTTTTATTAAAGGGTCTTTTTCTCTTTAAGAGGGCATTACCCAGCTGTCTCTAGACTTTCTGGAACCGAAGTGAACAAAGATCGTGGTTCTTCGACCCTTTCATGTTGTGGCGACCCTCTGAGTTCCTTTTACATTTAAATCTGTTGTCTTCATTTGTGAAATTATATTCCTAAAACTCTCAACTAATACAAAACTACGACAATTACGTTCCTGCAGATTGTGACATCACATCATCACACAGTATTAGATTTAAAATCGTGCAATTCCAAGCATTCGTTTTTATCTATCAAACCGATCACCCCTCTATTCTTCCAATCCTTTAACCTCGGAAAATATCAGCTTCGTAATTTTATGAATGACTACAGATAAGTTCATAGTTGGATACATTTAATCTGAAAATAACAAGATATTCTACTCACAGAGTTCAAAGGTATAAATAAATCTCCTAGGCAGACTGACCCTTCAACAAAGAAAACAGTTATTTTTTTCTACACTAAAAACACAAGGCAGCTAAACTTGATGCACCATTATAAAACTTCCAACCACTAATGACTAGTTAGAAACCGTCGTCAGTTACTAAAAGCATTTATTGATGGTAAAAATAAAAAAAAAATATTAAAACCATTAGATCTTTCGGGCTTCCTAGAAGCCCACCATCAGATGACATAAAAACCTAGACCCTGATGGGGGTGACATATATGTAGCCGCATTGTCAGTAATGCATAATTTATTGTAACTTAATATTGCCATGTAACAGCATAAAGAAATAAAAAAATATTATTATTATTATTGTTATTAGTGACGTTACATATGAGCGGACAGAGACACAGCGCCACCTTGGGCATAACAATTCGACAAAGTAAATGAGGTGTCTTACATACAATTAAATAGAGTTAATTTTTAAGAAACAAGTGAAAAATAAAAAGAACAATTGCAAATGAAGCCTGTCATAATTATCCATAATATACACTGGCTATTGTAGAAATGAAAGGCATAGATAGTCCTGAACGCAATAAAAAGACAAAGAATCGGTGATAAGAGTCAAAATAAAACATATACAATTTCCTGTTGAGTAGATGGTCAGTCAATTACAAACAATATATGGAATTTAATGTACATACCTAGCGAAGCCACTTATTTTCAGTATGGAGGCATGGAAGTATGCGTCACTCTTAACAATTTACCTGTAAGAATCATGCCTACTTGATTCCAATTTATTTTTAAGGTGTTTTCGTCAACAATTTCTCCGCGTGGATTTACCCTGATTATTTCTTGTTTGGTACGGCATGGTAGCGGTATAATAGGCCTGCGATTTATCCAGAAAAACATTAAATTCTTGGAAAAACCCCATAAATTGATCGGTGAGAAAAGCCCAACTTTTGAATAAAGGTTCGTATCGTTAAACCTGAAAATGCATTACAAGTTTTGAAGGTGGTTATAGCAATCGGAATCAAAACGAATTTTCATATCGGTCATTTGAAAAATATATTGGTATCATGATGATTGAGAGCAGATATTCTAGTGGTGGAGGTCTCACTTCTTTTCAAGACCCATACTTTCGGCATTCCTTCATTGATACACCAGCTAGCGAAATATGTACATCTGAAGTATTAGAAAGTAAGTGCATAATGTTGGCTATGATCACAGCTTACATTAAAAAAATCAATCAAACTGTTAAAAGGGGAGATATCGCTGAAGTAAGCACATAGATTTGAGTCACCTACTGGGAATAAGTTGCACCAGGAACGTTAGAAAACACACGATTTTCGTGTGCCGTACAGAATATAAAACATATAAATCGGTGTGACATTTCAGCGTTCCTAACGAGAAAAATACATATCGTGCAGACTCTGAAATCATGAACTGTTTTACCTGACACCATGGGCCTAGTATAGGAAGAATTTTCCCACTTTGCCATTTTCGAAAAGGCTGATTCAATAAAATTTCAACTGACAGTGATATTCACTAAGGATTTGAGTAACCTGCTTTCGGAGTTGCAAATTGTTTTTACCAACACTAACTGCATCATTTTTATTTTTTCTTAGATTTCATATGTTTGCGTTATTTGCTCATACAATTTGTAACATGCTAAACGTATTTCAAATTGCCATGAACATAGGAATAAAATCAAAAATGCATTTAAAAACGAACACCTGAATAAAAACATGATTACTTGAAGCGAAAATTCAGAGTAAAATTACCTTTTTATTTAAGATGACATTAGACATGCAGCAGCTTCATCTGAAATAAAGAAAAAACGGTATAAAAAACTTGCTCATCAAAATCTGGTCTACAATTAATGATACTCTCAGTATACATAAAAGTCAACATACACTATACTCTACAGTAGCTCTAACGCAGCTAATTTCCTATTTTTAAAATTATTTTATTAGGTTCAGAAAATAATGTTCATCACAATCTTAATAGTATACACAGTCGTATCAGAATAATATGACCTCTCCCGATATCACTCTAAGAAAAACGTTTTGTTAATTCAACAAAAAAATTGTTGAATCACCCAAAAAAGTTTGTCGATATACAGTCAACAAAAATGTTTGTTGAACTCACAAATTTATTTTGTTGAAAATTATTGTTAATTCTATAAAATTTATTATTATCATGACAAAACGTTTTGTTCATTTAACAAAATAATTTTGTCGACTTTTGGGAATTTCTTTTATCCAACAAAATGTATTGTTATCGTG
The DNA here is from genome assembly GCA_039090855.1 of Macrothele yani. Lineage (NCBI taxonomy): Eukaryota > Metazoa > Arthropoda > Arachnida > Araneae > Macrothelidae > Macrothele > Macrothele yani. The sequence continues at coordinate 136,692,960 of CM077025.1, forward strand.
ATAAAACGTTTTGTTGCTGCAAGCAAACATGTTGTTATCGTGACACAGTAATTTCTTTCTCCAACAAAATTTAGAGTTGTGTAGCTGGGGCACTTTGTCCCTAAACTTTTTCCGATGGCAACACCTTGCCGGTGCATTAATTTTAGGTGGTGCCCTTCGACCCTGGGTGTCCGCTATTTTTTTTCCATACCATCTTTTTCCACCCGCCGCATATTAGTTTTTCCCGCCGTCTTTACTTTCTAGTGGTGTTTAAATGCATTTGGACGGTGTTATGTCACGAGGAAATTTATTCGGCTGGTGACGTGCTGGCAAACGTCTCCCGAGAAGGTCCCACACGTGTTCTATTGATTTTAGGTCCGAGGACCTTGCGGGCCAATCCATGCGTTGAATATCTTCACTTTCCAACAGCTCTGCGACAGCCACTGTACGATGAGGTGTAGCGTTGTCGTCCATGAAGAGAAACTCAGGACCCACAGCACCTCTAAACAGACGCAAGTCAGGCAGAAGAACCTCTGTACAATAGCGGACACCAGTGACTGAACTTCCTTGGAAGATGTGGAGGTCAGTAAGGCTACCAAGCATGATACCGCCCCGAACGAGAACTCCGCCACCTCCAAACCGGTCCCTTTCGATGATGTTGGAGGTGTGACTGCGTGTTCCCTGCTCTCTCCAGATGTGTATACGTCCAGAATCGCTCGTCACACTAAATTGGCTCTCATCCGTAAAGAGAACTCGACCCCATTGCTGATGTGCCCAGTTCTTGTGTTACTGGCACCACAGAAACCGCCGTCTCCGATGAGAAGGCGTTAATGGCACATACCGTACTGGTCGTCGTGCAAATAGACCAACTTTGTGCAGCCTCCTGGCCACGGTAAAACGCGACAATGGACATCCAGTTATCTGTTGCATGTGCCTTGCGATTTCTCCCGCTGTCTGCCGTCTGTCTCTTCTCGCCTGTAGGACAATACACCGGTCGTCCGCCGCCGTGGTCTCTCGTGGACGACCACAGCTAAACTCTCGGACAACTAGCTGTTGCTGTCGTTTGAAATGCTCTCCAAGCTCGTGAAACGATGCTGTGAGCGATCCCGAACTCCTCGGCCACACTAGTCACACTTCGACCATCTTCCAACTTTCCAATGACGCGACCTCGGTTAAAGACATCCAGATGTCGTCTATTGAATTGTCTGTTGGTCATATCACACGGTGGCATCAACTCGACGTCGTTCAAACCGATTTACACCGTGCAATAGCTTTCACCGAATTGCTAAGCGTACACCGCCCGTGTGCTCTATACCTTTCCGACACTCCCCCCCCCCGTCATGCTGCATATATGCGCATGCCCTACCATACTGGGGCCCTAGTCTATCTCCTGAGTGGTCTTTCGGTCCGTTCTGCATGTTCGTTCCGCTGTTATGCTAATTTCTCCTCTTCGTCCTTAATTTTTGCACACCAGTGTATATAAGTCTTAAATACATCACGAAGCTTGCTTACTTTCTTTCTCCCGCTTTACACAATCTGCAAAATCTCTGGCAAAATATGGGACCCTTAGTACATCGTTAACCTAAACGGATGTCAAATTTCAATTGTATCTGTGCTCATAGACACACCGATTCTTACAGCGACGAAAAGACAGAAAAACATTAACTGATAGCAGAATGTTGAAGTGTGTTTATGGCTCCACGCTATTCCAAACACAAATGAGTAGACCTGTGGTGCTTTTTTAAGCGCGCACATCCTGGGAATTTAAACCTTTGCTTTGGATCCACGAGGAAATAAAAACATGACCTGTAGCGCCATCTGGAGAGCTTTGAATTACAGTTGCTTAAAATGACCTCAGGTGTCCGCTGTTAAAATAGCACTCCTGCAGCTGCAAATAATTACTACGTTTTGTTTACAGCACGAAGCAATGAACCTTCTCCTCTTCACGAAAATATTGCACAAGGGAATTAAGTTTAGCGGACAAACTTCAGCGAGTCTTACTGGAAATACATAGAAAGAAAAAGAACAAGATAACAGCAACTGGCTGCTCCGTGGGACAAGCGGGGCTGATTTTAGGTAGCACACTTTGAGAGTTTTGCTGGTACGATTGCGACCACAGGGAAATAAGAACGTGACCTGCAGCGTCGTCTGGGGAGCGCTTGTACCACAGCTGCTTTAAGATTGTCTGATGTGCGCACGCGAAACAGCACACCCCAAGATTCTAGCGCGAATGAGTTATGCTTACTGAGCGAACCTTTTCTTCTTAATGCAAACATTATGTGGGGAAATTAATTTTAACCACCACTAAAAGCCTTAGAACGAACTCTGGCGAGTTTTATTATAAACAAATCCGAAAAAATAATATCGATAATATAGGTTAAATTGCGACTCTGTGTGGGTGTGCCCCGACACTTAGCACACCCCGAATATTCGCCCCTGTTACATACATACATACATACATACATACATACACGGATCTGACCAGTTACACCACTGGTGTAAGATACAACTGTTACTAAAACGTCGCCTTCAACCTTTTGCTTGCTCTGAATGCATTGTCTTAAAGTGCTCAAAATTTCGCATTTTTGCTTATGAAAATAGTACTGCACTTTAACAATTTATTTAAAGGAAAATGTCGTTTTTGTTTATTTATTTGACTGGGGGTTTAACAACCACAGTGAACAACTCAATGGGTTATAAGCAGTCGCCCGTCCCTAAATAGGGTCGCTGGTTCCAGGGAAGGGAAAGAACCAGTACGGTAAGACAAACAACATCCATGCCTCACCGGGATTTGAAGCCGGACCCTTCACAGACGAACGGTCATAAGCCAGCGCTTAGATCAGTGCGCGTTTTGGGGGCCGCGAATGGCCTAGTGATCAGCGTTCGTGACTGCCACGGGGAAGCTTCAGTTTCGATTCTAGCCAGGTACGAACGCTCGAACCACTAAATATCCGCCGTGCGTCGGATGGGCACGTTAAGCCGTCGGACCCCGGGCACTGGCCCGCCGGTATTAAATAAGAGCGTCTTCCTCCCCCTTTCTACCTCGCTTCCGTGGCATTTTCCTATCAGACACCCTAGCCCAAATCTCCTAGCGTCCTATTTCTAAGGGTTATTTAAAGACCTGGGTCGGACAGTCCCTTCCTTAAATCCTCTACATATGATCTGATCTGCGCGTTTTTGTTTATCAAAATCAAATTTTATCGTCGTGTGACGCAGATATGATACTCGCCCCCTCTCCTTAATTCTCTTCCTTCAAGCCACCGACTTTGTCTTGCACTACAAAGCAGACGTCCGCTACTTCTTACTCTTTCACTGCCCCGGGGCAGTCTTAGAGTCTTGTAGCTTTAGACTCAACTTTACGTTTTGGAATCTCCTATTTTGTAAAGAAAACAAACTGAGCAATTAGTTGTGACCCCCTCAGTGAATTCCTATCCCACCTCCTCATTAGCCCCATAGTCCTACAACCATGAAAAAGAGGCTTAAACTGAGGAATTGGAAGAGTGGAGAATTGAAATTTCATTGCGCTGCGGATGCTATGTTGATAACGTTTTGGGGGGAAGGGGGGACGTAAATTTGTAGGGGAAAAGTAAAATCATGCAATGCATTTAATATTATACGCTTTCCAACATACCAGAAATCGCGCGCAGACAAACCCTCCTCTACCCTGTCCTACTCATTCGTTCATTATACCTCCGGAACAACATACCCATGTTTCGTCGCAATAGAAGCATTTTTACTCAAGTTATAAGGATAATAATGGCTGTGGAATAAATCTCGCTCCTGTGCCCTTACCTTTGACCCAATTTCAATTATAATAAACAGAACTAGTTCAATATATACCTCCGGAACAACATACTAAAGCTTTGTCGTAATAGAAGCATTTCTATTCTAGTTATGAGGATAATAGCTGTGGAATAAATCTCGCTCCTGTGCCCTGGCATTTGACCCCATTTCGATTATATTCAACAGAACTAGTTCAATGTACCTCTAAAACAACACGATAAAGTTTTGTCACAATCGAAGCATTTTTACGTAAGTTATGACGCATAAGGGCGATGGAATGGTTCCCGCTTTTATGTCCTGGCCTTTGACCCCATTTCGCTCATTTTCAATAGGATTAGTCACCAGGTTGTTTCCTACCACATACTAAAATTTCATCGAAATCGGACCATTTTTACGCGGTTATCATGCGGAAAGACAGACAAAGCTGGTGCATATACGCTTCTCCAACCTATGGTTGGAGAAGCGTAACAAGACTTATTATTTGGAAAAATCCAGATTATATTTCAAAGATAAATATACTGAAAAAACGCATTGTGAATTGGGTGGCTGACATGGTGGGCAAGACATTTTAGGGTGTGCTCAAGCCCACCCTCGCATCCCCTTGGCGACGTCCGTCGAAGACATTGGGGAAATGAATAATGGAGACTGTTTACACCACCTTCGTTTTGCTGACTATATATATTGATTGATGCTAGTACTCCCCTCAGTGTTGCATAGTATAATCCACGAACTTGCTGACAAGAGTAAAGAAAAGGAATTAATGATGAACTTATGGATTAAATACATCCTTAAATAAAGACATACAGAGGCTGCGGGCACGTGAAAGGAAGACCTAAGGAAAATACCAAGTCGAACTGAGAGTGTTTCCGTTCATTTGAGTACGTATAGCCGTAATGACGTCACAAAGGCAGATGATGTATCCGACTATTTGCAAAAAATATACTACTGGTCCTTATAAAATTGGCCGCTAAAAATTGTGACTGATATATCTAATTTCGATATGAGTGTATTTTCTAATGTAAATTTGATTTGTTCTGCTTAAATATTTTGTAACTTAACGCGAAGGCTTCTCCCTGATGAATTTGAAGTTGGAAATCCTGACAGCTAGTCGAAGTGCAATCCGAGGTAAATGAAGATGTCTTGGGTAAGAGCTCAGAGACGGCAGTGCGATGTTAAAGCATATTCACTGAGTATGCAATGTTTGAGAGATATTTAATGTTACGAGACATTCATGAGATAAACGATTGGCATGTTCAGATGTGCATTATTAATACAAGCCAGTGATTCTTATTTTTGTCAAAGCATTTGGAATTGAGAAAACCGTTATTCGAAGAGTGTCACGTACATTATGAATGAAGTCCGTCTACCGTATTGTTTTACGACGACTTGATATTGGATTTCGAAAGTTCTTGATTTTTTTTTTCTTTACGAATAAAAAAGTGTTTTCGATACCTGTAAGTATTGTGTGTGAAAACACGTTTGTCTGCGACGTGCATCGATCTGTGTCCCTTCACTCCGGAGTAAGTAGCTCTGGAGTGAAGGGACACAGATCGCTGCGCATTTGTCGTCTTCACACATATTTTCACCTCTGTAGTACGTCACATCATATCCCTCTAATTTTTGTTTTTATCAATATCTTTGAAGCGAAGTAGGAATTTTTCACTAATTCCAAACTACACTGGTGTGCAAAAATTAAGGACGAAGAGGAGAAATTAGCATAACAGCGGAACAAGCAAGCAGAACGGACCGAAAGACCACTCAGGAGATAGACTAGGGTCCGGTACGGTAGGGAATGCGCATATATGCAGCATGACGTAGTGAGGGGGGTGGAGAGTGTCGGAAGGGTATAAAGCACACGGGCGGTGTACGCTCAGCAATTCGGTGAAAGCCATTGCACGGTGTACAACGGTTTGAACGACGTCGAGTTGCTGCCACCGTGTGATATGGCCAACAGGCAATCCAGTATACGACATCTGGATGACTTTACCCGAGGTAGCGTCATTGGGAAATTGGAAGAAGTTCGAAGTGTGACTAGTGTGGCCGAGGAGTTCGGGATCGCTCACAGCTTTGTTTCACGAGCTTGGAGAGAAACAGCTGTCCGAGAGTTTAGCAGTGGTCGTCCACGAGCAACCACGGCGGTGGACGACCGGTATATTGTCCAACAGGCGAGAATAGACAGACGGAAGACAGCGGAAGAAATCGCAAAGCACATGCAACAGACAACTGGACGTCCGTTATCGCGTTTTACCGTGGCCAGGAGGCTGTACAAAGGTGGTCTATTTGCACGCCGACCAGTACGGTGTGTGCCATTAATGTCTGCTCATCGGAGACGACGGTTTCTGTGGTGCCAGGAACACAAGAACTGGATACATTAGCAATGGGGTCGAGTTTTCTTTACGGATGAGAGCCGATTTAGTCTGACGAGAGAGTCTGGACGTATACACATCTGGAGAGAGCAGGGAACACGCAATCACACTTCCATCATCATCGAAAGGGACCTGTTTGGAGGTGGCGGAGTTCTCGTTTGGGGCGGTATCATGCTTGGTAGCTGTTCGGACCTCCACATCTTCAAAGGAGGTTCAGTCACTGGTGTCCGCCATTTTACAGAGGTTCTCCTGCCTCACGTGCGTCTGTTTAGAGGTGCTGTGGGTCCTGAATTCTTTTTCATGGACAACAACGCTTCACCTCATCGTACAGTGGCTTTCGCAGAGCTGTTGAAGAGAAGATATTCAAAGCATGGATTGGCTCGCAAGGTCCCCGGACCTAACTCCAATCGAACACGTGTAGGACCTTCTCGGGAGACGCTTAGCAGCACGTCACCAACCGCCAGCAACTATTCCGCAGCTGCGATTGGCGCTACAAGAGGAATTGGCCGCGATGCCTCAACAGCTCCTTGACAACCTCGTCCACAGCATGGACAGGCGTTGTAAATCCGGCATCGCAGCAAGGGGTAATCATATCTCCTACTAAAGACTGGATTTTTCTTGGCAGCCGCCTGTCACATGGATGTTTCTGTATTCTGTCTAGTTGTGCTCGAAGCTACCTTTTCAATAAAGTGCCTTTGTATCCTTTGGATTCCTTGTTTGGACGGTTTTGCTCACTTGTCCCATATTCATACATTTTGGGGATCTTATGGTATGATTTGAGTCGATGTGGAGCACTTCTGCACGACGTTACATTCGAAAACCCGTCTCGTCCTTAGTTTTTGCACGCCAGTGTATGTGTGCAACAAACACCAGACGTTTTTTCGAAGAACCCAATGGTCAGTGGATCCATTTTCCACAATCGAGCACCAATGTGAAAACACAAGTTTGTCCGCGATGGTCATCGAAGCAGTGTCCCCTGACTCCGGAGTAAGTCGCGCTCCCAAATGAGCTACTCTGACAGAATGTCTCTACAGATTTGTTGTTTTGACATATGTTTTCACCTCTGTATTACATCACAGTAGAAATCATTGTCAATGAATTCTGACCGTATAATTGAATTGAAATATATGTTTAAGATTTTCAGCTGCTACAAACGACTAAGAAGTAATACGGTTCAGTCGAGAAGCTGTAAGCTGAACGTTTTAAATCGAAGTTTTTTCACTGTTTAAAGTTAAACGCAGAGAAAAAGGCAAATCTACAACACATAAAATTAATTATGTTATAGAATGAAAATATGCATTTGCTCCACCTAATTTCAAAATTTTCATCGTACTGCAAAAATTGTAGGGACAGTTTTGTAAATAATTCCAGCAATAAGAAGCAAAATAGAGAATTTCTCGTCTGATTATTTGAAGTGTAGATATCTTGACCCACACACAAAATACAGGTAAACTCAGTTTTGATTGAGCTGTCAGTTTGGAACGTAGGACTAAGACTTGCAAATAGGAGGGTTGAAAGAGCTAGTCGAGTATGGTTTCAAAGCGTTTATTTTTTGTTACAGCCAAATTTATTTAATTTACTCTATGATATGAAAAGTAGCTTACATAATTTTTACAAGTAATGCTGGATTCATTGGGAACACAAAGCCAATCGATATACGAGTTACCCAACGTGGTGCTCTGTCTTCTTCGGTTTCTTACATTCCTCACCACTTGCTCTTGCCTCTCGTTTTGATTTTCTCCACTTTTGCTTGCGTTTATTTTGCAAATTCCGCGGCGTTGTCGAAAATGTTAACACGTTCACATGAAAACAATTTTTTTAATTTTAGTTTAAAAAACTGCGATATGTTCTTCGTATATTTTAATAGATCTTGTCGAGAGCTTTAAAACGATACCACGCACAGCCGTATTGCACTCACGGTTGACCAGATAAACAGCGATACTTTCAAAAGTGTTCACCGCTTCATAAGAAAAAACAGTTTTTAAAATGTTCAGTTCAAGTCACTGCGAAATGTTCTTTGCATATTTGAATAGATCTCGTAGAGAGCTTTGAAACGGCACCACGCACAGTCGCGTTGAGCTCACGGTTGCCGAGATAGACTGAGCTAAACGTGGCGGCACACCCAGAAATACTGCATCATCTCCCCTCGTACAGTCAGCGAGGGGAGCGTCGGGCGCACGGGGCATGGCGCAGTACGCGAATTGGACTGCAGGCTGTTTACGAATAAGCTAACACTATTAGTGTGCGACACGTGTTTTTAACAATATAAGGATTTCAATTGGGACGTATTTTTGTCACATGCGGTCGGCTGTAAGTCTCTCCATACTATCCGCGGAGTTAGACGTAGTCCTACATTGAAATTGTTGTTTAACGGAAGGCCGGTGCGCAGCCTAGGTGGCGCAGTGGTGTAAGCGCTGGCTTCTGACTATTCGTCAGAGATAGATCCCGGTTCGAATCCCGGTAAGATATGAATGTTGTGTTTGTCTTACGGCACAAGCTCTCACCCTTCCCTGGAACCAGTGGCCCTAAATTAGGGAAGAGCGACTGCTTATGGTCCATTGAGTTGCTCACGGTGGTCTCTATACCCCCATACAAACAAACAAGTTAGTAAAATCATGCAATGCATTGATTATATAATACGCTTTCCAACATACCGGAAATCATTACTCAAGTTATGAGAATAATGGCTGTGGAATAAATCTCGGTCCTGTGCCCTGACCTTTGATTCCATTTCGATGATATTCAACAGAACCGGTTTGGTATACCTCCGAAATAACATGATAAAGTTTTGTCGCAATCGAAGCATTTTTACGTAAGTTATGATGCATAAGGGCTATGGAATAGATCCCGCTCCTGTGTCCTAACCTTTCACCCCATTTCGCCCATTTTCAATAGAATTCGTCCCCAGGCAAGACCCTACAACATACTAACATTTCATCCAAATCGAAGCATTTTTACGTAAGTAATGACGCATAATGGCGATGGAAGTGATTCCGTTTCTAAGTCCTGACCTTTGACCCCATTTCGCCTATTTTCAATAAGGTTTGTCGCCAGGGGGTCTTCTACCACATACTAAAATTTCATCGAAATCGAACCATTTTTACGCCAGTTATCGTGCGGACGGACGAACGGACAAAGCTGGAGCATATACGCTTCTTCAACCTACGGTTGGAAAGCGTAACAAAAAAGCCTGTACATCGCAAAGGTTTAAAAGTGACCGAATCATTATGCTCGTGTTACACTCCAACCGGCAAGAAAAAATATTATCAGTTCGGGCGATATCTTATGTACAAACAGGCAGAATTACTGATAACCAGAATGACATTTTAAGCAGATTCCCTTAATGATGTGCAGTGTCCGATATGTTCTGCTTTGAGAACTGATATTTAGAGTGTACATCTGTTGAAATGATCTGAATGCCAAGAGAGATGCGATCTTCAGAAATATTCCTTGCGGAATCGAATTTGTTTCCTTTATGGAGATTTGCATTAGCGTTTTTTTTCATTCTCTCTTAGAACCATTTCCTTTTATTGTCTCTCTTTCACCCATAAAACGTAATGCGTCACGCACAACCACATATATTTTTCCGGTCTGGTGCAGTAAGAAGAGCGAAACACGCATATCACGAGAAATAATTCTCGCTAAAAATGAAAAAAAAAAAAAAGATTTTAAATATGCTGAAAAAGGAAACTAATAAATGGAAAGAACACGAAAGAAAGTTCAGTGCAAAAACCTATAATGAAATGAACATCGTAAAAAAAAAAAAAATAATAATGAAGTATTCGTCACATGACCTGAATAAAATAAATCGTACGTTCGAAAAATAAAGAAAGGAGAAAGATAACTACACCAGAATCACGCAATAGCATTGCATCCGAAAGGGCGAATTAAATTAAATCCAAGGAGGAAAAGTTCTTTTGATTGCACCGCATTTTTTTTTTTTTACGCGTAGCAAATACAGCATGCATTTCCTTATTTTGAGTCCTTTTTCTCGCGCGTCAGAATAACTGATAATCATCAAAGTAAAACAAAGCAATTTAATCTTCGTACCTAGTAGAAAAGGACTCATGCGTAGATAAGTATGCATGATTGATGTTTGGTATTGCTGGATTCGAAAACTAGGCCTTCGTATTAATGCCAGTTGTTCGTTATTTGGTGTTTTGATGCAAAGGAAGAGTAAAAGCTCAAACTTTTTTTTTCAATTAAATTGGGATGATGAAATCATTTTGTTTGTAGCCGTGTCACCCCAATGCATGCAGCTGAAGTATTTCCATAATAATTGATTGCTCGGTGTTTTTCCGAGAGAGGAAACCAATGAACGCTGGTGTATCATGCTTCCATAAAGAGACGAGGAACCAATTATTTCTTCGTCAAGCTGTCATTGGAAATAAAACATTTTGGATTAGTTGTGTCAAACAAACTGAAAAGGAGCCCATTGTTAGCAACCGATTTCTACAGCTAGCACAACCGTTACGCTGTAACAGGTTCCCGCTCGATTAGATTATCCTGATTTTGAGCCACAGACTGACACTGCACTCGCTGTTTTATAAAGCTGTTGCGGAGAGCGTGCTGGTTGAAGTGCTCCACCATTTTCTGCATGATTACCATGCTCCATGCTTTTTTATTTTTCATAAATACGTTTTTCTTTTATTAGAGGTTTGACGACCACCGTGAGCGACTCAGTGGGCTATAAGCACTCACCCGTCCCTAATTTAAGGCCACTGGTTCCAGCAAAGGGACGGAGCAAGTGCCGTAAAAAAAACACAACACCCGTGCCTTAACGGGATTCGAACTCGGACCCACCTCGGACGAATGGTCAGAAGCCATCGCTTAGACCACTGTGCCACTGGGGGAAATAAATAAGTTTCAACGACCAACGTGTGCAACTCAGTGGGCTATTAGCAGTCACACGTCCCTAATTTCGGGTGAATGGATCCATGGAAGGGAGAGATCTAGTGCCATAAGAAAACAAACAACACCATCCATACCTCATCCGGTATTCGAGCACAGACCCATCTCGGACGAATGATCAGAAGCCAAAACGCGCTACCGTGGGGGCCACGAAAAGTTCCTGATTGCACGTGTCCGGTTTTAATAGTCCAAAGTCGGACCCTTAAAAGATAGAATGGATATTCTATCTTTTAAGGGTCCGACTTTGGACTATTAAAACCGGACTTATAAGAAATGCCCAAAGGAAAAAGATGTTCGTAAACGTCACTTACGCAGCATACATGCAAAATACGTGGTCACATGTGTCACCACGTGATCAGGTCAACTACTTAGGACTGCTACTTGCCAGTAATTGACCCATAAATAAAGGGTTGATTGATTGATTGATTGGATTTTTAACGACCACCGTGAGCAACTCAACGGGCTATCAGCAGTCGCTTGTCCCTAATTTAAGGTCACTGGTTCCAGGAAAGGGAGAGAGCCAGTGCCGTAAGACAAACACAACATCCATGCATCACCGGGATTCCAACCCGTACCCCGTTCGGACGAATGATCAGAGGCCATCACTTAGACCACTGCGCCACCGGGGCGTCCCACAAATAAAGGGAAAATCAAAGTATCTTTCGGAGTTTGATAAAGGACTTACTGTGGGTGCTCGTCTTGCCTGGAGCAACGATTTTCAAAACAGTGGAGTTGGCTGATTTATCGAAAGGTGAGACACCCAGGGTCTTTAAAGAATGGGAAAGTAACCTGCATTCCTTGTCTAAGACGCGTAACTTTGGAGCAACAAGTGTCTGTCAGGAACGATGTCGCCGTCATCACAGAAAGCTTGTACGGAGAAACAGGCCTTCTTGTGCGCGGCAGTTGAGCGAGACATTCAATGAAGGCTATTCCCAACCCATATCCTCCTGCTATCAAAACCTCCTTCAACCATTGTTTGTCTTCTGACCCGAAACCTGCGATTTCGTGCACCCGCCTTTCTCAAAACAGAATACATGTGACGCATCACTGACAGAAGGCAAGTCAAACCGGCAAGTTGCACCGATAAGCTTTTGCCGGCGCAGTTAAATTGGTAGAATGTCAGACTCCGGAGAAGGAAGCTGTGTCGCTATAAGTTCATCGTTCGTTATACACTGCCAAACAATTGCTAAGGACGGATGACAATAGCAACGATAGCAACCATAAAATGGAAGGCAGGAAAATGTGGGAATTAGCATAAGTGCGGGATACAGTAAGACGTGTTGTGCGTATGCAAATTTTGGATTGCCAAACTTGTTCGTGACGTCATAGTGCTGATAAGAGATATAAAGGATTTGACGCGTATTGACCGTTGTTGTTCAAACGCAAAGTTGAAAGCGAAAGAATCAATTGACGAACTTGCAATTTTCAGTATGTCTTCCCGACATCACCTAGATGATTTTACGCGTGGCCGTATTATTGGCAAGATTGAAGAAGGGCGAAAAATAACAGATGTTGCCAGGGAGTTCGACGTCAGCCACAGTGTTGTTTCAAGGCTTTGGAAATCATTTCAAACAAATGGAGAGTGTAGTAAACGTCACGGGGGAGGTCGTGTTCGCAGTAAGACACCTGCAGAAGATCGGTACATAGTGCTATCAACAAAAAGACACCGGCGCAGCACAGCTAGTGAGGTAGCAAATCAGTTTATGGCTGCTACTGGCAAGCGGATCTCCCGAAAAACTGTCGCCAGACGTTTGCATGAAGGAGGACTATACGCCTACCGTCCTGTTGTGTGCATCCCATTGTCCAGACGTCACCGTACCGCCCGTTTGCAATGGTGCCATCAACATCGCAATTGAACTGATAACGACTGGTCTGCTGTCCTCTTCTCAGATGAGAGTAGATACAGTCTATAGTCTGATTGTCGACGACAACTGATCTGGCGTGATAGTGGTACTGCATATTGTCCAACAAACATACAGGAAAGGGACCGATATCCGACATGTAGTGTCATGGTATGGGCTGGCATCATGATCAATGGCCGTACGTCCCTCTATGTGCTTCCAACTGGGACTATGACTGGCCAACGATACATTAATGATGTTCTGCTACCTCATGTTCCGTGGTGCTGTCGGTGATAGATTCATTTTCATGGACGACAACGCAACATGTCATCGAACAGTCGCTGTCCAGGAGTGTTTTGAGAGCGAGGATATTCAACGCCTCGTATAGCCAGCACGTTCTCCAGATCTGAATCCCATTGAAAATGTGTGGGATGCTTTGGGGAGGAGTCTTGCTGGTCGCCAATGCCCTCCAAGGACACCCTCACTCGTGCACTGACAGAGGAATGGGATAAATTACCCCAACAGCTGCTTGATAATGTTGTGCAAAGCATGACACGACGTGTGGAATCTTGCATCGCCCTCCATGGTGGCCATATCCCGTATTGACATCTTACGCCGGAACGCCTGCGGACGGTAATTGCATTTTTTTCACGTTTACGTATTCTGCACAAAATGGCCTGTTTGTCCCTTGAACACGTTCCAAAGCCTTCTGGATTTCAGAGCACAATAAATTGTCTTTCTTGTAATGTCCTGGCATTCTGACATTTTATTTCACTTGGCATCCAACTACACTTACTTTCTTATGCGCTATATAGCCGTTTATGATCCGTCCTTAGCAATTGTCCAGCAGTGTACTATAGTAATTTGGAAGTAGGAAACTTCCAAATTACTTCAAATATTTTTCTTTGTCGCAATGAGATCTTGCTGTTTGTGGGACTATACGTCGTTAGAGAACATTCCGCAAAGCAACATGTGGCGAGCGAATTCAACATATCAGAGACTGCGCTAAGCCATTTCAATGGTGGGGGTGGGGGATTCAGCTCCCCAAATCGTTGGTAAAGCCTCCCCTGACCGACCAATAATCTTAGAAAAAATCTTGAAATAAGTTTTTCATTTAAGTTGAGAAAAGAATTTCTAAACTTTTATAAAATAAATTACTAAGTTTGGAGCATTATTATTATTTATTTTAAATCAGTGGTCAATCATCAAAAAAGAAACAAAAAAAAAAGTTAACAGATTTACATTTGACTCATATATGCTACCGAATGTCGCAAACAGAACCGTTTCTTGCCTAAGGACACGCCTTGAGCATCGTCGCATGGGTAACGGGATTCGTTACTTATTTTTCAGCCATAGTTTCTTTTCAAGAGTTGGTAATACTTTGTGCCCACAGAAAGTCGACAATTATCTGACGCAGTGAGACTTTTGTTCCGGTACGTTGAATTTGGTGTTATAATTTTCTTGCCCTGCGGAAGTCCATCTGTATTGCTCCTAATTGCCCTTAACAAAAGCAGTCTAGAAATAGGCCATGGCATTTGAGAGACGTTTGTGACTTCACTCTCATATTACACGTCCTGATATGTCGGTGTCGTGTTTGACTTCATACACGACAGCGTTGGAAGCCAATCAGAAGCCTGAATTTCAGCGTGACATCTCTGAAAGAGGAAATTTATCTCTCTAATGTAATGGCCTTGTACTTCGAAACGACCTTGCCTTAACTTAAGATGGTCGGTCTTTCTCCGAAACCTGTTACTCCGTACAGAGACGTCGCCAAGTGGGCGCGAGGTTGGGTTGCTATATTTCTTGCTATAATTGATTCACCTGAACACATTTTTTACCACATGTGTCAGTAATTAGAACGGTGGCAAGATGTTCCTTTCATTAGAAAAATTAACGCTCAAACATCGAAAATACGAAATAAATGTTTTCATCTTAGATATTATATATATACACTGGTGTGCAAAAATTCAGGACGAAGAGGAGAAGTTAGCATAAGAGCGGAACGAGCAGGCAGAACTGACCGAAAGACCACTCAGGAGATAGACTAGGGTCCAGTACGGTAGGGCATGCGCATATATGCAGCATGAAGGGGGAAGAGGGGGTCGAAGGGTATAAAGCACAGGGGCGGTGTACGCTCACAATTCGGTGAAAGCCATTGCACTGTGTACATCGGTTTGAACGACGTCGAGTTGCTGCCACCGTGTGATATGGCCAACAGGCAATCCAGTAGACGACATCTGGATGACTTTACCCGAAGTCGCGTCATTGGGAAGTTCGAAGAAGATCGAAGTGTGACTAGTCTGGCCGAGGAGTTCGGGATCGCTCACAGCATCGTTTCACGAGCTTGGAGAGCATTTCAAACGACAAGAGCAGCAATCCGAGAGTTTAGCAGTGGTCGTCCACGAGCAACCACGGCAGCAAACGACCGGTATATTTGTCCTACAGGCGAGAAGAGACAGACGGCAGACAGCGAGAGAAATCGCAAGGCACATGCAACAGACAACTGGACGTCCGTTATCGCGTTTTACCGTGGCCAGGAGGCTGCACAAAGGTGGTCTATTTGCACGACGACCAGTACGGTGTGTGCCATTAACGCCTGCTCATCGGAGACGGCGGTTTCTGTGGTGCCAGGAACACAAGAACTGGACACACCAGCAATGGGGTAGAGTTCTCTTTAGGGATGAGAGCCGCTTTAGTCTGACGAGCGATTCTGGACGTATACACATCTGGAGAGAGCAGGGAACACGCAATCATGCCTCCAACATCATCGAAAGGGACCGGTTTGGAGGTGGCGGAGTTCTCGTTTGGGGAGGTATAATGCTTGGTAACCGTACTGACCACATCTTCCAAGGCTGTTCAGTCACTGGTGTCAGCCATTGTACCGAGGTTCTCCTGCCTGACTTGCGTCTGTTTAGAGTTGCTGTGGGTCCTGAGTTTATCTTCATGGACGACAACGCTACACCGCATCGTACAGTGGCTGTCGCAGAGCTGTTGGAGAGTGAAGATATTCAACGCATGGATTGGCCCGCAAGGTCCCGGGACCTAAATCCAATCGAACACGTGTGGGACCTTCTCGGGAGACCCATGGCAGCACGTCACCAGCCGCCAGCAACGATTCCGCAGCTGCGATTGGCGCTACAAGAGGAATTGGCCGCGATGCCTCAACACCTCCTTGACAACCTCGTCCTCAGCATGGACAGACGTTGTAAATCCTGCAACGCAGTCAGGGTGATCATATCCCCTACTAAAGACTGGATTTTTATTGGCAGCCGCCTGTCACATGGACGTTTCTGTCTTCTGTCCAGTTGTGCTCGAAGCTACCTTTTCAATAAAGTGTCTTTGTATCCTTTGGATTCCTTGTTTGGACGGTTTTGCTCACTTGTCCCATATTCTTACATCTTGGGGACCCTATGGTATGATTTGAGTCGATGCGGAGCACTTCTGCACGACGTTACATTCGAAAAACCGTCTTGTCCACAATTTTTGCACGCTAGTGTATAACTGACACAAAACCTTGGTTTCCAGCCGCTCCTCAAATAAAGGCTCTAAAGTGTTGCTGGTGCTACAATTTTCAACCAGTTCACACACACACACACACACACACACACACATTATGTTGTCTTTTGTTCTTTGCTTTTTTTTTTTTTGATTGAGAGTTTAACGACTACCGTGAGTAACTCGATAGGCTTATAAAGCAATCGTCCGTCCCTAATTTAGGGCTACTGATTCCACTGAAGGGAGAGAGCCAGTGCCATAAGACAAACACGACATCCATGCCTTACCCGAATTCGAACCCAGACCATTTGGGACGAATGGCCAGAAACCAGCGATTTAGACCACTACGCCATTGGGTGAGGCCTTGTTTGTATTACCTGTGTTTTTTTTTGGTTTTTCTGAAAAATACTCCAGGGGCAAATTGAGTGGAGAAAACCACGCCGGGAATTTTACTCTTGTGGTCCACTACAGAAACACGTACACGCAAGGAAACACCTTCATAAAAAAAATTATGTTAACTCCTGAATGAGAGAGAACTGTTGAAATATACATTGTAAAACTGATTCAGTCGTGAACAAATTTTAGCAGCAATTTATGGGTGAAAGGATTTTAAGAAACACGATGAAATGCGGCATATAAAACCATGCTCAAAACCGGCTGTTGTACCAGACATAATTATGTTTGTTTGAGCACTGATCGTTTACTGCGCAGTAAGGTTAATAGACTACTAGGTTTGCTCATACGGGAGTACCGGATGAGCTTTCCTGCAGAGCATTCCCTCTGACGTCACCTGTCTTACAAGAGAACCTAGCGAACACGAGAGTTGTCTGCTGTCTATTGATATACAGGCAGTTTGTTAGTAGAATCAATGCGTTTGCGTAATCACTTCGTATATTTAGTTCTGTAATAAATGAATTCCTAATTATATTTATTTGTCTCCGAATTTGATTATCACTAAGTATCAACACGCTCTCAGAGAAAAATCTAAAGATTTCTTATGCAAAATTCTGTAAATAAACAAATGCTCTGGCGTTTTTCAGTTGGGTCGGCCCAGGGACCCGGTATCGCTTGGTCCTTTGTTTTTCGTTATTGGCTGCGTATTTTTTAAATATATTTGCATGTGATTTTAAATATATATTTCATGAATCATTGGAAATACTTTAAATATGGCGGAGATATTTTTAACACTTACCAGTTTTTTTGGAGATGTTTTCTCCAGTGTATTTTCATTTGCATCTTCAATGTTTTTGGCCACCCATATTAAGAAATCCTCGGGGCGCCATTGAAAAAATGTGAGAAATAACAAATTTGTAAAAAAATTCTTAATTCATGTAGTTATCTTCAGCAGCTTGAGTTTTCTTAATTTATTTTTTTTTCTCTTTCAGCTGCGAATTGATGTGCCTCATTCGATTCACAGTGCGAGTTTTTAATGAAAAGTTTAATGCCTCGGCTGAATTTTAGAGGAATTTATTTCCATTGCCTCTGATACGCTTTTCGTAATATTTTTACTTTTTTTAATTTCATGTTCGCCATGGGTTGGGTGGAACATCCGCTCAATGCTTCATCTGCGGTAAACCCCACTAGTTCACTTTTACATATCCCTTTTACAGTCGCCTTCAGGAAAATGTTTGGAGGAAATAGTAGCATTTTGGACAGTGGCGTACCGGAAATTGTCGGAGCCCACAGCAAAAAAAAATTCTTCTAGACCCTTTTGCGAAAATCAATTAGCACTCAATTTGTTATTTAATTCCATGCTATTAATTACGTTAAAGGCATTTTAATAATTAAAATTCTTTGGAACCTACAGGTATTTTGCGTAAGACCCAAATTATTGCGCTTTACTGCGTGTAACACAAATCTGCACGTTGCAATTGAAATAATTGCCCAAGTTTAAAAAAAAAAAATAGTTACGCAAAAGTTGAACATGTCATGCACATTTTATTCTTTTAGCACCTAAGGCCAGCTTCTTTGAAACGCCTCGCCATTCGGGACTATAGAACACGTAACTTCTGTGAGAGTGCCTAATGAAATTTTCCGATTTATATGAAAATACAGAACATAAGTAAGCAAATAAATAAGTAACAATAAAGAATCATGGCACCAGAAAAAAAAAAAGCAAAACTACGTAAATTATTTACTTTTAAATATAAAAAACACAACATAATGTCACAGTGTTTTGCACTTAGTAAAATTTTTTTCTCTTGACTGTTATAAAAAAAAAGCGGCACAGGTCTCTGCATATACCGAAAAGAACAGCTTTCAATTCAATATATTCTGAAGCAGGCGTGCAAAAAACTAATTCATAACGCCTTATCAGCATTGATAAAATGTTTTCATTTATTGACCTGATATTTCTTTCACATTCTCTTGTTAATATACATTCATTGGAGCCTTTGCTATAAATATGAAAATGGGCCCCAGGTCATTTGAATTAACTGCTTTCCCGTCATCCAGTTTTTATAAACCAAAATCTCGGTAAAAACAGCAACCAAAAACTACTTTTCTTTTCAATACTCATTTTAAAGCTGCCGCAAAAAATTCCTGACTATTTCTTTATTCATGTGTAGTTTCCGCAAAAAGTCTATTCTTTAAAATGTTTTTGCTGAAGCCGTGACTTCCCCCCCCCTCCCCCATCTATACGCCCCTGATTCTGGATTAAAAAAAGAAAAAAGGATCGCTTCGTTTACAGCGCAATTTGCATAACCTGCAGAGCTCAGTCACTTTCGGAAATATGTAATCGGAGATCCTTTGGTATTTCTGTAGTTGTTCTTGCAGTCTGCAACAGTGCAGGAACTCGCAGACATCTCGAAAGAAGAAACTATTTGCAAACAAACTTAGCTATTCTATATACGCGCTGAAATTATTCTAGAAGCAGAAGAAAAAAAGCAAAAAAAAAAAAAACAGCTCTTTGAACAAGAGTCAAATGACATTTGCAACTGCTTTGACCTTTGGTGCACTAAACTAACTAGAGCCCTGCTGTAAGACAGCTGACGTCATCAGACCACCTTATCCTCACTCCCGCGAAGGGGAAGCTTTACAGGGGTCTCTTAGGGGCATAACCTTGTGTGCTAAAGAACCTTGGGTACTTGTACCACCGCCTTGAATAGACTGCTTTTTATAGTACACCCATTATTCTGACTCATGAACTACCATTTTGATACATGAACCAGTACTGATGATTAAAAAAAAAAAAAAAACGGTTTAAGATAAATGTGGGTAGGATACTGATTTTGCAACATCTCTGCCGCAGAATATCTGTGTGCTGTATGTCTGCGGATGGATAAGTGGTAGGATGATGGACCATCAAATTGTCACTAGTGGCTTAGGGGGGTTATTGGAGGTTTAACGACCACCGTGAGCAACTCAACAGGCTATAAGTAGTCGCCCGTCATTAATTATTTAGGGTCACTGGTTCCAGAGAAGGGAGAGAGCCAGTGCCGTAAGACAAACACAACATCCATGCCTCACCGGGACTCGAACCCCTTTCTGACTAATGATCAGATGCCATCACTTAGACCACTGCATCACTGGTGCTTCCTTCAAGTTTACAAAAGAAGGGTAGTGTCTACCAGAGCTGAGTTTGGGCTCAACTTTAAGAACCCGTCCGAGCCGAAAGTATGTCAACCCGAGCCCGAATTTTATATTTCAGGATAGAGCCCGAAAACTATGATTAACCTGTTTAGGTATTAAAAAAATATCCTCTTCCAGACTTCCACTCTTTCCTCCCCGTTCAATCACCCAATGCTTTTCTCAACTGCGGGGTGGGGAACGGAAGTTATCTATTTCTATAGTTTCTTTGATCATTTATTTCTTCCTCAAATGTTTCGGGCAGCACAGCAATCTACGTCGTACGTTGCTCAACAGAATTAGCAGTGAGTTGCCGTGTGGAGGTATGGGGTAAAGTTTCGTTAGCGTGCTAACTACTATTGTATCTATCGCTCTTGAAGAAATTTTACCTTCGCAGAAAGCCAGAAATTCATGGCTTATAGAATTTGTTACCCAAGCCCGCAATTAATAGCCCTGCCGAATTCCTACTCCCCATCTAGACTCCAGTTGCCGAAGAAATATATTTAAGAACTAGAAAGTGTAAAAAATTATCGTGTGCTAAATCATACAAAATCATATTAAAAGCCAAAAGGAAAAAATTACCTCCTCTCAGAGCCCGTACTCCAGAAAGTATTTTGCAGACTGAGCCATCTTTTGGCCCGGGCTAGACTTTGGGCTCAGCCCGTCTCAGCAGTGGTGCCTAACTAATGACCCTTAGACTCAAAGTTCAACGACAAACGCTTAAACATAGTTAGCTAAATTTATTTACCACAGCATGCTTGGTCCAGCTGCAAATTTTTCACTGAAGTAGAGAGAATTTTGCTTTGGCATTTTAGAGTTAACTCCTGATAATAAGGAAAGGCCAATTAATTTTTTTTTAAGGCAACGTTTTAGACAGATAATATAAAGCTCAAATGAAGTTAACGATTCTTTTTTTTTTTATTTGATTGAAGGTTGAACGACCACCGTGAGCAACTCAATGGGCTATAAGCAGTCGCCCGTCCCTAATTTAGGGCCACTGGTTCCAGGGAAGGGAGAGAGCCAGTGCCGTAAGACAAACACAACATCCATGCCTCACCGGGATTCGAACCCGGACCCCTTCCGTGCGAATGATCAGAAGCCATCGCTTTTAACGATTCTTATTCATAGGTACCAAAATAATTATTCGGTCTTTCTAAACAATCCAGCCAAAGATTATACGAGAAAGTGGACCATTTCTCGAGAAATATCCCGGTGGGTTAATCCGTTCCTTCCGGAGTTTCACACGTATGATAGATTCAACACGACTGAAGGGAACAAATAGTTAACTGGTGAGAAATGCAGGTCAAAATCAAAACATGAATTGTTGGTTCATGAAATCTTGCGTAGGTATTTCACAATTACGTATAAATTGTACACAGAACCGAATCTTCTAAGTAATAAGTTTTAAACTACTCCGCCACACTATCTGAAAAAGAGAATACAATAAAAAAAAAAAGGTACCCACTGAGTCTAGCATAATATGTGCCACTGGTATAAACGTGTTAGATCATTCAATGCTTTGTTTTCATATGAGCAGCTGAAAGAACGCTTCTTTTTACACTCAGAAAGTATGTTTAAAGGATTACCTCTCTTTCACAGCAATAAAATTAAAACGCGATTACCTTGTCTTGAAATACCTCCTAGCCACTCTGCACTTGTCATCACAGGGAAAATTTTTGCGAGCTGGTATTCGAATTTTTACAGTTTTACGAGTAACCAAATACAACGCAATTAACCATGATTAATCCAGAGTCTTCAAAAATGCGCATTTACTAAAAATTATGAAGAACTGCAAGCAGCGAAGCAGACAAAAGCATCAACGATATGCAAATCGCCCGCCCAATTACACATTCGCAAACACAACGCACGAAATCAAGCAGTCAACATTTGCGCGTAGCTAGCGCCCTCTTGTGGAGATTCAATGATTAAGAGATATTGCCTGCCTTTTTTTCTGCATTACGGAAGGCATCACAATTAACTTAATTCTGTTCACTCGTATGTTCATTCTGCGCAGTCTTGAAAAAACCTTCAGTCCAATCGGCGTTCAAGAAGTATTTTTTCTCAAAAGAATAAACGAAATTTCTAAGGATACTTGCGCTTTGGCGATCGTTCAAGAGAATTCAAATAAAAAGACTAAGAAATGTGCGGCTCTGAAATAAACCTATTACTCCGCCATTCTACAGAAAATCACGAAAATGATTTTCTTATGAGATTAGTCATGAGCGATTCAGTTAAAAAACTCTGTATTTGAGAGGCACTGGTAAAGAGCACAAAGAATTTATGTGCTTGCTTCACTAGTATTTTTATTATGAGCAACATCGATAAAGAAGTTCATGATACGTATCATATCCTTTGTATTCTTTGAAATCCTTATTTACATTTCAGAATCCCTTTGTGATCCTTTCTCTCGTACAATTTAAGATCCGTAGCAAAGAGCTTTCCTTCTTAAAATCGCACTGAATCCTGATTTGCTGAAGCTGTATTTTCTTCTCAGTCCATAAAATGGGATAAATCTAGAAAGTACTTTTTTTATCTTGAAACACTTCTTCCTGGTTTGCATTCGCGGAAGTGCTGCGGGCCACCTCTTTGCTTGGTTAAAAATGTTACAACGTGGTTTTTTTTCAAATGAATCGGGAAACCTATTGCTTTCTCAGGGCTTGATAAGTGTCCATCTGGGTAAGCGATATTTTGCACTGCATCTGGAGTTGAATTTCTATCTTCATGCAATAGCTTTGTAGTAAAATTTGCCGAGCAAGTATTTAATGACATTTTTATTCCTCATTTCACAATATCTTGCATTTTAAATACTAATGTTTCAGAAAACCTTGTTAAACCATAAATTAATAGAATCTGAAATTTCTGCTGAAATACAAGAACAAAATATGTGTACAATTTAAAAACCCTGCATTATATTCTTTTATTTCTTAATTTTTGTAAATTAAAGACCTTGAGATCTGAAACCTTATGCCGTACCTGCCTCAAAGGCGACGCAACAAACTTGCCAGCGTAGGTTGATTGGGAAAGCATTCGGCTTTGGAGCAGACGGACGTGGATTCGAGTATCGCCACCGGAAAAATTTTGGTTTTCACATTGGCTCCCGAAGGTAAAAATGGATCAATTGGCAGTTAAGTTCTTCGAAAAAGTGTTGATGTTCTTTCTACAGATCGTTTGGAATTAGTTAGAATTCCTTCTTCTACCGTAATCTGTCCTTCAAGCGTGGTTCGCCGGTTGCCCGGAAACCTACGATTCCGTCCCAACCCTTTCTCAACTGGAGGAATATACTATGGAACGTACCTACGTTGGAGTGACGCACATGTCAATGCGGCAAGCAGCCGTGATAAATTCTTGTGAGTGTGACTTAATTGGGAAAGTATTTTACTCCGGAGCAGAAGGCTGTGGTATCTACTGGCAGTTAGGTTCTTCAAAAAAAATGTGTGATGTTCCTTCCACACATCGTCTGGAATTGATGAGGATTACTTCTTCGCTTCGAAAAATGTGTGATGCTTTTTCCACACATCATCTGGAATTAGTCATAATTCCTCCTTCTTCAGTGAGCTCCTTCAAGCGTGGTTTGCCGGCTGACCCGAAAACCTACGATTCCGTCAGCCCTTTCTCAAAGGGGGTGGGGGAGGGGCGACGTACCTACGTCAGAGGTCTCGCAGATGTCAAGACAGCAAGTAGCAGTGATAGACCCTTGTAGGTGTAGCTTAACTGGGAAAGCATTTAGCTCCGGAGCAAAAGAATGCGGAATTTACAGGCCGCTAGGTTACACGAAAAAACTGCGTGATGACACATTTGTCTGGAATTAATAAGAATTCCTTCTTCACATACGTTCTGGAATTAGTCAGATTTCTTTCTTCTGCAGTGAGCTGTCTTTCAAGCGTGGTTTGCCGGCTGGCCCGGAAACCAACGATTCTGTTCCAACTCTTTCTCAACGGGGATATATGTGACGTACCTACCTCAGAGGTGACGCATATGTCATGACGGCCAGTATTGGTGATATGCCCTTGTCAGTGTAGCTTAATTGGGAGGACATTCAGCTGCGGAGCAGAGGTATGTAGGGTCACGGCACCGGCAGATTTGCGCTTCACAGCCGAATGAAAAAACTGCATGAATTTTTGTATTCTTCGCCAACTGAACTGAATTATGCATTTTTCAAATTTCTTACACAAATTTAATTTCCGTCGTAATTTCGCTCACGTTTACTAGAAAACTGCTGTCAAGAAATAATATAGGTATGCTTACCCAGCAAAAACAGTCTTGCTGGCAGCCAGCACTGGGCCATTGCTGGTAGCCAGCACTACCAGCAACGGCCCAACACTATGTTGCTGCTGCCAAACCGTCAATAAAATGTCTGGGCGGCCAACAGAATTGCCAGCAGTTCAAGCCAACAATTGGCACCCAATCAGTTGTCATATGCCACAACAGGGCCATCAGTTGTCCGTCACAAGCAGTAGCTGCCACAAGTGACCCTTCAGTGGCCCTACAAGCACGTGCCAGAGATGATGGCTAGCCTAATGAGGTCCGCTAGTTTGCCGGTAGTGGCAGCTGGCAACCACGTGACGTAACTGGTGGCTTGCCAAATCTTGTCCGCCAATTTCCCAGAAGTAGCCATAATAATAATAATAATAAAAAAAAAAAAAAAATCAGGGATAACCGCAGTTTCCCAAAGCTACAATTTTTTTCTACCCTAACGAAACTTGAGAATTATCGCTTTGCGCTGGGGAAATTTTCTCAACAGACCGGAAAAACGCCCGCTTGCACCTGAGTGGATTTGAACCAGAGGCGTCGTGGTAGCTGAGCCCTCTACCGACCGGACCAATTTGCCACGCTGGAGCGTATGCTTGAAGCTGTTTGTTTCGTACGCAATGTGTAATCGAATGCTTCCCTTTTTCATTTTATAATATTGCGAGGTATTTTTCATAAAAGTCAGTTTCATATAATTCACAAATTAATTTTTTCAACGTAACGATAGTTTTTTTTTTTTTACCTTAAAGGAACTTTACTCATTTTCAAGGAGTGTACATATTTAGTCGCTTTCCAAAGTTTTGTACTGTCCTTGTCGTCTTGAAAAGAGATTGTTGAATAAATATATATTTAGCCGGGTTCATGTCATATTCTGTTACATTTTTAACGTTGTGTCTTTCCTTTCCGTTGTCCGAAGCTGCATTTGTTTTAAAGAGGAAAGATATTTTATTTTACTTCTCGTTATTTTTAGAAGCGAATTCCTCCCAGTCTTGTGTATTCAACCCATGAATGAGTACACTACATAGCGTTGCTTTTTTTTTTCTTTCAAATAATTAATAAATGTTATATGCGTATAATTCTTTTTTTTTTTTTCCAACAAACGTTGTTTTAATGGTTTTCCAGGACATTCGTTTCAAGCGGTTTCAAATATTTTCTTGTCATTCATCCACTCCTGAATTGTTATTCATGGGAATGGAGTGGGTGTATTTCATGGCTGTAATCTAGTATTTCACGGCTTAATCTGATATCTTCGTCGACGTAGAATTTCATTAGGAAATTAATTCGCCTCTCTACTAATGGCTTTTTTTTTTTTTCTTAACATCCACTAAAATAACACGATGGCGATAGCGTCGTCTTCAACTAACTGGTACCATGAGAGACACAGCAAGTGTTGCTTCTGCGCATACGCAGTCCCGTTGCTTCCACCTGCTGTTGGGGTTGCATTGGTTGCCAGCAACGGGCCACTAGTGGCACTTGCTTGGAGGCCCACAATTCACGGCGATGGTGCAGGGCCATGAATGGCTCGCCAACTGATAGCGCTGCCACCAACGGACCACTACCGGGCCGGGAGCGGCAGATTTCAACCAGCAGTGACCGATCACTGCCAGCTGGTGTCCAGCAGTTTTCCAGCACTTGTGTTTTTGCCGGGTATCAATACATAATTTCTGATTACCTTTGACGAGCGGTTAGAGATATGTGAATCGGTGTCCCCCAAAAATTTACACCCTCCGGACTACAAGTCGTTATTTGGCATCGCAGTTTGGATAAAAAGGCAACGTGCTGGATAACAGATTCAAGTGATATTGACGATCCGCCTGGAAACATGGTCTCACTCGGAGGTAAGCTCGGTGATGAGGTTTCTAGATGCAAGGAAAACGCCGATAGCAGTGCATCATTATCAACTTCAACAATTCTATGGACCTCGGGTCATGAGCTTTCGGAACGTGTCAGTATCGTGTTCATAATTCGCACACCGGCGCAAAGCGTTGAGGCAAAAGAAACTCGTTGAGAGGCCATCAGCGAAAGGAAGAACTGCAGTGTACGTAAAGCAATGGGTGTACGTAATAACTCATCTTCGGTAAAGAAAAGAACTGTCGCCATCAATTAAGATGCCTTGCACGAGATCAATTCGTCAGCCATCTAGCGTTGTGAGTTATTAAAAAACACTGAATTCTATTTTTTAGTAACTCAAAAACGCAAGATGGCTGACGAAATTATCTCCTGCAAAGGCCTTTTAATGCAACGGACGACATGTTTCAACGCATACCAAACGAAATCATAGGAATTTTTGCCAACCAAAGTGAAGTTCCTGGGAAAAAAGAAAGAAAAACAATAAACCTGCACAGCTTGCTGTCCGTCAAAACAACCGAGGAATTCTGGTTTCCGTGTCCACGAATCAGTTATTACAGATTTATGGACCTCGGGTCATGAGCATTCTTCATTCTATAGACCTCGGGTCATGAGTAGGTTGCTGTGTCCACGACTCATTCTATGGACCTCGAGTCATGAGAATTCATTCTATGGACCTCGGGTCATGAACAGGTTGCCGTGTCCATGAATCATTCTATGGACCTCGGGCCATGAGCAGGTTGCACCGCCGACAATCAAATGCACCGCCTGAACAGCACCGACGACAATTACCTGCACCGCCTGAAACATAGCAGGGATTAATAGAGCTCACTTTCGCATGAAAAGGGATGTTGCGACAATAATCCCAGATCCAAACCACAGGCCCAGACAAATGGAAATCCGCCTATCAGTAACTCATCTCCAAAAATGGGCCTTGAATTGGGACCATCCCGGTCCTTTATTAACATAAAAAATACAAATTCATCTTACAGACGAAAATTAACTGTTTCAAATACAAACTATGCAAAAAATAGAAAAGTATAAATATTTTTGTATTTCTTTCGTAGTTTGAAAAAGAATGAAAAAGCACAATCATTTTGCTAAAAAAAAAACAAAAAAACCCACCCAAACTTTGGATATAAAACAAGTTACACCACGTGTTCCATTTACAAATTTAAAAACATAACATCGTAACTCGTAATAAAACATCTACACCATCGCAAAACTAACAAAGCCAATTAAGTTTTAATTTAACAACTCCAGAAAGAGCGCTATACTTCAACAATTCAGAAAACACCGCAGAAGAAATAATACCGAGATTAATTAATTAAAAATTACATTACCAATTTAAATTCAAACAGATATATATCACACTGTGCCAATTAAACATTTACGAAATCAATAAAACACAACTTCAAGTTCAGAAAGACCCCTAATTCTATAAAGACTTATGGGTAGAAGGCTATCTCTCGTTCGTAGTCTTTAGTATAGATATGATGCCACCAGTCCTCGAGTTCGCATCCTAAGTTGAAAGAATCCAAGGCAAGCACAGCATTCTGAAACTACATATACTAGTGCTCAAAATTAAAAATAATGTACAAATTTTCATACAGATGCCGATGTAAACTAATGCACTGTAAATTGGCAAACATGTAAATTTTGCTAAGCGAAAAATTATCCCGAATTTGCTTTTGCCGCACGTTAAGCCGGAATATGCAAATTACGATTGCGTTAGCGATACGAGCTAGTCTGCTCGCATCTTGTAACTTTTTAAGGCAAATCTTGCATTCACTTCGGTGGTACATTAAGTTTATATCAAGAAGACATCGTATCGATACGTTCATATCAAGAAGACATCGTATGGATAAGTTTGTGTCAACAAGACATCGTATCGATAGGTTTATATCAACAAGAAATCGTATCGATGATTTTCAGCAACGGAGATAGCAATATAATGGCAGCAGGTAAATCCCACACAAAAGTTTTCCGATCATTGATTGTTCTACAAAATGTCCTGTGAAGACTATTTTTTATGGGGTTTTAAAAGCAACGCGATGGGCTGTGAGCAGTCGTCCGTCCCTAATTTAAGACCAATGGCTCCAGGAAAGAGAGAGAGCACGTGACATAAGACAAACACAACGGCCATGACTCACCCTGATTCGAACACACGGAGCCATCTTGGAGGAATGGTCAGAAACCAGCTCTTCGACCACCGTTCCACAGGTGCACCGCAAATCTGTTTGGAGCTTGCAGCATCTACAAAAATGAGAGTTTCAACACATACTCTTCGTAGAAAATTTCGTGACCAATGCCTTTATGCAAGGCTAATAGTTTGTACCCCTTCTAACATCTGCTGCCCGATGAGCTCGTTCATCGTGAAGTCGCTAACATCACATTTTGAGTCCATCACACTTGAGAATATCCTTTTCACATATGAATCTCGATTCAGCTTAAAAGCTGGTTCTTGACGCATTCTCATCTGTAGAGCACCAGGGACCAGATACAGTCCCTCTAACATCAGAGAAAGGGACTACTCTGGGGACTAGATAATCTGGGCAGGAATCATGACGAATGAGCACACTGACCGGCACATCTTTCAAAGGCGTTCCCTTTCTGCCGCCAAGTTCAGAGAAGAGATCCAAAATCCATATGCCACGACTTTCAGAGGAGCCGACGGTCCAGATTTTGTTCTTGTGGATGATAATGCCCAACCACACCGAGCTCATTTGGTTGACGATTTTCTTGAAAAGGTAGATATTTGCCGGATGGAGTGACCACATATATCCCCTGACCTCAAACACATTGAGCATGCATTAGAGATCACCACCAAACCGAATTGCCTCAACCATACTCAAACCTGGGCACAACTCGGACGAATTATCAAAGGGCCGCTTATCCAATGATTCCAGCACTGGGGAAGCTAAAAACATGGAGATTGGTAATTTAAAAAGCAAGATTCTATTGTATACTGAGGAATATTAATAATTTTTGTTGTGTTTTAATATTCATAAACAAAAGCGTCTGCCTTCATTAATTTTGAGAAACTTCTCACAAGTTTAATACATCGAAGAAGAAAATTTCATATTTTTTTAACGTAAATGGGAATTAGATCTATGCATAATAACGAATTACGAAACAAACAATCAAACAAAAACCAGAAAGCTACAGATATTTCTTTGAATACTAATAAATGGTGCCTTCCAGAAAAATCACAACCCTTGCATGTGAGTGAATCTGAGTTAGGCTCAGATGCAAATGATTTTTTCTACAAAGATTCAGTTTGCCTTTACATATATATTGCTCTGAGATCGTCTAAAATCTAATTAATTCGCTGCACAAAAATGTGATAGGACAGAGACGATGCCGCATTTTGCGAAAGCAGCTAAAATAAATCAGGTTGTATTTCTCCTGAGGGATCTTTATACCGAACTTTATATCAGAGTGAAGTCAGTTCTTTGATTTACCGAAGAAATTTCCTCTGGCGTTATTCCGAACTAACCAAGCTGTGTTATCCGCATGAATTTTCCCGCCCAGCCCAGAGGCAGCATGTGAGATTTAACGCACAAAATTGACATGTTTGCCTCTAACGTCTGTTTCGCCGGAAGAGGCGTTAGACAGGTTTCTAGACGTTCAAAATTTCCCAATGGCACATCTATTATGTAAGAAAACATTTTCTCGTTTTGTGCAGCGTTCGAGCAGAAGCTAAATGTCACTCACTGAGCTCAAGAAGAGGATATGTATGCATGACTGCTAGAAATCAAATTTTTTTATACTGCACGATAAGTCAAATATTGATTTCTGTGTTGGCCTTAAACGTGCAGAATAAAAGGGTAAAGCTATCTGACGCAATTTCTTCTTCTTCACTAGTTTAAAACACGCATGTGTTTTGTGGGAGGGTCTGGATTATTCACCTTTGTTACAAGACCTTTGTCTTCTCCCTCTGTTACACTACCGCTGTTTTCTCCTCTCTGTTTGTTCTTCTCGTTGTTTGTCCTTTACTTCTATGCTTTTTCACCTATCCCCTTATCTTTTTCTGTTTTTCTTCCAGTGTGTTTATTTTCCCTGATGAATCTTTCTCTGTTCTTCTCTTTCGCACTCTCTGTTTCTCTTATCTACGTATCCCTTTTCCTATGCTACTTTCTCTAAGTTACTCTTTCTCCACTAGTACTCATCATTCTCTCTTCTTTGCTCTCCTGTACTCTTTCTTTCTTTAAACTTTTTTGTATTACCCTGTCAGTTTCTCTCTACGTTTTCCTTCTGCCTTCGTTTTCTTCTCCTTATGCTATGCTGTCTGTTGCTTTTTTTTTTTTCCTCTTGGTTTCTTTTTCTTGCTTTCTCCGCTCATCTTTCGCTGTGTGTTCCTCCCTCTCTCTCTCTCTCTCTCTCTCTCTCTCTCACTCCCTACTTCACCACTTTGTTCCTCCTTCATTATGCTCCTCTCTGGGCTCACTTTTCTCTATGTGCGTTCCCATCTTCCCTCCCTCTCTATCATCCTCATTATGTGTTCCTGCGTTTCTTTCTGTTTCACTCTCCCTATAAACCTCTGCGTTCGAATTTCTTTCCGTACTTTCTTTTCCTTACATCTATGTTACTCTCTTTCTCTCGGTTCATCTTTATCTATTCTCGTTTCCTATATTCTTCTCCCCGTGTCTTTGTATTTCTGCATTCTTTTTCTGGTCATCTCTGTACATACAGTGCATGCTTTTTCTTCAGTGTGCCTTTATGCGAACTTATCATTGGCAGCTCCTCTCTTATGCTTCATCATTTCCATGCTCATCTGTATCTGTTCGTCATTCTCTTCGCCCTTTTCTCCGTCGTCCACTCGACCTCTTTGCTCACTTTACTCTCTGTTCCTCTCGTGTTCCTCCCGTTATTTTCATCTTCCTCCCTCTTTCGTTTACTCTCCATTACCTCTGCTATTTCTCTCTTACTTTGTCTCTCTCTGCTCCTTTAAGTGCCCCACTCCCTTTTCTCATAACCTTTTGTGCCTCTCTTTCATCTCTGTTTCTCTTTCATCTCTGTTTCTCTTTCCCCTCTCTGCTCCTCTCTATTTTCCCGTCTCATACACTTTCAATTACTGAAGCCAGATGAAAATAATCTCTCTCAAAAGTAGAATACGCAGTATTAAACATATGCAATTTGTCCCGCTACTCACTAAATTATTATTGCTGAAAGTCTTGAAAACTGCTATGCATTGCAGTAAATAGCGTCTAATTTTTAGCTCGTTGGGCAGGGTGTTAACGATGTGCTCAGATTTCCAATGTCCCTTCATGAACTCTAAAGTGAATGCAAGGATTGCCTTTTGCACACATGATCAGAATCTAATGGCACAATATATAGAGTCCTCAAAAGTTTGTACGCTCCGATTTCTTCATTTACATCTGTCACATTGACATTTTTTTCTTTCGCTGTACCCATTAACCTCTTGCACTGCTTTTGTCTTAACATTCTCATTTTTATGGCACAGATCAAACTTTCGTTTCTATGAATGAGTTTCCACATTTCTCCTCCATAGGAAAGGGCTGGATGGACATCACTTCTACACACCTGTTGAATGACTACACAATACAAACCTGTCACCTTTCGTCAAGACTTCCATGCCTGCCCTATCCTTTACGATATCTCCGGTCCATTTTGTTCTCCCTATCTCTACAGATGAGCCAACACACTTAAATCTATTCTGTTGTAGAATTCAATTTTCCTAACGTACCGACAATGTATCTGATAAATTATGGGCCATAAACCACATATTCAGTCCTATTTCGACAAACTCAGCAACAGGCCCATCTCTTATTTAGAGATTTGCCTCCAGTTGCCGAATTTTCACGGACGCTTAATTTTGTGATCTTTGAACAGCGAAATACAAAATCTTTGTTTCCTTCAGTACTGTCACCGACTTAAATAATCTTGTGCCACTACTGGTCTGAACCATGTGTACCACACGCACACTATCAATATGGAGGCTTCAAAAAATGGATGTATTTTGTTTTATCAATATAAAATTTGTATTGCATACCAAAATGCGGTAATCAAATCTTATTGCAATATATCCGAATGGAAGATTGTAGTTATGATGTTATCCAACATTAAATGCAACAGGGTGTTGAGATCATTCGTACACAAGAAGAAAAACGTCGAGAAAAAGCCATCTGGAAGAATTCTCTTGATCAATAATAAGGTATCACAGAATCGTGCTCCGTATCTATCACGCAGTTTTGCTACATCTTTGTGCTTTTATTATACCCTGAAGATTCAAGATGGCCACGTTCCATATAACAAAGCACATCTCTTTGGTTAGTCTCTCTTCAGTGACTAAATTTGCCCATGTGCTGCAGGCCATTAGAGCCTCATGCCTCCCTGTGGTAGAAGTGGTTAGGACTCTAGCTCTTCCTGAGATCATTTGGGTTCGAGTTCCGGATGATACATGGATATGATGAATATCCTTTGACCCTTGTCTGCTCCAGCCGTGGAACCAAAAGTCTTAAATTAGGAATAAAAATATGTTCTTAGCTTTTGATGCCCATGGAGGTTATTAATTCAAGATACACCCTGTGACATAAAAATTGCAGCAGCCAGACGTGACCGGAAGTGAATGCTATAGGCAGGTGGATGAGTTGTGTCAAAATACGCAAACCGATTATACCTGGGTCCAACCGAGCAGAAGCTTCGGCTGATGTAAATATCTGCTATCTAGTGCTTATAATTCTTGAAGTTTTCCCTACGACGCTGAAATCCACTAATATGCGTGTCCTATGGCATTTGCTATCCAAATCCAGAATAAATAGACCCACGAATAAATACCCAAACCCAGAATAAATGGAACCAGTAGCCAAAGAATTTGCATTACTAACTTGAAAGTGTAAGGATATGCTAAATCATTCGAAATCGCATTTGAAAAGAAAATAATAAAATTCTCTCTCCCCCAGAGCGCGTCCGAGCCACGGTAAATATTATGCAGCCCCAGCCCACTTCGGGCTCTAGGGTCGTCCCATCTTAGCACTGTTGTGAACGTTTGCTTATGAAGCAAAGGTTGTTTAGGCACAGCTCTAGGTGCGTCAAAAGCATTCAAAAGAGAATTTTAAGTTTCACCAAACATAAGCACTGAAAATTGGAGTAGGGGTGGGCATTCGAGAAAAAGTCATGAGAGGATTTCAGCAAGACAATGGAATCTGTTTTCCTTCTTTACGCTTTCCAACCGTAGGTTGAAGAAGCGTATATGCTCCAGCTTTGTCCGTCCGCCTGTCCGCACGATAACTCCCGTGAAAATGGTTCGATTTCGACGAAATTTTAGTATGTCGTAGGGGACCACCTGGGGACAAACCCTATTGAAAATGGGCGAAACAGGGTCAAAGGTCAGGACATAGGAGCGGGATCCATTTCATTGCTCTTATGCGTCATAACTTGCGTAAACATTGTTCGATTTCGATGAAATTCTAGTATGTGGTAGGGAACCATCTGGGGACAAACCCTATTGAAAATGGGTGAAATAGGGTCAAAGGTCAGGCACGGCACAAGAACGGGATTTATTCCATTGCCCTTATGCGTCATAACTTGCGTAAAAATGGTTCGATTTCGATGAAATTTTAGTATGTGGTAGGGAGCCCCTGGGGACGAACCCTGTCGAAAATGGGCGGAATGGGGTCAAAGGTGAGGACATAAAAGCGGAATCCATTCCATTGCCTTTATGCGTCATAATATGCGTAAATATGGTTCGATTTCGATGAAATTTTAGTATGTGGTAGGGAACCACCTGGGCACGAATTCTATTGAAAATGGGCAAAATGGGGTCAAAGATCAGGCAGGGCATAAGAGCGGAATTTATTCCATTGCCCTTATGCGTCATAACTTGCGTAAAAATGGTTCGATTTCGATGAAATTTTAGTATGTGGTTGGGAGCCACTGGGGACGAATCCTATTGAAAATGGGCGAAATGGTGTCAAAGATCAGGACACTGGAGTGTGATCCATTCCATTGCCCTTGTGCATCATAACTAATCTAAAATGCTTGGATTGCGACAAAACTTTATCATGTTGTTCCAGAGGTATAGTGAACCGGTTATGTTGAATATCAAAGGAATGGGGTCAAAGGTCATTGCACAAAAGCAAGATTTATTCCGCAGCCATTATTCTCATAACTTGCGTAAAACTCCTTTTATTGCGACAAAACTTTAGTATGTTATTCCTGGGGTAAACTGAACCGGTTCTGTTGAATATCATCGAAATGGGGTCAAAGGTCAGGACACAGGAGCGAGATTTATTCCACAGCCATTATCCACATAACTTGAGCAACAATTTCTGGTATGTTGAAAAGCGTATCATAATCAATGCATTGCATGATTTTACTAACTTGTTTTTTTATCGGTGTTGCTTTGTTTCGGGGTTTAACGACTACCATGTGCAACTCAAAGAGATATGATTAGTCACAAGTCCCTAATTTGGAGACTGGTTCTCGGGAAGGAAGGGACAGAGAGAAAGCATCTGCTGCATCGCAGTTTTATATTGATGTAACTCATCGAACTTCCATATCGATGAGTTACGGGAAAGATGGAAACTCGGTTCCAAGTTTTTCTCGTGAAGAAACGTTTTCGAAAATTTCGGCAGAATTTCTCAGACAATTTTGTGCTAACAGCTAAAGGTTAATATGACTGTGAATGAATGATTACAACTGAAGATGTACGAGGTCTGATTTAAAAAAAAAGTGCCCAACAGCACCGCTTCCCCCCCCTAAACTAGACAGAGCACGGCACTAAAAGTAAGAGCGTAGCGACCTTAGACTTTAGTGATCGTGCGTAAATTTTTACTCCGCTGTCGTTTGGTGCCTGACAGTGAAGGTTTGGAATTGTGAACTAAATGGCAGTCACGTTCTTCTCTTGTGCCGTAATGACTGAGCAATTTCAGCAGAGAAGCTGCATCAAATTTTGCCACAAACTCGGTCATTCATCAGCCGAAACAATTCAAATAATTATAAAGGTTTTTGATGATAAAGCAACCGGTGCAACACCAGATCAGGGAGTAACATCTGCGCTTGAAAGCCCTTCACGAATAGGAGCACCGAAATGATAGAGAAAGTGCGTGCTGTAAAGAAGAGGTTCTACCTCAGCTTTTTTTTTTTTTTTATTGGAGGTTTAACGACCACCGTGAGCTACTCAATGGGCTATAAGCAGTCGCCCGTCCCTAATTTAGGGTCACTGGCTCCAGGGAAGGGAGAGAGCCAGGGCCGTAAGACAAACACAACATCCACGCCTCACCGGGAATCGAACCCGGACTCCTTTCGGACGGATGATCAGAAGCCATCGCTTAGACCACTACGCCACCTACCACAGTTTTAAATCGCGCACGAGATGCAGTGCGGCGGAGGAGACTTGCGCTGTGGCAGTAAGGTGACTGAAAGCTGCACCCGTGACAATATCCCCGCTCCTTCCTCTCACTTCATTTCATGCCATTTGAGCCGAACACCAGACTCCACAAGTGAGGCAAGCGCCATACTCTCCAGATATGGCTCTTTACGATTTCTAGCTCTTCCCAATGTTGAAAATGCTTTTGAAGGCGATGAGAATTAAAG
This sequence comes from Macrothele yani, assembly GCA_039090855.1. Taxonomy (NCBI): domain Eukaryota; kingdom Metazoa; phylum Arthropoda; class Arachnida; order Araneae; family Macrothelidae; genus Macrothele; species Macrothele yani. The sequence continues at coordinate 136,728,559 of CM077025.1, forward strand.
ACACAGAGGAGATTAAGGACAACGCGAGAGCGCATATTGACTGTCCCTAATTGTGATTTAAAAAATGTTATTATCAGTGGACAGGCCACTGGAATAAGTTTACAGTGTCAGCAAGAGCTTACTTTGAAGGAAAGTTGGATAGCAACACAATGATTTACTTAGAGTTTCTTTTACTGCTCCTAAGTCGGATACTATTTCATCAGGCGTTGTACTTCATATTATAGGCGCCTTTTGTCAGTTCTGAAACTCATCTTGGACTACTAAAAAGTTTGCTAAGTATGTTGAAGCACGTTATATTGAATGCAATGTCAAAATAAGAAAGGTGACAGTGAGTTCTCAGATGTAATGAACACCTTTCTAGAATTCTTACTGACACGAAAGTAATTTTTCGAAGTAGATTTTTAGAAAATAAAAATATTCGGCGAAAAACAGAACGCTTTAATGCCACCTAGTGGAAAAACTGCTCGTCCTTTAAAATACTCAATATCAGCGGTGTTGTTCTTCATAATGAATGGAATCAGTAACAAAACAAAATAATCAACCAGATCCACAATTGGTAAAACATCCCCAAATCGAAGCAGCGGTAGAAATGTACAGGGTATTTCATAAAGAAGTATACAGTTTCCAGATGCTGTAAAACAGAAACAGTTGAAGGCACGGACCACAACTGCGAACCGTTATAGGTAGATGTACTCAAAGTTTGTGTCCCGATACTAAGAGAAGTGACGTAGGCGATAGCACGCGTGTCACGTGACTAGTCAGTCAAAATGGCAGCGTCTGCAGTGGAGAAGGCGTTTTGTGTTCTTGAATTGAGCAAAACGGAATCTGTAACTGTTGTGCAACGGCAATTTTCGATCACGATTCGGAAAAGAACCTCCAACCAGAAAATCTCTCTACGATTGGCATAAAAAATTTGAAACTACGGGCTGTTTGTGCAAACTTAAAAGTCCTAGACCACCGCGTGTATCGGAAGAAGTCGTCGATAGTGTTTGCCCAGCCATTCAGCGATGCCCGGGAAAATCAACGCGGAGGGTGAGTCGTAAAGTGCAGATTTCACAGTCTACTGTCTGGAGAATTTTGAGAAAGAAGCTGAAAATGATTCCATACAAAGTGCAGATGTTGCAAAATCTCACTGCACTTGATTCAGATACCTTACCTCGCGTTTGGGTGGAAATGGATTACAGGCTCGATGTGTGTCGTGTGACTAAGGGTGCACACATAGAACATCTGAAACTGTCTCGAAAAAAAAAACTTGAAACATTCCCCTACAATTCTGTCACAGGTAAGATAAAATATCTTACATTGTTCTTGTTTTATAGTGCGAAGAAACTGCACACTTCTTTATGAATCATCCTGTATATTGCAAAAATTAACAAAATGCACAAAAACGGTTCTCATACCGGAAGCGATGTGAAGGAAAACATTATATAACTTTACGCTCCGTAGCAGGAAAGCTGCGTTTCACTGAAAGAAGCAAACGAGGACAAAATATCCTTCATAGTAAAAGGCATCATACACAAATAAAGGATCCTCCCAAAGGAATTTTTAGAGTCGGAGATACTCTTTCAAATAGAAATGTATGCTAACGCTCTCTAGCGGCAGAAGTTTGAATTATGAAGGTGTGAAAAATTTTCTTAATACTGAAAGCTACGCCACCACGGAAAAAGAATTTTTCAGATACGACTTTTAGAAAGCCAGAGAACGTAAAAAAATAAACAAAAGAAAGTTACTACATATAATTTCCGAAACGAAAAAAATGTGCGTTACATCAAGTGCATAATATTGTAATCATTTCTATAGCGAACTTCACGCAGTAAAAAAACGGAATTTTTAGAAGCGGGATACAGTTTCAGACTAGAGTTGGGAACGGGTCAAAAATTTCGGACCCGGACGTCCCATAATTGGACCCGATCCGGACTCGTAACTGACCCGGACGAATCTGCTTTGAAACTATAAATTCGAAACCCAATTTATATATATACACTGCTGGACACCCAGAATGCAACACCAAGAAGGAAGCATCCGATTGGCCTGAAATTCGCAGTATACGTCACTAGCAAGAGGACGTGCAAACGATTAGCATTGCAGGGCATATGCAAATCATGTGCGTCCGGCATGCCACCGAGAAGCACTACAAGAAGGGTGCACAGAAGGCGGGATGTAAGCAATGGAAGTGTGTTGTGCTGCCGGACCTGGGCGTGGGAAGCTTCCTGATGCCTCGTTGCAGAATACGGCAGTCATTCCAGCACAGTTTCGGTGTTCGACAGAGGACGAATAGTGGCTTATCGCGACAGCGGTTTATCGTACCGAGACATCGGCGCCCGTGTGGGAAGACATCCAGCCACAGTGAGACGAGTATGGATTCGGTGGGTGCAGGAGGGCCGGACGGACCGACGTGAGCGATTGCCGCAGCCGCGGCACACCACCGAACGAGAGGACCGGCATGTTGTGCGACGGGCATTGACGGATCAAACCGCCACATCACGAACGTTAGCGCAGGAATTAGAGTGTGCTGCGCAACAAGCCTGTGTCATCACGTACCGTTCAATATCGTCTGCAGGAGCGGGGACGTGTCGCACGGCGCTCATTGCTCCGATTACCATTGACGTTACACTACCGGTGAGTTCAGCGGCCGTAGGCCGTTGAACGCCGCACTTGGACTACGGAATGGCACGACATTGTCTTCTCCGACGAATCCCGCTTTCTGCCTGCAACACCACGATGGTCGGATCCGCATGTGGCGGCATCGCGGCGAGAGACGACTGTATGACGCCTTCATTATGCATCGCCATACCGGTCCGTCGCCTGGCGTTATGGTTTAGGGCGCAATTGGATGTGACACCCGCACCCCTCTGGTACGCATCGCCGGTACACTCAACAGCCACCGCTACATCTCCGACGTTTTGGAGCCTGTAGTCTTCCCTTACCTGCAGGACCTGCCAGCGGCCACGTTTCAACAGGACAATACGCGCCCGCACGTGGCACGCATCGTGCAGCAATTCTTCACGGCCCACCAGGTGTCACTGCTGCCGTGGCCCGCCTGTTCTCCCGATATGTCGCCCATCGAACACGTCTGGTCGCTGATCGGCAAATGAGTGGCCCGGCAAGCACCACCCGCGGCTACGCCTGATGAACTGTGGCAACGTGTGGAAGCAGCCTAAACTGACATACCCCATGCCCACATCCAAAGCCGTTTTCGTTCGATGCCATGGCATGTAGCGGCCGTTATTGCCAGCCATGGGGGCCACACGATTTATTAGTGCCTGCGTGTTCCGGAAGTCGCACGGGCCTGTAAGATCAACCGTTTTATCTTTGTATCTGTTGTTATGTGTCCAGTAAATATGGCATTGCTATCTCGTGTTCTTCTTGGTGTTGCAACATACACTACACTGCTGGTCACCCAAAATGCAACACCATGAAGGACACGAGATAGCAAAGCCAGATTTACTGGACACATAACAACAGATACAAAGATGAAACGGTTGAGCTTACAGGCCCGTGCGACTTGCGGAACATGCAGCCATCAATAGTTCGTGTGGCTCCCATGGCTGGCAATAACGACCGCTACATGCCGCGGCATCGGACGAAAGAGGCTTTGGATGTGGGCTTGGGGTATGTCGGTCCAGGCTGCTTCCACACGCTGCAACAGTTCATCAGGCGTAGCCACGGGTGGTTCTTGCCGGGCCACTCGGTTGCCGATCAGCGACCAGACGTGTTCGATGGGCGACATATCGGGAGAACAGGCGGGCCACTGCAGCAGTGACACCTGGTGGGTCATGAAGTATTGTTGCACTCTACGTAACACGCGCGGGCGCGCATTGTCCTGTTGAAACGTGGCCGCTGGCAGGTCCCGCAGGTAAGGGAGGACTACAGGCTCGAAAACGTCGGAGATGTAGCGATGGCTGTTGAGTGTACCGGTGATGCATGCCAGAGGGGTGCGGGTGTCATACCCAATTGCGCTCCAAACTATAACGCCAGGCGACGGACCAGTATGGCGATGCATAATGCAGGCGTCATACAGATTCTCGCAGCGGTGCCGCTACACGCAGATCCGACCATCGTGGTGTTGCAGGCAGAAGCGGGATTCGTCGGAGAAGAAAATGTCGTGCCATTCCGTAGTCCAGGGGCGGCGTTCAACGGCCTACTACCGCCGCACTCGCCGGTCGTGTAACGTCAATGGTAATCGGAGCAATGGGCGCCGTGCGACAAGTCTCCGCTCCTTCAGATGTCGTCGAACGGTACGTGCTGACACAGGTTGTTGCGCATCACACCGTAATTCCTGCGCCAACATTCGTGATGTTGCGGTGCGAGCCGTCAATGACCGCCGCACAACATGCCGGTCGTCTTGTTCGGTGGTGTGCCGCGGCTGCAGCAATCGCTCACGTCGGTCCGTCCGGCCCTCCTGCACCAACCGAATCCATACTCGCCTCACTGTGGCTGGATGTCGTCCCACACGGGCGCCGATGTCTCGGTACAATAAACCGCTGTCGCGATAAGCCACTATTCGTCTTCTGTCAAAATCCGAAACGTGCTGGAATGACTGCTGTATTCTGCGACGAGGCATCAGGAAGCTTCCCACGCACAGGTCCGGCCGCACAACACACTTCCACTACTTACACCCCACCTTCTGTGCACCCTTCTTATAGTGCTTCTCGGTGGCGTGCCGGGGGCACAGGATTTGCATATGCCCTGCAATGCCAATTGTTTGCATGTCCTCTCGCGGGCGACGCATGCTGCGAATTTCAGGCCAATCGGATGCTTCCTTCTTGGTGTTGCATTTTGGGTGGCCAGCAGTGTATATATATATATATATATATATATATATATATATATATATATATATATATTCATCCCCATAACTGCTTGATATTTAATAACTGAAATCTTTTTTTAATAATAAAATTTAGTTACTTGCTAAATTTTAGTGCCATTTTAGTGCCACTATTTTGCGTAATCCAGAAGTAATGGCTGACTATGACCGTGAGTATATTACAAATGGAAATCATTATTTACGATTACACAAATGTATTTAGTTTTAATGTATTTAGATTGTTCACTCTTTCCACGCTTTAATGGAGGTGCTCATACTTTCAGGTGGTCCATTAGATTTTTGGTTCCATTATCTCTTTTTACACCGGGGACATCTTTCTTTGTAATTATACACTTTCCACATTTTGAACAACAAGCAAGACCGAACAACACAGAACTATTCACTGGTTCCTAATGAGATGAAACAATTTCCAGCATTCACTCTTCCCCTTGTGGTTTTCAACAAGCTCGACGCCTTTCTCAACCTTCTTAATATGAAATCCATCAATATTAACAAATAAGGAGTTAATTTCGACATGACATGTCATGGGAATGAGATGTTAGCACCATCAATCGAAACCTCTGAATGCTCAATGTAAAAGATGCGATGTGAAAAGTAACTCTTAGTCATACAGTGAACTTCGCACGGAGAGAGTGAATCAGCTGAGAAGCAGGCGAATGGCATTTGCCTGTACCTTGCCCTGGACAATAGCACTGTAAAAGAACGCAAAGGAAGTATCTTTTTATGATATGGTGTCGGAGTGTTTGACATCTGTCGGTGGAAATCTCCGTTGCTTTAAGAAAGAGACGACAATATTTCTGCATGGCAAATCATTTATTCACTCCGTGGGCACCAGTATCGATTACAGAATTCCACAACGCGCATTTTTCTTTGGAATATATGTTTCTCTTTTTAAAAATAAAACGAGAATAAAACTGGGTGGAAATCGGGTCATGAACACCTTGCCCCACCCGTTGGACCAGCAAAAGTTGTCGACCCGTTGACCCGTGACCATCTCTGTTTCAGACCAGAAATACACACTTTTCATTACGAAAACACCAGGACTGTACCAAAAAATTTTCACAAAGTAAATGGTATCAGTTATTAAAAGAAGTTTTCAAAGCGCACCTTTTTAGAAGCAGAGATAACAAGGAAAACAAGTTTAGAGTGTAAATTGTGAACTATTTCGGGCAGAAAATGTGCATAGAGAGTTTTCACCGTGAGCGATTTCGGATCCAAGACTAAAATTTTCAGTCGGGTTTTTAGACACGCTCGTATACGGCTGTAAATGTACTGCACAAACAAAAATGCACTTACGTCCTCTGGTGACAAAATTGTACCTTACGAAAATTTAGAAATTATATGCAGAATGCAGAGGCGGTTCGTCATTAGGGCCCAGAGGGGCCGGACCCCACCAAATAATTTCTATTTCTGTAAATATATATATATTTTTTGCCCGTAATTCTTATTATCTCTCTTAACTGAATGGTGATAAACCTTCCTCTTCATAAAACCTTTCCCCAAGGGAAAAAAGTTCCCTTCAAAAACGAAAAACTGTTCCCTGAAGAAAGAGATCACGTTCAGAGTGTGAGGTTATTGGGGCCAGCTCCAACAGGACCCAGTAATATCACCACGCAAGCAAGAAGAGACAATGTTTTCCTCCCCGTCTCATTCAGTATGGTGACCTACATACAACACTGCCTTAACCACGAGTGCAAAAAAGCTGTAAGGATACCAGGTCTACCTGGTCCCGCGCTAATTTGATTGGCTGGGAGAGTGTCCGTTTCATTAACGCCGTGATTTGACAGAGAAGCTTACCTCAACCAAGCTCAAGGGTGGCCTAGAGGTTTCAAATGTCGCAGCAAAGTTCAGTTAGTTGTTTTTTCTGTGTGTGTCTCTCGGTGATGCATTGTTCCTTTGTGTCGTGACTTTTTGCTTGTCATGTACAATGAATAGAGTGGATATTTTGCTAAAATCTCCGTTCTGTTCTTTAAATCTGGAAGAAAAGCTTCACTTAAAAAAACTCGGTGCTTATCAACCCAAGAATTTCCAGGTAAGCCAGAAAAACGGAACAAAACTTCGAACATTTTCTGTTCAGTGGTTTGAAAAAAGGCTTGGCTAACTGCTATCGATGAAAAAAAAATCGTTATTTTTTTTTATTGTTTGCTATTTGGCAGAGAACCACTGTGGACCAAAGTTGGCTGCAAAGATATGAAACATTTGTCCGAAAGGATTAAAATACATGAATGCAGTACAGTGCATATTAATAATGCTTTAAAATTCAAAACTTTTGGTAATGTCAATATTATGTCACAATTAGATGACGGTTATCACCCTGCGGTTAGAAAGCACAATGAACTAGTTGATAAAAATAGACACGTTCTAACACGCATTGTAGACTGCATAAAATTTTGTGGTGTACACGAATTACCTTTACGTGGACATGATGAAACACAGTCTTCACATAACAAATTAGTGTTTCTGGATACGATCTCATTTATAGCTAGTTTGGACAGTGTATTACAAGACCATCTGGACAAATCTAAAGTTGCAAAAATAATTCAAAATGAAATTTTGGATTGCAGGTATCAAGTGTACCTGGATGAAGTTAAAAGCGAAATTGAAAAGGCGAATTACACATCCGTGCAAGCGGACGAAACGACCGACATATCCTGCCGTTCGCAATTTGTTATCATATTGCGATATAGTATGATTAACAGCCATGTCGTGGAAAGATTTTTATCGTTTGTTGAAATCGAAAACAGAACAGCAGACGGTCTTGCATCTGTACTCAAAGATGAGTTGGAAAAGTTTGGTTTGCAAAACAAACTTGTTGCTCAGATATATGATGGGGCAGCTGTCATGAGCGGAACTCGTGGCGGTGTGCGAACACGCATGAAAGAGCATTATCCGCACGCTCAGTATGTGCACTGTTATGCTCATCAGTTGAATTTAGTATTAAAGAAGGTGTGCTCAACAATCAAAAGGGTAAGAATATTTTTGTAAATATCAGTGTAATCGGCTCCTTTTTCACAGTATCACCTAAACGTAGTGGTTTATTGCGAGATATTTGTCGAAAACGAGTACCTACAGTTTCAGAAACAAAATGGAATTTTCAATTCAGGATCATAAATTGTGTTTCAGAAAACAAAAGTGAACTCTTGGAGTGCTTCGACAGAATTCTAAACGAAAGTGGTTGGGATGACAAGAGTATATGTGAATCAACTGGATCTGTGAAGATGTTACGAAATGACGAATTCCTTTTCTTATTGTCTTTCTTTTCTCACATATTCCAACATGTTGATATTTTGTACAATATATACTACAGTCCAGAAAATCAACTAGTGTTGATTGTAGTCAAGCTCTAAATAAATTTGAATCAGCTGTAAATTATGTTCGACAAAGTACAAAACACAACGATCAAAATGGAAGTGATGAACGTCAACCTTTGCGAAAAAGAGCTAAAGTTGACTGCAGTATGGTAGAAAATGATGCAAAAGAAGCATGCGACATCATCGTCAACCAAATAAGGGAGAGGTTTGAAAAATCTGACTTATTTCACTCATTCACTGTTGTAGATCCAAAGGAGTTCAAGAATCATAAGCAGCATTTTCCGTCACACCATACAAATTTATTAGCAACTACATATGTAATGCTGAATAAAGAAGAACTTGAAAATGAATTATCAGTACTTTATGCTAACGAAACCTTCGACGGCATACCGAACGTTAGTGCGTTAATGTCATTTCTCCATTCTAATGAACTTTTGGATACATTTTCTGAGGTCTCTAAATTATTAGAAATAGTTTTAGTGACACCAGTAACTACCACTGAAGCAGAACGTTGTTTCAGCACCTTGAATCGCATAAAAACATTTTTAAGAAACACTATGGCACAAAAACGGTTAAACGCACTCGCTGTTCTCTCTGTACATAAAGATTGTATTCAAGAAATTCCACTTTTTATTCAAAAAGTCATAGAAAAATTTGCCACTCTCAAACATAGAAGAGGAGAATATCTGTATAAAAAGTTATGACTCTTCTTCATAATATTTCCATGTATTGCATTTTAATACTATAGTACGAAGTGGAAAATTCAATTGATTTCTCTTTCATATTTTTTGAAGTTTACAATGCGCTTTGCAGAACTAATTTCAGTTTTAACTAAGATGATGTTCTATGTTAAAAATAAATAAATAAATGAGAAAGCCTGAAATTATAATTTGCACATGAGTACATATATGTTTTTAGGCTTCACAAGTTCTTAAAAAAAGGTTAAACCTTTCAAATAACGCAAATGGTACTCATTCTATATGGGACGAAATTCATTAAACATTTTCTCTCTGCATATATTTGGAGTTATTATTTTTTCACTATACTTTTTATCCTGTGATTATTCCACAGTTGAGAAATCTAAAGAAACACAAAGCACAACTACATATATCATATGTTTTAAGCTAAAAATTTTATTTAAGGAGTTTTAACATTTTTCTGTTAATAGATATGCATACTATTGTGATGAATTTTTTTTTCGCGTGTGCAATGCAATAGCTGACACATTCCTGCATGATTTGGGCATTATTGTGAGTCAGGGGGGGGGTAAACAGAGGCAGAGTAAATTAATCTAGGGGCTTGGGGGGGGGGTCTGAATGGTTGGCCTAATAATGACAGTTTTTTTTTTTTATTTCATTGTTTAACTTCGGCTACTGGCTCCACCTGTTTCAGTTGCCACAAGCCGCCACTGGCAGAATGTTCTTAACCAGAAACACGCTGACTGACAAATAATTTTTCGAATCTGACTAATAGTAGCACATATATCAGAAGAAATATGATACATGACTGCACTCTCAGACGAAAATTACTGTATAAGCAAAAGTGTGTTCAAAATGGAACCAGCTTTCTACAATCCATGAAATTTCCACAGATAGATATAGCAATTTACGTTCACAAACAGCAGAACTGTATTTTACGAAAAACCACGAACTGCACACAGAATGTTGCTCATAGCAAACGATATCCGAGGCTGAAAGAATTTTTTTAATTGAACATTTTTTTTTTTAATTGGACGTATATAACGACCACTATGGCCACCTCGATGGGCTATAAGGAGTTTTCCTGTTCCTAATTTGGGGCCACAGGCTCCAAATTAGGAACAGGGCAGGGAAGGGAGAGAGTCAGTGCCCTCATATATCTATAGCTCACCGGTTTTCGAACCCAGACCCATCTCGGGGGAATGGCCAGAAGCCAGCGCTAAGACTACCGAGCCAAAGGGGCGGCTCGAAGCAATTAGAAGACTATGGTTGAAAACATAATAGATTTTACGACACCTAGTTTGGTAAAGTTATACGTTATCAAAGAAGAGAATAGCACTTAAGAACTTGTGATACTCTTTGAAATATAATGTGCCCCTATGTCACCTGGCTGCAGAATTGTGCATTATAAAAAGGAAGAAAGCATGCGCAAAATACACAGTGGTATCAGAACAATATCACAACACCGGAATCACAGGGCACCAGCCCAGGCGCATTACAGAGTGCGCGTGACAAGGTCGACCACACGGAGATATAAGCGGCCGGCCAGGATAGATGAATCAAAATGCGTCCCGTGAGCGCAATGAAAACATAATTTGAAAACATAATTTGACGGACGTGCAAAAAGGAATGATTATTACCGAGCCAAGGGTAGATGCATCACAGAAACAGTAGACTTCGTGCGCTGTTCGCGAGGTGCTGTAGTAAGGGTGTGCCAAGAATGGACCCCTTGCACACCGAGTACCTCCCGATGTCATAAAATGTGGAGCGCCAAGGCCATTGATCTCAGAGGAGAACGTTGCCTCCATCGACTGGCAAAGGGCAATCGACGTGCAACAGTGCAGCAATTGACCACACAAATGAACGCTGGGGCACCCAGTTACGTGTCCCCGATAACAGAAGAGCGAACCCTGTTACGCATGGGTCTCCGCAGTCGACGCTGCGTTAAGGCGCCCATGTTAACCTAGGTCCATCGGCAACGACGCCTGCAGTTCGCATGGTACTACCGTCATTGGACAGTGGAAGAGTGGGATAATGTTTATTTCTCTGACGAATCGGGGTTTCTACTCGACATCAGTGACGGGCGGTGGTAGATACGGCGTCAGACACAAGAGAACCAAGACCCCCGACACGCTTGTCGGTCAAGTACAGGCCGGCGGTGGCAGTGTGCATGTCTGGGGGACTTTAATTTTTTTTTTTTTTCTTGTTGTTTAACGACCACCGTGAGCACCTCAATGGGTTATAAGCAGTCGCCCGTCCCTAATTTAGGGTCACTGGCTCCAGGGAAGGGAGAGAGCCAGTGTTGTAAGACAAACACAACATCCATGCCTCACCGGAATTCGAACCGGACCCCTTACGGACGGATGATCAGAGGCCATCGCTTAGACCACTGGTATGACCTGGGACCGCTGGATGGGTCCCTGAACGCCAATGGCTACCTGCCCATCCTCGCTGACCACATGCATCCCTTCATGTTGGACGTTTACCCTTGCTGGTGGTGGTGTCTACCAACAGGAAAATGCGCCCTGCCATGTCGCTAAGGGTGTGCGTGACCGGTTCCAGGAACACGACAGCGGTGTCTCTGTTCTCATTTTTCCGGCGAAATCCCGCGATCTCAATCCCATGTAGCACTTGTGGCACTATTTGGATAGACAGGTTCGACGTTTCGATCCACAACCACTTCATCTCAGAGACCTCCGTGCTCCGCTGCAGTCCGAATGGGTACGTGTGCATCGAGCAGCGTACCAGGGTCTCATTTCGTCCATGCCACGCCGTCTCGCCACTCTCATCCGGGACAAGGTTGATTATTCCCATTATTAGGTAGGTGGTCATGTTATTCCGATACGCCCGTGTATTCTTTATAACAAAAGTTATACGATGGAAATAGAATTTTTCAAATACGAATACCTGCATCAAATAACTGTTAGTGGGGAAAATTAACCGTAAAGGGGAAATTCTGCGTTATTTTAAGACATGTTTCTAATCTTTCTCACAACAAATGTTATACGGTATAACCATTCGTTATGTAGGTAGTTACATTCACTTGCAAACGTTTTGACGACGCTAAATAACCCGTTGAAAAATTCCTTTTACAAGAGGTTTGATTCACTGTAGAAAACACTGCGCACATTGTACGTTTGAAATAATGCGTAATTTTCATCTGAAGGAGGAGGGTTGGGACATGAATTTTCTTGTCGCTGATTTCTCCACGGTAAATCCGGAAGGAACTGAAAAAACAGGCATTTTCGTTAACACGAAAATTGGGGGTTCCCTCCCCCCCTCTCTCTTGAGACTTGTAACATATGATTTTTTATTTTATGTGATATTTCATTTTATATGCGTTTCTTAAAAATAACGTTGATTATTAAGTACGACAGAATTTCTTAGAATATACGTTACAGAAATAAAACACAATTTTTCGAATTTTATAAAATATGCAATCACTAATAAAAACTCCCATCATGGTGAATAAGAGCGATTTAATGGTCAAGAAAGAAAAAGGAAGCATGCGTAATGGTGGCGCTTCATACAAAAGTACGCCGCTGAAACTTTTCTTTTGCGATCTCCTCAAAGACCAAGAGCTTGTTACTAAACCTTTTTGTCTTTCCACAGAAGTGCCTTCAGGGAAAGACAGGAAAGAGTATCTCAAGGAAAATCTCAATTACAATTTCCTTCTACGAGAACCATTTTGGATGCCTCAAAGCGAAATCAATATCTAAACTTTACTCCACGTAATACTTGCTTTCTTTGGTTAAGAAAAACGCTTTTTGATAAGGAGCTTGGGAAGAAAGATTAGAAACATCTTCCCATTTCTCTAGAAGCTGCAATTATCGTGGTCAAGGCAATCAGAAAAAAAAAACAATTTATTTTGAAAGTTGGTGGTGCGTCATTTGGCGCCGAACGTTTGTAAACTACCGTATTTATACCTTATAATTCGATATGGAGTATGACTCGAATTGGTTAAATTTCTCAGTTTCTTCAATCACAGTTAAGTCGAACCTGAGTAGAAGACGAGGCTAAAACAAATGCAGTTAGCGTTTCAAAATTCGGTAACTTATATTCCAATAAATAGTAAAATGAACAGAAAGTGAGGCAACTTACACATTCTTCTTTTCGGTAAAAAGTTGAATTTCGTAATTTTTTTCCCTTCCAATAAATGCTCTAGATACGGTCGGGAAATAGTTCTCACAGGGCCGATAGATGGCAGCACGTCGGCGCTCAATCTTCTCTTTACGTTTCGCGTAGTACTTATTCGCTCTGTTGTGTTTTGCTGAGGGATTACTGCCGGTGTAGTTTGTAGCAAAAGGATGTTTCAACGAGTTTCTTTTCCTACCCAGCCTATGGTGCATCAAAGAAACCACAGCACTTACAGAAAACGGTACCTACTGTAAGATGAGTAGCCCAATGAGACCTGGTATGCACATGTTAGACTCGACAAGTGAAGTCCGCAGCGGCTGAGCTACAAAACGTTACGAGATATTGCCTTCCAAAGTTGCCGATTGCAGCCCACATGAACGCTGACTTTGTGGTGGTATTCCCAGAATTAGTAGTTCTACTATAGATAATGCCATATCTATCATCTATCAGTTACATGGAGCCGGCTGACACCACAGTTCCACTAGCGCAAAAGTGTAAACCTAGCCGTCGCCGGTGAGAATTGTCCCTGTGGTCGTTGATGCCGTGTCAGCCGTTCCACCAGTAGATACATATCCGAGGTCATATTACGTTATTCCGATACACCAGAAGAAACCTCCGGGCACTAGCAGGGTTCGCACTTGATGACGTTACATTTTACTTCACACGGTAACAATTGGTATATTACACTCACATTCTGAGGCCCGACACTCGATTTTATAGCAGGGTTCTGCCTTGCCATTGGTTGTTCGATTCTGCTTCGGTAATTCGTGTGGAAGCGATAGCAGCACTGTGGAACTGTGCTGTCAGCCGACTCCATGTGACTGATAGATATGCCACTATCTATAGTAGAGCTACTAATTCTGGGAATGCACGAAAAAAGCAGAAATTTCCCATTCAATAAAGTGAGTGCATGCCCTCTGCGTGCCTGGTCTCATTGGGCTACTCAACTCACAGTAGGCACCGTTTCCTTGTGAGAGGGCGAATGCTTGCTGCTTTCTGTCGGGTGACCTGTAATCACCATATCAGGCGTAACATTTTTTTTTTCATTATAATTGGGGTTAACAACCACCGTGAGCAACTCAATGGTCTCCCTTTCCTAATTTAGGGTCACTGGTTCCAGGGAAGGGAGAGCGCCAGTGCCGTACGACAAACCCAAATCCATGCTTCACTGGATTCGAACCCTTCACGGACGAATGGTCATAATCCACGGCTTAGACGACTGCGCCAACGGGGCGGCAGAACATATTCGGAAGGAATTATTTCAGAGTGTTCGCGAGGGGAATGCAATTAACATACTGCAGCTGCCACTCCAAATCGGTCAGGGCAATTTTAATATTGTTTCTGTCGAGCGGAAATATCAGTTGCTTCTTTTTTATTATTTTATTGAGAACCGTGAGCAACTCCCTAACTTCGGACCACTGGTTCCAGGGATGGGAGATCAGGTGCCGTACGACAAACGCAACATCCATATGGGCCTCAACGGGATTCGAACCCGGACTCCTTACGGACGAAAGATATTACGTTCTTGTGAACGTAATATTGCGTTTCGGGTACTGAGATCATGACCGAATTTAGCGAGCAATAATTTTTTTCTCATTGATAAATTTCAATCACCAGTCAATGAATAAGACGATGTGACATAAGTCCAGGCCTATACTGCAGAAAAAGAACAGTTTCGTCATATACGGTGAAAAATACTGTATGTAAAACTATATAAGGGTTGGTCACGGTAAAAGCGTAAGGTTTAAAATTGATTCCCATTGAGAACGTATGGGGCATGTTAGAAGAACTGATCCTGAAACAAAGTCCTCTTCCGTCAAATCTGAGCCAGTTAAAGGACTGTCTGGTGAACGCCTGGTATGCTGTAGACGTAGTTGCACTCCAACACCTTGTGAAATCTATGCCAAACTGCATACGTGCTATGTTTCCGTCAAATCTGAGACAGTTAAAGGACTGTCTGGTGAACGTCCGGTATGCTGTAGACGTAGATGCACTCCAACATCTTGTGGAATCTATGCCAAACCGCATACGTGCTGTACTGCCGTCAAATCTGAGCCAGTTAAAGAACTGTCTAATGAACGTCTGGAATGTTGTACACGTAGATGCATTCCAACACCTTGTGGAATCTATGCCAAACCGCATACGTGCTGTGCTTCCGTCAAATCCGGGCCAGTTAAAGGACTGTCTGGTGAACATCTGGTATGCTGTAGACGTAGATGCACTCCAACATCTAAGTGGAATCTATGCCAAACCGCATACGTGCTGTACTTCCGTCAAATCTCAGCCAGGTAAAAGACTGTCTAATGAACGCCTGGCTTGCTGTAGATTTTTTTATTGGAATTTTAACGACCACCGTGAGCAACTCAATGGGCTATAAACAGTCGCCCGTCCCTAATTTTAGGGTCACTGGTTCCAGGGAAGGGAGAGAGCCAGTGCCGTAAGACAAACACAACATCCATGCCTCACCGGGATTCGAACCTGGACCCCGTTCGGACGAATGATCAGAGGCCATCGCTTAGACCACTGCGCCACCGGGGCGGCCTTGCTGTAGATGCACTCCATCACCTAGTGGAATATCTATGCCAAATCGCATACATGCTGTACTTCCTGTGCTCGTCGTACGAAGTCGCATCCTGCTTTAGACAGTGTGAAAATGGAAATGGTGATCCCGGAAATCTCCCCCACATTCGATGTTTTGTGTAAACTGCAATTTGTGCACCGTCCCTGACTGAAAAAGGGGGGGGGCTTTCCGTCCATCAGTCATATCATGTCTGGAGGAGTCTAAAATGTGTGTTCCTGTAAAAATCTCGAAGTTGAATTTCTTTGCGATGAGAATACTTTGTCATACATCACTATCAAAGATTACGGATAGGAGAAGGTAGTATTTGGCAACAATAACGAAGTTGTTTTTCAAGGATTGCGGGCCAAGTGAGGGTCCCCCAAAACTGATGCTGTGCACAAGGCAAATCCGATTACTCTAAATCCTCCACTTACTATGTGCCATTTGCAAACCCTTGTGCCAGTTCGAAAACACATTTATCCGTGGAATAAATTAAATTCTGTAGAATTTCCGGTTAATGCAAATTTAAATAGTTAATTAACAATTAGTAACAATGAACTGTACATCAATTACACTCACAGTAGTACTAGTAATTCGAATTTCTTGGCGTAGAACATAAATCGAAGATTCCAAGCTTTCGCACATCAACGAGATAGCTGTCTACCTTCCTTGAAAAAGCTAACTGCATACAGGATAATGGAACACTTACAATTTGAACGCGTTCAAATTCTTGAAGTGTTCTATTATCCAGTTTGCAGTTAGCTGTCTACCATCTGATTGATGTGTGAAAGCTTAGAAACTTTGATTTATATTCTATGCCAACAAATTCGGATTACTAGTACTATTTTAAGTTTAAATAGTTCATTAACTGTTCATCGCATAAATATTAATCAGTTGGTTGTCTTCGGTCTGTTTTAAAAGATTTTCTGTTGAAATTCTTACTGACATTTCGATGATCAAAAATTGCCTCTCCTAGAAGAAATGAACAACGGTATCGCATACTTTTGTCCCATTTCAACCAAATCGACTGTAAACATTGCAAGCTTGGAAAATATCAAATCTCACCTTCACCATTAAGGTCCTCAAAAGACGAAGTGCACCCGAGCACTTCGTTATGTACATAACGAAAATTTTTCTATGTTCCCCTCTCGATTGCTACCAGCCTCCTCCTAGAATTTACCACTGACTGAGGCCCTGCAGAGGAGGCTAAGCAACGTATCTCTCTCTACTGCCAATCGCTTTCACATACCTAGAATGATAGGTTTTGAGGTCGTATCGTCACAGGTGATGAAAAGTGGATATTTTTTCGTCAATTTATCACTCCAAACCAGTAGCTGAAACCACGCCAGAAAGTGTAGCCAGAGGTGCAAAAAGGGCGTTTCAAGAGGAAAGTTATGCTATTCATTTGGTGGAATTGTGAGTGTCGTGTGCACTCGTGCCAGATGGTAAGGATGGGAGCCTCCACTCGGAACAAATGCAGTGTGTCCATAAAGCTCACCGCCAAATCTACAATGCGCTCATCAACGAGAAGCAGGTGTTTTTTTTTAAATGGGTAGTGCCTCAAGTCACACCTCCAGATTTCTCGGACGAAAACAACAAGAATTGTGAAGGAGTTGATACACAAATCCATCCTCCATATAGTCCGGATCTTACCCCATCTGACTACCACCTGTTTCGCTCCATGGCACTTCTCTTCAGTGGTGGATGTGTAATCTCATATCAGAGAGTTTCTCCTCGCCACCTGCTGAGTGGTACAGCAGTGGGATCGAGGGTGTGGTGAAACGTTGGCAAACATTTACGGAAAGCAACGGCCTGCACTTTGCAGAATGAAGTGAGAGTGAAAGGCTTTCTAGCAGTATTATACTTTTTAACTGCAAACTGGATGAACTTTTGACTCAGCCTGGTACATCACATGCTTTCCAAAAGCTAAAGCTTTTCACGACTCTTTTCACTTATTACTTGAATGCTTTTGGTGACATTATTCGTCAACTACCTTTAGTCACGCAAGTTCTTATTTTACTCTTATAAATGAATAGGGTTTTGATCAGTTAACACGAGAAAAAGAAAGATCTCGATTAAAAGTTATATGCAGTCTAATGGAATATCTTGCTTTAGGAATTGTTAAAGAGATGGATAATTACCTCATTTTGTTCTCCAGGGCGAATCAATTTTGCCAGCCTTCGAGACTATCTGAAATTATATTACTCGTGCTTCAGGCATAGACAAGAACATTTCATATTAATAATTTTGGCGATGTTCCAAGTACTCTCCGATGCGTTATTGCTTCAAACACAAAAAGGAATATTTATTATTTTTGCCTGAAATTATAAAGAATTGTATATTAACCCAGCTCGGCATGTTTTTACGTTTCACTCAAAAGACAAACAATTTTAAAGAACATTTCATTCTCGGTGAATTTTCATAAGCAATGGCAAATCCAAGTTGATAAAGGCTTTGGCATTTGGATTTGTCATTGCCGATATTTCTTTCAGAGACTAATCCTCCATTTTGATTTTTTAAATATAAACAACGTTTCCTATTCAACAGCGTTTTTTACTCAAATGTTTTTATAAGAAAGATATTTTCGGTTACCTCGATGATAATTGATTTTTCTATACTTTCTGCATTTACGACGATGTTCTTGGATATAGTTTTTAATTTTTTACTGTGGCAAGGAATAACAGAGGACCGGTTACGCTGAAGAACACCCTAAGAAATGTGCAAACAACAGGAGGTCAGGTAAACCAACTTTTTGACAATTTTGAAGTATATGTAACTAGAAATACCGGGTGATCATTTTATCACGCAACCCAGCACTCAAAATGTGTTCAATGTGTAGAGAACCGGTGAAATACGGAGATATGATGGACTTACTAATAAGACAAGATACCGACACCAAATGGCATACATACTTGTTTACAGGAGGTGTTCGAAATGTCCACCTGCAGCTGTAAGGCAGGTGCGAGCCCTCTTAACCATGTTGAATGTACTTTTCGTCTACAGTATGTGGATTCTGTCGGTATTCACAACCTTTGAGATTCCCCCAGAGGAAACAAAATCCAGGAGGAGATAAATCAGATGATCTGGGTGGTCCCAAACCTTTTGAAATCAGGTGGTCATCAAACATGTCAAGAAACTGCAGGGTGTTACGAGACGTATGACACGTTGCCCCGTCCTGTTGTAGGTAAGAATAACGTTCGTCTGCTTCCAGAAGTGCAACAAATTGCATAATGATGTCCTGGTAAAACTGGCTGTTGAGAGTCGTGTCAAGAAGTATGGGCCCCACTATTCGTCGTCGCGAAATTGTACTCCACACCCCGACGTTCAATGCATGTGGGTTTTCTGTCGACCAATATCGGTTGTTCTGACTGTTGACGTATCCACTAAGGTGAAAGTACGCCTCATCACTGAAAAACACTTTATCCACCAGGCCTATTCCGTGACATCTCACCAATGTCGTTAGCCACCTACAGTACGCAAATAATTGGTGCGTGTCCGGTTCCTTGAGTTTTTGTACACAGTGGACACGGTACTCACTGAGACAATTTCTTTGTGGCCTTGTGTGTACTCCCATACGACATCTGTTGTTGTGCCACCGGTTTACGCAAACTCTTTGTAGGAGAATGTTGTAATGCTGCCCGTACCTCCTCGAGTTTGGCGTCTGTTAACACATGGGACCGCCTCGCCTTCTTGTCACCAACATTCCCAGTCTCTCGAAAACGGCTGATGACTCGCATAATTGTTGATTTGTTGTGCACAGGCACGTCAGGATACTTTCGATGAAATTGCTTCTGTACGTATGCATATGGTTGTTGTTGAAAATGCACTTCCACAATAAATACCCGTTGTGCCGTTGAAAATGGCATCTTGTAAAGTCCGTCAGCAACTTCCGCAAACACATCGTTATTCTCGCTAGTACCACGCACCTGCGCTTCCTATCTCCGGAGCATTGTACTGCCATCTACCGGCATGTCACACACTTTCTTCCTTTACAACAACCAAATGCCCTGTTCTGTGCCATTGAATGCCGGGTTGCGTGATTAAATGATCATCCCGTAGAAACAAAAAGCACAAGACTAAATGGTACAATAATCCGGGTCTTTGTACAAGTGCATTTATACAATATCTTCCGAGCTCTCTCTCGCCAACGGGTGGCTTTTTCAAGGCACCAGAACGACTTCAGACTTAAACTGCAAAACATATATATTAGAATCGGAAGTTAAAGAAATGAAATCAAATAAACAATGGTCGCGCAAAATTACATCAACATAATACTTCGTGGTATACACATGATAAAGCAATTTTTTTTTATTTCAAAAGGGAAGTGCATGCACGTGCAAGATCCATCGACTTTGCATCGATGTAATTACTTTTTATCGAAGCTTGGCAGATATTTTATGTTTACACCTGCAAAAAGATCCGGATTATTGTTTCAAAGTCTTGTGCTTTTTTGTTTCTATTTATCTACGGTGTGTCCATAGCGTTTTGTTTTATGTAAACAACGAAGTTCATCCCGTCCATATTAGTGGTTGACAAAAATACTGAAGCACTGAATAATTAATTTATGTGAAGAGCAGTTATCTGAAGAGATAAGTTAATTGCTATATACAAAACTACATTATGTGAGGTAAACCCTTCGTATTTCCGCACCCTTGTGGAAAGAAGACTAAAATTATTTAAAGTGAATATGCGTAGTATTATTTATGGCGAATGGAACTAGTTACAAAAAATTATTTTAAACCGCATCTCGAGAATCCTAAATCATACACAAGCAGTACTAGCAGCTATTTACACCCATGTTTAAATGTCAGTTACAAAAACTCACAAATTGTGCACAAAATACTCCTCATGGTAGAAGATATCTGCGTCAAATGGAATTATCGAAATCGAACAATTAAAGGATGAGATATGAAGGAAAAAAGTTCTTAAAATATGATACCAGTCCCGCTAGTGGCAAAGTTGGGCCTTGTTTTGCAAATGGGGAGGCTACCCTTCCACGAAGAGATTTTCCAAACAGATTTTTACAATCGAAAATACTCTTTCAAATAGAAAAAAGCAGTTGCCCCTGGTGGAGGAACTGAATTATCAAAAATTAGAAAGTACGGGCAGATAGTGTTCATAGCAGAAAAACTATGATGGAAAACTAAATACGATTCCTAAAAGTAGCGATAGCGAGAAGATGTTTTTACATAGACGTCCTCAGCGGCGAAATTGTGCTTGTTTAAAGATGATAAGTTTCGTCATTTTCACAATAGAACGAATTTTCCCCATTGGAGTTTTAGAAGTGGAGATACAATTGCAAGCATAAATACACACTAATGCCACCTAGCGTCTGAACTGTGCGCAATGAAAAATAAAAAATAAATGTTGAGTGAAAAGAATGGTATCCCATTGTTAAAAAAAAATTCAAATCGGATTTGCAGAAAGAGTGATTTCGAGAAACGTGGAATATATGCTTTCACTCCGTAGCAGTTAAACTGCGAATTGTTTTTAGTATAAAGAGAAAATATCATGTATTCTTGGGTTGGCGTTAACTGGCCGAAAAATAATTTCTTGGGTCGAGCTTTCAGAAGCGCAGATAACAAGTATGTTGGGCATAAGCCCTCTAACGAAAAAAAAAACATGACAAAAATGAGATATTTGCGCAAAATATTCCACACCATGAACATTTTCTTACAAAATAAGAAATTTTCAAATCAAACTTTCAGAAGCAGAGATATCGAAAGAAAATATGAAATATATTTACGCCCTCAAGCGTGAAAATTGTGCATTGCACTGAGTTAGATATGCGTCAAAATATTTTCCGTGCTCGAGTTTATCTATGGGAAAATGAATTTATTTCAGTACAGTTTTAAAAAGCGGAGGTACTGCTTCAAATATATCGAGAATCGAAATATTGGTTTGATTGTATTTTAAACGAAAAATCAGGAATTGTATCCAAAACATTTTTCATCCTGAACTCTATCCACGCAAACCGAATTATTCAAATCTGTCTTTTACAAACAAAACGTTGGGAGAAAATTCAAGTGTACAATTAGCGGAAAAACTGTGCATCGTTTAAAGTAAAAACTATACGCAAAATGGTACATTTACATGCACCATATTTATGCTCTCTAAAAAAATAAATTGTGCATCACTTTAAGCAGAACACATTCCTTTGTTTAAAAAATGCCATAGAAGGCAAGAATGAACAGCTTCAATCGGATTTCCAGAAGGAAGGAATTGATATAAATTTATATTTTGAATACACGAACATATGCGTTTATGCTCCCTAGCGATGACGTCATGCATTGGGAAAAGATAAATTGCAAGGATCACTTTAGAAGCGCAGGCTCTCCATTTCAAAAATAGTTTTCCAGATCGGACTAATAGAAGAGCTATGGTATTCACAGACAGACATAATGATAACATAAACCAGTCTCTTCTTACAAAAGACAT
The DNA here is from genome assembly GCA_039090855.1 of Macrothele yani. Taxonomy (NCBI): domain Eukaryota; kingdom Metazoa; phylum Arthropoda; class Arachnida; order Araneae; family Macrothelidae; genus Macrothele; species Macrothele yani. The sequence goes on from CM077025.1 coordinate 136,750,534, forward strand.
GCTGAAAATGTTAAAAATTATTGTAAATTCACCTTCCTGATTTTCTTCTTAGAATTCGAATATGTGGTCTGTCGGATATTCCAAAAATCTGTAGCAATGCTTTCTTACTATGCTCTTATAAGCTGGGGATCCGCGTTTCACACAACTTGCGGGTGGTTATGTGTAACAGTCGGTAGTCAGACAGCTATTATTTTCTGTTACACCGACAAAAACCAGGTAGATATCAACACAACGTCGCTTTCATTATGTATTCGAGGAAAATGTAAGTATTGTTAATAGTGTCTTTGATTCGTGCCTCTGTGCATTCAATTATACAGTCACGTAAACATTATCGCCAAAAATTCCCTTCCGTTGACAATGGCCTTGCTTCTGCGGCATTAAGCATCTTCCATGCTATGATTTTACCGCCGTTTGGGCCGAGCAGTTTCTGACCGGTTGTCGGAGAGGGGCCTGGAATCGAGTCCCAATTGAGATTTGGGTGGAGTTATTTGGTCTTTTGGCGCTGGCCCTCTTCCTTCTCTGGAACCCGTGGCCCTAAATTAGGGACGGACGACTGCTTAAAGTTGCTCAGGGTGGTCGTTAAGCCTCCGAAACTATAAATAAACTTTAAAAAATAACACTATGTAGACAAAAGTATTCGAACACCACCTATGCAAATAATCGTTGCCGCCCCGGTGGCGCAGTGGTCTAAGGCGTTGGCCTCTGATCATTCGTCCGTAAGGGGTCCGGGTTCGAATCCCGGTCAGGCATGGATGTTGTGTTTGTCTTACGGCACTGGCTCTCTCCCTTCCCTGGAACCAGTGACCCTAAATTAGGGACGGGCGACTGCTTATAGCCCATTGAGTTGCTCACGGTGGTCGTTAAACCTCCAATCAAAAAAAAAATAAAAATAATAATCGTTCATTTGCAGAACCAAAGGCACAGGGGACTGTGGGTGCTATATATAAAGATCAGCGTTGGTCATCCTGTCTGACCACACTGGAAGCGACTATGCAGCGCGGAACTGGACTGACGAACTTTGAAAGGGACATGGTGATTGGATTTCCTCTGGGTAAGCAAATGGTGAGTAGCATTGCTGCTCTTCTGTTATTCCCCAAATCCACTCTCGCTGATGTTGGTCATCGATGGAAAGCAGATGGCGCCATTACAGTGAAACTATGCTCTGGGAGGCAGAACAAATTGAGCGATCGCGTCAAACAAAGCTTACTGCTGAATGTGAAGAAGGCATGCACGTCCCCAGCCACAAACCTGACCGACAAGTTTGCACAAACCATTGGAACAGCTGTATGCACCAGAACAATCCGTTGGTGAATGCATACCCATAGTTACTGTTCAGCTGTTCTAAAGCCGTTTGTCACTCTAGGCAATGCACGACAAGTGCAATGGTGCTTTGCTCGCCGCACGTTGTCAGGTGGACTGCATCATCCTCCTACAGACAACTGAGGCTTTTTTCCCCGGAAAGGACACGATCCGTTGGTTATGGTGTCCTGCAGCTAACGACCGTAAGGCAAGAAGATATTCTCGAGAACTCCTAACAACCTAAACTGTGGCAATATTTCGCGACGGATCCCTGTCTGTTTCAGCAAGATCCAGCTCCTTGTTGCACTCCTAGATCTGCCTCGTCGTGGTTTAAAGACCGGAACGTCCAAGACTTGGATTGACCGGCCCAAAGTCTTGATTTAAATCCGATAGAGCATCTGTAGGACAAGCTGGAACACCGAATCCAATCACGGCATGTAAAAACTTCCTCTACAACAACTTTGCAGAAGTTTTGCAAGAGGGACGGAGAAATATTCTGCTATAGACCTACCGGCATCTCCTAGAAACGATTCCTGTAATGGGTCGCTGCAGTTATAACAGAAAAAAGTGGGCAGATTGTACTAATTTCGGCTAAAAATGCTCTTGTTTTGGTTCGACCTAGGTAACTGAACATAGCGTATTTAACAAAGGTATGATCTTTATGTCAGCATCTGTTGGGTTTGTCTGCAAGTAATTTTATTTTATGTCCTAGATCTTCCATTTTGCTTTTAGTACGTGGTTTATTTACGCTTTCCAACCATAGGTTGAAGAAGCGCATATGCTCCAGCTTTGTCCGTCGGTCCGCGTGGTAACTCGCTTAAAAAAATTCGATTTCGATGAAATTTTAGTAAGTGGTAGGGGACCACATGGGGACGAACCCTATTGAAAATGGGCGAAATGGGGTCAAAGGTCAGCAATAGGGCCTGGATCCATTCCACAGCCGTTATCCTCATAACCTGACTAAAAATACTTCTATTGCGACATAACTTTAGCATGTTTCGGAGGCATACTGAACCAATTCTGTTTAATATAATCTAAATGGGGTCTAAGGTCAGGGCACAGGAGTGAGATTTATTCCACAACCATTTTCTTCATAACTTAAAAATACTTCTATTGCGACAAACCTTTAGTATGCTGTTCCGGAGGTATGCTGAACCAGTTCTGTTTAATATCATTGAAATGGGGTCAAAGGTCAGGGCACAGGAGCGAGATTTTTTCCACAGCCATTATCCTCATAACTTGACTAAAAATACTACTATTGCGACAAAACTTTAGTATGTTGTTCCGCAGGTATGCTGAACCGGTTCTGTTGAATATCATAGAAATGCGGTCAAATGTCACGGCACAGTAGCGAGATTTTTTCCACAGCAATTATCCTTATAACGTGAGTAATGATTTCTGGTATGTTGGAAAGCGTATCATAATCAATGTATTGCATGATTTTACTAACTTGTTAAGTAAAGGACATACTTATGATATCGCCATGTCTGTCGGCTCATCTGTCAGCACCGTGCCTCTTCACGTGTTAGTACGATTTGAATTTTTGTTTTTCCTTGGGAAGCCTGAAATACGGGAACGATTACTCTTGCCTTTAGTCTTTTTCCGATGTGTTCACCGCCAGAGTTGGTAAGTGCAGATGCTATCGGATTGAAAACATATCTAACGCCATACAATTGCTGTCGAAAATCCGATTCTTTCTTCCTTCGATACCTTTCACTGTGATTAATTTTCGCATTATTATTTCTTCAAATAAAACACATCCCCCCCACCCTTGGGATTTTGCATTTCCCCAGCTATCTCTGCTTACAAATGTCCAATTTGAAGATTTCTTTTTTCTTGGGTAGAGTTTATTTTCATGAAGATCGTGTACGTGATTTTAAATCTGTTACGTTTGTAAATGTTTCATCTGATTTTAAATTCCCTATTATTGCGAATTTATGTTTACGACATGTTTCCAGTTGTATTTGTGATACTAAAAACGGATAGGTGTGCTTGTCCTAGTCTTTTTTTTTTTTATCTCAATCTCTCCACTTCCTGGAACCGGTGACTCTAAATTGGGGACAGGTGACTGCTTATAACCCACTGAATTGCTCACAGTGGTTGTTAAACCGCCAAACAAACAAATGAAAAAAAAATCCCGATTGAAAAAATTTGTTTTCGGTCAGATACCGCTCATACTGTTAAACATTTTGGGGAACGTTACACTGAAAAGTGGGGCTACAGCAAAGATAAATTGTTGTGTGGCACAAGAAACACACAAAATCATGATACAATAGTGCCCCATGTTTTTTTTTACTGCTTATTGCCATTGAGTTGCTCACGACCACCGTGAGCAACTCAATGGGCTATAAGCAGTCACCCGTCCCTAATTTCGGGTCACTGGTTCCAGGGAAGGGAAAGAGCCAGTGCCGTAAGACAAACACAATATCCATGCCTTCACCGGGACTCGAACCCGGACACTTCACAGACGAATAATCATAAGCCAACGCTTAGACCACTAAGCCACCGGGGCGACCGCGCCATGTTAGGGTACCTAAGATGGTTGGTTTGAAATTACATGAATTGCATTAAGTTTCATACACCACGCAGTGGTAAACAATTATTCCAAAATATAGTACATCTAGTGTAGGGCCGCAGATGGCCCAGTGGTCAGCCTTCTTGACTGCCAAGGAGAAACCTCAGGTTCGATCTCATGCGGGTACGGATGCTCGAACCAGTAAATATCCGCCGTGCGTCGGATAGGCTCGTTAATCCGCCGGACCCCGGGTACTGCCCCCCCCCGTAATAAATAAGGGCGTCTTTCCCTTACTTTCTACTTCGCTTCTGTGTCACTTTCCTATCGGGCACTTTAGCCCAAATCTCCTAGCTTCCTATTTCTAAGGGTTGTTTGAGACCTGGAGTCAGACACTCCCTTCCTAAAATCCTCTACATATGATATGATATGATATGATCTGACATCTGGTGTAGCACCACATTTTGGTACAACCTACTAGAAAATTTTCAGCAGTTAAACAATAAATATAAAACAGTGCACTACTTATAGCAAAGCTTTTGAGTGTGTGGCCATGAAAGATCGTGGAATCTTGTGAGATTCCTGGGAGTGCCAGAGCACCTAATCATTCTTTTCAGGAATATTTACGGTGAGCAAGAAGCCAATGTGAGAACTGAATTTCGTGAGACTGGATGGTTTAGATTAAAAAAAGGGATTTCGACAAGGTTGCATTCTGTTTCCATATCTGTTTAACTCAGAGGTTCCCACTCTGTGCGTCGGGACTATCAGGAAGAACTAAAACTTATAATTTATAGTGAAATGCAACATATAAATTTTCAAGACATGTACATATTTTAAAGAATGAATTACAAGAAAGAATGTTAAATAAAACATTTTTCTAAAACAAGGCATAATAGTGCTGAATGCTTCATTAATAATTACTTCATTCTCAAGCTGACGTATTTGTGCGACATTTTGAGAAGCTGATTTCTCTGATTGTGAGACTTCAGGGCAGAGAATCGTACATAATAGCTGTTCGACAAGATTCTGGCTTTCGAAAGAAAGCTACGTCTGTGGAAGAACAATACCAAATCAAGTGGTTTTGAATGTTTTCATATGTTACACAACACACAAGAAAATGAGATGCTGTTAAGAGCAAAACTGAAATCTGTGATTTTGGAGCATCTATCTGTACTCAACGTTCAATTTGACAAATATTTTCCTCCACAAACAGATGAATACAAATGGGTTACAGACCAGTACACAGCAGATCCACCATCAACCTTCACTACTGCTGAGCAGGAACAGTTAAGATATTTCTTCAGACACCACACTAAAAATGGCATTCTCTTTCGGAACTCTGCCACAATTTTGGAACAGTATGGCAAAGGAGTACCCAAAATTGAGTAAGAAAGCTGTGAGAGTAATTCTCCCTTTTGCTACATCCTATCTTTGCGAGGCAGGATTTTCAGCTCTGGCTGTGACAAAATCCATATGTAGAACGTTTAGAAGGAGATCCGCGAGCTGTATCGAACGTTGTCCACAGATTCGATATTTTATGTAACGAGAAACAAGCTCCCCGTCACTTTAAGACGCAAATACCTTTGTTAGGTAGTTTCTAAAATTACTGTAAAAATGTGAAAGACAAATGAAGAGTGTTACCATTGTTAAAATATGTCTATCTCAACAATTTCTTATTCAGTTCTGTAATTTCATTCTAATATTGTTATTTTACATTAAAAAAATGATCGTGTGTAGAGGATTTTAGGAAGGAAGTGTCTGACCCCACAACCCTTAGAAAATAGGAAACTAGGAGATTTGGGCGAGAGCGCCCGATAGGAAAGGGACACGGAAGCGAAGTAGAAAGGGGGAGGAAGACGCCATTACTTATTACCGGGGATGGCCAGTACCCGTGGTTCGACGGCTTAACGTGCCCATCCGACTCACGGCGGATATTTAGTTGATCGAGCGTTCATACCTGCCTGGGATCGAACCTGAGGCCCTTTCCGTGGCAGCCACGAACGTTGCCCACTAAGCCACCCGCGGCTCCGTTTACATTAAAAAGAATACAAGCTAGTAATGTAAATGACTATTTTTTTTTTAAAATACCGCAAACTCGAATTTGGGCAGTTTTGTTTTTAATTTTGAGTACAAGGGCGTCGCACGCAGAATATGTCATATGAAGGGCAGCGCGGTCTCAAAACGTTTGGGAAACCGTGGTCTAACTTTTACAGCGAATATATTTTTTAGAATGGTAGGCCTGGATGAAATGGCAGTGGTATTCATATTGGAGGTCAAACCGTCAAAAATTTAAGATATGCAGATGACACCACTCTAAGACTTAGAGGACCCCATCAAAAAGTAAAAGTGGAGAGTGAAAAATCAGGTTTTTTGTTAAATATTAAGAAGACAAAGGTCACGAATAACTTCCAACCTTACAGATTTTATAACTGACTGGGAAAGAATTGGAGATTGCAGAACATTTTTATTCTCTTTGGCTTGAGAATAGATAACGAGAGGCAGTGTGCCCTAGGTACAATCAATCAAATTTAGAGAAAATCATGAAGAATAAAGACATCTCAATGAAAAACAAGATTATAATTGTTTAAGAAATTATCATTCCAGTGGTAAATGTACGGCTGCGAAAGCTGGACACTGAGGAAGTGTGAGGGCAAAAAGGTAAAATGCTGTTGGAATTATGAACCTGCAGACGGCTACTTAGAATTTCACGGACTGCAAGAAGAACTAATTATTCAATTCTTGACCAAATCGATACCAGGAGCTCCCTTGAGACAATGAAACCAAAAACTCACATATTTTGGAAATCAGATGAGTGCCAATAATGGGTTTGAAAAAATAATTATACTTGGCAAGGTTGGAAGAAGCAGTGGAGGTTTAACGACCCACCGTGAGCAACTCAATGGGCTATAATCAGTCGCCCGTCCCTAATTTCAGTCCACTGGTTCCAGGAAAGGAAGAGAACCAGTGCCGTAAGACAAACACAACATCCATGCTTCACCGCGATTCGAACCCGGACCCAGCTCGGACGAATGATCAGAAGCCATCGCTTAGGCCACTGCGCCAGCGGATATATATATTTGGCATATGTAATTTTCGCAAACATGCATCAGTATATGTAATGCCGTAACATGATTTTCTGAAAGTTTTCTTTAATACATCTATTTTTCAAAATTTTTGTCTCGTGTGGCATAAATTGAAAGTAAAACAGAACAATACAGTTTGATGCGCTCGCTTGAAGACCCCTCACACATACTGTACACAATAAAATAATTAATTTTGGTTTTTCAATGAAAAATTTTAGATACCTTTAAGGAACAAGATTCTATTACGTACTCTGACAAATCCGGCATCGAAAGACAATCACACGAAGTTTTATTTATGCGAATATTTATGTTTAACTGTCCTCCTCGGCGTATATCATCTTTGAGGTCTACTGTGCAAGGCTTTCTTCGCGAACAACTCCTTTGGCAGACCCCATAAGGAGCCAGAGTTTCATTTCAGATAATTTAGTCTCTAAAAGAACTTACAATATCACAAATGCTGTGTGTATTTGGTATTCAGATAGCCGTTCGTGCAAGACTGTTCTGTCGATACTAGGTGAGGTCCGAAACTCAGGAATTTCCAGCAACAGGTAGTTGAAAGCGATAAGTCTTTCGCAATCTGTCGGAAGCGATTCTTTAACCAACTACACACATGACAAGGCAGCTCGTCGACACGTGGAATCTCTCCGGAGAGTCCCAGTAATGATTTGCATACTGAAACATGCAACCGCTTCTTTATATCCTGAACTGTCTATTCAAAGAATCTCGATTTATGTGGCTTCCCGCTGTTTCTAATGTTTGGAACCAATTTCCGGATACAACTTTTTGATGATATATTTCGTTTTCTCACCAAATGCATTTCGAAACTGTTTGCCAGTATTTGCAGACTGGAAACTCCCGTTCGTTTATTGTGCAAATCTTTCTGGAGAAAAAAAAAAAAAAAGATTACTCACGCCGCGAAAAAGAAGCATTTCAAGATCACTTCGAAGAGTCCAACACAGCCAGAAGTGTTGAGCAACAGTTTCAAAAGAACGAAAATGTGCAGGTAAAGTTGCGAAAAGCAATTATAACAAAGACAGGGATTTTGTGACTCTATTGAGACAATCACCCAATATTATTTTCCAAGGTAGTGAGCAAAAAACGTTTTAGACACTATTTTCTGTTTTTTTTTTGTCTGTCATGAATGTGAAGTTGCCATGAAGAGTACGCCTGTTCTTTTTTTTGTTTTTTGTTTCTTTGGATTGAAGGTTTAACGACCACCGTGAGCAACTCAATGAGCCACAAGCAGCCGCTCGTCCCTAATTTAGGGCCACTGGTTCCAGGAAAGGGAGAGAGTCAGGGCCGTAGAACAAAATACGACATCCATGCCTCACCAGGATTAGAGCAAGCAAGTATGAGTCATTTTCTTGTATGACTTCCGTCCACAGTGAGTAGATTTTAGGTCCCAGCCACCTACAGCGAGTTCGCCTTTTGGGCAGGACACAGAAACAGAAGGAATGAGAGCAAGTCTAGCGACTTTGACAGAACAGTTTGTAGTGAGATTAGAGTACAGTAGATGGCGCCACCGTACAAGTACGATGTTGCACATAGAGGAGTGAGAGAATTTCAAGGGGGGGGGGCATAGGAAAGGATACCCATTTAACCAGTGGGTCCAGCCTGGGGGCCGTCATTTAACGTACTCGTCCGATGCGGGGGCGAATATTCAGTGATTGTTAGCAAATCACACCACCTCCGCAAGATCAGCCCATGGTCGAACCTGAGGACCTTGCATTGGTAGTCTGAACTGCTAACTACTCAGCCATTCGCGGCTCACCAGAATTAGAATCTGTCTCTTCTCTTTATATACTTAGCACCTCCTTCTAAACGAGCAGCCCAGTGTCTGAATGGTCAAAGCGCATGACTTCTGAACATTCGTCCGAGATGGGTCCGGGTTTGAATCCCTGCATGGATATTGTGTTTGCCTTATTTAGTGGCTCTATACTTTCAACGAAACCAGTAGGATAGGTGATTGTTTATAGCCCATCGAGTTGCTCACAATGATAGTTAAAATCCTTCCCCTCTTCTCCCGAAAAAACAACAACTGGATTATCATCAACTACATCAATACTAAAAGTTTCTGATCAGGTGCGGTCGACTAGCTGTGACTCCTCACTGCCTTCAGAAAAGCTTTTTAGGTAATATATGTAACTCGTTTTGATTATTTTTCTTATGCCTGCAAGATGTTTCCTCTAACGAAAGGCCTTACGGGAGTATCTAGAACTAGGATTTTCTTTTCTACATCACAATATTTTAAAACAAACCAGGGCGAAAAGGAACAGAATAACTGGCTTCAGCCAATTAGTGGTTGCGAAATATGTTACCGAGCAGAAATGAAATTCATGATTTCGCGTAATTACATGGAATCAATAATTAGCATAAATAAACGCGCATTCCACTCCCGAATATTTCATTAGTCTAAAGAGGGCCTTTCAGTAACCTTCAACTCCTTCATAATATTTCTCATAAATGACCTGAAGTGCTGCATTTTCGTGGGTCATAAATGATGATTTTTTAATGTCCCTACGTACTCTCATAAATGATGATTCTTTCCTCGTTCGGTCAAGAGAGCTTTTCGCATACTAAAGTGTATATAATTTCTTCCTGACGAAAACAAATTTTCCGCGAACGGGAGTAATCACTTAAATAGAAAGGGTTCAAGCGTATGAGGCTGATGACCTGTTAATTAAATTATTTCGAGATTTCTAATCCGATGTTAACATAAAATAAAAAAGGAAAATAAGTAGTAAGATATATGCGATTCCTTACGAGAAGTATGTATATATTTTTAAGGCCCTTGCTGTTAATGACATCTTTCATCATTACTTCCACAACAATATTCATTTCCTAAAAGAGCAAATATATGCTTCTTAGCAAGACAGAAGTTTTCTTAATCTTGTCATTCATTAAAGGGGAAAAAGCACGAGATCAATGCGCGCTTTCAGATCTTGAATTTACAAAGTTTATAATTAAGTCAAACTAATTAACAACACACTCCAGCGGGATTATTCTTGGGGCAACATAAGCAAAAATTCCATAGTTGTTCCCAAATCTCGCCCTTAATTTTTATCACAGATAACGAAATCTCATTAGGAGAAAAAAATACGTTACTCAAACTACTTCGTAGTTTAATGCTCTCATCAGAATCGAATGTTAACAATTTTCGAAATTCCCCACAAATTTTCAAAAGCGTACTCCACATAATCTGTAAAATAATAAAACGCCATTTCTTATGATTTATCACAGAAAGAAGTGTGTTAAAAATCATCACCTATATAACTTTAAAGTCTTTCTAAAAATATCTCGTCACGTATTCATAGCAAAACGAAACTACGTAGGAAGTTTAATAAGTTCTAAGCCTAACATAGAAAGGCAATTCTTTTTTCAGAAACGTACCTTTATTTTCCCACGTAGTCTCCCCTGACTTGAATGCACTTGTTGTATCGATCATAAAGATGGCGAATCCCCGTTACGAAAAACGTTTCATCGTTTTTTCAAACAAACTACAACGACCGCTCCGCAAAAACAGAGTAAAATCATACAAAATCAAGAAATATAGGTACAGCAATATACACTAAAGAGTAATTGAATTAGAGATACCTATCTAGCAACGTGTAGCACTATCTTTCGTCCTGATGACGGCCGCGATACGTCTTGGCATGGACTCGACAAGACACCGGAAGCATTGGGAAGCCATACGGATCCACGACCCCTGAGCAAACTCACACAGTTCACGAAGATTTGATGGAGGAGTCAGAACCTCGAACATCTCTCTCGATGGCATCCCAGATGCGCTCGACGGGATTGAGGTTAGATGACCTAGCTGGCCAAGGAAGCGAGGTCACGTCAGTGGAGTGTTCATCCAACCATTGGGATACAATTCGGGAGCGATGTCACGGTGCATTGTCTTGTTGCAGGATGAGGTCTCCACTGGGATGTTGAAGACACACAAACGGGAGGAAATGGTCGACCAGGATATCCCGGTAACGTTGACTTCTGAGGGACGATGTCACACGTACCAGGAATCCTATTTCAGTCCACTTAAACAGTCCCCAGATGAGAATGCCACCCCCACCAGCTTGAAGAGTACCCTGCTGGCAAGAAGGGTCCATCGCTTCATGTGGTTTGCGGCGTACTCGTATCCTGCTATCCGCATGTACCAACGTGAATCTCGACTCATTAGTCCAGGCAACATTTTTTCACATGTCTAGCGTCCAGTGGCGATGTTCCCGCGCCCATGCTAATCTTTGCACCCTGTTATGTGCTGTCCGCAGCGGTACCCTCGTGGGACGATGGCTTCTGTCCCCATAACGAGGAGATGGTTCTGGATGGTGTGGCTGCTTACACGTTTTTGTACACCAGCGTTAAATTGCCGAGGAATTTCTTGCACTGTGGCCCGTCTATCCGCTGTTACAATGCGAGCTAGCCGACGATGACCCCGCTCATCCACACGCTGTTGTACACGACAGTTGGCCCTTGCAGAAATGGTTTTACTGGATTCGATGTACTCACGGTGCACCCGTGGCACAGTGGCTCGTGAAAATCCCAGTGCCTGTACGACTTCCGAGATGGAGTGACCCATTCGTCGGGCCTCAACAATTTGCCCACGATCAAATGCGCTTAGATCCTTCGTCTTACCCATACTGCGTCCGACTCTTACTGATTCCTGTCGCATCACTCCTTATATTGTCGGATCGCTGCATACGTCATGTCGTTTCCGTTTACAGGGCCGCCCACAGCGCCACATTTGCATAACGCCAGCTGTCTCTAATTGAATTGCTCTTCAGTGTATATATTGTATTCTTTCTCCCTCGGATGATATGCAACGGTCCCATCGTTCAGTACACTTTTCAAAGCATGTGGAGAAAGCATTTTGTGGAAGCTTCTTTAGCGAACCCTGTACAGCTTGAATAACGTCGGCATCTATCTGTGTTGAATGTTGAGCCACGGAACTTCTTCATGGTTCGAAACAACCAGAAATCGCACGGGGATAGGTCATGACTGTAGGCAGGCAGGCTGTGGCATGGTTTCAATACTGCATTCCGTAAAAAACTGTTGAACACAAACAGCGAGATGTGGGCGGGCGTTATCATGGTGAAAGATCCACTTGCCCACCAGTTCCGATCGCTTAATCAACATGAGTCGTCGCAGACGCTTCAAAACTGAAATGTAATACTCAGAATTGCCAGTAATGTGTGGAGGAACCGCATGCTGGTAGACTACACCTTTATGATAAAAGAAAATTATCGTCATCACCTTCCTAGCTGATTTGGTTTGGAGGCCTTTTTGCTGAGGAGGCGAGCCTGTGTGTTTCCAGACATTCGTTGAGCGCTTCGTGAGGGGTTCGAAATAGTGGACCCATGTTTCATCGGAAGTTATTACTGTGTTTTAAAAGTTTAGATACAATGGAATCATTTGTTTCTACTCAAGACACACCTGATCTCTGGCTAACAATTGTTCTCTCGTCCGGTGATGTGGTACCCATCTGGAGCACACACGATGCAGCAGTAATTTGTCACGTAGAATGCAGAATGTCGACATTTTTGTAATATTAGTTGACGCCGGTATGTCTTCACACGTCATTGGTCGATCTTCTTGCAGGATTGCCCAAACAGTGTTAACAATACGTTCCGTAGCAACACTTTCAGGTCGACCAGGTATAGGAGCGAGTTTTGACGACAAACGCCCTTTTTAAAATCATGGCGCCATCTAAAAATCGTTGCTTCACCCAAACATGTGTCTTTGTAAGCTTTTTTTCATTAAATCAACTGTTTTTGGAGCCGTTTCTCCCAAACGATAGCAACACTTTATCGCACAACGCATTTCCCTTTTCGGTTAGAAACAAAATTTTTGGTCCCATACTGAAACTTAAATTGTTTTAAATCACACCAGTCCTGAAATTTGATTGTGCTACCGCACTCATTAAAAAATACTGGAAACTCGATATGTGCACGTACCATTCGCAGATAACTTCATTCCATGAGTTATCGTGGTCGTGCGGCTGCTCATAAGCCTTTCATCTCCACTCGGAATGCTACTCATCGTTTAGCACACTGTAAAGAACATTTATTGTGGACCGTAGATCAATGAAAACGGGTCCTATGGACTGATGAATCCAGATACACGATCCCTCAGTCTGATGGCCATCTGTGGGTATGGCGGCAGCCGATGGAACGCTATTTACCACAATGTACTGTTCCTACGGTCAAGTATGGAGCAAGAAGTGTCCTCGTGTGGGGGTGTTTTTCTTGGTATTGTCCCGGCCCATTGGTTATCGTGGACAAACCTATTAACCAGCATGTCTACCTCGATATATTCTGGACAACTATGTCCTACCAACTCTGTGGCAATACTATGGAACCGAGCTTTGTTGATATAAAAACTAAATGCAACATGTTTTATATATATATATATATATATGTACGTAAACTGTTTATATATATATATATATATATATATATATATATATATATATAACAGGATAATGCACCGAGCCTTAAAGCAAGGACTGTTACGGCGTGGTTTGACGATAATTTCGTATCATGTGTGAACTGGCCAGCACAGAGCCCTGATTGTAATCCCATAGAACATCTATGGGAGGAATTAGAGAGTTGCATAAGAAGTTTGGAACCAAGGCCTACTACTAAGCAGCAGTTAGCGGCAGCATTATGTACTGAATGGAAGTGCATACTTATCGCTATATTCCAAAACCTTGTCGAAAGCATGTCTCGAAGGGTCAGTGCATGCATTAAGGCCAAAGGTGGACCGACACCGTACTGATGTATGTCAATAAATGCTATGTTTTGTTTCTTTTCTAGGTGTCCGGTAACTTTTGTGAAAATAGTATATATTTCATTACTACTTTTGCAAAAACTTCCCATTACAAATAAATTATCTTTGCTTGTTTCTATGGGCACTATTTCGCTATTACAGCATTGCAATCTCATTCGTAATGAAAATAGCTGTAGAACACACCAAGTTTTTAACGAAAATACGTTGTTGCGAATTTTTTCTGTCCCTCTTGAATTTCGTTATAACGAGTTTCGACTGTACTTCTTTTTATTTCGAAGTTTAACGAAACTCGTTCGTCATCCCTAACTTAGGACCATTGGTTCCAGGAAAGAGACAGAGCCTTAATACAAACGCGGTACCTATCCCTCATTCGGGATTCGAACCTGGACCCAACTCGTAAGAATAATCTAAAAAGCCTGCAACTCTAACTACTTGGCCACCTCAGTTGCATTTGGATGGTTGGTTGGTAGATATGTGTTGATTGGCTCAAGAGCTTCAATGGGGCAAAGAACGCCAAGTCCAATGGCTTAAAATTGGAATAAAAACAATATTAAAACGTAACTTAAGATGTCATAAAACAGAACAATAAACGTTGTAAATGGCCGAAAAACTATAACATAGTGTGCAAAACGAAAACCACCGGCACAGCGAAAAAAATAAAACACAGAGGACAAGTCAGGAGATGCGCGTTTCCAATTTCATTTCGGGGGAGGGGGGGGCTAGCGCCCACCTTGAGCGTCTGAGGCAGTGGTTCTCAAGTGAGGGGTACGTGAAACTAATAGAGGGTACGCGATGAGTTAGCAACAATACTGAGTGGCGTAGTGAACCGATTCTCATGTCAACAAAATTATAAATCCGAATTTACGACTAGTACACTGAGTAAAACGTTTTGTTAATTCAGCAAAAAAATTGTTGAATCTACCAAAAAATTTTGTCGATATGCCGTCAAAACACATGTTTGTTGAATTTACAGATGTATTTGGGTGAAAATTATTGTTGATTCTTTTTTTTTTTTTTTTTTGATTGAAGGTTTAACGACCACCGTGAGCAACTCAATGGGCTATAAGCAGTCGCCCGGCCCTAATTTAGGGTCACTGGCTCCAGGGAAGGGAGAGAGCCAGTGCCGTAAGACAAACACAACATCCATGCCTCACCGGGATTCGAACCCGGACCCCTTTCGAACGAATGATCAGAGGCCATCGCTTAGACCACTGCGCCACCGGGGCGGCATTGTTGATTCAAAAACATTTATTGTTATCATGACAAAACGTTTTGTTCATTTAACAAAACAAAAAAAAAAAAGAACGTTTTTGTTCATGATAAAACGTTTAGTTGAATTAGCAAAATATAGCCAACGAAATAATTATATGTTGCATACAAGACAATCTCAATGGAGTTTGGCTAAAGCAAAAAAGCAAATCGACAAAACAGCTCAAGAAAACTATTTTATTGTTTCAAACAAACTTTTTTTCTCAGTGTATTGGTAGGGTGAGTGGTGAAATTAGTGCGTAGAGGGGTGGTGCCCACCTTCCCCTTCCCACCAACACCGAAACACTGCAGAAAACCAGTTGGCCACCCAATGACAAGCTCCATCGCTCATTCACATGTGGCGTGCGGTGTACGTTATGTGCAGGCATCCAAAAAAAAAAAAAAGAAAGAAAGAAAGAAGAGAAAGAAAAACATTCATTTGTAAGAGACTTCCATCCAACGATATTTGTTTTCATTCTGCTGTTAAAATTTCTCAAAATATAGGGTTCGGCATCAAATTCATTGGCAGAAGTTTTTAAATTGTCATTGAAAAAAGTTCCAAAAAAGTTTAGGTAATCTGTATCGTCTTTAACAGGTTTTTGTTCGCTCAATCTAATGACACAGCGTGATATTTCTCTAAAGCATCTATCTAAAACTAGTTCGCATGAAGTTTTGAATAATTTGCAGTACGTTTCAAGGCTTAATCCTAGGGGAAGAGTAAAAAATATCACCTTTTTGCTTAGCGAAGTCAAAGCGAGTAAGATATGTTTCTTTGAGTGAATTCAGACTTTCTCTGGAAAACTCGATGCTTGCGCAAGGAAGTAAAAGCAGTGGAGTGTGAAAGCTTGGCGAATCTTTATACTAACTTACACCACGAAAATAAACGAATTCACTTCGCTATAAGCGTTCTTTGCGTATTCACGACCTGGTGTATTTAAAATAAAAGAACTCGATGCTTTCGGTATCTTAATTTTCTGAGACCATAAGCTTTCCATATAAGATATTTATAGACAATGATTACGGTTTGGGAACTACCAGGAGAGTAGGACAATTTTATCTTCTGTAAGGGAAATTTTAAGCAGTGACATGCTGGCCAACAAAACAAATTTTGGAATTTCAGAACACTACAAGTCCTGACTGTTTGGTAAATAGAAGCGTTGAAATATTTAATAAGTTCGTATGTTTTCAGCTGCATACACCTATGAGCCATTATGACCACCTACCTAATAAGCACAGGACCCCCTTTAGCCGGCAAAAGAGTGGCCACTCGGCGAGGCATCGATTCGATGAGGTGGCGATAGGTATCCTGGGGTATCTTGTACCATAATGTCAACAGCAGGTCCTTGTCCGCAACGTGGTTAAGTTTGCTCCGTGTCTGACTGGCTACTGTATTTATTAAGTGTGTGTTGTGCTTCTTATTTAGAGCGTGCCTTCAAGGTGAAGGTTGTGTCTTTTTTTTGACGTCTCCCGAGTTGGTGAGTACTTTTTTGAGTTCGTTATTAGCATTTCATTTTCGACAAGATAGTCGTTTTTTTACTCAGTTAAGCCTCGCCATCGGCGATGGCTACCCCTGATAAGAGTGCCGATCTCATCATGCTTCCTCCTGATTCGTCGCTTCAGCCCTCTCTCGAAGTCGACCAATCAGCGTCCGTTGATGCAGATGAGGAGTATCGACCTCCTCCTGATGCCAGTGCGTCTTCTTCTTCAACTCTTCAGCTATCTGGCTCCACTCCTCCTGGTGGAGCTATGTCACGAGTACCTGAGGTAGATGATGACGTCATGGATGTCGATGATGCTCTGCCTCTCTGCCCTCAGGCAAGCCGTCTAAGATTGCTCCAGACCTTTTGAGCCGCCCCGGTGGCGCAGTGGTCTAAGACGCTGGCCTCTGATCATTCGTCCGTAAGGGGTCCGGGTTCGAATCCCGGTGAGGCATGGATGTTGTGTTTGTCTTACGGCACTAGCTCTCTCCCTTCCCTGGAACCAGTGACCCTAAATTAGGGACGGGCGACTGCTTATAGCCCATTGAGTTGCTCACGGTGGTCGCTAAACCTCCAATTAAAAAAAAAAAAAAAAAAGACCTTTTGAACAGCGCCAAGCCTCTACCTTCTCATAGTGCTTCACCTTCCCGTTCCTATTCTGGCGTTGCTTCCAGGCCTTCTCCAACGCCGCAAGTGCCAAGTACTTCTCTAGCAGATGCCTGTGTTCGGATCATTCATGATTCCCTTGAATTGGTCGTACCAGAAGCTTCGTCTGCTGCACACGACCTATATTCTACCCTAGCGTTAGGTGTATGCCTAGATGCTTTGTCCAATACCCCATTAAAGGTTTATTGTGACACTATCCTCGAATTTCTCTATGCCGCCCCCGTGGCGCAGTGGTCTAAGCGGTGGCCTCTGATCATTCGTCCGTAAGGGGTCCGGGTTCGAATCCCGGTGAGGCATGGATGTTGTGTTTGTCTTACGGCACTGGTTCTCTCCCTTCCCTGGAAACAGTGACCCTAAATTAGGGACGGGCGACTGCTTATAGCCCATTGAGTTGCTCACGGTGGTCGTTAAACTTAAAAAAAAACAAAAAAAAAACCTCGAATTTCTACCTCCTGGTTCTGTCACATATCTCACTCGCAAGCCACGCACAGTGATCGTATATCTTTCGCGTAAAGAGTATGCTGATTCTCTCCTAACCCAAGGACTTGACATTGGGGACTTTCATCTCATCGCTGAACCGATTGTTAGGCGCCCGGTGCAAGTTTCTCTGCACCCGGTCCCTCCTGAGATTTCTAATGACATGATTTGCACAGCCTTAAGTAAGTGTGGACGGGTTGCCGGTCCAGTGACTACGCATTCCGCAGCACCAAAGGATCCAGCCAATAAAAATGTTCGGAGCTTCCGTAGAAGCGTCAGGCTTATTTTCCCAACTGAGGAACACCCCCGAAAGTTGCCTAAATCTCTTACAGTCCGCTGCAGCCAACTCCACTATAAGATTGATTTACTTACTTCAGAACATTGCGCTCTGTGCAGAGAGTTAGGTCATCAGCGCGCTCGTTGCCCGCTTGCACCATCTTCATCGCAGGGCGCTTCCAGACCGCCTCCAGCTTCCAAGAGACCACTGCCTGCTACATCCTCTTTAGCGTCGACAAACCCTCAGGCCAGTGTACCGAAAAGTCGCACTACAGACGTTGGTCAACAGATGTCTTCGACAATTGATACGTCCTCACTTGATGCTTTTCCCTTATTTCCTACATCTCGACAAGCACTATCAGTTCCTATCTCTCATGACCTTCGTGTGGATTCCTCGCCATCCTTTACAGTTGGGGTCTATGGTGATGGGGACCAAGAAGACCCTTCCTCTGACTATACTACCACATCTCGTGTGTCGACGATTACCGCTAAAAGGTCTTCGAAATTTCGCACAGGAGCTCGGCGAAAGGAACAAAAATACCCGTCCGCTTCTGGTCGTTTTATTCCCCCTGATGGTACCACTGATGCACCGTCTCTCTCTTCCTCAGCTGCTGAATCTGGTGAGTCCTCCACTGATGGCCCTATTTCGTTTGAGGCCTTTACTCACCGCCTTGCTCACTGTTTCGAAACGTGGGAGCCTCTCTCCCTTGATGACTGGTACCAGTTTTGTTGCCATACGAATAGTTTCTCTGCTAGTACCATCTTCCTACGACAGTATGAAGCAGTTCTCCCTGCAATTCTATCTCAAGCGGGCATCATTGATGCGTTCCTTCGACACCATCAGAGGCAATCCGCCTACAAGTCGTGGGTCCCGGCCCTCATCAAACGCTTTAGATTGCTTTTCTCAGCCGCTCGTGCAGAGTTCCAAATAAGTGTGGATCGGCCACTTTCAGGGTCACCACCTTGAATTGTCGGGGCTTTGCGAGCCCCCTAGCAAATGCTGTCGTCATGGAGGATCTTTCGCCCCTGCGGCCGGACGTCTTACTGCTCCAAGAAACGAACTGTCACACCTCAACGTATTTTAATCGTTGGAGAGCGAGCAATTACGCCTTTCATCACGCATTTCGTCTTACTTCAAGTAGTGGGCTGGCGATCGGCCTACATCAGCAGTTCCGTTCCTCTCTTACTGGCTTCTCGGTTCGGAACCTTTGTTGAGATTTACTTCAACGCGCATCATTTTCTGTCAACGATACCCGCTTTCACATCTTTAATATCTACGTTCCGTCGCATTCTCTTCATCATAGAATATTGTTTACCCGCCTGCGTCGAGCTCTGTCTGCGGTCTCGCCTTCCGACAGAATAATCCTGGGCGGAGATTTTAATTGTACATTGAATCCGTCTCTCGACCGCTCTCCAGCTACACGAGAACGTCGCACTGCTCTAGTTGCCTTACTCCAAGAGCTCGTCGCTTTCTTCTCCTTGACAGATGCACATCGCCGTCTCAACCCCCATGATCCCCGCACGGGGATAACTGGTTTTCCAGTTATTTGGGGAGCGGCGCCCCCACGGCCCGAGCTGACCTTGTGACGGATCATTTTGTCATTTCGTCTTGAACGATTACATCACCGAAGGGACAGCTGTTCATCCAGCTGATGGGGGATGGCGTCACCACGGCCCGAGCCAACATGTACTATATGTGATGAATTTCACATTTTTTTATGTTTTTTCACTTGACATGAACCCGCCTCAGTTGTAGGTTGCTGAGGTTGTGATTATGCGCCAGCTCAGGATTTTAGTTTCTCGTTTTCTTTCCTGTCTTCTCCATTTCATGTTTCTTTCTTTGTTTTTCCGAGCTGGTTAGCTAGACCGGCCTGCACGTTTGCCGTGTGTGGTGACCCGTAAGGTGGAAAAGGGGATGCTGGAGGCTGAGGTTTCTGGAGGCCTGGGTGTTGTTGTCGCCAGTTGCCAACACTCCTCTTTGCCCCCTGCTTCACCCTAAACGGGCGGCTGGTAACTAACCCACTCCTAGTCAATGAGGTCTGTGGCCGAGTGGAGCCCAGACCTCTAACGGCTTGTCGTTTTGCACGACAGGGTGAGTCTGGGGATAGGATGGGCATGCCAAAGGGGTGTTCCCCAGGCATGGGAAAGTCTGGGTGCACGCCGAGCGCATGTCTGCCCTATCAACTTGCTATATCCGCTTGCTATCCCTAGAGCCGTGTCCTGCGTCCACTTGGGCTTGCGGACCTCCGGCTCTCCCTCGTTGGGCTCGATTGTGGGTGGGGAAGTCGGCGGACGAATTATTAAAACTTTTATGGATGACAACAAAATTTCCCAAGAACCAAAAAGCAAAAGAGGTATAGAGGAAGGCTCATCCCCTTCTGCAAAAAAACATGTCCCTGATTGTTCAAATGCTCGTTTCTTTTTTGTGCACTCATTGGACCCTTCAAAGCCTTTGAGTGCCAAAAGTCCATTTTGGATAAATAAAGCTCTTCAATCCATCGCAAGCTCTCCTAAGAGCGTAAAGAAGCTCCAATCTGGAGATCTTCTTGTAGAGATGTCCACTGTGGCCTACAGTACCACACTTATAAACACTACCACGCTGCTTGAGACTCCGGTTAAAATAACACCTCATGGGTACCTAAATTCATCTCGAGGTGTTGTCTCCTCTCGGGATCTTATTGATTGCACTGAGGATGAACTTCTCGAAGAACTGAGGAGCCAACATGTTACGGGTGTCCGACGCATTTCTTTCAGGAGGAATGGGCAGTTTGTCCCATCCTGGAATATTATCTTGACTTTCAACTGCCCTTCCCTGCCTACATCCATCAAGGCAGGGTATCTCCACCTCGAGGTACGCCCGTACATCCCTAACCCTTTGAGATGTTTTAGGTGCCAGTCTTATGGCCATTCTCAGCAGTCGTGCAGGAGCAATCCCCGGTGTGCACGCTGTGGTGCCACAGAACATCTTCTGCAGGAATGTGTGGCCGAGGCTGAGTTTTGTGTGAACTGCAAGGGTTCACACGCAGCATCAGCCAAAGATTGTCCCAAGTGGAAGGAGGAGAAGGAAATCCAAAGGATCAAAACGGTGGAAAATCTTTCCTATCCTGAGGCCAGAAGAAAAGTGGTTCCTGTTACATCTGATCGGCGATCATACGCTTCTGTGGTGGTTGCCAAATCTACGGTTGCCATTCAGACCGACATTCTGATCCCCCTTAAATATCCATTCAATGTTAACGACATCATCTCAGCCGGACTGGAGGCACTCCAGTCTCGAGCTAGGGGTCTGAAAGCGCCACCCAGCACTTCGCCGAAGCAGACTCATCCCACCACCAACAAGGGAAGTCAGGCCACTTCTTCTAACAAAAAGACCAAAGCCCAGGATAAGAAAAGCATTTCTTCTCCTCCAAAATCTCAGGAAACGACTCAACGTCGTGCGCCTCCCGGTAAGACACTTGGGACAAAACATGCTCCCATCTTAGCCCCTGGTCACACGCCTCCAGATCTGGGGGGAACCCCCAGCAGAGGCGATGGAGCCGGACTTCGTTTGATCATTTTCATTTTCATTTCACTTATAGCCATGGCTTTAATCATTCAGTGGAACTGTCGAGGTTTTCGGACGAACTTTGATGAAGTGAAACATCTGCTTTCATTTTAATCTCCGGTGTGCCTTTGTCTACAGGAGACGAAGCTTAAACCATCGGACCTGCTTTCAGTTCGAGGCTACAGTGCATTTCGAACAGATAACTCGTCTGGAAATATAGCCTGTGGGGGAGTCGCTATTCTCGTCCCTCACAGGGTTCCGGTATCTTCCGTCGCGGTTTCCACAACTGTGCAGGCCGTGGCGGTTCGTATTTCTATGCCTGTACCTCTTACTGTCTGCAGTGTCTATCTGCCGCCGGACGAGAACGTGAGCGTCTCGGTACTGGAGAGATTGGTTAATCAGCTGCCTTCACCTTTTCTAATACTAGGTGACTTCAATGCCCATCATCATTTGTGGGGTAGTGTCAGCATCAGCACGAGAGGTCGTCGCATAGAGTCTCTTCTGTCCTCGGCCTCTTTGTGCCTTTTTAACACCGGTGCTGACACGTACTTCCATGAACCGACACGATCCTTCAGTGCGATCGATTTGACCTTGGGATCACCATCAATTATTGCTGGCTGGTCGTGGGCGGTGTGTAACGACCTCCACGGGAGTGACCACTTTCCAATTGTCCTCTCGCATCATGCGAACATGCCATTTTCTGCCTCCCGCCCTCCTCGTTGGAGGATGGAGCGTGCGAGATGGGAGGTCTTCACACCGTCAGCTTTGATATTTTCTGCAATGGTGACCCAAGAGTCAATCGACGCAGCGGTTCTTGAAGTCACAAATTGTATTCTTCAGGCAGCTGATCTTTTTATACCAAAAACATCTACGACACTCTCCAGAAGTCCGAAACCTTGGTGGACCCCTGAATGCGCAGCGGCTAGGAGAGCTCAACATAAGGCCTGGTCTACGTTTCGGCGTTATCCAACCGATGCTAATCTCGTTACATTCAAACGAGCAAAATCCTATGCTCGGTTGGTGCGTCGACGTAGCAAGAGGGAGTCTTGGATCCAGTATGTTTCATCTCTCACTTCACGTGCCAGTTCGAAAAGTGTGTGGGACAAGATTCGTAAGATCCGGGGTAACTACAGCTCTCACCAGATCTCCATTCTCGAGAGTAACGGCTGCACATATGCTGGAGTCGGGCAGATTGCTGATTGTTTGGGGAGGCGTTTGCCTCCGTGTCGAGTGACCTGGCGTATCCTTTCCTCCTTTCTGAGGAATAAATCCACTGCGGAACGCCAGAGAATCTCCTTTGCGCCTTTTCTCGACACCGGATATAACTCCCCTTCAGCATGGTTGAACTCAGGGTGGCTCTGCATCGGTCCGGCGCTACATCGGTCGGTCCCGATGGCATCCATTATGACATGCTCCGTCATCTCTCGCAGTCGTCTCTCGAGAATATCTTAATCCTTTACAATCGTATTTGGTCGGAGCACAGTTTCCCGGAGTCTTGGCGAAAAGCTTTTGTTCTGCCTTTTCCCAAACCTGGCAAGGATCCCAAGTCTCCCTCTAGTTATCGTCCAATTGCTCTCACTAGCTGTCTGTGTAAAGTTCTTGAACGCATGGTTAACTCCCGGTTAATTCATTTTTTAGAATATCATCAGGTTCTTTCACCATCAAAAAGCGGCTTTCGCCGTCATCGTTCACCTCACGATCATCTCCTGCACCTTGAGACATCTGTGCGCGAGGCGTTCGTGCGTAGGCAGCACCTGGTTTCTGTATTTTTTGATATTGAAAAAGCTTATGATCGAGCGTAGCGGCATGGTATTATCCGTGACCTCCACGCATGCGGATTGCCAGGAAATCTTCCGACATTTATTTTAAATTTTCTTCGCAATCGGGTGTTCCAGGTGCGCCTGGGTACGACGCTATCGGCAACATTCCATCAAGAACAAGGTGTTCCTCAAGGTTGCATTTTATCTGTCACATTGTTCATCCTCCGCATTAATTGTCTCCTCACAAATCTTCCTCCTGTGGTTTCGGCTACTGTCTATGTTGATGACTTGCACATTTTCTGCTCGTCATCAAGCATGCATTTTATTGAAAGGCAGTTGCAGTCTGCAATTAATCAGATCTTTAAAACGGCGAATAGCAATGGTTTCGTTCTTTCTCCCGACAAGACAGCGTGTGTCCATTTCTGCCGGAGGCGTGGCCTCCATCCGGACCCAGAGCTGTTTTTAGACCGTGCAGCCATACCAGTTTTGCCGGAGACCAAGTTCCTTGGTCTGACCGTCGACCGTGCGCTTACGTTCCGTGCGCACGTTCGGTGGCTCAAGATTTCCTTTCTGCGGGCTCTATCCATTCTTAAGATCCTTTCGAGAGTCTCGTGGGGCGCAGACAGGACGTCTTTGATTCGTATTTACCATTCCTTAATCCGGTCGAAACTGGATTATGGTTGTATCGTGTATGGCTCTGCTCGTCGTTCCGTTCTCCGGCCTTTGGACACTATTCACCATCAAGCACTGCGTCTTTGTTTGGGAGCATTTCGAACATCTCCGACTCCCAGCCTTTACGCTGACGCGAACGAACCATCGCTTGAATTACGCCGTCTGCAGCTGTCTATTCAATTCTACTTGAAACTTAGATCTCTTCCAGACCATCCTTTATACGATGCAGTTTTTCATCCTCAGCATGCTCGTTTATTCGGGAACCGGCCCTCGTGCATTTCAACTTTTGGTCTTCGTATGGCGACCGTAGCCCGTGATGTAGGGCTCGACTTGTCACTTGTTGGAGAGACCAGGGGCTTTGGGGATCCGCCATGGCACCCACTTGGTGTCATGGTTGATACCACCTTTACATCTTTCGATAAATCCTCAACCCCTGCGTCAGTGTACCAGCAGCTCTTCGCTGAGCACCGTGACCTCCATTCTGACTACACTCCCATTTTCACTGATGGCTCCAAGATGCATGGAATTGTTGGATCCGCGGCTGTCTGTGTAGATGACGTGTCAGTAGCGCGGATCCCAGATGAGGCCACGGTGTTTTCGGCGGAGATGCATGCTGTGTATCTTGCATTGCTTCATGTTCAGTCGGGCTCTCATCAACGGGCTGTGGTGTACACTGATTCTTTGAGTGTTGTACAGTCACTGTCATCGTTGGACTGCTGTGACCACCCTTTTCTTCTTACCGTACGAAGGCTTCTTTGTTCTTTGCTCGAGGCCGGTGTCCAGATACAATTTTGTTGGATTCCCGGGCATGTTGGAATCTCGGGTAACGAGTGTGCTGATGCGGCTGCTAGATCTGCTCCCTCTTTGGTCGTCACACGCTTGCCACTGTTTCATCGGGATTTCCGCTTTCTGGTTCGCGACCATATCAAGCGAACGTGGCAAGGTCTGTGGGACCAACAGGTGGAAAATAAACTGCATCGTATCAAACCTAGTCTTGAAATTTGGAAATCCACATATCGTCGGAACCGTAGGGAGGAAGTGGTGCTTGCGCGTCTCCGCATTGGGCATTGTCGTTTCACTCACCGCTTTTTGCTGTGTGGCGACACTGCGCCGATGTGTGAGACGTGCAATTGCCGACTCACCGTCACTCATCTTATGTGTACCTGTGTTGGTTTTCGTGATGTACGTTTTCATTTCTTTCATTCTCATTTCTTGACCAAGGACGCCGCTACACTGCAGCGGCTCCTCAATGACCACTGCAATACTGTTGCTGTTTTTTCATTTTTTAAACAAATTGACTATTTTAAACGTATCTAGATTTTAGCCTTTTCATCATCATCATTTCTCAGTTTTACTGAATCAGCTAGATTTTAATCATTGTATCATGTTTTTAATACTGTATGTTTCATTATCTTTTTAGCCCTTCCATCGTTCTCATTTTTCAGTTTTACATGATCAGCCAGATTTTAAGCTTTTTACCACGTTTTTATTACTGTTTGCTTGTCTGTCTTGTCTCTGGCGCTCTTTGGCCAATAATGGCCCTTGCGCCATAAAAATCAAACAACCAACCAACCAACCAACCCCCATGATACTACTCATACCTGCAGATCATCTGGGAACCAACCTCTAGCGACTGCTCGCCTTGATCGCCTTTATGTTTCACCTTTGCTCCTTGCGTCCATTACTGAGTCGCAAATACAACCCACTGCCTCCTCCGATCATAGTTCAGTTTCTCTCACAGTATTTGCTTCGGCATCGCTTCCTAGGACAGTTCGTCCGTGGACGCTTGACACTTCTTTGCTCAGTGATCCTGCTTTTTGTGCCTCCATTCGTTCTTTCCTCAGTGCTCATCGTGCTGGGATACAATCAGCTACCTGTGCATTGACTTATTGGCTGCAAGTTAAACATCAGCTATTATTGCACATCAAACAGCTTGCTTTTACAGCTTCAACATCTCGCCTGATGCAAATTGATCACGCCCGACGGAAGATTGCTCTCATCGGGTTGTCAGATCCACTTTTTCCTGCAATTCAGGCAGATCTTAAAGCTTTGCTTGAACCGCTTGCGCAGCAGGCTCTATTACGCCTTCGCTTAAAACACCTACACCCAGAGGATTGCAACTATGATTTCCTTGCGTCAATGGAGTCTTCACGCAAGTCTACCAACGCACTCCGGCAGCTTCGTCTACCAATTGGTGTTGTGACTTCTGCTCCGTCGACTCTATGTTCTCTCGTTCGTAGTTTTTTTGCCACCAAGTTCTGTGAGGCTCCTCCCCGTCCTCCTTTACTCTCTCTCACCTTCTTTCCAATCTCCCTCAGGTTCCCCCACAGCTAGCTACCTCTTTAACTTTTCCACCCACATCTTCTGAGCTCTCTGATGTCTTTTCTTCTCTCAACCCTCAAGCCGCTCCTGGTCCAGACGGCCTTTCTTTTCCTTTCTATCGTACTTTCTTCCCTCTCCTCCTACCCTTTCTTCTTCCTGCTATTTCTGCTGATCTCCTCTCCCCCACCCTCCCGAGGAGCTTCACAGATGCTCATGTAGTCTTATTTCCCAAGAAGGGTGACCCTCTTGACTTGGGAAATTGGCGCCCCATTTCTCTTCTTAACCAGGATTACAAACTCTTCACTAAGCTTCTTTCCCACCATCTCAACTCTGTCCTTCCTCACATTCTAGCTGATTCTCAAAACTACACTGTTCCTGGACGCTCTCTTTCTACTAATATCCAACTCCTCCGTGATTTAATTCATCTCGCTCAAACCCACTCCGAACCCTTAGCCCTTCTCTCTTTGGATCTCCGCTCCGCCTTCGATAACGTTTCACACAACTACCTAACACAAACTCTCTTGCACTTTGGTTTTAATATATATCAAATATGTGGAGATAATGTAAATGGACGATGTCATCGCTCTTTCCACGTTATTTTTTAAACAACGCATAGCGACTGAAAAATTGTATCCCGGAACTGCTGGGATCGAACCCCAGAACTGTCGATAACTAGTCGAGTGCGTTCGAATTTACGCTACAGCGCCAACAATTCTCAGCGCAATGCGTGGTTTATCAGTCAGCATCTGACTACACGAATGCGTATTGATGGTCTCAGCAACTGAGATGTCGTCATCTGGTGGCATTTAACGCAACAGCTATTTTAATTGTAGCTGATAAATTCAAAGGGCGATAGAAATGTTTAATATATATCAAATACGTGGAGATAATGTAAATGGACGATGTCATCACTCTTTCCACGTTATTTTTTAAACAACGCATAGCGACTGAAAATTTTTTCAGTCGCTATGCGTTGTTTAAAAATAACGTGGAAAGAGTGATGACATCGTCCATTTACTTTGGTTTTCCTTCCGCCTTTGTTTCTACTCTTCTCTCTCTTTACAGGGACGCCGTTTTCCATGTCAAGACGGCATCCTTCCTTACAACTCCAAGACCCTTTAAGCGTGGAGTCCGGCAGGGCTGCCCGCTTTCAGGGCAACTCTTTGCGATCGCCGTGGAACACTTTTTTCGTTCCCTTCAACATTTCCTCTTACCTACACTTCCAGCGCCAGTCGCTAGTACACGACACCACTCAGTGATTTACTCTGCGTATGCGGGTGACATTACAGTCTGCATTCGTAGAGAATCACAATTCCACCAACTTCGTCGTTTGTTCTCCGACTACGCCTCCTGTTCTGCTGCTGAGCTAAACACGTCTAAGAGCACCGGTCTGTGGTGCGGGGCGTGGCGGAACCGCACAGATACTCCATGGGGTGACTCATGGTCTTCAACCACCCAACGTTTCCTAGGAGTTCAACTAGGACAGCCACGTGCAGCCTCAGAAGCTACTCGCACCGGTTTACATCCTCGTCTGACCAACTCTGCGGTGTACTGGAGACGAGTGCAGTTCTGTACATCCTATCACCAGCGTGCGAGACTCACTCGTACACATCTCTTGTCCATGTGTCAGCATTCATGGATAGTTGCTCCAAGCCCGCTCTTTTGTCTTCAAGAGATCACTCGCCGTCTTACAGTGGTCATGTGGGTGCGACATCATTGGCTTTCCGTCGCGAAGCTCTGTGCACCCCCTCATTTGGTGGAGCCGGTCTTCCTGATGTTTCTCTGAGCTATAAAGTACACCGTATCATTCACTTCGTCCGTCATTTCACAGCTCCAGTTGCATCTGCAATTCAGGTAAGAAACGATCTCGCCTCCAGGCGTAACCCACACTTCTCTTTTTGCTCTCTAGTTCTTATGGACTGTTGTCCTGTTCCCCCTCTAAACTTTCCCCCTGCTTATTCTGAAGCTCTTAAATTCCTTCGCTGTCTTCCCCTTCTGCGCTCCCCTCCTTCTTCAACGCTTGAGCTTCATGCTGAACCCCTCTTCTTCAACTCTCTTCTCCACCCTCCCCATCTCCCTTGCTTTGCGTTTTCTTCCTGGCTTCGTGCTGGTGTCGTAACCATTCAAGACCTGATTAATCCTGACCTCTCCTGGCGCGCCTTCGCCGATCTCCCAGCTGCAATTCTATCATCCCGTTATGCTCGTTTCGTCTTTGACTCTCTGCACTCTGCTATCCAATCTCTTTTCCCTGATTTGGCGTCCCTTTCTGGTCTGATCTCCGTGCTCTCTGCTCCTCTTCCGCTACCGTTCTTCCTTCGGCACGCTCACACGGTTCAACCTCTTGTTTTTATCTTATCTAAATCTTTGTATCGTCTCCTAGTGCACATTTCCTCTCCCTCTGCTCTTCCTATACTTGATGTTCCTAATACCTCTCTTTCTGCTGTTTGGGCCGCTGCCCGCTCCCCCTCTCCACACCTCATGAACAAAACACCCACTGGCTCTTCCTCCATAATCGTCATCCTGTTCCGCTTTTCCTCTATCGTATGTCTCTACTCTCTTCTCCTCTTTGCTCCTTCTGCGCTCAGGAGGCAGACGTTTCTCACGTCTAGCTATATTGTCCTGTTCTACTGCCCCTACTCAATCAAGCCTTCAAGATTGCCAGTTCCTCTTGCTCCCAAGAGTTATCGTTTACAGCCTATAGACACCTTCTATTACGTGATAATCCACCAGTTCCTCTTCTCTCTGTTTGTGCATATCTTTTTGTACTGGCCAAACACGTAGGTTATGTGTTCCATCAGCAACTCCGGAGTATTTCCTCACCTGTTTCTCCTCAACAAGCGAGTGCTGCACTTGTGTGCCACTTCAGAGACCGTCTAACATCACGTCTCCACTTTGAGCACCGCCTCGCTTCCATCAGCCATCGAGAAGCAGCTTTCCATTCCACGTGGGTACCTCTGACCCCGTGGTTCGCGGTCGACACAGGTGTCTTCAATCTAACCATCCGTTAGAACTTTTTCTTTTTAGCACCAGAATGTGGCGCTGAGTGTTGCATTTTCACGGCGTTGGTCGTATTTTATTATATTTAGTGAAATATTTTTGTACTTCTACTACATTTGTGTGCACAGTGTGTTTGTTCACTTGTAACTTCTGATGTAATTTACGCGCTATCAATGCTGCACGAGTTGCACTATGTTTTTCTCTTACCTTGGTTAGCAATTGAGTATGTCAGCACTGCTTACTGTTGTCTATGTATATAATTGTCATTCTATTACATCACCGTTTTGCTCAACTGTGCCTGTTTATCGTGCGCTCTAAGTTTGCATTATTGCTTACCTGCAAATATGTTCCTTCAGCGTCATGTAACGCGCTAGCCACCCAATGATGTGTTTCCTTCACTTGTTGTGTATTTAGCTCAATTGCAGTTTCTTCCAAGTATCAACATTTTTCATTACCGATTATTTTATCCATTGCACGAGTTGTTCCATCTTTTTCTATTATTTTGTTTAGCTATTGAGTATGTATGCACTGTATAATGTTGCCTATGTTTAGAATTGTTTTTCTGTTTCACCATTGTTTTGATCAACCTGTGCATGTTTTACGTGCGCTTTAAGTTCCCAATCCTGTTTACCTGAAAATATGGCTCCTTCAGTGTCATGTAACATGCTGGCCACCTTTACGGTGTTTCTTCTACTCCTGTTATGTTGATATGATGAAGAGACTATCGTGCTGATTGATACACAAATAAAGAAGATAGCTGTCTAAGCACGAACACTTTAGCTCAAACCAATTACAACACTCAAATGAAGCTAAGACGTATCACCGGTATCAAAAGTATACACAGTTAAAACCATGACGACACAAATAACTCATTCCATTGAGGTTTAAAAAGGTTTAATGTTAAAAACTTGCGAGATCTTTCGAACCTACGACTTATAGGTTCATCATCAGGCACCAAAACTCGCAAGGTGCACATGAAACGTAGTGGTTATATACACGTGTGGTTATGGGCAATGACCGCGCATGCGTACAAGTCGGAACAGTATGAGGTCATAAAATACATACATTTAAAATAACCTGTAGGGTAAAAAACACATAATGGTTGTCATAAATATAAGAAATATAAAATGAAGGTCAAAGTTCCCTCGCCTGAGTTTTATATATGTACAATAAAATCAATGGTTGTCTAATCTTGTTTCTTGGTTTTTGAGTAGGTATCGCCAAGGTGCTGGTATATTGGATGGAGCTTCATCATTACAACATTGTTCATTCAAATGATAAATATACAAGCTCTCGAGAAACAACAGGCCATTTTTAGTTTTGGTCGTCGATAACAGTTTTACATTGTCCCAGTCAGGATAGTGCTCTCCTTTTAGTACCTCTCGCGCTAAAGAATGTTTTTAGCTAATTTGCAGCATCACCTTTTCGTTAACATTTTTCATTGCAGTATAAATTTCTCAGTTGCACGAGTTGTACAATGTTTTTCTGTCGTCGTTAATTCACTTTTACGTATGCCTACACTATGTAATGTTACCTCTGCATATAATTGTCATCCTATTTCATCATTGTGTTGCTCAACCTATGCCTGTGTTATCATGCGTTTTAAGTTTTCAATACTGTGTGTCTGCCTATATGTTCCTTTAGTGTCATGTGACATGCTGGCCACCACTTTACGGCGTTTCGTCTTCACCTGTTGTGGTTTTAGCTCAATTGCAGCATCTCCTTATCATTAATATTTCTCATTGTAGTATATATTTCTTCGTTACACAAGTCATACTATGTTTTTCTATCGTCGTCGTTTCGCTTCTACGTTTGCCTGCGCCATGGAATGTTACCTATGTATATAATTATCATTCTATTTCATTTTTTGTTTTGGCTCAACCTGTGCCTGCTTTTTCATGCGTTTTAAGTTTTCAATACAGTGTACCTGGAAATATGTTCCTTCAATGTCATGTGACACGTTGACCAACTTATGGTGTTTTTCCCTACACCTGCTGTGTATTTAGCTCAATTGCAGCATATCAGTATCATCAACATTTCTCATTGCAATGTAAATGTCATTGATTTTATCAGTATGAATTTAGTTTGTAAGACGCTCCATGCTGAACGTCTATTTTATTTCGTTATACCAATAAAGCGATTTTGAAAAGCAGGTCCTCCAGTTTCCGTACATGTCGAGGTGGTGTTGAGTTAGCGTGAAGCCGCTTTTCTAAGTCGAACCACAAATAATCGATTGGGCTCATGTCAGGTGAATTTGGAGACCAGGGCATTAACAGAAAGTCACCAGCATTTTCTTCGAACCAGTTCTTAACGATTCTTCCAGTGTGGCAATTATCCTGTTGTTAATGGCCATCACCAGCAGGGAACACAGTTGCCGTGAAAGGGTCAACTTGGTCTGCAACGATGTCCAAATACCTGATAGTTGTCAGGGATTGTGCAATTGGGATAACGGGGTCTAAAGTGTCCCAAGAAAACATCGCCCACAGCATAACACTGTCGCCGCCGGCTTGTTTCCGCTCAACAGCGCATTCAGGTGCCATATCTTCTGTTGGTAATAGGAGTACCCGCGCTCGGTCTTTTACGTGATGCACCACTAATCTTGATTCGTCAGACCAGGTCACTTTCTTCCAATCGTCAACGATCCAATCTCGATTATCTTGGGTCCATTTCATGCGTTGTTGGCGATGGCGCGTCATGAACATGGGGATCTGGCGAGACAATGCTCATAAAGCTGCGATGAAATGTGTGCTACGACACATTGTTCTGATCACCACTGTTTTAAGTGCGGGTGATTTGCCGCACTGTGGCTCTGCGGTCGCTGTGAACAATGCGTGACAGTCTCAGCTCCCCTGTGGCAATAATGAGCTGCGGACGATGCACGGCTCAACAACGGTTCGTCGTTTGGCCATCTGTGAACCACTTTTGATGCGTACTCACTTCAGCGGCACGTGAACAACCCACAAGACGCGCCGTTTCCGAGATTGTAGTTCCGAGGAGCCGTGTCATCACAATTTGTCCTTTATCAAACTACGATAAATCGGCAGCTTTTCCCATTCTGACTCCGAACACTCTACTAACCGAAAGATGGTCCTCTTGTTGTATTTATAGTGCTCTGTGAACGTCACTTGCGCCATCCGATAGGTCTCCAGGCGCGCTCATTTCTCTAGTCTGGGGGTGGTCATAATGTAATGGCTCTATGATGTATTTAACAAGGGTTAAGCCACCCAAGTCTGAGATTGGTCTTCGTTGCTTATACATTAGGATTTTTCTGGAAAACTTAGGGAATCGAAAGACACTTATTAATTCTGTATCATCCATTTCTATATTTTCGTCTTGCAGTATAAATAAATTGTCTTAATGCATTATTCAGCTTAAAAAAACCCAAAGAATATACAAAATAGTAGCCTTGTGTTCTTCCAACGATATTAGAAAACATCCCTTCGAAATTACATACAGGACCTAAAATATTAGACAAGGTCACTGCCGAAAGAAATTCTGGTTTCGATTGGTTAATACAATACCCTCTTTCGCGTTTTGGCGAGATTTTCAGCGGCAGTTAATATAAGCGCATCGTACGTAGGAATAAACAAAGGTGGCAGAGGGAAAGGATCTAATTGGTCGAAGTCCGGAAAGTAAGTGCAACGAGAGACTTCGCATTCACAGTGGTTTCCATGTTGATTTCAGTTCCTTGCCTATGATCAGCTCCTTTACGTGGCACAATCTCACATGACTACGGGCATGATAATGCGAAGGTAGTTTTTACATTAGCGCTGGGGTTTTTTTTTGGTTTTTTTTTGTTTTTCTAAAAATACCTACAAATAGGTGAATTTCATTTTAAATAAAATTCTTCTGAAACCAAGTATATAGTTTAAACTTTCCCGTAAAAAAAATTGCAGCACAAAGCTTTTGGTCATGTAGGGTTTTTTTCATTGAGCAAACTTGTCCACGTATTTAGGGCATGCGTTGCATACAGCGACCGCACGCTTCTGTCAGCCACAACAATGATGTGTTCGTGTGTTTGCGTGCCGCCTGTTGTACTGTTCATTCATTGTGATTTTTTTCGCTTGCGTTGCGTGAAGTTGTATTGTTTTTACCATCGAAACCAAATATCTGTACAAGCTGGATGTTGAGGACGACTTACGTTTGTACCCCAGCAAGAAAACTCCAAATACTGATAAACTCTGCAAGAGTATATAAACAAGCCCATAGATCTCATTATTTACCAAACGAATATTACTTTATCAGTTTTGTTAGAATTTCTAACCATTCATGCTATTTCTGTGACATCAATGTACGTAATTTTTGTAAATAAATATATCTACATATGTGTTTTGTATGTATATGTATTTTGTTATTTTATACCCACATAAACATACTGGAGTAAAGTTTTTATTTATTAGTTAGGTGTATACATAATATCCAATAGACAACGGGTACTCGGTTTAGCTAAATATTCCCAAGGTGTACCTGAAGAACAAAAGTTTGAGAATTACTGGTTTAAGGCAATAAGCAGAGGCCAGTTCCTAAATTAGAGCCACTGATTCCAAGGAAGTGAAGCAGCGAAGTGAGGCAAATACACCCCTCATACCTCAAGTGAGACTTCATCCCAGGCTCAAGTTGGACAATAAGCCAAATGCCAGCGTCTCTGATTGCAACCATTTTCAAAACAAAAGTGCTAATATATATTTTTCATTGAGCTTTACTGTATATATTTATCGGAAATGTTACGACTGATTTTTCCACTTCATAATGTCAGAGCTTTTGCTAAACTACATTGGTTTTCACAAATTAAGGAACAGCATGAAATTTAAAGTTTTTGTGAAAACTCCACGGTGAAAGCGAATGCACCTTACTTAATAAAGGCATTTAACTAAGCGATGTTAAGTATGATAAGCACATTGACATAAAGTGCGTTTAAACATGTAGATCAGCTTTAGGTTAACAGGAGGCAGTTGAGAGAGTCTTGTTATTGCATATAACGAAGTAAATTTCTCCGTCCTTTTTGGTCCGCGCCGGGAATCAAACCCGAGTCCACTTATTCCGGAAGAAGTCGCTCTACCAACTGAGCTACGCGGACGTTTGTTACCGCTGCTATCTGCCTTTATGTCGTGTGCGTCCTGCGAGGCAGGCACGCCACATGCGCTTCTGGATTTCAAGCAGTACACGCTGCTTTATAAGTTTTTATTGTTATGGCGATATCATCCACGCATCGTTTTGGGGAAGGATTAAGACGGAAAACTATTTGAAGGCTGGAAGCAAGTCAGTCTCAAGGAGAAATAGCCAATTGGATAAATGTGAATAGTTCCTTAGTCCATAGGCTATGGGCCACATTCCAAAGGACAAGTATGATATTGAGAAGGTTTAAGAATGGAAGACATAGGCGAATAACTTCAAGAGATGGTTGTTATCTACAGCTAAGTGCTCGAAGAAGAAAGATTTTCTCGCAAACCCATTTGCCCACGGATCTTAGGGCAGCTTATCTGCAGCTAAGTGCTCGACTTCCTCACCAACTCGATTGCATTCGGATCTTAAGACAACTTACCTGCAGCTAAGTGATGAAAAAAGAAAGACTTCATCACCTACATAATTGCATTCTGATCTTATTGTAGCTTATCTGCAGCTAAGTGCTCGAAGAAAAAGACTTCTTCACCTACCCAATTGCATTCGGATCTATGGCAAGAACAAGAAATATGATATACTATATTCCGGTTCGGTATTTTGTTGAACTGTGCGCGGGAGGATCCATGAATATAGTCTTCATAATAGAAGTCAAGGAATGTACGTTCCCTTCAGATCTTGTCATAAAACAGAACGTTTCGATTGGTGCCCCAGCCATGTCAACTAGACTGATGATCAATGGAGAGTTCTATGCTTTTTATGCATTAGTCCAGATTTACTCTGCGGAGTGACTCCAAACGAAGACTTATCTGGAGAAAACCGGGGACTCTTCGTTATTTTTAAAACTTCTTAGAAAGGAACACATATGGTGGTGGTAGCAATAAGGCATAAGAGAGCGTTTAAGACACTTCACCACCTCACCAAGCCACAGCTGTTGACCAATATCTTGAGGAGAACACCATTAACCGTATTTGAGTTGCCCGTTAGGTGAACCCTAATGAGCATACATGGGATGCTGTAGGTAGACGTGTTGCATAGCCCTTCAATACTTCCACAAATCCTGCAGAACCCTCGAGGCGTCTTAGTATAACAGTAGTCGTCATCGCCAGGGCAACTTCTAGTCTCTCTCATTATGAATAACCAAACGTTGCTGTTAAGCATGAGTTTCTGTGAGGGGTTACTACACTCTATAATTTATATATTTTGGTATTTCGTTTTAAGCATGCCTTGCGACTAGATATGCTTATTTGCTATTTCTTCTTTAATTAGTTTCTTTTTTGTCGTTGTTGTTGTTTCGTTCTGTTTGGGGAGGGTTTTAACAACCACCGTGAGCAACTCGCAGTCGCCCATCGCTAACTTAGGGCCACTGGTTCCAGGGTAAGGAGAAAGCCGTGCTGTAAGACAAATACAACAACCACGCCTCATCGGGATTCGAACCCTGACCCATCTCGGAGGAATGGTCATAAGCCAGCGCTTAGACCACTGCACCACCAAGGCGGCCTTTCCTTATTTTGTATATAAAATATGAACGATCAGATTAAATTATACGTTTTCATCACATCTGATGTGAAAACTCTTTGGTTTTCGAAACATTTCAAAATTCCATTTCATTCCTTCTTTATGGTAAAAGGTGTAATTTACATTTTAGCGATATTGGAAGCATTGTGTGTAACCGCACTGCTCCGAAGTTAGCGACTTTGTTGGGTTCGTTGATCTCAGCATACCTCCGTAGGACAGGATCTCATTAGATAGGAGAGAGCGTCTGAAGCTTGTAGTTGTTTACTTCCGTTTCGCAGAATTTAATTAGAGACTTGGAGCCCCACGTAGGTCACAGCAGATGATAAATGAAACCAAATAAAAGAAGCATTCGGTATGTTGGAAAACTTGGCTCTTAACGAAAAGTTCCGTTCCGCAAAGATAGTGACACATCGACCTCATGTTATTGCTGCGACTTGGCTTCAAACACGGGATTACGAAGTGTTGTGGAAGCTGAAAACTTTCTTTTCCGATTTGTCTTCCATTCGGGGAAGCGAAGTTTCGAATTTCATACCCCCAGTGGCCGCAATTGAACGAATTTTTGGTATCAAGTGTTTTATCTGACGGAGTAGTAAAGCAAACGAAATTTATCAGTCTTATCAATTGCAACAGAAACAGTCCTGTTAGAATCGTATATTATGATGAAAAATTGATGTACCAGGATTTTAGAAAGTACTTCGTACATCGTTTTATTTGGGAAGAATGCTTTACAATGATATGCACTGCTGTAAATAGAAATTGCAACACCAAGAAAGAAACAAGCAATCACAATGAAATTTACGAGTGTGATTAGTTATGGTACAAGCTGCAAACGATCACAATTACACGCAGGTTTGTGATGAGGAAAGACAAAAAAATTAGTTATAAGTAAATCCACCCTGGGGCGGTGATAACCGACCCCACACGCTGTGGGATCTAATGAAACACAGTTTGGATCGTCATCTGCGGTATTGTATTCCGTTCTGCTTCTACACGCAACCACAAATCGGTGGTTGTGACAGGCGGCGTTGCCATGAGGGCCAGTCGTTGCGCGATACCAGCTCAGGAGTTCTCTAAAAGCGACAAACCTGGCGAACCAGCAGGCCAGGATAGACGAGCTACTAGATGCGCACAGAGTACGTCTCGGACAGAAGGAGCAACATGGATGACGGCTCCCGGGATCGTCTGAAGGAAGTTCAGCTTCCAACACTTCCGTGATGTAGCGTTAGCTATTCAATGTGCCTGTGATGTTTACTAGGCGAGTGCGTGAATGAAACGCAATAGCGCGCCAGACCACGACCGGAATGGCGCTGCACAATGCAGCTTTACAGGTGCCATTCACTAAGGTATCTGCGATGCATTATATTGAATCTGGACTCGTCCGAAAATACAATATGCTCCCATTCAGCACTCCAGTTTCGACGTTCGCGGCACCACTGAAATCTCTGGAGCTTATGGTTCAGAGTCAAAGGAAGTCGCAGCAATGGACTGCTCGCAACGAGGCCTCTCTGTAGCAATCGTTGACGAACAGTGCTTGCAGACATCGGACGATTTGTCACCATCCTCCATTGCTGGGCAATTGTCGCGGATGGTGCTGTGCGCGACGTCACTGCCATATACGGTGCAAGTGCCTGTCTTCCCGTTCGGTAGCGCGATTTCGGGCTCCAAACCCTGCACGACGATGCGTAGAACCTTCTGCTGTCCATTGACGCCATGTACGCATAACGGTAATTGCATTACGCTTAACGCGTGCAGCAATATCACGGTTTGATAAACCAATTTTTTTAGATGATTTATTGGACTTGGTGGTACAGACATGACAAACATGATACAGATATTTCATAGGATACAGAGATTACACAGCAAAAAGTACAAATCATAGATGGTTTACAGCATGCCAAATGATCAATTTACACAGATATAGCCAGTGTTGATCATGTGACACATCAAACATGGATTTTACAGTATGTTAAATGACCAACGTACACAGATAACCAGTGTTAGACTAGTAACACATTGAGAGCCAGTGCCGAAAGACAAACACAAATATCCATGCCTCAAGGGATTCGAACCTGGACCCAACTAGGGCGAATGATAATAGTCCAGCTCTTAGACCACTGCGCCACCGGGGCGGCATAAATCACTTTCTCCGAGTACAACGATTCCACCTCTTTCGAACCCCGTCGAGTGTTTGTGTGGTTGACTCGTTCTCCGACGAGGCATGTTTTAATTTTAATAACAACGGTCAAGTTTGGCGATAGCAAATTTAAAAACCTACTCTCTGTACGCCTTCTTTTATACCTCCTGCTGTGACGTTTTCGACGGCTCTGCGCGCGTCTCACATTTGCTTGTGCGTTGAAATTGCAATCATTTACATTTCCCATAATGCCTTCCACCCTACAAATTTCGTGCAAATCTGAGCATTTCTTCATGGTGTTGCGATTTCTATTAATAGCAGTGTATAACGAAATACGCATGTTTTAGCTTCAATGAAGGCTTTGTAAAGATTTTGTGCAAAATTATCTTGTTCTACCTAGGAGAGATTGATAGATTTTGCAAAATACAGTATTTTCGACCTATTACAAACATCTGTTTCTTTATTGGCGTAAAAAACTGATATTGCCAAGCTTTAGCACACAGTTTGGTGCCTTTATACAGGTAGGCCGATTCTATCCTATGCGGAGAAGACTTACAAGAAACGTTTACACACGTACAAGGGCAAGTCAGTAATTAAGTCATAATCAGTTATTTAAAAATACTGAGATACAAACTTGAAAAACATTTATTACCTTTACATTCGTCCCTTATTTCTCAACATGTTTTCCACCAATACTGATACATTTATCCCATCTCCATACCAGTGCGTTGGGACCGACAGCATAGAAAATTGGCACTTCACGTTTAACTTCTTCGTCATCCGCGAAACGTTTGCCACCAAGGCGACTTTTTAGCTGACCAAACAGGTGAAAATCACTCGGGGCTAAGTCGGAGCTGTAAAGAAGATTTGCAAGAAGTTCCCAGCCTAGTTTTTCAATTTTCTGCTGGGCTAATCGAGCCGTATGCCGTCTGGGGTTGTAATGGGGCAGTATTCCTCTAGTCAGTAGAACTGGAATATTTTTTCGAATTGTATCCCGACGCATCAATAGAATTTCACAGTACGATGCAGCGTTCCCATTCTTACCTCGCTTCTGGAAAAGGGCTAACAGAACTCCTAGAAATTCCCAAAACATTGTAAGCATAACCTTCCATGATCGCGAAATTCGGAATTTTTTGGTTGAAGGTCAAGAGGGATATTTCCATTGCATTGAAGCTCGCTTTGATTCTGGTTGGTAGTGATGCATCCACGATTCTTCCAAAGTAACAACCCTGTTAAGCATCGCATCTTCATATGCTTACCGAGAGAGATGTTGCAACGACAGGCCCATTCGGTTCATTTTGTGTTCCTGAGTCAGTTCTCCGGGCACCAGTGTTGCCAGAGACTTTATCAGTAGATCGTACTTTTGTCTTGAATAATGCATCACCTTACAAATGTAATGTACTTCTGGGTGTAATCTCAATACGAAAGAACACTTAAATCTACTGGTATTTCACAGAACACAAGTACTTTACAAAATGCTATTAAACACCGGAATAATATTCAAACCAATACAATCCTGAGCGCTTTTCTATAAGATACCACTGATGATCAGCTTTGTAAAATAATGCTCATCATTAATGTTGTTGTAAATAATCATGGTATTTGCCTTTTAATGTAGTCAGTTTGATCGGTCCAACTTATTGTCTTCCTAAATATAGAGTTATATGCCTACACTTCTGACTAAACGATATCCAGATGTCCCAAAGTCCGCTAAATAAGTGCTATACTCTAGACATATATCGTATAGTATAGCCGTTTTCCTAAAATTATGTGTTATACACAGTCGAGTCACATTATTGTGACCACCTCCTACTTTTGACGTCAACAGCTCGTAGCCAATGAAAGAAGTGTGTCGTGAGCTGGCTTGGGGGTATATAAGGTATGCTGTAGGCATTCTGAAAACATATCGCTCGTTGCTGTCATGGGTAACAAGAGCGATTTATCAGATCTGCAAAAAGAGATGATTATCGGCTTTCGGGCCAAGGTTGGCAGTATTTCTGAAACATCGCAGTTTGTGAACTGTTCGCGTGTTGCTGTTGTTAAAGTGTATCGTGATTAGAGAAATAGCACCATTGCGAATAAGCGATGCAGAAACTGCGGAGCACCCTGCGCCATTGATGTGAGAGGTGAACGTCGGCTGCGTAGGTGCGTGAGGGCCGATCGACACGCGACAGTGGAGCAACTCACTGGCCGAATGAACCAAGGAGCTACCGGAAGTGTGTCTGAAACAACAATTCAGGGAACCCTGCTGCGTATGGGGCTCCGATGCAGACGGATGGTCACTGCACCTTTGCTAACGAAGGTGCATATGCAGAAAAAGGCTTACATTTGCATGGAAATTTCGGAATTGGACCTCCGCTGATTGGAAAAGGATTGACGTCTCCGACGAGTCACGTTTTCTGCTTCATCGAACGGATGGACGTTGGTGTATAAGGCGAGAAACATCGGAGATCAAACACTCTTCAACCATTGCTGGAGGAACACAAACTGGTGGGGGAGGCGTTATGGTCTGGGGAATGTGTTCGTGGCATTCCCTGGGTCCACTTATTCCTGTGGAAGGCACTCTGAACCGAATTGGTTATAATTCCATCCTTGCGGACCACGTACACCCATACATTCAGATTGTCTTCCCTGGGCGGATGGGATTTTTCAGCAAGACAATGCGACGTGTCACACAGCTAGAAATGCCCGAGAGTGGTTGGAAGAGCACAATGAAGACTTCAGTGTACTTCCCTGGCTCCTTAATTCCCCAGACTTAAACCCAATCGAGCCTCTGTGGGACCACCTCGATCGTGTTGTTCGCTCTATGGATCCTCCATCACACACCCTCCAGCAGCTCAGTCACCACATACCTGTGAACACCTTATTGAGTCACTCCCAGCCCGTTCAGCTGCTGACCGCGATGCACACGGCGGTTACTCTGGATATTAGCTGGTGGTCACAATAGTCTGACTCGAACGTGAAACAAAACTGGGGAAAATCTTTGTATTACAGACTAATTAGCTATCTGGAATAAAAGAATATTCTCGGCAACCAGTGTGAATTAGACGAACAATAATATGTAGCAGGTGTTGAATAATTATAGTCTTCGTCAGAATTTTCTCTGGAGATCAGTTCTGAGGTGAGTGTTGACTATTGGATCAATAGATTGTGATTACTGAAAAATCAGAAGATTAAAAATATCAAAATCAATAGATGGTAAACAGAGAAAAATCAGTAGATTACGAAAATCTATCAGTAGACTGGAGTCAAAACTAGTAGAATGGCAACTCTGCTGGGCACCCACCGTGCGCACAATTTGCCGAAATTCAAACGATCATGCTGTAGGATAAACCATAAGAACACCCAATGCAGTGGTGACACTGTCTGTCTTTACTCGACTGTCAACACGAGTTATTTCCTCCAACCGCCTCACAGTTGCTTCTGTCTCAATGTGAACAAGACAACCAGTTCGGTACTCATATGTAAATTTTGAGCGTCCTTGAGAGTATTTATTGACACAGTTGTGTACCGCTTTACGCGATAAACATTTATCACCCTAAACAGGAAACATTTTCGTACGAATATCCTTCCCAGAAAATCATTTTGCCTAAAGAAAACGCACAACAGCAAACTGCTCTTGGGTCGTACGCTTCTCGAGCAGATTTGCAATTTGCAAACTCAGCTGGGCATGTGGATGTGAATACCTAACGTCTGCTACGTTAAACTGCTAGTAAGATGGATTGTGATGTCACCTAATGACACATTTAACAAGTTAGTAAAATCATGCAATGTATTGATTATGATACGCTTTCCAACATACCAGAAACCATTACTCAAGTTATTACTCAAGTTATGAGGATAATGCCTGTAGAATAAATCTCCTTCCTGTGCCCTGACCTTTGACCCCATTTGTATTATATTCAACAGAACCGGTTCAGTATTCTTCTGGAACAACATGAGAAAGTTGTGTCTCAATCGAAGCACTTTTACATAAGTTATAATGCATAAGGGCGATGCAATAGATCCCGGTCCTACGTCCTGACATCTGACCGCATTTCGCCCATTTTCAATAAGGTTCGTCCCCAGGTGGTTTCCTACCACATAGAAAAATTCCATCGAAATCGAACCACTTTTACGCAAGTTAAGATGCATAAAAGCAATGGAATAGATCCCGCTCTTATGTCCTGCCTGACCTTTGACCTCATTTCGCCCATTTTTCAATAGGGTTCGTCCCTAGGTGTTCCCCTACCACATACTGAAACATCATCGAAATCGAACCATATTTACGCAAGTTATGACGCATAAAGGCGATGGCATGGATCCCGCTCCTACGTCCTGACCTTTGACCCCATTTCGCCCATTTTCCACAGGGTTCGTCCTCAGGTGGTCTCCTACCACATTCTAAAATTTCATCGACATCGAACCATTTTTACCCAAGTTATAATGCTTAAGGGGAATGAACGTGTTTTAATTGCAGTGAGAATGTAATAATTACATTATTACTGGCAATATGACTTTCACGTCAATTTGTCAGAAATGAATTTATCTACTCAGAGCTTTAGAAAGCGAAGAGCGTCATTATTTGGCAGCACTGTTGCCATAGCTTTATAGAACGCAGAAGTATTGTGATAATGAAATGGTGTGTCTAATTCTATTAGAATGGAGAAACACCGACTCACACATAACACACACACACTACATGTTGACGTACAACGCGCTTTTACACTTTCAGGACAAAGCGTATGCATTCTTTATTTCTCAATATTCAGTTGATGTCTGTGTTCGTTGTACTGATTTGTAAAACGGTTCTTCGAAACTCAAGATAGAGTAATGCGAAAAGGGGGTCACACGACACTCCGTGGCAAAAATGTATATTTCTTTTTTTCAGTATTGCAACGGTGACGTGAGGGATGCCATTTCTCCTCGTTTCTAACTCTTACCTAGATTGGTATTTAAGTAAACGTTTCCATTAATTCTGCATTAGCAATATAATATGTAGCCACAACACACAGTAAAAAAATGAGTTTGCGTTTTTATGCCTAGCAAACAAACACAAGCCATTAGCAATGATTTGCATCGATTATGGGATAAGTAAAAATAGCTGGGTTCTGTTTACACACACTGATTTATTAAAAGGCTTATTTTTAAAGTCAGCACGAAGGTTATTTCCTAAATGTTTTACTCTTAAGAGTAAAGAAGGGTGGAAGTAATCAGACCTCTGCTCAGTGTTTGGCTTTAAGTGCTTCCATGGTTGCCTTGCCTCCATATCATCGTGTGACATATCGATTTAGGAACACTTATCGATTGACAAACCACAAGAATCTGAAATTAAATTTGCGAAAACTTCATTCTGGTGTGATGATAATCAAGATGTTAAGTACTGAAGAAGTCTTATGGAAAAAAATCCGTTTGGTCGTAAATGTTATGAAACCCACTGTAGAAATACTGTTATTTCCCTTGAAGGGACACCAATAGGATATCTCCTATTTTGAATGACACTGCCGTAACTAAATATTCATAACTCCTCCACCTTCGGAGCGTTCATGGTCAGAGGCGCAGGCCTCTGGCTAATGAACAGAGTTGGACCTAGATTCCAGTCCTGAATGAGACGTGCAGATCTGTGCTCTTCTGTGTTACCCCGCACTGGTTCTAACTCTTACCTAGAATCATTGGCCCTAAAATAGAAACGGGAAATTTTCTACATCCTTAGATAACAACTGTGGGTAATTAAACCTCGGAAAATATGTCTAGAGTTGTGCTGTGTGCCGAGTCTTGGATAAATTGTGGGCGTGCTGTTTGTCTGACAGCTCACAGGTTGTATCCCTTGCTTTGAAACAACTGTTTTTCTGGGTGGAATGGAGTTAACAACCAATGTGAACAACTCTAAGGTATATAAGCAGTCACTGGTCCCTAAATGTAGAGCCCTCTGCTTCCAGGGAGTGGATCCAGCGAGTACCGTAAGACGAACACAGAACCCACGTCTCATCCAGACTCACTCGGAACGGTCACAATCCATCGCTTAGATCACTTCCCCACAATGTGCGTCGAAACATCGGCCCTAAATTAGGGACAGGTGAAACTCAATAGCCTTATATGCTAATGAGGGTCGATGAACGCCTAAAAATACTTACTAGAACTATTGTATAACACTGTTACTTCCCTAGAGTGGATGCCTACTAGACAGGAAACCCTGTTTTGAATGACATCACCGAAATGAAAATAGGCTTCCTCCTTTGTCGTGAGCTTGGACTTCCATTTAATCGCCTGAGCTAAGCCAGAGCGCCACATGACGCATGTGTGTCTTGCGGAGATGATTCTGTCTCCTACTCAAGATCAATTTCCTCGAATTAGAGACGGATCACTCCTTGCAGCATTAAATGTCCCCGGCAGTAGTTTTCTTCAGCTTTCTTTAAAACAAAAAAAGAAAGAAAAAGAAAATAAATTGGTTTGGTCAAGACGAAGCATTGGTGTTGTGCTGTCCAATACCAGTAGTTTCGTCCCTTA
The DNA here is from genome assembly GCA_039090855.1 of Macrothele yani. NCBI lineage: Eukaryota > Metazoa > Arthropoda > Arachnida > Araneae > Macrothelidae > Macrothele > Macrothele yani. Next base: position 136,794,907 of record CM077025.1, read on the forward strand.
CGTGCAACCAGTGGACCAAAATTAGGGACGGGAGTGTCCTTGTTATCTTAGATGCACAGGGGTGACATTAAACCTCTAAAAAGAATAATAATCAGAGTTAGGCAAAGCGTCGAGTCTCTTATAAAGCATGGCCGTTTTATGGGGTTGGTTTTATCCTTCGCTTAGAACTAGTGGCACTAATGAAAGACCGGCAAGGGGTTCATTGAAAAATAGGGACCGGCGAAGGTATCACTGAAAATCAGGTACCGGAAAAGGTATCATTGCGAATCAGAGACCGGTGAGGGATCAACCTTAAAAAGAAAAGTATAATCTTCAGAGTTGTGCCCGGCTCCGAGTTTCGGTAAAGCATGGAGTTGAGTTGTCCATTAGTGCTGGTTCAGGTTTTCAGAAACCGGAGGGAAAATGGAATATCTGAATACCCCAACAAAGAATTGGTGAGGCGAGCTGTCTTTTAGGCCGTTTCTGGAACATGGCCGCCATCTTGAAATCCGCCACATTGGATCAAGGTCAAATTTTTCAAATGTTCATCGGGTCATATTGCATACTAAACAAGACCAGAATTTTCTCAAAACTTGATCGCCGTAATCAGATTCGACATATGCGTTGTGGTTCACAAGTTATTAACACAGAAAGTCGATATAACCATTGTTTGTTGCAGGTAGCTAAAGATATCATTGACGAAAGAGAAGAGGATTGAGGTACTCCTGATGTCTGGGCAACACAGCTTCCGTGTCATAGCCGCAGGCTTCAACAGCCAACATCCAGAAAGACCACCAATTTCACACAGCACTGTTGCATACCTGATATCAAATTTCGAAAACTGGAACTGTGGACGACAAGCTACGTAGTGGTCGGCCGAAAACTGCTACCCACGAGGAAACCTCAACAATGGTCTTGGCATCCTTTGCAAAGAGCATTCAACGTAGCACACGACGTCTCGCAGCAGAATGTGGTATCAGTCAGGAAGCCAATGTACGGATTCTTCACACCGCTCAATGGTATCCGATTAAAATCCACCATGTAGCAGCAACTATCAGGGGATGACCCTGATAGACGTGTCGAGTTCTGCACCTGGGCTTTAAACCAACATAAACGGGATCCCTCATTCATACAGGGCATTTTTCAGTGACGAGGCCAATTTCCATGTCAGTGGTGAGGTTAACTTTTAGAACCGAAGGTACTTGAATGACAGGAACCCTTACTGGACCGACCATCCAACGTGGTTGGTAATGTAAAAAGGTTATGGTGTGGTGTGGAATATGGGGCACCCCTCTCAAAAGGGCGTCAAACACCCAAAAAAGGAAAAATGAAAGTATTTTTACTTCCAGAGATATGTCTCAACAACGCATTTATCTTCCATTCATGTTTTTTATGCTTTCCTTCCGTAGGTTGAAGAAACGTATATGCTCCAGGTTTGTCCGTCTGTCCGTGCGCACGATAACTGGCGTAAAAATGATTCGATTTCGATTACGTTTTAGTATGTGGTAGGGAACTATCTGAAGACGAACCTTTTTGAAAATGGGCGAAATGAGGTCAAAGATCAGGACATAGGAGCGGGATCCATTCCATTGCCTTTATGCGTCCTAACTTGCGTGAAAATAGTTCGATTTCGATAAAATTTTATTATGTGGTAAGGGACTCTCTGGGGACGAACCCTATAGAAAATGGGCAAATCATGGTGAAAGGTCAGGACATAGGAGAGGGATCCATTCCATCGCCCTTATGCGTTATAACGTACGTAAAAATGTTTCGATTAAGACAAAACTTTATCATGTTGTACCGGAAGTATACTTTACCGGTTCTATTGAATATCATGGATATGGGGTCAAGGATCAGGTCATAGGAGCGATATTTATTCCACAGCCATTATCCTCATAACTTGAGTAATAACTTGAGTAATGATTTCTCGTATGTTGCAAAGCGTATCATAATCAATGCATTGCATGATTTTACTAACTTGTCTGAAATATTTATGGTAATAAAGTGAATGTGCCGAACATGAAATGTATATAAAGACTACTGACTGTGCAGAAAATCATTCTATTAAGAAATATTGATTTAGTCGTCCTGTATATCGAGAAGTAGAAGAGAATGTATGTGCCGAACATGAAATGTGTATAAAGACCACTGACTGTGAAGAAAATCATTCTATTAAGAAATATTGATTTAGTCGTCCTGTATACCGAGGAGCAGAAGAGAATATCCTGTAGGTGAAACCTAAGTATACCATGAAATACACAGAGTGAATGCATGATCCCAGTGCTTTAATTTCGTTCAAGCATGTACGAGGATAATTATTCTATGCAAACAGATGCGTGTCGTGTGGTAAAGTGTTTACTTAAGTTTGAAATAAACTGATCACTTCTGACGAAGATTCGCCGCAACCATAATTTCCACTTTATAATAAGAGGTATTATTTCAACGAATCATGTCAGCTTTGTAACACTCCTATACTTCGAGCTTTGTTAGAAACAAATCAACTGTTGTCGCAGCAGCTTTAAAAGGATAGCAACGGGGTCGTCGCAGAGACATAGTTTCCAGGTAGTTGTTGTCAAGCACTTTAAAGTACTAATCAGCTTTGAAAATTTCACATGTCATTAGGCTTTACACTGAGAATAGTTCTACGACATTTTATTAATGTTAGTTATCTGAATAGCGCTTTCTGTTCTTGTGCAAAAGCCCACAATCATTAGCAGTTTGATAATACATTCATGTTGGAAGACTGAAAGATGGACATGATTAATAACAGAATGGCAACCGAGAGATGGAAAGAGACGAAGGAGGCGGCTGAGAACAAGATGAAGAGATGACCTTCAGAAATTTAGAGGTGCTAAATGGTGGTCTGAGGAAGTTGGAAAAGACTGGGGAGGCCTACATCCTGCAATGGGTGCCAACAGACTAAGAAGAAGAATACAGTATATAAACTTTAGGGTTATGTAAAATAAATTTTGTGATTCGGGATTTAACGACCACGGTGAGCAACTCAGTGGGCTATAAGCAGTCGCCCGTCCCTAATTTAGGGCCAGTGGTTCCGGGGAAGGATGAGAGCCAGTGCCGTAAGACAAACAAAACATCATTGCCTCACCGGGATTTGAACCTAGACCCGTCTTGGACGGATGAACAGGAGCCATTGCTTATATATCTGCAGAAGTCTAAAATAACTTCTGCAGATATAATACCGAATTGTTAGTAGAGATAAGAGTTAAAATAAACCAGATACGTCAGTTGAAATGTCCTAAAACCTGCTTCCGTGCCTGTCTCTTACTCTATCATTGCTTTTCCAACTCTTCACAAAGCATGAAAATTGCATCGTCTTTGAAACGAATCGAATCAGTATCTCTCTCTTGTGTTGCTGGCGCAATACTAGAGCTGAGCATTGCCAAACAACTGACTTTTCACCCTCATAAGCAGGATTAGGGGAGGGAATCACTTTTCCTTTTTCGAAATACAATTTTAAAAAGTGCTCTTCTAAGTCCATCGTCAGAGACTTACTTCATTTGATTAATATCTTACTCAGTAAGCTATCCCGGTGGCTCAATGGTCTAAGCGTTGGCTTCTGATTCTTTTTCCGAGAGGTACTCGAGCTCAATTCCCTGATGAGACATTGGGAGTGTGTTTGTCGTACGACACTGCTGCCCCCTCCCGCCTCCCGGAACCTGTGGTCCTAAATCAGGGGCGGGGAAAGTTTAATATAACCTATTGCGTACCTCACGGTGATTGTTAAACTCCCAAGTAGAAACAAAATACATAATTCAGACAACGTTCAAAAACATATTTTTATGGCCGAAAGAAACATTGGTGTAGACAAAAATTGCGGTTATGGCTGAACATACATTTTTGAGTTTAAAGACGTATGACTGAGACGAACTGCTCTAGAAACTTTCATTGCTGAATTAACCATTTAACCGGCTGGAACGAATTAACTCAGGTTTAGCAAAAGGGGCGCCGCCCTAGTGGCGCAGTGGTCTAAGCGATGGCCTCTGATCATTCGTACGAAAGGGGTCCGGGTTCGAATCCCGGTGAGGCACGGATGTTGTGTTTGTCTTAAGGCACTGGCTCGCTCCCTTCCCTGGAACCAGTGACCCTAAATTAGGGACGGGCTACTGCTTATAGCCCATTGAGTTGCTCACGGTGGTCGTTAAACCTCCAATCAAAAAAAAAATATCCTGAAATCAGCTCAAACCAGTATAAAAAAAAATGGGCCGAACGCAGGTGTACATGTGAACCTGCCCTGTAAAAAAATGGCCGTGAATAGTCAGTGTTGCACTGGGATTAAGACGGTTTACAGATCGTAAGCACGCCATCAGGCGGTCAGCCATGAATTTTCGGTAGATAAATTACATGATCACGATGTTTAAATTGCTTGAACTCTTACTGTATTTTAACCTTGACAAACTGGCAACGTTTTAATTTGTTTGTTTGGAGATTTAGCGACCACCGTGAGCAACTCAATGGGTATAAGCAGTCTCCCGTCCCTAATTTAGGGCCACTGGTTTCAGTGAAGACAGCCAGCGCCGTAAGGCAAACACAACATACATACCTAAGCGGGATTCGAACCCTGACCCATCTCGGACGAATGATCAAAAGCCATCGCTTAGATCTCTGCGCCACCGAGGTGGCACTGTGTTCTTCTTAAAGTGGTTATATACCTGCTTTTTCACGTGCAATCAGTCAACTGACAACACCTCTGCGGGCAACAAGTTTCTATTTCCCGGTCATTAGACTTTTTAATGAACATTACGGTATGGTACCGTAAAATTACGGTTCATTTACTGGCCACTCAGCTGCCGGTGTACTTACCGTAATTTGACCCTGAAATGTTTTACAGTGTGTGCATCGGGAAGCGTTGCTTTGCTCTTAGCTTTGTTATTCAAAGTTGTCACTTAGGTGGATGAATGAGATAATCTTTTCTGAGTGACTACATGCTAAAATTGCTATAAAAACAGCGATGAAGCTGGGAAAGCAGAAAGATGTTTGAGTTACTTGTTTTTATCAACTGGCATGATGCCCGTGGGACAAGCCCTTTCCAATCATGCCTTGTTTTTTTGTTTTTTTGTTTTTTTGTTGGAGGTTTAACGACCACCGTGAGCAACTCAATGGGCTATAAGAGCAGTCGCCCGTCCCTAATTTAGGGTCACTGGTTCCAGGGAAGGGAGAGAGCCAGTGCCGTAAGACAAACACAACATCCATGCCTCACCGGGATTCGAACCCGAACCCCTTTCGGACGAATGATCACAGGCCATCGCTTAGACCACTGCGCCACCGGGGCGGCATATGCCTTTTTTAATGGAGCAGATAATAAAGAACCATAAAAGGAAGTGTGGCGTGCCTTCGAGCACAACGCACACGACATAAAAGGCAGATAGCAGTCAGAACGAACGTCCGCGTAGCTCAATTGGTAGAGCGACTTATTCCGGAATGAAGGGACCTAGGTTCGAGCCCCGGCGTGTACAAATATGACGGAGAAATTTACTTCGTCATAATAGCGCCCGAACTTTCCGGATGACCCGACCGTTCAAAATCTCGCAATGGTGTGATGTTCTTTCCACACCGCGAGAGAGGAAAATAATAGAATCCCTTCTCCAGCCCTTCAAAAAATAAATGTGTGTGACGTTGCATTCCACACACCAGATTGACTGGGAGTTCTCAAGTGCACGTTCTACAGCGGGTTGCTGCCTGCAACGATTCATGGTCACGGCTAAGCCGTGGTTCATGCCCCCGGCCCTCTTTCGGAGGGAGAGGGAGAGATGTGACGTACCTGCCAGCAGGATGCACACGACATAAAAGGCAGATAGCAGTCCGAACGAACGTCCGCGTAGCTCAATTGGTAGAGCAATTTATTCCGGAATGAGGGGGACCCAGGTTCGAGCCCCGGCGTGGACAAAAATGACGGAGAAATTTACTTCGTTATAGGAGTAGTTACACCTTTAACAGGTATATAGTCGGCGGTCCTCTATGAGAACTTTTCTGTTGGTGGAGCGCAGAAAATGTTGGGCACCATTTTGGCAAAAATTTATCGGCCGCTTAAAGGATTAAAAAATCTGAGTTAGTGCGATTTACATCCTATGCTCAGTTTCGTGGACATGCTGTCAAGTTAGAATGGTTGCCCCCGACAGCTCTAAACATAAAGCATTTGTTGTTGTAGATCTTATTTTGATAATTTGTTTTGTGTTTGGTGGTTTAACGGCCACCGTCAATGGGATTCAAGCAGCCGTCCGTCTCTAATTTAGGGCCACTAGTTCCAAGAAATGTAGCTAACAAGTGTCGTAAGACAAACATACCCTCCATGCCTCACACGGGATTCAAACCAGCGTCGATCTCAGGCGAACGGTTAGAATCCAGCGGCTCGCACCACTCTGCCACAGGGACGGCAACGTAAAAGGATGAAAATCCAGATTCTACACTTCTGTTAAGCACGCAGGGTAAATATGTACGAGTTGGGTAACTGTACTTCGAAGCAGTTAATATGCCATGGCGTTTAATGATGCGCTTCGGAAAGTGTTATTATTAGACTGTGAGCAACACAGACGGGACATTTGGCTGCCAGTGTGATGCTGTTATGTGACCATTAAAAAGCTGATGTTTTGGCTCCAACAGGCAGATGTTGCAGAAGCTGTTCATTTACATGAAAGTGTAACGAGAACAAGGGAATGCCGCAGTACGACCGATTAGTAGTCCTCCGAGGACAATTTCTGCTCAGGCGTATTGGTATCTCAAAATAAACTTCTGTAAAATCAGCACAACGTCAAGCTACCAAATTTGAGATGCGTTGCGAAACAGACCTTCATCAACTGTATAAGGAAGCGCTATAGCAGAGGCGTCCAAATGCGTCGAATGATCTTGTCTGCTGCAATATATCCATTACAGTATCAAACGTATTCGGACACTACCAAATATTTTCATACGTGCGAAGAACGGTTGCGCAGGAAGCTGCGCTGTGAGTCGGAAGGTACATATATAAAGCTGAGATGTTCGGTTGTGTTATCAGCAACTTTGAAATGGACATGCCACGTGGACGTGACCTTTTTGAGTTCCAGCGTGGGCTGGTCATAGGATGTCATTTGAGTGACGTTTCCATACGGAGCATTGCAGCGTGGACGTGAACTTTTCGAGTTCCAGCGTGGGCTGGTCATAAGATGTTATTTAAGTAACGTTTCCATATCAATTTTGGCATCTTTTAGTATCATTGCAGGTAAACTAAACATACCAAAATCAATTGTGAGTGATGTCGTGAAAAGCTGGAAGGAGGACGGTGTAACGACAGCAAGAAAGCGTTTAGGAAGATCGCACAAACTAACGGAACGGGACGGAAGAGCCATGACAAAAAATTTTAAAAAGTCCCGTTCATTCTCTGCCGTTTCAATCACTGCTGAAGTTGGAAATGTTTATAATGGCTCTGTTAGTACCATAACTATCTCCAGAGAGTCGCACAGTGTGGGTTATTATGGTACAGAAGCGGTGCACAAACCACACATCACTAACGTGAATGCGAAACCTAGTTTGTAGAGGAGGGTCACCCGTCGTTCCTGGACTGTGGACGACTGGAAAGCTGTTTTTTGGTGTGATGAGTCACGCTTTTCACTCTTGGAGTGGTGTGTCTCCTGTCGTTCCTGGACTGTGGGCGACAGGAAAGCTGTTCTTTGGTGTGATGAGTCACGCTTTTCACTCTTGGAGTGGTGTGTCCCTAGTCGTTCCTGGACTGTGGGCGACCGGAAAGCTGTTCTTTGGTGTGATGAGTCACGCTTTTCACTCTTGGAGTGGTGTGTCTCCCGTCGTTCCTGGACTGTGGGCGACAGGAAAGCTGTTCTTTGGTGTGATGAGTCACGCTTTTCACTCTTGGAGTGGTGTGTCTCCCGTCGTTCCTGGACTGTGGGCGACAGGAAAGCTGTTCTTTGGTGTGATGAGTCACGCTTTTCACTCTTGGAGTGGTGTGTCTCTAGTCGTTCCTGGACTGTGGGCGACCGGAAAGCTGTTCTTTGGTGTGATGAGTCACGCTTTTCACTCTTGGAGTGGTGTGTCTCCCGTCGTTCCTGGACTGTGGGCGACAGGAAAGCTGTTCTTTGGTGTGATGAGTCACGCTTTTCACTCTTGGAGTGGTGTGTCTCCCGTCGTTCCTGGACTGTGGGCGACAGGAAAGCTGTTCTTTGGTGTGATGAGTCACGCTTTTCACTCTTGGAGTGGTGTGTCTCCTAGTCGTTCCTGGACTGTGGGCGACAGGAAAGCTGTTCTTTGGTGTGATGAGTCACGCTTTTCACTCTTGGAGTGGTGTGTCTCCTGTCGTTCCTGGACTGTGGGCGACAGGAAAGCTGTTCTTTGGTGTGATGAGTCACGCTTTTCACTCTTGGAGTGGTGTGTCTCCTAGTCGTTCCTGGACTGTGGGTGACAGGAAAGCTGTTCTTTGGTGTGATGAGTCACGCTTTTCACTCTTGGAGTGGTGTGTCTCCCGTCGTTCCTGGACTGTGGGCGACAGGAAAGCTGTTCTTTGGTGTGATGAGTCACGCTTTTCACTCTTGGAGTGGTGTGTCCCTAGTCGTTCCTGGACTGTGGGTGACAGGAAAGCTGTTCTTTGGTGTGATGAGTCACGCTTTTCACTCTTGGAGTGGTGTGTCTCCCGTCGTTCCTGGACTGTGGGCGACAGGAAAGCTGTTCTTTGGTGTGATGAGTCACGCTTTTCACTCTTGGAGTGGTGTGTCTCCCGTCGTTCCTGGACTGTGGGCGACAGGAAAGCTGTTCTTTGGTGTGATGAGTCACGCTTTTCACTCTTGGAGTGGTGTGTCCCTAGTCGTTCCTGGACTGTGGGTGACAGGAAAGCTGTTCTTTGGTGTGATGAGTCACGCTTTTCACTCTTGGAGTGGTGTGTCTCCCGTCGTTCCTGGACTGTGGGCGACAGGAAAGCTGTTCTTTGGTGTGATGAGTCACGCTTTTCACTCTTGGAGTGGTGTGTCTCCCGTCGTTCCTGGACTGTGGGCGACAGGAAAGCTGTTCTTTGGTGTGATGAGTCACGCTTTTCACTCTTGGAGTGGTGTGTCCCTAGTCGTTCCTGGACTGTGGGTGACAGGAAAGCTGTTCTTTGGTGTGATGAGTCACGCTTTTCACTCTTGGAGTGGTGTGTCTCCTGTCGTTCCTGGACTGTGGGCGACAGGAAAGCTGTTCTTTGGTGTGATGAGTCACGCTTTTCACTCTTGGAGTGGTGTGTCCCTAGTCGTTCCTGGACTGTGGGCGACCGGAAAGCTGTTCTTTGGTGTGATGAGTCACGCTTTTCACTCTTGGAGTGGTGTGTCTCCCGTCGTTCCTGGACTGTGGGCGACAGGAAAGCTGTTCTTTGGTGTGATGAGTCACGCTTTTCACTCTTGGAGTGGTGTGTCTCCCGTCGTTCCTGGACTGTGGGCGACAGGAAAGCTGTTCTTTGGTGTGATGAGTCACGCTTTTCACTCTTGGAGTGGTGTGTCCCTAGTCGTTCCTGGACTGTGGGCGACCGGAAAGCTGTTCTTTGGTGTGATGAGTCACGCTTTTCACTCTTGGAGTGGTGTGTCTCCCCTAGTCGTTCCTGGACTGTGGGCGACAGGAAAGCTGTTCTTTGGTGTGATGAGTCACGCTTTTCACTCTTGGAGTGGTGTGTCCCTAGTCGTTCCTGGACTGTGGGCGACATCAAAGCTGTTCTTTGGTGTGATGAGTCACGCTTTTCACTCTTGAGTGGTGTGTCTCCCGTCGTTCCTGGACTGTGGGCGACAGGAAAGCTGTTCTTTGGTGTGATGAGTCACGCTTTCTCTTGGAGTGGTGTGTCCCTAGTCGTTCCTGGACTGTGGGCGACCGGAAAGCTGTTCTTTGCGTGATGAGTCGCTTTTCACTTGGAGTGGTGTGTAGTCGTTCCTGGACTGTGGGCGACAGGAAAGCTGTTCTTTGGTGTGATGAGTCACGCTTTTCACTCTTGGAGTGGTGTGTCTCCCGTCGTTCCTGGACTGATGGGCGACAGGAAAGCTGTTCTTTGGTGTGATGAGTCACGCCACTCTTTGGTGTGCACTTGTCAGGCGATGGACTGTACCGTGATGGATGGCTGACAGGATAGTGACTTGTCACGGTGTGATGAGTCACGCTTTTCACTCTTGGAGTGGTGTGTCCCTAGTCGTTCCTGGACTGTGGGCGACAGGAAAGCTGTTCTTTGGTGTGATGAGTCACGCTTTTCACTCTTGGAGTGGTGTGTCCCTAGTCGTTCCTGGACTGTGGGCGACAGGAAAGCTGTTCTTTGGTGTGATGAGTCACGCTTTTCACTCTTGGAGTGGTGTGTCTCCCGTCGTTCCTGGACTGTGGGCGACAGGAAAGCTGTTCTTTGGTGTGATGAGTCACGCTTTTCACTCTTGGAGTGGTGTGTCTCCCGTCGTTCCTGGACTGTGGGCGACAGGAAAGCTGTTCTTTGGTGTGATGAGTCACGCTTTTCACTCTTGGAGTGGTGTGTCTCCCGTCGTTCCTGGACTGTGGGCGACAGGAAAGCTGTTCTTTGGTGTGATGAGTCACGCTTTTCACTCTTGGAGTGGTGTGTCCCTAGTCGTTCCTGGACTGTGGGCGACCGGAAAGCTGTTCTTTGGTGTGATGAGTCACGCTTTTCACTCTTGGAGTGGTGTGTCTCCCGTCGTTCCTGGACTGTGGGCGACAGGAAAGCTGTTCTTTGGTGTGATGAGTCACGCTTTTCACTCTTGGAGTGGTGTGTCTCCCGTCGTTCCTGGACTGTGGGCGACAGGAAAGCTGTTCTTTGGTGTGATGAGTCACGCTTTTCACTCTTGGAGTGGTGTGTCCCTAGTCGTTCCTGGACTGTGGGCGACCGGAAAGCTGTTCTTTGGTGTGATGAGTCACGCTTTTCACTCTTGGAGTGGTGTGTCTCCCGTCGTTCCTGGACTGTGGGCGACAGGAAAGCTGTTCTTTGGTGTGATGAGTCACGCTTTTCACTCTTGGAGTGGTGTGTCCCTAGTCGTTCCTGGACTGTGGGCGACCGGAAAGCTGTTTTTTGGTGTGATGAGTCACGCTTTTCACTCTTGGAGTGGTGTGTCTCCCGTCGTTCCTGGACTGTGGGCGACAGGAAAGCTGTTCTTTGGTGTGATGAGTCACGCTTTTCACTCTTGGAGTGGTGTGTCCCTAGTCGTTCCTGGACTGTGGGCGACCGGAAAGCTGTTTTTTGGTGTGATGAGTCACGCTTTTCACTCTTGGAGTGGTGTGTCTCCCGTCGTTCCTGGACTGTGGGCGACAGGAAAGCTGTTCTTTGGTGTGATGAGTCACGCTTTTCACTCTTGGAGTGGTGTGTCCCTAGTCGTTCCTGGACTGTGGGCGACCGGAAAGCTGTTCTTTGGTGTGATGAGTCACGCTTTTCACTCTTGGAGTGGTGTGTCTCCCGTCGTTCCTGGACTGTGGGCGACAGGAAAGCTGTTCTTTGGTGTGATGAGTCACGCTTTTCACTCTTGGAGTGGTGTGTCTCCCGTCGTTCCTGGACTGTGGGCGACAGGAAAGCTGTTCTTTGGTGTGATGAGTCACGCTTTTCACTCTTGGAGTGGTGTGTCTCCCGTCGTTCCTGGACTGTGGGCGACAGGAAAGCTGTTCTTTGGTGTGATGAGTCACGCTTTTCACTCTTGGAGTGGTGTGTCCCTAGTCGTTCCTGGACTGTGGGTGACAGGAAAGCTGTTCTTTGGTGTGATGAGTCACGCTTTTCACTCTTGGAGTGGTGTGTCTCCTGTCGTTCCTGGACTGTGGGCGACAGGAAAGCTGTTCTTTGGTGTGATGAGTCACGCTTTTCACTCTTGGAGTGGTGTGTCCCTAGTCGTTCCTGGACTGTGGGCGACAGGAAAGCTGTTCTTTGGTGTGATGAGTCACGCTTTTCACTCTTGGAGTGGTGTGTCTCCCGTCGTTCCTGGACTGTGGGCGACAGGAAAGCTGTTCTTTGGTGTGATGAGTCACGCTTTTCACTCTTGGAGTGGTGTGTCTCCCGTCGTTCCTGGACTGTGGGCGACAGGAAAGCTGTTCTTTGGTGTGATGAGTCACGCTTTTCACTCTTGGAGTGGTGTGTCCCTAGTCGTTCCTGGACTGTGGGTGACAGGAAAGCTGTTCTTTGGTGTGATGAGTCACGCTTTTCACTCTTGGAGTGGTGTGTCTCCCGTCGTTCCTGGACTGTGGGCGACAGGAAAGCTGTTCTTTGGTGTGATGAGTCACGCTTTTCACTCTTGGAGTGGTGTGTCTACCGTCGTTCCTGGACTGTGGACGACAGGAAAGCTGTTCTTTGGTGTGATGAGTCACACTTTTCACCCTTGGAGTCGTGTGTCTCCCGTCGTTCCTGGGCTGTAGACGAGAGGAAAGCTTTTCTTTGGTGTGATGAGTCAAGCTTTTCACTCTTGGAGTAGTGTGTCTCCCGTCGTTCCTGGACTGTGGGCAACTGAAAAGCTGTTCTTTGGAGTGATGAGTAACGCTTTTCAATCTTCCAATCTGATTGGCGTCTTTGGATTTGGTCAGCCCAGCGAACAATTTTCGTTGAACTGTGTTCTTCCAACTGTTTAGTCCGGTGGATGCTCCATCGTGTTATGGAGTGGTTTTCCGTGGGTGAGATTCGGCCAGTTGTTTATTATAACACAAGCCATGAACTCTGAAGCGCACCTCGACGTTCTGGATAATTCTGCCCAACAAACAAGTAGCAGCATTATTGAAAAGGCCGTTGTCTCTTCCAACACGGTCGAGCTCCCTGCCACACTGGACAGCGTGTGCAGTACTCATCTCTTGAAAATGAGATGGAATTGTTAGACGGCAATGCTCAGGGTCCTGACCTTAATTCCATAGAACACCTCTGGGATGAACTGGAGTGACGGATACGAAACAGACCACAACAATGACCATCTTTATTAGTACTCCAGACATGTTGCCGTTCTCATAGAATCAAATGGTGGACCGACTAATTCCTGTTTCTAATTGCGATAATAAAGCCACTTGTCGCAAAACACATTGTGGGGTTCAAAATTTTTTGATAAACACACACACACACACACACACATCATCATCATCATCATAATTGTCAACCATTATCAATCCGTAATAGGAAGAAGGCTGCCTAAGCTTCTTCCACAACTGTCTGTCTTGTGCCAGTCCCCTCCATGTTACTCCCGCATACTTTTGAATTTCATCCACCCTTCTCCCATATGATTTCCAGGGTATTTTCCTGTCCCTTGGAATCCAGTCTAGAATTTCGGTTTTCCATCGATGGTCTGTCCTTCTGGCAATACGTCCAGCCCATTGCTCTCTCAGGTATTTTACTCTGATCATGATGTCTTCCACTCTTGTCATTTTTCTGATCCATGTGTTCTTCTTCTTATCCATCCTAGATACACCAGGCATGCACCTCTCTATGCTTATTGCAGTTGTATGCAATTTTTGTATGTCTTCTTTAGTTAAGATCCTTGTCTCTGCACCATACGTAAGCACTGGAAGAATGCATTGATCAAACCTTTTTCTTTTAAGACATAATGGCATATTGCTCTTTAAAATTATACTGGTTCTTCCAAAAGTTCTCCAGGCAAGTTTTATACTCCGATTAATTTCTTCATCAATGTGGCCCTCACTTGATATCTGCTGTCCAAGGTAAATATAAGTAGCGGTTATCACCAGCTTTTCCCCATCAATCGATAAATATTCGTTTCTTGTAAGAGCATTGTACATCATTTTTGTCTTCTGAAAGTTCATTTTTAATCCCACTTCTTTACTCTTGTCAGCATGTTCCTGGATCATACTCTGCAGCTCTGACTGGGTATTTTCTAAAATGACTATGTAATTAGCAAAACGAAAGTGAGTTAGACAATCTCCATTAACCTTTAACCCTTTGGTTTCCCAATTCAGTGATTTAAAGACATTTTGCAGTGTGGCATTAAAGAGTTTGGGAGATATGGTGTCACCTTGTCCACTCCCTTTCCAATTTTAGACGTGCTGTATTCTCAAAGAGCCAAATCTTTGCACTTGCATTTTCACAGATATTATTAATAATATTAATGTATGTATCTTCAATATCACAGGATTTCAAATCCATTGTAACTACTGATGGTTTTACAGAATCAAAGGCCTTTTCATAATCGATAACAGCCATGCATAATGGGAGTTAATATTCCCTCACTCTTTCAATTAGTTCTCTCAGTACGTGAATATGATCTGTTGTGCTGTAGAAACTCCTGAGTGCAGCTTGTTCTCTCTGTTGAGCCATGTACAATGTTACTTCAAGCGGTGTGAAAGAACTTTATTGAAGATTTTACGAACCACTGATGGGAAGCTGAAAAGTCTGAAGTTCCTGAGATTTTCAGTGTCACCTTTTTAATGTAGCAGGATCATTGTAGCTTTGTTCCAATTCTCAGGAATCTTCCCTTCATTAAGGCATCTAGTGAAAACTTGGGAAAGTACTGTTTCAATTTCTCCATTCGCTTCTTGTTTGATATCTACAGTAATTCCATCTTCTCCGGGAGCTTTTCCCCGTTTCATGTTCTTGATTGCAAGTGCAACTTCTTCTGGGAGTACTGGAAGAACTCTGATACTGTTACCTTCCGTAATGTCTGGAGTACATGTATCATCCCTTTCATACAGTTTTGAGCAGAAATCTTTCACTCTTGTCAAAATTTGCCTCTATGTATTGTTACAGAACCAGCTCCTTTTCTCAGTGCCACAATCTGTTTTCTTCCTTTACTGAGATGTCCCTTTGCTCTCTTCAGGCTTCGGCTGGTTTCAACTGCTTTCCTTACTTGTTCACAGTTGAATTTCCTTACGTCTGTATAGCTCTATATATTCCACTTTGGAAGTCACATTTCCTTTAATTGTCCTCATCTCTCTTCTTTTTTGCATCAGAATTTATTTTGGTTTTCCCTGATAATTTGTTTATAAGCAACTTGTTCTTAGTACCAGCTAATTTTGTTGCTGTTTCCAAAAGAGCTTTGGTTAGTTTTCTGTTAACTTCAGAGATGTCCACTTCTTCTGACGTTAGACCTTCTAGAATAGAGAATCTGTTCCTCAGTTCTAATTTGAAGGTAATATGATGCTTTTTAATGTTGGTCACGTCAATGCACTTTGTTTGTTTGATGAGCTTGCCACGCTCGAGTTTAGCATTGAGGTGCATCTTTTACATCTTACCAGTTTACGGTCACTACCTAAGTTGAACTTGTTCAGGACACTGCAGTCTTCCATGACAAATTTCATATTACACATAATAAAATAAATTTGACTTGTCAATCCATTGGGATGCCTCCATGTCCATTTCCTTTGTGGCTTTTTACTGAAAAGGGAGTTCATAATGAAAAACCCTTCTGCCTCTGCAAACTCTACGAGAGTATTTCCACGCTGGTTTCTGTTGCCGTGACCGAATTTACCTACTAAACTTTCATTCTGTTCATTCTGTTGGCGCTGCCCTATTTTCGCATTGAAATCTCCCATAATTATCTTCAAGTGCTGCCTGCCATTAGTATTTAGATTCCGAATTTCCTCGTAAAATTCTTCAATTTCTCCTTCAGGATGACTCGTGGTGGGTGCATAAGTTTGAATAATCTGAGCCTGGTATCTTCTTAAAAGTTGGATAACAAGTCGTTCATCTCTGTTCGAGGAACTTTCAACTTCTAGAACTTTATCTTTCAGTTTCTTGTTTATTATAAATCTAACACCACTAGTTCTGCCAGTATCTGCCCCGCAATAGTAGAAGAGATGTCCACCTTTCAGCTCAATGAGATCTTCTCCTTTTCTCCTTTCCCCACTTAGCCCGATGATGTCCCACTTGATCTTTTGTAGTTCCTCCTCCAATTCAAGGAGCCTTGAATCAGAAGATAGAGAGTGTCCATTGAGAGTAGCCAAGGTCAACATCAGATGGCAGCCTAGTTCGGTCCTCCGGTGATCCTTAGCACCCTCTGTCTTCATGTCGCACTGGCAGCTGCCTTGGCCAGGCACACACACACACGCGCGCGCGCATACACGTGTGCATGCGTGCGTGTGCGCTGGCCCGTCGAAAACTATTACGCCAAAGAAAATGGCAAAATGTCGTATTCTACGATGAGTCCAGATTTGGTCTACATTTCTGCAGTCGGCGACTTCGCATGTGGAAACCTCTCGACGAGCACACGACATCACTTATTTGTGCGAACCTACAAACCCGTTCTGCTGTGGCTCAGTCATGGTGTTAGGAGGTATCTATTTTGAATGCCGCACAAATCTGTATATTTGTCGAGGGAAAATGAACACTAGCTTATACCGAGACGTCATCAGGAGTACTGTGACACTTTTTTATGATGCATTTAGCAATAGCTTCCTACTTATGGCTGATAAAGCACTACCACACTGAGCCGACATCATGGTTTGTGAGATCGTAAATCGCAGCATTTTCTTCGTTTACCTGTACCTACACTGTAAAAAGTAAGTGTTGTGAATTTACGGAAAATTTATGAAAATAGCTTCAGGAAAGTCGCCATTAGCTCTTTGACTGTTAAATAAATTTCCGTTTTAAAACTTCCCATTTTTTTTAACTTCTGTAATTTCACAGATTTACCGGTGTCAGTAATTCCGTTCATTTTATAAAAAATGTTTCAACTTTTTCCGTATTTACCCAGATGTTTCGCAAAATCGAAGACACTGAATTTTTCTGCTCTTACGCCAGGGAATTTTTTCGCGCTGGTGGGACTCTAACCGAGGTCCTGATTTTTTTGTCATTAATGCGAGTGAAGTAGTCATTTTATTTTCTGTTGGGACTTAGTTTTTTCTTCACAATAGATTAACCACTAAGCCAGAAAGACTGAGAAATCACATTCACCGTAAAACTAACTGCGCGAGGAAGTTTTGGGGTCATTAACGCGAGTAATTTTATTTTCTGTAGGAGATTTTTTTTTCTTGAATAGGCTTATAATAATTGTATTTTTTGGTCGGAGGACCTACCACAAATTGAGTATTTTTTCATCGTGATTAACGAAACAACAGAACGCTTTGGAGCTTGAAATCGTTTTAAACCGACAATGACTTTCAATTATCTTTAAGAAAATGTGAAGTGTACTGCTTCTTAGTGTTATTTCACAAAACTCCTTAAACAAAATTTACTCTTGATAATTATGACAGCTTTTGTCTTAAGCGCTCCACAGACCGATACATACTCTTAGATATCATGCAATCACCTGTACAATGATTTAATTGCCTGTTTTCTTACGGTAACAATATGTAATAACTGGTGCATATACTGGGCGAGAGGGAAAATAATATCCGGTGTCACAGTAACCAAAATGTCATACCGTATGCTATCCATAATATCCCATCTGGCAATAGAACTTCAAGATCAGATCCTTCGGCAGACGACCGAAATTTAACAGTTAATGAAACCTCAAGTATTCCCCCAAATCTCTTTTATTACCAGAAAGTTTTTGTCACATGGATACATGAAAAAGTGAGAACGGAGTTTTTCCGTTAGCATACGAAAGGAATTTCTGAAAGGTTTCTGAAAATTCAGAATATTCCTGGCATGCAAAAATTCCGTGAAATTCAGGTTTATTTCCGTCATTTCAGGGAAAAGGTTGTATAGAAATATGCTTCGCTAGTTCACCGAAGGAATGAGGGAAAGTGGCTCGTGAATTTCAGAAAATGTTCTACGGTGTACAACATTCTCAGGACCTCAATGTTATAGAACACATCTATGGTATGTACATTACAGCGGAGATTAGACACGCGTTATCCGACTCCAATGCCACCTGAATTTTGTGACATCTTACCTAATATGTGAGCCTCACTATCGGAAAACTACATGCAATAAAACCAAGCAGGCGAAAAACGAAAGCGGCATCACTGACTGACCAATGTGCCTCGTATGATGTTCATTTCTTAAGAGTCAGGTGTTCACCTTATGTTCGGCTATTTCAGGTCTGTTTTCTGTTCTGTGTCCTGTGTTGTCCACAATTAAACGCGTAAAGTTGCTTTACGTCCTGTCGATATCCTATGTCCCCCAGTAATACCCTTAATATATACAGGGTGTCCAAAAATGATTACCCTGATTTCGGAATGGTATAACTGTCCACTGATTTCACTGATTTCGACTTTCGTTTGCAGGTGACTAGGTGCAACTCTGAAAGTTTTGCTGGCTGTGAGGTTTAATACCCAAGTCCGCCACTTGGAGCGCTGTTGGTGCAGAATCTGAAGACATGGCTTCTACACAAGAAAAGGCTCAGTGTGTCGTGTGGCTGTTAGAGACAAAGTCGCCAAAAAAGGTGCAACGAAAGTTTCAAACTCGTTACGGAAAACAACCACCAGATGTGAAATTGATAAATTAGTGGATGCGAAAGTTTTTAGAAACAGATACAGTCAAAAAGGGTAAAACTGCTGGGTGACCCTCAGCATCTGCAGAGATATTTGAAAGCATTCATGTAGCCTTCACCCGATCACCGAAAAAATCAGTGCTGCAAGCTGAACGTCAGCTCAAGGTACAGAAGAGTACAGTGCACAGGGTGCTATAAAAATCGTTGATATTGTATGCGTACAAGGTTCAGATTGTTCAGGAACTCAAACCACAGGACTTTGATGCACGCGAGTAGTTTGCTAATAGCATGTTCCAGAAATTGGAGGACGATGAACATTTCGTACAGCAGATAGCATTTTCGGACGTAGCGACTTTTCACATTAGCGGTGCTGTAAACAGACATAACGTGCGAATTTTGGGTTTCGAAAACCCATACACCGTCAGGGAGCACATGCGGGACATTCTCAAGGTTAATGTGTGGTGTGCATTATGGCTTGGCAGCGTTATTGGGCCCTTCTTTTTTCATGAAAGAACTCTCACCGGTAATGTGTATGCGGATATGCTTGAGATTTATGCAATACCCCAATTCCAGGACATGTAGCCCCGTGTGTTTTTCCAACAAGACTGAGCACCTCCTCACTGGGCAGCATATGTGTGAGACCTGCTGCACCATCACTTTCCCAATCGATGGATGGGAAAAGACGGCCCAATCCTATGGCCACCAAGATCCCCGGATATTACTCCATTGGACTTCTTCTTTTCGGGATATGTTAAAGACATGCTGTATGCGACACTAGTTCCAACTGTGCACATTTAGTGTGAACGAATCAGACTAGCCCTAGAGAGTGTAACTCCCCAAATGCTGCAAAATGTGTGGCGGGAAATAGAATACAGATTTGACATTTTGCGTGTCACTCGCGGTGCCCATATCGAGTGCACCAAAAAACTTGATTATCATGTGCGTTTATGTGCAAAATCTGGTGTATGTAAATACACTGACGGAAAAAAAATCCTAACACCAAGAAGGGGTTGTGTTAGATAAACGACAGTTGGTAGGCGGTGAGAGTACATCTGTAAGATGACGTCTATGCAAATTTCGTGCTCGGCGTATACGTTAAGCGCTAGTAGCGCCCCTCGGAACATGCAAAGCAGGTTTGCTGTAAATACGCGCTGTAACGTTCGTGAGCGTTAGTTATCTTTGAGATTCGACGTAGTGTGTTGATGTTAGTCAAGAACGCCTTTAAGAAGACGAAGAAGCCATTATCAACAGCTCTCACGGAGTTTGAACGAGGTCGTGTAATAGGGCTACGAGAAAGTAGATCTTCTTTCCGCAATATTGCAGAACGACTTAGCAGGAATGTAGCCACTGTGCATGATTGTTGGCAGCGGTGGTCAAGGGAAGGTACTGCCTCAAGAAGACCGGGTTCCGGCCGGCCACGTGGCACTACTGAGAGGGAAGACCGCCGTGTACGGCGTATGGCCGTGGCGCATCGTACCGCGTCTGCGGCAGCACTTCGAGCTGCAGTTGCCACCAAAGTGACACAATGAACTGTTACAAATCGGTTACTTGAAGGACAGTTCCGAGCCAGACGCCCTGTAGCGTGCATTCCACTAACTCCAAACCACTGCCGTTTGCGACCTCAGTGGTGTCAAGCTAGAGCTCATTGGAGGACGGAGTGGAGATCTGTTGTGTTTTCTGATGAAAGCCGGTTCTGCCTGGGTGCCAGTGATGGCCGTGTGTTGGTTAGAAGGAAGCCAGGTGAGCGCCTGCAACCAACCTGTCTGCGGCCGAGACACACTGGACCTAAACCTGGAGTTATGGTTTGGGGAGCAATTTCCTATGACAGCAGGAGCACTCTCATGGTTATCCCACGCACCCTGACGGCACAGTTGTACGTCGGTCTGGTGATTCAACCTGTTGTGCTGCCATTCATGAACAGCATTCCAGGGAGTGTTTTCCAACAGGATAACGCTCGCCCGCATACCGCTGTTGTAACCCCACATGCTCTACAGAGTGTCGACATGTTGCCGTGGCCTGCTAGATCACCAGATCTTTCACCAATCGAGTACGTATGGGACATCATTGGACGACAACTCCAGCGTCACCCCCAACCAGTATTAACCGTCCCTGTATTGACCAACCAAGTGCAACAGGCATGGAACTCCATCCCACAAACTGACATCCAGCACCTGTACGACACAATGCATGAACGTTTGCGTGCTTGCATTTAACATTCTGGAGATTACACCGGTTATTAATGTACCAGCATTTCACATTTAAAATGGCTCTTCTCGCGTTTACATTAAGCTGTGATCTTGAAACCTTAATCGATTAAATATGTTACCAATACAAATGTATTGCCGCCATTTCATTCCTCTACAACTGCTTTTCGTGGTGTTGGGATTTTTTTCCGTCAGTGTATATTCACAATAAAGTTAAAAGCAGTTTAAATCAGGAAAATCATTTTGGGACACCCTGTATAATTCAGTACTTAACATACTAATTATCATCACGCCAGAAGGAAATTTCAGAAAATTTTATTTCAGATTTCTGTGGTTTATCAATCGATAAGTGATCTTAAATCGACAAGTCACACAAAGATATGGACGCAAGGTAACGATGAAAGCACTTAACGCGAAACACTGAACAGAGGTGTGATTACTGCCACTTTTCTTTTTTTCTTGCGAGTAAGAAGTGAATTTGGGAAATAACCTTCGAATTGACTTTAAAAATAAACCTTCTGAAAAACCAGAGTGTGTAAACAGAACTCTGCTATTTTTACTTATCCCATAATCGATGCAAATAATCGATCATTGTCTGTTTACGACGCATGAAAACACAAACCCGTTTCATTTTTATTCTGTGTTGTGGCGGAACGTTATGTTGCTAAGAGCTGCATTAATGGACACGTTTACTTAGATACCAAAAAGGTCGCTGTTATGAGCAGTTCATTTCTGGTACGTCTGGCAATGATGGATTACAGAATGCACGTGTCAACTTAGGTACAGATAGGTACATTCTGGTTTAGACTTCAGTGATAAACCTCATCGTTGCAGATCATGGTTGCGTGATGAAGATCCTTTCAAGGTAACAGTTGCTCTAAATCAGAGAAAAACATGCACAAAACCTAAGAGCATGGCATAATAATGATTATGCCCCTGTTTTGGATCACCTTCGTAAATGTTAAATTGCTTTGAAACACGATATTTGTGTACTGCACGACTTGATGGGGATAAAAAAAATAAAGAGATTTACTGATTACGTTATAATCTAATCAAGAAACCTAACCATGTTTGAAGCGAATTGTTGATGATGACATGCGGCTCCCGATGTCAGTTTGTGCGGCCCACCAGACTCGTAAACCATCTCAAGAGAAATACCAATTTTTCAACGATAGATAAAGTAGCTGTGGAAACCGTTTGTAATGTCAATGCTTTTCACAAAATGTCGCAGTAACTCTAAAAGCTGTCCAAACTACCGTTTCAAGTATTAAGAAATAATTCACATGGAGCTGTAGTATTTTCTAACAGATCCCCTTCTTCCAATTGTGACTTGACACACAATCTGCAGAAGTCGTCCAGATTGTTATCTGAAGAAGAAAAGGAAAAGCATTCACCTGGAGCTATACACTCTGCAAAGCGATCCCCTTCCTTCAGTCATGACATGACACAAAAACCGCAGATGTCCAGATTGCTACTTGAAGCAGCAGGAAAGCATTTAATCATGGAGTTTTTTCTTATCTGCAAAGATGTATAATTCTTCCAGGTATGACATGACACACACTGCAGAAGTCGTTCAGATCGCTATTTGAAGCAGCAGGAGGGTGTTTACCTAGAGCTATACGATCTGCAAAGCGATCCTCTTCTTCCAATTATGGCATGGCACAAAAACTGCAGATATCCAGGTAGCTATCTGAATCATCAGGAAAAATTTAAAATGGTAAAACTGTACTAGTAATCCGAATTCATTTGCGTAAAATAGAATTCAGAGTTTTCAAGTTTCGCACATCAACCAGATGGGTTTTTCAAGAAAGGTAGATAGCAAACTGAATAATAGAAAGAACGCTTCAATAATTTGAACGCGGTAATTTGAACTGACAATAAACAAATAGATGCGAGTGTAATTATTCATTCAAAGACACGAGGCGTCATGTTCGTTTAACCCGTGGAATCCCAGAAGGAAAGCAAAACGCATTCACTATTTGAAGAACTGGTTCCAAATTCGTGAATTCTGGCGAGGCGCTGTCATTGCATGACTCACTGTTAATATTGATCTCCAAGATTTATCGAATGGCAGTAGACTTAGGAATGGAGTAGGAAGCTACATGGCATCCCACATAGGAGCAGCAGACTTCAACTTGATTTCTCTGGATAGGGCAATGGTTATTTTATCGTTCTTTGCATCTATTCCATGCTTGTTGACTCATTCTAAACGAACATTTAATCATTCCAATGTAGTATCGTATAGAGCGGCGATGGCGAACCTTTTCCGATTAGTGTGCCACTTACAGTTTGCTTTACTGCTTTCAAGTGTCGAGTGTGCCACTTACAGTTTGCTTTACTGCTTTCAGGTGTCGAGTGTGCCACTTACAGTTTGCTTTACTGCTTTCAAGTGTCGAGTGTGCCACTTACAGTTTGCTTTACTGCTTTCAGGTGTCGAGTGTGCCACTTACAGTTTGCTTTACTGCTTTCAAGTGTCAAGTGTGCCACCTACAGTTTGCTTTACTGCTTTCAAGTGTCGAGTGTGCCACTTACAGTTTGCTTTACTGCTTTCAAGTGTCGAGTGTGCCACTTACCGTTTGCTTTACTGCTTTCAAGTGTCGAGTGTGGCACTTACAGTTTGCTTTACTGCGTTCAAGTGTCGAGTATGCCACTTACAGTTTGCTTTACTGCTTTCAAGTGTCGAGTGTGCCACTTACAGTTTGCTTTACTGCGTTCAAGTGTCGAGTGTGCCACTTACAGTTTGCTTTACTGCTTTCAGGTGTCGAGTGTGCTACTTACAGTGTGCTTTACTGCTTTCAAGTGTCGAGTGTGCCACTTACAGTTTGCTTTACTGCTTTCAAGTGTCGAGTGTGCCACTTACAGTTTGCTTTACTGCTTTCAAGTGTCGAGTGTGTCACTTACAGTTTGTTTTACTGCTTTCAAGTGTCAAGTGTGCCCCTTACAGTTTGCTTTACTGCTTTCAAGTGTCGAGTGTGCCACCTACAGTTTGCTTTACTGCTTTCAAGTGTCGAGTGTGCCACTTACAGTTTGCTTTACTGCTTTCAAGTGTCGAGTGTGCGACTTACAGTTTGCTTTACTGCTTTCAAGTGTCGAGTGTGCCACTTACAGTTTGCTTTACTGCTTTCAAGTGTCGAGTGTGCCACTTACAGTTTGCTTTACTGCTTTCAAGTGTCGAGTGTGCCACTTACAGTTTGCTTTACTGCTTTCAAGTGTCGAGTGTGCCACTTACAGTTTGCTTTACTGCTTTCAAGTGTCGAGTGTGTCACTTACAGTTTGTTTTACTGCTTTCAAGTGTCAAGTGTGCCCCTTACAGTTTGCTTTACTGCTTTCAAGTGTCGAGTGTGCCACTTACAGTTTGCTTTACTGCTTTCAAGTGTCGAGTGTGCCACTTACAGTTTGCTTTACTGCTTTCAAGTGTCGAGTGTGCCACTTACAGTTTGCTTTACTGCTTTCAAGTGTCGAGTGTGCCACTTACAGTTTGCTTTACTGCTTTCAAGTGTCGAGTGTGTCACTTACAGTTTGCTTTACTGCTTTCAAGTGTCGAGTGTGCCACTTACAGTTTGCTTTACTGCTTTCAAGTGTCGAGTGTGCGACTTACAGTTTGCTTTACTGCTTTCAAGTGTCGAGTGTGCCACTTACAGTTTGCTTTACTGCTTTCAAGTGTCGAGTGTGCCACTTACAGTTTGCTTTACTGCTTTCAAGTGTCGAGTATGCCACTTACAGTTTGCTTTACTGCTTTCAAGTGTCGAGTGTGCCACTTACAGTTTGCTTTACTGCGTTCAAGTGTCGAGTGTGCCACTTACAGTTTGCTTTACTGCTTTCAGGTGTCGAGTGTGCTACTTACAGTGTGCTTTACTGCTTTCAAGTGTCGAGTGTGCCACTTACAGTTTGCTTTACTGCTTTCAAGTGTCGAGTGTGCCACTTACAGTTTGCTTTACTGCTTTCAAGTGTCGAGTGTGTCACTTACAGTTTGTTTTACTGCTTTCAAGTGTCAAGTGTGCCCCTTACAGTTTGCTTTACTGCTTTCAAGTGTCGAGTGTGCCACCTACAGTTTGCTTTACTGCTTTCAAGTGTCGAGTGTGCCACTTACAGTTTGCTTTACTGCTTTCAAGTGTCGAGTGTGCGACTTACAGTTTGCTTTACTGCTTTCAAGTGTCGAGTGTGCCACTTACAGTTTGCTTTACTGCTTTCAAGTGTCGAGTGTGCCACTTACAGTTTGCTTTACTGCTTTCAAGTGTCGAGTGTGCCACTTACAGTTTGCTTTACTGCTTTCAAGTGTCGAGTGTGCCACTTACAGTTTGCTTTACTGCTTTCAAGTGTCGAGTGTGTCACTTACAGTTTGTTTTACTGCTTTCAAGTGTCAAGTGTGCCCCTTACAGTTTGCTTTACTGCTTTCAAGTGTCGAGTGTGCCACCTACAGTTTGCTTTACTGCTTTCAAGTGTCGAGTGTGCCACTTACAGTTTGCTTTACTGCTTTCAAGTGTCGAGTGTGCGACTTACAGTTTGCTTTACTGCTTTCAAGTGTCGAGTGTGCCACTTACAGTTTGCTTTACTGCTTTCAAGTGTCGAGTGTGCCACTTACAGTTTGCTTTACTGCTTTCAAGTGTCGAGTGTGTCACTTACAGTTTGTTTTACTGCTTTCAAGTGTCAAGTGTGCCCCTTACAGTTTGCTTTACTGCTTTCAAGTGTCGAGTGTGCCACCTACAGTTTGCTTTACTGCTTTCAAGTGTCGAGTGTGCCACTTACAGTTTGCTTTACTGCTTTCAAGTGTCGAGTGTGCGACTTACAGTTTGCTTTACTGCTTTCAAGTGTCGAGTGTGCCACTTACAGTTTGCTTTACTGCTTTCAAGTGTCGAGTGTGCCACTTACAGTTTGCTTTACTGCTTTCAAGTGTCGAGTGTGTCACTTACAGTTTGTTTTACTGCTTTCAAGTGTCGAGTTTGCCACTTACAGTTTGCTTTACTGCTTTCAAGTGTCGAGTGTGCCACCTCTTGTTTGGGTTTTTTTATAATTAACATTAGTGTAAAACTAAAACTTTATGTTCAGTTCATAACCAATTGGCTTCAAGGTTATGGGAACCATCAATAGTCATAAATACTATTTTATTTAAGTCAATCCCAATTTTTACTACAAATTCCTGGCTTCACTCCACACATTATATCTTTTCCTGTGATTGTAGTTGGAAAACTCAGCAATTAATACCCGCATCACATTTCCACAAGGGAATCTAACAAAAATATCTAACCTTGTTTGTGACATCACATCAGTGCTTTAATCAAGACATATTGAAAACTTATCGGCGTTGTCCAAATAAGATTTAATATGATTTGCAACATCTTCACTCATTCTTGTTATTCTATCTTTAAGAGAGTTCCTTCTGGCTGGCATTTTCTTAATTCTATTCACAATTTGTTACTTGTTCGGAAAATCTTTTAATAATGTGTCAGACCTGGCTAAGAAAGCCGCCTTCAAAATATCACCATCACAAAGTGGCTTCTCACGCTATGCATTACAGCAAAATAGATGAAAACTAGTCCCAGTGATATTATTCCATTGCCTGGAAAAAAATACGGAATAATTTGATTGTTTTTCATATTGTTTCACTTTTTGTGAAATGGACTTCCTTCTTTCTTCATTTGACATAGAAAAAACATTTTTATGATTCCTCTCAAAATGACGCTATACCTTGAATTTGCGGAACACTACTATTTTCGTACACAGGCAACAGAAAGCTTAATTGTTTTTCTCAATGATTCCGAACTCCGATGTCTACTGTTCTTGAAATACTCGGGCACTATCTTTGTTAAGTTTCTGTTTTTTTTGGCGCCGAATACATGTTTGCATGGTCCGGATACAAAAACACCAGCAAAGGAACAGTTACAGTACACAAGAGAAATAAGTAGCAGCTACATACAAATCAAATTTCTTTGGCAAACTGAAGCTCTGGACTGGCGTCGCAGTGTTGCCAAGTTATACATTTGAAATCTCTCCATTCAATGATTAAGGTTACTTTCAGTTCTCACAGGAACTCGCTGTCTCATGCACGTCTTCCTATCAGATTGGTCTTCTCTCCCTCCTGCAAAGGTAAGGGAGAAGCAGGAGGGATGGGGGCTTGAGGTGTAGCAGGTGTGGACGTATCGTAGGGGAAGTCTATAGTAGCAGAATGATAAAATAATTGTGTGCATGTGATGCTTAACTTTTGGGAATTAATGCATAAGGCGATTAAAGGAATTGAGGTGATTTATTTACTACCCGTTTGGAGCATATTCCTAACTAGATTAATTTTCTTGGCAAAGGTGAGTTATTTGCAAGAAAACACTACAGACATGCTGTTGAAAAATTATCTCTAAGAAAACTAAATTTTTATTTAATGTTTTCATATTGGTGTGCCACTCAAATCGTGTTCGTGTGCCACCTAGTGGCACGCCTGCCATAGGTTCGCCATCCCTGATATAGAGACATTTGGATGTTGTAGGGGATGGCATAAACATTTGTTTTGTTGGAAAGAGAAGATGAGGTTGTCAGTATTTTCCTTCAGCGTGGCATATAAAGATATTGGAGACCATATGCCGACATCGACGTTCATTTTCTTGAGTGCATTCTTGAGTTGATAAGAAACATTTAGTATGTAGGGAATTGAGCCCAGTTATCGTGGCTGCGACGTAAAAATATTAACATGACTGGTTCTGGTTTTTTCTCGATGTACCTATGTACTATACCGTGCAAATTAATTGGGACAAGCTATTTTATTCTCAGAATTGTAATGTGATCGCCAGTTGATGTCGGAAACCTACGTAAGCCGGTTTTATCAGATGTGAGGTGGTGTGACTGTTAGAACTTGATAGTAAGAATGTAGTTTGACCGGTTTTAAACAGGAAATAGGCAAGTCAGCAGTGAGCTTTCGTGTGTGACAGGTGGATGTCAGGTTTTGCTCTCTGTGAGTACGTGTTGCTTTCGTGTATTAAAAAATAAATGTTTCCTCAAGGAAGCGTGCAAAAATAATTGCTGCGAAGGATCCCACTTCTATGACAGTGAGAGATATCGCTTCTGCGGTTGGTGTAGGCAAATGAAGTGTGTCAAGACTGCTTACTCGATACAATGCATCTGGATCATCGTCTCCAAAAAGAAGAGGTAAATGTGCAAGAAAACGAAAAACAACTCCACGAACAGATAAATATCTAATCAGAAATAGTAAAATGAATCCAAAAAAAAAAAAAAAATAGGACCGACCTTCAAAGAGATTTATTGGCTAGTGGTTGTGATGTTAGCGATTTGACCAGACGCCGTAGGCTTTCTGAAAGTTGGCCGGAAGGCAAAAAAAACAACAACGAAAAAACAATATTACAATATTTGAATGCGAAAATGAAGGTAAGACGTTTAGTATTGGCGTTTAGCATGGGCCAAAAAATATAAATCATGGACTGCTGACGACTGGGAAAAGGTAATTTTCAGTGATGAAACTCATTTATTTGTGCAAGGTTACCAAGCAAATGTCGTTAGATGAAGCAACTGTGAATCCTTAAGACCTGAGTATGTCAAACAAACTGTAAAACACCCTTTGAAACAGATGTTTTGGGTTTTTTTATGCCCCAAGAGTGTTTCTTCTATCTCACTATGCCCCAAGAGTGTTTTTTGTATCTCACTATGCCCCAAGAGTGTTTATGTCATCTCACTATGCCCCAAGAGTGTTTCTTGTATCTCACTATGCCCCAAGAGTGTTTCTTGTATCTCACTATGCCCCAAGAGTGTTTTTTGTATCTCACTATGCCCCAAGAGTGTTTCTTGTATCTCACTATGCCCCAAGAGTGTTTCTTGTATCTCACTATGCCCCAAGAGTGTTTCTTGTATCTCACTATGCCCCAAGAGTGTTTCTTGTATCTCACTATGCCCCATCAGCGAAGAAGGTAACATTATGAACACCTGACGGACTTTGAGCAAGGAAGGAATTTTTGGGATGAGATAAGCTGGATTTTTTACCAAGAAATTTTCACTCGTGAAGCGAACGTGGCGTCGGTGGAAAGATTAGTCTTAGATGCACAGAAATTCGGAAAATGATCATCCAAATCACAAGACTGCACGAAATGGCAGGCACCTCTACTGCACTGCAGTCACCGATCACATATCATCATACACTACACTGAAGAACAATTGAAGTAGACACAGCTGGTGTTATGCAAATGTGGCGCTGTGGGCGACCCTGTAAACGGGAACGACATGACGTATGCAGCGATCCGACAATATAAAGAGTGATGCGACGGGAATCAGTAAGAGTCGGACGCAGTATGAGTAAGACGAAGAATCTAAGCGCATTTCGTCGTGGGCAAATTGTCGGGTCCCGACGAACGGGTCACTCCATCTCGGAAGTCGCGCAGGCACTGGGATTTTCACGAGCCACTGTGTCACGGGTGCACCGTGAGTAAATCGAATCCGGTAAAACCACCCCTGCAAGGGCCAACTGCCCCGTGGACAACAGCGTGTGGATTAGCGGAGTCAACGTCGGCTAGCTCGCATTGTAACAGCGGATAGACGGGCCACAGTGCAAGAAATCACTCGGCAATTTAACGCTGGTGCACAAAAACGTGTAAGCAGCCACACCATCCAAAACCATCTCCTCACTACGGGGTACAGAAACCATCGTACCACGAGGGTATCGCTGCTGACCGCACATCACAGGGTGCAAAGATTGGCATGGGCGCGGGAACATCACCACTGTACCCTAGACATGTGGGAAAATGTTGCCTGGACTGATGACTCGAGATTCACGTTGGTATATGTTGTTGGCAGGATACGAGTACGGCGCAAAGCACATGAAGCGATGGATCCTTCTTGCCAGCAGGGTACTCTTCAAGCTGGTGGGGGTGGCATTCTTGTCTGGGGACTGTTTATGTGGACTGAAATCGGACCCCTGGTACGTGTGACATCGTCCCTCACAGGTCAACGTTACCAGGATATCCTGGACGACCATTTGCTCCCGTTTGTGCGTCTTCAACATCCCACTGGGGATCTCATTTTGCAACAAGACAATGCACCTTGCCATCGCTCCCGAATTGTATCCGAATGGTTGGATGAACACTCCACCGACGTGACCTCGCTTCCTAAGGCAGCTAGGTCACCTGACCTCAATCCCATCGAGCCTATCTGGGATGCCATCGAGAGAAATGTTCTAGGCTCTGACCCCTCTCCATCAAATCTTCGTGAACTGTGGGAGCTTGTTTAGGGGTTTTGGATCCGTATGGCTTTCCACCGTTTCCGGTGTCTTGTCGAGCCCATACCGAGACGAATCGCCACCGTCATCAGGACGAAAGGTGGTGCTACACGTTACTAGACAGGTATCTCTAATTCAATTGCTCTTCAGTATATAATGGAAAATTCACCGGACACCTCTTCAAAAGCAAACGAACGCATCCACTGCGTTGTTAAGATGCGGAGTACATCTGTAAAAACATGCCTGCAGCTGACCGCGATCATATTGCACTGTGAGGTTGAGTGAAAATGTCGCGGCGGGAGAGAAATGACTTTGAGAAAGGAAATATTGTTGAGTGTTATATTAGTGGATTGTCCATAAGAGAAACCAGTGACATTTAAACATACTCAAGTCAACTGTTTTGGATGTACTGAATAAGTGGATGACACATGGCGTGCCTGAAGCAGCAAAACGTACAGGCAAACCAAAGAAAATCAGTGATAGAGGGCGTCGAAGTCTCAGGAGAGTCGTTGCAGCTTATTAACGGAGTACTGCACAAGACCTCAGTGCACAGGTGAGTAAAAATGCTGGAACCTTGGTATGTACACGTCCCATTCGCAGAGAACTTAATTCCATGGGTTACCGTGGTCGTGCTGCTGCTCATAAGCCTTTCATCTCCACTTGGAATGAAAGTCGTCGTTTAGCATGGTGTAAAGAACATTTATCGTGAACCGTAGATCAATGGAAACCGGTCCTATGGACTGATGAAGCTAGATATACGATCCATCAGTCTGATGGCCGTGTGTGGGAATGGCGGCAGCCGGAGGAACGCTATTTACCACAGTGTACTGTTAATACGGCCAAGTTTGGAGCTGGCAGTGCACTCGTGTGGAGGTGTTTTCCGTGGTGTCGTCTCGGCCCATTGGTTATCGTGGACAAGCATGTTAACCAGCACGTCTACCTCGATATTCTGGACAATCATGCCCTACCAACTCTGTGGCAGTACTATGGAACCGAGCCTTGTTGGTACCAGCAGAATAATGCACCGAGCCATAAAACCAAGGACTGTTATGGCGTGGTTTGACGATAATTACGTATCATGCGTGGACTGGCCAGCACAGAGCCCTGATCTTAATGACATAAAGTACCTATGGGATGAATTAGAGCGCTGCATAAGAAGTTTGGAACCAAGGCCTACTACTAAGCAATTATGTACTGAATGAAAGTCCATACCTATCGCTGCGTACCAAAACCTTGTCGAAAGCATGTCTTGTGGGTTCAGTGCATGCAATTAAGGCCAAAGGCGGACCGGCACCGTACTACCGCATGTCAATAAATGCTATGTTGTGTTTCCTCTTATGTGTGTCCGGTGACTTGTCAGTATAGTGCATGCGGTTTTAGCACATCAGTGGCGCACTGTCAAAGATCAGGCTTTGTCCTTCAGCACATTTCGACGTCGTGTGCTTAACTTATTGGTCACTACACTGTAAAAAGTAAGCGGTGTAAATTCACATAAGATTTCTGAAAATAACGTGCAGCAAAGTTGCCGGTATGTGTTCCATCTTTTTCAGAAATTTCCGTTTTTAAAAAGCCCGTTTATTTTAACTTCTGTATCTTTACAGATTTCCCGTAATCAGAAATTCCCGTTTACTTCAGAAAAATCCATTTCAGGTTTTTCCGTATAGTTACTGATGCTTCGTAGCCACAAATTCCATTTATTTCAGAAAAGTCCGTTTCAGGTTTTTCCTTCTTTAAAGTGAAATTTCGCAAAATCCGAAACCCTGCATTTTTCAGCCCGTACACGAGGTTAACCTTTCGCAGCAGTCAGGATAGGACCCCCGTGGTTTGGGTAAGTTTAACAGATAGCGCGCGCCTTTAATCACTGAACCAGAAGCACTCTGAGATCAGATTTGCATCCATCATAAAACAAATTTCGCGACAATGAAAATTCTTTTTTTATTTTTAACGCGAATGATTTAGTTATTTTATTTTCTGTTGGAGCTTATATTTTTTCTGAATAGGTTTGTAATATTTATTTTTTCTGTACGAAGACTTTTTACAAATTAAGCATTTTTCATCATGATATTTGGAAGCAACAAAATGCCTTGCAACTTGATCTTTTTAAACTTAAAATAACTTTCAATTATCTTTAAAAAAGGGAATATGTGCTTTTTGATAGTATTATTTCACAAAACTCCCAAATATAAAATTTTATCTTGATAGTTATAATTATCTTTTGTCATAAGGAATTCAAAGACTGACACACAGACATCGTATAATCCCCGGTAAAATAAGTTAAGTACTCGGTTTCTTACAATAACACAACACATAATAAATAGGTGGTGCACAAAATCCGGCAGAGGAGAAGAAATATCCTGTGCACAATAACAAAATTCATGCGATATGCTATCCACAATATCCGGTCTCTCTATGGAACATTAAAATCAGTTCCTTTGACAGGCGATTGAAATTTAAAAGTTAATCAAACCTCAAGTATTCTTGTCAATCGCTCCTGTTATCGGCAATTTCTCGTCATGCGGGTATGAAAAAAATGAGAACTGAGTCTTTCCGT
Source organism: Macrothele yani (assembly GCA_039090855.1). Taxonomy (NCBI): domain Eukaryota; kingdom Metazoa; phylum Arthropoda; class Arachnida; order Araneae; family Macrothelidae; genus Macrothele; species Macrothele yani. Next base: position 136,827,142 of record CM077025.1, read on the forward strand.
CAATAAAACAAAAGGAATTGCGGAAAGGTTTCTGAAAATTCTGAATTTTCCGTTAACACATCTCTAAAACGCTAATTTACCGTCAGTATAGGAAAACAATTGCAGAAAGTTTCTGAAAATTCTGAATTTTCCGTTAACACATCTCTAAAACGCTAATTTACCGTCAGTATAGGAAAGAAATTGCAGAAAGTTTCTGAAAATTCTGAATTTTCCGTTAACACATCTCTAAAACGCTAATTTACCATCAGTATGGGAAAGAAATTGCAGAAAGTTTCAGAAAATTCTGAATTTTCCGTTAACACATCTCTAAAACGCTAATTTACCGTCAGTATAGGAAAGAAATTGCAGAAAGTTTCAGAAAATTCTGATTTTTCCGTTAACACATCTTTAAAACGCTAATTTACTGTCAGTATAGGAAAGAAATTGCAGAAAGTTTCAGAAATGTCTGCATTTTCCGTTAACACATCTATAAAACGCTAATTTACCGTCAGTATAGGAAAGAAATTGCAGAAAGTTTCTGAAAATTCTGAATTTTCCGTTAACACATCTCTAAAACGCTAATTTACCGTCAGTATAGGAAAGAAATTGCAGAAAGTTTCTGAAAATTCTGAATTTTCCGTTAACACATCTTTAAAACGCTAATTTACTGTCAGTATAGGAAAGAAATTGCAGAAAGTTTCAGAAATGTCTGCATTTTCCGTTAACACATCTATAAAACGCTAATTTACCGTCAGTATAGGAAAGAAATTGCAGAAAGTTTCAGAAAATTCTGCATTTTCCGTTAACACATCTCTAAAACGCTAATTTACCGTCAGTATAGGAAAGGAATTGCAGAAAGTTTCAGAAAATTCTGCATTTTCTGTTAACACATCTCTAAAACGCTAATTTACCGTCAGTATAGGAAAGAAATTGCAGAAAGTTTCTGAAAATTCTGAATTTTCCGTTAACACATCTCTAAAACGCTAATTTAATGTCAGTATAAGAAAGAAATTGCAGAAAAGTTTCTGAAAGTTCTGAATCTTCTCGTGGTACGAAAAAACCCGTGTAATTCAGGTTTATTTCCGACATTTGATGAAAAAGGTATGCATCAGAAATATGCTCCGTTAATTCACGAAAGGAATGACGGAAAGTGGATCGTAAATTTCAGAAATGTTTTTACAGTGTAGGCTTTTTCAGTTAGTTCAAAACATCTTTCTTTTATTTTAATCAAAAACTACCATAGTCTTCTACACTGAGCCCTCCTTTTTTTTTTTGATTGAATATTTAATGACCACCGCGTCAGCAACTAATTTAGGGTCACTGTTTCCAGGGAAGAGAGAGAGGCAGTGCCGTAAGACAAACACAACATCCATGCCTCACCGGGATTCGAACGCGGACCCTTCTCGGACGAATGGTCATAAGCCAGTGCTTAGACCACTGTGCTGCCGGGCCGACAGAGCCATTTCATGTTGTGCATAGCGTGCAAGTTGTTCCTTAATGTTCGGTAAATACACATTTAAAAACTACAACAACAGGTAATATTTAAGAAAATTTACTTTACTGGTCTTCAAAATCATCCCACCAGATACAATGCTGTGTTGCCATCGCTCGTATAGCTGTTCGAACGCATGGGAAAAGTCCGCTTTTTTAACACTGCAGCCGCTTTCATTCGCTTGAATCTTCGAAATGTTCGTAAATCTATTATATTTCAGTGCTGGTATCAGCCGGTGCCAGATCAGGCATATGTGGTGGCTGATTGAACGCAGCAAAGGATCGCTAGGCTAGAAGAATATGATATCGTTTCTTTGCTCAGTTTTTGCCCCCGAACACTGGTACACTTACATCAGCTTCGGCGACACCCTCTGTGTGCCACACGCTTTTTTAATTGTAGGTTTAACGACCAGCGTAAGCAAATTAGTGGGCTATGAGCAGTTGCACGTCCCTAATTTAGGGCCACTGGTTCCAGGGAAGGTAGAGAGCCAGCGTCGTAAGACAAGCACAACATCCATGCCTCACCGGGATTCGAACCCGAACCCATCTCGGACGAATGATCAGAAGACATCGCTTAGACCACTGTGCTACCGGGACGTCCACACGCTTTCTCACAGCTCCGTGATTTTACAGACATGTTTGCTCATGTACTTGACTGAGTCGTGGAAGTTACAGCAACTTTGATAACCTTTCCTGTAACGCGTTACGAAAGAATTCACCGAATTTTATTGACACATCTTGTATTCTTTTCGCACTGCAGATAGGTGCATATTATTATGCGAAAGTAACGTCACATAATTAGAGCAGTTTTTAAATTTGATTTCACAGCGCAAAAACCCATTACGTACTGAGTTAAATTCCTGGAAGTAAAACACGGTCAACTTTGAACGGCGCTACTAATATCTGCATTGCATCCGAATAAGAAGGTGGAAATCTTCTGCATGGATGACGACGTCACAGATTGTACAAATCCATTTATTCTGTTCATCACTATTAACGTTCAAGCGAAGAAAATTCTTGTTTTCTAAACCGATTATGTCGCGATACTTGAAAGCAAAATGCATGATGACACTTCGTCCGAAGTGTTTTTATTTCCCCCTGGTGCTCCACTGCAGTCCTTGTTCGTTTTTTGAAATGGAAGTGTAAGAAAGGATGGGGTGGAGAATGCAAAGCAATCACACTTTGGCAACACAATGCAAAGCTCCCAAACTACAGAATTCCAGTACCTCATTTTCTTTTTTTATTTCGTTTGTCCTTTCCAATTTGGCACAATTCAATTAGATTCAAATTTCCGATTTCAGTCTGTCTCGCAAAATTAAACAAATCTTATTTGCATTCTGCTGAAGTCGCAGATGTGCTATCGTCATGTAAGAACGTTGCGACTCGAACAGTATTTGAATTCAAATTCGGATGTGCCGGCAATTACCTGCAAACTCCGTGATAATCTGATTTTCGAAATCTCAGCAATTTCAGCTCGTTAATACCAGAGCTTGCCCCCCCCGACCCCCCCGACCCCCACCCTTCTTTTTATTAGTGAGCTGAGAAAATTCTACGTAAGTCTGCATTCCGTGATTTTTGATTACTCTGAACAGCGTTAAAGAGAATATGAAATCTGAAATAAAATAAAATTTAAAAATTTCGTTCTCCTACTTTGAAATAGAGTTTCGGTTGGTATTTTTTTCTTCGTGTAAATAAGAATACGTTACTTAAAGAGAAAAGGATAAAATATATTCGGTTGCTTAAAGTGGAAAGAGCGATGGATTTATTTATTCAACTGACGTCACGTATTTAGATGAATTTCACCTTGCATCTCGCCCTTTGGATTATTGCTATAATTATATATAGCCAGTGCTGTTAATGCCCACCAGATGGAGACGTCTCAGTAGCTGAGCCCATCTTACAGATTTATGATGTCAGATGCTGACTGAAAAAGAAAAAACACGCATAGCGCCCTTAATTGTTGGCCGTTGTGGTGTAAGGCTAACGCGCTCGGCTGGATATCGAGAGATTCGGGATTCGAATCCCCGACAGCGGCTGAAAAACACATTTTCGGTTGCTGTGCGTTGCTTAACGTGGAAAGAGCGATGGATTTATTTATTCAACTGACGTATTTAGATGAATTTCACCTTTCAGATGAATTTCATATATTCACGGATTTCGTAAATTTGTTTTATACATTGATTCACTGTTTCCGTTATTTGTTTTATACATTGATTCACTGATTCCGTAAATTTGTTTTATACGAGTACATTGATTATTATTGGTTTTATACATCTTCAACACTTCATACTAATACAAAGCGTGATCCAGACTGGATTTATTTATTTTTAAAGTACAGGACTTAGAGATTTGAGACTTAATCGCCTTCGAAGTAGTCCTCATATCCAGACAATGGAACCGGTATGGAAAACAATAGCATTTGACCGAAGAAAGAAGTTTTTCAATCGGGTTTTTAACCTCTCAGATGTTGCTGTAAACCGAAACGTGAGCTTACGCCTTCTGGTGGCACACTTGTGCGTTAAGAAAATTTGAAATTATATGAGAAACAAATTAATACAGACAATTGACGTGAATTAGGAACATCAAACAGAAGTCATCGCTCCTTCCACGTTTTTATAAGTGAGTCACGCAAAAATTACCCACCAAATTCTCATTCGCCTCCTAGTTATTTGTTCAGTTGCTTACCATCTTCGGTGAATCTCCAGCACTGTGCGGTGCTCGAAGAAGGAACCTGCCAAGTGGCTTGGCAGTTAGTCGTATGTGAGTGTGGAGGAATTCGAGGCCACTATGGTGCAGTGGTAGTATGTCCGGCTCGTAACTGGAAGACCCTGGGTTCATTTGCCGGTAGCGGCCAATAAGAATTTTTCCGTGACTCACTTATAAAAACGTGGAAAGAGCGATGATTTCTGTTTGATGATATCATCATCATCATCATTGTCAACCATTATCAATCCACTGCTGGACGAAGGTCTCCCCAAGTTTCCTCCACAACGGTCTGTCTTGTGCCAGTCTCCTCCATGTCACCACTGCATGCTTTCGAATTTCATCCACCCATCTCCCATGTGGTCTTCTTCTGGGTCTTTTCCTGTCCCTTGGAATCCAATCTAAAATTTCGGCTGTCCATCGATGATCTGTCCTTCTGGCAGTATGTCCAGCCCATTGCCATTTCAGGGATTTAACTCTGATCATGATGTCTTCCACTCTTGTCATTTTTCGGATCCACGAGTTCCTCTTCTTATCTCTCCTGGTTACACCAAGCATGCACCTCTCCATGTTGCTTTGAGTTGTCTGCAGCCTTTGTATGTCTCTTTTAGTTAAGGTCCACGTCTCTGCGCCATACGTAAGCACTGGAAGGATGCATTGATCAAACACTTTTCTTTTAAGACATAATGGCATATTGCTCTTGAAAATTATGCTGTTTCTTCCAAAAGCTCTCCAGGCAAGTTTTGTACGCCGATTAATTTCTTCATCAATGTGACCCTCACTTGATATCTGCTGTCCAAGATAAACGTACGTGTCTGTTATCTCCAGCTTTTCTCCATCAATCGATAAATCTTCATTTCTTGTAAAAGCATTGAACATCACTTTTGTCTTCTGAAAGTTCATTTTTAATCCCACTTCTTTACTCTTGTCAGCAAGTTCCTGGATCATACTCTGCAGCTCTGATGAACTAGTTGCAAAAATGACTACGTCATCAGCAAAACGAAGGTGGGTTAGATAATCTCCATTAATCTGTATCCCCTTGTTTTCCCAGCTCAGTGACTGAAAAACACCCTCCAATGTGGCATTAAAGAGCTTCGGAGATATGGTGTCACCTTGTCTCACTCCCTTTCCAATTTTTATGTGTATTGTATTTTCAAACAGCCTAATCTTTGCACTTGCATTTTCATAGATGTTATTAATAATATTAATGTATGCATCTTCAATACCACAGGTTTTCAGAGCCATTGTACCTGCTGATGGTTTCACCGAATCAAAGGCTTTTTCATAATCGATAAAAGCCATGCACAATGGAAGTTCATATTCCCTCGCTCTTTCAATTAGTTCTCTCAGCACATGGATATGATCTATTGTGCTGTAGCCACTCCTGAATCCAGCTTGTTCTCTCGGTTGAGCCATGTCCAGTGTTACCTTCAAGCGGTGTGAAAGAACTTTAGTGAAGATTTTATACACTACTGATAGGAGGCTGATAGGTCTGTAGTTTCCGAGATCCTCAATGTCACCTTTCTTATGTAGCAGGATCATTGTAGCGGTGTTCCAATCCTCAGGAATCTTTCCTTCATTAAGGCATCGAGTGAAAATTTGGGCGAGTACTGTTTCGATTTCTCCACTTGCTTCTTGTATGATGTCTACAGTAATTCCATCTTCTCCTGGAGTTTTTCCCCGCTTCATGTTCTTGATTGCATGTGCAACTTCTGCTGGAAGGACTGGAGGAACTCTGGTACTGGTATCTTTCATGATGTCTGGAGTGCATGTATCATCCCTTTCATATAATTTGGAGTAGAAATCTTTCACTCTTGTCAAAATTTCGCCTCTATTTCTTGTTACAGAACCATCTTCTTTTCTCAGTGCCATAATCTGTTTTCTTCCCTTACTGAGATGTCCCTTTGCTATCTTTAGGCTTTGGTTGTTTTCAATTGCTTTCCTCACTAGTTCACAGTTGAATTTTCTTACGTCTTCACTGATAATTTTTCGTACTGTCTTGCATAGCTCTATATATTCCACTTTGGAAGTCACATCTCCCTTAGTTTTCCTCATCTCTCCTCTTTTTTGCATCAACATTTTCGTTTTTCCTGATAATTTATTTACATGCAACTTGTTCTTAGACCCAGCTAATTTTGTTGCTGTTTCCATAAGAGCTTTGGTTATTTTTCTATTAACTTCAGAGATGTCCACTTCTTCCGATGTTAGGCCTTCTAAAGCAGAGAACCTGTTCTTCAGTTCCAACTTGAAGGTATTATGGTGTTTTTTAAGGTTGGTTATGTCAATAGATTTTGTTTGTCTTATGAGCTTGCCACGTTCAAGTTTAGTGCTGAGGTGCATCTTACATCTCACCAATCTATGGTCACTACCTGTGTTGAACTTGTTTAGCACACTGCAGTCTTCTATGACGAATTTTTTGTTACACATAATAAAATCAATTTCACTTGTCGTCCCATTTGGATGTCTCCATGTCCATTTCCTGTGTGGCTTTTTCTTGAAGAAGGAGTTCAAGATGAAAAACCCTTCTGTCTCTGCAAACTCAACGAGAGTATTTCCACGCTGGTTTCTGTTGCCGTGACCGAATTTACCTACTGAAGTTTCATTCTGTTGCCGGTGCCCTATTTTTGCATTGAAATCTCCCATAATTATCTTCAAGTGCTGCTTACCTTTATTATTTAGATGACGAATTACCTCATAAAATTCTTCAATTTCTTCTTCAGGATGACTTGTGGTGGGTGCATAAGTTTTAATAATCTGAGCCTGGTATCTTCTCGATAGTTGGATAACGAGTCGTGCAGCTCTGTCAGAGGAACTTTCAACTTCTACCACTTTATCCTTCAGTTTCTTGTTTATTATAAATCCAACACCACTAGTTCTGCCAGTATCTGTCCCACGATAGTAGAAGAGATGTCCACTTTTCAGTTCGATGAGATCTTCTCCTTTTCTCCTTACCTCACTTAGCCCCACGATGTCCCACTTGATCCTTTGTAGTTCCTCTTCCAATTCAGTCTCCGGCAGCCTAGTCCGGTCCTCCGGGGATTCTTAGCACCCTCTGCCTTCATGTCGCACTGGCCGCTGCCTTGGCCAGGTACATTCCAGCTGCCGGAGACTGAGAGCCAAGATTTAAGTTGTGGAGTCATTTTGGAGGGGTTTGGCCATAACTCACCACGCTGGCCAAGCGGGTTGGTGAGTGTGGGATAGAATTTCCTCTAATCCCGATGGTATAGTTATACCGCTATTGGCGGTCGTCAGAGCCCCTTTAGTGGGAACAGGATGCACCACGAGAAGGCGGGGTTGACATTTGTCAAGGAGAGGCTGTGATGTTACGCATCACCTGACCTTACATCCCTTGATGATATATATATATATATATATATATATATATATATATACACTGCTGGCCACCCAAAATGCAACACCAAGAAGGAAGCATCCGATTGGCCTGAAATTCGCAGCATGTGTCGCCAGCGAGAGGACAGGCAAACGATTAGCATTGCAGGGCATATGCAAATTCTCTACGCCCGGCACGCCACCGGGAAGCACTATAAGAAGGGTACACAGAAGGCTGGGTGTAAGTAGTGGAAGTGTGTTGTGCTGCCGGACCTGTGCGTGGGAAGTTTCCTGATGCCTCGTCGCAGAATACGGCAGTCATTCCAGCACGTTTCGGAGTTCGACAGAGGACGAATAGTGGCTTATCGCGACAGCGGTTTATCGTACCGAGACATCGGCGCCCATGTGGGACGATATCTAGCCACAATGAGGCGAGTATGGATTCGGTGGATGCAGGAGGGACGGACGGACCGACGTGAGCGATTGCCGCAGCCGCGGCACACCACTGAACTAGAGGACCGGCATGTTGTGCGGCGAGTACTGACGGCGAGCACCGCCACATCCCGAACGTTAGCGAAGGAATTAGGATGTGTTGCGCAACAACATTTGTCAGCACGCGCCGTTCGACGTCGTCTGCAAGAGCGAGGACCTGTCGCACGGCGCCCATTGCTCCGATTACCATTGACGTTACACCACCGGCGAGTGCGGCGGCAGTGGGCCGTTGAACGCCGCACCTGGACTACAGAATGGCACAACATTTTCTTCTCCGGTGAATCCCACTTCTGCCTGCAACACCACGATGGTGGGATCCGCGTGTGGCGGCACCGCGGCGAGTGACTGTATGACGCCTGCATTATGCATCGCCATACCGGTGCGTCGCCTGGCGTTATATTTTGGGGCGCAATTGGATATGACACCCGCACCCCTCTGGTAAGCATCGCCGGTACACTCAACAGCCACCGCTAATCTCCGACGATTTGGAGCCTGTAGTCCTCCCTCACCGGCAGGACCTGACAGCGGTCACGTTTCAACAGGACAATGCGCGCCCGCACGTGGCGTGCATCGTGGAACAATTCTTTACGGCCCACCATGTGTAACTGCTGCTGTTGTCCGCCTGTTCTCCCGATGTGTCGTCTGTCGAACACGTCTGGTAGCTGATCGGCAACCGAGTGGCCGGCAAGCACCACCCTCGGCTACGCCTGATGAACTGTGGCAACGTGTAGAAGCAGCCTGGACCGACATACCCCAAGCCCACATCCAAAGCCTCTTTCGTTCGATGTCGCGGCGTGTAGCGGCCGTTATTGCCAGCCATGTAGGCCACAGGAACTATTGATGTCTGCGTGTTCCGCAAGTCGCACGGGCCTGTAGACTCAATCGTTTCATCTTTGTATCTGTTGTTATGTGTCCAGTAAATCAAGTTTTTCTATCTCGTGTCCTTCTTGGTGTTGCATTTTGAGTGGCCAGCAGTGTATATGAGAAACAGTTCGCAGCTGAAACACTCTCCAACAAAGAAAGAATTTTTCAAATCGGACTCTTAGAAGCAGAGATATCGACAAAACATATGCATCTACACCTCCTGGTGGAAAAACCATGCATTATTTTAAGAAGAAAGTGTTTTCAAAAGGTTTTCCGATGTGAGCGGTACGGGTCAACGAAAGAATTTTTGCAGTCGACCTTTCAGGAGCTCAGATTTTGCTGCAAAGCAGAAATTAATTCTTACGCCCCCTGATGACTAAACCATTCTTTACTAAATGTTAGAAATTATATGCAAAACATTTCCCATCAGGAGCTATATGCGACACAAGAAGAAGTTTTCGTGTCGGAGTTTTGAAAGCAGCAATATTGGGGAAAACGCAATTTACATTAACACCCTCTAGCGGAAGTCTTTGAATTACTTAGAAAATTGGAAATTATATGAAAACCATGTCGCACCGGAAACGCTATTCAACAAAGAAGGAATTTTTCAAAATGTACTATTAGAAGCACAGATATTGACGAAAATACGATATAAATCTCCGCCCTCTGGCGGAGAAACCATGCAATATTTTAAAAAGAAAATACTCTGGAAAAGTTTCTCAACGTGAGTGGCATCGGTTCAAGCTCGAATTTTTTCAATCGAGATTTTAGAAACTCGGATTTTGCTGCAAATATATCGAAAGCAGAAATTAACACTTACGCTCCCTGGTGGCCAAATCATTTTTTACAAAAAATTTGAAATTACATACAAATGATTTTCCATCAGGATCTGTATCCACTGCAGAAAGAATTTTTTAAATCGGAGCTTTAGAAGTAGAGATATCGGGGAAAACGCAATTTACTTTTAGGCACTCTAGCGGGAAATCTATGCGTAACTTGAAAAAGTTACTATAACTAGAATAGTCTTCGACATAAATGGAATTTATAGGTAAAAAAATTTCAGTCGGTTGTTTAGAAGCAAATATATGGAATAAAATGTATTTTGAATTCGATATCATCTGCATTTACGCTCTCTAGCGGCGAAATTGTGCATCGAAAAAAAAAGAAAAGAAATGATCATCATTCGGACATTGGAGCTTCCCAATGCAAAAAAAAATTCATATCGGACTAATAGTTGCAAAGATATGTTGTTCACAGGCGGACGGAGGAACCGGTAACGTAAACACGATCTTTTTTACAAAAGACATGCTAAAAAAGTACGGGACTTAGAGATTTGAAACTTAGTCGCCTTCGCAGTTCTCTTCCGAAGCCACACCCTTAGCCCAGTGATGTTTCCGCTGCTCGAAGCATTTTTGACGTAGAATTAAGTCTTTCTACGCGCTGGGTAGGGGGGGGGTAACATCGGAAGCACGGATGCAACGGAAACATGCCAAACTTTGAACGCTTATATCTTCGAAACTAACAAGCGTAGAGTAATAAATAATACGAGTACATCATTAGATAGTTTATAGAGTCCCATTTATAACAAAATAAGTTTCGACCTTTCAATCTTTAACCCTTCGATACAGTAGCGTTAGAATGTTAAGCTAAATTTCCCGAGATTTTGTTTCGCCACACGCCGTTTAAGGTTGATAACTAGTGAATAGGTAATGATAGCGATGACTTCAGATCCGCATTTCGTAGCTGACGGACAGAGTTAACGGACGAATGGGTTAAACCGAAATCAAGTGGATTTAAAATTTGTTTATTTTTCAGAAAAAAAAAATTGGTGAAGAAAATTCAGAAATGTTGTGAAAATCCAGGAAAAATTACTATAGGAACCAACGAAAGTTGAAGAAAGGTCACGCGAATGTCAAAATTCCGCCCGCCAGAATGCGCTTCACTAGAGTTCAATTTTAGAGCCACAGCCTTCCACTTCAACGGCACAAATCGAGCCTGAACAGCAAGTACAAGTGGAAATTTCACACCGAGCATGGAATACCAATGTACATCGCCAGTCTTCACAACTTCGCTGGATAATGAATGTATTACGTCTCAAACCTTTGCATCGGTGATGCATTCTGATCCTAGCCAAGAACAAGAGTAACAAGATGAGTAAAACTAATGACAAGGCAACTAAGGACATTAAAACATAAGTCATTGCTCTTTTCACGTTTATAAGTGAGTCACGGATAAATTACCATCAGCCGCCACCGGGAATTGAACCCAGGGCCTTCCACTTACGCGCCAGACATGCTACCACGGCACCACAGCTGCCTCGAATTCTCCAGACTCACATACGACTAACTGCCAAACCACATGGCAGGTTGCTTCTTGGAGCCCAGCACAATGCTGGGGATTCATCAAAGATGAAAAGCAGCAACTGAACAAATAACTAGGAAGCGAATGAATAATAAATACACGCAATTGACGTGGACTAGGAACATCAAACAGATGTCATCGCTCTTTCCACGTTTATAAGTGAGTCATGGAAAAAATTCTCATCGGCCGCCAACGGGAACAGGCCGATGAGAATTTTTTCCATGACTCACTTATTAACGTGGAAAGAGCGATGACATCTGTTTCATGTTCCTAGTCCACGCCAATTGTGTGCATTTAACCCTTTAACGACCACGACCAATTTATTTTGTATCACTCTAAATACCATAACGCCCGAAACTGTCTGTTGGTTAACTTGTTTGTTTAATAACAACAATATTAACTGAGGGTGGCTTCTGCTGGTCCCTCGTAGGTCGAAGAAACTTGAAGAACAAGCAAAGGTAGGAAATCTGATTCACTCTAGACAGGCGTTTTAGGTGGCTATGGCCGTTTGTACGTACGGGCGTTATGGTAGTTAAAGGGTTAAGGCATCTAAGGAGCTTGAAAAGTTGTTTCTAAAGAACGATTTCTTCAAAAAAATTTTTAGCAATAACTGCTGACAACGATGATACTACGCCTTCTACTAACATTAATTTATAATCAGCACAAGTTACTATGAATTGTATATAGTATAAATTGCTTTTAAGTAAATAAAATAAAACATTTCTTTAGTTTTATTTATTAAAATTTTATATCTGAGAATACAAAACAAAGGGCACAGTAGCAACTGTGACGCAACCTACAACATAGGGCTACGTCAACTGTCCTTTGCTGAATACTTTAAGGACGTAGAACTAGCGAGATAGTGCAATGAAATTGTGACAGTTGATGTAGTTCGACGTTGTGGGTTGTGGCACAGTTGCTACTGTGCCCCTTTGATGTTTTTTAGCCATCTTCTGAAATACTGCTCCGTCGCATTCTGTTGTATATCTTCAATATCTTGAAATATTTTTCATTTCAACTGGTATTTTATTTTGGGGAAAAGAAAGTCACAGGGAGCGAGCTCAGGCAAATAAGGTGGCTGTCGCACCTATGCAATACAGTGCTTAGTAAAAAAACAGGTGCACAAGTTGCGATGCATGAGCAGGCGCGTTCTCATGGTGAAGCTGCCACTCTCACACATACCGGCATTGTATGAGATTGGCTACTGTCAAGTTCTGCAGCCTTTAGTACTACTGTCAAATTTTGTAGCCTTTGATGAACTGCGTCCCTCAAAGGCTGCAAAACATGACAGTAGTACTCCTTCTCGAAGTCTGGCCTAATGGAGCGTATTCATGCACAATTTCCTCATGATTGAAAAAAATCAGCATCGTCTTGATATTGCTGCGGCTTTGTCGTACTTATTTACGCTTTCCAACCGTAGGTTGAAGAAGCGTATATGCTCCAGCTTTGTCCGCCCGTCCGTCTGTCCGCAATATAACTGGCGTAAAAATGGTTCGATTTTGATGACATTTTAGTATGTGGTAGGGGACCACCTGCGAACGAACCCTATTAAAAATCGGACAAATGGTGTCAAAGGTCACGACGTAGGAGCGGGATCCTTTCATTGCCCTTATGCGTCATAACTTGCGTAAATATGGTTCGATTTCAATGAAAGTTTACTATTTGGTAGGGGACCACCTGGGGACGAACCCTATAGAGTGTGGACGAAATGGGGTCAAAGGTCAGGACATAGAAAGGCGAACAATTCCATCGCTCTTATCCCATATTATTAAGGTGGACGTCAAGTAATTTTGCTTCCTATACTTCCAATGGAAAAACTTTTGTACACATTTCCTTCACAATTAATGTGTTCCCAAAGATGAAAATTTGAACATTGATTAAAATAACTTTATTACAACTTGGAATACTTAATATTTTCTAAAACATAACCATAATTATATTAAAAATCAATAACTTTTCCTTTGGTGGTGTTGAAACCAGAAAAGGGATGGCGCGACCTGTACTTTGATGACGTCAGTAGACAAACAAATGTTGGATTGCATAATTATGGTTATGTTTTAGAAAATTGTAAGTATTGCAAGTTATAAAATGAAGATATGTTAATCGATGTTCAAATTTTCATCCTTGGGAACGCATTAATTGACAAGAAAAAAGATGGCGCGACTTGTATTTTCATGACGTCAGCAGACAAAAAAATGTTGGATTGCATAATTATGGTTATGTTTTAGAAAATATTAAGTATTCCAAGTTATAAGATGAAGATATGTTAATCGATGTTCAAATTTTCATCCTTGGGAACGCATTAATTGGGAAGAAAATGTGTACAGAATTTTTTCCAGTCGAAGTACAGGAAGCAAAATTACTTGACGTTCACCTTAAAGGAGCGATTCTTGTATGTATGTAAATTTTATTTTGAAAACGGCTCTGAGGATTTTGTTGAAAGTCGTTAACCTACCGTTTTCTGGTACTAGAAATCGATTTAGCTTGATCTCGACTTTAAGAAAATTTGTTTAGTGGGTTAAATAACCACCCTGAATTACCAAGTTTGTAGTGGGGTATCATGGCGTCGCCCCATCAGATGTTGGCGCGTGGTCATGCCATCTATTTCATTACGTCACGCGTTGTTTGTGGATCCTATTAAAGATTTATGACGTCACGCGTTGTTTGTGGATCCTATTAAAGTTTTAAGACGTCACGCGTTGTTTGTGGATCCTATTAAAGTTTTATGACGTCACACCTTGCTAGCAGATGGTCGCGATTCCATCTGCCACATTACGTCACGCGTTGTTTGCGTATGTTCGTCCGTACGATAACTTGCGTAAAAATCGTTCGATGTCGATGAAATTTTAGTATGTGGTAGGGGAACACCTGGGAAGAAACCCTATCGAAAGTGAACGAAATGGGGTCAAAGGTCAGGACATAAGAGCGGGATCCATTCCACTGCTCTTATGCGTCATAACTAACGTAAAAAAGGTTCGATTTTGATTAAATTTTAGTATGTGGTAGGAGACCACCTGGGGACAACCCCTATTGAAAACTGGCGAAATGGGGGTCAAAGGTCAGGACATAGGAGCGAAATCACTTCCATCGCCATTATGAGTCATAACTTACGTAAAAATGTTTCGATTTGGATGAAATGTTGGTTTGTTGTAGGGGCCTTCCTGGGGACGAATCCTATTGAAAATGGGCGAAATGGCGTGAAAGGTTAGAACACAGGAGCGGGATCTATTCCATAGCGCTTATGCATCATAACTTACGTAAAATTGCTTCGACTGCGACAAAACTTTATCATGTTATTTCGGAGATATACTGAACCAGTTCTGTTGAATATCATCCAAATGGATCAAAAGTCAGGGCACAGGGGTGAGATTTATTCTACAGCCATTTTCCTCATAACTTGAGTAATAGCTTGAGTAATGATTTCTAGTATATTGGAAAGCGTATCATAATCAATGCATTGCATGTTTTTACTAACTTGTTACACTGTATGCGTTAGAGGAGAAAAGACATGCCTGCATAACATTCCTGTATGCAGAGGACAAGACGAAACCTTTCCAGTTGGCTCGAAAGCACAGGAAGTTGATGCTTGATATTGGGTTGGTGCCGATGAAATATCCGAAATTTGAGTGCCACCTGCAAACCCTCAATAAAATAGGAAGCACCTATCCGTTTAGTCCAAATAGTTCCCCTCTGAATTGACATATTTCTGCGAAAGGGTTATGAGGCTGTACATTGCATGGCGATAAAACACCGGAGTATGTTAGGCAAAGAAAGTCCCAGCAGCCACGTACGCAACTAGATGATTTGGGAAGGTTTTCTCCTCCAGGAAATCGTCTAGATGCTAAAAGATGTGATAATTCGTGGGAAAAAGGTCTCGGGAATATTTAGAGTGCGGCAGAGTTTCGTACTCCTACTGGTGATGGTCCTTTGGGAAACACTTGGGCGAGCGTTGTCGTGCAACAGGAATGACTCCATGCCTGTTCACAAGAACTGACTGTTTGATACAGCTATTTTACAAATAGCTGCACTTTATTGCAATAGCAGTACGAATTGATAGTCTCACCTGGACGGAGGAATGATTGGCGAATCAAGCCGGTAGCACACCACCACTCAAGAACCGGCACTTTCCGCGGGTGAAGGGTTGGATTTGGACAGTGTTTAGGAGGTTCCGTGGTATCTAACCACCGTACTGTAGAGGACCCACTTTCCTCTCTGCTTGGGATCCTATACAGGAATTCCTACCGGCTATGACTGGGCTTGACAAGGACGAAAATCTCCGGATGACG
The DNA here is from genome assembly GCA_039090855.1 of Macrothele yani. Taxonomy (NCBI): domain Eukaryota; kingdom Metazoa; phylum Arthropoda; class Arachnida; order Araneae; family Macrothelidae; genus Macrothele; species Macrothele yani. The sequence continues at coordinate 136,842,648 of CM077025.1, forward strand.
TGTGTATATATATATATTTTTTTGTGACTGAAGATTTAACGACCACTGTGAGCAACTCAATGGGCTATAAGCAGTCGCCTGTTCCTAATTTAGGGCTACTGGTTTCATGCAAGGGAGAGAGTCCATGAAGGTACGGGGATTAGATCCCGGACCCTTCATGGACGATGGTCATAAACCGACTTGTCTTACGGGCTGCTGTGGATTAGACTGGCATCCAGACATCAAACTTTTTCACCTTCCAAGAGTAGACAGATTCTTTCGATTCGACTCACTAAAACAATTCGCCCTTTTAGTTCGGTGATACTTCCGGTTTAGAGAGTGATTTGTATCTAGGGAATCGATTCTTAGTCGGATCCTTTCGTTCGTTTCTTTCAGTGACACTTCAGGTTCAGAGGGCGTTTTGTGTGTAGGGAATCGCATCCGTGCTGGATCCTTTCGCTTGTTTTGTTCGGTGACACTTTCGATTCAGAGAACTATTTGTTTCCAAAGAATCGATTCAGAGTACGATCCTTTCGTTCGTTGACAGTTGACTCTATGGGAGTATATACATTATGGAGCTACCTCTATGTTTGATCCTTCTGATTTAGTGTACGATTTTTAAGATTAAATTTGCTCTTAACTCCTACGGATTTTCCCCCTCTATTTTCCTATAAGTTCGTTTCGAAACGTTCACGTAATGTATTGCATTTTTGTGCTTCTGAAGAAGGTAAGGTTTCCTGGCCAGAATATGATCCTCACCGAGACATAACGGTGAACTTTTGATGTCTACTGAAAACAATTTCCGACTGATTCATTCAGGAAATCGGATCTTTTGCGGAATCGATTCATTTCAGGAAAGAATCTTTTGCTAAGGACTCACTTCGCTATTTGTTCTTTTCGAATGAATCGTTCGCGAGCGATACATCTGTACCCAAAATCGCCAAGCGCCAGAAAACCGGCGAGTGATACAAACGGACTTTTGCTGGGATCTCACGGCCTTCCACTACATTCCTCAGCTCCTCATTTGTTACAACTATTGGTGGACAACCACGATGCACATTTGCAAATGACGTGCCGCCGGCTTAGAACTTTGCGAACCGTCAGCGTATGGTGTGTCCATTCGCGTTAACCTGCCCAAACGTGGCACTAATGTCTTTGGCAGCCATTCCAGAGGAATATCCGAGTTACAGCTCATACAGAAAAATTACTCTCAACTGGTCTGTCTCCATAGTCCACTTTGACTGAAACCTGTGTACACGTGATTGAATCTTGTCACGAAAAGCAGAGATATTTGAGATTTATATAGAGGATTTCAGGAAGTCAGTGTCTGACCTCAGGTCTCAACAACCGTTAGAAGTACGACTCTAAGCGATTTGGGCTATTGCACATGACAGGAAAATCACACGGAAGCGAGGTAGAAAGGGGGATGAATAGAAGGCCTAACTTTTATTTTCGTGTGCTAGTACCCGGGTTCGTCAGTTTGACGTGCTCTCCAAAGCACAGCGGATATTCAGTCGTTCGAACGTTTCTGCCTGCGCAGGATCGAACCGAACCGAGGTCCTATCTGTGACAGCCAGAAGCGCTGAGCACGATTCCATCTGCGGCATTGAAATGAGGGACAAATTACCATATGTACAGTATTTTAGGAAGGGAGTGTCTGTCTCTAGGTCTTAAAGAACCCTTAGAAGTAGGAAGCCAGGAGATTTATGCTAGAGTGCCAGACCCAAAAGTCACACAGAAGCGAGGTAGAAAAAGGTAGAAAGACACCCTTATTTATAACTGGGAGGTCAGAACCCGAGGTCCGATGGCTTACAGTGCCCTTCCGACGCACGGCGAATATTTAGTGGTTCGCGCGTTCGTTCCAGCCTGGGAAAATGAGGCACACACCGCACACTAGGTATATACCAAACTTGTGACGTATGGCATGTTACGTTGCTGGACGATACCATTCAGCTGGAGGGGTCGAACATATCCACGCGCTGAAAGCGGACATTTCATCTACATCAATTCAATAATTGGAAAACTGTTCTGTGCTCTATCAAATGGATGTGTGTGAGCGAAAATTAATTATTCTGCTTTTTCCACCATTTTGAGTTGTTCCTAGAAACTGCGCATTGATGAATTCTTTGCTTTGTAATTGCATTTTCTTTCTCTGTTTCTCTTGATCTTTGTTTTCTATAATTACTTCTTGCATAATTTTTCTGGGTTTTGTTTTTCTCAATAAATTTGTCTTAAATGTCATGTGTGCAACGAAAAAGAATATCTCTAGAAATTTCGCGAACTCAGGAAAAATATCTGCTGCAGACGGGATATTGAAAAATGAACGCGTGTCAAATAAAAGTAGCGTAGAAAAATTTTTGCGAGGAGTAATTATTAAAAATAATAGGTTAAGTATTAAAAACAAGAGAATAAAAAACTAAAACTGATCAATAGATGCGTATTGCTGAGGGAAAAGAACTCAGAGCACACAAAAATCTTCAGAAGAAAATCAAAACAGAATCTGACGAAAGCATCAAAATAGTATTTCCAGTAACCCATTAATTAAAAAAAGAAAGCTCCAAGAAAAATGTGTTAATGGTCCGTGAAAAAAAACATTGTGGATGAAGTGAACTAATTTCTTAATGATACGATAGTGCATCGTGATAGAAATGAACAACAGAGGCATAAAAATTAACAGCATATGTAAATGAAAACTCAACGGTCGTGAAAGCGGAAATTCACAGGAAATTATCAGGAATAAATATGAAACTATGAAAACTGGTTAACAGCATCACATGTTTTTACAAGTTAAAAAATAAAAATTAGACGGTCAGTAAAAGGAACAGATTAAAATAAACAGTTACTACAGACATTTGACGTGGACTAGTAACATCAAACAGAGATCATCGCTCTTTCCACGTTTATAAGTGAGTCACGGAAAAATTCTCATTGGCTGCCACCGGTCAATGAGAATTTACTGTCTCACCGAGAAATAAATCGAAGACCCTGGGTTCGATTCCGGGTGGCGGCCAATGAGAATTTTTCGTGACTCGCTTATAAACGTGGGAAAAGCGATGACCTTTGTTTGATATAAAATAAACGTTTCCCAGAAATGATCTGCAAAAGGCAAAGTGCGAAAAAGAATAAAAGCCTAAGGGAATATTAACTTTTCGTACAAACATCTTATCAAGTCAAATAGGACATTCCCCTATGCCAGAAGCTTCCTCTAAAGATTGTTCATCCCGAATGCCTTTTGTTTCAGTAAACAAAACTGGTGTACTCATATGATCATTTCAATAAATGTGATTTGATAGGAACAAATTTAAAATTAGTAATATCATAAATTGATATAATTCAACAAACCCTGCAGCATGGTCATGTACCTATAATTACGGAGTATTTAAATTAAAAGTTTCATAAAATAGAAAAGATAATAAAATTAAAATAAAACATCCTACGTTTTGTATTTATTATTGATGAAACTTGTAGAAAAATTGGAATTAAAGGACAATTATTTCTAATAAAAGCATTGAGAAAAACAGTAATCCTCAATGTTATGTAAAAATATTTCATCATTAATCGGATCATTAGAAATGTCAAATTTTAATTAAATATCCTCAGTCTTTCTTTGTCGTCAGCTTTAAATATTCTTGATCTGCTGCTATGAGAAGGGCTCTCCTCAAGACGCTTCCACACAACTGTCTCTCTGTTGAGAAATACTTTTTCGGGTATAAGAGTTTCTAAATCATTGTGTTTATTCATCAGAAATTGTGTATTGAAGAAAGTGTTTTTTTATGGACTATTTTCATAGTATATTGCAGCATTTTTTTCCTGCATTGATGCAACATATTTCCATAATTATTATTGATGAAACTTGTCCAGCACGAATGTTTGGTTTCTACTATATATTTCCAAAACTCGCTTTTCTGCTTTGATAGCACGTTTTAAGTTAACACAAACGAAAAAAAAATTCTTTCGCTCTGTAGTTTGTTTTGTGATTGTTACAAAATGTAAAATGTTTCCAGAGAGAAAATTATTCTACTAAAAAAATCATTTTCAGTTCGACCTCTAAATGTGATGAGACACTATCTCAGCGAGAAATAAACTTTCTTCTTGAAGAAAAAATGTTCACCGTTTGGAGGGAGCTAAAGGAATTCGACTTTTCAAAGTAGAGATAATTTGGAAAATAGATTATTCATCTAGCAAAGAAACTCGCCATTATTTGAAATAGAAAATGTACTCAAAATGTTAGCCATAATGAAACGTATCTGCGATAAAATAATTTTTTCAGTCGCATTTTTATGGATGGAAATAGATAGCGAAGCAAATCGCCATGCGATTGTACGCCCCCTAGGGGCAACTTTTTTATTACAAAAATAAAAGGATTATCTCAGTTTTCATGCTACCCAACTCAAACAGAATTTTTGTAATTCAGCTAATATACGCCGCAATAGTGCTCCCGCAGACGGACAAACAGACGGACATACCGGTACTAATGGCGCTGATTTTAACAAATTGATTGTTTTATACTCAGGCCGTCCTACTGAAACCAATCGTAGCAGACTCCTGAAATCTTCAGTGTTCTACTGAATGGTGAACTAAATTAACAACCTGTTATTAGCACGTCGTTTTAAAAACAAATTATGTGTTTATGGTATTGCTTTGTCTGTCCTTCCACCTGTGGGTATCATTTCACAACAACTATTGGGTGTGGGCATACGTTCTATCTGTTTTTGTAGGCTACAAAGAAAGGAAGAGAACACAACAAATAGCGTACCTAGGATTTCACACAATTGCCATCATTCTGCATGACCTCTTGCCATCTGCCAATGCGTAGGTGAATCTCACGCCGGAAAAACTGCTGTGTTTCAGAGTCAGAAAAAGTCATGTAGTGCCATTTTCACATCATCCACATCATCGAAAGTTTGGAGAGCGAAGGTGTTTTGTAATGATCGAAAAGGGGGTAGTCCGTAGGTGCCAGGTCAGGGGAACACGCCGGGTGAGGTAACACTTCCCAACCAAAGTCCAGTAACTTTTGCCGAGTGATTAAAGCAGCATGAGGTCTGGCGTCATCATGTTAAAGGATCACGCCTTTGCAATTGACGAGTGCTGGCCTCTTCGATGTAAGTTGTTCTTGCAATCTATCCAACTGTTGGCAGTAAAGGTCAGCATTTATCATTCGGTTAGGTGCCAACACCTCCCAGTGGATTATTCCCTGGACATCCCACCAAACACTCAACAAAACTTTTTGGGACGAGGTCCTCCTTTTGAGATCGATGGCGAAGGTTCCGCACCTTGGCCCACAGTCCGTCGACGGTTTACATTACGGTACACTTTACCCATTTCTCATCACCCGTTACAATTCGTCCCAAAAACGGTTCATTTCTGTGACGTGAAAGCAAAGAAACACTGGTAAGGATTCTCTCATCTTGTTGCTTTGCAGAAAGCTGGTGTAGAACCCAGTTATCGAACTTGGTGATGAACCCAAGCGCATTCATCCGTCTTTCGATTGTTGTTCTGTGTATCGACAACGTTTCCGATGATTCCCGAACGGTTGGATGTGGGTCATTTGTTATGACTTGTTCCACATACTTGTCAGAAACCACGGATGGACGTCCAGGACGTGGTTGATCTTTACAGCTTCTGTCTCCGTCCCGGAATTTCTGAAACCAACGGCAACATGTGCTATCATGAACTGCATCCTCCACATACACTTGACAGATGTTGCGGCAAGGCGCGGCTGCACTATTGCATTTATCGAACTTGTACAGTAAACAATATCTAATGTGCTCCTTTTCGCATGCCATGTTACACCATCCGTGATTTCTGTCACGAATGACTTACTCGGACAAACCTATTGCTTCTCAATGCTCTAATGCTCCACGCTTTATTGGCCGAAAATTCGGCATCGCAACGTCATCTGCGACGTAACTATTCCGATAGCAATTTTCAGCTATTACAAAAATGGGTAGAACTTTTGCACACACCCAAGTCCCACTTGAAAAATTATTTTTGCACTGGGAAGCTTGAAATGAGGAAACGATGGTCCTAGTTTCCTAGCTTTTCCTGATGCCTAATTTCGCCTATGGAAGGCGTAACATTAGGTGCTGCTAAATTCAGAATGCATTTTATTCCATAGCATTGCTTCTAAATATCAGAGTGGAAAAATTCTTTCCTTCGATACCATTTATAACGAAAATTATTTTGGGTACTGTTTATTTTTCAAGTAATACCCAGTTTTCCCATCAGGTGGCGTAAAGTTGAATTGTGATTTCACTAATATCTGTGCTTCTAAAAGCCCGATCTGAAAAAAAAGCGCATCGGATAGAGCTTCTAGTGTTAAATGTGCTGTATTTAATTTTCAATGTGTTTTTCATTAATATAGAACGGTTCCGCCACTAGCTGGAGCAAGTGTTTATTTCTATTTTTGAGGTATTTGCTGCAATATCTGCGCTTATGGGAACTGGATTGAAAACATTATTTGACGAAGATATACCGCAACCTTTCTGCTCACCATTGGGAACCTTTCAAGAATATTTGTTCTTGAAATACGCGTAATACTTAATTTTTTCGTCACGGGGCGTAGTTGTATGTCTTACTTTACTCGATCTCTCTGCTTCTAATAACCCGGTTTGAAGAATTATTTTTCAGAGAGCGCTTCTGGTGTGAAATATTTTCCGTATGACATTTTTTCTAAACGCATAGGTTTGTCACTAGAGGGCATAAGTTAACGTTTCCGTTTGGATTTCACTTCATTTCTTTATTTTTTTTTGTTACATGCTCTAAGAAACAAGAAAGAAGGGGGAATTGACAGTTCACGAAGGGTGAACATGTGCTGTAACAACAGGGAAGACAAGAGAAAAGTCCAAAATGGCCTAACATAGCCCTATATTCCCCGAAGAAGAAACACGGAGAAGTTTACTGCATATTTACAGATATTGCTGTAAATATGCACCTAAACACCCGATTGAAATAATAATTTCTCGGTCAGATACTACTAACTACGAAAACATTTTGTATGCACTTCCTACCCAAAATAATGCACAGTTCCCAAGCTAGGGGACGTAAACATTTAATCTGTTTTTCTCGAGATGGCTGCTTCCAAAAGTCAGATTGCTGCCCCGGTGGCGCAGCTAAGTGCTGGCTTCTGATCATTCGACCGAGATAGGTTCGGGTTCGAATCACGGCGAGGCATGGATGTTGTGTTTGTCTTAAGGCACCAGCTCACTCCCTTCGATGGAGTCAGTGGCCCTACATTAGAGATGGATGACTGCTTACAATACATCGAATTGCTCACAGTGATCGTTAAACCCTGAACCAAGAAAAAAATCCGATTTAAAGAAGAAAAGTTGACACTGAATACCATCCACTACGTGGAACACTTGGAACGTACTCGTGTTCTTTTTATTTTATTTTATGCTACAATACTGGTGCTACGAGGTATTAGTCAACATATTTAGTTTGCAACCGAATCTTCGATTCTAAATATCCAATTGAAAAAGATCTTTATTCAACAGGATATGTAGGATCACATAAAAATTATCTTCTTAATGGAATCTTCACTGCAAAACTGCCCTTAAAGCCTCCTGAATTTCTTTAAGTAGAACTCGGATAGCTTCAGTTTTCCTTACAGCTGGAAGACGTAATTTATGCAACAAAACAGCCAATGGCTCGGGGTACTAACTAAATCAATGGTTTATTCTCGACCAGTACGTCATCTGATGGGCGCAAACTCAGCCACATGCAATTCAATTAGACTTTGCATAAAATTTACAGTACGTCTTGATCAAACCATTATACTTACAAAGTCAAAATGTTGTTCCGGATTTAAATGATTTGGTATCCATGTTTAATGTAAAGCAGATACACACATTTAGTACTGTTGAAAAAGCCCATTTCATAAAGTTTTTTTTCAACTTACTTATAAATGTTCAATGTGCGCTCCACGCGTACATGGCACACATCAAATCGGTAATCAAGTTCTTGCCAAACTCTTTGTAGCGTATCGGCGTCAATTTCTGTGATGGCTGCTGTGATGAAAGCTTTGAAATCAACCAGCGTCGTTGCAGGTGGCGGTACATAGACACGATTTTTCATGAAACCCCACAAGAAAAAATCACACTGGGTGAGATCTGGGGATCGTGGTGGCCAGCGCAACAGTTCTTCATCCCCCTCAGCTGAACGGCAAATAAATTGTTTTGGTATACAGGTGTCCCCGAACCTCGTTATGGAAATGCGGTGGAGCACCATCGATTTGAAAAATAATGTCACCAATGACTTCTTCCAGCTGTAGGAGAAGCCATTGTTCGAGCATGTCGAGATAGGTAATTCCAATCACAGTGGCTTCAGCGAAGATAAAGGGCCAATCACCTTTCGATGAGTAATCCCACAGACGTCAATGAGTTTTGGGGAAGCACGCTCGTTCTACAAAATTGCATAGGGATTTTCAGTGCCTCAAATTTTAACGTAATTCCTGTTCACCTTTACCGAAATATGGAATATGGTTTCGTCACTAAACACTAACTTTTCAGAGAAACCGTCATCCTCCATTAGAGTGAGAAATCTTTCACAGAAAGACGCTCGCAGGTGGCGGTCATCCCTCTTCAGCTGTTGAATCGACTGCAGGCGATACGGTTGCATGTGCAAACGTTTCCTCAGAACTCGCCACACAGTTTTCTGCGGGGCACCAATTTCTCGACCTGCTCCATAAGTAGATTTCTGAAGGTTTCTTTCGTAACTTACCCGAACACGCTCCACTACGTCGTTTCCTATCGATGGACGTCCAGCCGAATTTGCCTTGCAAATGCAGCCCGTGTCTTGAAATCGTGAATACCAATTATGAATTTACTTATCACTGGGAGGCTCTATCCCAAATTTCGTCCGAAAATGTCGTTGAACAGTCATAACTGATTTGTTTGTATGAAAATCGATAACACAAAATGAATTTTGTTGTCCTCTTTGCCGCCATTGTATGACTTGTTTTTTCTGCCGGATTTATCGCGCCGATCACCCGCGGAATATGTAGCGGGGCATTGGAAATTGGAGATATTACCTTCTAAAGTACATATCTCGCCACTGAAAATACTCATTACATGTCCTGCGGTAAAGCAATGAAATCGGGAACATTATTTCGATTTACCCTGTAAATATCCTCTCTGCTAGGTACAATATATACCGATGAGCCGTTACATTATGTCCCCCCTCAGGTAGGGAAATGAGCGCGCCTGAGGCCGAACGGTGGAGCAGGTGAAGTTCACAGAGCAGTATATATACAACCCGAGGACAGGCTTTCGGTTAGTAGAGAGTTCGGAGTCAGAATGGAAAAAGCTGCCGATTTATTGAAACGATGTCGGAAACGGCGCGGCTTGTGAGTTGTTCACGTGCCGCTGTAGTGAGTACGCATCAAAAGTGGTGCGCAGCTGGCCAAACGACGAACCGTCGTTCAGGCATGTGTTGTCTGCAGCTCATTGATGCCAGAGGAGAGCGGGGACTGTCGCGAATTGCTCACAGCTACTGCAGGGCCACAGTGCGACAAATCCCCCGCAGCTACAACGGTAGCGATCAGGGCGATGTCTAATAGCACACAGTTCACGCAGATTTCTGCGCATGATCCTGCGTAGCCGTAGACACAGCCGGGTCCAAATGCTCACTGCACGTCATCGCTAACAACGCATGAAATGGGCCCAAGGTCATCGAGATTGGACCGTGCATGACTAGAAGAAAGTGGCGTCTTTTGACCAATCAAGATTCCTGGTGCATCACATAGACGGCCGAGCGCGGATACGCCGATTGCCAACGCAGGCTATGGCACCTGGATGCACTGGGCATAAACAGGCTGGCGGCGGCGGTGTCATGCTGTGGGCTATGTTTTCTTGGAGCACGTTCGGCTGCATTATTACAATAGCACACTTCCTGGCAGCTGTTAGGTATGTGATCATCGTTGGGGACTAAATTTACCCATTAATGGCAAATGTGTTTCTTGCTGGTGATGGCAAATGCCATCAGGATAATGCACCATGACACACTGCCAGAATCGTCAAGGAATGGTTCGAGGAACATGCTGATGACTTTCTGTTAATGCCCTGGCCTCCAAATTTACGTGGAATCAACCCATTCGATCATTTGTGGTTGGATCAATGGCATCAGGATAACGCACCATGACACACTGCCAGAATCGTCAAGGAATGGTTCGAGGAACATGCTGATGACTTTCTGTTAATGCCCTGGCCTCCAAATGTACGTGGCATTAACCCAATCGATCATTAGTGGTTCGACCCATGCCATCAGGATAATGCACCATGACACACTGCCAGAATCGTCAAGGAATGGTTCAAGGAACATGCTGATGACTTTCTTTTAATGCCCTGGCCTTCAAATTTACGTGGCACTAACCCAATCGATCATTTGTGGTTCGACCAATGCCATCAGGATAATGCACCATGACACACTGACAGAATCGTCAAGGAATGGTTCGAGGAACATGCTGATGACTTTCTGTTAATTCCCTGGCCTCCTAATGTACGTGACATTAACCCAATCGATCATTAGTGGTTCGACCCATGCCATCAGGATAATGCACCATGACACACTGCCAGAATCGTCAAGGAATGGTTCGAGGAACATGCTGATGACTTTCTGTTAATGCCCTGGCCTCCAAATTTACGCGGCATTAACCTAATCGATCATTTGTGGTTCGACCAATGCCATCAGGATAATGCACCATGACACACTGCCAGAATCGTCAAGAAATGGTTCGAGGAACATGCTGACGACTTTCTGTTAATGCCCTGGCCTCCAAATTTACGTTACATTAATCCAATCGATCATTTGTGGTTCGACTTGGAAAAGCGGGTTCGCGCTAAGTCATCATCAAACCGAAATGTGCGGGAACTGGAGGACCTGCTGTTGTCGTTATGGCACCAGATACCACAAAATACCTATCGCCACCTGATCGAATCGATGCCTCACCAAGTGGCTGCTGTTTTGCGGGCTAAAGGGGGTCCTACAGCTGATAAGGTAGGTCGTCGTAATGTATTGGCTCATCTTGGTATGTTTTCAGTTTGCAGTTTGTCACGGAGCTTCTGACAGCTAGTTCTCATTGTTTACAATGTTCGACAGTCCAGATTCTGCGTAACATTATCCATATAGTACAGGATAAGTTAACATGATGTTCCCGATTTCAATGCTTTACTACACGACATGTAATGAATATTTTTGTTGCGAGATGTGCACTTTAGAGGGTAATCTCTCCAAGTTCTAATCAATTCTTTGCCACCGATTCCGTGGGTGGTCGATAGATGGCGCGATAAATCCGGCAGAAGGAACAAGTCATACAATGGGGGCAAGAGGACAACAGAAGGCATTTTGTGCCCTCGATTTTCATACAAACAAATCAGTTGTGACTGTTCAACGGAATTTTCGGACAAAATTTGGGAGAGAGTCACCCAGTCTTAAGTCAATTCGTAATTGGTATTCATGATTCCAAGACACGGGCTACATTGGCAAGGCAAAATCGGCTGGACATCCATCGATAGGAAACGACGTAGCGTGTTCTGGTAAGTTACGAAAGAAACTTTCAGAAATCCACTTACTGAGCAGGTCGAGAACTTGGTGTCCCGCAGAAAACTGTATGGCGAATTCTGAGGAAGCGTTTGCACATGATTCTAGAGCTGACAGGAGATGACCACGTCTGCAGTCGATTCAAGAGCTGAAGGGGATGACCACCAGCTACGAGCGTCTCTCTGTCAAAGATTTCGCACTCTAATGGAGGATGACGGTTCTCTGAAAAGTTAGTTTTTAATGACGAAGCAACATTCCACATTTCAGGAAAGTTGAACAGGCATAAAGTGAGAAGTTGGGGCACTGAAAATCTCTATGCAATCTTGCAGTACTATCGTACTTCTCCAAAAGGCAATGTCATCTGTGCAATTACTCGTCGAAAGGTGCATGGTCCCTTCTTCGCTGAAGCCATTTTGACAGAAATTGCCTATCTCGACAAGCCACTTATGACAGAAATTGCCTATCTCGACAAGCCATTTATGACAGGAATTACCTATCTCGACAAGCCACTTTGACAGGAATTACCTATCTCGACAAGCCACTTATGACAGGAATTATCTATCTCGACAAGCCACTTATGACAGGAATTACCTATCTCGACAAGCCACTTATGACAGGAATTACCTATCTCGACAAGCCGTAATTACCTATCTCGACAAGCCACTTATGACAGGAATTACCTATCTCGACAAGCCGTAATTACCTATCGCTGAAGCCACTTTGACAGGAATTACCTATCTCGACAAGCCACTTTGACAGGAATTACCTATCTCGACAAGCCACTTTGACAGGAATTGCCTATCTCGACAAGCCACTTATGACAGGAATTACCTATCTCGACAAGCCACTTTGACAGGAATTACCTATCTCGACAAGCCACTTATGACAGGAATTACCTATCTCGACAAGCCACTTATGACAGGAATTACCTATCTCGACAAGCCACTTATGACAGGAATTACCTATCTCGACAAGCCGTAATTACCTATTCACTGAAGCCACTTTGACAGGAATTACCTATCTCGACATGTTCGAACAATCTTCTCCCACAGCTGGAAGAAAACATTGATGACTTCATTTTTCATCTGGATGGTGCTCCACCGCAGTTTCATAACGAGGTTCGGGACCACCACAGTGTGAGGCTGCCAAAACGACGGATTAGCCGTTCAGCTGAGGGGATGAAGAACTGTAGCGTTGGCCCCCACGATCCGCAGATCTCACCCCATGTGATCTTTCTTGTGGGGTTTCATAAAGGATCGTGTCTATGTACCACCACTTGCAACGACACTGATTGATTTCAAAGCTCGCATCACAGCAGCTATCACAGAAATTGACACCGACATGCAACAAAGAGTTTGGCAGGAACTCGATTACCGACTTAATGTGTGCCGTGTTACGCGTGGAGCGAGCATAGAACATTTTTATGTAAGTTGAACAAAACTTTATGGAATGTGCTTTTCAACAGTTACTAGTTGTGTGTATCTGTTTTACATTAAGCATGAAGTACCAAATAATTTAAATCGGGAACATCATGTATATCATGCGATCGGACTTGCACAAATTTCTTACAAGTTCTCGGTAGACATTTCCATGGGCATTGAAAACACTAAGCGCATTCCGTTCATTTTAACAACATTTTACATTCCCTACATTAATGACATATGAACGTGACACTATTATTCATCCTGCAATTCTACAATTCATTATGATCTATATAACATATGGTGCCTGTAAATTTGTGAAGCTTACGCGTACCTGTTAAATCAGATATACTGTATATTGTTCACAGTGATTATATTGCTACTGAAATACTTGGATCCTAAAATTACAGAGGTTCAGTCGTTGGAGCATTCAGAAGTATGCTGTTGTGATTATCTTTGACGAGTTCTTAAACTGATGTGCCTTGAAGTTCCTAGAATGAAGACCTTTTATTTGCAGGTGATTACAAGACTTCTTTCTCAGCGCATTAGGTCGCCTAGTATGCTCATTGTATCATTAAGTATTTTGTTCCAGCTATCTGGTGCATAACATTAAGAAACTCCATTGCTGCAAGAACCATCGACAGTACCATTACAAAGGCTAGTCCCCTGTGACACGGACATCATGCCACTGGACAGACAAGTGACTCAAACCCCTTTTCTCTCCTTTCCTATGTTCCTCGCCATAGCTATAGTCCATTTAAAAAGTTATCAGCCAGAAAGAATTACTGTAAATCATCCTCTAAATGATCACTTTAAATAACAAAGCTAAAGAAAAAAAAACCCTTTCTGATGTGCTGGTTCATTCGTTCCGGCAGCATCTGGCGTACTTCTTAAGCAGCGAATATACTCGTTCGAGCTAATTTCAACGCATTTCGCTCACCCCAAGTTAATTCGTTCCAGCGCCGCCCCGGTGGCGCAGTGGTCTAAGCGATGGCCTCTGATCATTCGTCCGAAAGGGGTCCGGGTTCGAATCCCGGTGAGGCATGGATGTTGTGTTTGTCTTACGGCACTGGCTCTCTCCCTTCCCTGGAACCAGTGACCCTAAATTAGGGACGGGGGACTGCTTATAGCCCATTGAGTTGCTCACGGTGGTCGTTAAACCTTCAATAAAAAAAAAAAAAAAAAAAAAAAAATTCGTTCCAGTAGGTTAAAGGGTTGAGAAAAGTTGAATCATTTTCTTTAAACAACACGTGCGGAACTTCATAGTTGTAATAAGTGAATTACCTATTCTGGAGCTATCAGAAACACCAGTAAAGTTCCACAATTAATATACTTGTCACAAATATATTGCGATTTCCTCAAGGGCGTATTATACCTAACTCGAATTCGGGCGTTTGTCTTCAGTAGAAGAATTCACGTGCGACAAGCATGTGAAATAAGTGATCGTAAAAATGCATTCAAAGAAGGAAAATGTAAAAAAAAAAGCAAGAAAAAAATATTTATAGCCAATAAATACAAGGAGCAGGGATTTCTTCGGCATAGCCTTGTATAACACGTTAGGAACGTGATTAGTGAAATACTGAATTAATTAAACCTTATCCTTGAGATTTAAACACCAGTTTCTCAAGAGAAAAATTTAGGAAACATCCGGAAGAATCGTAAAAGAAATTTATTGAATAAGTTTCTCGAATGTAGCCCGATAAGATCCCATAAATGCCGGTGCAGTGGATTAAATATCTAATTTACTCGCAGTCACACATAGCTGAAGACCGTACAAAATAATTATACGCGATTTCCGTTATTTTTTCAGTATCCACCGCTTTCTACATTCTTTTCAGAAGGAGAGAACTTTGTTAAGAAGCATTTCGGTTCCACCTTAAGAAACGGGGTGGGTGGCATTTGTGAATTAATTGAAACAAATACGTTCGTAGGCGCTACAATTTCAAAACCATGATGAAAAGTTTTAATACGGTTCAAATTTAGCATAGTAATGACACTCTGACGTGGATGCTAAATGCTGTTTTCTTCCCGGAGCATGTACCCTTTGTGTAAACACAAATTTGACAGTGGCGGGAATCGAAAATGCATCCTTCTGTTCGTGAGCCTAATGCTTTCCCAATTAAGCTACACCGATGGAATTTATTGCTGTAATTTAGCCGTCTTGAAATGTGCATCGCTTCTGTAATACGTCATGTGTACCCCCCTCCCCTTGAGAAAGGCGGGGCCACGAAATCGTAGGTTTCGGGTTCGCCGCAAACCATGCTTGAAGTAACTTTCTGTAGAAGAAGGAATTCTCACTAACTCCAGACGATGTGTGGTAGAAGCATCACACATTTTTCGAAGCAAAGAAGGAATGCTCATTAATTCCAGACAATGTGTGAAAAGAACATCACACATTTTTCGAAGACCCCCAAAGGCCAGGAGATCCGTTTCCACAATCGGGCGCCAATGTGAAAACACAAATTTGTTGGTGGTGAAGATCGAATCCGCAACCTTCTGCTCCGGAACCGAATGCTTTCCCAATTAAACTACATCTATGAAGTATGCCGCTGCAACGTTTCCGTCTTTACCGGTGTTTTACCTCTACAGTACGTCACACTTACTACACGAAGCACGTACCCTTCTGCTGGCAACATATGCAAGAAATTAGTCTTCGTTGAAAGTTTTGAATAAGTCGCAGATTTTACCATCATTCTTCCAACTGGGCACGATCGACGTCGTATGTCTCTGATAGATCTAGCTACTGTCGGAGAGAGTAGAGTAGAATATCTCGCAGGTGCTATATAAGATATGGAGCTGACATCATACGGCGAAGCGAGTCACATGGGGACGGGTATTATCTTGTTGGAAAATGACGTTAGGTATGCCCCGGATGAAGGATAGTAAATAGGATTTCTCAATGCCGTCTGGCGCTTCCAGTAGTTCTACTGTCAATGTTTTCACGATGAACAGCAAAGCCGATTGAATTAATAACTCATGCCACCCCAGTCCCTCTACCCCTGAGGACGCATGAGGGCATAATCTATATTTGAACAGTACCGAGAATTTTGTCAATGAGCTGTCCTTTCTGCAGATACAAAATATTTACAAATAAGAATTTATCTCACAAGGATTTGTAAATTTATGACGTGCATGATACTTTTATCCACGAAAATGCACTCGTTTGCAAAAATTAAGGACGAAGAGGAGGAATTAGCATAACAGCGGAACGAGCAGGCAGAACGGACCGAAAGACCATCCAGGAGATAGACAAGGGTCCGGTACGGTAGGGCATGCGCATATATGCAGCATGACGTGGGGGGGGGATGTGGGAAGGGTATAAAGCACAAGGGTGGTGTACGCTCAGCAATTAGGTGAAAGCTATTGCACGGTGTATATCGGTTTGAACGACGTCGAGTTGCTGCCACTGTGTGATATGGCCAACAGGCAATCCAGTAGACGACATCTGGATGACTTTACCCGAGGTCGCGTTATTGGGAAGTTGGAGGAAGGTCGAAGTGTGACTAGTGTGGCCGAGGAGTTCGGGATCGCTCACAGCATCGTTTCACGAGTTTGGAGAGCATTTCAAACGACAGGAACAGCTGTTCGAGAGTGTAGCAGTGGTCGTCCACGAGCAACCACGGGGGCGGACGACCGGTATATTGCCCTACAGGCGAGAAGAGACAGACGGCAGACAGCGAGAGTAATCGCAAGGCACATGCAACAGACAACTGGACGTCCGTTATCGCGTTTTACCGTGGCCAGGAGGCTGCACAAAGGTGGTCTATTTGCACGACGACCAGTACGGTGTGTGCCATTAATGCCTGCTTATCGGAGACGACGGTATCTGTGGTGCCAGGAACACAAGAACTGGACACATCAGCAATGGGGTCGAGTTCTCTTTACGGATGAGAGCCGATTTAGTCTGATGAGCGATTCCGGACGTATACACATCTGGAGAGTTCAGGGAGCACGCAATCACACCTCCAACATCATCGAAAGGGACCGGCTTGGAGATGGCGGAGTTCTCGTTTGGGACGGTATCATGCTTGGTAGCCGTACTGACCTCCACATCTTCCAAGGAGGTTCAGTCACTGGTGTCCGCTATTGTACCAAGGTTCTCCTGCCTCACGTGCGTCTGTTCAGAGGTGCTGTGGGTCCTGAGTTCCTCTTCATGAACGACAACGCTACACCGCATCGTACAGTGGCTGTCGCAGAGCTGTTGGAGAGTGAAGATATTCAACGCATGGATTGGCCTGCAAGGTCCCGGGACCTAAATCCAATCGAACACGTGTGGGACCTTCTCGGGAGACACTTGGCAGCACATCACCAGCCGCCAGCAACGATTCCGCAGCTGAGATTGGCGCTACAAGAGAAATGGGCCGCGATGCCTCAACACCTCCTTGACCACCTCGTCCTCAGCATGGACAAACGTTGTAAATTCTGCAAAGCAGTCAGGGGTGATCATATCCCCTTCTAAAGACTGTATTTTTCTTGGTAGCCGCCTGTCACATGGACGCTTCTGTCTTCTGTTCAGTTGTGCTCGAAGCTACCTTTTCAATAAAGTGCCTTTGTATCCTTTGGATTCCTTGTTTGGACAGTTTTGCTCACTTGTCCCATATTCTTACATCTTGGGGATCTTATGGTATGATTTGAGTCGATGTGGAGCACTTCTGCACGACGTTGCATTCGAAAAACCGTGTCGTCCTTAATTTGTCAACGCCAGTGTAAGACAAATTGGACCTAAAGAAACTTGGTTGAGTTTCGTTATATCACAAATTCCTTAGACATTTCATATGTACGTGCTGTAGAATGACTTCTGCTGCCGGATGTAACCTAATATTCTAACTGTTATCAGCTAAACTTATTTAAATTCTAAAAGTTCACCTTTTAAAACAATATCAAACATTTCTCTTTCCATAGTAAACATTATTTTCACACATATTTGGCCTAGTTCCATCAACTGCAGTAAAACCCTGTGTGGAACGGAATCCAAGGGACAATTTTTTTCCGTGTTAGACAGGTTTCCGTCTTATAGATGTGCATCCACTGAAGCCATTGAAACTCAAACATTTGAATTTTTGTCATAGTAACATATTCGACATAATTAGTGATTACTTAAGGAAATGTATTGTTCATAGTACCTTAGCTAAATATCACTAACTTCATATTTTTTAAATAATACGACATAAATTTCTGTACAGTAAAACTTACAATATGACGCTCAGCGAGAGTATGAGCACTACTCATTAACTGAAATAAACCAGTCACTTCGTAGGAGGAGTGCAAAATCTCGAATATCTTCAATATTTTTGCAATGATTGATGTTGGTAATTTTTGCATCCGATTCGAAACTCTTCTCTTTGACATTTGCCGCTTCACCACTAATTTCCTTGAACGAAATGTTTTACCTCTTTCGAAAACTCTAACCATCCTTTGGAAGCATGGATCACTTGCTCGTGTTTGCAACGTAGGGCCTGAATTTGGCAAATTTCTAGATCTTGCAAAACAAACTATTTCCTGACAATCGTATTCAATCGACTATTCCAGCCTCTTCATTTCCGGCTTTCCGCATATTTCTCTTCACTGAAGTTAATTACCTTTATGCCACTGCTATTTTATCTGATCTTTTCGTTTTAAAATGTCATAAATTTTTATTCTTCCGGCTTTAAATTCTATGCTAAATACTTAATGCTCATACGTTATCTGTCGTGCACTTTAAATGACTTGAATATTCAAATCGAGAGTATTAGTCTTTGGCGCTATAAGAAGAGGCAAGCGAACGAACGCAACTTACAACAAGCAAAAGCATGTAAATGATCATCTAAATGAATAAACATCAAGAGAATTGCATTAGAGCGTCACGTTGAAATCCGTACGAAACAGCCAGCTGTGAAGACTTTTGGACTTTCAATTCAGAAAAGAGAGCAACGCTGGTCACATGAACTAAACTTGAATCGCGGCTCGTGCTTAAGAAGAAGCCAAACAGTGAATATTTTGCAGTTTGGGTAAACAACTGAAAGACAAAATTCCTATGTTGAATTACACTATCTACCAACAAGTAATTGGACACCTGTGATAGCAAAGGAAAACGAAGTTTATTCACCTTCAGTAGTTGGTGGAGCCTCCACGAGCGGCGATTACAGCTGCGACCCTCCGGGCATACTCTCAACCAGGCGTTGTACAACGGCTAGCGGTATTTTCTTCCACTCGGCTTGGAGAAGATAGATCAGTTCCTTCACCGATTTCGGACGGTGGGGCACCCCTTAAGTCGACGCTCCAACTCGTCCCAGAGGTGCTCGATAGGATTAAGGTCCGGGCTCTGCGCGGGCCAGTCCATTCGATTAACCCCATTGTCACCATACCGAGCCATGGTAGACCTCGCAACATGACAGGTGGCATTGTCATCCTGAAAGTAACATGGGACCACCCCGTAAAACTGCCACAACGTAGGAAGCGCATGGTCATCCAAAATGGTGCAGTAGGTCTCGGTGTTGAGTCCACCAGGAATTGCGACCAAGGGTCACGTGCCATACCAGAAGAAACACCCCTATAGCATAATTCCACCGCCGCCGAACTTCATATTTGGCACAATACATTCCGGCAGGAGGCGTTCTCCAGGCAGACGCCAAACCCAGACCCTGCCATCCGAACGGTAGAGGGTGAACCTTGATTCGTCGCTCCAGAGAACCTGTTTCCACTGTTCAACGGTCCACTGTCGACGTTCTTTACACCACGTTAGCCGAGCAGCGCTATTGGACTTGGTGATTAAAGGCTTGTGGGTGGCAGCACGTCCATGATAACCGAGCAGATGGGCTTCCTTACAGATAGTATTCATCGAAAGAACACTCCCGGATGCCTGTTGAAACTCCTCGCGGATGTGGTCCATCGAGTTGGTGCGGTTCTTCTGAATTTCTCTGGCCAGAACCCGTCGGTCTCTAACTCCCAGTTTTGTGGTTCTGCCGGGTCGGAGCACATTCCGACAGCCACCTCTCATCTTCCACTTGCCAATCACGTAGGCCACTGTCGATTTTTGGTACTTCAACTCGCTGGATATGTCACGTATGGATCAGCCATTTCTGTGATACCCGACGATTACACCTTTCTCGAAATCAGAGAGCTCCGAACTGCGTGGCACCTTGCATGCGACTGGTTGCATTGTTTTTTCTCACACGATGTTGAACGGCGGCGGCCGTGACGTGTATCAGGACCGCAGATATCGTCGATTGCAGGGGTGTCCAATTACTTGTTGGTAGATAGTGTAATTTACAGAATGTATTATTCATGACAAAATGTTCAGTACCTCGAAATTCATTTCCCTAAGGTGATGACATATCTTTCTGACAAAAGGAAATAATTGTTCTGCTGCTCCAGATGTCATAAGCAAGGTAGGCGTACAAAATATTCGCAGTTCACTTATTTATCCACAAAAAATAATTTATTTAAACAAATTCAGATAGCATGTTTCCTGCAAAAATTTATTTCATAATATCAGTTGTGCGAAAAATTAGACATTGAAAAGAAAAATTAAGAAACCGTATTAGTCTTTGACTGAAGGCCCCCCAGTGGTTTCCCAGACTTTAAATTTTGAAGATGAATGTACGATCTCAAAATTGCGCATACAAAAATTCCAAGACTGTTTAGTTCCTTTTTGCCTTTGTTTAATTATTTTTCCTCTACCCCTTTTATTTGTCGATGAAATATAATTGTGTTATTTTGCATTCAGTACAATCTAAATAGCAATCAAAACTGATAAATTTCGTGTAAGGAAACCTGAAAAACGAAAAAAAAAAAAAATTCAGGTGTTCAGGATTTTTAATAAGCCAAGAGAATAGGAAAGTAACTAGGGAATGTAAAACGATCACAACGAACATTTACAGAAGCATTCCGCATGCATAAAACAAACCTTAAGATGCATGTGAATTAAATTATATTTACGAAATCTCTTACCGATGAAAAGAGTAAAAAAAATGTACCTTTAAAAAGCTTTAAGGCAGTTAAGTGAAATTTAAGTGTAGCTAATTTGAAACACTGATCCATAAAAGGCAAGTATTGAAAATTTGTTTTAATAGAAAGAAATTGATTATTCGTTTTATTCTATTAAAACTTGAACAAAATATGAGATTTGTATTTGCTATTCTTCATGCTCACCGTTGTTACCAGTCACCTGATGTTTAAATTTTTAACCGTGTTGAACAAAGGGGGTAACAGCCACCCCTGTGGCTTAGCTGTCTAAGCGCTGGCTTGTGATCATTCGTCCGAGATGGGTCCGGGGTCGAATCCCGGTGAGGCATGTATGTTGTATTTGCCTTACAGCACTGGCTCACTCCCTTCCCCGGAACCAGTTACCCTAAATTAGGGATGGAGGACTGCTTGCAGCCCATTGAGTTGTTAATGGTGCTCATTAAACCCCCAATTTAAACAACTTAGTAAAATCATGCAATGCAATGATTATAATACGCTTTCCAACATACCAGAAATCATTACTCAAGTTATGAGGATAATGGCTGTAGAATAAATCTCGCTCCTATGACCTGACCTTTCACCCCATTTCGATTATGTTCAACAGAACCGGTAAAGTATACTTCCGGAAGGAACAACATGATAAAGTTTTGTCCCAATCGAAGCATGTTTACGTAAGTTATAACGCATAAGGACGATGGAATGGATCCCCATCCTATATCCTGACCTTTGACCCCATTTCACTTATTTTTAATTGGGTTCGTTCCCAGGTTGACCCCTTGGACAAACTAAAATTTCATCGAAATCGAAACATATTTACGCAAGTTATGACGCAGAAAGGCAATGGAATTCATCCCGCACCTATGTCCTGACCTTTGACCCACTTCACCCATTTTCAATAGGGTTCGTCCCCAGATAGTCTTCTACCACATACTAAAATTTCATTGACATCGATCCATATTTACGCAAGTTATGACGCATAAGGGCAATGGAATGGATCCCTCCTATGTCGTGACCTTTGACCCCGTTAACTCCATTTTCAATAAGGTTCGTTCCCAGGTGGTCCCCTACCACATACTAAAATTTCATCGAAATCGAACCATTTCTACGCGAGTTATCGTGCGGACAGGCGGACGGGCACACGGACAGAGCTGGAGCATATACGCTTCTTCAACCTACGGGTTAACAAATTAACCGGATAGAACGAAGGGGTTAATCGGGATTAACAAAATGAGCTGAAATAAGCTTGGACGATTTACTCGCTAAGAGGAAGTCCATACATGGCTGGAACGAATGAACCTGCGCATAAGAAAGCGTTGCTTTTCCCTTAGCATTGTTTACGCTTTCCATCCGTAGGTTGAAGAAGCTTATATGCTCCAGCTTTGTCCGTCCGTCTGTCCGTCTGTCGGCATGATAACTCGCGTAAAAATTATTCGATTTCGATGAAATTTTAGTATGTGGTAGGGGATCACCTGGGGACGAACCCTATTGAAAATGGACGAAATGGGGTCAAAGGTCACGGCATAGGGGCGGGATTCATTCCATTACCCTCATGCGTCATAACTTGCGTAAATCTGGTTCGATGTCGATGAAATTTTAGCATATTGTAGGGGACCACTTGGGGCTGAACCCTATTGAAAATGGGTGAAGTGGGGTCAAAGGTCACGGCATAGAAGCGGGATCCATTCCATTGCCCTTATGCGTCATAACTTGGGTAAATATGATTCGATGTCGATGAAATTTTAGCATATTGTACGGGACGACCTGGGGATGAACCCTATTGAAAATGGGTGAAGCGGGGTCAAATGTCACGGCATAGGAGCGGGATCCATTCCATTGCCTTTATGCGTCATAACGTGCGCAAAAATGGTTCGATTTCGATGAAATTTTATTATGTGCTAGGGGATTACCTAGGGACGATCTTATGACGTCATAATCTGGCGCTTGAAATGTTGGCGCGTGGTCACGCCATCTGTCTCATTACGTCACACATTGAGTGTGGATCCTATTTAAGTTTTATGACGTCACACTTTTGCGAGCAGATGGTCGCGATTCCCATCTTCCTCATTACGTCACGCGTTGTGTACGTATGTCCGTCCGTACATAACTCGCGTAAAAATTGTTCGATTTCGATGAACTTTTAGTATGGGGAAGGGGACCACCTGGGAACTGACGCTATCGAAAATGGGACAAATGGGGTCAAAGGTCACGACGTAAGAGCGGGATCCATTCCACTGCTCTTATGTGTCATAAGTAACGTAAAAAAAGTTCGATTTCGATTAAATTTTCGTATTTGGTAGGGGACTACCTGGGAACAAACCCTATTGAAACTGGGCGAAATGGGGTCAAAGATTAAGACATAGGACCGGAATCACTTCCATCGACATTATGCGTCATAACTTATGTAAAAATTATTCGATTTGGATGAAATGTTAGTATGTTGTAGGGGCCCTCCTTGGGACAAATTCTATTGAAAATGAGTGAAATGGGGTCAAAAGTTAGAACACAGGAGCGGAATCTATTCCATAGCCCTTATGCATCATAACCTATGTAAAAATGCTTCCATTGCGACAAAACTTTATCATTTTATTTCGGAGGTACACTGAACCGGTTCTGTTAAATATAATCGAAATGGGATAAAAGGTCATTACACAGGAACGAAATTTATTCCACAGCCATTATTCTCAAAACTTGAGTAATGATTTCTGGTATGTTGGAAAGCGTATTATAATCAATGCATTGCATGATTTTACTAACTTGTTATTCACCGGGGGCATTTTGAGGAATGATTCCCAAAATGCCTACTTAAAATACTACAACTATACTAATTCTGTTTTAACTACAGTAGTTAACTATGGAACCAGTTCTTCAAGGAATTCCTTTTGTTTTTCTTTCCAAGATACCACATGTCCAACCAACGTGACGCCTCGTGTCTTTGAATGAATAATTACATTTGCACCTATTTGTTTATTGTCCCCTCAATTCCCCGCGTTTGAATTGTTGAAACGTTCCATTATTCAGTTTCCTTTATTCAACTGTAGACCACAATCCACAATGCAATCAGCTTGCTCGGAGATCCCCACACAACTGTACAGACACATCGTGGATTTGATGCTATCCTGGGTGGAGGCTATTCTTAGGGAGAACGGAGGGCCATCGAATTTTAAGATCGATGACGTAGTTCAGTGAGTTCTCATTGTATGTGGACGGGACGGGCAAGGCGTGTCATTTCGGAAGCACTGCGGCTGTGCGATGGGGAAAGATCTTTTTGAAGATTCGACCGGATATGTTTATTGGGACCAGAAAAACAGAGGACGGCACCTCAGAAACCTCATGCGTTGCTGAATGTTCAAGAGAGATACGCATTAACTGAACGTGCAGGAAAGGGGACACACCCATTGGTTGATAGTCGAGGTGAATGCCGGTTGGCACGCGTTAGTTGGGAAAACAGACGTTTTCACAAAGTTGAAACAAAAAAGGTCGCAACGTTCAGAATTTCCAGCATATAATATTTGATCTCCAAATGTAAATCAAAAGTAATTTAACTTAATACCCTCCATGTTTTGTTAGACAGAGTTTTCCCTAAGTGATTTTAATGTACAATTTCGTTTCCTTCCAGAAATATTAGCAACATTTTCAATTTAGAGAATTTCAGAACATTTGCCTTTCTAAAAATGTACTCACACAATCAGAAAGTTTCTTTTAGTGTTTGTTTTGTAGTTAGAATTTTTTTAGCTACACAACGAACTTGAAAGCAATTTTTAAAATGTTCAAGTGAAATGCTTTTTTTAACTTAGTAACTAAAATGCTTGCCTTCTCATGTCATATGTAAAAAAATATTGTAAATATACTGGCGGAGAGTGAAAAAAGAACACCAAGGAGGAATTGGCGGACGATCATGAAATTTACATACGTTAACGGGGTCGAGTTTACGAAGGTATGATGTTAATTTCGGGACCAATCGGTGAGCGCTTACGCCCCAGCACGGCATAATATGCAAATTATCGTCGGTGGTATTTAAGGAGTACGGGGAAGTGAATATAATCAGTCGTCGGTGAAGACCCTGAAGAAGCTGCAATGCCTGGACATGGAAGACGTGTACGATTTCAGCAGTTATAGGACCTTGAGCGAGGTCGTCTAGTCGGACTCCGCGAGGCCGGGTGGTCGTATCGTCGTATTGCGGAGCGAATTGGACGGTAAGTATCGGTGGTGGTACGATGGTGGCGTAGATGGTCCGAGTAACATTCCCACACGAGAAGACGTGGAACCGGAGGCCACAAACGGACTGATGAGCGGACCAATCGACGCATAAGAAGAGCGGTGTTGTCAAGCAGAATATCCACTGCGACTCAAATCCGAGCTGCCGTTGCACCTGAGGTGACTGTGCGAACAATCCGCAACCGTCTACTGGATGCAGGACTACGTGCACGTGTGCCTCTGGCATGTGTACCTCTGACTCCAGCCCACCGTCAGGAACGGCAGCAGTGGTGTCGCCAACGTCTGCACTGGAGAAGGCAATTGCGATCTGTCGTGTTCAGCGATGAAAGCAAATTCTGCTTGGTAGCCTCCGATAGCCGTATGCGTGTTCGTAGACGCACAGGGGAGCGTCTCCACCCTTCTTGCATCCACTAGCGACACACAGGGCCTACACCTGATCTGCTGGTGTGGGGAGCGATCAGCTATCACTCCCGTACACAACTAGTGTTTCTACCGGGTACGTTAAACAGCACCTCCTACGTCAACAACATCATTCAGCCCGTTGTTGTGCCATTTGTAAGGTCGGTCCATCGTGGTGTTTTCCAGAAAGATAACGCACGCCCACACACGGCACGTGCAACGCAACATGCACTTCATGGTGTGAGACAACTTCCATGGCCTGCACGTTCACCGGATTTGTCCCCCATTGAGCACGTGTGGGATTTTGTGGGACAACGACTTATCCGGTCTCCACGGCCAGCCACGGCCATCCCCGATTTACGCGTCCAGATTGAGGATGTTTGGAACTCAATACCGCAAACTTACATCCAACATCTGCGACAGACTCCATGCCAGAATTGCACAGTGTGACGCAGTTCATGGCGGTTCAACCTCGTACTAACCATGTTACACGGAAATGTTATTTTTCCGTTTACCAGCAAATACAGCTGTATTTTGCCATAATGTTTTGATCACGTTATCCTCTGTAATAGCTTCTTCAACATTGCAGATACTGCAGGTAATGGAGAAAAAGAATAAAACTATGGATGCTATTTATTTGCATTATTTCAGGACCGAAATCTGAAAAAAAGGAAAGAAAGCATGGTTTATTTATCTCCATTTACGCGAAATATGTATAGTATCCCTCTCACGAGACATTTCTCAGCCAAACTAAGCATTACTCCATCGGCGTTCAAGGCTCGGCCTGCTAGCTGTGACGTCACAGGCCAGTTTTGAGGCTCTCTGTTAGAGACGATTTTGGACGAACCAGCTCTGCTGTGGTCTAATATCTACAACATAGTAAAAAAAATGTTTGTCTAACCGCCGCTTTGAGAGAGTAATTTTAAAGTTAGTCAGAAATAATGCCTTTATTAATTGCCTTTCCTCTTATATCATGGAAATTACGCTTTCACGTATTTGATCTCAATGTAGAATAAGATAAACACGCTTTTGTGTTCTGGGGGATTCAACTGACCCTCATTGCCACGCGTCTTCAGAGTCCTTACTCTTTAATTCGCAACTTGGGCTTGTGTAGTAAACACATGTAGAGCTACCGAACAAGGTACCAGAACGCTAAACTGGGCGATAATTAAGCAGCGGAGAAAAATCAATAAGAGCAGAATGGAAAATGATCTCATTGAGGATTTTATGGGAATTCATGCAAAGTCTAGTGAGTTTCACCGGACCAAATGGTCTTGTAATGCACTTCAATTACGTGATCTTTTGCCTGAATACTTCAGAGACCTCAGCGACCGCGAAGTAAACTAATTAACTAAATTCATCGATTTTTCATCCCTTCTAATGGAGAGCCAGTTTCCTTCTGTTTCCGAAGAGATCGGCAGTTCTGTTTTGCTCTGCAGAAAGCCGTTTAGTGCCTTGGCCGTTGGTCCCGATCGATGATTAAAAGTTTGTTGGTTGCATTTAGATCTGGCTTCCATTCAGATGCCGAAGTTTTATTCGTCTCTGAAGGACACAAAGAATACTATTCTCTCTCTGTCTTTTTCACTTTCCATTCTTATACAGTAGATGCCGCTTATTCCGAGCCCATATTTAGCGAGATTTCGGACTTAACGAGCAAAATAGGAAATTTTGTTTGGTTTAATGCTAACCCAAAGCTAATGTGATCGTTTTTAACGAACAAAATTAGTTGGGCGCAACTAATCTTGTATCGGCCGCAACAATCTTTGTATTTTCATACAGTGGAACCGGCTTATAACCAAACAAAATAAAAAAAAATCCCTTGCCCAAACAAACAAAGAAAAAAAAAAAAGAAAGATGACACCGAATTTTTGGGTGTAATTTGAATCCTTTGAACCCGTTCTAACGCGCGTAAATTTATCGAATAAAAATCCTTTAATAGTAAATTTATCGAATCAAAATCTTTTGAATCCGTTCTAACGTGAGTTAAATTTATCAAAGCTATTAAAAAGTCAATAGAACCGGTATGGAAAACAGTAGTATCTCACCGAAGAAAGAAGATTTCCAGTAGGGTTTTTAACCCCGCTGATGTTGCTGTAAACGGAATCGTGAACTTACCCTCTCTGGTGGCACACTTGTGCGTTAAGCAAAATTTGAATTTATATGAGAAACATTACGCAGCGGAAACGCTCTCCAACAATGAAAGAAATTTTCAAATCTTACTCTCAGACGCACAGATCTTGACAAATATAAGATATGCATCTACGTCCCCTGGCGGGAAACGCATGAATTATTTTAAGAAGAAAGTTTCTCAAAAGGTTTTTCGATGTGAGCGGTATCGGCCCAGGAAAGATCTTTTTCAGTCGAGCTTTCGGGAGCTCAGATTTTGCTGCAAACACATCAGAAACAAAAATTAACACTTACGCTCTCTGGTGGCCAAACCATTATTTGCCAAATATTAGAAATTATTAGATATATGTAAAACATTTCCCATCAGGAGCTGTATGGGATACAGAAAGAATTGTTCAAATCGGAGTTTTAGGAGCAGAAATATTGGGGAACTGCAATTCACCTTAAGGCCCCCTAGAGGAACGTCTATTAGTTAAATAAATAAATAGACGATGTCATTGCTCTGTCCACGTTATTTTATAAACAACGCATAGCAACTGCAAAATTGTGTCGGATGAACAATGTTTCAGTAGCTATGCGTTGTTTATAAAATAACATGGACAGAGCGATGACATCGTCTATTTACATTATCTCCAACTATCTGAAATATTGTCTTCATTAATTACTTGAAAATTTTTGAAACTGTATGTAAAACTTTTAGCACCGGAAACGCTATCCAAAGAAGAAGGAATTTTTCAAACCGGACTCTTAGAAATAGAGATATTGACAAAAAATATGATATACACTGACGAGCAATTGAATTAGAGATACCTGTCTAGTACCGCCTTGATGACGGCGGCGATTCGTCTCGGCATGGACTCGACAAGACACCGGAAGCATTGGGAAGCCATACGGATCCACGACCCCTGAACAAGCTCCCACAGTTCACGAAGATTTGATGGAGGGGGTCAGAGCCTCGAACATCTTTCTCGATGGCATCCCAGATGTGCTCGATGGGATTGAGGCCAGGTGACCTAGCTGGCCAAGGAAGCGAGGTCACGTCGGTAGAGTGTTCATCCAACCATTCGGATACAATTCAAGAGTGATGGCACAGTGCATTGTCTTGTTGCAAGATGAGATCCCCAGTGGGATGTTGAAGACGCACAAACGGGAGCAAATAGTCGTCCAGGATATCCCGGTAAGGTTGACCTGTGAGGAACGATGTCACACGTACCAGGGGTCCCATTTCAGTCGACGTAAACAACCCCCAGATGAGAATGCCACCCCCACCAGCTTGAAGAGTACCCTGCTGGCAAGAAGGATCCATCACTTCATGTGGTTTGCGCCGTACTTGTATTCTGCCATCTGCATGTACCAACGCGAATTTCAACTCATCAGTCCAGGCAACATTTTTCCACATCTCTAGGGTCCAGTGGCGATGTTCTCGCGCCCATGCTAATCTTTGCACCCTGTGATGTGCGGTCAGCAGCTGTACCCTCGTGAACGATGGCTTCTGTACCCCATAGCGAGGAAATGGTTGTGGATGGTGTAGCTGCTTACACGTTTTTGTGCACCAGCGTTAAATTGCCGGGTGATTTCTTGCACTGTGGCCCGTCTATCCGCTGTTACAATGCGAGCTGGCCGACGATGACCCCTCTCATCCATCCGCTGTTGTCCACGACAGTTGGCTCTTGCAGGGATGGTTTTACCGGATTCGATCTACTCACGGTGCACCCGTGACACAGTGGCTTGTGAAAATCCCAGTGCCTGCACGACTTCCGAGATGGAGTGACCCATTCGTCGGGCCCCGACAATTTGCCCACGATCAAATGCGCTTAGATCCTTCGTCTTACCCATACTGCGTCCGACTCTTACTGATTCCCGTCGCATCACTGCTTATATTGTCAGATCGCTGCATACGTCATGTCGTTCCCGTTTACAGGGCCGCCCACAGCGCCACATTTGCATAACGCCAGCTGCCTCTAATTCAATTGCTCTCCAGTGTATGTCTACGCCCCCTGACGGAGAAACCATTCATTATTTTAAGAAGAAAATATTCAGACTTTCAATTTTCTTTAAGAAAAGGTGAAAATTACTATTTTTTTTAGTTTTATTTCACAAAACACCTACATTCAAAAGTTTAAGTCTTTATAGCTATAGTAGCTTTTGTCTTAAGCACTCCACAGACTGATACATAAGACATTGTACAAATTACGTGCACAATAATTTTAGTACCCGGTTCCTTACGGTAACAATACATATAATAGCTGGTGTATAAAATGGGGGTAAGGAGAAGAAATATCATGTTCCACAATAACCAAAATCCGTGCGATATGCTTCACAATATCTGAACTCGGTACAGAAGTTCGAAATGAGAATCTTTGATAGACTATGGAAATTTAACAGTTAATCAAACTTCAAGTATTTTTGCGAATCTTGGGGAAATTTTTTGTCATGTTTATACGGAAAAAGTAAAAACGAAGTTTTTCCGTTAATATACGAAAGGAACTGCAGAAAGGTTTCTGATGATTCAGAATTTTCCGTTAACACGTCTTAAAAACTAGAATTTATCGTCAATATAAGAAAAGAAATGCCGGAAAGGTTTCTGAAAATTCAGAATTTTCCTGGCGTAGGAAAAATCCGGGAAATTCAGATTTCTTTCAGCCATTCCACGGGAAAGGTTGTATCAGAAATATGCTTCGTAATTCACGAAAGGATTTACGGGAAATGGCTCATGAATTTCAGAATTGTTTTTACAGTTAGCATCGTAGAAAAAAAGAAAGTGTCTGTTATGAGAAATCTTTTTTTTTTTTTTTTTGTGATTAAGGAAACCTGAGAGTTATCCCCTAAAATAAGTATGATATTAGCAAATTCAACAATTTTTTCCTGTTCCCTTTCATTTCAGGTTTTAAACGCTCCATCATTTGCAAAACAATATTGAAGTTCAGAACACGTCGTTTGGGAAGCTTCTATTCTTGTTAGGTCTGTATGCGTGTACTGATGATATGTCTTTCTCTAAAGCAGACATTAATTTTTTTCCCTGGTGTAGGGCAGAAAGAGGAGCATTACCGAAATCATTCACATTGCTTTGTTTGGTCAGTCTGTTAGGCGTGCATGTATCTTTTGTATGATAAATCTTCTTCGAGAAGTAGGATTAAGAAAATCTTGTGTTCAACGAAAGAAAAATCACAAGCTGCCGGAATGTCGCTGTATCTAGAATTATGAGCAATACTGTAAAATTTATTTTTGCATGGAACTGAAGAAGAGATGACGATATTTCGTTTTTTTTTTCCTGCTGTTTTGCTTTTGAAAAATTATTCCCCTGTCGTGGAATAAAGGTGTATTTGAACTTGTGATGCAATTCATATTTCTAGAAGACGGACTAGAAAGCTCATTTTTTCGGGCGATGGCCAATAACAACGAAGACAAAAAATTTAAGGGATGTTATTTAGATATCAAATTCTTTCACTAAGTGTCAATATCGCAGGATACATCTGAAAAAATTCGAAATGCCTGTTCGCGGTGGAGCCATTTCCTTTGCCATGAATGTTTTATTTAAGATTCTTTGTAGCATTGCCATAATACGCGCTCACTTGTACAGTATTATCATGTATGGCGTTGCATCGCTAGAATAGCAATTGTTTAACTGAAATATCCGCAACATATTTGATCGCTTTAATGAGAAAACTAGTATAATTAAATAATTCTGTTTTGCACTATTTCTGAATAAAGGAGCACCAAATATTTATTTACAAAAAATTTGTAAACTTACTTATTTTGTTTTTCATTACGTTAGGAATATAACAAGTGCACAACTTCATTTGATTAGGAACCTTTAAAGAAAATTAACGTCTTAGAAATAGTTCGAGAGTGCAGTTTTTTCAATTTCATCGGTTCATTGTTTTGAGAGAACGCAAAATGAGCAAAGATGTGTGCATAGTTTACAAACGAATTTATCATAAGCACTTACTGCAACTATTTCGTTGGATACATCATGGCATTGCATATAAGTCGGACATATTTTTAAGAATAGCAAAGTTTTTAATTCATAATGCACGCACAAGTTGTCTGGGAAGACAATGAAGCATAAACAGTAACTAGGAGAAAAACAAAAATTCGACTGACTTATGGAGACAGACACTCCTCGGGCGAAGTGCCAAACTAATCCATTCACGAGACTTACCGAAATAGTGAACAGTGTCCAGTGGAACAAAATATATTTTGTCTGCACTGGGGCTTGTGCGATCTTACCTCAACAATGTTTTCCATTATTTCGCGAAACTCTCTAACGCTCTAAACGTATACATTACATTCCTTGTCTTCTACGTCATTTGTTTTTTTGTGCACCTTTTCTGATAGTTGTACAAACTTAACTCAGGAAACCTTAAAATTAATTATTTTAACATTCCTTTACAAAATTAGTGTTTTATTTACGTATAGTCCACAATTTCCTGAAAACACAATATCATCGCTAGAAAACTTATTTAATGTTTCTACTTTTTATTCATTCTCCTCACGCAGAGAGATTCCCCGCTCCAAACACGGCTTGCTTTACTCATGCAAATATGCAGAGTGATCTGTTTGGGTAGGGATGATTTAAAAATGCGGTGGTGGGGCTTATAACAGTTACACTATATTGACAAAAGTCACCGAACACCTAGAGGAAAAACACAACATAGCATTTTATGACATACATTTGTCGGTCCATCTTTGGCCTTAATTCATGAACAGACCCTTCGAGACATGCTTTCGACAAAATTTTGGAACACAACGATAGGTATGCACTTCCATTCAGTACATAATGCTGCCGTTAACTGTTGCTTAGCAGTACGCCTTGATTCCAAACTTCTTATGTGGCTCTCTAATTCATCGCATAAGTGTTCTATGGGATTAAGATCAGGGCTCTGTGCTGGCCAGTTCACACATGATACTAAATTATCGTCAAACCACGCCGTAACAATCCTTGCTTTATGGCTCGGTGCATTATTCTGCTGGTACCAAGAAGGCTCGGTTCCATAGCATTACCACAGACTTGGTAGGACATAATTTTCCGGAATATCGAGGTAGACGAACTGGTTAACAGCTTTGTCCACAATAACCAATGAGCTGGGACCATACCACGAAAAAAAACCCCACACGATTACACTGCCAGCTCCAAACTTGACCGTAGGAACCGTACACTGTAGTAAATAGCGTTCCCCCGGCTGCCACCATACCCACACACGGCCATCAGACTGATGCATTGTGTATCTGGATTCATCAGTCCATAGAAACCGTTTCCATTGATCTACGGTCCACGATAGATGTTCTGCACACCGTACTAAACGACGAGTAACATTCCGAGTGAAGATGAAAGGCTTATGAGCAGCTGCCCGACCACGGTAACCCATGGAATGAAGTTCTCTGCAAATGGTACGTGTACCTACCGAGGTTGCATTTTTACTCACCTGTACACTGAGGTTTTGTGCAGTACTCCGTCAATTAGCTGTAACGACTCGCCTGAGGCTTCGAAGTCCTCTATCACTGATTTTCTTTTCCCTGCCGGTAAGTTTTGCTGCTTCAGGAACGCCATGTGTCTTCCACTTATTTAGTACATCCAAAACAGTTGACTTGGGTATGTTTAAACGCCTCTCGGGTTCTCTTATGGACAACCCACTAATATAACACCAAACAATCTTTCCTTTCTCAAAGTCAGTTCTCTCCCGCAGCGACATTTTCACTGAACCTCACAGTGCGATATGATCGCGGTCAGCTGCAGGCTTGTTTTATACCGTTTGCAGCTGTACCGCGTATCTAAACAACGCAGCGGATCCGTTCATTTTCTTTTGAACGGGAGTTCCGTGACTTTGGCCAATACTGTGTATATTAAGTAAATATTTGGCAGACATAACCTTTATGGACGGCAATTCGTCTTGGCATCTACATCACTTCCTTTGCATACTCAGCAGAGTTCATACAAGGTGTTCAATTCTTGTTACGTGCGTTCTAACATCTGCGGACCTATTTGTGCGAACGCAGCGGGAAATTTGAACTTCAAGTCATCGAGGCTATGAAGTCGTTGTGCGTAGACGATGCTGTTCATAAATACCCTACACGAAGAAATCCGAGGGAGAAGGGGGGGTGAGATCCCGAGAGCTTGAAGGCCAAGGAATAGGACCATTTCCGCCAAACCAGTTGTCATTGAATGTGTTGGTGACGAAGTTCCTGACTTCCAGTGACCATTGCGGTAGGGCACTGTCTTCTTGTAAAATGGTTGGTTGGTTAGTGGAGCTTTATGACGCAAGGGCCATGTTTGGCAAAAGAGCGCCAGATACAAGACAGTCAACGAAACAGTTTTAAAAATGTCGTGTAATGGTTAAAATCAAGCTGATCCGGTAGAAGTGAAATATAAGAATGAGGAAAAGTGTAAAAACTAGATAAGGTTGAAAAGGTCAATTTGTTTTAAAAAGGAAAAGACTGCGAACGTGTCGCAGTGCTCATCTAGGAGCTGCTGTAGCGTACCTGCGTCGTCGCTCAACAAATGAGAATGAAAAAAGGGATACCGAACAGCATGAAAACGAACACAATTACACTGAAGAGCAATTGAATTAGAGACAGCTGGTGTTATGCAGATGTGGCGCTGTGGGCGGCCCTGTAAACGGAAACCACATGACGTATGCAGCGATCCGACAATATAAGGAGTGATGCGACAGGAATCAGTAAGAGTCGGACGCAGTACGGGTAAGACGAAGGATCTAAGCGCATTTGATCGTGGGCAAATTGTCGGGGCCCGACGAATGGGTCACTCCATCTCGGAAGTCGTGCAGGCACTGGGATTTTCACAAGCCACTGTGTCACGGGTGCACCGTGAGTAGATCGAATCCGGTAAAACCATCCCTGCAAGAGCCAACTGCCGTGGACAACAGTGTGTGGATGAGCGGGGTCATCGTCAGCCAGCTTGCATTGTAACAGCGGATAGACGGGCAACAGTGCAAGAAATCCGTCCGCAATTTAACGCTGGTGCACAAGAACGTGTAAGCAGCCACACCATCCAAAACTATCTCCTCGCTATGGGGTACAGAAGCCATCGTCCCACGAGGGTACCGCTGCTGACCGCACATCACAGGGTGCAAAGATTTGCATGGTGCGGGAACATCGCCACTGGACCCTAGACACGTGGAAAAATATTGCCTGGACTGATGAGTCCAGATTGACGTTGGTACATGCTGGTGGCAGGATACGAGTACGGCACAAATCACATGAAGCGATGGATCCTTGCCAGCAGGGTACTCTTCAAGCTGGTGGCGGTGGCATTCTCGTCTGGGGACTGTTTACGTGGACTGAAATGGGACCCCTGTTACGTGTGGCATCGTCCCTCACAGGTGAACGTTACCGGGATATCCTGGAAGACCATTTGCTTCCGTTTGGGCGTCTTCAACATCCCACTGGGGACCTCATCCTGCAACAAGACAATGCAGCTCCCGAATTGTGTTCGAATGGTTGAATCAACACTCCACCGACGTGACCTCGCTTCCTTAGCCAGCTAGGTCACCTGACCTCAATCACATCGAGCACATCTGGGATGCCATCGAGAAAGATGTTCGAGGCTCGGACACCCTCCATCAAATCTCCGTAAACTGTGGGAGCTTGTTCAGGGGTCGTGGATCCGTATGGCTTTCCAACGCTTCCGGTGTCTCCTCGAGTCCATGCCGAGACGAATCGCCGCCGTCATCAGGACGAAAGGTGGTGCTACACGTTACTAGACCGGTATGTCTAATTCAATTGCTCTTCAGTGTATATATATATATATATATATAGACTGCCGGACAATTGCTAAGGACGGATGACAATGGCAGCGATAGCAACCATAAAATGGAAGTCAGGAAAATGTGGAAATTAGCATAAGTGCGGGATACAGTAAGACGTGTTGTGCGTATGCAAATTTTGGATTGCCGAACTTGTTCGTGACGTCATAGCGCTGATAAGAAATATAAAGGATTTGACGCGTATTGACCGTTGTTGTTCAAACGCAAAGTTGAAAGGGAAAGAATCAATTGACGAACTTGCAATTTTCAGTATGTCTTCCCGACATCCCCTAGATGATTTTACGCGTGGCCGTATTATTGGCAAGATTGAAGAAGGGCGAAAAATAACAGATGTTGCCAGGGAGTTCGACGTCAGCCACAGTGTTATTTCAAGGCTTTGGAAATCATTTCAAACAAATGGAGAGTGTAGCAAACGTCACGGGGAAGGTCGTGTTCGCAGTACGACACCTGCAGAAGATCGGTACATAGTGCTATCAACAAAAAGATACCGGCGCAGCACAGCTAGTGAGATAGCAAATCAGTTTATGGCTGCTACTGGCAAGCGGATCTCCCGAAAAACTGTCGCCAGACGTTTGCATGAAGGAGGACTATACGCCCGCCGTCCTGTTGTGTGCATTCCATTGTCCAGACGTCACCGTACCGCCCGTTTGCAATGGTGCCATCAACATCGCAATTGGACTGATAACGACTGGTCTGCTGTCCTCTTCTCAGATGAGAGTAGATACAGTCTATCGTCTGATTGTCGACGACAACTGATCTGGCGTGATAGTGGTACTGCATATTGTCCAGCAAACATACAGGAAAAAGACCGATATCCGACATGTAATGTCATGGTATGGGCTGGCATCATGATCAATGGCCGTACGTCCCTCTATGTGCTTCCAACTGGGACTATGACTGGCCAACGATACATTAATGATGTTCTGCTACCTCACGTTCGCATGTTCCATGGTGCTGTTGGTGATAGATTCATTTTCATGGACGACAACGCAACATGTCATCGAACAGTCGCTGTCCAGGAGTGTCTTGAGAGCGAGGATATTCAACGCCTCGTATGGCCAGTACGTTCTCCAGATCTGAATCCCTTTAAAAATGTGTGGGATGCTTTGGGGAGGAGTCTTGCTGGTCGCCAATGCCCTCTAATAAACAAGGACACCCTCATCCATGCACTGACAGAGGAATGGGATAAATTACCCCAACAGCTGCTTGATAATGTTGTGCAAAGCATGACACGACGTGTGGAATCTTGCATCGCCCTCCATGGTGGCCATATCCCGTATTGACATCTTACGCCGGAACGCCTGCGGACGGTAATTGCATTTTTTTCACGTTTACGTATTCTGCACATCAAAATGGCCTGTTTGTCCCTTGAACACGTTCCAAAGCCTTCTGGATTTCAGAGCACAATAAATTGTCTTTCTTGTAATGTCTGGCATTCTGACATTATTTTATTTCACTTGGCATCCAACCACACATACTTTTTTATGCGCTATGTAGCCGTTATGATCCGTCCTTAGCAATTGTCCAGCTGTGTATATATATATCGAGAACCGGCTTTCGGTTGGTAAAGTGTGCGGAGTCAGAATGGGAAAAGCTGCTGATTGATCGGAGTTTGATTAAGGACAAATTATGATGGCACGGCGCCTCAGAGCTCCTATCTCGGAAATGGCGCGGCTTGAGGGTTGTTCACGTGACGCTGTGGTGAGTTCATATCAAAGGTAACACACAGATGGCCAAAAGACGAACCGTCGTCCATCTGTGTGCCGTCCGCAGCTCATTGATGCCAGAGGGGAGAGGAGACAGTCGCGCATTTTTCACAGCGATCACAGGGCCACCACGCCACAAATCACCCGCAGCTACAACAGTGAATATCAGGGCAATGTGTCACAGCACACGGTTCATCGCATCCATTTGCGTATGGGCTGCTTATCCGAAAACTCAGCCGGGTCCCCATGCTCACTGCACGTCGTCGCCAACCACGGATGAAATGGGCCCAAGATAATCGAGATTAGACCGCGGATGATTGAAAGAAAGCCTGGTTTGACGAATCAAGATTCCTGGTGCATCACGTTGGCGGCCGAGCGCGGATACGACCATTACCAACGGAAACTATTGCACCTGGATGTACTGTTGGGCCGAAACAAGCAGGCGGCGGCGGTGTTTTCTTGGGACACTTTCAGCTCCATTATCCCAACAGCACAATCCCTTACCGCTGCCAGGTATCTGAACATCTTTGCGGACTAAGTTCACCCATTCATGGCAACTGTGTTCCCTGCTGGTGATGGCCGTTACCAACAGAATAATGCGCCTTGCCACACTGCCAGAATCGTCATGGAGTGATTCGAGGAACATGCTGGTGACTTTCTGTTAATGCCCTGGCCTCCAAATTCACCTGACATAAACCTCATCAAATATTTGTGGTTCGACTTGGAAAATGTGTTCGCGCTAAATCACCACCACCCCGAAATGTACGGAAACATAAGCACCTGCTGTTGACATTATGGTACCAGATACCCCAGGATACCTATCGCCACCTGATCGATATGATGCCCCGCCGAGTGGCGGCTGTTTTGCGGACTAAAAAATTAAAAAAACCTACAGCTTATTAGGTAGGTGGTCATAATGTAATGACTCTTTGGTGTATATAGGAAAAGAAACTATTGCAATTCCAGAGCAGTTGGGCCATTAACACGGATAAAACAGCTGCAATAGTGGAACAAGTCAGTACGTAGTAGTTCTTCCTATGGCGTGGGTACAAGTTTTTACCCAACGTGAAAAAAGACGCATATAGTTCACGGATACTGACCTGAGGTCTAGCATGCCAGATGGTGTCCAAATTGTGGGCCAGTTCACTGACATTCCGGGATGGGCGTAGGTTGCGTCCCATTATGTCCCAAACATATTCGATCGCTGAGAGATCGGACTGGCCATAGAAAGGTGTCAAACCTTAGGGAAGCGGTCCTGCAAGACCCATGCCATGTGTGGCTGCGCAGAACCTGTTGAAAAATTGTCAGTGATGCTGCAACAGGTCGTAGAATGTGGTCGACGTACCGTTAAGCCTTGAGGGTGGTACAAAGAACTACACTGCCGGACAATTGCTAAGGACGGATGACAATAGCAACGGTAGCAACCATAAAATGGAAGGCAGGAAAATGTGGAAATTAGCATAAGTGCGGGATACAGTAAGACGTGTTGTGCGTATGCAAATTTTGGATTGCCGAACTTGTTCGTGACCGTGACGTCATAGCGCTGATAAGAGATATAAAGGATTTGACGCGTATTGACCGTTGTTGTTCTTTTTTTTTTTTTTTTTTTTTTTTGATTGGAGGTTTAACGACCACCGTGAGCAACTCAATGGGCTATAAGCAGTCGCCCGTCCCTAATTTAGGGTCACTGGTTCCAGGGAAGGGAGAGAGCCAGTGCCGTAAGACAAACACAACACCCATGCCTCAGCGGGATTCGAACCCGGACCCCTTTCGGACGAACGATCAGAGGCCAACGCCTTAGACCACTGCGCCACCGGGGCGGCCCGTTGTTGTTCAAACGCAAAGTTGAAAGGGAAAGAATCAATTGACGAACTTGCAATTTTCAGTATGTCTTCCCGACATCGCGTAGATGATTTTACGCGTGACCGTATTATTGGCAAGATTGAAGAAGGGCGAAAAATAACAGATGTTGCCAGGGAGTTCGACGTCAGCCACAGTGTTGTTTCAAGACTTTGGAAATCATTTCAAACAAATGGAGAGTGTAGCAAACGTCACGGGGGAGGTCGTGTTCGCAGTACGACACCTGCAGAAGATCGGCTCATAGTGCTATCAACAAAAAGACACCGGCGCAGCACAGCTAGTGAGGTAGCAAATCAGTTTATGGCTGCTATTGGCAGGCGGATCTCCCGAAAAACTGTCGCCAGACGTTTGCATGAAGGAGGACTATACGCCCGCCGTCCTGTTGTGTGCATCCCATTGTCCAGACGTCACCGTAACGCCCATTTTCAATGGTGCCATCAACATCGCAATTGGACTGATAACGACTGGTCTGCTGTCCTCTTCTCAGATGAGAGTAGATACAGTCTATCGTCTGATTGTCGACGACAACTGATCTGGCGTGATAGTGGTACTGCATATTGTCCAGCAAACATACAGGAAAGGGACCGATATCCGACATGTAGTGTCATGGTATGGGCTGGCATCATGATCAATGGCCGTATGTCCTTCTATGTGCTTCCAACTGGGACTATGACTGGCCAACGATACATTAATGATGTTCTGCTACCTCATGTTCGCATGTTCCGTGGTGCTGTCGGTGCTAGATTCATTTTCATGGACGACAACGCGACATGTCTTCGAACAGTCGCTGTCCAGGAGCGTCTTGAGAGCGAGGATATTCAACGCCTCGTATGGCCAGCACGTTCTCCAGATCTTAATCCCATTGAAAATGTGTGGGATGCTTTGGGGAGGAGTCTTGCTGGTCGCCAATGCCCTCCAATAAACAAGGACACCCTCATCCGTGCACTGACAGAGGAATGGGATAAATTACCCCAACAGCTGCTTGATAATGTTGTGCAAAGCATGACACGACGTGTGGAATCTTGCATCGCCCTCCATGGTGGCTATATCCCGTATTGACATCTTACGCCGGAACGCCTGCGGACGGTAATTGCATTTTTTTCACGTTTACGTATTCTGCACAAAATGGCCTGTTTGTCCCTTGAACACGTTCCAAAGCCTTCTGGATTTCCGAGCACAATAAATTGTCTTTCTTGTAATCTCCTGGCATTCTGACATTATTTTATTTCACTTGGCATCCAACCACACTTACTTTTTTATGCGCTATATAGCCGTTTTTGATCCGTCCTTAGCAATTGTCCAGCACTGTACCAAAGGTATCCGGCTATCTTTGGAAGTGACTCCTCAGACATACACTCCCCGTGTGCAAGCCGTGTATCGTTCCATGGTGAAGACAGGATCTGTCCGCTGGCTTGCTCGTCTCCAGACACGTATGCACTGATCATCTGCGCCAAATGCAAAGCGTGACTCATCACTGAAGAGAACACGATGCCACTGAGCATTATCCCACATTGATAGGGCCCGACACCATTGCAACCAGTACCGGCGATGCATACTGGTCAGTGGTAGGCGCGAAGTGGACTCCTCGAATGTAAGCCCCGTGTCGCAAGTCTAGCAAGTGTCCAGATGGTCACTTCCGTACCTGTAGCCGACGCAACATTACCACGAATGATTGAGAGCAACGGATTCGGTTCTGTTCGTGCGCTCTCACAATCGCTTAATCCCCGCTTTCTGTCGTTGTCTTCGGCTGTCCGCTGCCCGCATGCCGCTGAGTTGTACCTTCCGCGATCCATTGGCCCTAATATAGTCAGATTACCGCTTCGCTCCGACTTAATTACCTAGCGACACGGCGACTTGACCGATCGGCCTCTCTCAGTCCAATTATATCTCCCCTCTCACACTTGCTCAGCTGTCGTATTGGCCCGGATCCGACGTCGAGGCCTCCTCACAGTCCGTGGAGGTTAATGCAACCGCAATCCGGTGTCAAAATTGTCCCTGTGTGCTAGCATTGCTCTTTATATACCCTACCCGATGCGGGTGTCACGTCAATTCTTCGCGTGCGTCAATTCTTCGCGTGCGTCAATTCGTCGAATACGACAATTCCTCGCCTGCGTCAATTCGTTGCCTGCGTCAATTCGTCGCCTGCGTCAATTCGTCGACCACGACGATTCGTCGAGCGTCAATTCGTCGCGGACAAATTCGTCGACTACGTCAATTCGTCGCTTTTACAAATTTTGGTTACATACAAAACGAATGCAGGAAAACGTACGATTTCGAACGTGTTCCTCCCTGATCAAATTTTTAAAGTTTGGACACTCAGACAGGATAGGGATATTACGCTTTTTCTTTGACACTAAAAATATTAGACGGTAGACGGTTTTAGGAACGGGTCAGGGCCCAGTTGGTCAGAGACTCCATATACAAAATTTTCGTAAAATCTACAGTTTTCAATACAGAACCACCAAATCTGGTATACTATCTCGTGGTATTCTAACTTGTAGACGGTTTTTGGAAGCGGTTGGAGCCCGGGGGTGAGACTCCCCCACAAAATTATCGTAAAATCTAGTTTTCAATTTAGAACCACCAAACTTGGTGTCATGAAACTCTAACTTAGAGGAAGACGATTTTTGGAACGGAACGGGGCCTGGCAGGTCACCCCCCCCCCCCCGTACAAAATTATCGTAAAATCTACAGTTTTCCATTTAGAACCACCAAAATTGGTATACTATCTCATGGTATTCTAACTTAGACTGTGGACGGTTTTGGGAAAGGGGTCGCAGCCCGGGGTTCAGAGCCCCCCCCCTCCCATACAAAATTTCGTAAAATCTAGTTTTCAATTTAGAACCACCAAATTTGGTATATTATATCATGGTACTCTAACTTAGACGGTAGACGGTTTTCAGAACGGGTCGGGGCCCGGAGGTTTAGAGCCCCCCCCCCCCCATAGAAAATGTTCGTAAAATCTACAGTTTTCAATATAGAACAACCAAATTTGGTATACTATCTCATGGTACTCCAACTTAGACGGTAGAAGGTTTTGGAACTGGTTGCGCACGGGGTCAGTTTTCAATTTAGAACTACCAAATTTGGTATACCATCTCACGAAACTCTAACTTAGACTGTAGACGGTTTTTGGAAGCGGTTAGAGCCAGGGGGTCAGAGCCACCCCACCCCCATACAAAATGTTTGTAAAATTTACAGTTTTCAATTTAGAACCACTAAATCCGGTATACTATCTCATGGTACTCTAACTTAGACGGTAGACCGTTTTTGGAATAGGTCAAGGCGCGGGGGTAAGAGCCCCCACATACAAAACTTTCGTAAAATCTATAGTTTTCAATTTAAAACCACCAAATTTGGTTTCATGAAACTCTTACTTAAACGGGTGACGATTTTTGGAACGGGTCGGGGCCCGGGGGGGGGATGAGAGCTCCCTCACCGTACAAAATTTTCGTAAAATCTACAGTTTTCAATATAGAACCACCAAATTTGGTATACTATCTCATGATACTCTAACTTAGACGGTAGACGGTTTTTGGAAAGGGTCGGGCACGGGGTCAGAGTCCCCCCTTCCATACAATTTTTTCGTAAAAACTACAGTTTTTAATTTAGAACCACCAATTTTGGTATACTATCTCACGAAACTCTAACTTAGACTGTAGACGGTGTTTGGAAGCGGTTGGAGCCAGTGGGGTCAGAGCCATCCCCTTCCATACAAAAGTTTCGTAAAATCTACAGTTTTCAATTTAGAACCACCAAATTTGGTATACTATCTCATG
The DNA here is from genome assembly GCA_039090855.1 of Macrothele yani. NCBI lineage: Eukaryota > Metazoa > Arthropoda > Arachnida > Araneae > Macrothelidae > Macrothele > Macrothele yani. The sequence continues at coordinate 136,885,400 of CM077025.1, forward strand.
GTACTCTAACTTAGATGGTAGACGGTTTTTGGAATAGGTTAAGGCGCGGGGGTAAGAGACCCCCACATACAAAATTTTCGTAAAATATATAGTTTTCAATTAACCCTCCGGCTGCAACCCCTTCCAAAAACGGTCTACCGTCTAAGTTAGAGTACCATGAGATAGTATACCAAACTTGGTGGTTCTAAATTGAAAACTGTAGATTTTACGAATTTTTTTATTAGGGGGGCTCTTACCCCCGGGCTCTTACCCCTTCCCAAAACCGTCTAGCGTCTTAGTTAGAGTTTCATGATACCATACTTAATGGTTCTGAATTGAAAACTGTAGATTTTACAAAAAAAAAAATATGTGGGGGAGCTCTGACCCCGGACCTTGACCCTTTCCAAAAACGGTCTACCGTCTAAGTTAGGATACCATGAGATAGTATACCAAACTTGGTGGTTCTAAATTGATAACTGTAGATTTTACGGCATTTTTATGAGGTGGGAGCACCAACCCCTTCCAAAAACCGTCTAGCCTCTAAGTTAGAGCACCATGAGATGGTATACCAGATTCGGTGGTTCTGAATTGAAAACTGCAGTTTTTACAAAAAAATTTCATGTGTGGCCCCCGGGCCTTGACCCGTTCCAAAAACGGTCTACTGTCTAATTTAGAGTACCACGAGATAGTATACCAAATTTGGTGGTTCTAAATTAAAAACTGTAGATTATGCGAATTCTTTTTATGAGGGGGGCCCTTACTCCTCGGGCTGCAACCCCTTCAAAAAATCGTCTAGCGTCTAAGTTAGAGTACCATGAGATAGTATACCAGATTTGGTGGTTCTGATTTGAAAACTGTAGTTTTTAAGAAAATTTTGTATGTGGGGGCTCTGACTCCCCGGGCCTTGACCCGTTCCAAAAACGGTCTACTGTCTAAGTTAGAGTACCATGAGATAATATACCAAATTTGGTGGTTCTGAAATGAAAACTGTAGATTTTACGAAAAAAAATTATGAGGGGGGAAGAGCTCTGACTCCCCAGGCTCCAACCCCTTCCAAAAACCGTCTGGCGTTTAAGTTAGAGTTTCATGATACCAAATTTGATGGTTCTGAAATGAAAACTAGATTTTACGAAAATTTTGTATGTGGTGGTAAGGGGGGGGTCCGACCACCCGGGCCTTGACCCGTTCCAAATACCGAAAACCGTCTAAGTTAGGGCACCATGAGATAGGATACCTGATTTGGTGGTTCTGAATTGAAATCTGTAGATTTTACGAAAATTTTGTATATGGGGGCTCTGTCCAACCGGGCCCTGCCCCGTTCCAAAAACCGTTTACCGTCTAATATTTTTAGTGCCAAAGAAAAAGCGTAATATTCCTATCCTGTTTGCGTGTCCAAACTTTATAAATTTGATCAGGGAGCAAGACGTTCGAAATCGTACGTTTTCCTGCATTCGTTTTGTATGTAACCAAAATCTGTAAACGTGCGACGAATTGACGTTGTCGACGAATTTGTCCGCGACAAATTGTCGCAGTCGACGAATTGACGCACGCGACGAATTGACGTATAACCCTCGATGCGCGATTCCCCATGCACTGTGGTGGGCCACTATTTATTCTTTGCCCGTTATTTTTTAATCATTTGCATATTTGGCCTAGAGGTACTTGCATGCTGAGCTTCATCAGGATCGAACGATTGTCTCTGGGTGTTTCGTTTTAGATTGTTTTTGTAGACTGTAAATAGTTCCTGTTTCGCCATATGACACCTTTATGAGCAGTGCCCGAGTGGTAAGAACCAGGCCTAGGGTCTCATTTTAGATAAGCCATGCGATGAGTGCTTTTCTTAAGGCACTATTTCTTTCTCTACCCTGAATCTAGTGTCCCTAAATTTGGAACAAGAGTCTCTTCATAATCTTTGCTGTTCGTGGGGGTCCTTTCGGAATTTAAAAATAAAAGCCGACGAACGGGAGTTATTTTCTCCGGCAAGACCACATTTCGTTCATTGATGAATCCGACTGAAGCGTTCTGTTCTGTGCTTACCTTTTCGTACTAAACAAGTTGTTTTTTTCCTCTGAACATGTTTAGAGGAGCATGGAGGTTTCCCCAACCGAGGGGCATTGTTCGCGTGTTTGGTGCAGCATGCTGAAATCGAACCTAAAACACCTTAAAGCTGTACAGAAAAATACATTTCTTTTTTTCCCATCCCAGTACTTAACCAGTATTTTTGTTTGAACCACCACCGTGAGCAAATCGATGGGCTATGAGCAGTCTCCTAATCCTAATTTAGGGCTGCTGGTTCCGGGAAAGTGTGAGAGCCAGTGCCATAAGACAATCACAACATCCATTCATCGCCGGGATTTGAACCCGGATCGCACGAACGTTTTTTTTTATTATTGATGTTTAACGACCACTGTGAGCAACTTAATGGGCTATAAGCAGTCGTCCGTCCCTAATTTAGGGTCACTGGTTCTAGGGAAGGGAGAGAGCCAGTGCCGTAAGACAAACACAACATCCATGCCTCACGGGATTCGAACCCGCACCCCATTTGGACGAATGATCAGAGGCCATCGCTTAGACCACTGCGCCTCCGGGGCGGCCCACGAATAGTTACAAGCCAGCTTTTAGACAACTGCGTCCCCGGGACGGGACAAATTTCACAAGGGCTGAAAACGAAATGTTGTCATGAGTGGGTGACAATTGCTGGTTTGATCATGTTGGCATGGGGAGAGTTGAAAAGTCTGTATTCACTTACGAATGGACTTTAAACTTTTTTGAATGCATAGTGGTTGCCCGGATAAGGCAGAGTTCAGCAACGGAAATGGATCATGTTATGTGGGTAACTATGTTTTTGCCCCTCGTTGCAGGCAAGTATGATAACCGAACAGAGACTACTTCTATGCCTTCCAAACTGGTAGTAAGAAAAAAAAGGAGTTGTGTGCTATCAGTGGATGCCGAAAGGCTTCAAGAAATGTTCAAAGCTAAATTCAGTTTATTCAATAATTTGCACTGATTTGACGTCAAAATGATACTAAATTACTTCCCTTAGCGCATTTCCCATTTTTGCAGTAATAGCATTTCTACCTTTTCAAAGATTCTATGGAATGGCGCCCGGTGACTCCACTGGCTCTATTCGAACCCAGACCCATCTCCATCTGCCATCTCTACAAACATCCCGTCTGTGCCTATGGCTTGAATCGTTTCCGGTGCAGCGATGACACGCTTGTAAAAGTCCAGGATGAAAGTGCGGTAACAGTCGTAGTTGAAACAGTGGTTACAATGCGTAAGGAAATAGGTAAAACCTTCTTGGAAATAGACATGATCATGAGATACAGAACAAAGGATATCAGCACCCAGAAAAGGACTTCTTTTGTTGGTTGCGCACTGGCTGACGTAATTGAAGTGTAGAAAAAATAGATGACAAGCGGTGCAACTCACAACCGGTGGAAGGGCACTGTTTTTTTATTATAAGTTTAGCGACCACCGTGAGCAACTCAATGGGCCCGTCCCTAATTTTGGGCCACTGGCTCTAGGGAAGGGAAAGAGCCAGCGTCGTAAGACAAACACAACATCCATTTCTCACGGGATTCGAACTCGGACCCATCTCGGACGAATGATCAGAAGCCATCACTTAGACTACTGCGCCACCGGGGCGGAGTAGGTCATTGGACGGCCACGGCTGCTTAATACTCTTGCAGAGAGTCACCTCCGGCTTTTATATGCCAGTGTGAGTGTGCATATGTACACTCAACAGACAAAACTCTAGATATACCTACCTATAGCATGTTGTTATTTCTCTAGCGCGACTAATAGCCTGTACACGCGAAGGCATCTACTCCACCAGATGCAGGAGGGTTTCCGGAGGTAATGACAGCCATGTTTGTTGCAGCATTGTCCTCAACCCCGCCGAAATGTCGGTTTGGGATCCATGGTTCTGATGTTACGTTCCACATCATCCCACAGAGCTTCCACTGGGTTCTAATCCGGGTAACTTTGGGGCCACTGGATGGTTCGAAACGCAGATGAGTATTTCTCAAGACATGCCTAGGTGGTTGTGGCCCGGTGGGACGACCTATTGTCCTCCTGAAACAGACCATCGGCTGCAGGATGCGCTAAGGCCATGAAAGCGTGTAGATGAACGGCTAGCTCATGCTGGTAGCGCGCAGTGGTTAAGGATATCACTAAACACACTAAGGAACCTAATGTGTCCCGTGAGGAGGCTCCCGAAACCATCACAGAGCCACCACCGCTTTGAACAGAGACGAAAGGGCACGACGGGCCCATAGCATCATACTGCCAACGTCACACACGCACCCTGTCAACTCAGTGCAGCTCAAAACGGGATTTATCTGACCACATGAAGCAGCGCCACTTGGTCCCATTTTGATGTTCCCGGCATCAGGCTGAGCCAGTGTCCGACGATGAGCAGTCACAGTGGCACACGAATAGGGGCGTCGGCCCCCGTAGCTCAGAGTATGTATCGTACGCCGTAACGTTCACTCGCTGACGCTGCTTGGGCTTCCGATATTTAATTGGATGTTATCCTATATTTAACCAGATTGCGTCACCGTTGCTAAACGGTCGGTCTGTACGAGCCTGGAGAGTCTACGTCGCCCCCGTTCAGCAGTGGCATATGGTCAGTCACCGCTTGCTCTCTGGACGCTGATTCGTCTGTCAGTGGTATGCATGCGGTACACCACCGATACGGTTGCCCTCGAAACTAGGGTTCTTGTCACTTGGGCAATTGCGCCATAAAAATCAATCAACCAACCACTTGGGTGGCAGAATGACCTATCTGTCCTTTGTGTCGACAACGCGTCCACGATCAAAATCGCTCAGATCACCTCGTTTACCCATGTTCGTCGATTGCGATACACTGCTGGAAACCACTGCTGTTCGCCTATGCATCGCCTGCGCTCGGTTTGGGCCCGTTCCACTCTGCAGGAGGGGTAACCATATAAACTTCCCACCATCCCTATCTCTAATGTTTTGTCTACTAAATGCGGTATTGAATATGCATTCATTGGCATTATTAATAACATCTATGAAAAATGCAAGTGCGAAGGTTCGGCTATTTTACGATACAGCAGCTTATAATAAAAATTGGGAAGGGAGTGAAACAAGTTGACACCATATCTATCAACCTCTTCAATGCCACATTGTAAACGCTGAACTGGGATGACAAGAGAAAAATATTGATGGAGATTATCTCATTCTTCGTTTTGCTGATGACGGACATTTTTGCAAGTACCACTTCAGAGCATTATCCAGTAACTTGATGATAAGTTTGAAGTAATGGGATTAAAGATTTACTAGCCGCCCTGGTGGCGCAGTGGTCTAAACGATGGCCTCGGATCATTCGTCCGAAAGGGGTCCGGGTTCGAATCCCGGTGAGGCATGGATGTGGTTTTTGTTTTAAGGCACTGGCTCTCTCCCTTCCGTGGAACCAGTGACCCTAAATTAAGGACGGGCGACTGCTTATAGCCCATTGAGTTGCTCACGGTGGTCGTTAAACATCCAATAAAAAAAGAAAAAAAAAGATTTACTTCCGAAAACAAAATGCCGCCCCGGTGGCGCAGTGGTCTAAGGCGTTGGCCTCTGATCATTCGTCCGTAAGGGGTCCGGGTTCGAATCCCGGTCAGGCATGGATGTTGTGTTTGTCTTACGGCACTAGCTCTCTCCTTCCCTGGAACCAGTGACCCTAAATTAGGGACGGGCGACTGCTTATAGCCCATTTGAGTTGCTCACGGTGGTCGTTAAACCTCCAATCAAAAAAAAAATGGATGTACTGTGCTTTTTACAAGAAAAAAGGATTTAGCAATTGATGGGGGAAATCTGGAGGTAACTGATACCTACATTTAACTGGGACAACACATATCAAGCGAGGGCTACATTGGTGAAGAAATGAATTGGTATATAAAACTTCATTCGAAAGTATTTGGAAGACACAATGCTATTTTCAAGAGCACTGTGCCATTTTATCTTAAAAAGAAAATTGTCCGATCTGCGCACATCCTTCCAGTTATTACGTATGGAGCAGAGACCAGAGTTGGAAACGGGTCAAAAATTTTGGACCCGGACATCACATAATTGGACCCAACACGGACCCGACCGGGACAAATTTGCTTTGAACTATAATATATACAGGTTGCTCAAAACGTCTCTCCGCAGTGGGTGTCTTAGGTTTCAGTATATGGAAATCAAACGAATATATTGTAGGTACGTACTCACTTACTTAGAGTAAGTACTGAAACTGTCCCCCTTCATTTGCAAGACATAACTTAACGTTTTACACATATTTTCAAACACATCTATGAGAGTCAGAAAGTTCCTCCGCAGTACTGTTAAGGCTCTTCCACCTAATTTTGATGGCGCTAGAGTCAAACATTTTTGAATTATGCAATTTGTTGTACGTTTAATTTCAGTTTTTTCTGTTTTCTTGACAACACACTAAGCTTCAGATGTTTCTCGGCAACACCAATTTTCGCAAGTTTATGATGACTTGAAAGTTTCCAAAATGTCAATGTTTTTTTTCATCATTGCCCTTCAGAAGAAAGGGACTTTTTTTTCCTTCTGAGGACCTTCTTCCTTCATATCGTATGACAAATCATTTTTCAGTGCGCGGGCACCAATATCGAGCACAAAATTCCCCCGTGCGCAATTTTTTTGAAAAAAAATAATTTTTTGCTTTCCAAAAATAAAACTTAAATACCATTAAAATGTTGACCCGTGACCCGTTTGAAATTAAATAACAAATAAAACTTAAATAACATTAAAATGTTGACCCGTGATCCGATTGAAATTGTTGACCCGTGACCCATTTCCATCATTGGCAGAGATATGAACCTTAACAACAAATGGCATACAGAGGTTGCAGACAATTGAAAGAAGCATGGAGAGATGCATGCTTGGTGTAACCAGGTAAGAAAAGAATAGGAACTCGTGGATCAGGAATTGACAAAGTGGAAGGCATCATGATGAAAGTAAAATCCCTGAAATGACAAGGCAATCGGATGAATATATTTTTAGAAAAGGGGACCACTGATATACACTGGCGTGCAACAATTAAGGTCGAGACGGTTTTTCGAATATAACGTCGTCTGCAGAAGTGCTCCACATCGACTCAAATAATACCATAAGATCCACAAGATGTAAGAATATGGGACAAGTGAGCAAAACCGTACAAACAAGGAATCCAAAGGATACAAAGACACTTTATTGAGAAGGTAGCTTCGAGCACAATTGGACAGAAGACAGAAACGTCCATGTGACAGGCGGCTGCCATGAAAAATCCAGCCTTTAGTTGGGGATATGATCACCCACTGATTGCGTTGCAGGATTTACAACGTTTGTCCATGCTGAGGACGAGGTTGTCAAGGAGGTGTTGAGGCATCGCTGCCCATTCCTCTTGTAGCGCCAATCGCAGCTGCGGAATCGTTGCTGGCGGCCGGTGACGTGCTTCCAAGCGTCTCCAGAGAAGGTCCCACACGTTTTTGATTGGATTTAGGTCCGGAGACCTTGCTGGCCAATCCATGTGTTGAATATCTTCACTCTCCAACAGCTCTGCGAAGGCCACTGTACGATGAGGTGTAGCGTTGTTGTCCATGAAGAGGAACTCAGGACCCACAGCACCTCACCTCTAAACAGACGCACGTGAGGCAGGAGAACCTAGGTACAATAGCGGACACCAGTGACTGAACCTCTTTGGAAGATGTGGAGGTCAGTACGGCTACCAAGCATGATACCGCCCCAAACGAGAACTCCGCCACCTCCAAACCGGTCCCTTTCGATTATGTTGAATGTGTAATGCGTGTGCCCTGGTCTCTTCCAGATGTGTATACGTCCAGAATCGCTCGTCAGACTAAATCGGACCTCATCCGTAAAGAGAACTCGACCCCATTGCTGATGTGTCGAGTTCTTTTGTTCCTGGCAACACAGAAACCACCGTCTCAGATGAGCAGGCGTTAATGGCACACCCCGTACTGGTCGTCGTGCAAATAGACCACCTTTGTGCAGCCTCCTGGGCACGGCAAAACGCGATAACGGACGTCCAGTTGTCTGTTGCATGTGCCTTGCGATTGCTCCCGCTGTATGCCGTCTGTCTCTTCTCGCCTGTAGGACAATATACCGGTCGTCCGTCGCAGTGGTTGCTCGTGGACGACCACTGCTAAACTCTCGGACAGCTGTTCCTGTCGTTTGAAATGCTCTCCAAGCTCGTGAAACGAAGCTGTGAGCGATCCCGAACTACTCGGCCACACTAGTCCCACTTCGACCTTCTTCCAACTTCCCAATTACTCGATCTTGGGCAAAGTCATCCAGATGTCGTCTACTGGATTGCCTGTTCGCCATAATATACGGTGGCAGCAACTCGACAGTCGTTCAAAGCGATGTACACCGTGCAATAGCTTTTACCGAATTGCTGAGCGTACACCACCCGTGTGCTTTATACTCTTCTAACACTCCCCCACCTCTATGTGATGCTGCATATATGCGCATGCCCTACCGTACCGGACCTTAGTCTATCTCCTGAGTGATCTTTCGGGCCGTTCTGCCTGCTCGTTCCGCTGTTATGCTAATTTCTCCTCTTCGTCCTTAATTTTTGCACACCAGTGTATAACTGAAATATCAGACTGGGTACCAAGAGACAGAAAGAGACCCAGTAGAAGACTACGTGACAGACCGATGGATGGAATTTTAAAAAATGCCGGAGTGACACGCAGGAGAAAACAAGCTAAATCAAGGCCGACAGTCGTGGAAGAAATTTGGGGAGGCCTTCATTCAGCAGAGATTGATAATGGATATTGATATATTTTTTCATATACCAATTCATGTCTAAAAATGAGCTAACAATGTGTGCATGTATGTCAACAGAAACATGAATTTGTTGTAGCTTTCAATGACTTCCGCGAAATAAAATATTCTCTGCACAAAAAAAGGCATTCCTTTACAGAAAATAATACTGCCATCTCTGTAATTAAATGTTCCTGTTTTTTACCCATTTGCATTTGTAGTTTTTTTATCTTCAAAAATACTGTATGCGACAGTGTTACACGAAAGTATGAAGTCAAAAGATATTTGAAAAGTAGGATAAACTTAATTTCTTCCCGATGATTCAACAAAAGGAGTTATTCTTCTGTGAAAACAGACAAATTTAAAACACTCGAAATTTTTCTACAATCAGGTGGAATACTGGAAACGGAAATATTCCGTCCCCAGCAGAAAATGTCGTGTCATATATTCAACTGCCGTGTAAGCTACAGATGCGTTTAGGTGGCATTTGCCTCAATGTCTGCATTAAGAAAATTTTTAAAATTTTCATCCTGCCTAGTTCTCGATGATGAAAAATTAATGTTTTTTAGTAATAAAACCTGAAGCAGCGCGACAAAATACGAATTGTGCATATATGGACAATGTGGACATACTAATCTGTATTTTATTTAAAAAGAATTTTTCTTCATGTAAAAAGTGGGATATTAAGGTATACAAAAATATAGAATCACGAAAATTGGTGGCAAAATCGTGCAATATGTGAAGCAAGAAAGTATACACATATATATAGAAAATCTTGGGCACTCTTAGTAGCTTTATCCAGTGAAAAAAATCTAGCTTCTTGAAGCTCACACAGATACACGCAAATATGAGAAACGCGAAATTTTTTCCAAGCATATGCACGTCAGAAAGCTCGTTAAAAAAATCCAATGTCTATTATATCCTGGGACAAAAATGACCTAGAAAGTAATCAATTTGTTGCTTGACACGAGCGTCCTTTCCCAACTGTTATTTATTATGCTGAAAGGGTTCTAGTCAGCCGCGGAAATGCTCGCTCGGTTATTTCGTAATCACTTCGACTATATTGCCTCCATCGCGTAATAATGAAGGCACGGGAAGGCATTTATCACCTCTGAGGCCATTTCGAATTAATTGCAGACCACCGTAGGACTAAGTAACTTGCGCAGTAAGTTGTTCCGATATCGAGCATTAAAATCGCCTTTAATTTAACAGAGCACTTTTGTTTTCTTAGCTTAATGTTGCCACTCATTCGGAACAGACTGCTGTTGCATTTTTTCCCAGTTCACTCAGTCTAAACGAGATTGGTTCTGAGGTGCTAGTGTTCATTAAGAATGTGCGACAGTTTATTTGTTTACCGACGTCCGTGAGCGACTCAATGCGCTTTATAAGCAGTTGCCGGACCTTAATTTGGGATCACTGGCTGCAGAGAAGGGAGATATCCCCTGAAGACAGATAAAAACATAATCCATGCCTCACCGGGATTCGAAACCAGACACTCTTCGGAAGAACGATTAAAAACCAAATGTTGGTTCACTGTAAAAAATAAGGTATGAATTCACGGGAAATTCCTAAAAATAACACGTAGCAAAGTTATCGGTTTGGTGTGTCAATCTCTTATCAAAATTTCCGTTTTCTTCCGCATTTCGACAGAATTTTCGTAGTCAGTAATTCCGTTTATTTAAAAAAAAATCTGTTTCGGGTTTTTCCGTATTTAAGCAGAAATTTCGGAAAATCTTCGATTTTAACTTTTTCTGCACTTCTATGAATCCCTTCAGTTATTCCTGGAGTGCTTCGCACCATGAGTATTTTTATGGGAATTGAGCATGCTACCGTTGAAACACAACACACGTAACGTAGTCACGTATGAGGTAGAACTCTAACCACGCGATGATGAAACGTTTTTTTTTATTATTAATGTGGGTGAATTAGTCATTTTTTCTGTTGGAGTTTATAATTTTTCTGAATAGGTTTGTAATAACTTTATTTTTACTGTAGGAGGACTTATTTTTTTTTTCATCGTGAATTTTTGAAGCAACAGAATGCTTTGAAATTCAAGTTCTTATTAAACTTACAATTACTTTCAACTATTTTTAAGAAAATGTGAAATGTTCTGTTTTAAAGAGCTGAACTGCCCGGCGTTGGTCGAGAGAATTTGGTGATAATTCACTACTAAATTTCGTATAAATCAAACAAAAACCATTAATTTTTTACGGCATGAACCGTACCTAATACTGTATTTCATTTCTTCATTGAATTGGAATTTCATTCTCTGTAGAGACACACAGTATTTTTAGTTTTTCCGTTTGATTTTTTTTTTTGTTTACTTACCCTCAGTTACGATGCTGAATTGTGTTGCAGTTCTTCACTGGAGAGCACTTGTCACAAAAAAAAAAAAAAATCTTGAACTTATCACAACAAAAAGTATTAAATTCGAATTCAAATGAAAAAAAGACAAAAAGGGAACTTTTTACGAAAATTCTGTATGGAAGCCCCTAAATCCCGGGCTCCGACTCCTTCCAAAAACCGAATACGGTCTAAGTTAAGAGTACCATGAGATAATATATCATTTCGAAATAAAAAGTAAAAAATTGAACTTTTTATGAAACTTTTTGTAGGAAGACCCTTGTTTCTGGGCACCGACGACCCTTTCTAAAAACAATCAACGGTCAAAGTTAGAGCACTATGAGATAGTATACCAAATTTGATGATTCTGAATTGAAAACTGTAGATTTGCATAGCTGAGAAACCAACAATAAATTCGAATTCAAAATAAAAAATTAAAAAGTAGAACTTTTTTACGAAATTTTTTATGGGGGCCCCTTGATCCCGGGCTCCGACTCCTTCCAAAAACCCTTGACGGTCTATGTTAGAGTACCATGAGATAGTATACCATTTCAAAATAAAAAAGTAAAAACAGGAACTTTTTACGAAAATTTTGTAAGGGGACCCTTGACCCTGGGCACAGACCCCTTCTAAAAACTCTCAACGATAAAAGTTAGAGTACCATGAGATAGTATACCAAATTTGGTGGTTCTAAATTGAAATCTGTAGATTTGCATAGCGGACAAACAAACAAACATACAACTTTATACGTTAGATTTCTCAAAACTCCTAAATATGAAATTTACTCTTGATAGCTATAGTAGCTTTTGTAGTAAGGACTCCACAGAATGATACACAGACATCGTAGAATCACCTGTACAATAATACAATAAATTAAGTACCCGGTTTCTTACGGTAACACTATACAATGGCTGGTGTACAAAATAAGAGAGAGGTGAAAGAGTATCATGCGCCACAATAACTATAATTTCAGGTATCCATAATATCTGATTTCAGTACAGAACTTCAAAATCAGGTCCTCAGACAGACGATTGAAATTTAATAGTTAATCAGACCTCAAGCATATTCCCGCAAATCCTGCTTTTCCGTGATATGGATATGGAAAACGTGAGAACAGAATTTTCTCGTTGATATACGAAATGAATTGCCGAAACGTTTCTGAAAATTAGAATTTACCAGGCGTACGAAAAATCTGAAGTTCAGGGGTTTTTTTCCCGTCATTTCACCTCGAACGGTTGTACAAGGAATGTGCTTCATTAATTCATGAAAGAAATCACGAGAAATGCCTCGTGAATTTCCGGAAGTTATTTACAATGCAGCACCCTGCCAGCGTGTCGACATGTAGCAGTTTAAAAGAACCTATATCTCAAAATATAAGCACAAATGGAAAACTTCAGACTCTTGAAACATGGCTTTTTAAGAAGCAGCTTTAAAATCCCGAGATTTTTTTTTTAATTGGGGTTTAACGACCACCGTGAGCAACTCAATGGGCTATAATCAGTCTCCCGTCCCTAATTAAGAGCCACTGGTTCCACGGAAGGGAGAGAGCTAGTGCCTTAAGACAAAAACAACATCCATGCCTCATCGGGATTCGAACCCAGATCCATCTAGGACAAATCATCTGAAGCCATCGCTTAGAACACTGCTCCACCAGGGAAGAACGAGATTATTCACATTTGTTAGTGAATACGATTTCCCAGATTCTTGTATTATAATTTTCTCCATCTTATTTGTCACAGTCCCCTACAGCCAGGTCACAAAAGACTAGCAAAATAGCAGCACAGAGGATCTGTTATTGTTAGAGCGTTTGGGAAAATCACGGAATCAGTTTTCCTGTCGTTCATAGGGATTCTCATGCTCACAAGAATCCTTCTGGTCATCGTTCGTGCCAGCTCTTCCCGTTCCAAAGAACGGGGGTGGGGGTGTGTCCTTACGTTGTCTTTCGGCACACGGCAGTGCGTGACATACTTCAGTTTCGGAAAACAGCATCAATACACTAATTTTCCGCACACCTGCTCCAAAATACAGCTTCAGAAAATTGTTTTTAAAACAAAATATTTCATGGCGAGACTCTCTCTCTTTGAAAACCAAGGTAAATAGGCATTAATACCGAGGCGATATTATCATACAAGTCAAGCCAGGCGATGTCACGAATGACGATATCGAACATATCGGGTTTTACATCTATGGCTATAAAAATACACCCGTCTCCAATTTAAGGTCGCTGGTTCTAAGAAGGGGAAAGAGAAGGCGCCGTAAAAAAAGCAAAAAAACACCAAAGCCTCATCCGAGATTTCAAATAAGGCCCATCTCGGAAGATTAGCCAGAATTCCGCAGCTCTTACCAGCAGTACAGAACGTAACATGTTAGTTACTGTATTCTATTTATTGGTGATCCCTCAAATACCGGGTGATTATAATTAAACAATCCCGACAAATGAGATGACAACCAAAGGTGTGAAAACAGGAATTTGTCGGTGACGGAGATCGATCCTCCTCGCTCCGGAGTGAATTGCTCTAACCGACTAAGCTACACCGACAGAATGTATCTTTGCCGATTTGTCGTCTTAATACGTGCTTTACCTCTGTAGTACGCACAAGGATGAAACATTGCCGAAACTTGGTCGGAGCACTTGCCCAAACAAGGGTAGGAGATTTCGGAAATGAAAGAAAAATAGTTACAAATCAACCCCCATTGACGTCGTGGACAGAAACAATGGTACTTTTATTATCTGTATGGGTGTGGGATTGAAAAATGTACCATAGTCAGCTGCATGTAAGGTTTAATAAACTTAGTTTCTTTTCAAACATTTAGGTGTATCGACAAAAAGGTCGTGCTTTAACATAAAACACTATTGAACTTCATCTCAGGCGATTGGGCGGTGCAGTAGTCAAAATGTTTCTCTGATTGAGCTCGGGATTGAATCCCGATTGATGCCTGTCTGGTGTGATTGTGATACGGCACTGGCTCTCTCCTCCCCTTAGAACAAGTGGCCTTAAATCAGGGACGGGTGGCGTTAATTTGGGACTGCTTAGAGTCCACTGAGTTGTTCACGGTCTTCATTAAATCGCCAAACAAAAAAACATGTCTTCGTTCCTTACGTGATCAGAAAGATTCTTGCCACAACTTCCCTGTAAGTAATATATCTCACCAGTACAAAAAAGAATCATCTGTCTTTCCTACAGTACCCAGGTCTCACTACCTCATAAGCAACCATTCGGAACATTTTCGACACCACATCTTGTGAACTCTTCCTAAAGCAGCTACGACTTTCGAAGCAGAATTCACTCGCCTACTAATTTCCCCATCACATCTGTTTTCCTGTCAAACACGCTTTCTAAATACATAAACCAATTCATCTTGCCTAAGTCTGTATCAATATGATTAACCTTATGTTTTGTACTGAAAACTCCATTTTCAAACCATGATTTTAGTTCTTTATAATTTATACTTATCCGAAATTTCAATCATGCGTCCTTCATCAGGAGCAAAATAGCCTGCAACTCGCTTTTTTCTCAGACTGAAGGACTGTCTTTAGAATCCCCAACCAGCACTCACAGAAATTCTCAATACAAAGGCAAATCTGTCACATTACTGTGTTTGTGTGGCTTAACTGCAACAGTAGTCCTAAAACGATCGCTCAGCAAACGAGCGATCGTTTTAGGACTACTGTTGCAGTGTCTTCAATCACTCGATGACAGATAGCCTTAGCCCTCTTCCTAGTCCGACTGGGAGGTCCTCGAATAGACAAACTATTGCACGAAGATCACATAGTTATAGCAGAACTTCTCTCAGTGTCTTGCTGCAACTCTATTCGCGAGCGTTACTTTTCTGAATGACTTGCTGCATCTCTATTCGCGAGCATTACTTCTCTGAATGTCTTCCTTCATCTCTATTCGCGAGCGTTACTTCTCTCAATGTCTTGCTGCATCTCTATTCGCGAGCGTTACTTCTCTCAATGTCTTGCTGCATCTCTATTCGCGAGCGTTACTTCTCTCAATGTCTTGCTGCATCTCTATTCTCGAGCGTTACTTCTCTCAATGTCTTGCTGCATTTCAATTCGCGAGCGTTACTTCTCTCAATGTCTTGCTATATCTCTATTCCCGAGCGTTACGCATAATTTTCGCTATTCTAGTATCACAGCTTCAAGAGTCAAGCACGTTCAAGAAAAGTGAAGACCATTGACTCTCTCCCTTCCCTGGAACCTGTGTCCCTAAATTAAAGACGGAAGACTGCTTATAGCCCAGTGAGTTGCTCACGGTTGTCGTTAAACCTCCAATAAAAAAAAAGTAGACCATTGCAGCCGTAGAAGAATCATGAAAAGTGTCGTACATACTTTTTATATCCATTTTCCGTCAACAGGAAAAACAAAATTTGCAAATGTTGGTCTTTCGTCATTAGCAGCGTCAAATCCTTGCCCTGGTGATGATTTTGGATCTATTTTTCTATTTAACTTTCAAACCTATTCCCCATGTTACTAAAACGTTTTTGGGTGTCGCTCACCCTGAGCTTGTAGTTTGCGGTTTCCATATCGTAAATACACAGCCGAGTCACATTTTTGTGACCAACTCCTACTTTCGACGTCAACAGCTCGTAGTCAATGAAAGAAGGCACATGTCGTGAGCTGGTTCGGAGGGTTATAAGGTGTGCTATAGGCAATCTGAAAATATATCTCCTATTCTGTCATGGATAAAAAGAGCGATTTTTCAGATATGCGAAAAGAGAGAATTATCTGCTTTCGGGCCGAGGGTGGCAGTATTTCGGAAACAGCGCGGTTTGTGAACTGTTCGCCTGCTGCTGTGGTTAAAGCGTATCGTGATTGAAGAAATGGCACCATTGCAAATAATAGAAGTGGGAACTGCGGCGCACCCCGTGCCATTGAGGTCAGAGGTGAACGTCGGCTTCGAAGGTGCGTGAGGGCCGATCGACAAGTTACAGTGGAACAACTCACTGGCCGAATGAACCAGGGGGCGACCGGAAGTGTGCCTAAGACGACAGTTCAGCGAACCCTGCTGCATATGGGGTTCCGATGCAGACAGATGATCACTTTACCTACGCTAAAGAAGGTGCATCGGTAGAAAAGGCTTACATTTGCAAGACAGTATCGGAATTGAACCTCCGCTGATTGGCAAAGTTTTGCCTCCTACGATGTGACACGTTTTCTGCTTCATCGAACGGATGGACGTTGGCTGATAAAGCGAGAAACATCGAAGAACAAACATTCTTCAACGATTACTGGCCAAATACAAGCTGGTGGGGGCAGCGTTTTGGCCCGGGAAATGTTTTCGTGGCATTTTCTGGGTCCATTCATACCTGCGGAAGGAACTATCGAACAAATTCGTCATCAATCCATCATTGCAGATCACGTGCACCCATACATTCTGATTACTCTCTCTGGGGCGGATGGGATCTTGCAGAATGACAATGCAACGTGTGGCACAGCTAGAGATGTCCGAGAGTGGTTGGAAGAGCACGATCAAGACTTCAAAGTACTTCCCTGGCCTTCGAATTCCACATATTTAAACCCAATTTATTATCTGTGGGACCACCTCGATCGTGTTGTTCGCTCTATGGATTCTCCACCACGTACCCTCCAGCAGCTGTCTGATGCACTGCAGTAAGCATGGCTCCGCATACCTCTGAACACCATTAAGCACCTTACTGTTTCACTCCCAGCCCGTCTAGTTGCTGTCCGCGCTGCACATGGCACCTTCTCTGGATATTACCTGGTAGTCACAATAATGTGATTCGACCGCGTAGTACTTGAATACAAAATAATCATATTTTACCGACCATTGGAATTGATTATATTTTGCCAGCTTGCGAACAAATTTTCAATATCTGTTTGCTGAAGCATTTCTCTTATGTTGTGAAAAATTAATAAGTGTCTCATAGGGCCCATTTTTTTTTTTTGTGATTGGAGGCTTAACGACCACTGTAAGCAATACAATAGGCTATAAGCAGTCGCCCGTCCATAATTTAAGGTCACTGGTTCCAGGGAAGGGAGAGAGCCAGTACCGTAAGACAAACGCAACATCCATGCCTCACCGGGATTCGAACCAGGTCACATATCGGACGAATGATCATTAGCCAGTGTTTAGATCACTGCGCCACTGAGGAGGCTTTCCTCATCTTCCACTTGATAAGACTTACCCCATCGAGAATACGTAAAATAAAATGGGACGAGTTCTTAAGATACGATGGAAAGTCCCAAATGTTTCTTTGGACATTCCTTTTTGCTGAATGTGTGTCGGCTCATTAAGTTCACCACATATTCTAGAAGGATTCAAATGTCATTGCCATTTTCAGACAGTTGATGAAAACGTGTATAAATGCATAAATGTAAAAGTTTAATACTGGAAATAGAGTCCATCGTGATCGATGGTCCCACGCCGTCGTGATGTCATGTCTTGAATTCCCCTGCTACAAATTTCCTTTGGGTTCGCGGAGAAAATGTCTTGGACCCTACGTTCAACATCTTGGATGTTTTGGAAATGTTTCCCACACAGAAAATGTGCAATGGACCGGAAAAAAGGATAGTAAAGGTGCAAGAACCATACTATCAGCAAGGTGAGGCATTAGCTCAAACCTTCCTGTTCCTATATTATTTCCTTAGTTTACCAGACACAATGAGCAGGAGCATTATCCTATTAAAGGATAACTCGTCCATTATACACCAGAGCAGGACACCTTTCGCTTAAAGCGGCATGTGCATCCGCTCCAACTGGCCACAATACAGTTGCTCATTAATGCATCGGCCATCTGGAGCCCTCAAAGTTACACCATACGCACAGAATTTCTTTGTATTGAAATTGTCCCATTTTTGGGATGTAACTACTGTTATCAGGATTCCGGGAAAATATCCACATTTCATTACATGCCACAATTCGCCTAAAGAAACGGTCGTCCTGGAGATTTCCCAGCAATTGGCGACACTTATGCACACGTCGCTGAGCTTGTAGTCATTTCATGGAGTACTTGTCGATAGCTTCGGTGCGTCTTGTTTGTGTAGCTTGTGTACACTGAAGAGCGATTGAATTAGAGACAGCTGGCGTTATGCAAATGTGGCGCTG
Source organism: Macrothele yani (assembly GCA_039090855.1). Lineage (NCBI taxonomy): Eukaryota > Metazoa > Arthropoda > Arachnida > Araneae > Macrothelidae > Macrothele > Macrothele yani. The sequence continues at coordinate 136,903,579 of CM077025.1, forward strand.
TGGGCGGCCCTGTAAACGGAAACGACATGACGTATGCAGTGGTCCGACTATATAAGGAGTGATGCGACGGGAATCAGTAAGAGTCGGACGCAGTATGGGTAAGACGAAGGATCTAAGCGCATTTGATCATGGGCAAATTGTCGGGGCCCGATGAATGGGTCACTCCATCTCGGAAGTCGTGCAGGCACTGGGATTTTCACGAGCCACTGTGTCACGGGTGCACCGTGAGTACATCGAATCCGGTAAAACCATCCCTGCAAGAGCCAACTGCCGTGGACAACAGCATGTGGATGAGCGGGGTCATCGTCGGCTAGCTCGTATTATAACAGCGGATAGACGGGCCACAGTGCAAGAAATCACTCGGCAATTTAACGCTGTTGCACAAAAACGTGTAAGCATCCACACCATCCAGAACCATCTCCTCGCTATGGGGTACAGAAGCCATCGTCCCACGAGGGTACCGCTGCTGACCGCACATCACAGGGTGTAAAGATTAGCATGGGCGGGAGAACATCGCCACTGGACCCTAGACATGTGGGAAAATGTTGCCTGGACTAATGAGTCGAGATTCACGTTGGTACATGCTGATGGCAGGATACGAGTACGGCGCAAACCACATGAAGCGATGGATCCTTATTGCCAGCAGGGTACTTTTCAAGCTGGTGGTGGTGACATTCTCGTCTGAGGACTGTTTACGTGGACTGAAGTGGGACCCCTGATACGTGTGACATCGTCCCTCACAGGTCAACGTTGCCGGGATATCCTGGACGACCATTTACTCCCGTTTGTGCGTCTTCAACATTCCACTGGGGACGTCATCCTGCAACAAGACAATGCACCGTGCCATCGCCCTCGAATTGTATCCGAATGGTTGGAAAAACACTCAACCGACGTGACCTCGCTTCCTTGGCCAGCTAGGTCACCTGACCTAAATCCCATCGAGCACATCTGGGATGCCATTGAGAGATGTTCTAGGCTCTGACCCCTTCCATCAAATCGTCGTGAACTGTGGGAGCTTGTTCAGGGGTCGTTGATCCGTATGGCTTCCCAACGCTTCCGGTGTCTTGTCGAGTCCATGCCGAGACGAATCGCAGCCGTCATCAGGGCGAATGGTTGAGCTACACGTTACTAGACAGGTATCTCTAATTCAATTGCTCTACAGTGTATTTCGCGAGCAACTCATCTGACAGTTGTCTGATGCTTGTGCACGGATTTGACTCTACGGCTTGACATACAGCTTCAGAATTCACCGTCGAAAATCTTCCTACCACATGCTTTGCCTTCAAGGCTACATTCCCATCTTCAAACCGCTGAAACCAAAATCTTGCCGTTCTTTCAGATACTACCCTTTCACCTTCCACAGAACAAATTTTCCTCGCTGCAGTTGCACCAGCCAACATTTTCTAAAGAAAACCCGTAAGAGCAGTCGGACCGTGTATTTCTCATCAATCGGTTTTGATGACAGAAAACTTTCCAATAAATCACGGCAGCGTGTGCTCCTATTTAAAGTAACTAGACGATACCGGTTCCGGTCATATGGTGTTCCTATCTACATAACGCATGCGCATCGAGTAATTGCCTGACACAGTACGACTCTCTTCAAAACGACAATGCCTTTTGAATCATCCTAATATATATTAGATGTAAAATAAATTTTAAAGCGTTTTAAGACAACGCAACGTGTAATTTGAGAGAAAACAACAATACCTTTACGAACCAAAATATGTGCCGTCATTCTGTAACACCTTCCGCCATCGGTCGGGCAGCTGACGGATTCCAGCCATGAAGAATATTTCGCCGTGTGACGCGACGAACTCGTCCACCCATTTTTGAACTTCGTCACATGTCCGGAACCGTACAGCAGACAAACCATGTTGCATCGATCGGAACAAATGATAGTCTCAAGGGGCTATGTCGGGACTATACGCCGGGTGCTCAAAAACCTCCCAGCCAAGCGTCAGTAACGTTTCCTTGACCGATTTCGCGGCATGCGGCTTAGCGATGTCATGCAGTAATTTCACGGAACGCAATCCTTTGCCTGTGAATGGACGTTTCCGACAGATTTCCTGGTTCAATCGCAGCAATTGTTGCTTGTAGCAATCAGCAGTAACAGTTTGATCCTGTTCTAATAGTTCATAATAGAGCACGCCCTTCATATCATACCAGATGCACAGCAGAACTTTCTTGGACTGAATATTGCGTTTCGGTGTCTACGCCGTTACTTCGCCGGGGTCTACCCCAGTGTTTCTTGCGTTTGTGATTGTCGTACTGTATCTACGTTTCATCACCCGTAACGATTTTCCACTGGAAAGACTTTGTGTTGTTTATTCAACAGATTTAAACACTTCATGACACGCTCATCCTTGTTCCTCTGGCTCAAGTCATTTTCCTTTCTTCTGAATCTTTCCCATTGTGCATAAACGATTGGAAATGGTTTGTTGAGTTACTCCCAGTTCTTCAGCTAGTTCTTTTTGCGTTTGAGACGAATCTTCATCCAGCAATGCTTGCAGTTCCTCATGTTTAACCTTCTGCGGGGCGCCGCTACGTTCTCGATCGCTAACGTCAAAATTACCAGCTTTAAACCGTCTAAACCAAAACTCACACGTACCTTTCGATACGATATTCTCCCCCATAACAGAACATATCAATGCACATCCCTTTGCAGCATTTTTTCCTTAATGAAATTCGTAACGAATGCAGTGTCTAATAAATGCAGTCTCGCTTGCCATCTTTCACCTACCGATCTGCAAGTGCGTTTGACTGTTGGGTAGACTTCTGTGTCACATTGAATACTCTGGACCAGCTATGGTCACATGATAACAACACGGAGGAATGTCGGATATGTAAATTAGCGGCGTGCATCACACAAAAAACGCTTTAAAACTTATTCGTACACCTAATAGATCATCGGACCCCAATTAAGAGCTGAACTCATCTATGACGACCACGTGATACCATTCTCTACATCGGTGGCCCACGTTGTATACATTCTGTCCAGAATAGACTTGTTTACTCACAGCTTGACAACCACATGCTTTACAAGTAAAGCACATAACCAGGCACGTGCTGCACGAAACTGTGACACGTTCCTAAGATGACGTTACCGAGAAGAACTGAAGCAAACAGTTTCCTTTTTCTCTGGTTTGTTGTTCAGACGTAGTTCAAGTAAGTCACAGATTGCGTGTGATCCAAAGGAATCCTTACTTGAATTCGGTGAATTCTCTACATTCTTTGTTCCTGGTGTACGAGATTCTTTTAATCACAAAGATGGAGTTTATTTTAAAATAAAAGTATTTAATTAATCACCGAATGTAAAAGGTGACATATTTATTTTTGAAAGTGAATGTCTTCGGACCAACTATGTCGCTGTGCTTAATCAATTGTCTTAATAACTTTTTTGACAAACACAAGACGTAAAGTTAGTCTTCTAAATTCCGATCCGGCGATATGAGCCACGACAATGAACCACGCGGTAGACGAGAAATAGCGATCGAAGATGCTGTGTTTAAGGCCTTGATTGAAGCTGATCCACGTCAAAACGTACGAGAAATTGGCCAGAAACACGGAGTACACTACGGAACCATTTCCCGACATTTAATGGCAAAGTGAAGAAGATGGATGAATGACTATCACATGAGTATACGAAACAGCACAAAACTTGACGATTTATTGTCTGCTCTTTTCTGCTTTTCCGCAAACAAACAAACGACATTTTGCGGTGCCTCACCACGTGCTATGAGAAATGGATGATGTAAGACATTCGCCGATGTTCGAAGCAGTGACTACCACCTTGAAGTACCGAGACACTTTCCAAATCCGGTACACCATCCCTGGAATACGATGTTACTGTTTGATCGTCGGCTGCTAGTGTGATTCCCTCGTTCTGAAAACCGGTTCAATCAATCACAGCAGACAAGCATTGCCAAAAACGTTTTATCATACATGGAAAACTGTCCACGAATAGTTGGCATTAAACAGTCGCCATGGGCCCATGATAATGAGAGACCCCACATTACACGACAGACCCCATGGTCTGGAGCTATGCTTGTTGTGAAGAAACGTGATTTCATCCGTCTTATTTACCTGTCTTGTCTCCTACAAACTACCACTTTTTCTAACATCTGTACATCTTTTTACAGGGTAAAACATTCCCTACTTAAACAGGAGTTGAAACCGCATTCCATAAATTTGTCGCATTCAGAAGCTCCACATCTTTTAGCATGTAACTTGTTGGCGAAAATGTCGCTGCGACTATTTTGATTACAATAATTGATGCACCGCGTTTTAGATGTTTGAAGTTTCCTTCAACATTCCGACATTTCATTTGTAACAATCTATTATTCACTGAAGAGCAATTGAATTAGAGATACCTCTCTAGTAACGTGTAGCACCACCTTTCGTCCTGAAGACGGCGGCGATTCGTCTCGGCATGGACTCGACAAGACACCGGAAGCGTTGGGAAGCCATACGGATCCACGACCCCTGAACAAGCTCCCGTAGTTCACGAAGAGTTGATAGAGGGTCGAACATCCCTCTCGATGGCATCCCAGATGTGCTCGATGGTATTGAGGTCAGGTGACCTAGCTGGCCAAGGAAGCGAGGCTACGTCGGTGGAGTGTTCATTCAACCATTCTGATACAATTCAGGAGCAATGGCACAGTGCATTGTGTTGTTGTAGAATGACGTCCCCAGTGGGATTTTGAAGAAGAAAAAACGGGAGCGAATGGTCGTCCAAGATATCCCGGTAACGTTGACCTGTGAGGGACGATGTCATACGTAACAGGAGTTCCATTTCTGTCCACGTAAACAGTCCCCAGACGAGAATGCCACCCCCACCAGCTTGAAGAGTACCCTGCTGGCAACAAGGATCCATCGCTTCATGTGGTTTGCGCCGTACTCGTATCCTTCCATCCGCATGTACCAACGTGAATCTCGACTCATCAGTCCAGGCAACATTTTTCCACATGTCTAGGGTCCAGTGGCGATGTTCCCACGCCCATGCTAATCTTTGCATCCTGTGATGTGCGGTCAGTAGCGGTACCCTCGTGGGACGATGGTTTCTGTACCCCATAGCGAGGAGATGGTTCTGGATGGTGTGGATGCTTACACGTTTTTGTGCGCCAGCGTTAAATTGCCGAGTGATTTCTTGCACTGTGGCCCTTTTATCCGCTGTTACAATGCGAGCTAGCCGACGATGACCCCACTGATCCACACGCTCTTGTCCACGGCAGTTGGCCCTTGCAGGGATGGTTTTACCGGATTCGATGTACTCACGGTGCACCCGTGACACGGTGGCTCGTAAAAATCCCAGTGTCTGCACTACTTCCGAGATGGAGTGACCCTTTCTTAGGGCCCCGACAATTTGCCCACGATCAAATGCGCTTAGATCCTTCGTCTTACCCATACTGCGTCCGACTCTTACTGATTCCCGTCGCATCTCTCTTTATATTGTCGGATCGCTGCATACATCATGTCGTTTTCGTTTACAGGGCCGCCCACAGCGCCACATTTGCATAACGCCAGCTGTTTCTAATTCAATTGCTCTTCAGTGTATACTCGACTTCGCACCCGTCGACATTTTTTGGTCTGACAGAATATTTCCCTAAGATGGCTGGGAACTGGCAGTAACGGCTCTTCACATTGATTGCCGATATCTTCTTAATATTTCCTTGATCCGCTTCGAAGTGCCTTTAAGCCTTCTTCGACCACAATCCTAAAATCTTTTATCGCTCAGAATACTATAACGCCCGAAAATATCTTTTGCTCATTTCCGAATTTCATTCCCCATCCCTTCTGCGATAACAAAAGGAGGATTAATGCTGGGTCAATACTAGAAACTTTCTATCTCTGGGCTTGACATACACTGACCTTTTTACGTTTTCCTGGGGCAATCAGTGCATTCTTCTACTGAGAGCCTTAGACAGATAAGAGGGAGTGGTAACAGCTGGAAAATCTTGTTTAGTGTACCCTTTGCTGTACCCTTTGTTCTTCCTTGTAAAAAATATGCCCTCAAATAGTAACACGATACTAGTGATCCGATTTATTGGCGTGGGAAATACACATAAGCGTTTCCAAGCTTTCGCACATCAACCAGCCGCGGGTGGCCTAGTGGGCAACGTTCGTGACTGTCACGGAAAGGACCTCAGGTTCGATCCCAGGCAGGTATGAACTCTCGATCCACTAAATATCCGCTGTGCGTCGGATGGGCACGCTAAGCCGTCGGAACGCAGCTACTGGGCCCCCCGGTAATAAATAAGCGCGTCTTCCTCTCCCTTTCTACTTCGCTTCCGTGTCACTTTCCAATCGAGCACTCTAGATCTCCTAGCTTCCTATTTCTAAGGGTTGTTCGAGACCTGTGGTCAAACACTCCCTTCCTAAAATCCTCTACGTATAATCTGATCTGAACACATCAACCAGATGGCTTTTTCAAGGAAGTTAGACAGAAACTGCAAACTGAAAAATAGAACGCATTAACAATTTGAACGCGGGAACTTGACTTGACAATAAATAGATACGACGTTATATTCATTTAAAAATATGTGGCATCACGTTGTTTGCACGAGCGGTATCCTGGTAGGGAGAAGGCGTTAGTTAGAGAATTGGTTCCATATTCGTGGCAACTCGAGTGAGACACAATCATTGCAAGTATCGCTTTTGGTAATGATCTCCAAGGTTTCCCGAATGGCTGTACATTTAGGGGTACAGTAGATAGCTAATTTATTTACATCATCCCACATAGAAGTAGCGGATTTGGATTTGACTTCTCTGGATTGTGCCATGGCTACTTTACCGTACGTTCTGTCCCTTTAATGTTCGTAGACTCTGATTCTAAACGAACGCCTAGTCATTCCAATTTATATCTCTTAGAGCCGTCCGGATACTGTAGGGGGATCGTTATCAATATGCCATCAATCTGGTTATTTGCATTAAAGCAAAATGAAATAATTTTTACGGCAATTTTCTCCCATAAACTCCGCTTTTGGGACAGTGCAAAATATCCCAGACAAACGAACCACGTGTCAACAAAGCAAGAGTTCTACTAAGCGATGACAGGAGGCTGAATAATATAGCCCCGGGATAAACCGAATCCTGGTTCACTTCTTTGTTTAGCGACAGCAATGACGACAGAGTAACTTCTACTAATCCCTCGGACGCAGGGACGTCCGTTGATTTCTAAGCCAGGGTGGGAGACAGGTAGACTAGTATTATTTATACTAAGGCAAGTTTGATAGCAACTTTATTTACGAAACACTGAAAGAAAGAATTTGTAATGTTTTTTATTGCTGCAAAGTTATTCGTTCAACCCCCCCTCCCTTTCCACCTTCCTGGATACATACTCATGAATTTTAGAACTGTCTTGAAGTTTTTGGAATACAAAAGAATCCGATGTTTGGAGTCATTTTTTTGTTAACGTTACGTCCTCATTGTTAATAAAGTTAGTAAAACTTGGAGTTACATACTCGTATAATAAAGATGTGCTATGAGCAGTCCTCAAAATCTTAAAACACTCCTTGATTAAAAGAAAATTTCATGCCTAGGAGAAAGGTCTTAAATCAAATGCTTCCGTGGATTAGAGTTGAGGGGAAATGAGGACAATACCTTTCCCTTCCTTAACTCCTTCCCTTTAAGTCAGCAACCTTGTCTTGCACTCATCTCTTCCAAAGTTGTCAGCCACATTCTGCTCCCTCGTTGCCCCAAGGGAGGTGTTAACGGGTTCGTTTTATGACGGAAAACAGTCGTCACGGTGTTCGATGTCTGAGCCTTAGAGCAACTCTTTGCGGATGTTATAAAAGAACTGTTAATGAAAACATCAAGATTATTTGGGTTAATGAATTACCCCTTTATTAATATTTAATTAACTTGTTGGATACATCTTAAAGTTATATTAATTACTGAATTAATTATGATTTCTTTACTTTCTACTATTCATCAACACGTTTTTTATCTTGTATATATTTTAAGTATTACTTTTAGAATCGTGTACAGACGGCAATATTTGTTTTAATATCTTCCAGCACGAATGAAGTGTTCACACGTTCTACCGAACTTCTCTTTTAACTCATTTTCTTATTACCCCTCGCGCTTCCAACTTCAGACGGAGGCCATTTCCTTCAGCCTCCTTCTAGCTCGCTGTCCGACATTGTCTCTTCGATCATCCCCTAAGTTCTCACCCCTCCAGACTACTTTTCTTGACCTGTGCCTGTCACCATGTTCCAAGGTCTTCGGTGTCACTGATACAATAAACTTATTTAGCAATCCCGATCGCCCTGTCATGACAATACCCATGACTTCGACGTACGCCAATAAAACGATTTACGCTCTAAGATATTTCTAAAACGATCCTCTACACCAAAGAACTATTACCTGTGAACCTCGCCTTCACGAGTTTAATTACCGATTGCCGCCGCAGATAACGCTTTCGAACCTTCCACTAGAAAATTCCTTGCTTGAAAAAATGAATTAATACGGAAAAATGCTTCAAAATACTATATCCAGGTAACACAGGCTTACGAGCTCCGGTATAGATTTAGACTCCTCATTCTGTGTTGGAATCCTCTATTTAGTAGCCCAAACAAACAGCAGGGCAATTATTATTGGCCTATAACAACAGTAGAGCGATTACTAATGACTTCAGTGAATTTTCTTTCATCGTGTTCGTTCACCTCTGATTATACTAATTTGAAAAAAGCTTAAATTGAGGATTTATATGAGTGGAGAACTGAATTTTTCATTGCTCTGTTGATAACCTTTCTACAGTGAAGAAAAAACGCACTTCCTAGGGGAAAATACGTAGACGACGAAAAACACGGGACTCAGTATTTCTTGGTAAAGTCCAGATTTTATTTTAAAGTTAAGAAAAATTAAAAGATGGTACATCTTGAACTGGGTGGGCGGCAGGGTATAGGCTAAAGCCCACCTTCCACCTTCGAACCCCCTTGGCAACGTCCCTGCTCGGACGCCATGCAAATTTAAAAAAAAAATGGGTGGAGGGGTAGAAAATCCTATTCATCATATTCCGGCGACTTATGGTTGTTCGCATGCCAGGGCGCGTTTGGCGCTATGGTCGCGAAAGAGTTAAATTTCTTTCATCGGTTCCTCAAGTCACCATAAATTATTTTAAAAAGTCTAAATGAACAGCTTAAAAGAATCAGGCGCTGTTGGACTGGTATCTTATGCTCATGCCTCTTTTACACGACAAAATACCCATACTAAATTCCTTGATCATCGATCAACTAATAAGAATATACTTAAAATATTGATTGTAATAAAAACACACTGAACATATGGCCTTTTTTTCATTAAAGGTGTCCTGTCACAACTCGTAGAAGCATGTGTAATCTATGCTCATGTACGTATAAATAAATCTGTGCTATATATGCCTCAATTTCCGTAGCTCGTTCTTTTTGAGTGATACTCCAAAAAGCGTTTGTCCGTTAGCTTATGCTCATAATAAATACAACGTGAAATCTGGGGCTGATACTCGGAGAACATTGCCCGGACAGGAAGATAAATATTTGCTCACCATGTCTGTCCTTCTTTCTCTACTGGTTATCGGCTTTCAAGGAAACGACGGAAGCACAAAACACCCATTAGATCGAACCGAGGGCGAATGCATCTTCTTTCTCTTTCAGTAATCAATAAATATCCTCTCAGTAAAGGAGGGGTTCTATCTGGCCTCATTTAACAGCTTCCCTTGCCGAAGTGCAATGTGTACTTCTGACCAAATATCCTGTCATTGCAATTTTCTTGGAACAGTTTGGAGCGAAGAAAATATTTAATTAAGCCAAAAAAGTATTGAAAATCAGTTGTCAATTTCAGATGCAATTTTGAAATATTTTTTCAGCTGCGACTACGTTCATTCAAATATTGAAGACAGCAATTCTTCATACTTGAACGCAAGCGTCAGGACAAACTCAAAGAATCTCTCCTGAGAAATTTAATAAATGATCAGTCTCTCGATCAGTGCAGGAAGCATCTTCGAGACAATACTGGTATCAATACCCTTCGCTATAACAGAGTATAAAATGCAATAGTTCTGAATCAGTAAAAACTGTTAATTGGCTGCTTCGTGAAAGTTCTACTAGTTGAAAAATGTTACCTTGTATCTCCGAAGGAACATATCATTCAATTTTGTCCAATTAGAGCTTTTAATTCCCCCTCAAAAAATAAGCCTACAGAACCCTTATTAAAACTTCTTCCAAAATGCTTGGAACGTATCCTTCACTTATTTGCTATGTTTGCAGCTGGCTACTGATTTGCTCACGGTATTCGTTAATCTCCCCACCAAAAAACAGACACACACACACACACACACACACACACACATACATACATATACATACGCGCTTGCCTTTTTTCATAGCATCTCTAATGCCGATTTCACCTTTGTGACAGTACGAATTCACAAATGTTACTTCTAAACATTCATTTGAATTCTCGTAAAATAAAAACAAATTTGAGGGGATGGGGGTGGGAAGAGTTAACGGCCATCACTGGCAAGTCGAAGAGCTATAGGCATTCTGTCTTTCCTAATTCAGGGCCTCTGGTTGCAGCGAAATTACAGCGCCAGCGCAATCAAATAAGCACACCACCCATACCTCAACCGATTCTCGATCCCTGGCCAATCTCAGTCGGATCGCCAGTTCCAACACCTCTTTCCACTCGGATCAGCATTTTACGGGTTTTTATTCATTGAAATTATTATGCAAAAACAACTTTTTTTCGTGAGGCGGGGATCGGTGATGAAGAAACAACCACTATGATCAGCTCAGTGGACTAGTAGCAGTCACCCGTCCCTACTTTAGGGTCACTGGTTCCAGGAAAGGGACAAACACACCTCGAATGTCTCGTGCGGGACTCGAACCCGAATTCATCTTGGTTGAGGGTCAGAATCCAGCGTCTCTGACCACTCGGAACAGTATTTTTACAGTTTTTCTCTCCTTGAACATCTCAGCAGCAGCGGTGGCTCTGTGGTTTAAGCGCTGGCTTCTGAGCATTCGTCCAAGATGTGTCCGGGTTCGAATCCCAGTGAGGCGTGGATGCTGTGTTTGTCTTACGGCACTGGCTCTCTCCCTTCCCTGGAACCAATAGCCCTAAATTAGAAACGGGAGTCTGCTTATAGCGCATTGAGTTGCTCACAATAGTCGTTAAAGCCCATGCCCTTTCCCCCTGAAATTCTCATGCCGAAATTGTGTTCTAGGGCGAGGCTTTAACGACTGTTACGAGCAAGTCTTAGACCTATAAGCATTCTCCCATCCCAAATTCAGGACTACTGGTTCCAGCAAAGGGGACGATCCTGCGACGTCAGACAAGTACTTCTTCAATTCCTCATTCGGTGCTAGAACCCCGGCCAATCGAAGACCGAACGGCAGTTCCAGCACACAAAACCACTCGAAATAGCATTTTTACAACTGTTTATTATTAAAATTATTGTGCAAAAACACTCATTTTGGAGGGGAATGGTGTGATAACGACCACTATGAGCAACTCAGAGGACTCAAAAGAGTTACTCGTTCCTCCTTTAGGGCAACTGTTTCTAGGAAAAGGGCAGAACCAGCACCATCAGATAGGCACATCTTCATTGCATCATCCGGCACTGGAACCAGGGCCCACCTGGGCCGAATGATGAGCCTAGCGATTGTGATCACTCGGAACAATATTTTTACAACCATTTACTCTCCGACATCCTTGTGACAGAACGAGAGGATATTGGTTAGCACTATTAACAACTCTTAGAGCGATAGGAATACTTCCGTCCCCAATTTTCCAGCGAAGCGACACAGTCAGCGTCATCAGACATAAGCATATCCCATGTCTTATCAGCCAGGTTCAGCACTCGAACCCGGACCCATCTCGGATGAATGGTCAAAATCAACGCTTTGAACCTCTCGCCCACAGGGCCGGCACAGTGTTTATAGCAGCTGTTTTACCATAGAATTTGATCTGGTCAACACTCCTGAATTTTATCAAAATGGCTTCACACGAATTTGAAAAATTCAGAGTGAAACAAGCACTACGTAAGAAACGTTTTGAGAAACGTTAATCAAAATTCGTAAATATTATGTGAGATACAGATACGAAACGAAAGGCGCTCATTTGTTTAGTGTAACTAAACACGCATTACCCAACGGCAAAGTAGCATTCTTGAACGGCATTGGCTGAAAGCAGAATGAAAATGTTAAAACAAAGTACTTTCACAGTGCACACGCAGATCAAGTAACTTTCTTTAATAAAATAAAAAACGCAATAAGAATTTATAAGCTCCCATGCTTTGCTTTCCAGTGAAAAGATAAAAAGAAAGCAAAATAATTTTCTTAAACGGCTAAAAAAACAAGTTAGTAAAAGCATGCAATGCATTGATTATGATTCGCTTTCCAACATACCAGAAATCAATACTCAAGTTATTACTCAAGTTATGAGGATAATGGCTGTACAATAAATCTCGCTTTGACTCCATTTCGATGATATTAAACAGAATTGGTTCAGAATACCTCCGGAACAATATACTAACGTTTTGTCGCAATAGAAGCATTTTTAATCAAGTTATGAGGTTAATGGCTGTGGAATAAATCTCGCTCATGTGCCCCGACCTTTGACCCTACTTCGATTACATTCAACAGAACCGGTTGTGTATACCACCGGAACGATATGATAAAGTTTTGTCGGAATAGAACCATTTTTACGTACGTTATGGCACATAAGGGTGATGGAATGGATCCGCTCCTATGTCCTGACCTTTGAGCCCCATTTCGCCTATTTTCAATAAGGTTCGACCCCAGGTTGTTCCCTACCACACACTAAAATTTTATCGAAATCGAAGCGTTTTTACGCGAGTTACCTTGCGGACAGACAGACAGAAAAAGCTGGAGCATATACGCTTCTTCAACCTATGGTTGGAAAGCGTAAAAAAGGAGTCACGGTATCGAGCAGAATTTCTGCCTGCTGGATACACATGTTCTTGCGCATGCGCGGTAAGAGCAAGTTCCGTGAGAAAAAACCTGCATGCACTCTGTATGAAGCAACATAATTCGCACAAAGAAGCAAAAGTATATTTATAACTCCAATTTGAAGAGCTAAAAAAATTAGTGTACAGAAGATGAGACCGATATTTGGGAAATTTTTAAACTGATTCTTAAAAGAAGCTGCGGAGGTAGTATTTAACCCTAATACGAGCCTTAGTATGATTCTAAATAACACCAGTGTCTCACAAGCTCCCTTCTGGAAAAGTTTGTATCAGAATAAAACGGAACTCCATATTGTGAATGTTTGTAAATGTGCCGGCATCCCTTCCTCCAAAAAAAGTAAAACATGCTAGTCTGCATCACTCAAAATGTATTTATAAGCTTAGCTTAACTTGTAGCGCCAAGAGTTCTTTGATAAGAACTCGCAGTCTCAGGAAAAGTTTCCTTTGTTATCATGGAGAGAATTCGCCGTGACACTGAGCTAACAGATTTGGTGATCAGAGATATTTCTCACTTTTCATTGTTAGGTTTGGACTTCTTCCTGTTAGATATAAATATCTTAGGAAGTATCAGTTTACATATAACCCAGGAGAAATGGTTTGCAATAACATAGGCAATTACCTGGGATAGCCATAATTCATCTGCATCTCCATAACGGAGCCTGTAGGCACAAAAAAGTTCTAGAACCAAATATAGCACGGAAAAATTTAGCAGAAATATCGGTTAATTTCGTCACTGCGCTTCATGCTATTTGGAACACCATACTGTAGGTTTTCGTTCTTGGAGGAAAGCTTTCCAGTAGTATGTATCTCTGGGATAACATTTTTCCTTACACTTTATCAATGTACAATTGTCATGCCGTATACTGCAGCCATCGATGATCCTTTCCTTTTCATGGATGATAATGCTCTATCTCGTAGGGCTGGGCTAGTGGATAACATGCTTTAAGACAAGTCAGTAAAACCATGCAATGCATTGATTATGATACGCTTTCCAACATACCAGAAATCATTACTCAAGTTATGAGGATAATCGCTGTAGAATAAATCTCGCTCCTATGACCTAACCTTTGGCCCGCGTTTCGATGATATTCAACAGAACCAGTAAAGTATACTTCCGGAATAACATGATAACGTTTTGTCTCAATCGAAGCATTTTTACGTAAGTTATAACACATTAAAGCCGACGGAATGGATCCTGATCCTATGTTCTGACCTTTGACCTCACTTCACCCATTTTCACTAGGGTGCGTCCCCAGGTAGTCACCCACCACATACTAAAGTTTCGTTGAAATCGAACCATATTTACGCAAGTTATGACGTATAAGGGCAATGAAATGCACCCCACTCATATGTAATGACCTTTGACCCCATTAACCCCATTTTTTTATAGGGTCCGTCGCAATGTGTTCACCTACCACATACTAAAATTTCATTGAAATTGAACCATATTTACTCAAATTATTACGCATAAGGGCAATGGAGTGGATCTTGCTCCTACGTCGTGACCTTTGACCCCATTAACCCCATTTTCAATAGGGTTCGTCCGCAGGTGGTTCCCTACCACATACTAAAATTTCATCGAAATGGAACCATTTTTAGGCGAGTTATCGTGCGGAAAGACGGACGGACGGACGAAAAAAGCTGGAGCATGTACGTTTCTTCAACCTACGGTTGGAAAGCGTAAAATATTTCATCGAAATCCAACCATTTTTACGCGAGTTATCGTGAGGACGGACGGACGGAAAAAGCTGGAGCATATACGCTTCTTCAACCTACGGTTGAAAAGCGTAAAAAAGGAATCATACGTATGGACTGGCCATCATGCTGCCCTGACTTAAATCAATTGAGCATTCCTGGGTCGTACAGGGCAGACCCATTATAGCTCGATAGGCACTTTCGTTGACTCTTCGTGAACTGGAGACTTCCTTCACTGAGGAGTGACGAAGATACATCCCTATCAACCTCCTTGATAACCTCATCAATTCCATGCCACACAGGTGTGCAGCGGTCTTAGCTTTTTGAGAGGACCACACACCTTACAAGAAGGAAGTTACTCCTTCAAAAAGTAGCTTTTTCTTGTTGTGCAGAGATGAATGCATATAAATTCGCTTATGTGCTTTTTCTTACCCATATTATTGAATATTCTACTGCATCTTACATAAATAAACAAAGACATCGCTCTTTCCACGTTATATCAACACACAGCAACCGAAAAATTGTTATTCGGTCGCCGCAGGGGAATTGAATCCCGGAACTCTCGCTATCTAGCCGAGTGCGTTAGCCTTACACCACGGTGGCCAACGCTCCATGGCGATTGTTCGCCACCGTGGTGTAAGACTAACGCGCTTGGCTAGATATCGAGAGTTCCGGGATTCAATTCCCCGGCGGCGACCGAATAACAATTTTTCGGTTGCTGTGTGTTGATATAACGTGGAAAGAGCGATGTCTTTTGTTTATTCACTGACGCCACGTATTTGGAGGATTTCCACTTTGGATCTTACATTAAAAAATAGAAGATGTTTCGCTCGCTCTAGGCACCTGATTTTCCCTTACAACTTACAAATTAATGGACGTAATTCAGTGAAATTTAACACGAGCCTACCTTGGTTTATCGGATGCATGGTCAGCGAATTACGAGTACAGCGAAGATGCAATCGGCTTTCACTTTGCGCACGCGTGACACACGAGCTAGAGCGTAGCGAGTGGCGGAGAAAACACTCTAGCTCGTGTGTCGCACCTGAGCGAAGTTAAAGCCGATTGCGCGTTCGCTGTACTCGCCAATTGGTGTGACGCATCTGACTGTGTTGTTGTTACGGGATTATCAAGCAGTCGTCGTGCCTTTGTGAAAAGGAGAAACAATAATCTTACTACAGTAATATTGTAAAGACGGCTAATTAATTTCTTGTTTTTGTTTAAGTACGATAAGTCATTTTTTCTCTTTAAGTGGTTTGCCGGCAAATTTCCATGCGAAGATACCACCTGTTTTTCAGCTACGACTGTGGAAAAAGCTTTTCGAACAGGCGAGTAGGATTGCTTGCATGTTTTGGCAAAATCCATTAGAGCAGCTCTTTTGGTCTAGAACTCCATACGTAATCGGTCTCGTGGTATACAACACATGGTTTATCGTAAATGCATCCCAGCAAAAGCGGCGAGAAGAAAAAATAAGCATTAGTATTCCCATGGCGTTTCACGACAAAGGCAGTCCTGATAAAGTTTACCGGTAACTATTTTAATATAGATGACCTTCCTCTCGAGTTAGAAGAGACCTACCAAAAACGTAATCTCCAGTCTCCAGGACGCACGGTAACTTTTCGAGACTTATTTCTGTAAAAAAAGCTTCCACGACGCCGATAAATACAGTACTTTAGGGAGTAGTCTGCAGTTTCTATTAAAGTAACATAAGTACACTATATTGACAAAAGTCACCGGACACCCCTTCAAAAGCAAAATAACTGATCCGCTGGGTTGTTAAGATGCGCGGTGCAGCTGCAAACTGTATAAAAACAAGCCTGCTGCTGACCGCGGTCATATCGCACTGTAAGATTGAGTGAAAATGTCGCGGCGGGAGAGACCTGACTTTGAGAAAAGAAAGATTGTTGGGTGTTATATTGTGGGTTGTCCATAAGAGAAACCGAGAGGCGTTTAAACATACCCAAGCCAACTGTTTCGTATGTACTGAATAAGTGGAAGGCACATGGCGTGCCTGAAGCAGCAAAACGTACCAGCAGACCAAATAAAATCAGTGATAAATGACGTCCAAATCTCAGGATAGTCGTTACAGCTAATCGACGGAGTACTGCACAAGACGTCAGTGTACAGGTCAGTAAAAATGCTGGAACCACGGTATGTACACGTACCCTTCACAGAGAACTTAATTCCATGAGTTACCGTGGTCGTTCGGCTGCTCATAGGCCTTTCAATCTCCACTTGGAATGCTACTCGTCGTTTAGCATGGTGTTAAGAACATTTATCGTGGACCGTAGATCAATGGAAACGGGTCCTATGGACTGATGAATCGACATTCACGATCCATGAGTCTGATGACCGTGTGTGGGCATGACGGCAGCCGGGGAACACTATTTACCCCAGTGTACTGTTCCTACGGTCAAGTTTGGAGCTGGCAGTGAATTCGTGTGGGGGTGTTTTTGTGGTATGGTCCCGGCCCATTGCTTATCGTGGACAGAATTGTTAACCAGCATGTCTACCTCGATATTCTGGACAATTATGCGCCACCAACTCTGTGGCAATACTATGGAACCGAGCCTTGTTAGAACTAGCAGGATAATGCACCGAGCCATAAAGCAAGGACTGTTACGGCGTCGTTTGACGATAATTCCGTATCGTGTGTGGACTGGACAGCACAGAGCCGTGATCTTAAACACGTAGAGCACATATGAGATGAATTAGAGCGCTTCATGAGAAGTTTGGAACCAAGGCCTACAACTAAGCTACAGTTAGCGGCAGCATTATGCACTGAATGGAAGAGCATACCTATTGTTGTGTTCCAAAACCTTGTCGAAAGCATGACTCGAAGGGTCAGTGCATACATTAAGGCCAAAGATGGACCGACACCGTACTAATATATATTAATAAAAGCTATGTTTTTTTCTATGTTGTGTTTTGGTATTCAGTGACTTTTGTCAATATAGTGTATATATTTCTGTAAAGTACTACACCAAACAGAGATGAAGATTTGAGCCGTTTATTGCACGACAAAATGATAAAATAGTGATTTATAAAAGAAGACACATATCACATATAATAATCACAAGTTAAAAGAGGGCAGTTAAAAGTACATTAGGTCCTTTCAATCCCGTGGCGGGATCATCATCAAATGTAGTAAGAGCCGAGCATACCAGTAGTTGTTAGATATAATGTTTAAATTCCAAAGGTAACGTAGATTGGTCTAAATAGCGCAGACAGACTCAGTACTTTTAACTTGTGATTATTATGTGTGACAAGTGTCTTCTTTCATAAATCACCATTTTATCATCATTTTATCGTGCAATAAACTGCTCAAATCTTCAATTCTATTTGCTATTGTGCACGACATTTCATATTTATTATTAGTACCACACCATTTATACACTTCTGAAATAAATATTTCCCTGTGAAAGAGCTTGAAACCGCATCCTTCTGCTTCAGAGCCAAATGCTTTCCCAATTAAGCTACACCGAAGAAATTTATCACTGCAACTTTGCCGTCTTGACATGTGCCCTCTGTAGTGCGTCACTCACTAAGGCTTAACTCGCCATAGATATTTGCTTCACTGTAAAGCTTACTGATTAACGTCATTTATCCCCTGAATAGCTTCACCTTTCGTTGCAGCTCTGATCTTTAATTAAACATGAAAGAATTCATTACGACTGTAAGAAATACAGTATAACGTCTAGAAAATACATATGTTAGGACTCACAAGGGCCACGCTTTATTTGCTTTGCTCAGAAAGTATGTCACTTTGTTCAATCGATATACGTACATGATCACAGAAATATTCATGTAAAACACCAGCCTCTATACTCCGCATTGTACAAGACTGCGCTAGCTTTGGCACAGTCGTAAATACGAGTATATAGCGAACCCCAGCAATTCAAACTTTTGCGCCGACGTCAGTCACTTTGTTCAATCAGTACGCTTGATCACAGAAATATCCTCTCCATACTCAGCGGCATTATAAGACAGCTTTCGCTTTGGTACAATCGTAAAAAGCCAATCGTAACAATTCAAACTATCGTGTTCAGAACATTTTTTTTATTGAAGGTTTAACGACTATCGCGAACAACTCAGTGAGCTATAAGTAGTTGCCCGTCCCTAATTTATAGCAATTGGTTCCAGGGAAGGGAAAGAGTCAGTTCTGTAAGACAAACACAATATCCACGCCTCAACTGGATTTGAACACAGACCCATTTCGGACGAATGATTAGAAGCCATCACTTAGACCACTGTGCCACCTGGGACTGATTGACAAGTGCTACTGCCAAAAACAAGTGGCAATAATAATCAAATGCTCGTGATTACAAGGGCTTCTATAAAAATTGTGCTCTTCATGTAATCAAAATATCAACTATTATTTACAGCGTTTAATTACGTAACTGCCTTCTGAACTGCTGTCAGAGTTGCCTGACACAAATTCGTCGAGAGGGAAAAATGTGGCGTCTACATTAAAAAGCTTTTGATGAGAGTAAACCAACATAAGACAGGAACTGAAAATGATGTATAATTTAGGGTATACGTCACAAGCCGTGGTTCTGTGGACTTAGGAAAACCTTAAAAGTCACATTTGATCTCAAGAAACACAAAGACAATGATGCACAAAGTACTTGTAAGACCAGTGTTAACTGATGCCTCTGAAAACTGGGTGTTATCAATGGCAGATGAAAGATTGCAGTGTCTGTTTGAAAGAAGAGTTCTTAAATATATTTTGCAGCAGTACAAGAGAATGGTGTGTGGAGGAAAAGATACCACCATGAACTATACAGGTTATTTTATCAACCAGACATTATTAAGTACGTAAAAATAAATAGATTAAGTAGGGCTGAACATATTATATGCATGGATAGTAATCTATATTTAATTTTATAAGGTTTTTTACTGTAAGACCTGTTACTTATAAGGTTTTTTACTGTAAGACCTGTTTCGAAAAAATATGGTTAAGGAATCAAAATAAAGGTCTTACCATGTAGATGTGCCAGTCGAAGAGAACAATGAGATTGGGGCAACGGTTCGGTAGTTGTGGGGCGTAAAAGTTCCCATGTAAAGTCTATGGGAGAAGCGTCTGGTTGACATTCGATCGCGTACGGTTGACTGAAATAACTCTTGCGAAACACGCGCTGTTAAAGGCGGAAGCATGGGGAGGACTGAGATACTCCAAAGTCCAAAGTTTTCCCTTTTTCTGAGCGAACCGTTGCGCAAAGCAATGGTCCATTCACCTCCATACGCTGATTCATGTTGTCATGGAAACGCTAGCAGGCGATCGTATCGAAGTTCTTCGCATCAGAACAGCGAAGACTCTCGAAGACCTGCTTGCGTTATGCCCTTGGATATACAATTAAATATTGCTTCGATCGAGTTTATTCACGTAGGTTAGACGTTTTCATTATGTAAAAATGTAAATAAGCATTCCGTTGACAATTATTGATGAAAATATTTCGAATGTACATATTGTTTTTTACTGTGAGACCTATTTTAAGAGAACGGCTAAACGTAAAAATATGGTTGAGGTATTGAAATAAAGGTGTTACCGTGTAGATGGGCCAGTCGAAGAGAACACTGAGATTAGAGCAACGGTTCGGGCGTGGAGGAGAAGCAAAGTTCAAATGCAAAGTCAATGGGAGAAGCGTTCGGCTCTTATCTACATCAGGCACTCAGTTCAGTGTCAGACTTGATGTGTGTATAGTGTTTTATGATCAGTCCTAAAGTAATTAAATATTTTATTGCATACTTACCCTTAACATAATGTCTCTCCTGCAGAAAAAAAAAGAAAAAGGAAGAGCCTTTCTGGAAGGCGTGAGCGATCAATCGTCGCAACTATATGTCTCAGACAAGAGAAACGCGAATCTCATTCCAACAACATTAAAAAACACAGTTCTGACTGAAGATTATAACGAAGTAAGTTTCTCCGTCATTTTTGGTCTACGCCGGGATTCGAACCCGAGGCCGCTTATTCCGGAACAAGTCGCTCTACCAACTGAGCTACGCAGACATTTGTTCTGATTGCTATGTGCCTTTATGTCGTGTGCGTCCTGCTGGCAGGTACGTCACATCTCCCTCCCCCCCCCCGGAAGAGGGCCGGGGGCATGGCCCACGGGTCAGCCGTGACCATGAACCGTTGCAGGCAGCCATCCACTGTAGAACGTGCACTTGAGAACTCCCAGTCAATCTGCTGTGTGGAATGCAACATCACACATTTTTATTTTTCGAAGCGCTGGAGAAGGGATTCTCTGATTTTTCCTGTCTCGCGGTGTGGAAATAACATCACACCAATGCGAGATTTTGAACGGTCGGGTCATCCGGATAGTTCGGGCGCCATTATAACGAAGTAAATTTCTCCGTCATTTTTGGTCTACGCCGGGATTCAAACCCGAGGCCGCTTATTCCGGAACAAGTCGCTCTACCAACTGAGCTACGCAGACATTTGTTCTGATTGCTATGTGTCTTTATGTCGTGTGCGTCCTGCTGGCAGGTACGTCACAAGATGAGAGTGAAAGAGTGCGCTATCCAGTTGAAGTTTTCCACACAATCGAGATGGGTGGACTTCCGCCTCACATTCTACGACTGAAAAAGGGTGCAGTCGTGATGCTTATCACGAACCTGGCCGCCCCGGTGGCGCAGTGGTCTAAGCGCTGGCTTATGATGATTCGTTCGTGAAGGGTACGGGTTCGAATCCCGGTGAGACCTGGATGTTGGGTTTGTCTTACGGCACTGGCTTTCTCCCTTCCCAGAAACCAGTGATACTAAATTAGGGACGGGCGACTCCTTATAGCCCATTGCGTTGCTCACGGTAGTCGTTAAACCTTCAGTCAAAAAAAACAAAAAAAAACCTGACGAACCTGGACATGGAAACGTTTAGTCGATGGCACACGTATGATCGTAACGTCGCTCTTCCAGAATACAGTTTCTGTGAAAATTTTGTGCGGAGAACAGAACGGGATCGTTGTGCACCTTCCCACGTATTCCGCTGACTCCAAGCGACAGCACTTTCCCTTTTACGATCAAACGCATTCAATTTCCGATTATATTGTTCTTTGCGATACCATTAAGAGTCAAATACGGACACTTGCCAAAACCGGAATATACCTGCCAGAACCAGTCTTGTCACATGGTATGCTTTACTTTGCCCTATCTCGAGCAAGATCAAAGGATTCTGTTGCAGCAAAGATCACTCACGAAGATGCTTCTGGATTACCTGTCGCAAATGGATGGGCTCAAAATATTGTCTTTATTGAAGTGTTTGAATGAATTTGTATCATTTTTTGTCAATCAAATAAAGTTTGCATTTGTTGCTTCACATTAGTTTATTCTTAGAAAAAAAAACTAACCGTCGAGTTTGACATGTTTCTAAGATAGATGTTTAATGCTAAGTCGGAAGGAAAAAGAAAAATTGGAAGACCTAAATTAAGATGGGAAGATGGAGTGATGCAGGAAATTAAGGCTTTGGGAGTAAAACATTTGCGGAGTTTCGAATTGAATATGGCAGGCTGGTAAAAGTTTCTGAAGAAGGCCATGGCCCAAACACACAGGGCTGTAGAGCCATTGATGATGATGATGATGATGTCACAAGCTATCTAAATCAATGTAAATGAACAATTTCAGTCTTAAATAAAAAACAAAAACTTGCATGGTGCTATGAACTCTCAACTTTTCTTTCGTAGGCAATAAATACTCCAAGAAATAATTTCAGCGTCTCTATTCTCGATAATATAAACACGCAATTTCCAACAAAAGCGTTCCTGCAGATAGCTTTCGTATTCAAACTATCTGCGCTTCCCCATGAAATAATGCTTTCAGTCCAGCACTTCATTTTCAAGAGCACCTATTTTTAGGATTAAAGAAAAACGCTGATCTACAGTGTCCATAGGACTCCTGACAGGGAGCAATGAAGATTTAGGTTGTGGTAAATGAAAAGGGTGTGTGTAAAAATTATCATTTCTAGTCTTGTCATTAACGCAAGCATATTGATCGACATTTTATGTGATACCGTTTTTACGAAATGCGCTTCACTGAGTATGAGAAACACTACTGCAGAGTAGATATTGACATTTCTCATGAATGGTTTTTGCTTTCTCCCCAGCGGGTAGCATGCCGTTTCCTGGCGATGCAGAAAGAGTATATAGTTTCTGGCCCGTCTTTCCGCATACTAATGTCCGTTAAAAAGTAACGTGAGAAAGATATCAATTTGTCCTTCAGCCTTGTGTCTGTCGGTAGTGACACGAAGTAGTTTTGGTCTGGTTTTTGTGTACAAATGAACTAAAAAACAATGCGAGTGTAATGTCACGGGGCCTTTTTATCTTTATGTGCGATATCTATAATTTGGGTTTAAATAAATTAATTCCTGTTTACATTTGGTAGCTGTAATCATGAGAAAGTTAATCTTCAAATTTTTCACTTCACTCGAAGGAGTTCGTCCTACAGGTTTATTAAAAGTACAGGCTGTCCCAAAAAGGTGTAACCAACTTCAAATGGTGATAACGTAGGATGCAAAACAAATATCAGCATTCTGTTTGCTCCCGGTGATAAGGAACACCCTCAAGTTTTCTAGAAGTGTACCCAATAGATTCTGTGACGAAAGCACAGATAAGGAACACCCTCAAGTTTTCTAGAAGTGTACCCAATAGATCCTGTGACGAAAGCACAGATAAGGAACACCCTCAAGTTTTCTAGAAGTGTACCCAATAGATCCTGTGACGAAAGCACAGATAAGGAACACCCTCAAGTTTTCTAGAAGTGTACCCAATAGATCCTGTGACGAAAGCACAGATAAGGAACACCCTCAAGATTTCTAGAAGTGTATCCAATAGATCCTGTGACGAAAGCACAGATAAGGAATACCCTCAAGTTTTTTAGAAGTGTACCCAATAGATCCTGTGACGAAAGCACAGATAAGGAACACCCTCAAGATTTCTAGAAGTGTACTCAATAGATCCTGTGACCAAAGCACAGATAAGGAACACCCTCAAGTTTTCTAGAAGTGTACCCAATAGATCCTGTGACGAAAGCACAGATAAGGAATACCCTCAAGTTTTTTAGAAGTGTACCCAATAGATCCTGTGACGAAAGCACAGATAAGGAACACCCTCAAGATTTCTAGAAATGTACCCAATAGATCCTGTGACGAAAGCACAGATAAGGATACCCTCAAGTTTTATAGAAGTGTACCCAATAGATCCTGTGACGAAATCACAGATAAGATATACCCTCAAGTTTTATAGACGTGTACCCAATAGATCCTGTGACGAAAGCACAGATAAGGAATACCCTCAAGTTTTTTAGAAGTGTACCCAATAGATCCTGTGACGAAAGCACAGATAAGGAACACCCTCAAGTTTTCTAGAAGTGTACCCAATAGATCCTGTGACGAAAGCACAGATAAGGAACACCCTCAAGATTTCTAGAAGTGTACCCAATAGATCCTGTGACGAAAGCACAGATAAGGATACCCTCAAGTTTTATAGAAGTGTACCCAATAGATCCTGTGACGAAATCACAGATAAGATATACCCTCAAGTTTTTTAGAAGTGTACCCAATAGATCCTGTGACGAAAGCACAGATAAGGAATAGCCTCAAGTTTTCTAGAAGTGTACCCAATAGATCCTGTGACGAAAGCACAGATAAGGAATACCCTCAAGTTTTCTAGAAGTGTACCCAATAGATCCTGTGACGAAAGCACAGATAAGGAATACCCTCAAGTTTTCTAGAAGTGTACCCAATAGCTCCTGTGACGAAAGCACAGATTGCGGAGTAGTTTATTGAAACCCGATCCGAAACGCAAGTTCAGAGGAATGTTGGAACAAGATATGGGATCCAACCACTCAAACGTAACAGCATCAGAAAGTGGTACAAGTCATTTAAGATAACTGATAGCGTCCTTTCAAAGAAACGCCCTGGACGACTGTCGCTGTTTCCAGACGGGGAGAGGTTGTGAGACAAACATTCATTCGTAGACCTTGAATGTCAATCAGACAAGCAGCACGACAAATGGCCATCCCCAAGTCATCAGTGCACAGAGTGTTACGTCGGAGATTGGAAATGCACCCGTATAAACTGGAGATAACCCATCACATAACTCCATATGATAATGGGAAACGGAAACAATTTTTTTCTGTTTTTATTTTTGATTGGAGGTTTAACGACCACCGTGAGCAACACAATGGGCTATAAGCAGTCGCCTGTTCCTAATTTAGGGCCACTGGTTCTAGGTTAGGGAGAGAACAAATACCGTAAGACAAGCGACATCCATGCCTCCTCACGAAATTCGAACCTGGATGCAGCTCGGAATAATGATCAGAAGCCGTGGTTCAGACCACTGCGCCACCGGTGCGGCGTAAACAGTTTGCTGAAGAGATGTTTGAAAACATTGCAAGTGCTGAATCTTTCTGGAAACAAATCTGTTTCTCGGATGAGTGCACTTTCCATGTTTCTGGAAAGATTAATGAAGAGAATGTGAGAATTTGGGGAACTGAACACCCGCATTGCACAATGAAACATGAACATTCAAGTTCAAAAGTGAATGTTTGGTGTGGTATAATGGTCGAACGTGTTATTGGACCCTTTTTCTTTCAGGAAGCGACCGTGAGAGCTGATAATTTCCTGGACATGATTGAGCAGTTTGTGTATCCCCAGTTGAATGAACTTACAACTCCGGTCATTTTCCAACAAGATGGGCACCACCTCATTGGGCTTTGATTGTGAAGAAATCTATGGATACCAGATTTCTCAATCGATGGATTGTGAGTGGTGGTCCCATTGTAAGGTCCCCACGTTCGTCGGACATTTTTTCATGCAGATTCATCAAGGTGAGCTTTACAGTATCCTTGATGCAGACATTGCTGACCTAATGAGGACGATTACACACGCATTGCAGAAAGTTAATACAGACATTCTGGAACGAACATGGTTATAACTGGAATACCGTTTTAATATTGTTCGGGTGACAAACGGTACCCATGTGGAATGTCTGTAAAGCTTCATGATCCGTTCTGTCAATCAACACAAGTTGTGTATTGAGATGATTTATGTTAAAACTTTTGATTATTTGCGATTGGCTACACCTTTACATGACATCCTGTTTTTCTCGGATTAGCAGCGTTTTCTTTCATTTTGGATTTTTTTTTCTTTCGTGCTCCATATCTGTAACTATGGACCAAAACGTTTGCTTAAAATGTTTGATTTTCATTTCCTGGAATTTCTACGTGGTAGCGGAAATTTGTATTTGCTTTTGGGACATCTCTCTTTTTCAAAGCTCAGTTGCGCCACTCCGGTTGCTCATTCAAGAGCTGGCTTCTGAGCGTTTGTTAAAGTTGGTCCCGGTTCGAGTCTCGGTTGGGAATGGATGGTGTTTTTGTCTTACACCACTAGCACTTTCCCATCCCTGGAAACCAGTGGAGCTAAATTAGGGACGGGCGACTGCTTATATCCCTTAGAGTTGCTAATGGTGGCCGTTAAACCCCGAAAGAAAGAGTAAAATTGGTAGTTTTTTATATTTCAACTGCAACCATGACCTTTTCCACTGAAGTGATAAATGCGCACTTGAATTTGGCATAGCTCCAGCAATTTTATATATCGGATGTGAAAACCTGTTCTAGTAGAGTCTGCGACTAAGAAAAACAGTACAAAACTTCAGTATGCTATTGGAAAAACAACATACTTTTAATGTCAAAACACGTGGTTAATGTGAAATTGTTTTT
Source organism: Macrothele yani (assembly GCA_039090855.1). Taxonomy (NCBI): domain Eukaryota; kingdom Metazoa; phylum Arthropoda; class Arachnida; order Araneae; family Macrothelidae; genus Macrothele; species Macrothele yani. The sequence continues at coordinate 136,929,947 of CM077025.1, forward strand.
TCAAAAATGTCAGTACGTCTCCATGTGCACTCCGTTGGTTGCTCGCAGGATATCTAAACGATAGTCCAGTTCCACCCACGTACACTGCAGAATGTCAGGTGTAACAAGGAGGAAGGCTGCAGTAATGCGTTCTTTGAGCTCAGCGATAGATGTAACCTTTTTCTTGTACGCACTGTTCTTAATAAATCCCCAAAGAAATAATCGCATGGAGTAATATTAGTAGAACGGGGTGGCCATGCCATCGGACCCCCCGTCTATTCCAACTCCCAGAAAAATGGTGGTCTAAAGATCTGCGTACATCCAAAGACCAGTGCGGAGGCGCTCCATCTTGCTGGTAAATGATGTCTTGAACACCCTGGAGTTGTGGAATTGCGAATTGTTCTAACATGTCCAGGTACGTTATGCCAGTAACGGTTTCTTCAACGAAGAAAAAGGGTCCGATCACTCTGTCTTCTATTAGGCGAGCCCACACATTTACATTCGGGCTGTCTCTCTCGTGTGCTGCGAGCACGTGAGGATTTTCCGTGTCCCAGATTGAGCAGTTATGTTTAATTCACTCTTCCAGAAACATGGAGTGTCGACTCATCGCTGAGACAGATCCGTGAAAGGGATGTCGTGTCTTCGTCAGTGCGATTAAGCATGTCTGCCGCAAATGCTTTTCGACGTGGTTGATTATTTGGTCGAATTTTTTGCACTAACTGCACTTTTTTTGCATATGGGCGTAGACGCTTATGCAGAACCTTATGAACCGTTGCTCCCGGTATTTCGAGTTCACAACTGGCGACGCGGACGGACTTCTTTGGGCTCCTTAGATAAGCCTTACGCACGTCTTGCAGCTTTTCGTCCGAAATTGAAGGTCTCCCAGTGCTTTTGCCTTTCAAGACACTTCCGGTTGCTTTGAAATTATTTACCCAATGGTCGATGCTTCTTCGTGTCGGCGGCTGTCTCTTGTACTCCGTTCTGAAATTACACTGAATTGTTGTTAGAGATTCCCACTCCGCAAACCAAAACACACACACGCTGCTTTCTCTACTGAGGAAGCGATGTCTTTCGTATTTCGTGTTTGACAGAGATTTTTTATTTATGAGACACCTGCGCCATCTACCATTTGACTTAAACTTTAACACTTGCCACATCGCTTGACGTTTAAAGTAAGTTTCTTTTCTATCGTGTTTTTTTAATAGCATACTGAAGTTATATGCTTAATTTATAGACACCCTGTGTATATATTATCCGGTTTTCCACAATCAATCTTTCTGCTAGATCGCTGACTGTACATTTAAAATGATACGGTAGCTTTTCCGATGTTGGATCTAAAACTTATTTTCATGTCTGATGAATATCTGCTTGCCTAAAGTATCTCACATATTTCTTGCTTTTTTTTTTTTTTTTTTTGAGGCGAGTTTTCCCGTTGTACCGCGTAACTGTACACTACTTGACATAGAAAATCCAGCGACAGGAAGTATTTTTCCGAGTGCCATGTAAATTGGTGAGTATATGTGCGAAAATGACTGCAGTTGCGAACCAATCATATGATAAGTGAGGAGGTGAACTGCAAAACAGTTAACAACACAACACACCCATGGTTGACAGAGAAACGTGTGCGAGCACACGATCCAACGGACTCTATTTCGGATCGGCCTAAGGAGTGGGCGACCGATTGATGTCCCCATATTGACCGACCAGCATCGAAATGTCCACGTGCAGGGGACTGGAAACACTGTGACTGCACGTTGAAAGATTATAAATGAGTCGTCTGGTCACATGAGTAGACTCCAAATCCAATATTTCAGGGAAAAGCCCATATTCCTCGAAACGATGGTGCACAACGACAACTTAATTTCACGGTTAGACTGAAATAAGTAGGCGGAGGTGGTGGGATGGCATGTTTATTGTTCTTATGGTGTCACTGACTCCCCCCCCCCGCTTCATCCCTGCTGAATTACCCCCACCACCAGATCGTACCTAGCATTGTTTGAGATCAAATGTTTCCTTACATGGTGACCGCATATCCAGACGGTACTGGACTCTTTCAGAAGGACAACGCCTAGTGTCCCAAGGTCTGCATTGTTGATTAATAATTCCAGGGTCAAGTCCTGGCATTTGGTGTGCTCCTTCTTGCTTTCCAGATTCTCCCGGTTTGAACCCGTCCAAAATTTGTGGGAGGTAACGGAATGCAGCACGAGACGTTCCATGGCAGTGACTTATTTCGTTACGAAACTCCGGGTTATCATTATGTCCTGGTGATACACAATACCTGAGCACAGTTTCAGAAATTTAGTGGAGTCGATGGTGTAACGTACCAGGAGATGTGACGTACCTGCCAAAAGGACGCACACGACATAAAGGCAGATAGGAATCAGAATAAAACGTCCGCGTAGCTCAATTGGTAGAGCAACTTATTCCGGAATGAGGTAATCCGGGTTCGAATCCTGGCGCGGATAAAAATGACGGAGAAATTCACTTCGTTATAATGGCGCCCGAACTATCCGGATGACCCGACCGTTCAAAATCTTGCAATGGTGTGATGTTATTTCCACACCGCGAGATAGAAAAAATAAGAGAATCCCTTCTCCAGCACTTCGAAAAAAAATTAAAAAAAAAAATTAAAAAAAAAATAAGGGGAGATGATTTAACGTACCAGGAGATGTGACGTACCTGCCAGAAGGACGCACACGACATAAAGGCAGATAGGAATCAGAATAAAACGTCCGCGTAGCTCAATTGGTAGAGCAACTTATTCCGGAATGAGGGGATCCGGTTTGGATCCTGGCGCGGATAAAAATGACGGAGAAATTCACTTCGTTATAATGGCACGCCGAGTGTAAGTGGCTATCGCGGCAAAGGTCTGCCCAACAGGTTATTACGTACGTGATCGATCATCAAGGAAGCATACATTTTGTTTTCTCTCTGTTTTGTTTTATTTTATGTGTTCGATTTTCTAACAGCCCTCTCTTCGTAACTTAAGATGTTTTCATCGTAAACTTTTCGTAGTCCAAGTTTCGGCTGTACGCATCACAGCAAGTCTGGTGATGAATCTTCTTAGTCCAAGTTCCTGTTGTATTCCCTCAAGGGCTCATGCTTGTTGGTACGAGAGTGGCGAACCCGAGGTGCCTGATGCTGGACCTTGCCTTACTTCATGTAATATACGTCTGCTATATTACTTGTATGCTGGTCCCTACTCTTCTTCTTCTTACTTCTTTTTTCTTCTTGCTCCTTTCCCCAATGCTATGAGAGTATTCGAAAGATAGGGGTGAATCTTTTCTATTTATTTTATTTTCTATCTTGCAGTGGGAGTCTGCTGCTCTCCCAAGTTTGGAACCATACCATAATGGCCTCCTGAGGAAGGCAACGGAAAACAACCTCAGTATTTTTTCCAAGAAATATGGTAAAGTCAGCAAATATAGTTTTCACAACTAGAAAAAACGGTGTATATCGGCAAACGATGGGTGTCATGCCCTGCAGGAGAAGATATAAGGCTTCTCAGGTCGTTACCCTACGTAACCCCTAGAAGGGCAATGAAGATAGGATCCAAAATTTAGAGGAAAATAGGAATAAGGTAAGGCGATCAGGAGTGATTAAGACTGGAGCTATACGAATGGAAACTTTGAACGGAAGAACAATGTTGAGAGCTATTGTTTCTATTCCTGCAGAACCCGATAAAAAAATGGAGTGGCATTTGTTTTGAATGAAAAGGTTAAAAACTCGCTGGAAAAAATAATTATAAAAGTGACAGGGTAATTATGATCAAACTGAGAGCCAAGCCGGTGGATATAATTATTATACAGGCATATATGCCTACAAAAGACCATGATGAAAATGAAGCAGAAGAGATTGTAACGTATACTCTCGATTCACTTTCCTTTTGATTTTTACTATCTCTGGTTATTTTATTTTCCTATGTAAATTATCTTCTTACTGAACGAGATGTTATTTCACCCGCTGAATGAGATCTGGCAATGAGTGTAAGTCATGACGTGGTGGTAGCCAGTATAAATAGGCGCGTTCAACGATACGTAGGGAGAGCGTCTTGTTGATGTGCGTAGAGAGAGTTTTTTGTTGATGTGCGTAGAGAGCTTTTTGTTGATGTGCGTAGGGAGAGCTTCGTTCTATGTGATTAGGTTTTTTCTTCATTATTGTGATACGATTAGTGTGTGTGTGTTGGATGATTTAAGAGTTTATCTAATAAAAGAGTTTTAAGTAAGTACGTCTTTCTCAGTTCATAGTACTGTCAGACCTCTGTCTGGCTGTTAGGTTTATTTCATTTAGTGTTATTAGTAACAACCAGCATAAGACTTTATTCATCTTAATTACTACTACAACATTATTAATAGTTATAAGCTTGTTCATTATTATTACCACACTACTAGCAGGAAAGTTTATTCATGATATAATTAACAAACAACAAGCATTAGAAGAAGCATTAGCTTAGAAGAAGCTGAATTCATTATAATTAGCTTAGTAGTAAAAGCTATATTCATTATAAGATATATTGTCAAATAGAAAAGGTGATGGAAGAAGACAGAACTAAAAAGTGTACCATTTGAATGGGAGACTGGAATACAATAGTAGGTGAGAATGCAGAGAAAGGACCAAAAGGAGGATATGGTCTTGGAAAGAGGAATGGGAGAGGAGAAAGACTTATAGAAAGAGAAACAAACTAATTATTTTTAATACTTGGTTTAAACTTCCAAAGAATAGAAGATATACATGAAAAATTCCGGGTGATATCGCAAGATACGAAATTGATTATATATTAGTACAAAACGGGTATAGAAACAGTGTAAAAAGCAGATGAACTTATCCAGGAGCTAATATTGATCCACACCACAATCTACTTGTTATAGAATCAAGAATACGATTAACGAAAATAAATAAAGTTAAAATCAAGAAAAGGTGGAAGCTAGAAAATCTCAAAGGAAATACCGGCAAGAAATTTAAAGAACTGGAGAATAAAATATGAAACAAAGAAGATACAAATGAAAAGACCTTTGTCGCTAATACAAAAATCGAATTAATTGAAAAACTTGATATATGAAACAGCTGTTGAAGACATAGGTTTCGTGGAAGGGAAAAGAAATAAGAAGCTATGGATTACAAATGAGATAAGAAAAATGGTTGAAAGATGAAAAACGTAAACACTGAAGAGGGAAGAAAGAAATAATACAAAGCATTAAACAATGAACTGAGAAGAGAAACTGATAAAGCAAGAGAGGAATGGCTAAAAGAAGGATGCAAAGAAATTGAAGAAATGGATAAAAGAGGGCGATGTGATAAAATGTTTGAAAAATCAAAAGAACTTACAAATATCTAAAAGAAAAACATAAGAAATCTGCCCAGAGAAGACAAGCAAGGAAAATTAATTTATGATAGGGGATGCAAGGAATTCGTTGAAGATCTCTATGCAAAAAATGTAAGGCCAGAGAAATTTGAATTAAAAGAGCAAAGGGAAATATCAATAGATGGTCCTAAAATACTAAAGAGTGAATTTGGAACAGCAATTAAGGGATTTAAAAAGTGGAAAGATGGAAGGAGTGCATGGAATACCTAGTGAAATACTAAAACAACTAGATGAAAAATGTATAAAAGAAATATGGAAATTATGCAACCGTATTTATAAAACAGGAGAATGGCCTAAAGATCTCACAGAGAGTATTCTTATACCAATTGAAAACAAAAGTAATCCTATTAAGTGCTGTGACTATAGAACTATAAGCATACTCTCGCATGCCTCTAAAGTGCTACTTAAAATATTGAACCGACGACTGTGTAGCAGAGCGGATTATTTTTGGCGGGATGATCAGTTTGGATTCAGGAACGATAGAGGAACTAGGGGTGCAATCGGAGTGATAAGGATTATATGCGAAAGGAATACAGAAGTAAACAAAGAAGTTTATATATGTTTTATCGACTTAGAAAAAGCATTTGACATTGTGGATTAGAAAAAGCTGATAGAAGTGCAAAGTAAACTATGATTAGACTGGAAAGACCGGAGGTTAATAGCTGAATTATACATGAACCAGACTGCCATAATAAAGACAAAAGTAAGAAAAACTAGAAAAATGTGTGATTGGTAGGAGTGTAAGAAAAGCATGCTGTCTGTCACCAAGAGTCTTCAATATTTTTCCAGAAGAAATGATAAAAGAAGCATTTGATGAAGAGAAAACAGGAATCACTATTGGAGGAAGAACAATACAAAGTATTAGATTTGCAGATGACCAAGCAGTATTAACTAATACTGAAGATGAACTACAGCATCTAATGCAAAAATGTTAAAGTGTATGCATAAAATATGGTATGAAAATTAAGAAAAAGAAAACAAAAACGATGAGAGTTTCCAGGAGACCAGTAAACGTTGAGGTGATGATGAATTGAGATAATGTAGAACAAGTGAGACTATTGAAATACCGCGGTAGCATAATCCAAGAAAATGGAAAATGTGACATAGAAATAAAACACAGACTTATTAAAGGAAAATATGCATTTTACAACAAGAAAAGTTTGTTCAGTAATAAAATGAATAAAAATTTTAAGAAAAGGCTTATTAAGTGCCATATTTAGAGCACAACTTTATATGGGGCAGAAACATGGACAATCGGGAGAAAGAAGCTAAAATGTTGGAGGGTTGAAATGTGGTTATGGAGAAGAATGAAAAAAATAAAGTGGATTGAAAAAATTACCAAGGATGAAGTGTTGCGAAGAGTTGAAGAAAGGAATATTCCAAAGACCATACGAAAAAGAAAATATAACTGGATGGGACATTTGTGAAGAGGAGACAGCCTATTGAAAAGAATGATAAAAGAGAAAATTGAAGGAAAACGACCAAGAGGAAGGAGACGACTAATGATGCTTGATGATATCATGGGCGCAGGAAGCTATCAAGTATTGAAGGAGGAAACGAGGAACAGAGAAAACTGGAGGAAGAGAACTTGTTGAGTTACCATTGGGCCTGTCAAAAGACAGAACACTAATGATGATGATGATGATTCTAACAATCCTGTCTTTGTAACTTAAGATGTTTTCATCGTAAACTTTTGGTAGTCCAAGTTTCGGCTGTACACATCACAGCAAGTCTGGTGATGGACTTTTTAGTCCACGTTCCTATTACATACATCGCAGGAAGTCTGACGATGAACCTTTTGTAATCCAAGTTTCTGTCCTATTCATCCTTGTATGTCTGATGATGGGCGTTTTGGGGTCCAAGTTTCTGCTTCACACATCATGGTGAGTTTTGCAGACCAAAAGTCTTCTCCATAAATCACAGTGAGTGTAGTCCACGTTTCAGTTCCATACATCTCAGTATGTCTGATGATGGGATTTTTTAGTCCAAGTTTCTGCTCCATAGATCACAGTTATTGTAGTTCAAGTTTCTGCTCCATATATCACAGTGCCTGTTGTCCAAGTTTCTGCTTCGTAGATTGCAGTGATTGTAGTCTAAATTTCTGTTCCATAAGTTAAAGCTAGCCTAATGATGGATTTTTTGTAGTCCAACCTTTTAATTCGCACATCACGGAGAGTCTGATGATGGACATCTGTAGTCCTGCTTCATAAATCTCAGTGAGTGTAGTTCAAGTTTTTGTTCATACATCCCAGTATGTCTGATGATGGATATTTGAAGTCCACGTTTCTGCTTCATACAACACGTTGAGTCTCATAATAAAGGTTTTGTAGTTCAAGTTTCTGTTCCATAAACCACGGTAAGTATGATGATGGCCTTAGTCCAGTTTAAGTTAGTTCGTGGGATTTTTACATCAAAAGAAATGCTGAAAAAACAAATCTCTTTTAATGCTTGAATTTAAGCTCAAATCTCCATTTTAATCCTGTTTTTCAGAGTTTATTATTATTCAAACATACTTAAAAGAACCAACTTATTAATTTCCATGATATAAATTTTAAAAATGATCATCGACGTTTTAATTATTTTTTATTAAATCTTAAAATAAATAATTTCTTGATTTATCCATCATCTTGATTTTCATAGAGAGTTTCAAGTTCTTTAAATGCTTGTTTTGTCAAAATCAACCAAGTACAGTGCATTTGGAAAAGCTTTTGCTGCGAGACAGAGAAAAATTGCTGACAAAATGAAGTGACAGCGTGTGGGTACCAGTGTCTTCCTCTCTTGATTTTCTTACAGGTCTACTTTTGTTCTGTGCAGGTACTCCGTACAGTGAAACCTAGGTTATATGTTTTACAAAGGAATGGCCTTAAAAATTTATATATGTAAAAAAACATATAAACGAAATTTCAAGATGTTAACTACTATTGCAAAATTTATGCCTTAAAGGAGTGTAAGATGTTCCTTAATAATTTATTTAAAGTGGAATCAACTGAGAAAGAAAAAAAAGGCGTTAAAAATTACGGTATACAGTCGAGTCACATTATTGTGACCACCTCCTAGTTTTGACGTCAACAGCGCGTAGCCAACGAAAGAAGGCGCGTCAGATTATCTATTGCACACCTTATACGGGTATATAAGGTGTGCAATAGATAATCTGAAAACATATCATTCGTTTCTGTCATGGATAAAAGGAGCGATTTATCAGATTTGCAAAAAAGGATGATTATCGGCTTTCGGGCCAAGGGTGGCAGTGTTTCTGAAATAGCGCAGTTTGTGAACTGTTTGCGTGCTTCTGTGGTTAAAGTGTATCGTGATTGGAGAAATAGCACCATTGCGAGTAAGCGGCGTGGAAACTTCGGAGCACCACGTGCCATTGATGAGAGAGGCGAACGTTGGCTACGAAGATGCATGAGGGCCGATCGACACGTTAGAGTGGAACAACTCACTGGCCGAAAACACCAGCCAGGGGACTACAGGAAGTGTGTCTAAAACGTATAGTTAAACGAAACCTGCTGCGTATGGGGCTCCGATGCAGACGGATGGTCACTACACCTACGCGAACAAAGGTGCATCGGCAGAAAAGGCTTACATTTACACGGCAGTATCGGATTTGGACCTCCGTTGATTGGCAAAGTATTGCCTTCTTCGATGAGTCACGTTTTCTGCTTCATCGAACAGATGGACGTTGGCCTATAAGGAGATAAACATCGGAGAACAAACACTCTTCAACCATTGTTGGCAAAACACAAGCTGGTGGTGGCAGCGTTATGGTCTGGAGAATGTTTTCGTGGCATTCCCTGGGTCCACTCAAACAATGCGACGTGTCACACAGCTAAAATGTCAGAGAGTGGTTGGAAGAGCGCGATGAAAACTTTAAAGTACTTTCCTGGCTCCGTAATTCTTCACACATAAACCCTATGGAGCATCTGTGGAACCACCTCGATCGTGTTGTTTGCTCTATGAATCCTCTACAACGCACCGTCCAGCAGCTACCAGATGCACTGCAGTCAGCATGGCTCCACATACCTGTGAGCATCTTCCAGCTCCTTATTGAGTCACTCCCAGCCCGTCTAGCTGCTGTCAGCGCTGCACACGGCGGTTATTCTGGTTATTAGATGGTGGTCACAATAATGTGACTCGATCGTGTATTTTATTGTCTTGCAAAAATCACAAAGCCTATGAAAATCAAACTTCTCTTTTGACGACTATCTATAAAAATCCCGATTCTAGATTTGCATTGTGAGCATTTCAGCTCACAATGCTCACAAATAAAAATCTGAGACCAGTGTTTCAACATAGAACTCATGATTTTTTTTTCTAAGGATTCTGAGTGTATTCATTTGAAACCAGATTTCTGAGTATGGATGATGCATTTAGGACTTTATTCTACTACGCCAGGAAATACTTTAGCCACAAAGTTATGCTACAGAGACTTACCAATTTCAAATAGCGCATATATGTGTGAGCCATGAAATGGGAAATCAGAATGTTTTCATCCAAGCTGAAAGTAAACGACAACACTCTTTTCTGATGGGATCAAGATTAAACTTTGGCTGCACCAAGAAGGAACACAAACAACGTTGTCTCAATTCTCTCAAGTAAACACATATGCTTCTCTGATGGGATCAAGGTTCAACTTAGGCTGCACCAAGAAGGAACACATACAAGGCTGTCTCAGCTCTCTCAAGTAAACATATATGCGTCTCTGATGGGATCAAAGTTCAACTTCGGCTGCACCAAGAAGGAACACAGCAACGCAGTCTCGATTCTCTCAAAGTGGTAACATATCGGGTTATACGTATAAAAGAATCAAAGAACCGTGTATTTTTGATAATCTGAAATTCAAATTTTAGCACAATCGCAAAATGCGCATTAAATGAATTAGGTATAACAGAGTTAAAAAGATGTTAAAAATTATAGTAAAATATCGGGTCTAACGCAGAATTACGTATAAAAGCAAAAAATGCGCAGCTGGGAAACATAAAACCGAGGTTCCACTATATGTGTTTCCAAAATCTTTCGAATCATTGGCGCCATTTTGATTTCCTGTCGGATAAATATGCATTAACTGAAGAAATACAATTCGAAAAGTAAAAAAAAAAAGAAAAAAGATATTGAAAAGAAGAGAAGACTTTTAGTTTTGTTTTCATAAATTGGCTTGGTCTCTCAAAATGATGCATAATGCTTCCTGTTCTTCGTATATCCTTACGTGAAACTGCTACCTACACTGACACATTAGACCATGATGCACTTGTGTAAGAACTATTTTCTTCCGTAATACATTCCTGGAGCGTGAAAGAATGGAAAAGACGCCTTCATATTTAGGGGAAATGTCTTCCCCTTTCTGAAAAGAAATCGCTTAATTTCAATTTTTTCAGCAATTTTCTGTCGACCACAAAGATTCCTACCACATTCCAGCTGGTATATAGAACCTTTTTCGAAGAATTTATCAGTAGCCATATATCGTTTCTTTGAAGGCATCATTGGTTTATAGATCAGCGCGTTTTGTCGAAGACAGTATGAAATGCTCTCAATTCGATACGTGGGATTTCTCCTTGTAAGGACGTGTGTTTGTTTTCTCTCCACGTGGATATGATGTCCCATTCTTCTTTATTCCTGTAGCAGTTTCCATGGATACTAGAAGTGCCAGGTGAGGATAAGAAACGTGGAGAATTCCAATCAGATTCTTTAGAAATACAAGAACATATCTGACAGAATGGAACAAAGAAATCGAGCAAATCTTCTCCAGAGATAAACTTTCTCTTAGGATCTCACAGCAATTTAAGTTTCCCGAGGACAAATAGTTATAGTTGCCAATATAAAAAAAATATTTGACGCAGTGTGTCTATGTAATTTAAACACGTACAAAATGCACATTCCCAAGAGTTTTCGAAGGCTTCGGATGTTTCTTGAATTATCGGGTTTGCTTTCTAATGAAGGTAGGAAACGACTAATTTTGTCCCATAGGGGAGAAGACGCTGATAAAAATTATGTAAAATTAAATTTTCTTTAATGCTTATCTGGAGAAAACAATTTTGTGAAAATACGGCCTCATTTGCCGGTAATATCATTCGAACCCACAACTTCCTTCTCTGGAGACGACTGCTCTACCGAGTGAGTTACAACGACGAAGCTTATCCCTGCAACTTTGCAGTCTTGAAATGCGCATCACCTATGAGATAAAGATACATCACATACACAGTCGTTTTAAAATATGACCACCCAGGGAATCACAGTGCGTCATAGGGTGCACGTGACAAGGTCGACCACACGGAGATATAAGAGGCCGGCCAGGACAGATGAGCCATAGTGCGCAACGTAAGCACAATGGGAAGAGGTAGTGATTTGACGAACGTTCAGAAAGGAATGATCATCGGCTAACGCGCCAAGGGTGGAAGCATCTCAGAAGCAGTAGACTTCGTGGGCTATTCATGAGGTGCTGTGGTAAGGGTGTACCAAGAATATATCACTGGCACACCGAGTACCTTCTGACGTCTTAACTGGGGAGGCCCAAAGGCCATCGACTCCAGCGGATAAAGTCGCCTCCTTCGACTGATAAAGGGCAATCGACGCGCAACAGTGCAGCAATTGACAGCCAAATGAACGCTGGTGCACCCATACATGTCCCTGGTAATAGTAGAGCGGATCCTGTTATGCATGAGTCTCCGGAGTCAACGCTGCGTCAAGGCGCCCATGTTAACCCAGGTCCATCAGCAGCGACGCCTGCGGTTCGCATGGGATTACAATCATAAGACAGTGGAAGAGTGGGAAAATGTTGACTTCTCCGACGAATCGAGGTTTCTACTCCACAGAAGTGACGAGCGGTGGCGGATATGACGTCAGACACGCGAGAACCAACACCCGGACATGCTTATCGGTCACGTACAGGTCGGCGGTGGCAGTGCGCATGTCTGGGGGATATTTCCCTGCTATGGCCTGGGACAGCTGGTACCACTGGATGGGTCCCTGAACGTCAATGGCTACCTGTCCATCTTCTTTAACCACATGCATACCTTCATGTTGGACGTTAACCCTGGTGGTGATGGGGTTTGCCAATAGGACAATGCGCCGTGCCATGTCGCTAAAGGGGGTGCGTCACTGGTTCCAGGAACACGACAGCGATGTCTCCGTTCACCCTTAGGCGGCGAAATCGCCCGACCTCAATTCCATAGAGCACTTGTGGAACGATTAGGATCGACAGGCTAGACGTGCTGACCCACAACCACGTGATCTCAGGGACCTCCGTGCTGTGCTGTAGTCCGAATGGGCACGTGTGCCTCGGGCAACCTTCCATGGCCACATTGCGTTCATGCCATGCCTTCTCGCCGCTGTCAAGGGTGGTTATTCCTATTATTAGGTAGGTTGTCGTATTATTCTTATACGACCGTGTATATACCTTTGAAGCCGCTCTCAGTAGAAGAAGGAATTCTTATTAATTCCAGATAATGTGTGGAAGGATCATCACATAATTTCATCTTACTTACGGCCAGGAGATTCATTTTTACTTTCTGGCGCGAATGTTAATTTAAAACCTTTCAGCCCGTGGTGGTATTCGAACCCACATATACCTTCCCCGGAGTTGATTATTTTAGCTATTGAACTACACCGACGATGCTTATCTTTGCAGCTTTGCCGATTTGACATGTATGTCACTTCTAAGGTAAATACGTTACAATTGATTTCTTTCATGAGGCGTGAAAATGCTATGAAATTGTGCAATGTTTTTTCCCGGTTAGAGATTAAACTCAGTAAGACGGTTTAACAGAGAGAGAAGTCGAACTCACTGAACGGTCTCTATGCTCATAGATTGAGTTCCCTATGTTGTATTAAAATTGAAGCTGATTTCTGAACATCAGATGTGTAAAGGAAGTAGGGACATGAACCCTTTATGCCACGTCTCCCATTGTTTTCCGTGAAATAAAAATTGAAGCTGCTTTCTGAGCATTAGATGGGTGAAGAAGATGCAGACCTGAACCGTTTCTGCAACGTGAACCAAGGTTTGTCGTCAAATTAAAATTGAAGCTGATTTCTGAGCATCAGATGCGTAATGGAAGTAGAGACACGAACACCGTTTATGCTACGTCCCCCACGGTTTTCTGTCAACTAAATATTGAAGCTGATTTTTAAGTAACAGATGCGATATAAACCCTTTCTGCAACGTCTCCCAAATGTTGATGTCAATTTAAAATGGAAGCTGATTTCTGGCATTAGATATGTGAAGGAAGTAGAGACATGAACCATTTTCGCAAAATCCCCCAAGGTTTTCCGTCAAATTAAATGGAAGTAGAGACATGATCCTTTTGTGCCACGTCCCCCAAGGTTCTCCGTCAAATTAAAACAAACTGATTTCTGAGCATCAGATGTGTAAAAGAAGTAGAGAGATAAGCCCTTTCTCCAAAGTCCCTCAAGGTTTGCCGTCAAATTAAATTTAAAGTTGATTTCTGAGCATCAGATGTATAACGGGAGTAGAGACGTGAGCCCTTTATGCCACGTCTCCCAAGGTTTTCCGTAAAACTAGGCACGAACACTGGTTCTTAAGGCGTTTCGATTAAGGGGGTTAATCGATTCGGTTTTATACAAACAGTAACGTTTAGCTTATATCTAGAAAGTGCAAAACTAGAATTTATGAAAATTAATTTTTTTGTTGTGAACAAGTATTGCACTGTCTAGTTAGATTTATTTCGGTTATAATCAGAAGCGCATCGATGCTCGAATTGTGAATACAAGTTTCCTTGTATTCCTTGTTTCATGCTTCAGTTATTAGTGTGACGTACCTACCTCAGAGGTGACGCACATATCAAGATGGAAAAGTTGCACAGATAAGCTTCGTCGGTATAGTTTGATGGAGAACAATTGGCTCCGAAGTGAGGAGTAATGGATTTGAATTCCACCACCGGCAAAAAAAGGCCTTTCTTCACATTTGCTCCAAAACGTAAAATGAATATCCTCACCGCTGGGTTCTTCGAAAAATGTGTGATGTTTCTTCCATACATCGTCTGTGATTAATGAGAATTCTTTTTTCGCTTCGAAAAATCTGTGATGCATCTTCCACATATCATCTGGTATCAGTGAGAATTCCTTCTTCTGTAGTGACCTCCTTAAAGCACAGTTTGCCGGCTGACCCAAAAAACCTACGATTCCGTCCCAGCCTTTGCACAAGGAGGGATATATGTGGCTTATCTACCTCAGAAGTGAAGCACATATTAAGACGTCAAAGTTGTAGAGATAAGCTTCGTCAGTGTAGTTTAGTTAGGATAACATCTAGCTCCGGAACGAGGAGGCGTGAGTTCGAATTCCACAACCGGAAAAAAGGGCTTTTCTTCACATTAGTTGCAATTCTACTTACTCCTCTTTCGGGAATCAAACACGTGTGAAATAAAAAGGTTAAATTCGTCGACTTTGAGAGTGATAAGGGACTTCAACGGCGTCACTTTGCCTTGAGCTACAAATGATGAATGGTAAAACTTAGGTTGATTTCTGAAAAAAAAGATTTCGGAGATGAGATTCCTGGATTACTATTCAATGGAATGCTTTTGATGACACAGTTTGTACAGACTCGATCAGAATCTTACCTAGAGTACTATTTACATAGAGTAGATTTCGCGGAAATGCAATTAGTAACATGCATGGTATGGCGATGCTACCCTGAATACGATTTCAATGGAATACACTACCCTTTATTTTCCTAATGGAGCAAAGTTTCGGTCACATGACGCATGCTTAAAACTTTTTTGTTCTACCATGTCAACCGATTTCTGAACCTTGACACCCGTAAAATGCCAAACGAAGAAAGGTAGCTCTTACTTTTGCACACATTATTGCTTATTTGGGGGTTTAACGACTACCGTGAGCAAACTCAATGAACTATATAAGCAGTTGTTCTTCCCTAATTTAGGGCCACTGATTCCAGGGAAGGGAGAGAGTCAGTCCCGAAAGACAAACAACATCTATGCCTCAGCGGGATTCGAACCCAAACCCGTCTCGGACGAATGGTCAGAAGCCAGCGCTCAGACGTCTGCGCCACTATGGCGGCGCAGATATCATCATCATCATCATCAATAATTTTCAATCCACTGCTGGACGCCGCGGTGGCGCAGTGTTCTAAGCGATGGTTTCTGATCAGTCGTTCGAAGGGGTCCGGGTTCGAATCCCTGTGAGGCATGGATGTTGTGTTTGTCTACGGCTCGGGGCCCTTTCCCTTCACTGGAACCAGTAACCCCAAATCAGGGACTGGAGACTGCAGCCCATTGAGTTGCTCACGGTGGTCGGTAAACCTCCAATAAAAAAAAAACATCCACTGCTGGATAAATGACTAAGTTTTTTTCCACAATTTCCTCATGTGCCAGTGTCTTTCAAGTTACTCCGGGAAGTTTTCGAAATTCATTCAACCACCCTTCCATGTGGTTTTCTGGGCATTTTCCCGTTCCTATGTATTTCATCAAGCAGTTGCGTTGTCCAATGGTGGTCAGTTCTTCTAGCAATGTGTTTAACCGATTTGCATTCGAGGGTCTTTACTTTGTCCATGATTTCGTCAACTCTTGTGATTACCCTAACCCAGAGGTTCCCAAACATTTTGAGACCACGTTGCCCTTCACATATCACATTTTCTGTGTGACGACCCTGTACCCATAATAAAAAAATCCCAAATTAGAATTTGTGGTAATTTTTTAAAAGAAAATAATCAAATAATCAGTTATTTTTTTAGCTTGTATTCAGGCAGATTACACACTGAGGGCGTTCATAGTTCTTTACATTACACGTGAAACCGAGATCCAAGTACGTGTCATCATAATTTCTGGACTTGTTCCTGCTTGCCTGTTTAGAACTACTTGAAACTTCTTCTACACCACATTTTTTACACTGGCGGAAAGTGAAAAAAAACACCAAGAAGGAGATGTCTGATACCAACGAAATTTATACAGAATAATAACGGAATACAGAGGATAACGTGATCAAAACATTATGGCAAAATACAGCTGTATTTGCTGGTAAACTGAAAAATAACATTTCCATGTAACATGGTTAGTACGAGGTTGAACCGCCATGAACTGCGTCACACTGTGAAATTCTGGCATGGAGTCTGTCGTACAGATGTTGGATGTAAGTTTGGAGTATTGAGTTCCAAGCATCCTCAACCTGGACGCGTAAATCGGGGATGGTCGTGGCTGGCAGTGGAGACCGGATAAGTCGTTGTCCCATAAAATCCCACACGTGCTCAATGTGGGACAAATCCGGTGAACGTGCAGGCCATGGAAGTTGTCTCACACCATGAAGTGCGTGTTTCGTTAAACGTGCCGTGTGTGGGCGTGCGTTATCTTGCTGGAAAACACCACGACGGACCGACCTTACAAATGGCACAACAACGGGCTGAATGATGTTGTTGATGTATGAGGTGCTGTTTAACGTACCCGGTACAAACACTAGTTGTGTACGGGAGTGATAGCTGATTGCTCCCCACACCAGGAGACCAGGTGTAGGCCCTGTGTGTTTCTGGCGGATGCAAGAATGGTGGAGACGCTCCCCTGTGTGTCTGCGAACTCGCATACGGCCATCGGAGGCTCCCAAACAGAATCTGCTTTCATCGCTGAACACGACAGATCGCCATTGCGTTTTCCAGTGCAGACGTTGGCGACACCACTGCAGCCGTTCCTGAAGGTGGGCTGGAGTCAGAGGTACACATGACAGAGGCACACGTGCACGTAGTCCTGCATCCAGTAGACGGTTGCGAATTGTTTGCACAGTCACCTCAGGTGCAACGGCAGCTCGGATTTGCGTCGCAGTGGATATTCTGCTTAACAACGCCGCTCTTCTTATGCGTCGATTGGTCCGCTCATCAGTCCGTCTGTGACTCCGGGTTCCACGTCTTCTCGCGTGGGAATGTTCCTCGGACCATCTACGCCATCCTCGTACCACCACCGATACTTCCCGTCCAATTCGCTCCGCATTACGACGATACGAACACCCGGCCTCGCGGATTCCGACTAAACGACCTCGCTCAAATTCCGATAACTGCTGAAATCGTACACGTCTTCCATGTCCAGGCATTGCAGCTTCTTCAGGGTTTTCGCACATGTCCGTACGTCGACGACTGATTACATTCACTTCGCCGTACTCCTTAAATACCACCGATGATAATTTGCATATTATGCCGTTCTGTGGCGTAAGCGCTTACCGGTTGGTCCCGAAATTAACATCACACCTACGTAAACTCGACCCCATTAACATATGTAAATTTCATGATCGTCTGCCAATTCCTTCTTGGTGTTCTTTTTTCACTTTCCGGCAGTGCATTTAAAAACTTTGCCATTATCATAAACCAACACACACTTACATAGAAATAACTTTGTTCACAGTTATTAAAACACAGCAGCTCAGTTCTAACGAATGTTTATACACGCTAAATATGTATCGATTGAAGACTGCGTAGGCCGCCCCGGTGGCGCAGTGGTCTAAGCGATGGCCTCTGATCATTCGTCCGAACGGGTTCCGGGTTGGAATCCCGGTGAGGCATGGATGTTGTGTTTGTCTTACGGCACTGGCTCTCTCCCTTCCCTGGAAGCAGTGACCCTAAATTAGGGACGGGCGACTGCTTATAGCCCGTTGAGTTGCTCACGGTGGTCGTTAAACCTCCAATCAAAAAAAAAAAAAAAAAAAAAAAAAGAAGACTGCGTAGTAAACTAAGCGCCCAACAATGCGGCGACAAAACGTTATCGCTTGACCTTGTCTGGCTCAGTCCATTTTCAGACTGCAGAAAGAGCGAGATCCGCACGATGTCATGAGAAGTTTCCAAACAGCATTACAGTCTGAAACCGAGATGAAGGAAGCCCTTTCACAACAAGAAAAATTATGTTTTCTTTTTCTTGAACATTACTTCTTACAATTCATACTTTAATATATGTACACGTCTTGAAAATTTGTATGGCGGGTTTCACTGTAAATTATAAGTTTTAGTTTTTCCTTGGAGTCGCGACTCCCCGGACCAAGACCGGTGACGGCCTAAGACGTCGCGACGCACAGATTGGGAACCTCTGCCCAGATCCATATGTTCCTCTTCCTGTCTTTCCGAGCGTGCAGGCTTCTTTCACTGTGCAGATGTATAAAATCAAAATTTCAGGATAACTGAATGTGCGAAACAAACTTCTAAAATAAATTGCGTGATTATATCACGGCCTTTTAATACATCCCGAGCTGCTCGCTTTTGATTCTCGTCTGACGTCATTAGCAAAACTAATGACAGTGAGAAAAAAAGTAACACAAGATAAATTATGCGATTTCGCTAAATGTAGATAAAAAGTATTTTTGTCATCTTTTTCCCCGCTGTATAACGGTTGAACTTAGAAGCGAATGATATTAAAGAATACCGTTACTTGCTAATTCACATTACTCAAAATTCAGAAAGCGAAACCTGACTCCATTTATAAGCTTTTGTCAGGAAGCTCGCCATCTTTCTTTTGGAGAATTCAAGAGGATATCTATTAAAATGTCATCAAAGATCCAATTTCTAGAGGGCTATGCGCGGAAAGACCTGTAAGTATACGGTGTCCGCTGGGAATCCAAACAAATGAAATTTCCTGAGCAGCTATAACGATGCTTTTCCTGAATCTTTGGAAAGATCCATCCATCATTCAAATGAAACCTAAAGAACTGAAGTATAGTTACCGTGCAGCTCTTTGCAATTCCTTTCGCAATCGATCCTTGAAGAGTAAGGCAAAGACTAATCTTACAAATCTTCGTTCATACGTTAGAAGTTGAGGCCTGCTGGTGACATCCTTTTAAACCATTAGTTTCCAGGTTTTTAGTGCTACATGTCGTTTCTGAAATTCAGAAACATTTGAAGGATTCTGATAGTTGTTTTCAGCGCTTCTCGAAGAACGGAAAAAGGCGATCTTCAAAAAATGAGTAAATTTATTTTTCTTCATGATTAAAATCCTTCAGAATTAGAAGACTGATAACTGAAATGTAATTAATTATATGCGTTAATAAAAAATATTAATGAGGAATAAGTGACATTAATTTTGTTTTAAAATTATTTAGAAAATTAGTTACACAATTGTCAGGCAGCTGTACTTTTCTATAAGAGATATCTAAACAGCTGCGTAATGTAGGTGACTGTATAATCTTCTCTGGTTAGAAAACAACACATGCAATTGAGAAAGTGGTTTCGGGACGTGATTTGAGCATCGATGAAGACATTCCCGAGAAAAGTTTGTTCTATTCCTGTAATGAATATATTCTGAAAGTTTATTCCAAGTGAATCTAATTTCATACCATAATACGCTTACAAACACTAACTTCAATCTAGGTTAGACAGCGAAAAAAAGGAAATATGTATATTATGAATCACTGCCGGGTCGAACCAAGGAGCACCAAAAACGCATAGCACCTAATAAAACGGCAAATTAAAAACAGAAATCGTAAATTTATCATCACTCCGATGACTGAGTGTTCTAACACACTAGATGCTGACCATTCGTCAGAGATGGGGCCGGCCGCCCAGGTGGCGCAGTGGTCTAAGGCGCTGGCTTCTGATCATTCGACCGTAAGGGGTCCGGGTTCGAATCCCGGTGAGGCATGGATGTTGTGTTTGTCTTACGGCTCTCTCCCTTCCCTGGAACCAGTGACCCTAAATTAGGGAGGGGCGACTGCTTATAGCCCATTGAGTTGCTCATGGTGGTCGTTAAACCTCCAATCAAAAAAAAAAAAGTGATGGGGCCGAGTTCGAGTCCCTAGTGAGATATGGGTGGTGCATTTGTCTGATGGCACTGGGTCCTTCCCTTCCCTGGAACAAGTTTCCCTACATTAGGGGCGGTCGTTAAACTGAAATAAAAAGATGGTGAACATTCAGTTGCAAGGAAATTATCTACATGTTCAAACTGTGTTTAGATACTATAAAATTACTTCGCGTGGCACATTCCAAAATCCAGCAGCAACATCATTCCGAAATTTTCTGGCGCCTCCACAAATTGGCGCTTCGGCGCAATTGGCCCTCGTTGCTCCTCTTCTTCCAAGTTGCTACGACTCGGTAATTAAGACAGAATGGCCGTACTTGTTACTGCTTGATATTTCCAAAGGCGACCTACTTGATACATTCTTCTGTACTTGGATTGGGAGTGAAACTGGCTGGATGAACTTGATCAACAAATATTTTAAAATACGAATAAGTATCCAAGAGCGCGCCCGCTCGAAGGAAAAGGACTAAAGTCACCCACGAAAGCATGGCCTACAATATTACGCTGCCTCCCACAGCTTGGAAAGTCAACGAATCCATGTGTTACCACGACCTCAGCTGTGGACGCGAACCAATCGGCAATTCATCACAATGGAATATTTACCGTTTTCAAATATTTCTGAAAACTACGCAAATTAAATTGTCTAGCGGTTAAGACAACTTTAAGGTCGGATTTCCTATATATATTCATCATCATCATTGTCAGCCATTATGAATCAACTGCTGGACGAAGGTTTCCCCAAGTTTTCTCCACAACGGTCTGTCTTGTGCCAGTCTCCTAAATGTCACTCCCGCATACTTTCAAATTTCATCCACCCATCTCCCATGTGGTCTTCTTCTGGGTCTTTTCCTGTCCCTTGGAATCCAATCTAAAATTTCGGCTGTCCATCGATGGTCTGTCCTTCTGGCAGTATGTCCAGCCCATTGCAATTTCAGGGATTCAACTCTGATCATGACTCTCGTCATTTTTCGGATCCACGAGTTCCTCTTCTTATCTCTCCTGGTTACACCAAGCATGCACCTCTCCATGCACCTTTGAGTTGTCTGCAGCCTTTGTATGTCTCTTTTAGTTAAGGTCCACGTCATTGCACCATACGTACGCACTGGAAGGATGCATTGATCAAACACTTTTCTTTTAAGACATAATGGCATATTGCTCTTGAAAATTATGCTGTTTTTCCAAAAGCTCTCCAGGCAAGTTTTATACGGCGATTAATTTCTTCATCAATGTGACCCTGACTTGATATCTGCTGTCCAAGATAAATGTACGTGTTTGTTATCTCCAGCTTTTCTCCATCAATCGATAAATCTTTTTTCTTGTAAAAGCATTGAACATCACTTTTGTCTTCTGAAAGTTCATTTTTAATCCCACTTCTTTACTCTTGTCAGCAAGTTCCTGGATCATACTCTACAGCTCTCATGGGGTAGTTGCAAAAATGACTACGTCTCTTTATCCCTTTGTTTTACCACTTCAGTGATTGAAAGACATTTTTCAACGTGGCATTAAAGAACTTGGGAGATATGGTGTCACCTTGTCTCACTCCCTTTCCAATTTTTATGTGTGTTGTATTTTCAAACAGTCGAATCTTTGCATTTGCATTTTCATAGATGTTATTAATAATATTAATGTATGCATCTTTAATACCGCAGGATTTCAGAGCCATTGTGACTGCTGATGGTTTCAGCAAATCAAAGGCTTTTTCATATTCGATAAAAGTTCATATTCCCTCGCTCTTTCAATTAGTTCTCTAAAGTACGTGGATATGATCTATTGTGCTGTAGCCACTCCTGAATCCAGCTTGTTCTTTTTTTGTTGTTTGGTTGGAGGTTTAACGACCACCGTGAGCAACACAATAGGCTATAAGCAGTCACCCGTCCCTAATTTAGGGTCATTGGTTCCAGGGAAGGGAGAGAGCCAGTGCAGTAAGACAAACACAACATCCATGCCTCACCGGGATTCGAACCCGGACCCCGTTCGGACGAATGATCAGAGGCCATCGCTTATACCACTGCGCCACCGGGGCGGCCAGCTTGTTCTCTCGGTTGAGCCATATCCAGTGTTACCTTCAAACGGTGTGAAAAAACTTTAGTGAATATTTTATAAACCCCTTATAGTAATTCCGTGCTCAAAATTGTGGACATCTTACGCATTGTGTTTCACGCAAACCGTAGCAGGCATCCCGCCTAAATTAAGATGCCTAAAAATTCAGTTAATGTCAGCAGTAAATAGACGTTTAAGAAGTCGATACCCTTAAAACCAGTAGTTTACAGAAAAGGAAGTAATGTTCTCAGTAAAATATTGGAATATGATAATACAAGTTATAAAAAACAACGTAAAACTTCAATTTTCAAATAAGATCCAAAATGAAACTTTTATGATGTGAATCTTTAATTTTCCTGTGGCAAATTTGTCTTCAAATCTTTACTAGTAATCTTTCTAAATTATTTATTTTAGTTTCAGTTTTTCCCCTTTTTTTAAAGAATCACTTCACTATGGGACTCTTTTTAGTGCTCTCTATAGGAATGATTCTAAATAAATTGTACAAAACTTGTTCCGGGTGGTTCTTTCTTGTCAGGCTGTACCCCACAAAACTGATGTGAAAGATCTGTATGAATGAATAATCTAAATGAACTACTACAAATGTTATATAAATTTTTATGGAATCCATAAGAACTTGAATTTTGTAGTGGATGAGATGTCGATTTCGCTTTATGCTCCTTTGGTTTTTATTTAACAAGAAAGCCCGTCAATAACAGCAGGAAAAATAAAATTTATGATACAAAAATTATTGATATTTATTTATAGAGTTTTTGAGTTTCACGTCAATAGATGGCGACGTTGGCTCACAGCTTTCTGAAAATTTCCCGAGCAGTCGGTTATGGAATTTGATACGACGAACTGTCTGTTTGTTATGTGTTTTGTAAAACCTTTAGTCTCTGTTTGGTCAACACTTCCTTGTACACAATATTTTTCGTATACACTGACTGTGAACCCTGTATCAATTCCCCCTGTTCTTTTCCGTGAACTGTTTTTACCTTGACGCCGTCAGATCGTCGTACTCTTGACGTTGCCACATAGAGATGACCGTGGCTAAACACCGGTTCAGGTAGATATATTCCGACTTTTTCTAACGTCTGTCCCTGAGCCGTGTTGATGGTCATGAAAAAAGCAAGTTTAATTGGAAACTGCCGTCGTCTTAAAACAAATGGCACGTCTGTGCTGGTTGGGACTAAATCGATGCAAAGAATGAAGAGAGTCTCGTTTTCCGCAGTGCCTGTCAAGACCTGGGCGATGATTAGATTGGGCTTCGAGGATTTTACATCTAATCGCGTCCCATTACAAAGACCATGTTTAGTGTTCAAATTCCTGAGCAGCATAATGACACTTCTAACCTTCAAGTTCATTTTGTGCACTGGCATTCCGGATGGGGTTTGTTCATTCAAGGATTCCACTGGATAGTTTTCCCTGTCATTTTCATCACTGTCGTCAATTGAATCACTGCTTAGATAAGTGGAAACGCACCCGTCCAAAAGGTTCAGAACGTGCTCATTTATTTCGTGAACGTCTGCATTTTTTGGGCAAAGTATTGCCATTTCGGAAAATGTTTTTACATCAGTAGCACTAAGCCTTTCTCCAAAACTTTCGTGGATAAGGGAACCTTCGCAGATCAAATTCTGTGGAATTTCTATGATCTCCTCAGGCGGACCCTTTTTGTTCGTAATTCCCCGTCGCCCAACTTTTTCAACCAATCACTGAAAGTCGAATCAACAGACAGGACATTATGACTTAGTTTCAATACTTCAAATTTATCCCACAAATCATTGAATTTAATGGTGGTGGATTGTACAATTGCTGATCTCATTTCATGGGGTACGACAGGAAGAGTTTGTCTGAAATCTCCGCCAAGAATGAGAACTTTACCGCCAAAGGGGGGTTTTTTTTTTTGGTCTTCTTGATCTCTAGAAGGAGTGTGCTAATACAATTAACTGCATTATTAGGAGCCATTGTAGCTTCGTCCAAGATCAAAACTTTGGCTTCCCTATTAATCTCGGCATCGGAACTGGTCATCGTCATTTTTGAAACGGAGTTTGCAAACACAGGAACAGACACTTTAAATTGGGAATGGTATGTCCTGCCACCATCAAGGAGATTTTCAGCGATATCAGTTATTGCTGTGGCTAGTGCAATGTTTCCTTCTCCTCGTGTGGTAGTGAGGAGCAATTTGTACACATATGTTTTGCCACTGCCACCTGGACCGTCAAGGAAAAAGCATCTGCTTTTCTCTTTCGTCATCTTTAACGGCAGCAATTATTTCCTCGTATGCTACCTTTTGTTCTGCATTCAACAATGACTTCATTGCTTCACTTCTTTCTCTCTCTTGCTGGGCAATGTAGAAAGCTGCAGGAGCAATTTGAGGGTTTGCTGGAGGGGTGAGTAGTCCAAAGTCAGCACATTTTTTACCGTGAGTAGTAAACACATCTTCAATTTCTTTAAGGGCAAAATTTTAACAATTGGCACAGTCATCTGAATGACCACTATGTTGCCTTGCAAAATCGTCACAAATATCTTTCTTATACTTTGCAAAACGTTCAGGCACACTTGGTGGCACAGCAAGGATACAAAGATACGCGAACAGTTCTCACAACTGTCGGGGCATTTTTTCAGTCACTGCCTCAGATAGGGTATCGTTCCAAATGTCATCACTATTAAATAGTCCTTGCTTTTGGGTTACTTTCTTAAAATCCGGATATAATATACCATCAACAGTCTTCAAATCGTCGAAAGAATTTGCTCCAGGGTCATGAAGCAAGAGAAGGCGCAAACAGAATCTTTGTGTCGGCGTTCAAACTTACAGTGTACATGCGCCTAATAGTCTTGTCTTTGCCTCTTTGTCGAAGCTTCCATTTACGATTTGTTTCGTCAAATACGTAATGCTGTGGAATATCAATAAGCAAATAGTTTCGAGCATTTCCATCTACTTCATTTAATTTAAACCACGCAGTTAGATTGGTATCGCGTGTGACTTCTCTTTCTGCTACAGTCTGCATGTTGTCTTCAATGAAATAGACAATTTGCTCATTAGGAAGATAAACTTGAAGTTGCATGACTGTGTGAGATTGATAATGCATTTTGAAACCAAAGAGACTCGGGCTGCCTCAGGAGCACTAACGTACCTGGAATCCATAATAGACAGAAGGGCATAGTGATTTAAAGTGTTGTGCTCTTCAATTGCTATATTAGCACAGTCATGTCCTTTGTATACGTATTTTAAGAGGTATTTTACGCTCTTGACGGAGGCACAACTTTCTACATTAATATGGCAAATAAATTTCAGACTGAAGTATGGGTTGTACGAAACAATCCGGGAATTATCAATGGTCTTCCCATGGACAATTTATTTGCTGCCATTGTTTCGCCTGGGATTTGGGATATCCGTCAGAATTTTCCAATGATTCTTCTTGGAAATATTTTGGAAATTTCTTGGAACATTTCCCGTCAGTCATACAGGGTAATTCAAGTTATGTACCTCACACGGTCCATGAACCATGTGCTTTGTCACGATTGCATGTAACCTTGGGCAAATTACAGCACTGGGAATTTCTGCTGAAATCACTTTATCAATGGCATCCAGATCCTTGGATTGGTCTTCTGCTTTGACAATTAGCAAAATGTGAACGTGGGGCAGACCACGTTTTCCAAATTCAATGACACGTACAATTGCGGTTGGTGTTCCAAGAGCATGTTTCTTGGTTATGTCTCTCATTAGCTCATATAGTTTTAATTTGAAAACTCATGCTACCAAGTCTGGCCGAAATTCTGCAGATTGGCCCGGTTCAAAGTTATCCGTTATTTCTTGTCATTTTGGGTTGCATGTCATTGTAATAAAGTAATCTGGCTTTCCGTATTTCCGAACAATAGCCATTGCATCCTGATAGTTCTGCGCCATGTTTCTCGGGCTTCCTTGGAAAGAGGAAGAAAGAATGACAGCTCTACCCGGTAGCAAACCTTGTGCTGCTGCTGCACTATTCAGATGACCCATAAGGCCGGTGTATTTTTCTGTCCGTAATTGCAGTTGATTTTTTCTTATATAATTAAGGCGGTTGGCTTCAGCTTTCACGTAAGCATCAACTACATATTGCTGAGTCAGTTTACTGGCAGAGATAAAAGGATTAAAATCGTTACGGATTGATAGCTTATAGCCATAATACTGCAAATGAGAAACCCTTGTTCTTGGATTAGTAGACATGTTTCGCAGAGCTGTTGGTCTACTTTGAAGAGGAATATCAATTCCCCAGCTTTGATCTCCGAAAGGAAAAAACAGAGGAAACACTAATGATTCAAGGTTCGGATCTTAAATGCTAATCCTCTCGGTCATCCGGTTATTTGGACAATTTTGATTTGGGCAACAATGGATCACCAAGTCCCTGTCAAGAGGCGGTTCACCGTCAGCATTTTGAAAAATGGCAGCTACGTCATTGCTTCTTGGAACATTTTATCGTCTAATGTCGGATTTGCGGTCTTGAAGAATTACCATGGTAACCTTTGCCGTCTCAACGCCATGCATAGCGACATCATTAATGCTTTCTTGTTCAACTTCATAAAGCAATCGTGCCTCAGCATCTTCAAATTAACGGACTTGGTCTGAAATTCCAGCTCCTTCAGTTTCCGAGGGCAAATTTAAAAGCAATTAAATGGCGCTCCGATGGGATCTTCGCTCTCAGCCGTCCTTGCGGAAGCAATAGTTCGCCCCATTGAGCAACATATATTCACCAGCATCACCCCAAGACCTACCACCTGGCTACGATATGCAGACGACGTATTTTTCATATGGCCACACGGAAAGGAGACTCTCCCGTTTTTCCTCGATAAAATAAATTATATACACCCTGCAATCAATTTCACCATGGAGCTTGAACACAATGGTACCTTACCTTATCTCGACGTCTCAGTGAGCAAATCGCATGACAACCGCCTTCATACGGAAGTCTATTATAAACCCACCTTCGTTCTGCCCTGATGATTACAAGACCGCCTTATTCAGTTCATTCTGCCCTGATGATTACAAGACCGCCTTATTCTGTTCTCGAATTAGAAGAGCCTTTGCTGTCTCATCCTATGTCCGTTCTAGACAATCCGAACTAAGAAACATAGTCGAATTAGCCACTGAGGCAGGATATACTTTGAAACAGATGCATAGCTTTATCGAGAAAGCCAGAACCAGCAGTGCTAATAATATTTCTATGCCGCAACTCCGCTACCTGTGCTCTATTACCTACATACCAAATATTTCCTATTAACTCAAAAAATGCGCTCAGGAGGATGAACTTCGGTGTCGGCATAAGGTCTCCGGCATCTTTATACACGATGGTTATGAGAAATATTGACAAGCCCCCTCTTCTCAATGAGGCAGATGTTTATGCCATCCCACTAAAATATCCGGACGGTTCCAGGCGATACTACATCGGAATGACCAAACGTTCGTTTGGAATTAGAATCAGCGAACATAAAAGGGATACAAGAGACGGAAAAATAACCACTGCCCTACCAACAGAAATCATTAATCATAAGAAATTAAGTCCGCCGATCTTATATGGAGTGATGTAAAGAAATTAGCTTCATACTCCACACCCAAATCTACCGCCATTCGCGAAACCTTGGAAATCTTGACCAGCTGCGAGGCATGCAACGATAGCGTCTCCTTGGAGTTCTCACGTATTTAGAATCAATTCTTCAAATAATGCTGAGATTTCTACCATAGTACCGCGTGCCCAACCAACGTGACCTCGTTTCTTCCAAATATCACGTTTGCTTCTAATCGTTTGTTGTATAGTCAAGTCACCGCATTTAAAATGCTGAAACGTTCTATTATTCAGTTTGCAGTTAGCTGTCTACCTTCCTTGAGAAAGCCATCTGGTTGATGCGCGAAAGCTTGGAAATTTTGATTTTTATTCTACGCCAAGAAATTTTCGGATTTTTAGTATATAGCTATACTATTTTGAGTTCATAAAGCATTTTGCATGCGTCAGCAAAAGGATTGTTTTGAAACATGAAAGTGCTTAACTCTTTCATCAGACTTGGATTGCACTTGGCGTTTTCCCTAATCCTCATTCTTTGATCGCCAGCTTCTTCCGGGTACAACATATACAGTTGAGCAAACTTTCTCTCGTCCCCATTTGCTGGGTGCAAAGCTCCTGCTCGATGGTACATTTATCCGTTAATTCGGAAACAATAGGGGCCGTATCCAGGAGGCGGAACAATGTTAGCTCCCATGGACGCAAACGCCAAATCGCTATTTATTGATTATATGTTGTTCATGAAATTTTTCGAATGTTGATGCTGTCCTTTCATTAACTGCTGAATAACATGGGATGATCTTATAGCATCTAATTTTAAGTTGCATTTATGACAGCATTGCGTAAAACGTTTTAGATTGGTTTCTAGTTCGTGGATTTTGTCGGCGGATGGTAACACCACGTCTCTGGCGTAATATTTGCGATTGTGACATGTTTGCAGTTTGATGTCGTTCACAAAATCCTTGTGCAATTTGTTCTGACGTCATGTTTGCAATTCGGTGTCGTTCTCGACTTGCTTCCATTTGATGAGGAGTCATATTTGCTACACGATGAAGATTCCATTCTCTTTGCACAGCAGACATACTTTCCCGACGGACCCTTTCTTGCTCTTCCTTTCGTCTTTTTGCTGCTTCCTTCTGGAAAGCTACTTCCTCAGCAGATATTTTTTGTTTAGGAGGCATATTTGCAATGTTGTTGTTAAAATTCACGCAAAACAAAGTCGATGTGTTGAGACAAGTGAACAACAATATGAATTATCTGACTTCGAATCGCACACACCCGAACGAAAGAAAAAAGATGCAAACAAAACATTAAACAGGAACGGTTACGGATAACACAGTTTGAACACCGGTGTAGGGCCAGACATATCAATTCTTAGATAATACCTTTTGTTTCCCGCCGTATAGCGAGCTACCGCCTCGCCTTTACTATACGATCTGGCTATCAAGGCGGCTGAAGGCGTCCTTGTGTAGAAGAATAATTACCTCGACAAACTCAGTCCAGTACACGGAAATAAAACAAACAACAAGACTTTATTATTCCGATAACATTTGCTTCACGGGTTTCCGATGATTTTCCGCTCAGGTTCCCGTGACTCAATTCTCCTCGCCCTTTCTGTCCTCTATCACGCATGCGCAAGAAAAACTGGTTTTCCCGGTCAGCACGTGAAATACCTGAACTCAGGAATGCCGTCGGATACCCGCAGGCGATTACAACCTTGCACGTATACAAAAGCAGTATGACAACTTGTTTAACAGAAGCACTCGAGCAGCTGACTCTTCAAGGTCAGATGCCCCAGGTGTTCATGCACCTCTCTCTTAATCCCACATAGGAATAAAATTGTACAACGTGGGTGGTGAAGAATATCAGTTCTTATCTGAAACAACAAAATGGCGGAATGAAACGTCCGTCCGCACGTGCTCATCACAATATTAAAGTACATAAATTCATAATTGATAGTTTGATTGCGGGCGACCCTTACAACCGGAATATAAATTTTCGTCTTTTTCTGTTAAACAGAGTAATAAAGCATATCAAGAGTATATAAATAATAATAATGATGAATTTTATTTTTTGCTGTTGCATTGTAGGCTGCAAAAAATAAAATTTATTAATATTTATATACCCTATATGAAATAGAACCAAAATTCCTGACGTAAAGTTTTCGAATCTCTAAAAACTTGACCGTCTGACAAAATGCATCTCTGACGTCATGTGAGAATGATTTGGATAGATGACGTCACAGCAGCACTTGTGTTTTTTGTTGCTATGACAGCAAAACAAAGTCATATACGCGTAGACTGTGCGCGTGTATGTGATGACATCACCTACACGAAAACAAGAAAAGCAAAGCGTGACGTCACAAACATTTGTTTCTCGGTTGTTGCTATGACGACTTAAAAAATGACACGAAGGAGGAGGAGGACTCTAGTAAATTACATATTAAAATGGAAACCATTTATTTTTAAATACTAATGGAAGTTTTATCTAAATAAAAAAGTGGTCTCTATGAAATTGAAATTACTAAATGTGTAAATGTTATAAAAGAGTAATAAAATCCTACCAATTCTTAAAACCTTACCATAAAACCTTACCAATTTTTTATTAATCCCTCATGGTTTGCTTTCAATAAAGTCGGGCATGAGAAAAAAATAAAGAAACAGAACGCACAGTTATACATAATATGCACAAAATGAAAAATATGACGGAAGATATAGAATTTTATGACACAAGAGATGAATGAAGCTAAAATATGATTTTATTCTGGATAATTGCTGCTTTAAGCTTGTACGCGTTTCCTGTGGAAGTCGGAGAAATTTACTTTAGGAGTTATTAATTTAAAGTCCTGTTAGAGTGATTTCTGTCAAGTATTTAGTTTTAAATTCCTATCAAGATCCGCGTATTTAGAATTGTCCCATTGAAGATAAGATGGGATATGTTACCTCACGTAGAACATAAAGTAATAAGAAATTGAGGGTAAAAAGTTTATCTTACCAAATTATCTCATCTGACGACGTCCTATGTACAACTCTTTCTTCTCCGAATGGAAAAGATCAATCACTTTCCTCCGCAATTGGCGATAGGCTTGCTTAGTTTACCGTTACTTCAATAATTATTTCGACTGTCTCCAACATTTTACCAGCTAACTGTCTCGAAAAAAAGTTATGCTTTTTAAAAGTTAACAGCTCCGAATTTTGGAAACATCGGATCATATCACCTTAGGTCCTACGGGCTTCCCTTCGACAACTGGGAGGGGGTTAAATCCGTAAGTGTTTCCAGTTGTTCTGATTGAATTTTACTGGTTTTTTCGTGCTCGTGATTAATTGTCAAATTTTCAGTGGCATTCCGAAAAAGGTGCACTGGGGATGTGTCAATAACTTACAACATTGACTGTCATGACTGGTAACGCTTCTTGTTGAACTCGATGAATTTAAACGGACCGGACACCTGAACAAAGGAAAGGGGTATACCCGAGGCTGTTTATGTGCTTACATGGTGGCATCTTCACCGGGCCTGCCTGAAGTTTCGTAAGTGGAAAGTGGGAGGAGCGAGACTTTGCTTCCGTTGAGGAAAAGTGGCATTACATTGTTGGAAAAATGTTTTGCAAATGATTGGATGAGGGCTTTCTCGGTCCATCCTTATCCAAGGAATGTTGAGGAGATGGACCTTATCCATTTCTCCTTTTGTTCACGTCAAGTTCTGAGCTTCCGTGTTTTTGTTGTTGCTGTCGCGTCGTGCAGTGAAAACGGAGTAGTTGACAGTTAAAACTCTTAAAATGTACTATTCATTGATTCATTCACATATTAATTATGGCATCGCCTCTTGGGGACAGACTACCCAAACTAATATAAATAGGTTGCAAGTTTTACAGAATAAGTTTATAAGATTATTGGATTAAAAGGTATCTCCTTCTACTCTTAACAACTTACAATTATTCCACTATCATCATATTTATGTTGACCCAAATAGATATGGAACTCTGTCGATTAAACAACTACTTCATTTTAACATTGGTAAGTTGATGTTTAAAAGGATAAAAAAAATTGTTTTCCGATGTAATAGATCTAAACTTCATTACTCATAATTATGAAACAAGAAAAAAGGCATTATTGCGAACTATTTTACCAAAGACACAGATCTCAAAGCAAGGTATTAACTACATTGGCCCTGAGTACTGGAATGGGTTGCCTGTAGAGTTGATTAATATTAATAATTTAACATTTGAAAAAAATTAAAATATACTTACTTAATAACTAATAAAAAAACAACTAACATACATTTTTCCCTTACTGCGTTGACACGACAAATGCTTGACTCATTTGTTCTGTTTTGGGGATTCAGAGCACGTCAGGTCTCTGAGCCCTTTTCCCTGTTTTCCCTTGCTGCTATTAATTTTTAATTGCACATAAATATCTCTGTTTCATGATGTTATAATGTAACAGCATGAATATTGAAATAAATAAATATATAAATAAATAAATAAATAAAATAGAAATTTTACAAAAGGATGACAGCTGCAAGAAAATCACACCACGGAAGTGACAAAGTGGGGTGGGGGTAGCGAGAAAATTCCGTGCCTGTTACTCATTATCGAAAATAATTAATAATTCGTACCAATACGCCAGAAATCGTAAATAATATTAATTAAATTAAAAGTTATATCAAAACTGGAATTTCCTCAACTAAACCAGGAATCGGCACAGTAATTATTTAAATTATTTGATATTTCGAAATCATGAGATTTCGTGGTAACACTTGCACTCATGCAGTTGTGTTGTATTTAAATTCTCACCCACCATAAAGAATTTGAATTTAGCTTTATACTCTGACATTGAAACCGTAATTCGTCAGACCATCAACCATTTCTTTGCAATGATTTACCTAAATGATTTTGCGGGTACTCCGTCTTCTTCCTCGCAAATGACAATTGTGTATGGACAGCTCTTCTGATGCTGTAACACAGACGTTGCAATGCTCGCACATGTCATACGTAGAGCATCAGAAAACTATCTCTGCAGCTAAGAAAAGTGAATGTGGATATCAAGAAACGCTCTGGATGCCCATTAAAACGATAAATCACTGCCTACTACGAAATGATAAAAAATTAGTTTGTTCGGGAAATAATTTTCCTGCAATAAATTCCTTATTCTTCACTCCATTCTGTATTAACTGAAAACATACTCGTACACGTACATAGAACAAGTCGCACTTCGTTTGTCTTTCGCCGTGACTGGCAATTCATCTGTTCATCCACCCAAGCTTATGCAGCATTTTTTTTAGCATTCTGCAAGTGAAATAGCTTTGTGAAACGATAGGGAAACGTCTCAGAAATGAGTAGTTCCTGAAACTTTTAAAAGTTCCTTGAAGCGAATAAAAAAATATTTTTAAGAAACTTTGGAAAGTTACTTAAATTGCAAAAGTTTTGACCACGTGGGAAATGAGAAAATGATACTACAAATTATATGACGAATTAACAATTACGCAAACAGCCATCTTTATGAAGTCACTTAAGATTAAAAAGCTCAGTTTAACTGTAACATGTAGCTCATGGAATCGCAGTTTCAAACACACCGATTTTTCCCAATTTGAACGTACCTTTTCATTAGAAATATCGAAGAAGTGTCTTGTGTGAAGATCAGATTTGAATTCCAGGCATACCGTTGATCAACAACAGCCTTGAAGTTTTGATTTCAAAAAACATCAAACATCGTTTTTCGAGGTAAATGTTTCGAGCTTACTCTTAAAATATTTACAGGAATTTTCCTAAACGATGTGTAACGAAGTTAAAGCAGCTTGTTTTGGAACGACCTTTTTTCCTTCTCGTGAAGGATCTTCGAATTCGTAGATGTACTCTAGATAGCATTAGATTTGCCTCTCACAAGAGCTCCGCCTTTCTGTTTCCCCTGTTACAAATCTACGTATATACTATCGATGTCCGTCACGTTCATTACGTGTTCTTTATTTCTGTACCGTTTCGAAAGTCGCAGTTAATCTGTCTCGTGCCGCGGAACTTTGTACAAAACATCTGCGCTGTTTGAAACGACTGAGGGTGGGAGGAGAATCGTTCTTCGATCGCTGACACTATTTATGCTGTCGCAATCATCTTTTCAAGTTTGATTACTAAAGGGAGTGCTATTATTTCAGTCGGAAATCTTAACACTCTTGGCACTCACTAGAAACCGGCCATATATTAGATATTATGTTCAGCTGCTTCAACATTTATGTCTTGTGATTGCAACAGTAAGTTTGGAAGGCATTTTAGAAAAACATCATGGAAAATGTTTCATAAGCACAGCCGACTGATAGCTTGAAAGTTTAAACTTTCCATCAGTAGGATAAGTTACGTCTCGTATTGGTAATTATGATGTAGCGCACACAGCACAGAATATTTCGTATATGTTACAAGTACGTAGCACTGAAACATTAGGACTTTTCAGATACATTGCGCAATGTAACAGCCATGTTTCAGAAACCTTACGGTTACATCAAAATGTCCTCGAACGTTACATAACTTTGAAACATAACCGATACGTTACAGTGAAAGGTTTCTGTAACTTCAACATACCAACTTCATGTTACTGTTTACGTATTTGAAAGATATTTGTAACTTCGTTACATTACTGTTACGTATTTGAAAGATATTTGTAACTTCGTTACATTACTGTTACGTATTTGAACGATATTTGTGACATCATCATATTACTGTTACGTATTTACTACGTTGAACATTATAGTTTTAATAAACTTTGTAAAATCACAATAAAAAGTATTACACTCGACAGCTGTTTCAAAGCAACAACTGTGGTATTACGAGTTGTTTACGTTTTCACAGGTTAAACGCAGTACGCTGTCCATTGGGAACAGTGGTGCCGTTTATATATTGATAACAAAAGAAATAAAATTCGGTCCCAAATGAGGGTAGCGAATTTCTACTATACATGTGGAATAGACTATATTTCAGCGAAAAAAGAAAGATAATCAAATTCGTCATTTCTCTAATTACCTACTAATATGAAATTTATCAGCTTCGAGTGAAAAAAAAAGTGCTGGTATAGTGTACTATTACAACAACACAGTCATCTACTTAGATTTTATAAAATGCTTTTTAGAATTTAAAAATTATAATAATCAAAGCAATTACTTACACTCAGATGATCTTGAACCACAAAAAAAAAAGATGAAATATTAATTCAACTAACTAGCTAACTCGAGTGCGGCAGTATCACCAAAGAATATCCCAGTAGCACGTGTAAATACGACTACGAGAGTGCTTCGGTGAAATGGCATCAATGCGCATGCGCATCCACGCCGTTGCCAAACCAAAACATCTTAAATATCGCCAGAATGTAACATCAAGGTAGCAATTATGTACAATGGAAACTATGAAACAGTAGTATCCGCGAATGCTATTTTTAACTTAACCGTAATGTACAAAAAGTTATGTTCCAAAATAAATGTTGCTGAAACGTAATTTTAATATATCTCAGAAAGTGTAACGAAAATGAGAAATTGTAACATTATAGATACATATCTGAAACGTTTTGTGCTGTATGGGAGCCTACGTGTAACTGAACTGGCGAGCAAAACTTACTGACCAGCTAATTTTTGACCTGTAGTGTCGCACAGAAGCAGCCTGGATATGTGAAATTAAAACCATAAGAACTCCATTGCTTACCGAAATGATGATCGAAACAACACAAACAAAACTGCAGATACTAAAGGATGTAGTGGAACTTTATACAGAATTGGCTACATAGTACTGGGTGCCATGATGCAGATGCATCATTCATAAAGACCGTACGAAAGGAAGAGCAGATCCTCAGTAGGGTATATGATCACCCCTTACACCGATGCATGATCTGCACCGTCTGTCCATAATTCGCACTAGGTTGTTGATGAGTTCTTGTGTTAGCATCGCCCATTCTTCCGTGAGCGCCGTTTTCAGCTGTTGGACAGTTTCCAGTGTGTGTATTGATGTGGTGCAACGCGTTTTCCCATAGCGTCCCACATGTGTTCTCAAACGGTATTCGGGAGATGCAGGTTCGATTCCAGCTCCAGGGCGACGAAGTCTTCAAGTTTTCTGATGTGATTGATATTACGTGAAGAACAGTAAATACAGTCAATTCAGAGATACCTGGTTGCTGCGTTAATTAGCCTGACGTATTTTCCACGTATTATGAGAATATTTATTTCACACCCTATATAATACTTGGACGATTAATACAGACATTTGACATGGACTAAGAACGTCAAACAGAGGTCATCGCTCTTTCCACGTTTATAAGAGATTCACGGAAAAATTCTCATCAGCCGCCATCGGGAATCGAACCCTGGGTCTTCCAGTTACGCGCCGGATATGCTTCCACTACACCACAGCGGCCTTGGATTCCTCCAGACTCACATACACTAACTGCCAAGCCAATTTGGCAGGTTGCTTCTTGGAGCCCCGCACAATGCATCAGAGGAACTTGGACGACTGGCGGTATGCTTAACAACGCTAGATGGCAGCACAGTTTGCTTCGATTAACAATGCGGTCGGACGATATTCCGATGCTCTTCACGCTCAGATACTTGTGACTTTGTCGTCCTGAGTGGTGTGACAGTTATCATGCTCGAACGGTAATCGGTAGATGCGGGTTCGATGCCCGCTCCAGGGCGATGGAATTTTCAAGTAGTCTGATGTGATTGATATTGTTTGAAGAACAATAAATAGAGTTAATTCAAAGATGTCTGATTGCTGTGTTAATTATAATGTGTTCTATGAGATTTAGGTCGGGCAACATGCTAGCCAATCCATCCTGAAAATGTCTTCACTTTCCTACCGCTCATCAACATTTACCATACGATGGAATTGGTGCTATCGTCCAATAACATGAACTTGGGGCCAATAGCAACTCAGATCAGAGGAACATGGGAAAGGATTACCTCATTACAGCAGCGCACATGGTTACAGTCCCTGGAGCTCCATAGGTCAATCGATCAGAATGCCTCCCTGTACGAGAACAACGCGGCCGCCATATCTATTCCTTTCATTGATGTTATCGGGGCAATACCAAGTACCTACCTCACGCCAGATTAGCTGACGTCCAGAATAGCTAGAGAGACTAAATCTACTCTCATCAGTATAGAGTACCGTACCCCACTGTTCTGCTGTCCAGTTCTTATGTTCTCTGGACCATTGTGAGAGGTATCTCCTGCGAGCAGTTGTCAATGGAACACAGCATTCTGGTCGTCGGTCAAACAGTCCACCTTTTTTTTTTTTTTTTTTTTGATTGAAGGTTTAACGACCACCATGAGCAACTCAATGGGCTATAAGCAGTCGCAGTCCACTTTGTATAGTTGCGTGGCCAATGCAAACCACGACATTGTGCATCCTGTGCTCATGTTCAGTTATTTTGCAAGGTTACTTGCTGTCTTATGTCGATCCCTGTTTGCCTGTGGAGCAGATAGCGATCCTCACTGTGGATGGGAGGTGAAAGACCACCACCGGTCTTTCAGACAGTTGTACCTGTAATCTTGAAGGCCGACCACACACGTGATACGACGCTACGGGTGATGCTGAACTCTTGGGCAACACTCATCACAGTTTGTCCCTGCTCAAGCCTCCTAATTATTTGACCACGAATAAAATCATAAAGACGTTCTCTACTGGCTATTTCATGGTCTCTAGCACACAGCAAACACAATCGAATGTCTGTAATACTAATAATGTAGTTGATAATAAACAAGGATTTCGTGCCACATAGACTACTCAGGGTAAGAAACTTGCTGTTAACGCACGATGTACAAACTTGCTGAATGGTTCCAGTTCTATGCAAACTTTAATAACTAAAAACCCACACACAAGTTAAAATCTATTTACATGTAAATAGTTTTTAACTTGTGTGCGTGTTTTTAGTTATTAAAGTTTGTATAGATCTGGAACCATTCAGCAAGTTTGTTCATCGTGCGTTAACAGCAAGTTTCTTACCCTGAGTAGACTAATAATGCATGCCGTTTGGTGACTTCCGTTCAACTGATATTATTGGACTGCGTGGGCGCATGTTGTTCTCATGTCACGCAAACCACACGTTATGCGTCATAATTACGCATGTGCTGTTTTTCCTGTTCGCAGACACGGCCCTGAGTTCATATGTATTTGGGTGCTGTTGTTATTTACG
This sequence comes from Macrothele yani, assembly GCA_039090855.1. Taxonomy (NCBI): domain Eukaryota; kingdom Metazoa; phylum Arthropoda; class Arachnida; order Araneae; family Macrothelidae; genus Macrothele; species Macrothele yani. The sequence goes on from CM077025.1 coordinate 136,967,748, forward strand.
GCGTTTCTTCATTTTTCACTTCGTCCTTAGCTTTGCACACCAGGGTATAACGAAATGGCAAACTATCGTAATGTTCTTTTTGATATACCGAGGACGCTCGGTACATTCTAAGACGAAGAATGGTGCAATAATTCATAGATATTAAGTTTTTTCTATTGTTTGTCTCGGGGTGTGACGACCACTCTGGGTAACTCTAAGGAACAAGAGCCATCGCTCATCCCTACGTTGAAGCCAGTAGTTCCAGAAAAAGTGCAAAACTATCGCCATCTGGCATGCACACCACCCATGCCAGTATCTGGGACTCAAACGGGGTCCATCTCGAACGAATAATAAGAAGCTATCGGCTCTGAACACTCGAGCATCTGCGCGGCTGTTATTAAAAAGTATACTTGTTTGCCATGAATGGAATACGGAATTGCACTATACAATACAAATTTTGAAGTTATGACACCGTCTTTTGGTGTAAATATGACATGGATGGTAAGTCAGATAATATTCGAAAACTTAAAAATTTCATCGTCCTGGAGCGGGAATCGAATCCGTGTCTCCCAGACAGCACCCGATTGTGCTAACCACTACACCACACAGAACATCAAGTTGAAACTTGGTCGTTCGAAACTAACCACTACCCAACCCAGAACGACCAAGTTTCAACTTGGTCGTTCTGGGTGGTGTAGTGGTTAGCATACCCGTACGTTATCTGGGAGACGCGCATTCGATTCCCGCTTCAGGACGACAAAATTTTCATGTTTTCGAATATTAACTGACTTAACATCCATGTCATATTTACACCAAAAAACGGATTCACATGTTCAAAATTTGTACTTGTTTATGTTGCATCGCCATGTTAGTTCAGAAACTACTATATATCATTCGATGTTAGCTGTTGGCGATGAAAAAATTGAAATCTCTTTCGGACTTCAAATAGCTGGGAATATCGTAAACATTAAGCGCCTAGCAGTGACCGAATTTTAATTTAACGAAAGAAACCTTCCGGTAGTAGAGTATCAAAACTCAGGAGACTGGAACTCTATTACATGGTAAAATAACATACCACTTATATGGGAAAATTCGGAGATAGAGAGTTAATTAGCATGTTTCTTCCCATCATGTGATAGTTCCCTTCGAGTCATTTCCAGCGATTCCTTACTTGCATGTATGCGGCAAACGGTTCCAAAGTTAAGGAAGGTGTTGTTGTTTTTTTGTTTTGTTTTTTTATTTATGTACATTAATTGTATAAGGAAATTCAGGAAGAACGTGGATTTTTTCCAGCATATTTTCGTTGTCGAGCATGACAATGTCACGAGAGATTTTTCATGGAAAGCGTCGTGGAGCCCTTGAGGAGCCATTGCGGAACCCCAGGGCTCCGCAGAGTACACTTTCAGAACCGCTTCTCTAAGTCAAATCTTCATCCTTGTTGCTGTACGCACTTTGATCAGTTTTGTCTATCTTTGCATTAAATACTTCTCGGTGTTTGGCTTTCCATGTTGAGTACCTATGTGTATCTCTCTACATCAACTTCTAGATTTTGAAGATTCCAAATTAAGCTGTTTTGTGTGTTCAAATCCTTCACGGTGTTGTGTTTTTCATGTGGAGCATTTTATATATACCCAGTACTATTTCATTCCTCAGAAGTAATACAGGGCGCATCTAATTAAGTGGGCATTATGTACACTCAATGGGCAAAACATTACAGATGCCTACCTAAAAGAGTGATCCTCCCCCAGTGCGAATAATAGGCTATTCGCGCCAAGGCATCGACTTCAGCAGATGCCGAAGGGTTTCCTGAGGTGATGCCAGCAATGCCTTTTGCCGCATTGTCCACAAGTCCTCCGAAGATATCTGGCAGAGTTATGGATTTACTATTACACTCCCCGTCGTCCCAGAGAGCTTCCACATGGTTTAAATCTGGGGACATTAGGGGTCACTGCATGGTTCTAAACTCAGATGAGTGTTCCTCAAGCCGTGCCTGGATGGTTGTGGTTAGGTGGGGTGACGCATTGTCTTTCTGGAGCAGAGCATTTTCCGCAAGATGCTCGAAAGCGATGAAACCATGTGTGCGATCAGTCAGCACCTGCACTTAGCGAGAAACGGTGAAGGACCACTCCAGACACTAAGGGACCTAATGTGCCCCATAAGAAGACTCCCCAAACCATCACCGCCTTGAACAGAGCCAACCTAGAACGACGGGGTCATGGCCTCATGCTGTCAATGCCATTACCCGCACCCTCCCATCAGCTCGGTACAGCTGAAAAGGGATTCATGTGACTACATGACACGGCACCACTGTGCATAGGTCCAATTTGGGGCGTAATTTCCGATGATCAGAAATCAAGAGTGGCACACGAATTGGGCATCGGCTCCCGTAGCCCAGAATATACAGAGTGAGCCGTACCTCTCATTCGCTGACGCTGCATGTTCCACCGATATTTAACCTAGAGTCAGATTTTAAGCTTTTTACCACGTTTTTAATACTGTTTGTTTGTCTGTCTTGTGTCTGGCGCTCTTTGACCAATCATGGCCCTTGCGCCATAAAAATCAAAAAACCAACCAACCAACCATTTAACCTGGATATGATTTGCGCCGATGTACAAGCCTGGATAGTCTACGTCGACTCCAGTCATAAATGGAGTGTGGTCGCCCACCACTTGCTCTCTGTGCGCTGGTACGTGCGTCGATGGTATACTCGCGGTACACCCTTAATACGGGTACCCTTTAGAAATCCTAGTGTTCTTAACGCTTGGAGGAAAGACTGATTTATCTGTGTTGCGGCGGCAATATGTCCACGATCAAAATCACTCAGATCAGCACGTTTACCCATGTTCTTCGATTGCATTACACTGTTGGGGAAACCCTACTGTTCGCCTATTTGTCGCCTGCGTTTGGTTTGGGTCTGTTCCACTCTGCGCTGGGGGACGCCTATGTCAAATGCCTATCATCCTTATCTCTAATGTTTTGCCTGCTGAGTGTACATCAGCGCACAGTTTTTATGCGAAAGGTTTGATTTTTCGAAGCATAACAACATGAAATACCAATGAATGAAATACGGGATTACACCACTTTACAATACGAATTTTGAAGTTGTGAATCCGTTCATTAGTCGAAATATGACATGAATGGTAAGCCACATAATTAGCATACTGAGGTGCTAGCAGGAAGACGCGACTTCGATTCCTGCTCCAGGGCGACGAAATTTTCAAGTTTTCGGATATTACCCGAGTTAACGTCCATCTCATATTTACACTAATAAACGGATTCACAATTTCGAAATCTGTGTTGTAACGTGAAATACAACAGTTAATTGTGATTTGAGCAACTTCTACTGAAAGGAATGAATTTTTGTTCATTCTTCCAGGTTATGAAACAATCTTTGTCTATGACAAAGGCGAAGGACCCGAATCGAAGGACTATTCGCTATTATTTTTTGTTACTGGAATATTCTCTCTGCTTCGAACGAAACCCGCTATTGAGTTATTGATATTTGTCAGCAGGGTGATGGCAGATATATGTTATTCTCCTTAACAGAAAGAAGGAACGTCTTCTGTGAAATAAACAAAATTCTTCCCCAATCAATCGCAAATCAAGAACTTTCTGTGTGTTTGCTTCAATCCTCGACGTGGACTGTGAAAGCAAGGCATAAATATTTTCTGCTTCGTACCCTTTAGTTCTGGTTACTTTCATATCCTTTCCGAAAGAGCTGTGTTTCCCTTTCGATCTAAAATATCCATGGCAACCGCAATAACGGTTGTTTTCTTAAGGATAATACTGGACTCCGCAGGTATGGAATAAAAGGAAACTAATGTGTTTCCTTTGTAGTTGAAATCGCTCGCACGGAACGCAAAGCAGAAAAATTCACTGTTACACTTTTTTCTTAGCAAAACCTGAAGTGTTTTGTAACCTTGAAGAATCAAGAATGCTGAAATTCAGCAAATATACTGATTATAGATTTTACTGAGAATAAATCATGAGTTATGAAATGAAAATGTTGCCTTTTTTTTATTGGAGGTTTAACGACCACAGTGAGCAACTCATTGTGTTATAAGCAGTCGCCCATCGCTAATTTAGGGCCACTGGTTAAAGGGAAGATATAGAGAGCCAGTGCCGTAAGACAAACACAACATCCATGCCTCACCGGGATTCGAACCCGTACCCTTCTCAGACGAACGGTCACAAGCCTGCGCCACCGGGGCGGTGGAAAGGTTGCCTCTCATAGGAATAGAAAGTTGGCTAACATGACCGTAAGGAACACTAGACTTGAACACAACAAAACAAATGGGGAAGCGGTAACACCCAGGCAGAGATGGAGGGATGAGAAAAGAAACTACACAAAGCTAATGGAAATCAAACAATTAAAGTAATATATGTATACCTACAGAGCGATTTCTTCATATAAATTGAGCAGGTGACAATTCTATTCGCGAAGGCTGTACTTGGGAAGGCCTAGTGAGCAAAGCATATACAGCGTGCTCCCGCCTATCAATAAATTTTCAGATCCAGGCAAAGAAGGCTGAATTCTGACATTACAAATACATTTGTTTGCTACCAAACGCACAAACAATTAATTACGTATACTAGACTACACAGAGATATATCTACGCTTTGTTTAGCCTCGATTCACGTGAAGCCCAGTTCGGAGGATCTAGAACGTCGAAAGTCCTGCACTATTCTACTTGTTATAATTCTGTAAGCCTATTAGGAGCCCCTTACATAATCTTCTGTTAGTAGACACGAGTAGAATAGAAAACAAAATTACTTACAGAGCTGAGCGTTACGGTAATTTAAAAGTAATCCGTGTTCTGAGCACGCTATCGGACTGCGTACACGGATAAATCATGCAGGTATATGAGCAACACACACACACCCTACACGTTTCGTGATGATTCGAATCGGTAGGCACTTTTGTAATCACCTGTACGACTGAGAGGTTTATCTTTCACCCCTTTTTATCGCTACTCACAATTTATACGCTCCCAGGAGATTATTCCTCCAGCTCGTTGACTTGGTACCAGGGATCGGCAGGCCAACTCCGTCTTTGCGATTGTAGGGGGACAGCGAAGCCACCTTTTTATATCCCTCCCTTTCCTCCGACCAGTTGGTACAGGCAAACGCTCCCTCGCTTCGTTCTGTCTGTGGGTGGGTAGGTTCGATGACCTCTTCTAGAGTCTGTTTTCCTCTACTTTGTAACTACGGAGCTCAGTACATTTTGCGTGTTCGTCGGACTTACACCTGCCAGTAACACCAAAAAGGGTACCAACGATTTTCGTAGTTGGACCACATCTCACATGATTCAGTGCGCCAGATACATCTTCATAGACTGACGCTTCTAATTGAGACCATTCTTTCGATACAGTTGGAGGCGACTGCTTTTCTCTCTCGGGAATTCGGATGCGAGTGACTTTTTCCATCTTTGAGCTTCTCCTCGGTTCTTCTCGGGTCATTCCGGTTTCTGTCAGCTTCGAATGATATAATGGAATACAACGTGCTCCCGCCTATCTAGTGCTAAAAAATCTTTTCTGACATCCATGATCGAAACTCCCAGTGTTAACAGACCCTTTTCTGACGCTTATGGCTTGGTTTGCAACAAATTATGGACATGTTTTAAACCGCAGCGGAGACACTCTTCGCCCGACTCCGATCGGCGTTTGCAGGGTGGTCACTTAAAAGCTTTTACCCCAGGTTGGGAATGAATTCCAAAAAAAAAAAAAAAACGCTTAAGCCTCTTGTGAAACTCTTTAGCCACTTACACCTACCGTTAACACCAAAATATGAACAACACCTGCCCATTTGCTATGCTTTTAATCGTTTTTCATTCCCAATAATTAATTCCTTATTATTTACAAAAAAATTTATACACGTATAATTACATTTCCCGTTATCGCCGTGTCACGGCTAATGAATTACCCAGGGGTTTATTCATGTATCCCAAAGGAGACAGTACCCGGCGTCCTGCGGCGTTTATTAATTTTAGTTCTACTGCATTGACCTCTTCGCAACAAAAAGGTCTTGCTCATGGACTAAAATATTCTTTTCTGGCTACACCTCATTCGATTGTCAATGTTATCACTCAGGTGGAAAACCTTATTAGTTCCCCCCCTCCGTGAACAGCAGGATTCGGCTAGAAATGTTATTGTTCAAGTCGTTTATGATTCTTTCACCAAACACCCCAACCCTGCTCTAAATAATTGACGTTAGGAAAGGAACCAACTTCTGGCCCTTGCAAGGAACCCAAACATTGCAGTAATCTTCGCTGATAAGTTGTATTATCAGGCTGTTATTTTGGACGCTCATACCTACCGTTCGGAAATGTTGGAAGGAATTAGAAAATTTCCACATGAGGTTTCGAGTAAGGACCCCATTCCGGCTACCATTGCGGCTATTAGCAGATTAAAGAACCACGGTACTTTACCTGGAGCTATTGCCAAAAACATGCATTCACCCCAAGGAGCAAGACTTCCTGAAGCCTTTGGTAAATTGAAGGTTCATAAGCCTAATTTTCCGGTTCAACCTTTGGCTTCTCGGGAGGTCACAAGCCGTAAGTTATATGAGCCCTACAAGACCTATTGATTCAGCGTTAGCCAAGTTTTAGTTGCCTCTTACTCGGTCATCTAGTTACTCCATTCGAAGCTCTACTCAGGCTTTGGACAGAATTAAAAGTTTCTCATCCTCCTCTCCTTTTCTCTTTGCTTCGTTGGATGTGGAGTACCTGTCCCCCAGCGTGCCCATCCCGCTTGTTCTTGATATTAATCAAAACAAACTTCCTGTTATACCAAATATCTCCCCGTCTGAGAGTTTCGGATATCATGTCAGCCTTACGGCTTGTGACCTCCCGTTCTTCTTTTAGGTTTAATGGTGTCATCTACAAACAAAAAGGGGGACGCCTATGAGATCCCCTCCTGAGTTCTTGCTATCTACACTTTAAAGGCTTTGTTGTATATGCGCTTCGTAGATAGCATCCGTTTGTTCCGGCCTTTTACTGTTGTTCAGCTACGGGTCTTGATGGACTTCATGTCTTCTCAATATCCCACAATAAACTTTTCGATAAAGTTGGAGGAACAGGGCTCCCTCCCTATTTCTTGACTTTAAGCTATCCCATATTCCTGGTTCAAACGATCTGCAATTTTTGGTTGTCAAGAAACCCACTTTCGCTCCGGCAATTATTCCTTCCGAATCGCCCACCCTTTGAGCCACAAGCTTGCTGCACTAAGGTTTCTTATCAAGCTTGTCCATACCCAATCTTCCTCGTCGCGTCTCCGGTCCTTGAAATTAAAAAAAGCGCTGGAAATTGCCCATATGTTTGATAACTATACTGGCTTGGTTATGAAATTAGTCCACAAATTTAATCGATTCCATTTTACTACCCTACAACCTGAGGGGACTTCTGTTCGTTATGTTGGTGCAATTCAGTTCTTCCCACCGATTGTAAATGTTCTGAAAAACTTCTGTTCTAAATTTCATCTAGCTTTTGGAGTTCGCTCAACGAATATCCTTTCTCTTGTTCGCAATGATAGGGAATCGTGTTGATCCTCTATCTAAGTTTGGGGTTCATTGTGTACCGTTTATTTCTACCACACCAGGAGTATGTGATACTAGGCTCCACTTTGTGCAGCCTTAAAATTCTTCTGTCAGAACATTAATATGCCTTTCGTGTTGAACTGACTTCTATTGTTTTGATACGTACCGTTGCTAATGGCAATCATGAGCCGAATTGGAACCAGACGGTTATCTTGACTGCAGCTTCAGATCGACATTCCTTGCTGATTGCTGAAAGCCTCCGTATCATTAAAGCCTCATCGGGTTGCTGTAACGAAGACTTACCAGTGTTTGTTCCCCGCCCCTGGCTTGCACTTCTCAAGAAACGCTCTACCACAACGACTGACTTAGCCGAAGAGTAGACTTTTAGTATTCTTTTTTATTTACTTTTTATTGGTTTTCATCAACTGTATGTGGCAACACTAATGTTACCGTGACTGAAAAACTGAATTGTTTCTGACTATATACCTATCACCGTGTCTGCGACATTCGACGCTCGCGACCTGAGGATAGAACTATGGTAGTTCTGAAAGATCTCGCCCTACTAGATTTTTAGCTTTATGTATTCTTAGTATGTAAATAAATTGACATCTTTTACAGTGAAACTTAGCAGGTTTTTATCGTGCATTTGACAGTTTAAAGTTATTATATATTTACTGTGGACGGATTCAAAAGTTCTAATCTGGCACAGACTACTGTGGACGGATTCAAAAGTTCGATTCCTGCACAGATTGCTGTGGAGGGATTCAAAAGTTCTAATCTGGCACAGGCTACTGTAGACGCATTCGTGCACAAAAAGAAGTTCTAAAACCGGTTTTTGGGAACAATATTATTCAGGAAAATCAGTGTATAGATTTCCTAGTGGAGAAAACGATCCATAATTTTGAAGTACAAAGCGTGTATAAAGCACTTCCGTGGTGAATGATATCCTATAAAAAATAATTTTTAACAGTCGGCATTTAGTAAGGGAAATATGGTTTTAAATTAAGATTGCACTTTGAGAGACAGTTAGGTAGAACTGTGTATTTTGAAAACGTAGAAAACATACATTAAATGATCCGAATAAGGGCAGCTATTTGATGCAAAGCGAAATTTTAATATTTGTGTGTTTGAAGCAGAATTAGCAAAGAATATGGAATACACGTGCGCCGCCCCGGTGGCGCAGTGGTCTCAGCGCTTTCATATGACCATTCATCTATGATGAGTCAGGGTTCGAATTCCGGTGTAACATGGATGCGGTGTTTTGGCTTACAAGCACTGACATTTCCCCTTTCCTGACACCGGCGACCTTAAACAAGGGACGAGCGACTGCTTATAGACCATTGAGTTGCTCACGATTGTCGTTGAACCTCCAAATGAAAATTAAAATGAATATACATTCACCCCCCGAGCAAGAAAATTCCACATCATCTGAAGTAGAACATACACGCGTCACAGAGGGATATTTGAAAAACCACGTTTTTTGGGGGGAGGGGGTTGGAGGTTTTTTTAATGATTTATTGGACCTGGTGGTACAGAAACATGACAAACAGGCAGACATAAACAGGAGACAGCTGTTTCACATCAACAACTACACATCACACATGGTTTTACAGTATGCTAAATGACCAATGTACACAGAGAGCCAGTGTTGATCAAGTAACACATTATGAACAAGTACACACCAAACATGGTTTTACACTATGCTAAATGACCAATGTATACAGAGAGCCAGTGTTGATCAAGTAACACATTATGAACAAGTACACATCAAACATGGTTTTACAGTATGCTAAATGACCAATGTACACAGAGAGCCAGTGTTGATCAAGTAACACATTATGAACAATTACACATCACACATGGTTTTACAGTATGCTAAATGACCAATGTACACAGAGAACCAGTGTTGATCAAGTAACACATTATGAACAAGTGCACATCAAACATGGTTTTTACAGTATGCTAAATGACCAATATACACAGAGAGTCAGTGTTGGACAAGTACTACATTGAGAGCCAGTGCCGAAAGACAGACATCCATGCCTCAACTGGATTTGAACCCGGATCCGTTTCGGACGAATGATCAGAAGCCATCGCTTAGGCCACTGCGCCACCGGGGAGGCAGAATAATTTTTCATTTGGAATTTTAGTAGAAGTAATACAAAATACAGGTGGTAAGCATTCCTTACCAAATTCCGAAGCTAAAATTACCGCCCCGATGGCGTAGTGATCTGAGGCTCTGGCTCTGCCCATTCATCAAAGCTGGGCCAGAGTTTGAGTCTGGTAACAGGCATGGGCAGGAGTTCGTCCAATGGGTCTGGAATGGAAGACTCCAGGGCTCCTTCTTTTTTTCAGTTATAGGCCTAAGGGTCACTGTAAGCAACTCAAAGGGCTTTAAGCATTGTCACGTGTCCCTACCTTTGGGCCGCTGATTCTGGGGAGTGGAGAGAGCCAGTGCCGTAAGACAAACACAACATCCACGCCTCACCCGGATTCGAAACTGAACCCATTTTGGGCGAATGGTTTGAAATCAGCGCTTGAACTACTGTATCACGAGAGCAGCATTCCAGCTTTTGCGAGCATAAATATGTTGTAACAAAATAAAAATATTTGCTTTTTCTTTATTTGAGGGTTTAACAACCACCGTGAGCAACTGCTGGGCTATAGGCAGTTATCCATCCCTAATTTAGTGCCACCGGTTCCGGGAAAAGGAGAGAGCTAGTACCGTAAGACAAACATAACATCCATACCACACCGGGATTCGAACCCGGACCCATCACGGACGAATAATCAGAAGCCATTGTTTAGACCACTGCGCCACCGGAGCAGTTCTTAAGTATTGATTTAGTACTGTTAGCATTTGTCCATGGCAATTTAAAAAACGAAACTTCTGGAAAAGGTTAATTCTTAATTAATTTCACATCAGTTAATAATAATAATCATCACAAATAATAAAATTTCCTTTCTCTGAAAGTTTTGTCCCAATTTCGTGGTGCAGTGGAAAGCGTGCTGACCCGTCAGGCAATATTTTTTTTATTGTTGCAATATTCATTGTTGTAATGTTCATGAAACATATTTTTACATTTGGATATCAAAACAAAAGAAAATGCCCGGTCGTTAAAAAATATTCCCAATATCTTATTTTTCCCTGTCATAATTGACGGGCTTTCCTCTAGTGAATTGTATTCACGACCAATCGTCATATTCACGACTAACCACGTTGTTAACATAACGTCTGAAACTGCCCGTCAGACGATACAGTGAGATGTCTCACGGAGATTTTCATTGCCAGCGTGCACTGATAACGGAAAAAGCGATCATGTCAGTTTATTAAATCAATGGTAGACATAATACAACAGAAACCGTTGCTGATGAGGCCGACGTTGCTAGAAAAAACTTTTGAAAACGACATCGAGCACAGGGCATCTCCTTTTTCTAAGAGCATATAATTCCTGGTCCGTCAAAAGGTTCGGATGCTCCTCCTTGTTTATTCTCAATTTGGGGTATACAGTTGTAGTTAAACGTGATACTGAGTTAGTTCGCATTCCTGAAGTAAAACCCATCTTTTAATCAAAACTTAGCATCATAGGTTGCGAATGATGAATTTCAGGCAGCCCCGATGGCTGTGTGGTCTGAGGCACGTGCTTCTGATTATTCCCGTTAGATAGTCCCTAGTTCAAGTCGTAGATGAGACATGGGAGGTGTGCTTGTCCGATTGGCGTTGCCTCTGTCCCTGAACCATTAGCCCTAAATTAGGAACTCTCTAATGCTTATAGCACCTAGGGCACTGGTTCTCAATTGGCGGCCCGCGAATGGTGCCAGTCTGGTCCGCGGTAAAAACAGGTAAAGCGAAAACAAACGTATGAAATCTATAGGCGAAAAATAAAAGGAAATTTATCAATATTTGTATTATATACCACTATAAATACCTTTGTTTGATTTAGTTCTGTCACTGTGTTTAAAGGTTTCAGAATGTACATTCACACGTGACAAATGATAAACATAATTCGGTGGTTTTCTGCGGGATTCTCTGACGCTGCTAGGCAACCCTCTGCTAGGCATCACGCGAGGGAGGAAGGAGGGACACGCACATTCATGTGTTCTGTTCTCTACTCGACGCAAAATCAATGAAATCTCGCTGGCAGCGTTTGGAGCTAAGTTTTCCCAGGGTTTCTTTCGTATTGTGCTTCGTGAAGTGCCGAGCACAACAGCTCTAATCACTCTGATCGTTCAAAATGTCGTTCTCCACGCTAAAGAAGAGAAACATTGACAGTGAAAATCGTAGGTTTAAAGACGAGTGACTGGACAGAGAAGTATAACTCTTTTTCTATAGTAACAGTTCTTCTTCGTTGCAGGTAAATAATGGATTCCAAGCAGAAGCAACGTGCCATCATTGAGTTCTTGACGGAGGAAGGATGCAGACTGTCCGACATCCACAGAAGGCTACATAATGTTTACGGAGATGACACCATTGACAAGAGCAATGTGCACAGATGGATGAAGAAGTTTAAAGAAGAGGATACCAGCATTGAAGACAAACCACGCAGTGGGAGACCCCATCATCTGCTACCACTGACACAAATCTTCAGTGAGTGGATGAATAGATTCGCGCGGGGAAACGAGTCACAATCCGTGAGCTTGCTGCACAACTCGACTGTGTTCACAATGCCATACAGAAAATGGTGGAAGACTTCGGATATCGGACAGTGTGTGCAAAGAGTATGCCTCGAGAGTTGACACCTAATTTGAAGGGTGGAAGTCTGCTCTGATCTTCTGGAAGCGTTTGAAGCCAATGATGGCACATTTTTTCCCGCCCTGGTGACAGGGCATGAGAGGTGGGCGTATCTTTATGACCCGGAAACGAAGAATCAATTCATGGAATGGCATTACATTTCTTCACCAAGGCTTAAGAAGTTATAACGTAACGTCTTTAGTACTGGTTCTTTGTCGCTCTTTTTACGTTTTTTTTTAAAATATCACTATACGATGAAAGAGTTCCTAAATTAAACCTTAGCGGCTAGACGAAACATTTAAACAGAAGTCAAACTTGCGGAAATTGGCTTTATTCCAGATGTTTTCATCAATACATCATAGCACTTCACGTTTTATTTAACAAATCAGTATCAACCACATTCAACACCCCACATTAAACACCCCACACTAAACACTCCACACTCCACACTAGCAACTGTTGTCTCGTAGTTTATATCTCTGGTTCTTATCTCATAACAGGCATACGTCACGTTTATTCTACGTCAATTGTATTGCCAACAGTATTCGTTTGAGAGAGAAGATATCACGTTAAGTGTGAAGTATAACTGAGAACAAACTCAAGATTTACATAGAGAAAGAAACTAAAAACGAAGGTTAATTTAAGAATATACGTCACAAAGCTCAAGAGCCAGCGATCAGCACGGAAAGTCATGGTGCCCGTTTTATTTGGGGGTGGGTGACATTCTCCTTGATTTTCTGGAACGTGGCTGTATCGTGACCAACGAGCGGTACATTGAGACTGTGAAGAAGCTTAGAGAAGCCATAAGGAAGAAGAGACCGAACAAGAATCTGAAAAGGATCCATATTCACCATGACAATGCGGAACCACACACATCTTTCGCAAGAAATCAGGCGATCAGCAACTTGGGCTGGTCGGTGGTCTTTCACCAACGTACAGCCCAGATCATGGGACCCTCCGACTTCCATCTGTTTGGTCCAATGAAGGACAGCTTCCGGGGACAACAATTTGATGACACAGATGAGGTGAAAGTGGCTGCAAAAAAGTGGATACAACAGTCCCTACCTGAATATTTTCAAAGAGGATTCAAGAGTTGAGTTCAACGATGGCGCAAATGCATCGCTTGTGATGGAGACTATGTTGAGTAGTACCTTTGTATAGAGAAAGAGTTGCTCTAATGACATGTGCAATTTGAACAACCTCTCAGTTAATAAAAAAGTTATACCCACTTTTGCAGTACTTTAGGTACAACCCTCGTATGAGTATAAGTATGATATGTAACTTACATTTGCCAAATTAGGTTTTCACACCGTCTGGTCCGATTCCATGAAAATAAAATGTGGCTCCTGGTGAACAGTAATTAAGAACCCTGCCTTAGGGATTTTCCAAAGTAGTCGTTAATTTCTTGTCTCTACAAAAAATTGAATTTTCGAAATTAAAAAAAAAGAAAAATGTAGATTCCAAAATGCGACACACATTGTGCTTCCGAGCATTTCCGATAAAATATGCTTGACCTGTAATGTATGTAACGAGAAAAATATGCATGCACACTTACGCTGCATAAGAAAAAGCTCTGCGTTAAAAAGGGTACTCAAAATATGGATAATAGTTTTCATAGTTCAAGTTCACAGACCAAACCAGAAATGTTTCAAATATAATTAAAATGTTCAGAGATGCGTTCACAAATAGGTGAACCAATGTATCGATTCCAACTGCAGAAGTTTCTTAAATGGTTTCGCATGTCAAATTACGTGCTTAATTTTTCTTTATTTTGTCTCGAATGTTTAAGTTAGCGAGCATTATTTGAAATCATCGCTACTCGAAATTCGCGCAGACTCAACTTTTAAAACTTACAAACACACCCACCGAATGGACAGATGATAATTCTCTAAGCAGTTCGCTGAAAATGAAAGTGAGTGCCACAGGAAAAGATTCTTCGAGACACTGATCAACAGTATGTCGACATCAAGCTGCCTAGATGCTGACAAAGCTGAAATGGGAGCAATAATTAATGCAGCTTTAAACTGCACATTATTTGAATGGGTTCCTCCCCACAACACTCCCCAAAGGTTATCTTAAACGGAGTATCCTCACGTAAGTTCTGATAATAACGTCTGGCATCTTTCGGACTTCTATTCGATAAGCGCATGCTATACTACAATTTAAAATGACATACCTAAGCTTTAATTTCATGCTAAATGGACACATGTTGCGTAAATGTGGCTTGATGTGCCGGATCTATCAATGCTTAGACCTAAGAGAGTTTCGGAGCTCTAGGACTGACTAAAACTTGGCTTACATTCGTTCGTGACGCTGCGATATGGGATCACTAATTTGGCAGCGATACAAGAATTCCTGCGGTATTGAAGGTGCTTACGTTAATAACATTCATACCATCTAAGAAAATGTAAGTGTAAAGGCTCGGAGTTTCGAGGACATAGCAGTTATAAAAATTACAAAATGAGCGAGTCAAGGTGACACTATATTTCCCAAAGTCTTCAATGCCAGATGTATAGTGTCTTTTAATCATTTTACTGGAAAGACAAGAACATAAAAATTAATGGAGATAATTTGTAACCTTGATTCATCTTGCAGAAGACAGTCATTTTTACAACCATCTCCTTTAAGGCTGCAGAGTACGATCCAGAAACTTGCTGACAAGTAAAGAACTGGAGTTAAAGATGAGTATCCGGAAAAACAAAACTTATGTATACAATGCTTTACAAGAACTGAAGGTTTAGAAGTTGATACAGCAAATTTAAAAGTAACTGAGGCCTGCATCTACTTTAAACAACAGATATAAATAAGGGCCACAAGAAGAAGAAATTAATGGAATACAAAATGTGGCATTTGAAAGAAACAGTGCACGTTATAAGAGCAATTTAAAAGTATTTAATCAGTCAATCCTTCCAGTGCTTTTTTTTTGTGGAACAGAGACGTAGGTCCTAGCGGCATAAGACATACAGCGGTGGTGGAAAACTCCAAGTAGCATGGAGAGATGCATGCTTAGTGTAACCAGGAAAGAGTAGGAAAACAAACTCAAGTATCTGGTAAAATAACAAGAGTTGACGACATCATGATCAAAGTAAAGTCTTTCAAGCGGCATTGTGCTGGCTATTTTGATAAAACAGACCTCCACTGCACAACTGAAATACGCTGAAGCGCGAAAGTCATGGAATACGTACCTAGTACCGTCTAGGGCCTTGTCTAGCCCGGCGAAGTGCAGCAACTCGAATTTTCATCGATTCCACAAGTGGCCGGAAGACTTCTGGAGAGTGTTAAGCCATGCCATCTGAATAGCCACCCACAGTTCCTTGGTGCAGGAGTTTGGGTGCGAATGGATTTTTCCACCACGTCCCATAAGTGTTTTATTGGGCTCATGACCGGCGAACGTAGTGGCTACATTATTCTTCGGAACAGTCCAGAATGATCCTCGAACTAATTTTGAACAACTTGGGCCCGATGACATAGTGCATTGTTCGCCTGGGAAATCCCATCGTTGTTGGGGTGCATGAAGTCCATGAAGGGCTACAAATGGTCACCCAGCCGAGCAACAAAGCAAGTGCCTGTTAATGATGTGTTTACGATGACCAGAGGACCCGAACCGTGCCACGTAATGACACCCCACACATGTATGAAACCACCATCAGCTTGCGCAGTGCTTTATTGACAGCTTGGGTCCATGGCCTTATGGGATCTGCGCCAGACCCGAACCCTACCATCAGCTCGTAACAACTGATAGCGTGACTCATCGGACCACGCCACATGTTGCCAGTCTTCCAGGGTCCAATTACTGTATTCACAAGCCCAGGTGAGGCACTGTGTCCGATGTCGTGGTGTTAAAAAAGGCACTCTGGTGGGTCTTCTGCTCCCATACCATTATAGACGCTAAATTACGCTGCACTGACCTGATGGTACCTGTCTCTGGCTTCGGAAATTGAATGTCTTATTTGTCTGGCTCCCACAACCATTTCTCGTTCAACCTCCGATAATTCATGTCGGCTTGCCATAATTCTACTGCCGGTTGTTCAGCCTAACTCACGAGATTACACCTCGCAACTTATAAAAATCGTGCCGTGCCTTGAAGCCTTTATAGGACGGTATCGTCAGTGAAAAATTTGCATACTGCTATCACAAGACTTTTGGAACCTCAGTGTGCTAGACCGTATATCAGATAACATACTGCCATAAGAACGGACCACCGATGGACAACCGAAATTTTATACTTGATAACAAAAGACAGAAAGAGATCCAGAAGAAGACCACGTGAGAGATGGGTGGATGAAATTCTAAAGCATGCCAGCGTGACATGGAGGAGACTGGCTCAAGACATACATTTGTGGAAGAAACTTTAGGAGGCTTTCATCCAGTGGATTCATAACGGTTGACTAAAATGATATCAAGTAACAAGAAAAGACCCAGAACAAGAACACGTGAGATGTGTCTAGCTGAGATTCAAAAATATATTGCAGTGACATAGAAGAGAATGGCTCACGACAAAATTTTGGGAGAGACGAGGGGGGGGAATTCATCCAAAAGTAGATTGAGGATGGTTGACAATTAAAATGACATCCTTAGGAAATACAACTTTAAAAAAAATTATTTTTTCTTTAGTGACAAAAAAGCGTGAGGGTGGATGTGAGATGGTACCACAAAAGACAGAATTATTATGGGAATATGGGAGTAATAGGCAAGTGGTTCGATTTCATAGAGATAGGCTTCATTAAAAGCCTCATTTAATGGTATAGACTGATGTTATTGAGACGTCATGTTTTGAACATGGAACTTCCAGGCAAGCAAAGTGCAGGCACGCCTAAAGTGCCATGAAGGAGAACTGAAAGAGTGAAGAAGCAAAATACAATACGGAACGAAGAAGAAAATAAAATGTTTACTGCTGAATTACTTACCAGGCAATGAGCAGAAGCTTATTAACTGATCACATAGGCAGTTATAGTTACACTCCTGATGCTTTCCCATGTACATATCAATTATACGGTTGTCAATAATGCAGCTTCACAGCTCGCTGTCTTTCAGAAGGCACACTTCAATAAGATGGTTGTAATGTTCGTGTAAGTATAGCTGACTGAACACTAAATAAATCCATTCTCAAAACTTCACCTACAGTGAAACAGGAGCAAAGAAACGTCGAGAAAAGGTTGCTTACAGTTAGCGTTTATTCAGCCAAAACTCCTTTAGCACAACTCAGTCTTCAACACTATTAGTGATATAATCCCAATTAGTTTTGAGAAAACGTTTAACGAAAAACAAAACACCAACACTAAATAGTTAATACGCAGACGTCAAGAAATCATAACTTCAAGTAACTCAACTTTCGCAACTATACTATTATTGTATATGATCATACTATCATCTCCCTCTTAATTTTTTTTTTAAGAGAAGAACGAATTTTTCATTAATTCTAGACGACCTGTGGAACAAACATCACATTTTTCGAAGAACCCAACGCCCAGTTCATCCATTTTTGCGTTCGGGCGCCAATGTGAAAACACATTTGTTCGTGACGGGCATCGAACCTTCTTTCCCTTATTCCGGAGTAAGTTGCTCTCCCAACTAAGCTACACGGTTTGAATGTGTCGCTTCAGATGTTTGAGTTTTATGGCGCAAGGGCCATGGTTGGCCAAAGAGCGCGCTTCAGATGTCTCCTCTTGACACGCGCTTTACCTCTGTAGTACGTCGCATGGTCATTAATGCAACCAGAAAGTATTTACATTATTGACTGTTGCAATGTACACTACACTGATAGAATTTTCAGTAATGCAGCCACGGAATAATTACGGTTTCATTATTAACTGATATCACGGACACTAGAATGATAACATTGACATTAATAGAAAGCATTGGATTACTGCCTCTTATGAAGTACATTTCAATAACAAGATTGTCACATAATAATGAGGAACTGTACACCAACTATGCATAAAATAGTAAAACTACACTGACAATCCGATTTATTGGTGTAAGAATACAACTAAACGTTTTCAAGCTTTCGCACATTAGCCAAATGACTTTTCATGGAAGATAGACAGAAAAAAAATTATATTATAAATAGTATTGAACTTGATATTCGAATCTAATGAATTTTCAAACTAAACTTTATTAGTTATTTTCGTGACAATGTTGGGCTATGGATGATTTCTTCAATTCTTAGTTATGAATTATTTTCTTGGCAATGTTGAGGTATAGACGACTTCTTCAGTTCACAGTTACGCACATAAGTCTTGTATTCTTTCACACGGCAATTTAAAGCTCTGCGGGGGTATCCTATACACTGAAGAGCTATTGAATCAGAGATACCTGTCTAGTAACGCGTAGCACCACCTTTCACCCTGATGACGGCGGCGATTCGTCTCGGCATGGACTCGACAAGACACCGGAAGCGTTGGGAAGCCATACGGATCCACGACCCCTGAACAAGCTCCCACAGTTCACGAAGATTTGGTGGAGGGAGGTTAGAGCCTCGAACATCTCTCTCGATGGCATCCTAGATGTGCTCGATGGGATTGAGATCAGATGACCTAGCTGGCCAAGGAAGCGAGGTCAGGTCGGAGGAGTGTTCATCCAACCATTCGGATACAATTCGGGAGCGATGGCATAGTGCATTGTCTTGTTGCACGTTGAGGTCCCCAGTGGGATGCTGAAGACGCACAAACAGGAGCAAACGGTCATCCAGGATATCCCGGTAACGTTGACTTGTGAGGGACGATGTCACACGTACTAGTAATCCTATTTCAGTCCACTTAAACAGTCCCCAGACGAGAATGCAACCCCCACCAGCTTGAAGAATACTCTGCTGGCAAGAAGGATCCATCGTTTCATGTGGTTTGCGCCGTACTCGTATCCTGCCATCCTCATGTACCAACGTGAATCTCGACTCATCTGTCTAATGTCCAGTGGCGATGTTCTCGCGACCATGCTAATCTTTGCACCCTGTTATGTGCTGTCAGCAGCGGTACCCTTGTGTGACGATGTCTTCTGTACCCCATAGCGAGGAGATGGTTCTGGATGGTGTGGCTACTTATACGTTTTTGTGCGCCAGCGTTAAATTGCGGAGGGATTTCTTGAACTGTGGCCCGTCTATCCGCTGCTACAATGCGAGCTAGCCGAAGATGACCCCGCTCATCCACACGTTGTTGTCCACGGCAGTTGGCCCTTGCAGGGATGGTTTTACCGGATTCGATGTACTCACGGTGCACCCGTGACACAGTGGTTCGTGAAAATCCCAGTGCCTGCACGACTTCCAAGATGGAGTGACCCATTTGTCGGACCCCGACAATTTGCGCTTAGATCCTTCGTCTAACCCATACTGCGTCCGACTCTTACTGATTCCTATCATCACTCCTTATATTTTCGGATCGCTGCATACGTCATGTCGTTTCCGTTTACATGGCCGCCCACAGCGCCCACATTTGCATAACGCCAGGTGTCTCTAATTCAATTGCTCTTCAGTGTATATGAAAGTCCATATTTACAAGTGATCTGATAAACTTCCCAGGAATTTATGTCTTCGACACAGTCTTTTTATCAGTAATGATTTACTTTGTTCATAGGTTTGAAAATAACTTTGAAATTTAAACTTTTAAGAATATTTGAAATTCTGAAGCAAATATAAGGCAATTCTCTCGTACTGAGAAGTCTATTGGCGTGAGCGTGCGAACAAGCTTCAGGTTTCTAAATTTTTCGACCTCTTTTTGTATAACGGAAGGTCTATATCCTCTATGTGCTGCAATCTTTAAAAAAAATAAAGTTTTATCTGCAAATAATCCTCTGTTGAGCGGATAATTATTACACCATATACATATGTTTTGAAAGCACTGATGATTTGTTTCCATGGGTGATTCGACTTTTCATGTCGGGGGTAAGGAGACAGCAAATTGTTTGGGACAAGCTGTTGTTCTGCAGGATTCTTCAGAGGATGACACAAGGACATTAAGCCATTGTTTTTAGTCTCATAAGTGAAACGTATATTAGGATAAACTGAATTAATAAATTCAACTACATAATTTAGGTGTTTCAAACTCAAGCCATTTCATAAAACAAAGGTATCATCTACATATCGAATCCGCAAGTCGAATGTAAAAAAGTTGGAGTTTCTTCTCAAAGTTACACATGCAGATTTCACGTAAAATAAGTGACAGTAGTCTACCAATGTCAAAGCCTTCCGTCTGTTGAAGAAAAGCTTCCACGAAAATGGAAACTGTTGTCTGATGCAAATTCCCACTTGTCTAAATTTGCTTCTACTTTCGATTGGCTGTAATGTTTAACGAGACTTGCTTTCAATGCTTCGAGAGCTCTAGTCAGTGTGATACTTTTGAACATGGATTTCTCGTCTAAAGATAACATGAACTGATCGTTATATGGATGTCATTTTAGTCGACTGTCAAACGCAATGTAATTTTTTACTGCTTCTTTGTTAGAAGTCGTTACGGCGGATAGTTTCGAAGATAGAAACTTGGCCAATTTATGTGTAGGTGAGCTGATGATGCTAACTATTACACGGAAACAGGCGCCAAACTTATGTATCTTCGGAAGTGCATATAAACTCGGACAAAGGGCATTTGAGGGTTTCGGATTACTTTTGAGTTTTGGTTAAGAGTAACACAACTTATTACTACTTTCCGGATTTCTTTTAATTGTTTCTCCGATGGATCATTTTTTATTTCCTTATACGTATTTGTCCTGATGAAGCCGAGCCAAACGCTCTGTGAAACTACCGTAGATCTTAAAATAAAATATTTAATTTTAAATAAACCTTGCTAATTTATTCTATAGTTTTTATGATGCTAATTTAATGTTGGATTTTCATTGCCAAAATTAATGACATTAAACTTGGTGTTCTATTCTGTCCACAGAAACTTTATACTTCGTTGTTCGGTGGAGTGCATGTTTAAAATGATATAGGATGGACGCAATATTTGAAACTATATAAAAGAGAACGTAATATAGCTGTCGACAAAATCCGAAAAAAGTTATTAAAACTCATTACAGAGTTATTTTCTTTTGTAGATTCTGATTTCGAGCATTCAATATTAAAAAAACTAAAAAAAACCGTTTTAAACTGTTCTTTCATCTATCATCGAGAAACAAAGGCATTTTTAGTGTCTTTTCAACGTGGTATCCCAAGAATTCCACATGTTACTTATATCGTTCGCACAATAATTAGAAACTGCTTCTAAGTCGCATCGTCTTTTAACATAATAAAGATAAATTCTTAATAAACTGACGCGTCGTTTCAGAATTTTATCCTTGAAAATTTCATGAACTCGGGAAATAGATGTTTCAGAATTTTGTTTGAGATGGCAACTTCCGAGTGGGTGATCCATCAACGGCCGAAGTAGAAAAATGAAAGCGGCGTCAAGTATGGAATAGAAAACAATGATAGCACATGTTTACGACAAGCTTCAGTCCGGTGTCACGAAATTTTAAAAGCGATAATACATCATAAAGAATGATATCCGTTCAAACCTTCACGCATCGCCTCCCCTGAAAGTGAAGAAAACTGTGATATTGTACAGATACTGGTTATAAAGAAACACCACAAAGTGGCCCGTCCATTTTTAGCACGTCTTTTGTAAAAAAAGATCGTGCTTATGTTATCGGTTTGTCCGTCCGTCTGTACCCACGGTATCTCTGCAACTATTAGTCCGATTTCAAAAATCCTTTTTGCATTCGGAAGCTTGAAAGATGCGAATGTTGATCCTTTATTTCGGGTTTTTTTTTACGATATACAATTTTGCCGCTAGAGGGCGTAAATGCAGATGATGTCGAATTCAAAATTACGTTTTATTCCACATATTTGCTTCTAAACATCCGATTGAAAAAAATGTTTTATTTTTCGATTTCATTTATGTCGAAGAGTATTTTAGATACAGTTTCTTTTTCAAATTACGCATAGATTTCCCGCTAGGGGGCGTAAAAGTAAATTACATTTTCCATGGTAACTAAAACTAATATTTGAAAATTTTTTTATTCAGCGGATACATCTCCGGAAGGAAAATATTTTGTATATAATTTCGAATTTTTGGTAAAGAATACTTTGGCCACCAGGGGGCGTAAGTGTTAATTTTTGCTTCTGATGTATTTGCCATAAAATCTGAGCTTCTAAAATATCGATTGAAAAAATTCTCTCGTGGACTGATGCCACTCATATCGATAAACCTTTTTGGAATATTTTCTTCCTGAAATATTCCAGTTTCTCCGCCAGGGGGCGTATATGTATATCTTTTTTTGTCAATATCTCTACTTCTAAGAGTCTGATTTGAAAAATTCCTTTATTGTTGGATAGTGTTTTCCGTGTGACATGTTTTTCATATAATTTCAAAATTTTCAAGTAATTCATAGACTTTCCGCTAAGGAGCGTAGTGGTAAATTGTGTTTCTCCCTATATCTTTGCTTCTAAATCTCTGATTAAAAATTTTTTTTCTGCATCGAATACAGCTCCTGATGAGAAATCGTCTGCACATAATTTCTAATTTTTATAAAAAAAGGTTTGGCCACCAGGGTGCGTAAATCTTAATTTCCGCTTCTGATGTATTTGCAGCTAAATATGAGCTTCTAAATTCTCGATTGAAAAAAACATCATTTATAGACCGATACTACTCATGTTGACAAACCTTTTAGAAACATTTTCTTCTTAAAATAGTGCATTGTTTCTGCGCCAGGGGTCGTAGATGCATATCTTATTTTTGTCAATATCTCAACTTCTAGAAGTCCGATTTGAAAAATTCCTTCTTTGTTGGATAGTGTTTTTACTGTGACATGTTTCTACTATAAATTCAAAAATTTTCAAGTAATTCATAGACTTTCCGCTAGGAGGCGTAAAGATAAATTACGTTTCCCCTATATCTCTGCTCCTAAATCTCCGATTTGAAAAATTCTTTCTGCACAGAATACAGCTCCTGATGGGAAATCCTTTGCACATAATTTCTAATTTTTGTAAAAACTGGTTTTGCCACCAGGGGGTGTAAATCTTAATTTCCGCTTCTGATATATTTGCAGCAAAATAAGAGCTTCTAAAATATCGATTGAAAAAAAAGTCGTTTGTTGACCGATACTACTCATATCGACAAACCTTTTAGGAAACTTTTCTTCTTGAAATAATGCAAGGTTTCTACGCCAGGGGGCGTAGATGTATATCTTATTTTTGTCAATATCTCTACTTCTAAAACTCCGATTTGAAAAATTCTTCCTGTATTGCATACAAGACCTGATGGAAAATATTTTTCACATAAGTTGTGATGTTTGGTAAAGAATACTTTGGCCAACAGGGGTCATAAGTGTTAATTTCTGCTTCTGATGTATTTGTAGCAAAATCTGGGCTCCTGAAAACTTGACTAAATTTTTTTTCTTGGACCGGTACCGCTCATATGGATAAACCTTTTGAGAATACTTTCTTTCTAAAATAATGCATGGTTTTCCCACCAGGGGACGTAAAGTCACATCTTATATTTGTCCATAACTCTGTTTCTAAGAGTTCGTAAGCTCACGATTCCGTATACACCAATACCTGAGGGATTAAAGACCCGATTGAAAAACTTCTTTCTTCCGTCATATACTATTGTTTTCCATACCAGTTCCATTGACTTTGAATAGCTTTGATAAATTTAATTTACGTCAGAACGGATTCAAAAGACGTGCTTATTACACCCGAAAATTCGGTGTCATCTTTCTTGTTGTTTATTTGTTTGAAATTCGGAAACACTGGTGTCTGGGTAACCGTTCCTTCTGGGATCCGGTTCGAGACATGGGTGATGTGCTTGTCTAAGCCCCGAATGAGGCTCGAAAGGGGAGGGGATAATAAAGGTCCAGCCCCCTCTCACTCCTCTTTTATAATTTTGTGCAAAAAAATTTTTAGTATAAAATTATAGAAACACACTGTAAAAAAAATTCTGAAATTTACTAGCCACTTTTTGTCATTTCTTTTGTGAATAAACGAAGCATATTTCTGATACAACCTTTTCTGCGAAATGAAAGAAACTTGAATTTCACGGATTTTTCGTACCACGGGAAAATTCTGAATTTTCAGAAATTTTTCCGCAGTTTCTTTCTTATATTGACGGCAAATTACCGTTTTAGAGATCTGATAACGGAAAATTCTGAATTTTCAGAAACCTTTCCGCAATTCCTTTCTTATATTGACGGTTAATTACCGTTTTAGATATGTGTTAAAGGAAAATTCTGAATTTTCAGAAACCTTTCCGCAATTCCTTTCTTATAATGACGGTAATTTACCGTTTTTACGATGTGTTAACGGAAAATTCGGAATTTTCAGAAAGCTTCACGCAGTTTTTTTCTTATATTGACGGTAAATTAGTACCGTTTTAAAGACGTGTTAGCAGAATATTATGAATATTCAGAAACCTTTCCGCAATTTCTTTCGTCTATTAACGGAAAAACTTCGTTCTCACTTTTTCCGTATCCGTATGAAGAGAAATTACCCGTAATAGAAGCGATTGGTGGGAATACTTGAGATTTGATTAATTTTCATATTTTAATCGTCTTCCGAATTTTGAAGTTGGTTAGAGAGGTCGAATATTGTGAATAGCATATCGCACGAATTTTGTTTATTGTAGCACAGGATATTTCTTCTCCTCTCCGCCATTGTGTGCACCAGCTATTTATTATATATTGCGTTACTCTAAGAAACGGGGTACTTATTGTACAGATGATTATACCATGTCTAAGTATTAGTCTTTGGACAGCTTATGACAAAAGCTATTATATAGCTATCAAGAGTAAATTTTATATTTAGGAGTTTTTTGCTGTTTTTTTTTGTGAAATAATATTATAAAAAAAAGTGCATTTCACCTTTTTTAAAGATAACAAAGTCATGATCAGTTTAAAATAATCAAGTTGCGAAGCTTTTTGTTGCTTCGAAAAATCACGATGAAAAATGTTTAATTTGCAAAAAGTCCTCCTGTAGAAAAAATTATATTACAAACCTATTCAGCAAAAATAGTAAGCTCCAACAGAAAACAAAATGCTTCAGTCACTCGCATCAATGACAAAAAAAATTTCATCGTCGCGCAATTTGTTTTACCATGTACGTGATCTCAGTTGTTAAAGGCGTGCGTTACCTGCTGGACCAAACGACGGGAGTGCGATCCTGACTGCAGCGGAAGGGTTATCTGGGGTAAGAGCTGAAAATTGTAGGGTCGTCACTTTTGCAGAATTTCAGTTTTAAATGCAGAAAAACCTTAAATCGATTTTTTCTGAAATAAACGAAATTTCTGACTACGGAAAATCTATTAAAATACGGAAGTTAAAATAAACGGACACTTTTGAAAGCGAAAAGTTCTTAAAAAGACGGACACCTACCGGCAACTTTGCTGCACGTCATTTTCAGGAATTTGCCGTGAATTCACATCACTTATTTGTACAGTGTACGATATGACTTTCTAAAGCAAAGGATGTTTTATGGTTGCTACTTTGGAAAGCAATGGAAAGTGTCAAATGAGTAGATAATTTTTATTAGGTGATATTCAAGAGCATTCCAATTTCGGGTATATATTTATCAAAATGCGGGACTTTAATTTCATCTCTGTTGCTGACAGCTGAGTCAAATTTCCTGTTCTGAAAAACAAACTCTAAAAAAAACATTCATTGTAAAGGACAAACTAAAATGGATTGGAAATCCTGCTGCTACAAACTCATGTATATCAACACCGCTTTTCTCTCTGGCAGGCGATTCACTGAAGGAGAGAAACTGCATAAGAGAGGATCAATCATTTCCTCATTTCCTTTTGACAATATGCTCTCTTCCATCACGCAGAACCTTGTGAAAAAAAAAACAGTTGCTGAGCTGTTTCAAAAACCTTTGTATATCTTTCTCTCGATTTGAAGGTAGTTTTCGGTTCACCTTCAGGAGCGCGAAACAGAATTTTACAAAAGAAAAGAAAATCGAACACTAGAAATCGACGTGAAAAGATATATAGCAGAATTTCCTTCGAGATTCAATCGGGAATTTTAAAACTGCAAGTACTCTTTGGTTATTCCCTATTTGCGCGTAGTGTACTTCCTGTTCAAATTTTAGAATCACCATGCTATGTAATGTTCGTGTATATATGACTTACTGAACACTACGTAAAACCAGCTCTTTTTAAGTGCTTCTGTAGTGAATAGACAATGTCATCGCTCTTTTCACGTTTTCTTTAATTAACACATGGTTTTCTTTAATTAACACACGGCGACCGAAAAATTGTTATCTGGACACCGCTGCGATCCTACCCCAGATCTCTCGATAACTAGCCGAGTGCGTTCGCCTTACGCTACGGTGTCCACAGCGCTATGTGTGTTTATCTCTCAGCTTCTGACTTCGCAAATCCGTAGAGATGGTCACAACAACTGAGGCATCTCCATCTTATGGATCTTAACGGCACAAGCTATTAAATTATAGATAATAAATCCAAAGGGCGAGAGTGATAGTGAAAATCTTCCAAATACGTGGAGGCAATGTGAATAGAGAAAGCCACCGCTCTTTCCACGTTTTCTTTAATTAACACACAGCAACCGAAATTTTTTTATCCGGACACCGCTGGGATTGCACCCCAGATCTCTCGATAACTAGCCAATTGCGTTCGCCTTAAGCTACGGTTGTCAACAATCCACGGCGTGATGTGCGTTTATCTGTCAGCATCTGACTTGACAAATCTGTAGAGATGTGCTCAGCAGCTGAGACGTCTTTATCTGGTGACAGATAAACACACACAGCGCTTTGGGTTGTTGGCCACTGTAGTGTATGGCGAACACACTCGGCTAGTTATCGAGATATCTGGGACGCAATTCCAGCGGATGACAATTTTTCGGTTGTTCTGTGTTAATTAAAGAAAGCATGGAAAGAGTTATGAGTGTGTCTATTCACATTGTCTCCACGTATTTCCAAGATTTTCATTAGCGCTTCTTAAAGGGTCACAGCAGTCACGCAAATAACGTGCAAAGCAATCATTAAATTACAGTTAGTTTCCTTTATTCGGGCAATCCTCATAAGACAGTTCAAGCAGAAATTTACTATTCGAACAAGCTTAAATTTATCACACTGGTATTAACACTCTTTTTTATTGGAGGTTTAACGACCAGCGTGAGCAACTCAATGGGATATAGGCAGTCGACCGTTCCTAATTTAGGGCCACTGGTTCCAGGGAAGGTAGAGAGCCAGTGCCGTAAGAGAAATGCAACATCCATGCCTCACTGTGATTCGAACCCGGACCCTTCACGGACGAATGGTCATAAGCCAGCGCTTAGACCACTGCGCCTCCGGGGCGGCTATTAACACTTCGGAACAATGAAATAAAAGTTAGCAGGCAGAATACTTTTTAACTCCAAACGTTAAACATATAACAGCACTCAGTACGCAGCCCATGAGCGGATCCAGAGGGTGGGAGCGGGAGGCGCCCCGCTAGGAACGAAGGAAACGCTTCGATTTGTTAGGTTTTAATAACAAATTGAATATTTTTTCGTGAAAGAAAGTATTACTTAAAAGTATATTGCTTTCGTTAATGAACTGGAAGAATTTATAGACATACTAAGGACACTTTTTGATTGTGCAGAAAAATATCAGAAAGTTCTTCGGTTATTCTCGAAACTTGCCTCCTTCCCTTCCCCTCACGAAAATCCCTGGCACAGCCTTCAAATAACTTCAAGTAAAAAAACGCCGCTTCCACGATTATAGCATTTTAACATCCACTACACCTTCTTGGCTGCTGCTTCACATTATATCTCTTCCAGTTATTTATGGTCACATGCATACGACATGCTCTGTGACCTCAGAGGTGTTTCCAACCTCATTCCACGAGAGAGAAGATATAACGTCAAGTTTGAACACGCTAAAAGTGAAAGAACTCAAATTTACATATAAAAAGTAACTAAGTTAAATTAGAGTATACTTCATAACTATTTCTTTCCTACCTTGCAATAAAACTCTTGAGGATCGAGGTATCTTCGATCGATTGAAATTGTGGGATTGCAGTCGAACCTCGTTAACACGAACACCGCAGGACTTAAACATATCTTTGCGTTAAAAGTAGAATTGATATGCAATTAATGGAACAACTAAATACGCATCAAAATACGCAAAATTAAGCAGCAAAACTGAAAAAAAGAGTATTACATACCCCTTGGCTTCTAAAACATTACTTACATTACCTTTTCCCGTAACTTTACACAACAAAGACGTGATTATGTATAGTGCTGAAGCATTGTATAATGTAATGCTGTGCTATAAATCTATCTCTTCTAACCCATCTCATTAGCGCAATTTCGATTTTTTATTTCTTTTTTGTTGTTGGCATACGTTTTCGGGTAGGTTCAAAGTGACTGAAAGCAGCATCAATTTTTAAGCTCAAAGACTGCTGGACTGCAGCCTAAGCTCAAAGACTGCTTGACTGCAGCACTCATAATAACACGAACAAAATGCACATCAAACGAAGAGAAAATAAAATGCTTGCAAAACACAATGCAAGGACAAGAGTGCGCCCAAAGCTTCTCTTTCTTCAACAGGGAGAAAATAATTCAGCCTAAGCAGATGAGAGAGACTGAAAGAGGAAGATATTCATTCTTCTGCCCAAAGCCCCACCATTCTTAGAATTCTTCATATCTCCTTGAAGTATAAAAAAGTTCCTCAAGGTCAATCATCCCAGCAAGCGAACTCTCCTACCAATCGCATCCACTGTTCCTTTTCCGCCATTTTCTCTGTCTGAACAAAAGATGTTCCAAGGTACTCCAGTGGACTTTAAAGTGAACGGGACCAAGCAGTAGCATTAACGAGTGAAAAGAAATTTGCTGGTTCGCCCTAAGCGAGTGCATTTTTCTATGCTGATGAAATAGCATTTCTTCTAAACCGGTATTTCATATTAAGGTGTTTATGTTGAAAGAATAAAAACACTTATTAGACATGAAAATGGTAGGGGAATCAAAAAATATTTCCCGGAAAAGGTAATACGCGTTATTAAGCTTCGACCGTATTTTCAAAGAATCCTGTTAGAGATATCACTATAAACTTGGAACTTTGCCTACATTTTATTATCATATTTTATTTCCTGTTTACTGAATAGGACACAAATTATAAACACTAAGAAATACGCAGCTCAAAAAGAAAATTAAGAATAAAGTAAAAGCCACTGCTGAGGGCTTACACAGTTTTCGTTCTCTCCCATTGCTAGATTTCCAACAAATTGCTTCTAACGGCACATTTTACTGTACCAGTTTCAGGCAACGCGCAAAGACTGGTCCAGTGTATGAACTGCGTAATACTGTTGTATCCCAGTGATAGATGGCAGCCTATCTAAACATCAATGCAGAACAGGTACGTCCTTTTATAGCAGTGGTATTATTCCTCTCTAGTAGTGCTCACTTTCATCACGGTAATGCGCTATGCCCGGATTGTTCTGGAAGGGTTGGCGGAACGTGACGAAGACTTCCAGGTATTGCCGTGGCCTCCAAATTCTCCAGTCATCAATCCAATTGAGCATGTGTGGTTTGTGTTTGAACAACGAATCCTATATGCGGCGGCTCATCCACGTAGTTTACATGAACTATAGGATTTACTGGTAATGTGTTGATACCATATACCACAAGACACCTTCAGAAATCTTGTAGCGTCTATACCTCGCCGGGTAAGAGCTGTTTTTGCAGCAGGTTAAGGGCAAATAGCATATTAGGCAGGTGGGTATAATGTTTTGGCTCTTCGGTGCTACAATGAAGTAATATTCCCGGCGTGGACCAAAGGTGGGTATAATGTTTTGGGTCTTCGGTGCTATAATGAAGTGATATTCCCGGCGTGGACCAAAATTTCTCCGTCATTTTTGGTCCACGCCGGGAATCGAACCCGAGTCCGCTTATTCCGGAACAAGTCGCTCTACCAACTGAGCTACGCAGACGTTCGTTCTCGCTGCTATCTGCCTTTATGTCGTGTGCGTCCTGCGGAGAAGGCACGTCACATCTCCGCCCCCTCCCTCCCCCGAAAGAGGGTCGGGGCATGGCCCACGGGTCAGCTGTGACCATGAGTCGTTGCAGGCAGCCATCCGCTGTAGAACGTGCACTTGAGATCTCCCTGTCAATCTGGTGTGTGGAATGCAACGTCACACACATTTATGTTTCGAAGCGCTGGAGAAGGGATTCTCTTAATTTTCTTTCCTCGCGGTGTGGAAAGAATATCACACCATTAAGAGATCTTAAACGGCCGGGTCATTCGGGAAGTTCGGGCGCCATTATAACGAAGTAAATTTCTCCCTCATTTTTGGTCCACGCCGGGAATCGAACCCGAGTCGGCTTATTCCGCAAAAAGTCGCTCTACCAACTGAGCTGCGCAGACGTTCGTTCTCTCTGCTATCTGCCTTTATGTGGTGTGCGTCCTGCGGGGCAGGCACGTCACAGTGTATATATCGAACATTTGGTGTCTTCAGTTCCGCTAAGCATTGTGAGAATCTAGTCTTCAACCGTTGCACACCACCTAAGACTTCAAAACTCGTGCTGCAGGAGCTTATTCAGGGTCAGGAACAAATTAATTGAAACAGTGAACTTCCAAAGAAAATGGAAGGAGCAATGTTAATCCTATTTGTGGCCAGAAAGAACCAAAAGCTAAAAGTGGGGGAGGGTTATGTCTTTGTAATTGTCTTCCCTGTGATATTCGGCGGTTAACAACGTGAACAACAAGCACTTGCTCCTGCGGTATTGTTGAGCGGTGGATGGTAGTGGACAAAGTTTTCTTAGTAAAATTCAAGAAGTAAAAAGCATTGTGCTAATGCAAGTATCAAATATATACTGTGTGAACAAAATTTTATGACCACCAGAACATTTTATGCAAAGTTGCTGTGTGGGAGAAGCTTCTGGCGCGAGATGGCTGAATCAGTAAAACAAAATAAAATGCCGAAGGAATGGAGAAACTAATGCGCTGCGTTGCCCAAGAAATTAATAACATAAACACCGAGATCCGTCTGTCTCTCTGGAATGCTTGACGTCACAGCAACGTCTGCATTGTGCGCTATCACTTATCATGCAATTCGTGTGTGCTCTCGCGATGTCAAAATGATTGTCTACTATATAATAGCACATGATCACATTGAGATGTCAAGGTGATCACGTGCTAATTCAAAAACATCGGATTATTAATGACCTGACTTCTATTTATCCGATCTAAAAAATTCAAATCGAGTTTTTAATATTATGGCAAGTTGAGTTTGTATATTAATTTAATTTAGCACAATTCGAATATTAATTTGTACGCTTTAATTATTTACTTTTTTTAATCTAACTTTTCAAGTTTAGTGCTGATTAAATTAAACATTTTGCAAAATATCGATCTATCTAAACGCTTTAACCTACAATAAAAACCGATATCTTCAGATGACAAAGTGAGCAAGATTGCATCTATTATAAAAGCAGATGTCGCCCCAATAGCACATTTCGAGAATTTATATAGTTCCGATTTGCAATACCAGATGTCGCATTATTTTGTAGAAAAAACTTTGGTATGAAGTTTCAAACTAGCCGTCGAATAGGACAGTCCTAAACAAGCAGTAAAGGTGTGCCGGAGAAAAAGTAATTTAACGCGAAAAAACGTTATTAAGGAAAGTTTACAAGAAAACAACTTTTCGAGTTTAGTGCTGATTATATTACACATTTTGCAAAATGTCAATCTATCTAAACGCTGTAATCTACAATAGTTAAACAACAAATATTTTACACAGAATGTTATTTATCGCAAGGTTTTTTGAAAAACGGAAATATAGCATATAATTTTTAGTTCTAACATGAATGACTTCTTACTATGAGTTTTCACTATATTTCCTTACAGAAATACGGCGTGTATTTGATTTGTTTTCAGTCTGCTTCAATTAAAAATTTCACTCCCTCATAGGACAGAGTGAAATTTATATATTAATATTTATTATATATTAATATTTATTTAAAGCTTCCAAACAACCGACCTAGGGCGGAATATACGTTAGTAACGGATAAAAGACGCTATCTTACGGGTTTTGAACGTACAATGATCGTGGGTGCAATCAGAAAAGCAATCAGAATGTATGGGTGCACGTGGTCTGCAAGGATGGATTCATAACGAATTGGGTCCATAGTGCCTTTCACCGGTATGAGTGGACCCAGGGAATGCCACGAAAACATTCCCCAGACCATAACGCTGCCCCCACCAGCTTGTGTTCTGCCAGGAATGGTTGAAGAGTGTTTGTTCTGCGATTTTTTTCGCCTAAACGTTCATCCGTTCTATGAAGCAGAAAACATGACTCATCGGAGAAGGCAATGCATTGCCAATCAGCGTAGGTCCAATTCCGATACTGCCGTGCAAACGTAAGCCTTTTCTACCGATGCACCTTCGTTAGCATAGGTGCAGTGACCATCCGTCTACATGTGCGCCCCATACGCAGCAGGGTTCGCTGAAATGTCGTTTTAGACACACCTCCGGCAGCCCCCTGGTTCATTCGGCCAGTGAGTTGCTCCACTGTAGCGTGTCGATCGGCCCTCACGCGCCTTCGAAGCCGACGTTCACCTCTCACATCAATGGCTCGTGGAGCTCCTCAGTTGCCGCATCGCTTATTCGCAATGGGGCCATTTCTACGCGAACAGTTCACAAACTGCACTGTTTCAGAAATACTGCCACCCTTGGCCCCAAAGCCGATAATCATCCCTTTTTGCAAATCTGATGAATCTCTCCTTTTATTCATAACAGAAACGAGTGATATGTTTTCAGATTGCCTATAGCGCGTGCACCTTATATACCTTCCAAGCCAGCTCACGACACGTGCCTTCTTTCATTGGCTGCGCGCTTTTGACGTCAAAAGTAGGAGGTGGTCACCATAATGTGTCTCGACTGTGTATTATCCCTAACTCTTTATCGTTCTGCAGACTTAGATTCCACTATGCTAAGCATCATAGTTATTCTTTAAAACTTGTCATAATGTCGTTTTACTTTTAACGGCAACAAGGCTGTTTTTCATCTCAAAAGTGGCGCAAAAACCTCACAGCGATAAAAGTGTTTTGTGTCAAAAGAAACTTTATATCGCACTGTTGCAGGGTAAACGTTTGTTAAATATTAATGATAATGGCAACGTTAATATTTTAGACGAGAAAAATACTGAAACATGATATATTTTGTGCCCTTTTTTATTTCTCTTAGTGCACTTTAACTTCTTTGGAAGAACATATAAAGGAACACAAGGAACAGAGTCTGCTATGTGGAACGGTTTTAAAATGGGAACAAAATCGATTTGTGTTAGGCCGGGAAAGATATCAAAATAATGACTTCGAGTTCTTCTAAGCCCCGAGTCTGTGTTGGGGCAACGTCCTCTCCACGGATAAACAGTTTTCGCGGAAGTTCTTTTTACGAACACAATTCATAGGAACATTCTATTGCGTTCCGTAATCCTGTATTCTGTACATCTAACTTTTTCTAGGGAGCCCTTTAAAACGGGAAACATGGTTACGAATTCTTAAAATGCTTTGTGCTAAAATATTAACGATGGCCCTCAAATCCTAAATCGATTTCTTTCTCTCAAATGGTACAATAACATCTCGGTATCATGTTTCTAAAATGGCAGCATTTTCGATATGCTCGTATTAAGTATGCAAACGATTCGTATTTAAGCAGGTTTTCTTTCTAAAATGTATTTGTGGTCGTTTGTAACAAAATACTCTTCCTTGAGACTGGTTTCAAATCTGAGTGTGGTTAGGTATTATAGTAAAACCGAAGCTTCAGACAGCTTTAGTTTACGTGATATTTTAGGTGTCTTTCATAATCCTCGTAGTAAACTTCGTTGAGTATATACACGGTCGAGTCACATTATTGTGACCACCAGCTAATATAAAGAGTAACCTCGTGTGCAGCTCGGACAGCGGCTATACGGGCTGGGATTGACTCATTAAGGTACTGATTGATTGGATTGAATTGGAGGTTTAACGACCACCGTGGGCAACTCAATGAGCTATAAGCAGTCGCCCGTCCTTTATTCAGGGTCACTGGTTCCAGGGAAGGGAGAGAGCCAGTGCCGTAAGACAAACACAACATCCATGCCTCACCGGGGTTCGAACCCGTACCCATCTCGGACGAGTGATCAGAGACCATCGCTTAGACCACTGCGCCAGCGGGGCGGACAATAAGGTACTGGAAGGTGTTTGCAGGTATGTGGAACCATGCTGATAGCAATGCATCTGACAGCTACTGGAGACTACGTGGTGAAGGATCCATACAGCGAACAACACGATCGGGGTGGTCCCACAGATGCTCAATTGGGTTCATGTCTGGGGAATTAAGAGACCAGGGAAGTACTTTGAAGTCTTCATCTTGCTCTTCCAACTACTCTCGGACATTTCTAGCTGTGTGACACTCGCATTGTCGTGCTGGCAGATCCCATCCGCCCTAGGGAAGACAATCAGCATGTATGGGTGTACGTGGTCTGCAAGGATGGATTCATAACGAATTCGGTCCATAGTGTCATCCACAGGTATGAGTGGACCCAGGGAATGCCACGAAAACATTCCCCAGACCATAACGCTGCCCCCACCAGCATGTGTTCTTCCAGCAATGGTTGAAGAGTGTTTGTTATTTGATGTTTCTCGCCTTATACGCCAAGGTTCATCCGTTCGACTCATCAGAGAAAGCAATCCTTTTCCAATCAGCGGAGGTCGAATTCCGGTACTGCAGTGCAAATGTAAGCCTTTTCTGCCGATGCACCTTCATTAGCATAGGTGCAGTGACCATCCGTCTGAAACGGAGTCCCATACGCAGCAAGATTCGCTGAATTGTCATTTTAGACACACTTCCGGCAGCCCCCTGGTTCATTCGGCTAATGAGTTGCTCCACTGTAGCGTGTCGATCAGCCCTCACGCACCTTCGCCACACGAGTGTATAATTCATCCCGATAGATTCTGCTATGTTTGCGAGGAATTGACTTTTAAAGCGCAACGAAAACCCCTTTCTCCGTTTCTTAAAACTGCTTATAAATTTTACTTTGATTGCAAAGTTGGCGATCAGGACAAGAATTGGGCTCCCACAGTTTGCTGCACTACTTGTTACAGTAGCTTGACCAAATGGCTCAAAGGTACCAGTAAATCAATGCCATTTGCTGGGACCATGGTTTGGCGCGAACTTCGCTGTCATCTCACAGATTGTTACTTTTGTATGACTTCCACCGTCGGGTTATCTAGTAACAAAAGTAAGCATACAATTCAGTATCCTAATATCCCTTCAGCTCTAAGACCAGTTCCTCACAACGAATCATTGCCAATCCCAGTGCCCCCAAAAACCAATACTCTAGAGCCAGAAACGGATCTGACATACTTTGAGCCACAGCTTGGACCATCACATGATACGTCCACCGATGATGAAGAGTGTTCTGCTGAATTAGCTCATCGAAAACCTCACCTCGTTACTCAGTCGGAATTGAATGATCCCGTCAGGGATTTGGAGTTACCTAAGACTAAATCTCAACTTCTTGGATCTCGACTTCAGCAGGGGAATCTCTTAGAAAAGGGCGTAAAAATCTCTTCTTACATGACCAGACAATCAACCCAGCGATTACTTTTTGCGGAAGATGAAGGCTTAGTGTTCTGCCCTAATTCAAATGCATTGATGATAGAACTGAAGATAACATGTGACCCAGACAAATGGCGACTGTTTATAGAGTCATCAAAGACAAGCTTGAAAGTTGTCCTGTTGGCCAATGGGAATGAGTTACCATCAGTCCCGGTTGCATACTCTGTGGAAATGAAGGAGACGTACGAAAACATCAATCGAATCCTTGATAAAATCTGTTATCATGATTATAATTGGAAACTTTGCGCTGACTTAAAAGTTGTCGCTGTACTCGCGGGCCTGCAATCAGGCTTCACAAAATACTGCTGCTTCCTATGCGAATGGGACAGCCGAGCACGAGACAAACATTACATCGTACGGAACTGGCCTCTGCGAAAAAGTTTTACTCCCGGTCAGAAAAATGTCGTTCATGATCCTCTGGTCCCGAAGGAAAATATTTACTTGCCGCCTTTGCACATCAAACTGGAATGCATTTCAATTTTTGAAAAATAAAAGACAGGTGATGCATTTCAATTTTTGAAAAATAAATTTCCTCGTCTTAGTGAGATTAAAATCAAGGAAGGAGTTTTCGTGGGCCCCCAGATTAGACAACTTTTCAAAGATTCGACGTTTATTGAACACCTGAATCGAAAAGAAAAAAGAGCTTGGCTTGCATTCCAAAACGTGTGTAAGAACTTTTTGTGTAACAGCAAAAGTGATGATTATGCCGCTCATGTCGAGGAACTGCTGTCAGCGTACATGGCCATGGGGTGTAACATGTCTCTTAAAGTGCATTTCCTGAACTCACACCTGGACTTCTTCTTCCCTGAAAATTTAGGAGCAGTTTCCTATGAACACAGGGAACGATTCCATCAAGACATCAATAAGATCGAGAGGAGATTTTCAGGCATTATGATGTTATAGAATTACGAGCATGTTAGCAGAGTACCGCTGGTGTTTGGTACGAGAAACTTCTACCTCAGGGTACAAAAGGAAAGCAAGCACCAAATGAAGGTACTTATCTTATTTATTTATTATACTTTACATTTGGATTTTACTTTTTATATATTATTCTTTAGAGCTAAAATAAATAATCCTTTTCACCCCTATAAAAAAATTTCATGTCCATAACATATTACCGAAAATTGATAAAAAAAAATCATAAAAAATCGATCATTTTTAATTATTTCTTTACAATTGGGGGGGGGGGGGGCAAATCCCCCAAAATCTACATCCTTGCTACAGATGTTCATGTTTTATAACTTTTCACCTCTGTAGCCCCTCAGAAGAAATGTAAAGTCTGAAATAATCATTTTCATCCCTCCAAATTATCGGAAAGTGATAAAATTAGGTGGGGGGCTCCCCCGAAAACGGTGGGTGATGGGGGAAAACGGGGGTCATATTCGGCTTCAGGAGGTCGTTTTACATAAGAATCAGCAGGAATGGAAAAAAAAAAATTTTTTGCCGACCAGTTATAACGAAGTAAATTTCTCCGTCATTTTTGGTCTACGCCGGGATTCCTATCTGCCTTTATGTCGTGTGCGTCCTGCTGGCAGGTACGTCACATCTCCTGGTACGTTACATCATCTCCCCCTTATTTTTCTTTCGAAGTGCTGCTCATATTTTTCCTATCTCGCGGTGTGGAAATAACATCACACCAATGCGAGATTTTGAACGGTTGGGTCATCCGGATAGTTCGGGCGCCATTATAACGAAGTGAATTTCTCCGTCATTTTTGGTCTACGCCGGGATTCCTATCTGCCTTTATGTCGTGTGCGTCCTGCTGGCAGGTACGTCACATCTCCTGGTACGTTACACAGTGTTATTTAAGGTACCGTAATAACCGTAACATGTGAGGAAGAGAGATTGCAGGAGTTAACGTCTTATATTTGATTTTTTCCCCAAGTTCTTTGAGGGAAAATTTCCCCTTTCATGTACATAATGTGACGTTTCGCTGTACAACTTTTGCCCTGTAATACATTTTGTATAATGGGGAAAATACTATGCGTAAACTAGAAGTCATGAAGTTTTCTAACAGGTTCCAACTTAATGGAAGAGATATGGTTTCTCGGTTTTACAGAATACCTACAACTTCAAGGAAAAATTTAAACCTTAGCAACATTTACTGAAGTGTACTTTGCAAACCATTGCTGTACCTTCCAGCGAATGTAAAAGGAGATTTTCTCAGACGAATTTGATAATTACCCAAGTTAGGTCTTCTCTTTCAATCACAATAACCTCATTTTTGTTCAATACAATTTTTTAAGATGTGGATCCGTTTATTGGTGTAAATATGATATGGATGTTAAGTCAAATAATATCCGAAAACTTGAAAATTTCGTCGTCTTGGAGCGGGAATCGAAACAGCGTCTCTCGGATAGCGCCCGAGTATGATAACCACTACACCACCCAGAACGACCAAGTTATAAGTCTCCGATTAATTAATCTGCGATGGTTTTATTCAACTTAATCAGAAACTTGAAACTTGGTAGTTCTGGGTAGTGTAGTGGTTAGCATACTTGGGCGCTATCCGAGAGACGCGGATTCCATTCCCGCTCCAGGACGACGAAATTTTCAAGTTTTCGGATATTTTGTGACTTAACATTCATGTCGTATTTACACCAATAAACGGATTCACATCTTTCGAATTTGTATTATACAATGGTGTAATCCCGTATTTCATTCATTGAACCCCATTATTACTCGTAAAAATTGTTGGACTCTCCGCTGAGTTTGAATCCTCCCTAGAGTTGCGGCAGTGGATACGGAAAGAATGGACAGGACGATACCGGTATAGAAATATCTGAAGTGTTGAGCAAACTTTTGACTGTATTTTAGGATCAAAATGTATTTCCACTCTTGTTTCTTATTGTAATGTAATCCTTTGCTCAATTTTAACTCTCATTTGTCGATAAGTTTGACAGAGATTATAATTTCAGCATTTGCAATGTGAACTGGAGTCCAGATTTTAATTAACGAATACAAGTGTGTTCTAGAATATGTCCAAAACGAGAGAACCGATTGTAAAGATTTTTCAGAAACATATGCAAGATGAAACACTAAATCGACATACTCAAGACACACTGGCACTGTCTTATCTATTATATATGCATATGTCGACCGTACGTCATCGAACAAGGCAATCGACCTTGATAAATGTTGTTCTGTTACAATTGAAGTTTAAGTTGGACGGTTGGTGGAAGAATAGCTAAGCACCATCGCTTAGAAGACCCTATGGTAGACAGCTATCTGTAGATTGGTAGCAAGGCAATCGCATCCTGAGGTAGCAAGATGGCTGAATGTGTCTTGGCAAGTGGTCTCCAATATCTGGAGACAATTCCAGGAAATCGGAACAATAGACAGAAAGCCGGGACACGAATTCCTACGAGCCACAAGTCAAAACAGATACAGGGTGATCGAAAAGTTCCCGAACCCTAATTTGAACAATTTTTATTCGCATTATACAGATACATAAAATTTACTTACAGCTGTGATACATCTTCCAACGACTTTTCAGCAACTGATGTTGAACTAAAAAAGGTGCTGGAAATGTCCTTCGTGTTTCTGGAGGCAAATATCCACGCGGAGGCACATGTTCTTCGTAATGCGCTTCAGAATAGATGGTGTGATTTCCGCTATAGCGTGAATAATGTTTATTTTAAAGGACTGCAAGTCATGCAGGTTATATGCATAAACGCGGGCCTTTAAATATCCCCACAGGAAAAAAACCCAACATTATTCCGAAATGAAAACATTGTTCAATAAGCACTGGTTATATCGAGTAAATTTACGAAACCAACGGCATTACAGCAGGCGCTTATGCGTATCAGGCGCCTTCAGTTCTTGGACAACTTTCACTTTGTATGCATGAAGCTGCAATCTTTTGGTCGCTTTCTGTATTGAGCCGTAAGAAAGTTTCACTTGCTGAGATAAGCGAGGAAGCGATTTTGTAGGTGATTGTTGCAAACTTTTTTCAACATCGTTTATCACTTCAGGCGTTAACGCACTTGGACGGCCATTTCTAAGCATATCATCAACACTTCCAGTTTTCCAAAATCGTACGGGTAAACTCTGCATCGTTGATTTACTTACCACAATATGCTGCGGACATTTTTTCCTGAATTCTTCGATACAACTGTTTCTAAGAATGCTTTTGCAAATAAGCTTCAAACAAACAAATTATCAGCTCCCTCGTCAAACCCATGCCTCTGTGCAAATGGCGACGCTAAAGTGGGCAAACTGCGTAGCACACATGAAACCGGTTCTGCATTTCTGGCACTCTGCCAGTTTCCTTCAGGCATTCGACAAGCGCAGTATTTGATCTCGACGAGTTGCTGACTCGTGTTGCCAGATCAAGTGGTTGAACTTTTGCTTACAGCATACGCAATAATTTTTAAAATTCAGGGTTGGGGAACTTTACGATCGCTCTGTATTTGTCTCTTACAGCTCGCCGGCACTGGAAGTCCACAACCAGGTAACTATCACAACAGCTCTCCTCTGCTACGGGTATCAATATATCGAGGCAAACAGTTTACAGGAAACTCCACGAGAGACGTTGTGAAAACACAAATTTTTCCGTGACGCAGATCGAAACCACGCCCCCTCACTCCGGAGTAAGTTACTCTCCCAACTAAGCTACACGGACAGAGTGTACTCCTACAGATTTGCCGTCTTGACACGTGCTTTACCTCTGTAGTACGTCACATCATCTCCCTCTCTTATTATTATTTTTTTTTATTTGATGCGAAGTAAAAAATTTTTTAATTAATTCTAGACGACGTGTGGAACAAACATCACAAATTTTTTGAAGAACCCAACGCTCAGTTTATCCATTTTAACGTTCGGGTGCCAATGTGAAAACACAAAATTGTCCGTGACGGGGATCAAACCCCCTCACTCCGGAGTAAGTTGCTCTCCCAACTCAGCTACACGGACAGAATGTATCACTACAGATGTTTTGTCTTGACACGTGCTTTACCTCTGTAGTACGTCACAACGGCTGTATGCAAAAAAGGTCAGTGGTGTACATCTCACTCGCGGCATCGCACAGAAGGGTCCGCCTGAATTGTGTCCGACAACATCACCCTTGGACTCGTGATCAATAGGCCTGTTTTCTCTTCACTGACGCGTCGCGATACAGCCTAAACACGGATTCTCGACATGTACATTTGGGCGGGAAGCCTAAAATTTTCCCTCCAACATTAGGGAAATAGACCAATGTGGTAATGGATTCCTGGATTGGGCTGGCATCATGTTGGATGGATGCACGCCGCTGCAGGTGTTTCCAGGAGGCACCCTGACTGCTGCACATTAGAGGAGCGACATCCTTGAGCCCTATGTATGTCTTTTCAGGGGAGATGTTGGACCCGAGCTTCTTTTCATGGACGATAACTCTTGCCCTCATAGGGATCGGCTTGGCGACAAATATCTGAACAGTGAGAGCATTCACAGAATGGAGTGGCCTGCGAGATCTCCGGACCTGAATCCAACAGAACATTCCTGGAATGCCGTAGGAAAATCAATTGCAAGATGGCAGTCCCTTCCAGAACCTTCCCGGGATTCCGACGTGCCTTGGTGGAGGAGTGGTACTTATTGGTCCAAACTCTCATTCACACAGCCTTGTAAACAGCATGAGTGCGAGCTGTACGAGTTAATAGCATTTCTATGTACATGACAGTAGAATTCTGCCAATAAATACAGTGGTATATATATCAACTGGAAAGTTCCAGTGAAACGTAAAACAAAATATTGTTAAAATCTTAAAATTATTTCGCCCCGAAGGGCGATGGAGAGGCAGACAATAAAGCACGAGCGATGCAAATGAAAATGTATACTACAGTATTGTAGACAAGAAAAGACATGATGCTATACTATTCACAAATTCCAATTAAGTATTACTACCATACTCAAGATTAAATATGCACAAGGTACTAATTCACATAAAAGTCAATGGGTGAGAAGGAACTAACAGGTGCAACAGTATTTAGAAATATGACAGAAATGGTAGAAACAATTAAGCACAAATACTTATTATATGCACAGAATCATGCAGTGACAAGAGAGAAATACGCTAAACAGACCCAGAAGGGCAACTTTACAAAAAAAACAGAAATCGAACAGTAATGCAATGCATAAGTGTCATATCATATGTACAGAACAATACAGTGACAAAAAAGAAAGCCGCTAAGCATACCCAGAAGGGCAGCTTCTGATAAAACAGAAATGTAACAGTGGTGCTACACTCAAAATTTACATCATATGTACAGAAGTATTCAGTGACAAGGGGGAGAATCGCTAAAAGTACTCAGAAGGGCATCTTCTTACATTAAATTATATACACAGGGACAATAAAATTTCAAAATATATTCAACATAATGTATGGGACATTGCGTGTGCAGTAAACTGTGCAGAAGAAAGAATTATATACAACATAAAATACAACATAATCGAAGAGAACATGGGAAACATGGTGAGCTATCTCCAATAGCACATAAAACAGAATAATCACAAATAGCGAATCATGTGGGTGAAAAAGGAGACTCCACCAAGGAGCCTCATACCACCAAAATTAATACGTAAAATCATGAGTTGTGACAGTGAATGTGGGCGACAACAAAAATCCCACCTATAAGTTGAGATGTAGCTGCAAATTGTGGATATGGAACCACCCAGCCGATTGGGCCCAGGTGGATTGAAAAACGTTATCGGTTTTAATACTACCTATTACTCCCTCTAAATCCGCGCCACTTTCTGCATTCCTTTTGGACTGCCATGCTCATGCTTCCTCCTTATGCGGTGCGACATTTTTTTCT
This sequence comes from Macrothele yani, assembly GCA_039090855.1. Lineage (NCBI taxonomy): Eukaryota > Metazoa > Arthropoda > Arachnida > Araneae > Macrothelidae > Macrothele > Macrothele yani. The sequence continues at coordinate 137,010,343 of CM077025.1, forward strand.
GTTGTGTTTTGCTGCGTTATCGATATTATGTATGTCTGTACCAACTCTGATGAAACTCCGCCGTGTGGATTTTGCGAGACTCATGAATTTGGATTTTTCAAGTTAATTTTGGACACCAGTGTATTATAAAACTGTAACGAAATGCTAGATTTTTAATATAATAATCTAATATAATATGAGCATGTAACTTTTTATTTTACATTTTCTACCCTACTATTATAAAAAAGTTTGTAGAACAATGTGCAAGAAATTGATTTGCTTTTTCTTACATTAACTCTCTCCTTCTTACAGAAACTTGTGATTAAGAGTTCCGGCACTGGTTTCTCCAGAAAAAAAGCACTAAATAGAGGTATCACCACCATCCGTTTTGACATTTTCATATTTTAACACAACAGTATGGTAAATATATGGCACAATTCTGTGCTGCGTAGTTTTTTTGTTCACACTTGTATTTGGTGCTTCATTTTAGATATGGTAGTGTAACACTTCAACTCGGAACAAGATTTCGTGAAGGTTCTGCCATTGTATCTCACGTCGAAATGAGATAAACTGAAGTTGGTTTTCAATGGGAATTTGTGCTAAGGAGTTTGTTATATAGAGTCTTTTGGGAAACACGCGTATGTATGTATACGTTCGCATAAAATATCATTTGCATATATTTAAGATCTGCGTGTGAGTGTGCATTTCCAAATCTACTGGGTGTGGGTTGAGTTATGTTTTAGGATGACGTCATTGTTTACTGGGTCGATCAATTCAAAACATTCAATCCCCACCTGATGTAATTACCACTTCTCATAATTTCTTGCCCACGCTAAGAGTGCCAGATATATGGCGTTCGGAATCAACCGACGATTGTTTCTAAACAAAAGAGTTTTCATAACAATTACTTTATGTATGATCAGATTTATTTCGAAAGTAAATTTAAGTGGGTATTTTGCTAGGCGCATGAATGTTTTGTTCTAAAATTGTACTGTACCATATTTTCCTATTAACGTCCTAGCCCACAGAAATGCATTTCAAGCAACTAAAATTTTTTTGTCGGTCTGCCAACCTTTTTCTGTTGCAGAACTACTTCATAAAATACGTATTCAGCAGTTTGACTGTTTTTAAAATGAAAATCTGATATTCTCATGGAAAATTTAATTATGCGTACCTGGAACTTATGCGAATGTATTTGAAGTACATACTGTTACAAAATGCGTTCGGGAATTTAAATTATAACCTAGCACGATAAATATGTTCACTACAACCGTCTACAGTGTCACAAATTAAATATTAGCAATAATTTCGGCTCATCCATTTAGCCTGGGTTAGAAACTTTAGGTATTATTCTGAGATAAAACTCTGGCAGTGTCGAGTTCGGGGATCATGAACCGCGTAGTACTTTCAAAACTATTCAACCCCAAAGGAAAAGACATACTGTATCTCACGCACAGTCGTCCTTGCTGTGTTCGATGTAGTGTCTTTCGGGAACCATTCCTCGGAGATTAAGATGTTTGAACAGTAAGGTATCCGAACAATATGTGGAATTTACAAAGGGCATCCTGAAAGTACCACCTCGTCCCGCAAAATAATTTTATTTGTAGCTGCAAAGATGTGTAAACTTGGAGGCAAAATACTTTGTCATATTGTTAATAATATTAGCCTATTCAAAGTATTGTCCATCACTTTCCATACATTTCCGCCATCTTTGAACACATTGGTAAAATCCATTTTGGAAAAATTCCAGAGGGTGTCGTTTCACCCTTGAGTTCAGAGCCAGTTTAACGTCTGTCACATCGTCGAAACGTTCGAAGGGTGTTTTTTAAAGCGGCAAACAAAACAAAATCTGAGGGAGCCAAATCAGGGCTGTATGGGGGTTGAGCATCACAATCCACTCCATTTTGGCAATAGCCTATGAAGTCTTTATTGAGGTGTTGGCATGTGCGTTATCATGGTGTAAAACAATACTATGAAGCGGAATGTCATGTCTTTTTCTTCTGATAGCTTACTTTAGCTTCTTCATTGTCTGCAAATAGTTAGCTCGGTTTATTGTTGCAACTCCTGGATGGAGACACGACGATCAGCTGTGATGAGGTCTTTCACTCGTTGCCTGTTGGCATCTGTCACTGCAGTTCCGGGTATTCCACTCCGTTGTTTGTCCGACACTGAACTTTCTCCCTCTCGAAACCTCTTCATCCATCTTCGGACATTACTGATATCGATTGTCGCAGCTCCATACACCACCAGGAGTCTTCTGTAGATTTCTGGAGCCTCACAATTCTCTTTTTCCAGGAATTCAATTACGTCTCGATGCTTTTCTCTGTCATTCATGATCTTTATTTCCGATTCTGAAAACAATTTGCTCCCACATTGATAACATTTCATAGTACACGTCAGTGTAGTTTCATACAAATCACTTCAAAATTTCAAAAGTTATTAAGGAGGAGGCATTACTTTCAGGATGCCCCTTGTACCAACTCGAGTTAACGGAGTTTTCGGGAAATACAGGCCTGCAACATTATGGTAAGAAACTGAAGACTACACTATCGGATTAATATGGTAAAGGAATAATTTTATGGGCTACATATGCGATTACTTTCAGACATGCAAGACAGAACAACATCTTATGTGTGCAAAGAAGTCAAATCGAACATGTTATGGTCATTCTCCGCCTTCTTGAGCAACCAATCACAGCAATGTCATCTCTCAGTAGTTACGCTTTGTATGCATACAACGGCAGTGACAACACAGGGTCATTTCAATCTGTTAGTCCAGTTTGCTCAATAACATGAGATCAGTCTCGCGCTATCTTTTTTAAATACAAGGCTCCGTTCCAGCATTCTACGTACTCATGTCTTTCTGATTGTTCATGTTTCCAGTCTGTCTTTCATGAATCACGATATCACTGATTTCAATGGTGCTAGAACTAGAAAATTGAAATAATTTATTTTTATTCGATTCTATTTCGAAGCAACATCACAGTGGCAGCACACGTTACTCTACGCGGAGAGCCATTCTCGTTTCTTCAGCAACATCTGACTGCGCATAAGTACAAGAATATATATCCTATGAGTTTTGCAATTGTAATTTGATATCTTTTCTTTTTTTTTCAAAAACATGTCGAAGCATGGTAGCAAAATTCAAAGAGGACATATTAATTAGCAACTCGGATGGCTATAAGCATGGGAGCCCGCAGAATTTTTTCCAGGGGATGGGGCGTCAACGCAAAGTTCCAGCACATAAGACCTTTCTAAGCTCTACGTCATTCGAGATAAACGACAGAGATACAATATTGGTCTCACCACGGGAAAGCAAATACATTTATTTCTTAAGACAAAACGAAAAATGATGTTATAGATAGGAGCTAATATTCGGGGTGTGATAGGTGTCCGACGCACACCCACACATAGTCGCAATTTAACCTACATTATCGATATCATTTTTTAGGATTTATTGACAATTCATTCAACAGTTTCAGCGTTCCTTTAAAGCTTTAATAAAACACGCCAGAGTTTGTCCTAAGGCTTGGAATGGTGGTTAAAATTAATTCTCCCATATGATGTTTTCCTCAAGAGGAGAAGGTTTGTTCAGTAAGCATATCGCATTCGCGCTAAGATGTTGGATGGGTGTGCGATTTTGCGAGCGCACATCCGACATGTCAAGCAACTGTGATACAAACGCTCCACAGATGGCGCTGCAGAGCACGTTATTATTTCTCTGTGGTTTCAAATGTAACAGCGGAACTCTCAGGGTCTGCTAGCCAAAATGAGCACCGCTTGCAGTCCCACAGAGCAGTGCAATTCAACGTTGTGATATGAGTTGCTTTTTTTAATACAAGTTTTTTTTTCAAATACAAGTGTGTATTTCTAAAAAAACTCGCCGAAGATTGTCCTAAGGCTTTGCGTGTGTGGATAAAATGAATTCCTTTGTGCAGTAGTTTCGTGAAGAGGAGAAGGTTCGTTACTTCCTTCACTAACCAAAACATTGTAAGTAATGTTTCCAGCTGTAGGAGTGATGTTTTTCTTACGGACACCTCAAGTCGTTAAAGCAACTCTCATACAAAGCTCTCCACATGTTTTTATTTCCTTGTGGTTTCAACGCAGATGCTAAACTTTCCAGGGTGTGCGCCCTTAAAAAGCACCACCGGCCATACTTGGTGGCGTTTGGAATAGCTTGGAGTCAAACACAATTCAACGTTCTGCTACGAGTTATTGTTTTTCTGTCTTTTCGTCGCTGTGTGAATCGATGTGTTTGTGAGCACAGATTAAAATATACAATTTGAATTTTGATAACCATGTTAGGATGGGGAATAATGTTGACGATGTTCTAAGTGTCCCATTTTCTTCCAGAGCTTTTGCAGATTGTGTAAATATAGTAAAGGAACTTAAGCCTCGTCCTGTATCTAAAAACCGTAAAAACAATACCGAAAATTCGTTCATCACTGTAGTATTTTCATAGGAAATTCAGATTTTTCTTACAATGGAGTGTATGTAAAGATCTTTACCATAAGTAAATATAAAAAATAAATAAACCGCTAAATAAAAAAAATGATTTCGTATGTTCAAAATCAATGCATGAATGTTTCGGCTCGGGATATATAATAAAATTTTTGCGTGTTTTTTCCCATAACATCGCATACCCAACCTAAATGGGCACACGACGCTACTGATTTTACGGGGTGATGGAAAACTCCTTCAACAAAACAAGAGGGGTGATAGTACACATCAAGACGAACAATATTTGCAATGGAACCTAGGGCCGCATAACCACTCCTAGTGCCAGAAAAGAGCACGTTCGGAAAACGTCCAGCAGGCACACGAAGTTTCAATTAGTGCATGAGAAGCACAAAATGCAAATCAGGTGCGCTGAACACGTGAGTAGACGATGAAGAGCAAACATTTAAAAACCGTGAGAACATCACATGAAAATTGGCGTATACGTCTGACCGGCGCAGCGTACCGTGTGTTCCTGGAGCAAGTACTTCCCGGTCTGTTGCAGGATATCCCGCTCACCACACGGAGGAGCATTTGGTTTATGCATGATGGGGTCCTAGCACACTTTGTCACCGAGGTCCGATGCTTCCTAAATGTGACATTTCTCGGACGGTGAATTGAACACGGTGGACTTGGCCTCCACGCTCCTCGACTTGGCCTTAAAGCTCCTCGACTTGGCCTTCACGCTCCTCAACTTGGCATTCACGCTCCTCGACTTAGCCTTCACGCTCCTCGACTTGGCCTCCACGCTCCTCGACTTGGCCTTAAAGCTCCTGGACTTGGCCTTCACGCTCCTCGACTTGGCCTTAAAGCTCCTGGACTTGGCCTTCACGCTCCTCGACTTGGCCTTCACGCTCCTCGACTTGGCCTTCACGCTCCTGGACTTGGCCTTCACGCTCCTCGACTTGGCCTTCACGCTCCTCGACTTGGCCTTCACGCTCCTCGACTTGGCCTTCACGCTCCTCGACTTGGCTTTCACGCTCCTCGACTTGGCCTTCACGCTCCTCGACTTGGCCTTCACGCTCCTCGACTTGGCCTTCACGCTCCTGGACTTGGCCTTCACGCTCCTCGACTTGGCCTTCACGCTCCTGGACTTGGCCTTCACGCTCCTCGACTTGGCCTTCACGCTCCTCGACTTGGCCTTCACGCTCCTCGACTTGGCCTTCACGCTCCTCGACTTGGCCTTCACGCTCCTCGACTTGGCCTTCACGCTCCTGGACTTGGCCTTCACGCTCCTCGACTTGGCCTTCACGCTCCTCGACTTGGCCTTCACGCTCCTCGACTTGGCCTTCACGCTCCTCGACTTGGCTTTCACGCTCCTCGACTTGGCCTTCACGCTCCTCGACTTGGCCTTCACGCTCCTCGACTTGGCCTTCACGCTCCTGGACTTGGCCTTCACGCTCCTCGACTTGGCCTTCACGCTCCTGGACTTGGCCTTCACGCTCCTCGACTTGGCCTTCACGCTCCTCGACTTGGCCTTCACGCTCCTCGACTTGGCCTTCACGCTCCTCGACTTGGCCTTCACGCTCCTCGACTTGGCCTTCCCGCTCCTGGACTTGGCCTTCACGCTCCTCGACTTGGCCTTCACGCTCCTCGACTTGGCCTTCACGCTCCTCGACTTGGCCTTCACGCTCCTCGACTTGGCCTTCACGCTCCTCGACTTGGCCTTCACGCTCCTGGACTTGGCCTTCACGCTCCTCGACTTGGCCTTCACGCTCCTCGACTTGGCCTTCACGCTCCTCGACTTGGCCTTCACGCTCCTCGACTTGGCCTTCACGCTCCTCGACTTGGCCTTCACGTTCCTCGACTCGGCCTCCACGATTGGTGACATGGTGGTTTGCCCTTCACGCTCCTCGACTTGGCCTCCACGATTTGTGATATGGTTGCTTGGCCTCCACGCGCCTCAGACCTAAATCTACTGGACTTCTTCTTCTGTGGGCACATGAAAACTTTGGTGTACGAAACACCTGTGGACTCGCCCGGAGAACTCGTCGCGCGAATCGCTGTTGCTGCGAACAAGATCAACACACCACCGGGAGTCTACGAGAGGGTGCAACAGTCCTTTATTCCCCGGTGTGGACTGCGCAACAACGCCCTTGGACACCAGTTTGAGCAGCTCCTTTGAGTCTTTCTCTAATGCTATTGAAATTGTGCAACTCATAAATTTGGTATGTCTCTTTATTTCACTGTTGAAGGCTCAACGTGGATATGTAACTTTACTCTTTTCTGGCACTAGGAGTGGAATGCGGCCCTAGGTTCCATTGCAAATATTGTTTATCTTGATGTGTACTATCACCCCTCTTGTTTTGTTGAAGGAGTTTATAATCACCCTGTATATATTACTTTTTGATGAAGTGTCATAAGGGTAAAGAAATGAGGATTAAAAATGAACATTCAGAGGACAAAACTGAAGTAATGCTTTTACAAGGAATGAAGATTTATCAGCTGATGGGGTAAAGCTTGAGATAACAAATTCCGCTATTTACCTTGGGCAACAGACATCAAGCGAGGATGACATTGATGGAGAAATTAATTGGCGTATAAAGCTTGGTTGGAGAGTTTTTGAAAGAAAGAGTACATTTTTTAAGAGAAAAATGCCATTATACCTTAAAAGGAAAGTGTTTAATCAATGCATTCTTCAAGTGCATACGTACGCAGCAGAGTCGTGAACCTTAACTAAAAGAGACATACAAAGACTGCCGAAAACTGAAAGAAGCATGGAGAGATGCATGCTTGGTGTAACCGGGAGAGATAAAAAGAGAAACTCGTGGATTAGAAAAATGACAAGAGTGGAAGACATCATGATCACAGTAAAATCCCTGAATGGCAATGGGCTGGACATATTTCTAGAAGAACGGACCACCGATAAACAACCGAAATTTTAGACTGGATTCCAAGGGACCGGAAAAGACCCAGAAGACGACCACTTGGGAGACGGGCGGATGGAGGAGACTGACCCAAAACAGTCCGTTGTGGAAGAAACTTGGGGGACCTTCATCCAGCAGTGGATTAATAATGATGATGATGATATATTCGAGTTTATAGTTCAAAGCAGATTTGTCCGGGTCTGGTCCGGGTCGGGTTCAAATATGTAACGTCTGGGTCCGCGCCCAAATTTTTGACCCGTTTCTAACTCTGACCCAGGCCTAACTTGGAAGTCTAACCACGAAACAACGCCTCTGAACACTTGTTCACCCTGGCCCGACCCAAGAGGCTTCTAGTAGTAGATATGTGCACCACAATCACACCATAAATTATGCATCGGTAAAATGAGTCTTTTTCTTCTTTAAATCTGAGAAAATCTATTGCCTACAGAACAACAAATTCTAAACACGAATACATGTCAACTGTACTTACTTGAAAATTTCACTAGTGTGATCACAGCATAGAATGAGACAGCAAAATGTTTAAATGGGGGTCAGTGCTTACCTGAAATGAAAAGAAAAAAAATTCAAAAGCTTATTTCCGTTGCATATGCTCAAATGTTAAAAAAAGAACACAGTGTTAAAAAACTTTTGCATAAAAAAGTCGATATACACAGTGCGTCAAAGAATTTTTAAGACTGCCGCTAGATTTCAGCCTACGGTGGTGCCACCAGTGTAATCGCGAATGCGTTATAAACCTTGACCATCTGCTTGCTTTCTGCCAAAAATACTGCGCAGTTGTTAAAGTAACTCAAACAAAACGGCCGTTTGTTAGAGAAGTAAAATTTTTTTCATGTTGAATTATTAAGATGGAACAAAGGGCTGTTATTAAATTTAACGCAAAACTTGGTAAAAGTACCTCGGAAACGTACCAAATGATGAAACAAGTTTACGGTGAGTTTTGTTTAAGTAGATCAAATGTTTTCCTGTGGCACAAACGTTTTTTGGACGGAAGAGATACGCTAGAAGATGATAAGCATACCGGAAGATCAAGTTCATCTGGGACACCTGAGATTATTGAAAAAGTGCGTGATCTCACGGAAAACAATCGATGTGCGTCACTAAGAATATGGAAGAGTCTTTGAACATCAACAAAGAAACGATTTGAACCATCCTGCATGAAGATTTGGGCAAAACAAAAGTCTGTGCTAAATTTGTTCCACACACGTTAACCAATGAACAAAAATCAAGGAGAAGTGGACATTGCAGAGACATCATTTCAGCCGCTGAAAATGATCCAAACTTCTTAAAATCGATTGTTACAGGTGTTGAAACATGGTGTTTTCAATATGATACTAGAACAAAGCGACAAAGTGCGGAATGGAAGTCCAAAAACTCACCACAAGCCAAAAAAACAAGAAAAGTTTCATCGAAAATCAAAACAATGCTCATTACATTCTTCGATAGTAAGGGTATTATTATTCACAAAGAATTTGTTCCAAGTGGAGAAACAATTACTGGTGAGTTTTATTTAAATGTTTTGAGGCGTTTGATGGGCAGAATTCGTTGCATTCGTCCAGAATATCGGGATGAAAACAGTTGGTGTCTGTTGCACGATAATGCACCCAGTCACACCTCACTTCTTGTTTGTAGATTTTTGGCGAAAAATAAAGTCATTGTGTTGAATAATCCACCGTATTCACCTGCTTTAGCACCCTGCGACTTTTCTTTATTTCCAAAACTTAAAATGATGTTAAAAGGGTGTTATTTTGATGATATTTCGACCATACAAACAGTTTCGACGTGTGCTTTGGAGGCAATTCCGCAAAGTGAACTGGAACAGGCATTTCAATCATTATTAAATCGCTGTAACAAGTGTATTGAAGCCGGAGGGACTTATTTTGAATAACAAACCAAAACAAATTATAATTTCTCGTTTCTATTTCATTTTAGAGACCCAGTCTTAATAATTCTTTGCCACACTGTGTAATACGACAAATCGTTGCCGAAGTTTAGAGGGAATGCATGTGTACGTGTACGCACGCGCTTGGTAAAATCAATCGGAATTAATAAGTATTGTGGGTTAAAGAAACTTCTCTAACATCATCACACCAGTGTTCATATTTATGAAGAGCACAAAGTTTTGTTAAATACATGAAAGATTACTTTGCAGCCAGCAAATTGGCTGCTCTGTTCATTTCGTCGGCTCCCATTTTAGTTCATTCATCATCAGTTTGCCGCTATATTCAGCCCTTCGAATATCTCACCCGAACAAGAACGAAAGCTTGTGTAAGGTAAGCGTCATCTGTATCGGAAACTTGTCGCAAAGTGAGTTACGCGCCCTCATTCTGTTGAATGTCTTAACAGGTTAAAATGAAATCCAATAATCCTATGTACTTCCTGCTCACGGAACGGAAGCTGCATTCGAAATCTGTTTGACCTCAGCAGACGAAGCATTAGAGATAAAGGTGATGGGAAGTTGACATTGGCATCTTCCGCGCAGAGTCAAACCAAACCAAACCGAACGCAGGCAATAAATATTTGGACAGCAGGGCTTCCTAACAGTGCATCGCAATGGACGATCACAGGTAAGTGTGGTGATCTGAGCGACTTTGATCGTTAACGCATTGTCGGTGCAAGACAGATGGGTCATTCTATGGCATAAGTGGTAAGAAATCTAGGGCACCCAAAGGCAACCCTATCATGGGTATACAGCGGGTATACCATTGAGGCGGTGGCAGACCATACACCATTGATGACAGGAATCGACGTAGATTATCCAGGTTTGTACAGACCAACCTATTGGCAAAGGAGGCTCAAATCACATCCAGGATAAATGTCTGTGGTCCAATTAGCGTCAACTACTGGCACGTCGCACGCAGCATACCCTGGGCTACGGGAGCCAAAGCCCTACTCGTGTACCACTATTGACTGCTCGTCATTGGAAATGACGCCTCAAACTGTATTAGTACAGGATGGTGCCGCGCCGTGTGGTCAGATGAATCCCGTTTTCAGATTACCGACCTGACGGGAGAGTGCGGGAGTTGCGTCGACAACATGAGGCCATGGACAGCTTGTGTCAGGTTGGCTCTACTCAAGGAGGTGGTGGCTCTGTGATGGTTTGAGAAGCCTTTTCATGGGACAAATTAGATCCTTTAGAATGTCTGGATAGATCTGTAACCGCTGCGCATCATATGTGGCAGATCACGCATATGCTTTCATGGCCTCCAGGCATCCAGCAGCCGATGGTCTAGTTCAGAAGGACAATGCGCCGCCCCACCGGGCCGCAACCACCCAGGCATGGGTCCAGATAAAGTCGTCTAAATTGGAAACCATCTAGTGGCTTCCAAGGTCTCCGGATTGTAACCCTGGGATGACTCTCGGGCCGAGTTGTGGACAATGCTGCAACAGGCGTACTGACACTACCTCCGGAAACCCTCCGGCTCTTGATGGAGTCGATGCCTCGGCGTATACAGGCTGTTATTTGCGCTAAAGGAGGGCCAACACCAGTGGCGCATCTTGGGTTCAAGACCTGGGATATCTCATAACCCCCCCCCCACTTCCCAGTAATGTTTTATTTTAAATTGCGAAATTCAATTTTTAATTGTTAAGTTATAGGAGTAACTTATTTTAGGTACATGCTATTGCTAAGATGATACCAAATTATGAGGATTAGGATTTGAATACTTTATTTGTACATGAACTCCATTCTTCTTTCCTTTTGTGTGAACTTGAGTGTTAGGTTTTCATAAAAAGTTTCTTCCGAGTACTTTTCTATATTTAAAAACAATGGTTTTCTCCATTGCCAAATCAGCCAAGTAGCTGGAATGTGCATGTCCTTATGTGGCTCTAAGATACATCTTGATTCTTTTTAATGCAGAAAAACTTCTTTCGGCAGTTGCAGTTGTTGATGAAAACTTTAATATTGAGTCTGCTAATTTGTACACCTCACTAAGCACTATGCAACTTTATGTAACAAGCAATGTCTCTTATCGATTTGTTTTTTTATTCATAAAGGGAATAAAACACCTTCACTTCATTTATTAGTCGAGCTGTATCAAAATTTGAAGCATAGAGTTCTTTAAGTTCTGTCAGTAGATGTTCAGGGAAGCTTGCACAAAATTTATCAAAACAGTTCGAATCCAACAAAGCCACAAATTTAAGATATAATATCCCCGATTTTGATTTATTGATACTACACATAAGCTGAAACAACTCTCGCGAAACCCGTGCTTCTACAGGTGGAAGCATGCTGGCGACCGAGGTAGTCGAACTATTTTTCTGAGCGAACCGTTGCGCAAAGTCTTCTCTTTTCTGAGAGAACCGTTCCATTCCCCTCCATATGGTAATTCATGCCATGGAAACGCTAGCAGGCGATCGCATCGAAGTCTTCGAATCAGGACAACGAAGGCTCTGGAAGAGCTACTTGCGTTATGCCGTTGGCTTCGCTCGCCAGACTGAGTCAAAGAAGCGAATCCGAACGTGGTTTTTTTTTTCGCACCGAAAGCATCGACATATCTTAATACCGTTGATAATTGATTTTTATTTGTGTATATTTAATTGACTTTTATTTGTGTATATTTAATTGACTTTTATTTGTGTATATTTAATTGACTTTTATTTGTGTATATTTAATTGACTTTTATTTGTGTATATTTAATTGACTTTTATTTGTGCAATCTCTGGGCTTCGCAGCTAGCCTAGCTAGTCTCGAATATACGCTACTGGCCAACCCGCTATTAGATAGGTACCTCTGATTTTTCGGCCACTAAGTGTATTTCAGTACAGTAATCATACAAAAACGTCAACTGTAGAGGGAAAGATTACGCAGCGCTTCAAAACAGGAAGAATAATCAGTAAATTTTTTCTTGCTTGTTTGATGCTTTGCTCAGGTACTTCAACAAAACGAGGACTCCAATTATATCGCTAAACGATAGTGACATAATGTACTTCTTTAGACATAATTTTACACGTATTCATATCATTTATTTACCAAAGTTTGCGGGCATTATCTTTTCGGTAAAGTAGCAAATGAAACATATGGGTAAATTTAAAAGATTCTGAGTTGCAGAAGCGCGAACATATTAAAAAATATCCCGTAAAAAATGTGCATTTTTTTTTGAACGAAAATTCAACAAGCAATCCATTATCAGCTTAAAAATTTGAAGGAACCCACACTGCACCGAATATTTCGTATATGTTACAAGTACGTAGCACTGAAACATTGAGGCTTTTCAGATACGTTGCGCAATGTAACAGCAATGTTTCAGAAACCTTACGGTTACGTCAAAATGACCTCAAACGTCACATAACTTTGAAACATAACCGTTACGTTACAGTGAAATGTTTTTGTAACTTCATACCAATTTCATGTTACCTATTTGAAAGATATTTGTAACTTCGTTACATTACTGTTACGTATTCGAAAGATATTTGTAACTTCGTTACATTACTGTTACGTATTTGAAAGATATTTGTAACTTCGTTGCATTACTGTTACGTATTTGAAAGATATTTGTGACATCATCATGTTACGTATTTACTACGTTGATCATTATAGTTTTAATAAACTTTGTAAAATCACAATAAAAAATATTACACTCGACAGCTGTTTCAAAAGCAACAAGAGTTGTTTACTTTTTAACAGGCTCAACTCAGTCCACTGTCCGTTGGGAACAGTGGCGGCATTTATATATTGATAACAAAAGAACTAAAAATCGGTTCCAAATGAGGGTGTCGAATTTTTATTATACATGTGGAATAGACTACGTATATTTCAGCGAAAAAAAGAAAGAAAATCAAATTCGTCATTTCTCTAAATACCTACCAGTATGAAATTTCTCAGCTTCAAGTAAAAAAAAAACATGCTGGTATAGTATACTAATACAACAACACAGCCATCTACTTAGGCTTTATAAAATGTTTTTTTTTTAGATTTTAAAAATTATAATAATCAAAACAACTATTTACTTTCAGATTATCTTGAATCACAAAACAGAAAAAAGGACGAATATTAAATCAACTAACTAGTTAACTCGAGTACGACAGTACCACCAAAGAATATACCAGTAGCACGTGGAAATACGACTACAAAAGTGCTTCGGTGAAACGGCATAAATGCGCATGCGTATTCACGCTGTTGTCAAACCAAAATCTTAAATACTGCCGGTAATGTAACATCAAGGTAGCAATTATGTACAACAGAAACTAAAAAACAGTGGTATCGGTGAATGCTATTTTTAAAGTGGCAGTAATGTACAAAGCTTTATGTTCTAAAATAGATGTTACTGACACATAATTGTAAGATATCTCTGAAAGTGTAACAAAAATGAGAGAATTGTGACATTATTGATACATATCCGAAACGTTTTGTGCTGTATGGGAAGTCTGGACTCCTACCTTTCCTTTACGGCTGGCATTAATTTTCTAGCCAACTCCTGCAAGAGAATGGCGAAGTGATTAAACTCCTCCTTTTACTATCTAGTGACTGCACTTGTTCTCATGTATTTGCCCTTTCCTCATACTATATTTTTAGAAAACCAACTCTTCGAGCATCAGTTCTCCCATGACTCAATGCATTAAGCGCATACTAATCTATGCTGATGAATTTTTCGTCCTAAATTTGTTGGTATCGGTCCCTTTCTCCCGCTGAATGTCATTTCCCTCTAATACTAATTTTGCCGTTAGCTAACTCATCACAGCACTAGGTAGTTTCTGTATAAATTAGCAGAAGTCAATATTTAGTGTGCGTCAAGACACCTGCTTTTTTTGCCCGGCTGAGAATGCCTGGAATTTTTTCTTCCTTCTTCCTGAGTATATCTCCAAATTTTGGGGTCTAGTACATAAAGAAGCGTACGAAATCTGCCTGAAAAAGATGCTTCGAATTTTCCGAAGACGCATTACAATGCTTGGTTTGCCTTAACGTATGAATTCTGTTTGTCTTCCATATCTTGGAATTGTTTTGTCTGTCCGGGAAAACGTCTCAAAGACATAAAATTCGGACATTGCCTTAATGCATGGGTTCCCCCTGGCTGTGTTAATAAATTAAATAAGCAGTGTCGACGTTTCGCATGCACTACCTTGCTAAGTGAAACCCACCCAATAAAATGTATTGGTTTTATAACACACCTTCCTTCAGTTAATCCAATTTTAAGAAACGCCTGTAGAAAACATCAACCTCGGTTTCGGCGAAACAACTACCAACCCCTTTTCGCTGGTCGAAAAAAATCGGGACCCGGTGTCCGAGATCCACAAGAGTGGTGTCTATTATATTCCTATTGAACGCCGTGGCTTTACCGTTGAAAACCAAGTCGGCTCAACCCTTCGTTCTTAAGGTGTAAGAATTTTTGAACACAAATTCAATATCAGATGGCAGTCCTCTACTACGGCTTTAGCTAGGTTAACTAGCTCAGAGTCGCACCGGGAGGATGCTTACGTACACTGGCGTGCAAAAATTAAGCACGAGATGGTTTTTCGAATGTAACGTCGTGCAGAAGTGCTCCACATAGACTCAAACAATGCCATAAGACCCCCAAAATGTAAAAATATGGGACAAGTGAGCAAAACCGTCCAAACAAGGAATCCAAAGGATACAAAGGCACTTTATTGAAAAGGCAGCTTCGAGCACAACTGGAAAGAAGACAGAAACGTCCATGTGACAGGCGGCTGCCAAGAAAAATTCAGTCTTTAGTAAGGGATATGATCACCCTGACTGCATTGCAGGATTTACAACGTCTGTCCGTGCTGAGGACGAGGTTGTCAAATAGCTGTTGAGGTATCGCGGCCCATTCCTCTTGTAGCGCCAATCGCAGCTGCGGAATCCTTGCTGGCGGCTGGTGACGTGCTGCCAAGGGTCTCCCGAGAAGGTCCCACACATGTTCTATTGGATTTAGGTCCGGGGACCTTGCGGTACAATCGATGCGTTGAATATCTTCACTCTCCAACAGCTCTGCGACAGCCACTGTACGATGAGGTGTAGCGTTGTCGTCCATGAAGAGGAACTCAGGACCCACAGCACCTCTAAACAGACGCACGTGATGCAGGAGAACCTCGGTACAATAGCGGACACCAGTGACTGAACCTCCTTGGAAGATGTGGAGGTCAGTACGGCTACCAAGTATGATACCGCCCCAAATGAGAACTCCGCCACCTCCAAACCGGTCCCTTTCGATGATGTTGGAGGTGTGATTGCGTGTTCCCTGCTCTCTCTAGATATGTATACGTCCAGAATCGCTCGTCAGACTAAATCGGCTCTCATCCGTAAAGAGAATTCGACCCCATTGCTGATGTATTCAGTTCTTGGTATCCTGGCACCACAGAAACCACCGTCTCTGATGAGCAGGCGTTAATAGCACACACCGTACTGGACGTCGTGCAAATAGACCACCTTTGTGCAGCTTCCTGGCCACGGTAAAACGCGATAACGGACGTCCAGTTGTCTGTTGCATATGCTTTGCGATTTCTCCCGCCGTCTGCCTTCTGTCTCTCCTCGACTGTAGGACAATATACCGGTCGTCCGCCGCCGTGGTTGCTCGTGGACGACCACTGCTAAACTCTTGGACAGCTCTTCCTGTCGTTTGAAATGCTCTCCAAGCTCGCGAAAGGATGCTGTGAGCGATCCCGAACTCCTCGGCCACACTAGTCACACTTTGACCTTTTTCCAACTTCCCAATGACGCGACCTCGGGTAAAATCATCCAGATATTGTTTACTGGATTGTCTGTTGGCCATATCTCACGGTGGCAGTAACTCGACGTCGTTCAAACCGATATACACAGTGCAATAGCTTTCACAGAATTGCTGAGCGTACACCGCCCAAGTGCTTTATATCCTACCGACACTCCCCCTACGTCTTGCTGCATTTATGCGTATGACCTACCGTACCGGACCCTAGTCTATCTCCTGAGTGGTATTTCGGTCCGTTTTGCATGCTCGTTCTGCTGTTATGTTAATCTCTCCTCTTCGTTCTTAATTTTTGCACACCAGTGTACTATTGACTCTAAAAACCAAAAGACTAACTCATTTTGCTGAAAGCCTGTATATCTGTAGCTACGGTGACCAATGCTGTAACAATGATTTTTCATGTGTTGTTTCGTCAGCCCGTAGATCGCTCATCCAACCAAGCCCATCGGGTTATCGGAGAACCCTAACAGCCATTCTTGTCAACCATAGTAAGTATACTACATTAAGATTTGTATAATCCAAGTCCACGAGACTTCGCAGTGTCATTTTCATGCGTCACTACTAGCCATCCTTGTATATAATGCTTTGCCTCCATGCTCCTGTTGGGAATGTCTGACCTGAAGATGGGCGGGCCGCCTGCCTGAAAGATCTCGTATGGTTTTTAGCCTGTATACAATATGTATTTTTAAACGCATTAAATATATTTTTTCAACTTGAGGGTTAGTGTTTCCCTCGCATGTTTTTTGGATCGTGCAGTCAGTATCAATAATTCAAAATGCTGACCTTGCATAGAACGTTATACGTGGTACTATAACAAAAGGACGAATAGATGAATAACACGAAACTAATATAGATGACGTTACAGATTGAGTGCGCAGAACCCAGAACAACAACGTTCAGCGACCCCGACGGTTTAGGGTATGGCATGGCTAACGGCGAGTTCTCACTACAACATAAAACTTCCGAGGAATCATACTGCTTTAGAAAATACTTCCATTGATAAAGTTATGAATATATGTCGAAACTAGTCTGGAGATGGGCGGTTCGTTGGATGATGAATTGATTAGGCTTTTTAAATTCTTATTTCAGTATTTTAAATATCTTCTTTCTTTTGCCCAGCCAATCTCTTTTTAATCAGATTTAAATGTTTGTTTCGTTCCTGTCTACATGTTGTTTTAGACTCAGTTGCATCGAAGATGTCGTCATACTTCATTGGTTTAAAGTTTTTTAAATGGTTTTTATTCTTAAGTTCAACTAAGTGGTGCAAAATGTTATACATGGCTGCGGCATTTCAATAGGTGACTTTTTGTTTTTATGCTACATATCTTCTTATTAATATTTTAGCCTAATCGACCATTTCTAATGTCCACATTTGTGATATTATAACGTGAGAAACAGTATTATTGCTACTTATGTTGGGTAGTATTGCTTTAAAAAATAGGATCGTGCAGTGATAACTTAGCATTTTTGGAATCGTCTCAAACAATTTCGCATCTCAAATTTTCCTTGACGACGCCTTCAAATTTTTTACCTTCCCGCAAAAATCTTCAAATTTTTTGTTTTCCTCAGCACATGCTCGAATTGTTGTCTATATGATGATGCGTTTGAATGTTTTGTGTACTTCAGTACGGATCTAAAAATTTTAGTCAGCTGAATACCAATCTGAAATTGTTCGTCTACCTGGCGAATCCAAATTTTTCTCAAATCTGATTGAGAGCCCCTCGACCTTTTGTCTCACTGTGGACTATCACATTTTGGTATGACTGAGGACGTAATATTTTCGATTTTCCTAAAAACTCTTGAATTCTCGTGTCCGTAAGACCAACTCGAATTATTAGGGTTTTTGTTTTCTTTCTGACGGCGGCTCTTATTAATTTTTGTGTTCATAGGTAAACCTTGCTTTCTGTTTACTTTAAGGATCGTATGCAATTATTTTCCGTTGGAGTTCTCACTTTTTTGCAACCTCTCCATGGTCACGCTTTGAAACTTTTCTTTCTATTTTAAACGAGTGTATGTGGCTTAGGAAGCACTACGTAAAGTTCGTTCTTCTTATTCGTTCAGTTTAAGTGAAACAGGAGTCACTCAAAGTTCGAGAAAGATGTACAACGGCCGTTCCATAAAAATTGAGAGTAAAATCACACAAAATGAAATAATATAGGTACAGCAAAATATGTCATTATTTCTCAAAATATCGTCCCTCGGATGATATGCAACGGTCCTATCGTTCAGTACAATTTTCAAAGCATGTGGCGAAGGCATTTTGTGGAAGCTGCTTTAGCGACCCCTGTACAGCTTCAATAACGTCAGCATCTGTGAGTGTTGCGCCACGGAACTTCTCCTTCATTGTAGGAAACAATCAGAAATCGCACGGGGCGAGATCAGGACGGTAGGGTGGCTGTGGCAAGATTTCAATACTGCATTTCCTAAGAAACTCTTGAACACAAGCAGCCACATGTGGGCGGGCGTTATCATGGTGTACGGTCCACTTGCCTACAAGTTCCGGTCGTTTAATTGATATGTGTCGTCGCAGACGCTTTAAGACTGAAATGTAATACTCAGCATTAACAGCAATTTTTGGAGGAACGGTATGCTGGCAGACTACAACTTTATGATCAAAGAACATTTTCATCATCACCTTCTCAGCTGATTTGATTTGGCGGACTTTTTCTGGAGGAGGCGAGGCGTTGTTTCCAAACACTCGTTGCGCTCTTCGTGACGGAGTCGAAATAACGGACCCATGTTTCATCGCCAGTGTGACGAGCCTGCCCCGCAGGACGCACATGAGATAAAGG
The DNA here is from genome assembly GCA_039090855.1 of Macrothele yani. Lineage (NCBI taxonomy): Eukaryota > Metazoa > Arthropoda > Arachnida > Araneae > Macrothelidae > Macrothele > Macrothele yani. The sequence continues at coordinate 137,029,155 of CM077025.1, forward strand.
CAGATAGCAGTGAAGAGCATGCCAGTGTAGTACAGTGGATAGCACTCGGAACTCCGGAGCAGAGAGTTGTGGGTTTGAACCCCGCCCCTGGCATTAAAATGATGGAGAAATTTACTTCGTTATATTGGCGCCCGAACTTCCAAGACGGTCTGGCTGTTACGTTTCTCCCAATGGTGTGATGTTCTTTCCACACCGCGAGACAGGAAAAACGAGAGTCCCTTCTTCAGTGCTTCGAAAAAATAAATCAGTGTGATATAACGTTCCACACACCAAATTGTCTGGGTTTTCTCAAAAGCACATTCTTCGTCAGATGACTGCCTACAGCGACACATGGTCCCGGCTGACCTTTGGGCTATGCCCCCGGCCCTCTTTGGGGGGAGATATGACGTACCTGCATCGCAGGACGCACATGAGATAAAAGCAGATAGCAGTGAGCAAACATGCCAGTGTAGTATAGTGGATAGCACTCAGAGCACCGGGGCCGAGAGTTGGGGGTTCGCATCCCGCCCCTGGCATAAAAAATGATGGAAAATTTTTCTTCGTCATACCAGTTATTATTACTGTGATTAGAAAGTATAGATCCTTTGCAATCATTTATGTCCACTCACGACACACCTAAACTCTGGCTAACAATTGTTCTCTCGTCAGGTGATGAGGTACCCATCTGGAACACACACAATGCAGCAGTAATTTGTCGCGTAGAATGCGGGCCGACGTTTTTGAAATATTAGTTGACGCCGTTTTGTCTTTACACGTCGATCTCTTTTCAGGATTGCCCAAACAATATTAACAATACGCTCCGTAACGAGACTTTCATGTCGACCAGGCATAGGTGGTGCGAGTTCTGCCGACAAACGGCATTTTTTGAAATCATGGTGCCATCTAAAAATCGTTGACTCACCGAGATATTTATCTTTGTAAAATTTTTTCGTTAAATCAACTCTTTCTGGAGCCGTTTTACCCAAACGATAAGAAAATTTTATCGCACAACGCATTTCACTTCTAAACTCTGAATCACTCACCTCCATAGCTGTATGGTGAAATGCAGACGTACCTCCAACAACTGCGCAATAACAAAACCACAATCGTCTACCACGGCTAATAACTGTTACCATAGACACTCCCTTAATTTAGTTGTCTGCGTGGTTATTTTCCCCTTCGCACAGTTTCCAACTAAAAAAATACTCTCAGTTACCACGTAACGGCCTTTGTACTTAGTTCTTTTTATTCCGTCTTTATCTCACAAGTTCTTCACTCGGATATTCCAATACTCATGAAAATATCTTGACGGCACTAATAATTTATTCTGCTTGACGTAAGTTAGTAAGCACAATAGCAGTTTGACAAGAACTAACACAAAATATACAGATGTACTAAAGATCGACAAACGCTCTCTGCATGAAAAACACCGCTTACTTCTTCTACGAATACTACACCACACTTTGTCTGCTAGCTCTAAAAGACTATATTTCGTTCTTAGCTTGTCAAACATATACACGTTCTTCACTTTTGTCTTCAAGACTGCTGCCAACATAACATTCGCTGAGTGAGAAAATATAATGTTAAGGCTGAAACGCTAAAACAGCACGAACTCAGACTTTATACACTGACGGAAAAAAAATCCCAACACCAAGAAACAATAGTTGTATAGGAATGAAATGGCGGCAATACATTTGTATAGTTAACATATTTAATCGATTAAGATTTCAAGATCACAGCTTATTGTAAGCGCGAGAAGAGCCATTTTAAATGTGAACTGCTGGTACATTAATAGCCGGTGTAACCGCCAGAATGTTGAGTGCAAGCACGCAAACGTTCATGTATTGTGTCGTACAGGTGCTGGACGTCCGTTTGTGGGATGGAGTTCCATGCCTGTTGCACTTGGTCGGTAAATACAGGACGGTTAATGCTGGTTGGGGGTGACGCTGGAGTTGTCGTCCAATGATGTCCCATACATGCTCGATTGGAGAAAGATCTGGTGATCTAGCAGGCCACGGCAACATGTCGACACTCTGTAGAGCATGTTGGGTTACAACAGCGGAATGCGGGCGAACGTTATCCTGTTGGAAAACACCCCCTGGAATGCTGTTCATGAATGGCAGCACAACAGGTTGAATCACCAGACCGACGTACAACTGTGCCGTCAGGGTGAGTGGGATAACCACGAGAGTGCTCCTGCTGTCACAGGAAATTGCTCCCCAGACCATAACTCCAGGTGTAGGTCCAGTATGTCTCGGCCGCAGACAGGTTGGTTGCAGGCGGTCACCTGGCCTCCTTCTAACCAACACACGGCCATCACTGGTACCCAGGCAGAACCGGCTTTCATCAGAAAACACAACAGATCTCCACTCCGTCCTCCAATGAGCTCTAGCTTGCCACCACTGACGTCGCAAACGGTAGTGGTTTGGAGTAAGTGGAATGCACGCTACAGGGCGTCTGGCTCGGAGCTGTCCTTCAAGTAACCGATTTGTAACAGTTCGTTGTGTCACTGTGGTGGCAACTGCAGCTCGAATTGCTGCCGCAGACGCAGTACGATTCGCCACGGCCATACGCCGTACACGGCGGTTTTCCCTCTAAGTAGTGCCACGTGGCCGGTCGGAACCCGGTCTTCTTGCGGCAGTACCTTCCCTTGACCACCGCTGCCAACAATCATGCACAGTGGCTACATTCCTGCCAAGTTGTTCTGCAATATTGCGAAAAGAAAATCCACCTTCTCGTAGGCCTATTACACGACTACGTTCAAACTCCGTGAGCTGTTGATAATGGCTTCTTCGTCTTCTTAAAGGCATTCTTGACTAACATCAACACCCTACGTCGAATCTCAACGATAACTAACGCTCACGAACGTTACAGCGCGTATTTACAGCAAACCTGCTTTGCATGTTCCGAGGGCGCTATCAGCGCCACACGTATGCGCCGAGCGCGAAATTTGCATAGACGTCATCTTACAGATGTACTCTCACCGCCTACCAACTGTCGTTTATCTAACACAAACCCTTCTTGGTGTTGGGATTTTTTTTTCCGTCAGTGTATAAAGAAAAACAACTAAAATTACATTAAGGTATAGTCATAGCTTCTAATTTTCGTTTTGTCTGCTTGAGGACATTCTAAGATTTAGTATTCGAGAAGTTCCTGAAGCTGTGTCATAATTTTTTGAATATTTCTTCCTGTTAAGCACGACTTTGTAGTCTGCATGAGGACAATTTTTTTTTAAACTAAGGGCGTCTGCGGATTTTCGGCCTCATTGAATTTTCCATTCTAACTTATTCTTTCCTGAGGGCTTTTCTTTCGTTCTTGTTGCCGTTCTAGGAGGGAAGCAAAAATAATTCAGAGACGTTCTCAGTAAAAAAAAATTAAGAAAATATTTTACAGTTTTCCTTATTTCTTCCTTTAGGAAGGGAACATAAGTGAGGAAGATATAAAGAAAACATGTATAGTTTTCTTTATTTCTTCCTTACTGAGAACGTTTCCAAATTTTCAATCCGACTGAAGAAACCTGCAAATTTTTTGCTTGCCTGCGTAAGCCTACGATTTTTTTTACTTCTTTTTGTATGTCGTACGACACATTTCTAAATATCTGGTGTCTAAAGTTTTTCTCTGCCTGAGGACTTCTTTGAATTTTCTTTTCCAGCCTGAAAATATCTAATTTTTTTATTTATACATCTATATTTATATATAGAGGTGAAACATGTACCTCCGAATTCATTTATGATCCTGAGGGCATATACATCTAATGTCTCGTCTACTCTTGGACATCTCCGAACATTCTGTATGTGTAAAAGCATTAAATCGTAATTCTTGTCTATCTCAGCGGACGAGGTGGGACGAGATCGACGTATAAAGCAATCTTGAATTTGTTATTTCTTTCAAAAACGTGCTCCTGAGCCTTCACAGGGAAGAGGGTTTTCATTATTAATGCTGTAAGTAGTACGAAGAAATGGCAGATTCCAAGTCTCGACTTTATTAAAAAAAAAAGATACCGAATGAAGCCGAGAGAATAAAATAAGTTCCTACGCATTTTTCTCGCTAAAAACATACGTTCGATATACAGAAAAAAACTCACGAAACTAATTAAATGTGAGAGGTAACTCGTATTGAATTATCTCTAATCACTTTTACGTTTGCGCGCATCCTGTTGTTAAAAGTAAAATGGGCAAATGTGTGGAATTCACCAGTCGGATGTACCAAATTTCTTCAATTTCCCTTCTTTATTTTCCGTTTTAGCAATTCCCATGTGAGAACGTCATTAGCACTTATACATTCTTCGTTCTTTTTTTCTTTTATTTTCTTCTTTTTTATTTTTTTATTGTTCTCATCAGATTTGTGTGGCTTGTAGAGGATTTGTGTCTCTCACGCAAGTCTGTATGTGGTAGAATAAAATTTACTCAAGGAAAAAACTACGTTATGATGTTCATTTGAAATTGGAAAAAAACGAAAAAGCCATCATTATTTTTTTCTAGAACACCATTTCCCCTCGAACATTAAGGACTCAGAGAAAAAAAAATCAGAGAAAAATTCAGAGAAAAACAAATTTTGCCAGAAAAACCGAATTGAAGATGCAAAGTCAAATCATAAAAACAATGCATGTTTAAATACTAGTTATGTACTGTCTCACAAAGATTAAACATTCACATCCAGTATCTGTTGTAACAAATTTTAATGGATAACTGTGAGAACGAATGAAAGTTAAATATTCTCTCATGCAAAATTCATGAAAATTACTTTTTAATTAATCATCTTTTTCCTCGCAAAATAAGCCAAAAATCAAGGCTTCCAAAGAGAACCCGTTTCTTGAAAACATCGCGTTAGGTAAACTTAGGCCTTGCGCATCGAAATAAGGTTAAAGGAACTGAATTTTCAATTTAACTTTTTAAAATTCATTAAACTTGATTATTTTCATTCATGAAAAACAAATTTCATCATCAGAGTAAAGAAAAGCGCAACGCATGTTTTTTCAGGGGAGGGGGATTGATGGAGACCAATATTAATTAAAACAGTTCATTAGACCAGTTCAAGCAACTGATAGTGAATCATAGGCAAAAATTAAAATACACTAAAGAACATTTAAAGAAGTTTTATTTACCATACGACTGAGACACTGAGTGATCTTTTAACTTCCTGACTGTGTTTAAGATTTCTTTGGAACAAGCATAAAAAGGATGCATAAATAAACATCTAGAGGAGGAAGAGGTAACCACACTCCAACTTCAATTTTTACCTTGCTGATCCGGTATCGTTGACAGAAGAGGTAACGTAGCTAATAGTATTGGTCCCGTGCTGCACTATCATGCAGTGGGACCCACTGTTCCGTAGAAATAACATTTAGTTACTTTATGTCAGGCATGCTAAAACGTATTGCGGTGAATTCTATTTAGCATCTTCTTACATGCTATTGTTACAACTTTAGGGTACGGTAATTAATTCGATTAGCCGGTTTTGCAAGAGGCGGGTACAGCGTTAATTGTTGGTTGAAAAATTAGCAGCAAGTGGTTTCCCCCATTGTGAAAAAAGGAAACAGGTAAGAGCACCTTTTCTTGGAAGGGATAAATCTGAAGCCTGGGCCGCTTGGTATGGGGAATGCGATGGACGCCTCTAAGCGCGTGTCAGTCAATTTGGGTGGCCATGTAAGTGTGAGATTGTTTGATGTTTGGTAAGCAATTAGCATTATCCCGATCGGATAGTTATAGCCTTCTCTAATCCGAACATTGACAGGATAAAGAGATTTTAGTTTAGTTATGTGCTTGCCCACATATTCCGAATGCGGAGACATGCATTTCTTACATCTTTATCGTACCGAATGCTTTTAGGAAGCAATAAAATTGACAAGATACTTGAAACAGACTCCTAGCAACAGAGCAAAGAACTCTTTGGCAAAATGTGAATGACCGAAGAAGATTAGTCTGGTGAAAATCCATGAAGGTAAAGGACTGGACCAGAATAGCAGGACCGGAGGAGATCCCGCGGCGCAGTATTTTTGCGGGGGTAGAAAAGATTCTGCCCGAAGATGTTGGCTAGCTAAGCTAAGAGCGGCCTATCGGTTGATGTTACCGCTAGGAAATAGGAGGGAGGAAGATACCTCTTTGCCTGGTGCTAGATTGCACGTAAATCCTGAATGTAATTTTCTACCGAGAAAGCAAGCAGCATCCCGGAGGCCAGATGAAGTGATGGAAGTGCAGCTCCGAGTGGCTGGGACGGAGAGACGGACGGATCCTTCTATCGCGCCAGCGGCCTCGTTCGACCTCGACGTTAGTGCGCACAGATACGTACGTGGCTTCATACAGGTGAATGCAGTGCACGAGAGTAAGTGGGAGATGGGGTTCTATTCCCTTCTCCACTGGTCATAGTGCGCGCTCCGAAATGGGTATGTCGTCACACAGATGCGCTTCAGAGCCAAAATAACCAAGTACATCAAATATTAGTGAGTGCATCAAATATGGATACCTAACAAAGCTGCACAACCGTAAGTACTGTATATTTTTTTATGCATGCTAGATGTGAATAAATTGGCTTCTGTCAGCCAATGGACTTTCGTCGGCTGAGAACTGTTTAAAGCCGGACTGTGTAGTCCAATGAGTAATCGTTGAACTTGAATGATAAATTCAGCCCATGAGCTATCCCGAAAAGGGGCGAGTCTTTTCGACGCCCATCCTTCACTATATTCTGTATATAGACATATTAATCATTATCTGTTTTGTTTTAAATTGATTAAATGTCTCTTGTCTCATGCTAGTCCTGAAGTTGCATGAATAATTTATGAGAGTCAGAATTTCTTGAATTTGATTGGTTAAATTGAACGCTAAATTCTTTACACCAGTACCTAAGGTTTCGGCGATAAAGAGCTCACAAGTAATTATTCGAAATTCTAATGTTTACCTCCGGGTCGTCAGCCATTGCCTGAAATCTGAATTTTTAGTGCTAATTTTATTCGATAGTCTGGCGCTCCGGGGCGTAGCACTATTCAGGTAGCTCATTATGCAATCGGAAGAACAGAACGCGGAAGAAAAGTTTGTATACTAACACAAAAATTTCGATCAACATTTAAGAAAGGATCTCCCCCTTGTTTCCTCAACGTTGAACGATACACTGTTACACGGATATCTGTTATCAATACGTCAGCCGCTAGCCCACTGAATTGTAGCAGCCTACAATGTATGGCGGTATGTGATGATCGACAGGATAGAACGTGAGAACGAAGCATCGTCTCCGTCTTTCACTAAGATTAAAAGCACAGCATCGCGCAGGATGAGCCTTTTTGCAGAATACGGCTCAAACGAGGGAGAGAGAACTCAGGAGAAGCATACATTCTTGGAGTTGTTTTTCTAATAATAAAAGTAACTGATTCAACCTGACGATCGCCGAGGGTTCAATAAACGCATTAATGCACGATAATTATGTATATTACCTTTGTCTTCCGTTGGTTTATTGTGGAATCAGTTTTGTTTTTCACCTCTCAGAATGCCATACAAAAATCTTTCTGCAACCAGACAGAACTCTATATATTAATTCCATAAGTTTTTTTACTGTAAGACCTATTTTTAGAGGGTAGAAATATGGCTGAGGTATCAAAATTGAGGTCTTACCATGTAGATGTGCCAGCCGAAGAGAAAAATTAGATTGGGGCAACGGTTCGGACATTGTGGGGCGGCAAAGTTCCCATGTAAGGTCTATGGGAGAAGCTTGCGGTTGACATTCGATCGCGTGCGGTGGCTGAAACAACTCTCGCGAAACACGCTCTATTAAAGGCGGAAGCATGGAGGGACTGAAATAGTTCAAAATCCGAAGTCTTCTCTTTTCTGAGAGAACCGTTGCGCAAAGCAATGGTCCATTCACCTCCATACCCTCATTCATGTTTTCATGGAAACGCTAGCAGGCGATCATATCGAAGCTCTTTGCATCAGAACAGAGAAGACTCGAAGACCTGCTGGCGTTATGCCGTTGGACTGTGTGATGTACATATACAAATTAATATTCATTCTATCGAGTTTATTCATGTAGGTAAGACGTTTCCCATTATGTAGAGATGTAAATAAACATTCCGTTGACCATTGTTTGTGAAAATATTTAGAACGTGTACATTGAGTTGCGCCATCTATATATTCATTCTATACGGTTTTTTACTGTGAGACCTATTTTGAGAGAACGGCAGAACGTAAAAATATGGTTCAGGTATGAAAATAAAGGTCTTACCATGTAGATGAGCCAGTCGAAGAGAAAACTGAGATTGGGACAACGGTTCGGGCGTGAAAAGGCGGCAAAGTTCCCATGTATAGTCTATGGGAGAAGCGTGCGGCCTACATCAGGCGCTCAGTTCAATGTTAGACTTGGTGTGTGCATGGTGTCTTATGATCAGTCCTAAAGTGACTAAATACTTTATTGCACACTTACCCTTAACAGAATGTCTCTCCCGCTGAAAAAAAAGAATAGAAAACGTAACAGCCTTACTGGAAGGCGTAATCGATCAATGGGTCGCAACTATATGTCTCAGACAAGAGAGAATGAAGAGTATTCGCAACGCAAATCTCATTCCAACAACATTTACAAACACACTTGTCACTGAAGATGAGAGTGAAAGAGTGCGCTATCCAGTTGCATTTTTGCACATGATTGAGATGAGTGGACTTCCGTCTCACATTCTACGACTGAAAAAGGGTGCAGTCGTGATGCTCATCACGAACCTGGCCGCCCCGGTGGAGCAGTGGTTTAAGCGCTAGCTTATGATCATTCCGTCGGGAAGGGCCCGGGTTCGAATCCCGGTGAGGCATGGATGTTGTGTTTGTCTTATGGCACTCTCTCTCTCCCTTCCCTGGAACCAGTAACCCTAAATTAGGGACAGGCGTCTGCTTATAGCCCATTGAGTTGCTTACGGTGGTCATTAAACCTTCAGTCAAAAACAAAAATCACGAACTTGGATACAAGGAAATGTTTAGTCGATGGCACACGTATGATCGTAAAGTTGCTCTTCCAAAATACAATTTCTGCGGAAATTTTGTGCGGAAAACACAAGGGGTCGTTGCACACCTTGCCACGCATTCCGCTGACTCCAAGCAACAGCACTTTCCCTTTTACGATCAAACGAATTCAATTTTCGATCGTATTGTTCTTTGAGATAACAATAGGAGTCAAAGACAGACACTTGCTGAAATCGGAATATACCTGCCAGAACCAGTCTTCTCACATGGTATGCTCTATGTTGCCTTATCTCGAGCAAGACCAAAGGATTCTGTTTTAGTAAAGATCACTCACGAAGATGCACCTGGATTACCTGTCACAAATGGATGGACTCAAAACATTGTTTTTACTGAAGTGTATGAATAAATTTGTAAAATTCTTTTGGCAATCCTAAAGTTTGCATTTGTTGCTTGATATGATTTTATTCTTTAAAAGAAAAAAATAACCGGCGATTTCGACGGGTTTTGGCTAGTTGTAAGGTTATTAGGTCATATTATCAATAATTTGTCATTGCTACCTTTCACCCAAGCTGAACGGTAGCTGCAGATGCGCCCCCTCAAACGGCTGGGCCCTTGTGCAACTGCACCACCTTGCTCTATGGTAGCTACGCCACTACGCAAAAGAAAAGCATGATTTAAAATATAGGCAAAAAAAAAAAAGATTTATAAAGGCGCTAAAATTATCTATGAATGAGGCAGAGTATTTGTGTTTCGATGATGATGAGACAAATCTACCATTGGAAGATGGAGAAACTCCATTAGATATACGGGTATATATCATCATTCTCAACCATTAATTATCAATCCACTATTGGATTAAGGTCGCACCAAGTCTTTTCCACAATTAGCTGTCGTGAGCTAGTCTCTTCCATGTTACTCAGGCATGCTTTTAAATTTTATTCATCCATCTCTCATGTGGTTTTCTTATGGGACTTTTCTGTCTTTGGTATCCAGTCTAAAACTTCATTGTCCTTCGGTGGTCCGCTTTTCTGGCAATATGTCCAACCGATAGACATTCCAGGTATTTTACTCTCATCGTAATGTCTTCCACTCTTTTCATTTTCCTTATCCACGAGTGTCTCATCTTTTCTTTCCTGTCCTGGTTACACCAAGCAGGCATCTCTCCATGCTTCTTTCAGTTATCGGCAGTCTTTGTATGCCATTCTTTGTTAAGGTCCATGTCCGTGTTCCGTAAGTAAGAACTGAAGGAGTACATGGTTAAACATTTTTTCTTTTAAGACATAATGGCATATTGCTCTTAAAAATTGTGCTGTTTCTTCCAAAGGTTCTCCAACTAAATATTTTACGCAGATTAATTTCTTCATTAATGTGACCCTAGCTTGATATCCAAGGTAAAGGTAGGAATCGGTTATAATCAGCTTTTCCCCACCAATTGATAAATCTTCATTTCTTGTAAAAGCATTGTATATGACTTTTGTCTTCCAAGAGTTCATTTTTAATCCCACTCCTTGACTCTTGTCAGCAGGTTCCTGAATCATACTCTGCAGCTCTGAAGTGGTAATTGCAAAAATGATTACGTCATCCCCAAAGCGAATGTGAATTACATTATCTCCATTAATCTTTATCCCCTTCTTTTCCGAGCATTGAAAAGCACTTTGCAATGTGGTATAGAAGAGTTGGGAGATTATAAACTATATTGACAAAAGTCACCAAAACCTAGAAGAGAAACACAACGTAGCATTTATTGACATACATTCGCAAGGTGTCGCTCCACGTTTGGCTTTAATGCATGCACTGACCCTTCAAGACATGCTTTCAACAAGGTTTTCGAACACAGCGATAGGTATGCGATTCCATTCAGTACATAATGCTGTCGCTAACTGTTGTTTAGTAGTAGGCTTTGGTTCCAAACTTCTTATGCGGCGCTCTAATTCATCCCATAGGTGTTCTATAGAATTGCAATCCGGGCTCTGTGCAGGTCAGTCCATATACGATAAAGAATTATCGTCAAAGTACGCAGTAACGGTCCTTGCTTTATGGCTCGGTGCATTATCCTGCTGGTACCAACAAAGCACGGTTCCGTAGTATTGTCAAAGAGTTGGTAGGGCATAATTGTCCAGAATATCGAGGTAGACGAGCTGGTTAACAGGTTTGTCCACGATAACCAATGAGCCGGGAACATACCACGAAAACACCCCCCCCCCCAGAGTATACTGCCAGCTCCAAATTTGACCGTAGGAACAGTACTCTAGTAAATAGCGTTCCCCCGGCTACCGCCATACCCACACACGCCCATCAGACTGATGGATCGTGTATCTGCATTCATAAGTCCATAGAACCCGTTTCCATTGATCTACGGTCCACGATAAATGTTCTTTACAACATGCTAAACGACGAGTAGCATCCGAGTGGAGATTTAAGGCTTATGAGCAGCCGCACGACCACGGTAACCCATGGAATGAAGTTATTTGCAAATGGTACGTGTACATACCGATGTTCCAGCATCGTTACTCCCCTGTGCACTCTGAAGTATTGCGCAGTACTCCGTCGATTAGCTGTAAGGACTCTACAGAGGCTTCGACGTCCTCTATCACTGATTTCCTTTGGTCTTCCAGTACGTTTTGCTTTTCAGGCACGCCATGTGTCTTCCACTTATTCAGTACATCCGAAACATTTGACTTGGGTATGTTTAAACGCCTCTCGGTTTTTCTCATGGACAAAACACTAATATAACACCCCAACAATCTTTCCTTTCTCAAAGTCAGTTCAGCGACATTTTCACTCACCCTCGCAGTGCGATATCATCGCGGTCAGCTGCAGGCTTGTTTTTATAGCTTTAGCAGTTGTACCGCTCATCTTAACAGCGCAGCAGATCAGTTCATTTGCATTTGAAGGGGTGTTCGGTGACTCTTGTCAATAGCACATATGCGATGGAAAAGTAGTGCTTCGTGCACTGGTTTTGGGGTCAGAGATAGCAGGAGAAATATAATATGCAGCCCGGTGGAGCAGTAGACTAAGCGCTGGCTTCTGATCATTAGTCCGAGTTGGGTCCAGGTTCGAATCCCGTGAGGCATGAGTGCTGTGTCTGTCCTAAGGCTCGGTCTCTCTCCCTTCCCTGGAACTAGTGGCCCTAAATTAAGGAAGGCCGACTGCTTATAGCTCATCTAGTTGTTCACGGGAGTCGTTAAAACCCCAGAAAAAAAAATTATATATCTTTACGACCTCCAGCTTCAAAGACGCTCATCATTCGTAGAAAAAACTACATGTATACGAAACGGTCTTCGTGGTAGAAATTATAAAGGAATAAAATAATTATTTCAATCTAAATATTAGAAGCAATTATATTGAATGAAATGTATTTTGAACTAAATCTCATCTGCATTTACGCCCCATTGTGACAAAGTTACACATCGGAGAAAGATAAAATTATGTGAATCATAATTTTCAAGCTGCCACATAAAAAAAATATGTTTACAAATCTGTCGAATATATTCAAAGATGTGTCCACAGAGAGACTCACATAATGATACTATAAGAACGTGCTTGGTCTTCAAGAGATATGCTAAAAAAATTTATTAAGTAGACAGAATATTGTGATGCAATCTAAATGACACATCCGCTTTAATACAAAATTATAATATTTGACCTTTGTTGAACTTTCTTAGGTGTTCCAAAAATTTTGCAGGTATAGTGTTCAAGTTAAACTTACCTTAAAAGACGAGCTAAATGCTGCTCTTTGAGCATATCAGAAAGTAAATAAAACTAAAATTTTCATGTTGCTTGAAACAAGACCAGATCTCACGAAAAACGAAATTGTGTTCTATGTCTTCAAACGTTGAAAATATAAGTCTTATTTAGAAGTTGCTCAAGAAATTGCATTAAAAATCTACTTCAGTATAAATAAAAAAATGCTAAATTTTTGAAGACACAGGCTACTTGTTTTGTCTAAACTGTAACGGAAGTTATTATCTGAAAGGATCGAATATCCTTTAGTTCAATTTTTACCTGAAGTTTCTGAAGATAAGACTGTCGTACTTCACGGCCTTCTGTAACATACTTCTAAACAAAGTTCATTGGGTGTCAGCCACTTTTCGAAACTTCTGAAAGAACGGCACACAGGAATGCATCCCAGCCTCGCATAAAAACATGCACGTCATCGGAACTTATTTTCTGCTTTGCTTTCAAGATGCATGGTAAAAAAGGATTATCTGGTCCTTACGGAAGTTGCACCGCTGCTCCTCAATAAATTTTCGACTAATTGACCTAGGCCAGCCAAACATCCCTCTGAATATTCAAGCACAAATAGTTCTTTTCTAGTGCCAATTTTATGTAAGCCGGCACACTTGTCTACCGTTCTGGAGATGTCGTCTGGCTTCCATAAATTTCCACTCAGCAGACAGAAATAAATAGAATCTGGTGTAGAGACAGGGTTCGGTATCGTATCTTCGGGGACTGAGTTTGCATTTATTTTTATTTATCTGGTTACTTGCGTTTGTCAGACATTTATTACTATTACACCGTCCAATTTGCCCTATACAACGTGGTGGATAAAATAACACTTCTAATTTGAATATTCTTACATTAGTCGTTTGGGAAGTTACGTTTTGCCCAGTTGGATGCCTGGCATTTTTCTGGTGTGAAGTTACTAGTGGCGTCTTACAAATGATGACTTTTGCTCAAATGAGACAAAGTAATGCAAACTTCACGAATGCGTTCTGGGAAAGAAGCATTGAGTACACGTTTCATATAATACAGTAAAATCCTGATTTAAGGCAACGTTGTCGAATGTAGCTGGCATTTGAGTTCTTTTTGTGGCCGCCTCCCCTTTCTAGTAACAATGAGAAGTTCCTTGAACGCCAAATTATAACTAGCACTTGGATGTGAAAATAAAAAAACCTCATAAATACATAGGATATTCATATAATTATTCAGGCAGCAATCAAAATATGACTCGGAATTGCACTAGTTTACTGCTCAAAATGTAACTTCTAATTTGGTTATTCTTACATAAGTATATCAAATTAGAAAATTACATCACTCTGCACCGGAACAAACCCGCATATATCAATGTAAATTCCGTGTTCGATATCTATAAATACAGGGTGTCCACAAAGTCGCTTTACAACCGTGCACATTTATTACGGATACACTGTATAGAAAAATTTGGTTGAGCACATAAGAACAAAGACCAGTTTTTTCTACCTCATTACAAAAGCCCAATATGCGCACCACTTTTTGCGAGTAGAACATCTAGCCGAAACTCCAGTTCAAACCATATACGCTGCGCCATGTCCTCAGTAATGGTCGAAATGGCATTGTTGATCTTCGATTTCAGGTCATCGATGTCCGATACAAGATATCCTTTACGTATCCCCATACAAAAAAGTCCAGAGGTGTGACGTCGGGGGAACGAGGTGGCCACGCAATTGGACCATCCTGTCCAATCCACCTCCCAGGAAATGTTTTGTTTAAAAAGTCATGAACGTGCCGTCCCCAGTGTGGTGGCGCACCGTCTTTTTGGAATATCACGTTTGGTTAAAGGTCCTCCAACTGTGGCACAACATACTCACGCAAAACATCCAGGTAAACATCTGCCGTCACTGTTTTCTCACTGAAGAAGAATGGTCCAAGGACTTTGTTATGCAAAACACCGCACCACACGTTCACTGTAGGACTGTCTCTCTGAAGCTCCATAAACGTATGAGGATTTTCAGACCTCCAAATCCTGACATTGTGTCTGTTTAACTGCCCAGAGACATGAAAATTTGCCTCACCCGTAAAACAAGCTGTGTGAGAAACTCGGGATCTTCACTCAGTCTATCCAGAATTGTTACTGCGAATTCTTTTCGTCGTGGTCTATAGTTCGCCTCAAATGCTTGTAACAGTTGCACTTTGTATGCATATAAGCGTAGATGTCTATGTAGCACCCTGTGTACCTTGGACCGGGGCATTTGTAGTTCTCTTGCAGCGGAACGAATGGACGTCTTCCGGCTTCGTGAAAATGAATCACGAACACATTCGACGTCTTCATTTGATGTTCATGCAGTGGCGGCGGAACCACCCGGGCCCGGTCAATAATTTCAATAATTATAGCCAAGATTTTTATTTTTAATTTTTTTATTTGGCATATGTGCGATTTTTTGTTGTGATGTGGCTTAGAAATTTCCTCTAGGTAAGTGGTCAGGTGGTCCTAATCCCTAACAAAGCTCCTTGGGCATTGTTTTTCTTCTGTTTTTTCTGGGAAGCGGGAAGGGAAGGGGTGCACCACGATTCGAAATTTCGGGCCCGGTCAACGAACTTCACTTTCCGACGCCCTCGTCGTGGGCGGCCACTACAATCTTGATCTAACAGGGACCCAGCCTCCATGAATTTCTGGTGCCATTGGCGAATACTAGGACGAGATGGCGAGGTTTTCCCATTCTTAGTC
This sequence comes from Macrothele yani, assembly GCA_039090855.1. Classification (NCBI taxonomy): domain Eukaryota; kingdom Metazoa; phylum Arthropoda; class Arachnida; order Araneae; family Macrothelidae; genus Macrothele; species Macrothele yani. The sequence goes on from CM077025.1 coordinate 137,044,491, forward strand.
CGGAAAAATCGTTGCGTTTGTGTATCAGATTTCGTTTCGATGAACCAAGCGTTGCACTGAGCTCTCTTTTTTGGGGACCACATTTTCATAGAACAGCACCTGCTACGTCAATGATGGACCTATAACAAAAACCGATAATGTAAATTAAAACACTGGTATTTACAGTATCTATATCATACAAAAAATACCATAAACTCATAGTACAGGGTATCCGTAATAAATGCGAAAATTTGTAAAGAGACTTATATCGAACACGAAAATTATATCGCTCTGGAGCGAAAACGAACCAGATCTCCCGATTTCCATTCGAGTATGCTATCCGCTACACCACCAAGAACAACGAAGTTCCAAGTAACAGAAGCTAAGTAATTACCGCTGGTGAATCAGAACCTCAGATTTTTGCTAGTTGAAGCAAATTCTGCATCATCGTAACGTACTAAATCAGACGTACATCAGATATGGAAATCAGGGGGAATAAATAATCCTCATAAATACATGGGATATTCGTAAAATATTTCAAGCTGCAATCAGAATATGATTCTGAACTGCACCTAATTTACTATTCAACATGAGACATCATATTAGAAGATTTGAAAATTCATGGCTGTGGAGCTGGAATCAAACTGATTTCCGTTCCAGCATGCTATCGTCATATCATCCAGGATAACCAAGTTAAAAGTAACTAAAGCGAAGCAATTACCTCCAAGGAATCTGAACAACTTCAGATTTTCGCTAGTCGAAATAAATACCGCATCATCGTAGCGTACTAAAAACTCTGAACGACATCAGGTTTTCGCTAGTTGAAGCAAATCCTGCATTATCGTGGTTACTAAAAATCTTAACTTCACATTTTCGCTAGTCGGAGGAAATGCTGCATCTTTTTAGCGTAGGAAATGGTTATTTAATATGCTACGATGATGGAGGATTTGCTTAAACAAGAGTAAATCTGAAATTCTACCGATTTCTATGCGGTAAGAATTACTTCGTTGTCCCATAGTTTCAGTTATTTCGTTGTCCCGGATGCTGTAAGGATAGCATGATCTAACGGAAGTCAGAGATGCTTTCTTGACTCACGCTTCAGGACGACGTAATTTACAAGTTTTCGGATATAATGTTACATGGTGAAAAGTAAACTAGTGCAATTCAGAATCCTATTCTGATTGCTGCCTGAATAATTGAATAACTACATAACCAGGTAATTGTACCATGTTCTTACAAAATCAGTTTAACTGAAAAAAAAATATTTTTCCGTTTTTCCTTCCGATAAGGATTCTTGAGTGTAAGAGCACGTCTTTTAAATCCTTTCAGACACGAAAGAATATACAAAGACTTTTAGAAGAAATTTTTTGCGAAAAATAGAATTTTTTTGCGAAAAACGCCGCCTAGAGAACGTCTCAGTATAATTCAAAATGTGTAAAGCAGTGTTCTACATAGTGTATTGAACTGGGTAGAATGCATTTAAGCCGCCTAGAGAGCGTCTTTGTATAATTCAAAATGTGTAGTGTATTGAACTGGATAGAATGCATTTACGCCGAATAGCGAACGTCTTAGAATAATTTAAAATGTGCAATGTAAAGCAGTGTTCTTTATAGCGTATTGAACCGGTTAGGGAAAAATATATATCAACCGAATTTTTATGTAAACTGTGTAACAATCGCTAATAAAGGCGACTATCGGCCGAAATGTGTCCCCCAAAAGATCACGAACTGTACACAAAACATTTCTCATAGCGAAAAATATCCAATACACAGGTGAGTTTCCAAATCGGGTTCTCAGAAACGAAGATACGCTCCCAAGCATGGTACAAATAAAAATGAACACTTGCAAAGCATTGCTCATAATGGAAGATATCCAAGGCAAAGAAGATTTCAGAAATCGGGTTCTTACAAACGAAGATACTGTTCCAAGTATGGTACAAATAGAAAGAAACACTTGCAAAACGTTTCTCGTAAAGGAAGATATCCAAGGCCAAAAAAGAAAAAAGAAAAAAAGAAAAATTCAAATCGAATTTTTAAGAACGAAAATATTGTTCCACGTATAGCACGAATAGAATTGAGCACTATTTGTGATACAGTGTGGTACAAAAATTTGGTAATATATGAAAATTTTTCCTCTTAAGACCGCTATCAGTAGCAAATTTATTTATTTTTTCTAAATCGGCCTTTTCGATACGCAAATGTCGTTAGACATTTACTTTAACTTCACCTAGAAGGAAAGTTAAATATTATTTTAAAAAAAAAATCCCACGGGGAGCGGCGGGGTCCGACTGGAAAATAATATTTTCAGTAAGATTTTTAGAAGAGAAAATACGACTTTTAAACATGTTACCAAGAGAAATATGTACTTATGTTTCTTAGTGCCAAAGCATTTTGTTAGAAAATACTGAAAAATGCTTGCAAAATATTCATTGTCGTGACCTCTGTCAACCGCAAAACGAAATTTTTAAATCGGACTTTTAAAAGCAGAGATATCGGTAAACGTACAATATACACTGGTGTGCAAAAATTAAGGACGAAGAGAAGAAATTAGCATAACAGTGGAAAGAGCAGGCAGAACCGACCGAAAGACCCCTCAGGAGATAGACTAGGGTCCGGTACGGTAAGGCATGCGCATATATGCATAATGACGTAGGGGGAGGGGGGAGGGTCGGAAGGGTATAAAGCACACGGGCAGTGTACGCTCAGCAATTCGGTGAAAGCTATTGCACGGTGTACATCGGTTTGAACGACGTCGAGTTGCTGCCACTGTGTGATATGGCCAACAGGCAATCCAGTATACGACATCTGGATGACTTTACCCGAGGTCGCGTCATTGGGAAGTTGGAAGAAGGTCGAAGTGTGACTAGAGTGGCCGAGGAGTTCGAGATCACTCACAGCATCGCTTCACGAGCTTGGAGAGCATTTCAAACGACAGGAACAGCTGTCCGAGAGTTTAGCAGTGGTCGTCCACGAGCAACCACGGCTGCGGACGACCGGTATATTGTCCTACAGGCAAAAAGGGACAGACGGCAGACAGCGGGAGAAAACACAAGACACATGCAACAGACAACTGGACGTCCGTTATCGCGTTATACCGTGGCCAGGAGGCTGCACAAAGGTGGTCTATTTGCACGACGACCAGACGGTGTGCCATTAACGCCTGCTCACCGGAGACAGCGATTCCTGTGGTTCCAGGAACACAAGAACTGGACACGTCATCAATGGTGTCGAGTTCTCTTTACGAATGAGAGCCGATTTAGTCTGACGAGCGATTCTGGACGTATACAAATCTGGAGAGAGCAGGGAACACGCAAATACACCTCCAACATCATCGAAAGGGACCAGTTTGGAGGTGGCGGAGTTCTCGTTTGGGGCGGTATCATGCTTGGTAGCCGTACTGACCTCCACATCTTCCAAGGAGGTTCAGTCACTGGTGTCCGCTATTGTACCGAGGTTCTCCTGCCTCATGTGCGTCGTTTTACAGGTGCTATGGGTCCTGAGTTCCTCTTCATGGACGACAACGCTACACCTCATCGTACAGTGGCTGTAGCAGAGCTGTTGGAGTGTGAAGATATTCAACGCATGGATTAGCCCGTAAGGTCCCCGGACCTAAATCTAATCGAACACGTGTGGTACCTTATCGTGAGACGCTTGGCAGCACGTCACCAGCCGCCAGCTGCGATTGGCGCTACAAGAGGAATGGGCCGCGATGCCTCAAAAGTTCCTTGACAACCTCGTCCTTAGCATGGACAGACGTTGTAAATCCTGCAACGAAGTCAGGGGTGATCATATCCCCTACAAAAGACTGGATTTTTCTTGACAGCCGCCTGCCACATGGACGTTTCTGTCTTCTGCCCAGTTGTGCTCGAAGCTACCTTTTCAATAAAGTGCCTTTGTATCCTTTGGATTCCTTGTTTGGGCAGTTTTGCTCACATGTCCCATATTCTTACATCTTGGGGATCTTATGGTATGATTTGAGTCGATGTGGAGCACTTCTGCACGACGTTACATTCGAAAAACCGTATCGTCCTTAATTTTTGCACGCCAGTGTACATTTACCTCTCAGAGTGTCTGCATTATTTGGGATAGAAACTTTAAAGTCGTAAAATGTGTCAAGGGAAAGAAAAACATATGCTTGTAGGTAAACTGGCAAACGTTTTGTAACAATGACTTTTTCGGGAGAGAAGGGGACTTAACGATCACCGTGAACAATTCAGTTTTGCTATAAGCAGTCGCCCGTCCCTAATTTAGGGCCAATAGCTCCAGCGAAGGGAGAGAGCCAGTGCAATAAGACAAACGCATCATCCATGCCTCGCCGGGATTCGAACCCGGACCCGTCTAGGACAAATGATCAGAAGCCACCAGTTAGGTCACTGCGCCACCTGGGCGGTTCAACAATGGCTTGCAGGAAACATTGCTTAGATATTTACTGTAAAACACAGCACTAACTGAAAAGATAAAGAAAAATAATCCTGCTATAACAAAAATGAGAAAATTTACTAATGAGGGAGCTTTAGTTTTCGTCCACAACTTTCTCATCCATCCTTACAAGTTTTGGTGTTTTTATTCATGATGCCAATCATTGTGCTGAGATAAAAAGACCTTTCTCCAAAATCAAATTGCTCAAAAAATATGGTTTTTAAAATTCCACTGCCTTATGTCGTTCGTTAACCACATAGGTACAATATGGAAAGAACGAAAAATATAAATATAAATGAAATTATGAATTTTTTTTTCAAGCGAAAACTTTTGCTTTCATAAATTCAAAATTGATTTACCTTCAGTTAAATTACACCTAATATGCAGTTACTTGTACAAATAGAAAAGGGTACATCACGTTACTGATGTAAAGCCCCGATTTGTATATTCAATATCAACGCCAAACTGTAAAAATCTTTCTTAAATTCACGAATCGTTTTCGGCGATTCCTTTTGTGAGTTAACGAACCATTATTCTGATACAACCTTTTCCGTGAAACGGCGAAAGGAATCCTGAATTTTATGGATTTTTCGTACTCCAGGAAAATTCAGAATTTTCTGAATCCTTGATAATTCCTTTCGTATAGTAACATAAAAATTATCACTTTTTTTATATCCATATGACGGAAAACCTCCGGTAATTGGAGCGATTCGCGGGAATACATATGGTTTGATAAAATTTCAATCATGTCAATATTAAATTTCAATCATCTGTCAATATTAAATTTCAATCATCTGTCGGAGGATCTGCTTTTAAAGCGCTGTAGCGAGAGCGGATATTGTGTAGCACATCGCATGATTTTTTTTATTGTGGCACCTGCTTTAACTTTCTTATTTTTGTTATTCCACCTAATATTTAACTTTCTTATTTTGTGCACCAGCTGACAGAAAGAAACCGGGTACTTGATTTGCTGTACAAGGGATTGTATGATGTCTATTCATCAGTTTGTGGATCTCTTAAGACAGAAGAAATTATTGCCATCAAGAGTAAATTTTATATTTAAGAGTTTTGTGAAATAATACTGTCAAGCAGTATGTTTAATCTTTTCTTAATGATAATTGAAAGTCATTGTCATTTTAATAAGATCTCAAGCTTCAACCCCAAGCATCAAAGAATTCTGTCGCATCAAAAAATCACGATGAAAAAAGCACTTAATTTGTGACAAGTTCTCCTACAAAATAAAAATAAAATTATTACAAAGGTATTTAAAAAATAAGTTCCGACAGAAAATAAAATGACCAATTCAAACGCATTAATATCAAAAATCATTTCATCAGTGCGGAATTAGAAATCCTCTTTATGCGTGACTGTAATGTATGAGTCTTTCTGGCTGAATTGTAGCTAGCGTGGCTTTCAGTGAACCAACCCAGACAACCTTAGTTTGAAACCCACTGGGGACAAAGAGAGAACCTCCTCGTGTAGAAGGATTGAAAAAGTCCAAGATTTTGCGAAATGTCTAAGTAAGAAAAGGAAAATCCCGAAAAGCACTCTCCTGAAATACACGGAATTACAGCCTACGGAATGTCTTTCAAAATATTGAAGTTAGAAGAAAAAAAAATTTTTAAACGAAAATCTCGTTGAAAGGACACCTACCGGCAACTCTGCTTCATGTTATTTTCAGAAATTTTCCGTGAGTTCACACCACTTATTTTTTTACAGTGTAGTGTAGTTTATTATGAGCTTAACTTTTGCAAAATATTAAGGGTTTGAAGGTTGTGAGAAGTATCGGTTTAAGGTTATTTAATGAATTAAACTTCTTGAAGAACCCATATATTCTAATTCGTATCTTTGGCGCAGAAGCTGAAAAATTTAATTATACAATGTAAACGTTATTTCAAAGTCAATACGGTCCAGGATTGAAGATTCACAGAATTCTACTTACAAGTTCAATGTCATTTTATTCAATCTCCAAATAAGTCAAGTACGCATCACATTGATAATAAATCGCTTGTAACAGCAAGATGAAAATACCACACTCTATTATTTCTTAACAATATACGATTGACACTATAGTTCACCGTCTGCAATCATAATCCACATAGATCAAATATTCCACTACTTATGGCTGTTATCTAAAACACAGCGTATCGTAATCAGAATACTGCATATCGTACATAAATCTTTGCACCATCTTTCTCTCTAGCTGAGAGTTCAACTTTTAATTAACGATTTATTTACCTTTTGATCCACTGCAAACTTTAGGAAGCTAGTCGATAGAAATAATGTGCCGTTAAGTGAGAAAATGTTTAAAAAGGAGAAACCAAAATTACATGAAAAGGCAGAAACTCTCAAAAGGAAGGTTAAATTAGGTATATGTTACACTCTTTAGATATGATAAAAGACGCGCCTCAACCCAGAGCATCATATGACGTATATGATAAGCGCGAATACCTGTGTTAGCAGGAGAACGTTGCTTAGTATTAAAAGTTAACACAGTTAATATGTAGGTCGTTTTCACTCAGTATGTGTGTGGGAGTGTGAGAGAGAATCAGTCAGCTGGAAGGATTTTTCGGGGTCAGTTTCAAAAATCTACAAGGGGATCCCCCTATTTCTTGGCTATGGTTCTGCTTCGATCCGCCCCAACATCATCTTGCTATCATCTCTTACCATTTCCGGTGCAAGGACGAGAAGAGGGGGATTTTTTTTACTCTACCTGTAGCTCCGTGTTGGCTAAGATGATTGATGGAATGAACAGTTGGTAAAGTTTTGCAACTTTAGAAAACGCTGCTCATTGGATGAAAATAATTCACGAGAACCAAGCTTCCAATGTAGGAGAAATAGGGGTATTATTACTTCGATTGCGAGATACAGTAAATCAAAGAGAGGAGAAAGGGAAACAAAATTTAATGCCCATATCAATAAACGCATGGCGCTACCACTTCTAAACAGACAGATTAATGACGTAGCTCAGGAAGGCATTCTGAAATATGTGAGGTGAAACCTTATCCTGAAAAACACCCGAGACAATGTAATGTCATTCATTAACAAATATACACGTTTGGTATTATTAAAGTGATTACAGAGTAATTTCTACTATTTTAGGAACATTATAAAATGCAAATTTTGTATTTTTCTTATTCTTCAATTATATCGGTATCTTCTCTCCTCAATCCGCCGGGATAATCCAGAATACAGTGTATAAGTTGATCTAGTATATCTAATATTAAGCATCCGATTTTATTGTTACGTGTATCCCTTTCTGCTGTAGTAGTCTTAGAGGGATATTTATGAAAAATATTCACGACAAGTAGATCTGTAGGAAGTTGTCTGTCATCATTCGTAGCCTTGGCACAGGCGACACATGACTTTAACTCTGCAAACCCATTCTTCATCACAAGTGTCCTAGAAAAGATTGCCGTAGATATTTCATGTTTGTCCAGTAGCATCAGCTGTTGTTGAATTCAGGCCTCTTGTTTTCCATTTATATATAACTTTAGGCTGCGCTCTTCGCTTTTATTTTACCGCTATACGGGCTCCGACTTTTCACCAATCAAAATGAAAAATATTCTTATTGCTCTGTGCCATAAATCACTGAAGCTGCAAAAAATAGTTGGTACTCCAAAATGCCAATTACTACATTAGCGAAGAAATTCTTAATCATATCTCAAATACTTCTCTTTCCTTCTGGTATAGTTCTTGAGTATGTCGAAACTAGTAGATTTTCCGCCCTCAATTTTCTAAGCAAGCTAATCTCTATTTTATGAGTTAATGAGCCATTACTTATTAACTAATATTAGCATGAAAGAAATACATGAAAGAAATACGGGATTACGCCATATAATACAAATTTTGAAGAAGTTTTCTGGGAGACGCGGGTTCGAGTCCCGCTCCGGGACGATGAAAAAAAAAATGTTTTTCAAGTTTTCGGATATTATCTGACTTACCATCCTTGTCACATTTACGCCAAATCGGATTGCCATCTTCAAAATTTGTAATATTAGCATTCTGGTTTTCATCTTTCACGTTTATATCACCCCAGAATCCAATAATTTACAGTAATTAATTTTCAAAGTGACTACTTTAAACCATAGTATTTTGTAGACTGTTTCTGTCGAAGTTCACAGAAAAGAAATTTCAAAAACCTTACTAACATAACATCAAACGTTGCGGTAAGGACAACACTGAGTATAGCGAAAACGTTCACACTAGCAGAGGTCTTTTACATTACTGAAATGTACTCTGTTTTCATCTTTCTTGTTCTTGCCGAATCTGAGCGTCTGTCACTATCTCGCATAGTTATTTTCTTTCGTTCTATCTGTCTGTCTTTGGTTCTGGTTCTTTTTCTATTTTTTGTATTTCTATTTCTCTGAATCTCTCCATCTCTGCCCTCTACCGTACTCAGTTTTCCATCTCTTTCTCTCTATGTCGCTTTCTTTCTTTCTTTCTTTCTTTCTTTTCTGCTTCTTCTATTTATATTGCTGTGTCTTTATATTTATCTACAAATTTCTTCGACTCGATCTCTGTAAATCCTTCTCTTGCACCGTCACTTTCTGTTCTTCTGTGTATCATCTTTTCTTTTCTGAATCGTTTTGTTCCTTTTTACTTACCCCCGAATCTCTCCGTCTCTATATATCTGAATCCTTCTCTAGCACTCATTCTCTTTCTACTTCCGTCCGTCTGCATTTCACCCTGAACCTCTCTCTGCTTCTATGTCAATAATTCCCTCTCTTTTTTACTGTCTTTCTCTCTCGACTGGACTCTCACTTCCCTGTTTCTGCCTTGGTGTCATCCAGTCTCTCTCTTATTCTGTTGATTTTTACACCTCTCTCGATCTCTCAAATGCCAATGGGATTGATTACTTAAGTCTGTTTGCAATTGTTAAACACAATATACTTGGCTTCAGCATAGCACTTCTGTAACTGTTTTTCTCCTTTCTTATTTTCGTATCTGCTAATGGGTGTCTATAAGTTTCCTTAACTTTTGACAGCGAATAAAACCTTAATATTTGGAAAGCTTTCCCGATGGTTTATTTAACATGATCACTTGCTGCAACTTGCTCAATTAGATTCACTATTGCGCTCTATTTGACCTTTAACCTTTTTGACTGGAAGTGAGTGCTTCGTCCTTGTTTTCCACAACTTCGGCTTAATCAGTTCAAAATTCGCAGTTGGTTAACGACATATTCCATTCTTTCCGTCTTTCCAGTCTTTTGGCGCATCTAGTCAATTTCAGTTTAATGATACGATGAGAAAAGCGTAGCGAATACAAAAGGCAAATTCTTAAGATCAGCATGTTCAAATAATTTATGTTTGATATGAGACACTGATTTCCTTCTTTCTCAAAGGAAAAGTAATAAATTTCCGCTGAAACAAATTGCTGAGATCTACATAAATGGATTTTTTAACCTCTCAGCGAGATACTGACTAGTCCCCATTTTTTTTATTCAGTGAAAATATAGTTATATATTTTTTGCTAATTCGATAAAATATTAATTTCTTAGAATGAAATATTTTTCATTTGTGATTATATTTAAATCGGGGAAAACGTATAATATACGATGTGATCAAAGGAATCGGAAGTGAATTGATAAAAACAAGTATTTTATTCACCACAATTTGATTTACTTTCTTTCAAAATGGATTCCTTTCGTTTTTACCGTATACAGTGTAGCGTACCAGGAGATGTGACGTACCTGCCAGAAGGACGCACACGACATAAAGGCAGATAGCAATTAGAATCAATGTCCGCGTAGCTCAAATGGTAGAGCAATTTGTTCCGGAATAAGCGGCCTCGGGTTCGAATCCCGGCGTAGACCAAAAAATGACGGAGAAATTCACTTCGTTATAATGGCGCCCGAACTATCCGGATGACCCGACCGTTCAAGATCTCGCATTGGTGTGATGTTATTTCCACACCGCGAGATAGGAAAAATATGAGCAGCACTTCGAAAAAAAGAAAAATAAGGGGAGATGATGTAGCGTACCAGGAGATGTGACGTACCTGCCAGAAGGACGCACACGACATAAAGGCAGATAGCAATTAGAATCAATGTCCGCGTAGCTCAAATGGTAGAGCAACTTGTTCCGGAATAAGCGGACTCTGGTTCGAACCCCGGCGCGGATAAAAATGACGGAGAAATGCACTTCGTTATAACAGGGGTTGGACAATATAATGTAGCACAATGATTATAAGGGTTAATGTTATCCGTGAAGGGTATTGTTACAGAGATTTTATACGGGGTTTTAGGATTTCCTATAAAATCTCAAAATGCAACCTTTTTCCATCTCGTGCTCCCATTCCTTTTTTTCTCCAAATAGTGAGAGAAATTTCTCAGAGTCAGTTCCCCATTAAACACCGGATGCATGGTTATTTACTAAGACGACATTTTGTCTATGCTTAGTATTCGCACTTTGTATGTTGAATGGAGATTATCGCGTCTCTTTTGATGATTTACAGATTTCAATTTCAAGGCTGCAGACAAATGCAGTAGCCTCTCACATTTTACTTTGAGGCTTGAGATTTACCGAGGGCGGTGTGGTTGTTTCTCATGGGGAACTTTAGGATATGCTTTAAGGCATTTTTGGGAGACACGGGAGAAGAAGGCGAGAAGACAGGGGTCTCTGGTTGAGGAGAGCAAGCGGTCACGAAAAGTACGACGAGGTAATTGCCCCAGGGTAGGCTGGGAGGTCTTAGGTGGACCGGCAGGTGAGGTGATTTCTCGACAGCGCGAGGATGATCGAAAGTAGGACATAATAAAGCGAATTGGTGTTTTAAGCGGAAGAGTTAGAAAACATAGCACAGCTAACGGATAAACTTTGCAGGCAATTAAATGAAGAGAAGAATAAAAGTTTCTTAGACATATTTACGGATCGCAAGAATTATTTGCATACAATTATAATCATTTGATTATTACGTGTTAATTACTATCATCATCAGCCACTACAGGCTTATTAAGAATTACAAGTTAACGAAAGGAAACAAAGATAGCAACGAACTTGTTAACAATACACACAAAAAAAAAGCTGTGTTATCTTGTGAGTATCTTTTCTTTGTATATATACAGAGGGTGAGTCGAAAATTTTACAACATTTGGAGCACATTATGTCTTCATACGTAGCTTACGACGAAAGCTGGCTAGCATTTAAAGTATAGGCCATCGTGCTGCACCGTCTTTAGCCATCTGTCTGTCAGTTCTTCAATTCCACCGAGGTATCAGTTCTTGTTCTTCGAGAAGAACTCCTTCACCACAGCTGCCACCTCCTGCAGAACGATGAAGTGCCGTCCGCAAAGGAAGTGGGCCATGGACCGGAAAAAGTAATAATCCGACGGGGCGAAATCCGGACTATATATGCTGGGTGTGGCATCAGTTCGATGCCCTTAAGTTCCTGGAGTTTTGCCCGGGTCGTTCACCAGTATGAAGCCCAGCGTTGTCCTGCTCTAGGAGAGAGCGCGTTCTGTTCACCAGTGCTGGGTACTTCTCCTCCAGAACAGCATACATCCGCTCTAGTTGTTCAGAGTGGAGGTTAAAGTTGATGGTCCGACAGCCTGAAACAAATTCGTAATAGATTATCCCTTTGAAATTCCACGAGACGCAAAGCATCACTTTGTGCTCGAAGCACCCACGTTTGGCAAAAGGTTCAGGACCCGGGCTGAACCACTACCCCTGTGTGTTAGGATTACGGAAATAGTCCCACTATTTATCGCACGTAACAATTCTCCTGATGAAATGTACATCCCACTGGTTTTCGAGGAGTTTCGTGCACACTCGGCGGTTTGCTTCAGCTGGGATCAGTTTGTGAGGGACAATGCGGCAGCTCCTATAGAACTTGTCGAGGTCCTGAAGGTGACGACCCACGGTGGCCTATGATATGCCAAGCTCTCCTGATAATCTCCGAGTACAGGCTGTCGTATTTGCCTCTTCGGCCTGGTGCACGGCCCCGCATCCACGGTTCGCGGTCTAACTGACCTTGGTTGAACGTCGAGATTTCTGTCATCTGAGCGAAATTTCTCGAACCATCTGGTTGCCGTGCTGTGGTGCACGGAACCTTTCCCTTTCTCATGACAAATGTTTCGTGTTGCGTGAGCAGGGTTACGGCAGAGTTCAAACTCGTAAAGCAAAAGTTTTCTAGTTAGCCGGTTGTAGCTGTTCATCTTTTAGGCGTCCCAATCGCAGAGAGAACGACGACATGTAATGCTGTTCATAGCAACGACTACCATTTTATATCCCTTTCGACTGACTGCAGTGCGCGACTTGAACTGGTTTAAACACGTGACATACCCGGCCGAGGCACATGCGTTTATGCAAATATTGCAAAACTTTCGACTCGCCCTCTGTATTCCTTAGGTTTTATGTCAATGTAGTTAAAGTTGTGTTCAACAGCGGTTTGTACAAGTGTGTTCAGCAGCGGTTTGTATGAGCGATCAGTGAAACGGGTGATCTGTTAGACTTCCAAAGAGGACAAATCGTGGGAAGAGCACCTGTAACCAAATCAGCGAAATTGTTTGGTGTTCCAAGAGCAACAGTCTCCGCGGTTATGACTACGTACAGAAACACATGGCCAGACTCCATCCCCGAAGAAAAACAGTGAGCGAAACACGAGGTTGAGTGAGATGTACCGTCAAACACTAACAAGCTTTGTGTCGAACAACAGAATGACTGCACCAAAAACGACAGTAGAACTCAGTGTCCATCTTAAAGACCCTGTTTCCACGAAATTAGGGTGTAGAGAACTTCACAAAGCCAACATCGATGGAACAGCCGCAATTTCTAAACCTTCATCTTTATTAAACACAGAAATCAACACTACAATGCGAAAAAGGTGGTGTCGTGAGCATAAAATCTGGGCGGCTGATAATTGAAAACGTATAACATGGTCCGAGGAATACTCCTTTACATTATTGCCAGCAGTAAGTCTGGTTTATGTATGGTGAGCCCCGCAAAGAATCGTAAAAATAGGAATTTCGGGTTCCAGCTGTCAAACATGGGGTGAATCTGTGACGATTTGGGCTGCCATATCTTAGCATTCCACTGGCCACATCATTACCCTACATAGTTGAGTTACCGCCAGGGAGTACTTGAGCTTTCTAGGCGATCAAATGTATCCTATGGCCCAAGTATTATTTCCCAACAACAGTACCATTTTTCAAGATAATGTGCCCATACACACAGCCAGAACATTTCACTCTTGGTTTGAGGAGCACCAAGATGAATTTCAACATTTGCCCTGGCCAATTCAATCACCTGATTTGAATATCATTGAACCACTGTGGGAAATTTTGGAAAACAGAGGGAACAACAGGTTCCCTTTTCCAAAATCTCGAAAGCAATTGGCTGATGTTCTGATCAACTAACGGTACTACTATTCAAATGCTGTATGAATCTATTTGGAGAAGGTTTGAAGCTGTATTAAAGGCAAATGGTGGTCCCGCACCTTATAAATGAAGACATGTCACCTATTTCCCAGGTGTTCACATTTTTTCTAGCCTCTCTATGTGCTTATGCTTCTTTGCGAATGCCAGACGCCCGTGCCAGATTTTAAGTGTGGTCGTTCCTGGGAAACCAGAGCGGAAAGCAGCATCCCAGGGATTCGAAACCACACCCAGCAACACGAAGACTCAGAAATTTCCATGCTTACACAACTCCACAAGTTACTTCTGTACGTACACAAACGTTTCCTCATTCTTGGAAGTTTTTTTATTTTTTTTATTTCACAAAATCAAATATTTTAACGTTTTCTGTTTAGGTAAGATGGAAATTTCCAACTAGCCATTTATTACCTTTTATATTTTCATAACGACTTTTCAAACGCATCATTATTTACTGGGGTTTTCATAAGTGAATGGGAATGTTGGCAACATTGCATGCTGGATAGCATCTAGGTGGCTGGAATTCCCATGCTAGATGGTCTTGGGTTTCCACAACTCTAATCCACAAGATGGAAGTCGCGGCTGGATTATGTGCATAACACTCGTACCTCACATGAGGTACCTCACATGAGGACTTAGGTAAGTAGGACAAATTGGTAACAGCTGTGAAATCTTGTTTGCTTTATCCTTTTCTTGTTCTTTCTTGTGAAAAATATGCTCTCAATTTATTTATTTAGATTGAGGAAAAATAAATAATTTTTACTGCAAATTTCTCTCCATAAACGCAGCTTTTGGGACAAGCAAAGCACGTGTCAACAAATCAAGAGTTCTACTGAGCGATGGCAGAAGGCCGAATGATATTGCCCCTAGACAAACCAACTCCTGGTTCACTTCTTTGTGTAGCGGCAACAATGACGACTGAATGTGACAACAGGACGATACTCAATTATATCGGCAACAGGACGATGAATATTTTCAAGTTTTCGGATATTATCTGACTTACCATCCTTGTTACATTTACGCCAAAAATCGGATTGTCATCTTCAAAATTTGTATTTATATGGCGTAATCCCGTATTTCTTTCATAAACGTTCTATTACTTTGTTTAGGAGCGATAGATATGATTCCACATGTTAAAGTCATCAACGACCCTACGGCGGAACCATAATAGCTGTGACACAACTAAAGAACCATGGATCATTGCCAAATGAAATAAAACAGGCAATGACATCGACCATCGAGCCGCACGTTCCAAGACTTTTCGGTAAACTCAAATCTCATAAGGAGGGTCAACGCTTAAAACCTTTGCCTTCTGCCTATGCGAGCCCGACGCACCCATTGGAAAAACTTTAGCTCAAGATCTTTCTCTTCTTGCTAAGTATTATTCACCGTATTCGGTATCCAGTTCAAACCAAGCCTTGGAAATCATTAATGCTCAACAACCATACCTTAATTCCTTCTAAATGGCTTCACTTGACATGAGGTCATTATATCTTAGTATCCTGATCCCAGAGGCTCATTCTATTATAGAAGCCCAAATATCCCTCAATACAATTTACCACAGAATACGAGGTGGATAATACCCTCCCATTCTTAGATTTCATCTTTCAATCAAATAGTGACTCAAATACAGTTTCTTATTCAGTTTACCGAAACCCAACAAATAACAATGCCATTATTCCAACTTTTTCAGCACATACGCTAAATCCTAAGTTGTCTTCCCTTCACTTCCGTGTGAGACGTGCAATTTCACACTCTTCCAGCTTGCAGTGCAAAAACAGTGAAATTAGATATATGCAACAAATCGCCGAGGCCAATGGATATCCCGAGATGTTGGTTACAAGCTGACTTCTCTACTCTTGAAAAAGATAAGGTTACAACGAAATATGTGAGATCAATGCAGACGTTACACATACAGGGTGTTCGTAAACTGTTTTGACAAAAGAAGAGGGGTGATAGTACCCATCATGACAAACAATATTTACAATGAAACCTAGGGTCACATTCCACTCTAAGTGTCAGAAAAGAATAACTTCGAAATACGTCCAATAATCACAAGTCGTCACCTCAGACGAAGAAGTAGCACATCGCCAGAACATCACCGTCAAGCATTTACCGTATACAAATTGCCAGAGAAACGACGCAGCATCGACAGTTGCAGCTGATTGGCATATCAAGGTGCAGTAGAAACTTCCTGAATGCCACATATCCCGCACGATGGATTGGACGTGGCGGACCTGTGGCATGGCCTCCACGCTCACCGGACTTAAACCCACTGGACTTCTTCTTCTGGGAGCACATGAAATCATTGGTGTACGAGACGCCTGTGGACTCCGTGGAAGATCTCGTCGCGAGAATCGTTGTTGCAGCGGACAGGATAAACACGACACCAGGAGTCTTCGAGAGGGTGCGCCAGTGTTTCATTCGCCGGTGTGAATTGTGCAACTGCACCCGTGGCAGCCACTTTGAGCATCTACTTTGAGTACGTTCCTGATCTCCATAAATGGGATTGGGCAACTTATGATGTTGTTAATTCTCTTTCTTTGCACTGTTGAAAGTT
This sequence comes from Macrothele yani, assembly GCA_039090855.1. Classification (NCBI taxonomy): domain Eukaryota; kingdom Metazoa; phylum Arthropoda; class Arachnida; order Araneae; family Macrothelidae; genus Macrothele; species Macrothele yani. The sequence goes on from CM077025.1 coordinate 137,060,814, forward strand.
CAACTTGGGCATCTAACTTTACTCTTTTCTGACACTCAGAGTGGAATGTGACCCTAGGTTCCATTGTAAATATTGTTCGTCTTGATGGGTACTATCACCCCTCTTCTTTTGTCAAAACAGTTTACGAACACCATGTATATACTAAAAGCAAGAGACATCCCATAGACTTTGGAGTCAGTAAAAAAATATTTTTTCAGTTGTAAAGAAGGACCGTGGACCTGTCCCCATGGAAAATAGACACGGAGTTTACTGTATTCCGTTGAAAGCCTATGATAATCAAAATAGTGATCTGGTGTACATCGGCTACACGACACGAAATGTGTCGGAAAGAATTTTGGAGCACAAGTACACCATCAAGAATCAAACGGGGTCTACAGCACTCTCAAGAACAGTTAATGCAGGAACGCATTATCCTAAAAGGAATGCGGTCAGCATATTGGCTACATCTAAATCCAGACGATCCTTACTTTTAACTGAAAGTCTGTTCATTCAATCATTGGGGGAAAAGTGCTGTAATGATGAAACCCCCTATGTGATACCAATGTCGTGGACTACCCTGCTGTAGCATATAAGTAATGGACAGATGTACCGAACCATTTAATAATGTAATGTAATTTAGAATTGATATAACATTTGTATGAAATTTTGGAGACACAAAGCATTGAATCCTGTACGTCAGTGACCTTCGACTAGATTACGTCATAGACACCTGACGGATTTCTGTATAAAAATTGTGTTCCCGCTTTACAAGCTGATCACTCAGCCTAATGATGAAGCTTATGGCGCTACGAAAGATCTGGCGTAGTTTATCATGTTTTAGTATTGAATTTTTTACAACTGTACGTTTAATAGTTGTCATGGTAGAATTGTCACCACTATCATGCAATGCCGGCGTTTCGCGACGAACTGCGTCCCTCAAGCGCCGCAAAACGTAGTACTTCTTGTTGATTGTCGGGCCTGATGGAGCGTTTTCATCGTATTCATGATGCACAATTACCTCTTAATTGAAAAAACAGTCAGCACCGTCTTGCCATTGTTGCGGCTCTGTAATGCTTTTTTGGGGCCTGGAAGAGTTTGGGGACTTCCACTTTGAAGATTGGACCTTAGTTTCGGGTCATACCTATAAACTCACCATTCATAACCAGTTGTGATAGTTTTTAAAAACGTTTTCGTCGTTTTCGACGCACTCAAGCAGGTCACTAGCAGCTGAAACACGGGCCTGTTTTTGCTCAGCTGAGTGCAATTTGCTAAGACGCGTTTCATACATAAATCTCCCGTAAGAATCTACTGAACTGAACCAAAACTAATGTTGAAATTTTTGCTTAACTCACGAATAGTGACTCGGCGATTTTCCCTCACAGCTGTGCGCACAAGTTCGACATTATTTTCATTTTTGCTGATTGGGGGCATCCCAGACCGTTCATCACTCTCAACATTTTCACGACCATCTTTAAAACGTTTATACCACTCATAAACTGGTTTTCACTTTTGCTGGCTGATGGTCTCCCAGACCGTTTATCACTCTCAACACTTTCACGACCATCTTTAAAACGTTTATACCACTCATAAACTGGTTTTCACTTTTGCTGGTTGCGGGTCTCCCAGACCGTTCAGCACTCTCAACACTTTCGCGACCATCTTCAAAACATTTATACCACTCATAAACTGGTTTTCACTTTTGCTGGTTGCGGGTTTCCCAGACCGTTCATCACTCTCAACACTTTCACGACCATCTTTAAAACGTTTATATCACTTATAAACTGGTTTTCACTTTTGCTGGTTGCGGGTCTCCCCTACTGTTCATCACTCTCAACACTTTCACGACCATCCTTAAAACGTTTATACCACTCATAAATTGGTTTTCACTTTTGCTGGTTGCGGGTTTCCCAGACCGTTCATCACTCTCAACACTTTCACGACCATCTTTAAAACGTTTATATCACTTATAAACTGGTTTTCACTTTTGCTGGTTGCGGGTCTCCCCTACTGTTCATCACTCTCAACACTTTCACGACCATCCTTAAAACGTTTATACCACTCATAAATTGGTTTTCACTTTTGCTGGTTGCGGGCCTCCCAGGCCTTTCATCACTCTCAACACTTTCACGACCATCTTTAAAACGTTTGTACCACTCATAAATTGGTTTTCTCTTTTGCAGGTTGCGGGCCTCCCAGACAGTTCATCACTCTCAACACTTTCGCGACCATCTTTAAAACGTTTATAGGACTAATAAACAATTGCACGGATCATACAATCCTCCCCATAGACTTTCTGTACCTTTCTTTGCAAGTTTCGCCAAATTTTTGACAAAATCTGATGAAAATTCATTGATACTTTTTTACCACATGACAAATACTATTCGACGTGCACGCGACTCAAGGCACATGCGTAGTAAGTTACAAAGTCAACCTGCGCCAAACCGCTTCCTGCCGTGTCGCTCGATTCCGATCTTATGAAACCAGTCTGAAAACAATTTGATCACACTTCGTGTATGAAAATGTAATAGTCACGTGTGTCCATTTATCTTTGCTCATGCTATAATCAAACTTTGGGTATCTGTTGTTCCACTAACTGATTTATATGCTCAAGCTTCCACACTCTCGAAAAGCGAAAAAAAAAAAACTTTCAACCTTTCTACACAGATTTTCTCTGGTTCGATAATCTTACCTTTAACTGTTTTTCTAATAGACGAAATATGCGGAGTCCTAAAATACTTTCCAGACACTGTATGTTAAAATATGGAGTGGAAATCTAGGTTTCGCTTTCAGTATTTAATTCTGCAAAACTCTGTCAAAAATCCTCTAGATAGAGTAATAGCATACAGATGTAAAGGGAAAAGTAATTTCCTCGAAGACCTACTTCTGTTGCGGAAACGGGTATAATCCCTAAAGGACAATTTGCAGAAGAGAAATCACGTCTCTACACCCATTTATGCACTGCTGCGTCTGACAACGGCGTGATAAAGGACCAGGCAAGGTGTCGAGGCATTTGTCGTCTAATTACAGCTGTGGAAGCCACCGGTATTGGCCGTTCAATGTTGGAATTGTCTGTTTCGCCTTCTTCAGAACCACAGCACAAATAGTTAACAGAGAAAAACACTGTCAGTTCAATACGAACTTTCTTTCTCTTCTCCAGTCTTTGAAATAAAGGCGTGTATTTTAACAAGAAACGTTTATTGCCGCACATTTCCTGTTATTACTTACAAGTATTTTATTCTATGACTAAGGAAATAGGAAACCACTCAGTGGGAGGGTTTGAACCTTATTGGTAACTGGGAATCCTTGCCCCACTTATTCTCCGAGGCACGGCAGTTGTTTTGTAGTTAAACAGCTTCTAGGATCGAATCCAGCACCATCTCGGTCGACTACTCACAAGCCAGCCACTCAGACAATTTGGCCATTGGTTCGCTTCAATAACCTCCCTATCCCAACCAAAACACAAGTGCTGGGAAACTGCTGGCCACCAGCTGGCCGTGATGGGTCACTGCTGGCTAAAATCTGCCGCTCACGGCCCGGTAGCGGTCCGTTGGTGGCAGCGCTATCAGTTGACGAGCCATTGATGGCCCTGCAGCATCGCCGTGAATTGTGGGCCTTCCAGCAAGTGCCGCTAGTGGCCCGTTGCTGGCAACCGATGCAACCCCAACAGCAGGTGGAAGCAACGGGAACTGCTTATGCGCAGAAGCAACACCTGCTGTGTCTCTCATGGTACCAGTTAGTTGAAGACGACGCTATCTCCATTGTGTTATTTCAGTGGATGTTAAGAAAAAAAAGCCATATGTAGAGAGGCGAATTAATTTCCTAATGAAATTCCACGTAGACGAAGATATCAGATTAAGCCATGAAATACTAGATTACAGCCATGAAATACACCCACTCCATTCCCATGAATAACAATTCATGTAATGGAGTGGGTGAATAACAAGAAATAATTTGAAACTGCTTGAAACAAATGTCCTGGAAAAACATTAAAAAAACGTTTGTTAGAAAAAAAAAAAGAATTATACGCGTACAAAATTTTTTAATTTTTTGAAAGAAAAAAAAGCAACTCTATGTGGATGTAATGTACTCATCCATGGATTGAATACACAAGACTGGGAGGAATTCGCTTCTAAAAATAACGAGAAGTAAAAAAAAATATCTTTCCTCTTTAAAACAAATGTAGCTTCGGCCAACTGAAAGGAAAGATACAACGTTAAAAATGTTACAGAATGTGACATGAACCCCAGTAAATATATATTAATTCAGTAATCGCCTTTCAAGACCACAAGGACAGTACGAAACTTTGGAAAGCGACTTTAAGTTGGTACACTCCTTGAAAATGAGTGAAGTTTCCTAAGGTAAAAAAAAATATCGTTACGTTGAAAAAATAAATTTATGAATTATATGAAACTGACATTTATGAAAAATACCTCGCAATATTGTAAAATGAAAGAGAGAACCGTTCGATTACCTATTCCGCACAAAAGAGACAGCTTCAAGCACATGCTAGGGCGTGGCAAATTAGTCCGGTCGGTAAAGAGCTCACCTCCCATTCCGACAGCCCTGGTTCGTTTCCAACCGCATCCAAATGGGCATTTTTCCGGTCTGTTGAAAAAATTTTCCCAGCGCAGTGCTATAATTCAGAAATTTCGTAAGGGGGAAAAACAAATTGTAGCTTTGGGAAAGGAAACTGCAGTTATCCTTGATTTTTTTATGGCTAGTACTGGGAAATTGGCGGACAAGATTCGGCAAGCTATTAGTTATGTCATGTGGTTTCCTGCTGCCACTATCGGCAAACTAGCGGACCACATTAGGCTAGCCATCATTTCTGGCACGTGCTTGCAGGGCCGCTGAAGGGCCACTTGTGGTAGCTACTGCCTGTGATGGATAACTGATGACCCTGTTGTGGCATATGACAACTGATGAGGATGCCAGCTGTTGGCCTGAACTCCTGGCCCTTCTGTTGGCCGCCCGGACATTTATTTTATTCACGGTTCGGTAGCGGCAACATAATGCTGGACCATTGCTGGCAGTGCTGGCTGCCAGCAATAGGCCCAATAAGACTGTTTTTGCGGGGAATATTTGACAACAATTACGTTTGAACAACACTAAATAAACCTGACCTTCTCGTACGAACAGTCGTGCATGGAGTCGTCTATATTTTGTCTGGAGAGCGATACTGTGCCGTTTCTTACACTGCATGATAGAATTACCAATAGAGACTATGAACAACTACTACTTGACCTCTCAAGTTCATACAGTGTTTATCCAAACATAACACCATCTTCCAGGGTGATATTGCTCGTACACTCACAGCCAGATAAAAGAAAATTTTGGAGGAATATGAAGAAAAGATTCAAACCCTTAAAAAAATCACCCGACTCCAAGATGATTGAGCCAATGCTATCAACTAATAATAAAACTAAAGCCGTCTTATACACGATTAAAATAGCTTTAATGTTAAAAACACACTAGTTAAAATACATAAGACTTTTCGAGTTAGCTTCTAACTCATCTTCAGATGTAAGAACAATGCACATAAACCGGACAAGAACATAGATTATATACTATGTACGTTAGATGTCATGAAGTAACGTAACTACAGTATTTGGTAAAGCGCATGTCTAATGAAAGTCACGAAATCACCAATGGGACGATGGAATAAGTTTACTTCATGACATAGTTAGTAGTTTACTTCATGACATAGTTAGTAGTTTACTTCATGACATCTAACGAACACCAGTATATAATCTATGTTCTTTTCCGGTTTATGTGCATTGTTCTTACATCTGAAGATGAGTTAGAAGCTAACTCAGATCAGATCGTATGTAGAGGATTTTAGGAAGGGAGTGTCTGACCCCAGGTCTAAAACAACCCTTAGAAATAGGAAGCTAGGAGATTTGGGCTAGAGTGCCCGATAGGAAAGTGACACAGATGCGAGGTAGAGAGGGGAGGAAGACGCCCTTATTTATTACCGGGGGCGCCAGTACCTGGGGTCCGACGGCTTAACGTACCCATCCGACGCACGGCGAGTATTTAGAGGTTCGAGCGTTCGTACTTGCCCAGGATCGAACCTGAGGTTATCTCCGTGGCAATCACGAACGTTGAACAGTAGGCCACCCGTGGCCTAGAAGCTAACTCGAAAGGTCTTACGCATATTAACCAGCGTGTTTTTAATATTAAAACTATTTTAATTATGTATAATATCTCTAACATTCAATGCTATCAATTTGGAGAAATAAAATAGTGTGCATGTTTCCTTCGTTTTCTTAACTTGCGGACCGTGAATCTGTATTTTTTATAGAATGGACTAATAATTTGCTTTTATGAATTTTATAAGATTTTCCGATAGTTTAGAAGTTTATGAGGAATTATTTTTATCTATGTGTCACATACTATATGTTGTAGTACGACAAAATGGTCAAACAATAATTATATAAGCTCATATATGATTAGTGTTTCCATTATTCTGTCCAGTCTCTGTTATTCTTTGCGTGTATAGTTTATATATTTCGTTATACGCTGAGCATTAAAACGTCTGCCAGATCGGAACTAAAACCGACAGGACTGAATATCCTGAAGTTAAGGTAATTTACGTTTTTACAGGAATGAAATCTATTTAAAAGTAGGCTTTCGTCAATTTCACGAATTACACATCCTTGCAAGTGGCCACTGGAACTCTCGCTCAAAATTCAACCTTTAAGACGCATTTCTGCATGCATAAACCTTAGGAAATGGTGTGTTCATGTGATCACTTTGTCTGTAAGTCCAAGTGTGAGAGGTACATCACAATTTTGTTTTTAATGTTTAACACCCATCAGGAGCAATTATTTACGATATACGCAGTCGTCCGTCCCTAATTTAGTGCTATTTATTCCTTAAGGGGGACATTTCAATTTATAAGATTTTCCGATAGTTTAGAATCTTACCTTTACAACGATGTATTGCATAAAAAAATCCGAGCACTAGAAGTAATAACAAGACTTTCAAAAAACTATGTTTTCAAAAAATTTCGCAAAAAAAATTTCGTGTTTCACTTTATATCGCTCATTTTACAAATACTTTTATATTGCACGCTAATTTAAATTTTACAATCAGTTCAAAAAAAGGTTTGTTTTTTTCGGTTTTAACTGCAACTGCAACTTTGATTTGCTTATTGCTATATTAACTGGTGATGCGTAACATCACAGCCTCTCCTTGACAAATGTCAACCCCGCCTTCTCGTGGTGCATCCTGTTCCCACTAAAGGGGCTCTGACGACCGCCCATAGCGGTATAACTATACCATCGGGATTAGAGGAAATTCTACCCCACACTCACCAACCCGCTTGGCCAGCGTGGTGAGTTATGGCCAAACCCCTCCAAAATGATTCCACAACTTAAATCTTGGCCCTCAGTCTCCGGCAGCTGGAATGTACCTGGCCAAGGCAGCGGCCAGTGCGACATGAAGGCAGAGGGTGCTAAGAATCCCCGGAGGACCGGACTAGGCTGCCATCTGATGCTGACCTTGGCTACTTACAATGGACGCTCCCTATCTTCTGATTCAAGGCTTCTTGAATTGGAAGAGGAACTACAAAGGATCAAGTGGGACATCGTGGGGCTAAGTGAGGTAAGGAGAAAAGGAGAAGATCTCATCGAACTGAAAAGTGGACATCTCTTCTACTATCGTGGGACAGATACTGGCAGAACTAGTGGTGTTGGATTTATTATAAACAAGAAACTGAAGGATAAAGTTGTAGAAGTTGAAAGTTCCTCTGACAGAGCTGCACGACTTGTTATCCAACTCTCGAAAAGATACCAGGCTCAGATTATTCAAACTTATGCACCCACCACAAGTCATCCTGAAGAAGAAATTGAAGAATTTTATGAGGAAATTTGTCATCTAAATAATAAAGGTAAGCAGCACTTGAAAATAATTATGGGAGATTTCAATGCAAAAATAGGGAAACGGCAACAGAATGAAACTTCAGTAGGTAAATTCGGTCATGGCAACAGAAACCAGCGTGGAAATACTCTCGTTGAGTTTGCAGAGGCAGAAGGGTTTTTCATCTTGAACTCCTTCTTCAAGAAAAAGCCACACAGAAAATGGACATGGAGACATCCAAATGGGACGACAAGTGAAATTGATTTTATTATGTGTAACAAAAAATTCGTCATAGAAGACTGCAGTGTGCTAAACAAGTTCAACACAGGTAGTGACCATAGATTGGTGAGATGTAAGATGCACCTCAACACTAAACTTGAACGTGGCAAGCTCATAAGGCAAACAAAATCTATTGACATAACCAAACTTAAAAAACACTATAATACCTTCAAGTTAGAACTGAAGAACAGGTTCTCTGCTTTAGAAGGCCTAACATCGGAAGAAGTGGACATCTCTGAAGTTAACAGAAAAGTAACCAAAGCTCTTATGGAAACAGCAACAAAATTAGCTGGGTCTAAGAACAAGTTGCATGTGAACAAATTATCAGGAAAAACCAAAATGTTGATGCAAAAAAGAAGAGAGATGAGGACAACTAAAGAAGATGTGACTTCCAAAGTGGAATATATAGAGCTATGCAAGACAGTAAGAAAAAGAATCACTGAAGACGTAAGGAAATTCAACTGTGAACTAGTGAGGAAAGCAATTGAAAACAACCAAAGCCTAAAGATAGCAAAGGGACATCTCAGTAAGGGAAGAAAACAGATTATGGCACTGAGAAAAGAAGATGGTTCTGTAACAAGAAATAGAGGCGAAATTTTGACAAGAGTGAAAGATTTCTACTCCAAATTGTATGAAAGGGATGATATATGCACTCCAGACTTCATGAAAGATACCAGTACCAGAGTTCCTCCAGTCCTTCCAGCAGAGGTTGCACATGCAATCAAGAACATGAAGCGAGGAAAAGCTCCAGGAGAAGATGGAATTACTGTAGACATCATACAAGAAGCAAGTGGAGAAATCAAAACAGTACTCGCCCAAATTTTAACTCGATGCCTTAATGAAGGAAAGATTCCTGAGAATTGGAACACCGCTACAATGATCCTGCTACATAAGAAAGGTGACATTGAGGATCTCGGAAACTACAGACCTATCAGCCTCCTATCAGTAGTTTATAAAATATTCACTAAAGTTCTTTCACACCGCTTGAAGGTAACACTGGACATGGCTCAACCGAGAGAACAAGCTGGATTCAGGAGTGGCTACAGCACAATAGATCATATCCACGTGCTGAGAGAACTAATTGAAAGAGCGAGGGAATATGAACTTCCATTGTGCATGGCTTTTATCGATTATGAAAAAGCCTTTGATTCGGTGAAACCATCAGCAGTTACAATGGCTCTGAAAACCTGCGGTATTGAAGATGCATACATTAATATTATTAATAACATCTATGAAAATGCAAGTGCAAAGATTCGGCTGTTTGAAAATACAACACACATAAAAATTGGAAAGGGAGTGAGACAAGGTGACACCATATTTCCGAAGCTCTTTAATGCTACATTGGAGGGTGTTTTTCAGTCGCTGAGCTGGGAAAACAAGGGGATAAAGATTAATGGAGATTATCTAACCCACCTTCGTTTTGCTGATGACGTAGTCATTTTTGCAACTAGCCCATCAGAGCTGCAGAGTATGATCCAGGAACTTGCTGACAAGAGTAAAGAAGTGGGATTAAAAATGAACTTTTAGAAGACAAAAGTGATGTTCAATGCTTTTACAAGAAATGAAGATTTATCGATTGATAGAGAAAAGCTGGAGATAACAGACACGTACGTTTATCTTGGACAGCAGATATCAAGTGAGGGTCACATTGATGAAGAAATTAATCGGCGTACAAAACTTGCCTGGAGAGCTTTTGGAAGAAACAGCATAATTTTCAAGAGCAATATGCCATTATGTCTTAAAAGAAAAGTGTTTGATCAGTGCATCCTTCCAGTGCTTACGTATGGTGCAGAGACGTGGACCTTAACTAAAAGAGACATACAAAGGCTGCAGACAACTCAAAAAAGCATGGAGAGGTGCATGCTTGGTGTAACCAGGAGAGATAAGAAGAGGAACTCGTGGATCCGAAAAATGACAAGAGTGGAAGACATCATGATCAGAGTTAAATCCCTGAAATGGCAATGGGCTGGACATACTGCCAGAAGGACAGATCATCGATGGACAGCCGAAATTTTAGATTGGATTCCAAGGGACAGGAAAAGACCCAGAAGAAGACCACATGGGAGATGGGTGGATGAAATTCGAAAGTATGCAGGGGTGACATGGAAGAGACTGGCACAAGACAGACCGTTGTGGAGGAAACTTGGGGAGACCTTTGTCCAGCAGTGGATTGATAATGGTTGACAATGATGATGATGATGATGATGATATTAACTGTAACCGCAACTTGATTGCACATGGCCACGTTTTTGAATTTGTTTGTAAGCACTTTGTATATGTGATGCGTGTGTCTTTGTACATGTGTAGCTCTTCCTATCTGTTTTTTGTGTAGATTTTTCTACTTTTATGAATTAATAACAACCAGTCATGCCTCGAGTAGGTAGACTTTTTATAAAGGGTACTGTTGTTGGAAAAAAAACATGCCTATTGAAAATGGATTGCCGAAAAGTGAAACTTTATCAGCAGGTAAGCTGGGTAACGTTTCTGAAGAATATGAGGAATTCAATGACCAGAAAAGTGCTAATAAAATTATAAGTTTGTCTTTACTGGATTCCACTATTTCAAATGTGGCCGTGTGCAAGGAATGTGGTGAAGATGTAATTATAACTGTCGAAAAAAGAATAGGCTTAGCGATTCAATTGCAATTATCTTGTGCATTATGTTAAAAAAAACTGTATGTTACAACTCTAAAACATATCAAGAAGGTAAATCCTATTAAACTAATAATAGATATGTATATGCCCTGAGATGAATATGTTAAAATAATAGTTATGCATATGTCTTGAATTCTGCCGGAATTGAATCAGGAGCAAAATTGTTTACAGGTTGTGAAAAATCTTGACATTTTATGGGTCTCAGTAGAACAACGAAAAATGCATGAAACTGAAACATGTTAGTAACATCTATAATGAATATAACTTTTAACTAAGCTAATTATAATGAATATCACTCTTCTACTACTGAATTATAATGAATTCAATGCTTCTTCTAATGGTTGTTGTTTGTTAATTATATCATGAATAAACTTTCCTGCTAGTAGTGTAGTAATACTAATGAACAAGCTTTTAACTGCTAGTAATGTTGTAGTAGTAATTAAGATGAATAAAGTCTTATGCTGGTTGTTAATAATAATCAACTAATGAAATAAACCTAACAGCCAGACAGAGATCTGACAAAACTATTAACTGAGAAAGACGTACTTACTATAACAATCTTTTATTTGGTAAACTTCTCGCTCTCACATAAACGAAGATCTCTTTATACAACAAGAGCTTTCTGACACATAAACCACAGCTCACTTCGTACAACAACAGCTCACCCTACGCACATCAACAAAAAGCTCTCATCCACATAAACAAACGCTCTCTCCCACATAAACAAACGCTCTCCTTAGGTATCGTTGAACGCGCCTATTTATACTGGCTACCACCACGTCATGACTTACACTCATTGCCAGATCTCATTCAGCGGGTGAAATAACATCTCGTTCAGTAAGAAGATAATTTACATAGTAAAATAAAATAACCAGAGATATTAAAAATCAAAAGGAAAGTGAATCTAGAGTATACGTTACAAATCATGCAATGCATTGATTATGATACGCTTGACAACATACCAGAAATAATTACTCAAGTTATTACCCAAGTTATGAGGATAATGGCTGGGGAATTAATCTCGCTCTTGTGCCTTGACCTTTGACCCTATTTCGATTATATTCAACAGAACTGGTTCAGTATACCTCCGGAACAACATACTAAAGTTTTCTCGCAATAGAAGCATTTTTAGTCAAGTTATGAGGATAATGACTGTGGAATAAATCTCGCTCCTGTGCCCTGACCTTTGACCCCATTTCGATTATATTTAACAGAATTAGTTCAGTATAACTACGAAACAACATTTCATTTCATTTTTCATTTATTTCATTTTAGTTGTCGCATACAAATTACATAAATTAATTGAAGGGATTTTAGAGCAGATAAGCAACAACAGGGATGAAAAGAGGGAAAAGGGCAGATGGGCCTAACTAGCACTTTTCTCCCAAAACAATCCTTGAAACAAACATCAAGTGAAGCAGACATACTAGTGATTAGCAGCCCTGAGAGACAGTCATCATTATAATTTCAATTTAACTGCCGAAGCGTCTCCATCCGATCTTGTTTTATCTACACTGACGGGAAAAAAATCCCAACACCTAGAAGGGGTTGTGTTAGATAAACGATAGTTGGTAGGCGGTGAGAGTACATCTGTAAGATGACGTCTATGCAAATTTCGCGCTCGGCGCATACGTGTGGCGCTGGTAGCGCCCCTCGGAACATGCAAAGCAGGTTTGCTGTAAATACGCGCTGTACCGTTCGTGAGTGTTAGTTATCGTTGAGATTCGACGTAGGGTGTTGATGTTAGTCAAGAATGCCTTTAAGAAGACGAAGAAGTCATTATCAACAGCTCACGGAGTTTGAACGAGGTCGTGTAATAGGGCTACGAGAAGGTGGATTTTCTTTCCGCAATATTGCAGAACGACTTGGCAGGAATGTAGCCACTGTGCATGATTGTTGGCAGCGGTGGTCAAGGGAAGGTACTGCCTCAACAAGACCGGGTTCCGGCCGGCCACGTGGCACTACTGAGAGGGAAGACCGCCGTGTACGGCGTATGGCCGTGGCGCATCGTACCGCGTCTCCGGCAGCAATTCGAGCTGCAGTTGCCACCACAGTGATACAACGAACTGTTACAAATCGGTTACTTGAAGGACAGCTCCGAGCCAGACGCCCTCAAGGTCTTTAGATATATCTCATGGTATAAGATTGGGCTCGCTACGATGTCAGCCTCTCGTTGGCTGCTGAAATGACGTCGGCGTGGACGCTGGACGCATGGCAGCCAACATGGCAGCTTTGAGTGTTTTGTGGCGTGGGGTTACGGCAAACGAAACGATCGTGATAATCACACTTATTATGATAATAACGAAATAAAACTGCGAAAAACTGCTCACACATAAATAAATCTCATAAATTCAAAGCATTTATCTTCCTTGAAGCGCAACATTTCCAAATTTATTTGCATATATGTGAACTCACATTTTAATACTTACTGAATAACGAAATTGGTAGCCAAGCCACTACAAATAAAACAGCTACAAGTATTAAGGTTAGACACTGATACTTAAATTAATTCTGAAACTTACTTCATCAAAAACTGCCAACAAAGGCGGCAATACGTATCGCAGCTATATCAATCACTTCCGTACTAGGAACAACACGAAAGCTATTCCGTCTCTCTTCATACATTCACTCTTGAAAGATTTTTTAACATTCCTTCATGGTGTGTAGGTATATAACACATAAGCAGGCTAAAAACAAATTTAAGCTCAAAAAAACCAAGATACAAAGAGAGAGTTAAGTGTTATTATATTTGCTTTTTTTTTTTTAATTTTTTTTTTCCTGTAATGTTTAATAAGCTTATTTTGCTCAAAGTTTAAGAATGTGGTTTTCACTTTAAACCTTTTCTACCAGCATATGTGCTAGCTGGTTGTTTTAGAAGTTAACAGGTTTAGTAGAATTTAATGTTCAAGGATTTTATTAACTTACAAAATTTGTTTTTAGTGCACTTAAGCAGATGTATAATAACATAGCAGAAACCCACTTTCAGGCCTTTGTAGAAATGAGAGAGGTAGCATTTCTGTTTGACCCTGAAGAAGCTATAAGTGATTATTCTCAACATGTTTTGCATTACAAATTTGTACATGTCTCCTTTTATGAACTCAAAATTTTATGGGTTACTGTTTTTTAGTTTTTGCCCTCATCAAAGGGACAATATAGATTGGTGACTTGGTTCTGATACTTTTCTATATATATATTTTTTTTAGGTTTTTTCTTTTTAAAATTATTTGCACACACACACACCATGGAGGAATGTTGAAAATTTAAAAAATGACACTTAAAAAATGACATCTTGAAAAATATTCCTACCAATCTATCTATCTATATATCGTCATCATCATCATCGTCAACCATTATCAATCCACTGCTGGACGAAGGTCTCCCCAAGTTTCCTCCATAACGGTCTGTCTTGTGCCAGTCTCCTCCATGTCACCCCTGCATACTTACGAATTTCATCCACCCATCTCCCATGTGGTCTTCTTCCGGGTCTTTTCCTGTCCCTTGGAATCCAATCTAAAATTTCGGCTGTCCATCGATGATCTGTCCTTCTGGCAGTATGTCCAGCCCATTGCCATTTCAGGGATTTAACTCTGATCATGATGTCTTCCACTCTTGTCATTTTTCGGATCCACGAGTTCCTCTTCTTATCTCTCCTGGTTGCACCAAGTATGCACCTCTCCATGCTGCTTTGAGTTGTCTGCAGCCTTTGTATGTCTCTTTTAGTTAAGGTCCACGTCTCTGCACCATACGTAAGCACTGGAAGGATGCATTGATCAAACACTTTTCTTTTAAGACATAATGGCATATTGCTCTTGAAAATTATGCTGTTTCTTCCAAAAGCTCTCCAGGCAAGTTTTGTACGCCGATTAATTTCTTCATCAATGTGACCCTCACTTGATATATGCTGTCCAAGATAAACGTCCGTGTCTGTTATCTCCAGCTTTTCTCCATCAATCGATAAATCTTCATTTCTTGTAAAAGCATTGAACATCACTTTTGTCTTCTGAAAGTTCATTTTTAATCCCACTTCTTTACTCTTGTCAGCAAGTTCCTGGATCATACTCTGCAGCTCTGATGGGCTAGTTGCAAAAATGACTACGTCATCAGCAAAACGAAGGTGGGTTAGATAATCTCCATTAATCTTTATCCCCTTGTTTTCCCAGCTCACTGACTGAAAAACACCCTCCAATTTGGCATTAAAGAGCTTCGGAGATATGGTGTCACCTTGTCTCACTCCCTTTCCAATTTTTATGTGTGTTGTATTTTCAAACAGCCTAATCTTTGCACTTGCATTTTCATAAATGTTATTAATAATATTAATGTATGCATCTTCAATACCGCAGGTTTTCAGAGCCATTGTAACTGCTGATGGTTTCACCGAATCAAAGGCTTTTTCATAATCGATAAAAGCCATGCACAATGGAAGTTCATATTCCCTCGCTCTTTCAATTAGTTCTCTCAATACGTGGATATGATCTATTGTGCTGTAGCCACTCCTGAATCCAGCTTGTTCTCTCGGTTGAGCCATGTCCAGTGTTACCTTCAAGCGGTGTGAAAGAACTTTAGTGAAGATTTTATAAACTACTGATAGGAGGCTGATAGGTCTGTAGTTTCCGAGATCCTCAATGTCACCTTTCTTATGTAGCAGGATCATTGTAGCGGTGTTCCAATCCTCAGGAATCTTTCCTTCATTAAGGCATCGAGTGAAAATTTGGGCGAGTACTGTTTCGATTTCTCCACTTGCTTCTTGTATGATGTCTACAGTAATTCCATCTTCTCCTGGAGCTTTTCCCCGCTTCATGTTCTTGATTGCATGTGCAACTTCTGCTGGAAGGACTGGAGGAACTCTGGTACTGGTATCTTTCATGATGTCTGGAGTGCATGTATCATCCCTTTCATATAATTTG
Organism: Macrothele yani; assembly: GCA_039090855.1. Lineage (NCBI taxonomy): Eukaryota > Metazoa > Arthropoda > Arachnida > Araneae > Macrothelidae > Macrothele > Macrothele yani. The sequence continues at coordinate 137,076,493 of CM077025.1, forward strand.
GAGTAGAAATCTTTCACTCTTGTCAAAATTTCGCCTCTATTTCTTGTTACAGAACCATCTTCTTTTCTCAGTGCCATAATCTGTTTTCTTCCCTTACTGAGATGTCCCTTTGCTATCTTTAGGCTTTGGTTGTTTTCAATTGCTTTCCTCACTAGTTCACAGTTGAATTTTCTTACGTCTTCAGTGATACTTTTTCGTACTGTCTTGCATAGCTCTATATATTCCACTTTGGAAGTCACATCTTCTTTAGTTGTCCTCATCTCTCTTCTTTTTTGCATCAACATTTTCGTTTTTCCTGATAATTTATTTACATGCAACTTGTTCTTAGACCCAGCTAATTTTGTTGCTGTTTCCATAAGAGCTTTGGTTACTTTTCTGTTAACTTCAGAGATGTCCACTTCTTCCGATGTTAGGCCTTCTAAAGCAGAGAACCTGTTCTTCAGTTCCAACTTGAAGGTATTATGGTGCTTTTTAAGGTTGGTTATGTCAATAGATTTTGTTTGTCTTATGAGCTTGCCACGTTCAAGTTTAGTGTTGAGGTGCAACTTACATCTCACCAATCTATGGTCACTACTTGTGTTGAACTTGTTTAGCACACTGCAGTCTTCTATGACGAATTTTTTGTAACACATAATAAAATCAATTTCACTTGTCGTCCCATTTGGATGTCTCCAGGTCCATTTCCTGTGTGGCTTTTTCTTGAAGAAGGAGTTCAAGATGAAAAACCCTTCTGCCTCTGCAAACTCAACGAGAGTATTTCCACGCTGGTTTCTGTTGCCGTGACCGAATTTACCTACTGAAGTTTCATTCTGTTGCCGTTGCCCTATTTTTTCATTGAAATCTCCCATAATTATCTTCAAGTGCTGCTTACCTTTATTATTTAGATGACAAATTTCCTCATAAAATTCTTCAATTTCTTCTTCAGGATGACTTGTGGTGGGTGCATAAGTTTGAATAATCTGAGCCTGGTATCTTTTCGAGATTTGGATAACAAGCCGTGCAGCTCTGTCAGAGGAACTTTCAACTTCTACAACTTTATCCTTCAGTTTCTTGTTTATTATAAATCAAACACCACTAGTTCTGCCAGTATCTGTCCCACGATAGTAGAAGAGATGTCCACTTTTCAGTTCGATGAGATCTTCTCCTTTTCTCCTTACCTCACTTAGCCCCACGATGTCCCACTTGATCCTTTGTAGTTCCTCTTCCAATTCAAGAAGCCTTGAATCAGAAGATAGGGAGCGTCCATTGTACGTTGCCAAGGTCAGCATCAGATGGCAACCTAGTCCGGTCCTCCGGGGATTCTTAGCACCCTCTGCCTTCATGTCGCACTGGCCGCTGCCTTGGCCAGGTACATTCCAGCTGCCGGAGACTGAGGGCCAAGATTTAAGTTGTGGAGTCATTTTGGAGGGGTTTGGCCATAACTCACCACGCTGGCCAAGCGGGTTGGTGAGTGTGGGATAGAATTTCCTCTAATCCCGATGGTATAGTTACACCGCTATTGGCGGTCGTCAGAGCCCCTTTAGTGGGAACAGGATGCACCACGAGAAGGCGGGGTTGACATTTGTCAAGGAGAGGCTGTGATGTTAACGCATCACCTGACCTTACATCCCTATCTATATATATATATATATATATATATATACGCACCATGAAGGAATGAGGAATGGTGAAAATTAAAATGTTTCATCTTTTCAATTTTTCATTTTTTAAATTAAATTTTACATCTTTTTTTCTCTTATATATATATAACTCACCTTCGTTTTGCTGATGAATTAGTCATTTTGCAAGTACCCCATCAGAGCTGCAGAGTATGATTCAGGAACTTGCTGACAAGAGTAAAGAAGAGGGATTCAAAATGAACTTGCAGAAGACAAAAGTGATGTACAATGCTTTTACAAGAAAAGAAGATTTATCGGTAGATGGAGAAAAGCTGGAGATAACTGATACCTACGTTCATCTTGGACAGCAGATATCAAGTGAGGGTCACATTGATGAAGAAATTAATTGGCAAATAAAACTTGCCTAATTTTCAAGAGCAATATGCCATTATGTCTTAAAAAATGTGTTTGATCAATGCATCCTACCAGTGCTTACGTATGGTGCAGAGACGTGGACCTTAACTAAAAGAGACATACAAAAGCTCCAGACAACTCAAAGTAGCATGGAGAGGTGCATGCTTGGTGCAACCAGGAGAGATAAGAAGAGGAACTCGTGGACCAGAAAAATGACAAGAATGGAAGACATCATGATCAGAGTAAAATCCCTGAAATGGCAATGGGCTGGACATATTGCCAGAAAGACTGTCCATCGATGGACAGCTGAAATTTTAGATTGGATTCCGAGGGACAGGAAAAGATCCAGAAGAAGACCACATGGGAGATGGGTGGATGAAATTCGAAAGTATGCGGGAGTAACGTGGAGGAGACTGGCACAAGACAGACCGTTGTGGAAGAAATTTGGGGAGACCTTCGTCCAGCATTGGATTGATAATGGTTGACAATGATTATGATATATATATATATATATATATATATATATATATATATATATATATATATAATACTCGTTTATGTGTGTGGTGTGTGTATTTAATTTTTTTATATCAATGACTAGCAAATAAGTTGGTATATTCCTTACCACTAATACTGTGTTAATTTAATTCTACAACTTTTCTGTTCCAGATTTGATCTTTAAAACAATGTTCCCATGACAGATGTATTTAAATAAAACTTTTCTTTCTCACATAAGCATATATAAAAGCCATCAGAAAAAATGCAAATATTTGCATGCATTCATACAAACAATAAAAAATTGAAATAAATAAAAACTTAGCTTTCTGATGGCAGAATATTCCATGACACCATTCCTTTGATGCACTTTCCTACCAAAAAAAAAAAAAAAGGGAATAGAAGGTGGTATCTGAATACCTGCAGATTCTTGTAGTGTAATATCCCAAATCTCTCCCCCCCCTTAATATTCCTCTTCTTTGGAGATAGATTAACAAGGGTTTCCAATGCTTGCTTCCGAATTCTACGGTCATGACATCTAAGTGCAGTTGGAGTTGCAGTCTCAGATCCTAAAATGTCAATATTGGTTCTCGTACTTACCTTATTAATACTAGTATTATTGATTGTGGGAATGTTTAATGTACGTACAGCATCAGGTTTCAACACTTTTCTGCTAGTCACCCGAAGTAACTCTGCCTCTAAGTCACGCTCGTAACATGTTGGGAACACACTCTTGCATTAGAAACTTTGAAGGAATCCTGACAATTTTTGAAGTGATAAATCCTTGGGAAATACGTGGTGCATAATGTCAGCATTCTTGATAGAATAAAATTTCACAATGATTTGAATGTTTACGCTCCATTCGTCCTGATTATGCCGAGCCAATAGATCTGCGGAACTATAGTCGATATATAATAAGCTTTTGATTGTGGTAAACGTTGGTATTTTTATTTTATCTCAAAATCACAAGTTTTGTAGTCATAAATTATATATAATTTTAGGTGTCAGCTGGACCTTAGACTACAATTTGGTGTGTAAGTATATTAAGATATCCTACAACGGGAGACGGCAATATAACATCTTGCTTCGCTTTCGTTTTTGGACTTATTTAATACCGATATAGACTTTTCAGGAACATAAAACTTTGTTCCTAATCTTGATTACGACGAACTCAATCTATGTCAGTGTTCTTGGTTTTCCTATTGCAAGTACTAAAACAGGCCACTGCACAACCCGGCATTATTGCGTTTTTTTACGAAATACTCAAACAATGAATCTCAGTGGTAAATAAGTATCAAAATAAACACAACATAAACATCAAACTAGAGATACAAACTTCAAACAGTTGCACATCAATTACGTTCATAGCGGAAACTCCATCACACCAATTGTAAATAAACAGTGATGCGGGAAACCGAAAGACTGGGCGTCCACGCCTACGTCATGCGCGGCTTCAAATTAACCGCGTCGGATACTGCGCAGCTCAAGCGGGACCCTCCTGAGACGCCCTGTAGCGTGCATTCCACTTACTCCAAACCACTGCCGTTTGCGACGTCAGTGGTGGCAAGCTAGAGCTCATTGGAGGACGGAGTGGAGATCTGTTGTGTTTTCTGATGAAAGCCGGTTCTGCCTGGGTGCCAGTGATGGCCGTGTGTTGGTTAGAAGGAGGCCAGGTGAGCGCCTGCAACCAACCTGTCTGCGGCCGAGACACACTGGACCTACACCTGGAGTTATGGTCTGGGGAGCAATTTCCTATGACAGCAGAAGCACTCTCGTGGTTATCCCACGCACCCTGACTGCACAGTTGTACGTCGGTCTGGTGATTCAACCTGTTGTGCTGCCATTCATGAACAGTATTCCAGGGGTGTTTTCTAACAGGATAACGCTCGCCTGCATACCGCTGTTGTAACCCAATATGCTCTACAGAGTGTCGACATGTTGCCGTGGCCTGCTAGATCACCAGATCTTTCACCAATCGAGCACGTATGGGACATCATTGGACGACAACTCCAGCGTCACCCCCAACCAGCATTAACCGTCCCTGTATTGACCGACCAAGTGCAACAGGCATGGAACTCCATCCCACAAACTGACATCCAGCACCTGTACGACATTCCTAAGTTATAATTATATGCATGACAATTTGCGTGCTTGCATTCAACATTCTGGCGGTTACACCAATTATTAATGTACCAGCATTTCACATTTAAAATGGTTCTTTTCGCGCTTACAATAAGCTGTGATCTTGAAACCTTAATCGATTAAATATGTTACCTATACAAGTGTATTGCCGCCATTTCATTCCTCTACAACTATTTTTTCGTGGTGTTGGGATTTTTTTCCCGTCAGTGTATATTAAAAATGTAAATTAAAACAATACCACTTAAGATTTTACTAGATTAGTAAAAAGTCCGAATAGTTATGTTCAGCATTAGATTGCCAGTAGTATCAAACATCAGTTTGTTTAATGATTCAAGGGTTACAATCATTATTATTGATATATGATAGCAAGTTTAAGAACTTGTAAGCACAGTGACTGTTCCAATTTATTTATGAAGTAGCTGCTACCTATGTTGAAAAAGGAAACAAAAATTACAATGAGGCTGATCGTAATAAATATTGTTTGAGGTTGTCTTTTTAAATAAACAAATGTTATTTAAGCTTTTTAAATCATCAGGCACATTACTCCAGAAGGTTGGTCCAGCATAATTAATATGTGTTCTGGAACGTTCTGTTTGTACAAACGTAAGCACTAGTTAGTTTTATTTAAAGTAGAATGTTGATGGGTGTGAAAATTTAGTGAAATTAAATCCCGATAAAAATTGTTTTCAATTCTCTTAAACATCAATATTCCTAAGTTATAATTATATAATTGTTCAATAGTTAGGAGATTAAAATCATTAGGATGTAGGCCTAATCGGGTTGTCAAACTTCGGGAATAACTGTTTTGAATTGTCAACTCCAGAAGTCTAATGAATTTATTTCGTAATCGTTGTAAATTATTAATATTATATTTATAGGATTATATTATTAATATTATATTTACATGATAAAGTTTTGTCGCAAGCTAAGCATTTTTACGTAAGTTATGACGCATAAGGGCAATGGAATGGATACCGCTCCTATGTCTTGACCTTTGAACCCATTACGTCCATTTTCAATAGGGTTCGTCCTCAGGTTGTCCCCTACCACATACTAAAATTTCATCGAAATAGAATCATTTTTACGCGAGTTATCGTGCGGACAGACAGACGAAGCTGGAGCATATGCGCTTCTTCAACCTACGGTTGGAAAACGTAAAAAAAAAAAAAGCCCTCCAAAAAAGAAAAAGAGAAACAAAGTTAGAAAATGATTTTCTGGAAGAAGGTACAGATGAATCTTTCTAGTCTGCTAGAAATTATCAAATAACTGCTTACAGGTATGAAATTTGTCATTTTTAAACGCGTTTACCTAAAAAAAAATTTTTCACTGTTTAGGTACATTTTTCTCAGAATCCATCAAAGGTTTCAATATGATATTTATACCACATATACATATGACATATTTGTACAAACAGACGAGGCAGATTAAAAGTATCTGATTTTTAAAAATTATGAAAAATAAAAATGTGTCGTTTTTAGGGTAAAATTATGAAACGCGCATTAAAAATTTGTAAATTTTCAAAATTTAAAATGTTGATAAGAGCACGTTAAAATGTGTACAGGTTTCCAATATATAACTGGTAAGATTTTTGTTAAAAAATGTTGGATAGCGTTTCAGAAAAATGTACCTAAAGAAGGCCTTTTTATCATAGGCTCCAACGGAGCATACCGGACCCCCTTAAGACAAAGGCACCATGCAGGACTCTAACCCGGCTCAACACGGACAAATGGCCTCATCACAAATTTCCAAAGTTAGATTGTGAAACATTAACCAAATTAATTTGAGCGAAATATGTAACGGTTTTCTGCATTACTTTCAATTTTTCCTGGGAAACAATTTAACACACTGCAGGACGTAAATTTGGATTTTTTCCCCCATAGGGCGTGTAGGGAAAAAAGTTGACCTGTAATAGTGACAATTCTGCGCAAAATTTTCCATATAATTTTCAGCGTTCCTTGATAGTACAAACTTTCTTATGCGCGACTTAAATATATACCCGTATTCGTCCTAAATTCACTACTTCTATAAAACCGGAAAGAAAATATTTTTGTAATCAAGTAACCACACGTCTAAGATAGCCCCTACAACTTTCAACTTTATCAAGTGTAAAATTTGTTCGTATATGATGTAATTGCACTTTCTTAACTGATTGCATATTCTTAACTGTTACCTTACTTCAGATTCCGGAAGAAGAATCGAAAACAGAAGTTAAATATCATATACACTGAAGAGCAATTGAATTAGAGACAGCTGGCGTTATGCAAAAGTGGCGCTGTGGGCGGCTCTGTAAACGGAAACGACATGACTTATGCAGCGATCCGACAATATAAGGAGTGATGCGACGTAAATCAGTAAGAGTCGGACGCAGTATGGGTAAGACGAAGGATATAAGCGCATTTGATCGTGGGCAAATTGTCGGGGCCCGACGAATGGGTAACTCCATCTCGAAAGTCGTGCAGGCACTGGGATGTTCACGAGCCACTGTGTCACGGGTGCACCATGAGTACATCGAATCCGGTAAAACCATCCCTGCAAGGGCCAACTGCCGTGGACAACAGCGTGTGGAGGAGCGGGGTCATCGTCGGCTAGCTCGCATTGTAACAGCGGATAAACGGGCCACAGTGCAAGAAATCACTCTGCAATTTAACGCTGGTGCACAAAAACGTGTAAGCAGCTACACCATCCAGAACCATCTCCTCGCTATGGGGTACAAAAGCCATCGTCCCACGAGGGTACCGCTGCTGACCGCACATCACAGGGTGAAAAGATTAGCATGGGCGCGGGAACATCGCCACTGAACCCTAGACATGTGGAAAAATGTTGCCTGGACTGATGAGTCGAGATTCACGTTGCTACATGCGGATGACAATATACGAGTACGGCGCAAACCACATGAAGCGACGGATCCTTCTTGCCAGCAGGGTACTCTTCAAGCTGGTGGGTGTGGCATTCTCGTCTGGGGACTGTTTACGTGGACTGAAATGGAACCCCTGGTACGTGTGACATCGTCCCTCATAGGTCAACGTCACCGGGATATCCTGGACGACCATTTCCTCCAGTTTGTGCGTCTCTAACATCCCACTGGGGACCTCATCCTGAAACAAGACAATGCACCGTGCATTCGCTCCCGAATTGTATCCGAATGGTTGGATGAACACTCCACCAACGTGACCTCGCTTCCTTGGCCAGCTAGGTCACCTGACCTCAATCCCATCGAGCACATCTGTGATGCCATCGAGAGAGATGACCCCCTACATCAAATATTCGTGAACTATGGGAGCTTGTTCAGGGGTTGTGGATCCGTATTGCTTCCCAACGGTTCCGGTGTCTTGTCGAGTCCATGCCGAGACAACTCGCCGCCGTCATAAGGGCGAAAGGTGGTGCTACACGTTACTAGACAGGTACCTTTAATTCAATTGCTCTTCAGTGTAAAATAACACAAATCAAGGTTTCTCATATATTTCGCGCTAGATGGCGTATTTCCATTTTTTTTTTTTTTTTTTTTTTTTGTCGCTTGTGGGTTTAACGATTACCGTGAGCAACTCGATGGGCTATAAGCAGTCACCTGTTCCTACGTTAGGGCCACTTGTTCTAGGAAAGGGAGAGAATCAGTGCCGCATGACAAACACAGCATCCATGCCTCATGGGGATTCGAACCAGGACCCATCTGGGACAAACCGTCATAAGCCAGCGCTTAGACCACTGCGCCAACGGGATAGCCTTGCATATTTGTATTTCTTTCACCTAAGTTTCAAAAACGGATTGGAAAACTTCTTTAATTATAAATAAACGCATACATGATTAAATGCTATGTTGTATCATGAACATTTTGCGTGTGCAAACTTTTGCCGCTAAGTTTCGAAAATGTGAATTCACTTTTTTACACTACATCAGTGTTTCTGATAAACAGGCAGGAGACATTTTTTATATTTCATGAGGTAAAATTAGCCAGGGGTAAGGTAACTACAGGTTTTTTTAGTAACAAATTAGTCCGCTAGGTCATAACTGAAGAGTAAGTGACAGCAAAGGAAACGATACCCTCTACCTACGGACATGAAATTTTCGTTTTGCAGAGCCCCACGTTCTGATTTAATTTTTTATTAATTTCAGACCTTGTCCATATATATTTTAATACTCTGAGTCAATCTTTAGCTGACTAAATCCTTGTTAAGATCATTGTGTGTTGCGCAACACATTTTATTTATTTCCAAATCATATTATTTGCTAAGTTTGTTGTTCTCCCACTTTGGGGAACAGTTAGGATTCAGAATTGAGCACAAATGCCGTTTTACTTGTGAAATGTAACCTCAGAAAACAACTGTTGAACAACAACTCCGAAGTAGGAAGGTGAATTGTCATCGTAAATTTATGAACTGGACTCCAGTTTGTTTTCTGGCTTGTAACGTCCAGAATCCCACCTCAGCATTAATTAATATCTGACGTTGCAGATCATACGCTGCGAGTAAGAGAAGTATCCGGACTGTGATAAAAAAAAATTCACAGTTATGGACTAAATATAGTTTTCCTGTTTAGCGTTGAACATAATCTTCACATTCAATGCATGTTTGCTTCGCCAAATTAGCCTACATCGTTGGAACGTCTTGAAAGCGTTTCCTCTCTTAAATCTCAGAAGAGATTTAATTTTGGAGAAGACGAAGTCTACTGGTGATATATCTGGCGAATACCGTATCGTAGATACTGGTACTATATCTGGCGAATACCGTATCGTAGATACTGGTGCTATATCTGGCAAATACCGTAGCTATATATAATTATAACTTAGATAACTTGTGTATCGTAGATACTTTGTGAAAAAACTAGCAACACCACCAATCGTGTGACACGGCGCGTTATGGTGAAGGAAAAACCAATCTTTCGTCCTGTAGAATTTCGAACGTGTCCAATTCGGTTAAGCAATCATTCCATTACTCCAAATTATTACTGGATATTCATTGTTTGTCGTAATGGAACAAATTCACAACGAATCACATCACTGTCATCGAAGAGAATTATTTGAATGGCTTTCAGACGTGAGTTCTCCAAGCGAACATAGTTTGGCTTGAGTTGTTTGGCGACTGAATTACAAACAGCCTTGTCTTTTCCTCTCGGGTCGTAAACAAAACACCACGTTTTGTCTTCCGTGATAATTTCATTTAACACAGTTTCGTCTTCATGAAGGAGTTTAATAAAATGTCAGCAGGAATTAACGCGCACAATTTTTTGCACCGCGGTGTCAGAAAATGCTGAACAAATTCCTCACGCACTTTTCACTTCCTTAAATTTTCGTACAAATTTTTTGGGATAGTGTCCTTCTAAACGTCCACTTCTGCACCCAACATTCTCAATGTTAACTGCCGATTCCCCCTGACTAACCACCGAACTTCTTCAGTTGCGTTATCGTTCCGACTAGTTTGGAGGCGTCCACTTCGTTCATCGTTCTGAAAAGATTTTCAACCTTCCGGAAATCTTTTGAACCGCTGAAATGTTGTTCGACTGACATACATTTCCGTACCCTTGTTGTACCGTTTCATAAGTTTCCGTAGCATTTTTACCCAATTACAGACAAAACTGTATCGCGGCTCTTTGCTCTATCGTGAAATTCTGACTCGCCACTTGAACAGAGTAACCGGTTTGAACTGGTACCTCAGCGTCTATCATTCGAACATGGATGATACTTGCTCATGCGACATACAATGCTTGAGTCTGATTTCTTTCAACTTTAAAGGACAAATATTGTTACCGGTACTTCATCTTCACCAGGGCCGGATTAAGTCTTAGTGGGCCCTTAGGCTAAGACATCTGAGTGGGCCCTCACGGAATTATGATGTGGAATCATTATGAAGTCCGTTAAAACACGAAATTGTAGCAATATGCTTATGATAATTAACGCGTAGTTAATTATCTGCAGAGTTTTTACAATAAGTCACAGTATTTTTCTTTCTTCTCATAACAACATGAGTTAAAACCTGAAGATTCCTAGATTTTGTTTCGGATTTTCTAATGATTTAGCATCTTATACTTTTCGTAGTGCATCTTTTCTGTCATGCAATGTGAAGTTCTGGGGGACTTCGACAGCAGTGTTGCAATTCTACTGATTTATCAGTAGATCTGCCGATTTTGACTCCTGTTTACTGATGGATTTTCGTAATCTACTGATTTTTCTGTGTTTTAAAACCACCTGAACACTCAGGGGCATGCTATCTAAGAATGTCTGCATTCATTTAGTACTCACCATCTATTGATCCAATGGACAAGACTCACCTCAAAATTGGTCTGAAGAGAAAAAGTTAACCAAGACTAAAATTATTCAACACCTGCTACCTATTATTTTTTTAAATCCATACTGGTTGTTAGGAAATATATTTTTATTCTAGATAATTAGTTAGTCTGTTATACAAAATTTTCCCTAGTTTCGTTAAAAACACAGAACATCAGGGAAATGTGTATAGTACGATATCTGAATTATAATATTTTTTTAGTATAGCACTTATTTCATGTACTTTGGGAACATCTGGGTAGCGTTGAGTACGAAGTTTAAGTATATAACTGTTTTTAAGAAGAAAAGTGAGACAGATTCAGCTGTTTCTACATTAAGAGGCAAATGTCATGGTTATTTACATCAACATTAATGTTAATGCTCAGCATTGTTTTAAAAAGCGGATCATTAGTAATGCCTTTTTTAAAAAGCGATTCAGGATTATATTTATTTGAAATTTCATTCTGCTGTTTAATTGCAGTTTATACAGTACTGGAAATATTTGACATACCAGTTGATTTAAGCGTTCCTTCATATTGAGTTTACGTCCAATAATATACATTACACTTGTGAGGTGGTTCATATTTCAAGCAAAAAAATCTGATCTGCTGATTTTTTGAGCTCTGGTCTACGAATTTCAGGTAAAAGTCTCTGACAACTCTTCTTCGACTTAATAGTTTCAAGTACAAATTGGGAGGTGTGGGTGGATTACGTGAAAACTCTGAAACTCTCTCGCGAATCCCACTGACAGGAAATAATTACCCACAACGAGTCACTGCCTTGGAATCTGTACGTCTTCCAAGCTGTTTCTGACCAAGTTATGATTAATTAATTAATATTTCATTTCATGAGATTTCTTTCTTTCTTTCTCTCTCTATTATTTGCCCAGGCATGCCTCCTGGGCCCTTGGTGAAGGTGGCTCCAAGGGTATAGCCCCTATAGATCCACCCCCTCCCACCTTCATTAAACTGGACCCGTACTTCACTCAGGAAATCATATTAGTCCGGGTGGGTTCTTTTTGACTATCTAGTCTTAGATCGTTCGGGAAATACGCAACCACCGTCGTTAGCAAACAATTTCGAAACCTGTAGCGACAAAGCAGGCGATGTTTGGCGATTGCGCAGTACATACCTTGTTCTCAGTTCTGAACGACAGACGAAAGTCATGATAACAATGGATCAGCTCAGACGATCAGTAACACTTGGAGAACAGAGTGTCTTTTGAAGTCTTGTTACTTACTGCAGTATTCAGAGGGCGTGGAACAGTCTTCTGTGAACATCAGTAGGTCAAAATGCCCTTAAGAAATCAGTGGTGCACAACTGAATGAAAGGACACAAGGAAAAGAGAACATCACCCAAAAATACTCCAAGTTGCAGTCGACAGATTAGGACTCCCAGACAAGATACCAAACAACGCTTCTAAGAGGCTTTACAGCACTTTTGCAGGATGTCAATGACTTTTTCATCCAATGGTATCACACACAACGGTTTATACCATGCTGATCGGAAATGTGGACCGAATGAGCAAACTAGCTGCGTGGGTACTGCATACATTAACCACGACACAGGAGACGTTCCGCTACGAAATATGCACGCAGTAAACTTACGTAGTACGGTCGCAAGATTAGAATTCTCACAAGATTCCTCTGATTAAGTTGCACCAAGGCAGCTACATCAGTTCCATTCTGGGATGGAGCCTGGCTCTTCCACGTCGTCCTTACCCCGTGCAGAGTTGTATGAGCGTAAAATTAACCTTACTGGTCGTTGGCAGGCGTGATTTTTAAAAGGTGTATAATAAGAACATCACCCTGACATCGGAGCGGTTTAAGTCATTTGTAGAGAAGTATTTCGCAGCATGGGCACTACAACATCATATATAGCAACATGTCCTGCTGCACTAAACCTCACGGCTGTACAAGGTCCATATTGCTCTGCCGTTCATTGAAAAGAACGGTTGAGTGCTGCTGGCCCATCCACCTTATTCTCTGGAATTCAACTCCTCTGATTTGGCCACTTCAAAAGGGAAATAGATGTCTGGTAGTAGCTACAACAACAAACAGAATTTGGATCTCCGAATCGCAGACATTTTCCACAGACTTAATGACAATGGTACTTTTATTAGTGCTCGTAAAGTGCCCACAGTTTGGGAAAATATGGATAATAATGGAAACTACTAATAATAATTACGTTCAAATATTATTTCTTTTTCCATCACAGGAATTATGGTTATTTGAAAGTTTTCACTACATACATACATACATTCTTTGAGATTAAGAGTTTAGCTCCTCAAAGAATGTCTGCTAAGTAAATGTTTAACTGATTGAACTTGAATTTACTTAATGTTGGTGTATTAAACGTCTCCATTTACAACGATCTCTGCGCACCGCTCGAGCTTCATTAACATCCATCACACGCCGCACACAAGACATTTTGTACTTCATACTCAATCTTTTTCTCAAGAAGACATTCCTGAACCTGGTCGTCCCATGATTTCCTTGGCCCTCCTCTACCTTCCTTTCTTGCCACCTGGGCTGAAAAAATTCTTTTAGTCAGCACTTCATCACTCATTCTTTCAACATGGCCAAGCCACCTGAGAATATTAGTCTTCATCTTTCTAGCAACATGTTGCTTCACATTACACAACTGCAGCACATCTTTGCTCCTCAGTTGATCAGCGCGTGTACCACAAACCACAAACCCCCCGTAAGTAACGTATCTCCCCAGTACACAAATGACTCCTATGTCATTTGTTTACGCTTTGATATATAGTCATTCGGGACTTCGTCGAGAACCCATCATTCCTGTGAAATCCTCCTAAGACAGCTATGACATTATAACGAAGTAAATTTCTCCGTCATTTTTAGTCCACGCCGGGAATCGAACCCGAGTCCACTTATTCCGGAACTAGTCGCTCTACCAACTGAGCTACGCAGACGTTCGTTCTTGCTGCTATCTGCCTTTATGTCGTGCGCGTCCTGCGGGGCAGGCACGTCCCATCCCCCCTCAAAAGAGGGCCAAGCCCACGGGGCAGCCATCCGCTGTAGAACGTGCACTTGAGAACTCCCAGTCAATCTGGTGTGTGGAATGCAACGTCACACACTTTTTTTCGAAGCGCCAGAGAAGGGATTCTCTTATTTTTCCTATCTCGCGGTGTGGAAAGAACATTACACCATTGCGAGATCTTGAACACGGCCTGGTCATCTGGAAAGTTCGGGCGCCATTATAACGAAGTAAATTTCTCCGTCATTTTTTGGTCCACGCCGGGAATCGAACTCGAGTCCACTTATTCCGGAACAAGTCGCTCTACCAACTGAGCTACGCAGACGTTCGTTCTTGCTGCTATCTGCCTTTACGTCGTGTGCGTCCTGCGGGGCAGGACACACACGAACACGGCCGGGTCATCAGCCAGCCTTGAACACGGCTGGGTCATCAGCCATCCGCTGTAGAACAGCTATGACTTTATACCACAAACGCCCCGTACACAAATGACTCCTATGTCATTTGTTTACGCTTTCATATATAGTCATTCGGGACTTCCTCGAGAACCCATCATTCCTGTGAAATCCTCCTAAGACAGCTATGACTTTATAACGAAGTAAATTTCTCCGTCATTTTTGGTCCACGCCGGGAATCAAACCCGAGTCCACTGATTCCGGAAAAAGTTGCTCTACCAGCTGAGCTACGCAGACCTTCGTTCTTGCTGCTATCTGCCTTTATGTCGTGTGCGTCTTGCGGGGCAGGCACGCCACATCTCCCCCCTTCAAAAGAGGGCCGAGCCCACGGGGCAGCCATCCGCTGTAAAACGTGCACTTGGTAAATTTCTCCGTCATTTTTTGGTCCACGCCGGGAATCGAACTCGAGTCCACTTATTCCTGAACAAGTCGCTCTACCAACTGAGCTCGCAGACGTTCGTTCTTGCTGCTATCTGCCTTTATGTCGTGTGCGTCCTGCGGAGCAGGCTTGTCACAACTTTCACTGAAGAGTTCACTCGCCTACTAATTTCACCATCCAGTTTGTATATTTAGGAAGTATGTTTGACAGAGAGAACAAACTTATTCACCTGGTCAACCTATGTGCCATTATAACTTATCTTGCATTCAGTACGAATAGTTCCTCTCACAAAAACCAAAACTTTGGTTTTTTCCCTTATTTATACTCAGTTTTAATTTTATACAAACTTCGTACATCCAGGACAACATAATCTGCAACTCACAAAGGAAACACGAATAAACTAAATTATTCTCAATGTAAGTGAGATGTAGATATTGCAGATAAATGCTGAACAACAAAAATTCTACTACAGTTAATGTGAGGCATCTTAAAGGAACACGGATGAAATAAATTATTCTCAATACAAATGAGATATAGATACTTCAGATAAATGCTGAACATCAAAAATGCTTCTACAGCTAATATGATAAAACTAAAGGAAACACAGGTGAATAAATTTGTTTAGTTCAAACGAAATGCTGATGCGCGTCCTCGAACAGAACACATATTAATTTCGGAATTAACCGTTTCAAAAAAATTATGATTTGATGGATCTCCGCAGCACAATCATTAGTCGAACATTTAACAGGTTATTACTAATTATATCAGAATTCCAACAAAGCCCTCCTACTGATTATTCCTTAATGCGAAATACGTTGCCTTTAAGAATTTACAGGATGCCTTAAGTAAAAGAGGATTAGTTTTCTTAAACGGGAAAACAAAAGACGAAGAATATCTTAGTTCGACAGCGGCTTTTTAAAAATCCCTCGCCAAAATTATTGCAGCTTCAGAAGATTATGACTATGACGAAGGAGCACCGAAAGAAAATGAAAAATTAAGGTAATGAAATTTCCGCCCGGAACAAAGATTTCACATGCGATCTAAAATAGGAAAGGCTGCCTGCTCTTCGATGCTAAGTACTTCAGGAGTTGAAGTTCTTGGCTTAGGTTCAGCTATTTGCGCTGAGAATGGAGGAACATTTTTTTACTTCCTAAGTGAAAAGATTCGCTCGGAAACAATACAGGTAGCAGAGAGCGAAAAATCACAGTAAACTCTTTACTTCCTTCGTGAATACCAGAATGCTTCGAAATGAAATATCTCGAAAGGTTAAAGCTTTCGGGTAAATCACTTTGCCAAGTTCCTGACAATAACTTCTTTTAATGAAGCACTACGGTTCTACAATGTCAGTGACTTTCGTATTCATGCGTAACTTGTCCTCTTTTTAAAATCCTTTTATACAACACTTCGGATGGACAACGGAAAATATTTGCTTACCCTCAGTGCCGTGAAAACAAACTGATTTTTAAAGCTGGACGTTTGCAAAGGACGTGACCTGGAGATACGAATCGAATTGGTATCGGAATTTGAGGAACAAGGTTTCTTGTTATTGGTTCATCTTCCTACTTCTGGCATTTACACTGATGAGACATTACATTATGACCAACACGAGCCTAGAGAAATGAGCGCGCCTGGAGACCGAACGGTGGCACAGGTGAAGTTCACAGAGCAGTATATATACAACCTGATTACCGGATTTCAGTTAGTAGAGTGTTCGGAGTCAGAATGCGAAAAGCTGCCGATTTATCGGAGTTTGCTAAAGGACAAATTGCGACGGCACGGCGCCTCTGAACTACGATCTCGGAAACGGAGTGGTTTGTTGGCTGTTCACGTGCCGCTGTAGTGAGTACGTATCAAAAGTGGTGTACAGATGACCAAACGACGAACCGTCACCCATTCGTGTGTCGGTCGCAGCTCATCGATGCCAGGGGGAGTGGAGACAGTCGGGCATTGTTCACAGCAACCGCAAGGCCACAGCGCAACGAATCACCCGCAGCTACAACAGTTGTCATCAGGGTAATGTGTCACAGCACACAGTTCATCGCAGCCTTCTGCGCATGGGAATCTGGTTGGGTCTTCGGCCGCCTGCGCAGTCGAAGACCCAGATGGGTTTCCATGCTCACTGCACGTCATCGCCAACAACGCATGAAATGGGCCCAAGATCATCGAGATTAAACCGTGGACGATTGGAAGAAAGTGGACTGTTTTGACGAATCAAGATTCCTGGTGCATCACGTAGACGGCTGAGCGTGGATACGCCGATTACCAACGGAGGCTATGGCACCTGGATGCACTGATATGCGAAACAGGTCGGCGGCGGTGTTATGCTCTGGGCGATATTTCCTTGGGACCCTTTAGGCCCCATTATTCCAATAGCACAATCCCTGACAGCTGTCAGGTATCTGAACATCGTTGCGGAGCAAGTTCATTCATTCATGGTAGCTATGTTCCCTGCTGTTGATGGCCATTAGCAACAGGATAATGCGCGATGCCACATGCTGGGGACTTTCTGTTAATGCCCTGGACTCCAAATTCACCTGACATGAACGCAATCGAGCATTTGTGGTTCGACTTGGAAAAGCGGGTTCGCTCTAAATACTCCCCCCCCCCCCAAAAAAAATGATGGGGAACTGGAGGACCTGCTGTTGACATTATGGTACCAGATACCCCCGGATACCTATCGCCACCTCATCGAATCGATACCTCGCCGAGTGGCTGCTAAAACGGGGTCTGACAGCTTATTAGGCATGATGGTCATAATGCAATGACTCATCGGTGTATTTTACCAACTGTCAGTTAAACGGATGACCATTTTGCATAATCACTGTTATTCCATGAACTATTAATGAAATAAATCATTCCTTCTTGGGAGTCCATCATTCATGCAAAAGAGTCATTCATGTATGATCCTATTTCCAAGTGGTCACTACGCTCACTGAGTAAATCATTTATTGCGGAGATCCCGTATGTAATATAACTATCAACGCCACAGCGCTTTTGGCACATTGCCAAAAAGAGCGCGAGCTTTTCAACATTTCATCAGGTCTTTCGTTTGAGAGCTTAACGACCATAATGAGCAACTCGATGAGCTGTGAGCAGTCGCCCATTCCCTAATTTAGGACCACTGGTTCCAGGGAAGTTAGACAGACAGTGCCGTAAGACAACACAAAATCCATGCCTCACCAGGATTAGAACATACACTCATCTAGGGCGAATTATCATAATCCAGCGCTTAGACCACTGCGCCACAGGGGCTGCATGAATGATTTTTTTTTTGATTGGAGGTTTAACGACCACCGTGAGCAACTCAATGGGTTATAAGCAGTCGCCCGTCCCTAATTCAGGGTCATTGGTTTCAGGGAAGGGAGAGAGCCAGTGCCGTAAGACAAACACAACATCCATGCCTCACCGGGATTCGAACCCGGACCCCTTTCAGACGAATTATCAGAGGCCATCGCTTAGACCACTGCGCCACCGGGGCGGCATGAATGATTTACAAACACCTGACATGAACCCAATCGAAACATTTATAAAAATATTCATGCATAGTTACTATAAATGCATAGTTACCCGAATATGAAACATTCGGGCCACCTCGGTGGCGCAGTGGTCTAAGCGATGGCCTCTGATCATTCGTCCGAAAGGGGTCCGGGTTCGAATCCCGGTGAGGCATGGATGTTGTGTTTGTCTTACGGCACTGGCTCTCTCCCTTCCCTGGAACCAGTGACCCTAAATTAGGGACGGGCGACTGCTTATAGCCCATTGCGTTGCTCACGGTGGTCGTTAAACCTACAATAAAAAAAAAACAAAAAAACATTCGGGTAATTATGCAAATTCACATGTAACTCCCATTCTAAAGTTCCACCATTACTTCCTAGCTGACTGCTCACTCTGTTGACACTTATTAATTCTCGACATTACAGTACTTCCTTATTACGAATTCATTTACGATCACCTAGATACGCCGCCCCCTTGGCGCTGTTGTCTAAGCGCTGGCTTATGACCATTCGTCCGAGAAGGGTTCGGATTCGAATATTGATGAGGCATGGATTTCGTGCTTGTCTTATGTTACTGGCTCACTCCCTTTCCTGGAACCAGTGGCCTTAACTTAAGGACGGGTAGCTGTTTATAGACCAACGATTTGCTCACGGTGGTCTTTAAACCTTCAATAAAAAATAAAAACATCATACTCACGGAAACGCGCTGCGACTTCGGTGTGTATCGCAGTATTTTTCTTTTTTTAATGGTCCATTACTACTAAGAACTGCTTCTAATTGGCAATTACTAACTTTAAAAAACAACAAAGAATCAACGCTATAAGATTACCCAAGCTCGTTTTCGAAAAACTCTTACACGAGCTGAAGGCTGTAATTTGCAACGAAAGACGAGGACTGTTGTCAAAAAATATTCTTTAGTGCCACGACAATGCTCGTTGCCATTCAGCGGCTGAAACCATGGCGACAATACAAAACCTAAAGTTTGAAGTTATTCACACCGACTTTCAGGCCGGAACTCGCACCAAGCGATTTTCATCCCATTGGTCCGCTTAACGGGCATTACGTAGTCGGCAATTTGGTAGTGATGAAAAAGCGAAAGAGGTAATGCATACATGGTTTCAGGAACAGCCGGGAAAATCTTCTACGATATCAAGAAGTTTGTAGACCGTAAGAAAATATGTGCCGAAGTGCAAAGGAACTACATTGAAAACTAATCCTACGGTTACGCTTTGCTTAACCTTAGGATTTGTTAGTTTCGCTTTGCTTTAGCTTGCATTTGTTAAATTTCGCTTTGCTTTTTTATTTTGGAAAATACAATGCAACTTTACTTCTTGTACATGGTATAATGAAATCGTTTTTAACGATATTTGGCACCGTGTCCTCCCTCACTTGTTTGCATAGATGTACTTCTGGACAGCAAAAAATTTGAAGTTGGAGAGGAAAGGGGAAGTTCCACAATTGTTTCTCGCGCGCATGTTTATCGCCTAGTGTTCGTAGAATAGAACACTTTTTATCGAGGTGCTGTAGCGAAAACAGAGGGAAGATACAAGCGACGAATGAATTCAGGGATGAGAAAGTTATAATACGGACACTTGTTGGAAGGGCTAGGAGAGCGGTGTAGTCGTCAATACTCTTTCCTGAGCTATGCGTGAAAGAACATTTCGAAATAACATTAAATAACCTTTAGCTTTTCTAAACTCTCCCTGATAAAATGTATGAAAATAGCTTCAGTTAAACAGCTTTCGAAAGAAGACAGAATGAATGAATGAAAGGATCAAATGCTCAGTGTGGAAGATAAAGACGTAATAAAACAAATTGAGAGTGGAAATAAGAAAAATTTGTAATGCCGGGAATCTGACGTTCTTACAGGAAGAAAGCATTGATATGTAAGAAAAACGAAAAGAATCAAATGAAACAGAAGAGGTTGTGATCAAGGAATTGAAGTGGTGGTTTCTCTCATATATATGTGAGGCTATTGAAGCGAATAGGAGTTTATATAGATTTTATGAAGCAAAATTGAGATAAGAGAGGGAAATTTGCAGCAGAAGTACTGGTTCGAACAAAAGCCGAAAAAAATGACAAATTTCTTTATTTGGATCTTCGTTTGTATTTTAATTACATGCATCTGCCTTTAAAAGTGATTTCTTTTTACAAATTCAATTTCCCCAAAATAGTTAAAGTCATTAAATATAAGATTTAATTTGCATTAAAAGTGAATTCACTGCCGTGAAAAAGGACCTAATGCACTGTATTTTCTGTTGAAATCTAATTTAACATCTTCATCGGTTAGTACGGCTCTCATTTACAGGGAAATAGATTTAGTCGTCCTTTTGATGTCGTTACATACTACTTTGACAGTAAATACATGCAATCGCAGACGTGAAACTTCTTATTTGAAAACAATATACCTTTTTTTCCTGACCACATATTTAATCTTAAAATTTCCTTTGTCTTTCTCTTTCAATTTATTACAGTTTACATGAGTTAATTTTATGTAGAGAAGTGAAAACCCTGCACGCTTTAAATCAACATATCTGTGTTACTAAATAAGATTAAAAGAGATTTTGAACTTTCCGCCGGTATCTGACGCTTTGTTCCTTGTACAGTTTCTCTTTGTTTCTGCTAAGGTAATGACATGGGTAATTGCTGATGCGGCAAAATACGTTTGAATAATCGTTCAATGCTTATGGCACAATTTTTGGTTTAGAGGATGAAAGATTTTCTTTTTACTTGCTTACGAGATATGACGTCACATATGACGTCACACACGAGACTGCGCGCACAGCAGGCGCGTAGTTCCATTAGAGTAGCATCTTGTGAATTACTGAGTCTTTGTCTCGCCAGGGTTGCATCCACGATGAGTCCGAAAATAAACCACCGGTTTCAAGGGTACATTCCGAAGAAGAATAGGGATAAATATCAACACGTCAGTAATTAAGTTGTGTACGAAAGAGCTGAACTAACGGAGAACAAACACGCATCACACAGAACAAGCAGTGGAAAAAGCCATTAAAATTACGACGACCCTTCGTCTTTACGACGATTTTTTATACATTTGTAACAAAATACCAAATTAATTTAAATCAAACGTTGGACATGTTTCAAGACAGGTGAAGCCCAAGAGATTATATGAATTCTAATAATACATCATATTGTAATAACAGTTCGAGAAGAAACAACTGTTGTCAGATAAGAAAAAGAAAAAAAAAAAAAGATGACACCGAATTTTCAGTTGTAACAAGTACATTTTTGAATCCTTTCTGACGCGAATAAAAATTATCAGAGTTATTCATAGTCAATGGAACTGGTTAGAAAAAATATGAACCGGATTTCTGCAATAGATAAAACATCCAGGAATAGAAACAGTGACTCACTTTCACCAGCGGTTAAAACGTATGTTACAACAATGGACAGATGGTGCACAAAAAGTATTTCATTATAGGAGGAGGTATCAGAGATAAATATTTTCAAATGGAATAGTTAAAAGAAGAAACACAGAAGGAAACATGATACAACTTTACGCCTGGGCCATGATACAACTTTACACAGGTCCTCAGAATTTGGAGGGGCCTCCAAACTACCTTAATAATAATATAAGTGTAATATCACACATTATTTGTCATTTTCTTGTAGGAATTCCGTCCACAATGATTAGAGTTTAGGTGCCAGCCGCCTACAGCGAGATCGCCTTTTGGGCAGGACACAGAAACGGAAGGAATGAGAGCAAGTCTAGCGACTTTGACAGAACAGTTTGTAGTGAGATTAGAGTACAGTAGATGGCGCCACCGTACAAGTACGATGTTGCACACAGTGAGAGAATTTCAGGGGGGTTGGGGGGCTTAGGAAAGGATACCCATTTAACCAGTGGGTCCAGCCTGGGGGCCGTCACTAACGTGTTTGTCCGATGCACGGCGGATATTCAGCGATTGTTAGCAAATCACACCATCTCTGAAAGATCAGCCGAGGTTCGAACCTGAGGACCTTGCAATGACAGTCCGACTTGCTAACCACTAAGCCATCCGCGGCTCAATGATAATATAAATTTTCAGAACCAAAATATATTTTCCGTCATAGCACGAAATTACTATATGGTTTGCTTTCAAAATTTTGGATGAGATTTTGGAAACCAAATTATTACTATTCCATATAATAAAGCTCAAGCGTTGTGCTGCGCTGTGATCGGCCAGTGTAACATCTTAATCTTACTGACCCTTATTTGTAATAATTAAAATGCAATGGGAACAGCCTAAATTCGGAGCAATATTGTATAGTATACATGAAAAGCATTTCAGCAAACATGCATAATTTACTCAAAATATTTTTATTATTAATATTAGTCTTGTAAAAACAAAAATTGCGAATCAATATTCACAATTTTGTAGGGTTTATTTTTACATAAATAAAAATGCAAAAAAAGTTTAATTTGCACTACTTTATTTAAAGACTGTTGTAATAATCTACATGGAGTGTTGCAATAATTTCTTACAAATGTGTGTGGTCAGCTGTAAGACTTCGTGAGGAATTGCTTCTTACAGCTTAAACTACCATGGGTCCATCGTCTCCATTAAATTTATAGTAAACTAGGTGCTTTAAATTATATCTCTGGGATGATAGTTATTTGTTTCCGTAAATGATACTATAAAACAAAAGAGAATTTCAGAGTAATTAATGTTACAGCTGTAAGCTTTGCGGGTGCGAGGAAGTACAAGCGGTGTGAATCCTCATCTCCTGGTCTATTACATGCCATATTGGCTATAAAGTTGACGAGCATGTGGGATGTGTTTTATTGTTTTTACTGCTAGAAAATCTGATTGCAAGAAAAATATTTACCAGTAAATATTCTTTTCTACTGTTTGACTGAAAATTTTAATCAAGAGGTCCCCAGACATAGGACGTGCACAGGGACTCAACTGATCTAAGTCGGGCCCTGCTCCTAGCGGAAGAATCTTGCATAATGGAAAAGCTTAAAATAGGCTAAAAGTGTTCTTCATGGCAAAAGCTATGCTAACAACAAACTTTTCAAATACGTCTGCCGGAAGGAGACATAGCGAGAAGCTGGTTTTGACCTTTACAGCTCCTTAGCGGGAAAGCTGTGCACTATCTAAAGTCGATAATTGTCCCCATATTTATTGCAGCGAAAGGCATAGAGTAAAAAAACGAAATTTCTCGATAGGGTTTATAGAAGCTGAGATACAGCTGCAAACAGAAGTACACAAACACCAACAGAACTGTGAACTACAAACTACTCCTCAAGTACAAACCTGAAGTGTTCTACAAGGTAGGTAAATTTTATCCTGTGTAAAAGTAGTTTCTTAAACCGCACGTTTAGAAACAGATATTGAGAAAAACATATTAAGCGTTTGCGCCCCCTAGCGGCGAAATTGCGCATTAGTTTGGAAAGGAAATACACTCAAAAATGCTTTCATAGTTTATAGTACCTGACGGATATTTTTTTTCCAATTGCATGTTCAGTCTCGCTGATACTGCTGTAAACGGAAATACGTACTTACGCCCTCTAATGGCACAGTTGAACATTAAAAAAAAATTGAATTTGTATGAGAAACCTTCAGTACCAAAAACGCTTTCCGAGGAAGACAAAGTTTTTCAAATTGGACTTTTAGAAGCAGAAATATCGGCAATAATAAAGTATACATCTACGCTCCTGGTGGAAAACTATGCACTATTTTAAGCAGGAGGTATTCTCAAAATGTTTTCCGAGGTACGTTTTATTGGTACACGAACGAAAAAATTTTTACAATCGAGTTTTCAGAAGCTACGATTTTGCTGCAAATACATCAGAAACAAACACTTTCGCCCTCTCGGTGGCCAAATTGTTCTCTACAAAAAAAAAAAATAGGAATTATATGTAGAACATTTGTCATCAAGAGCTGCATCCTATGCAGAAAGAATTCTACAAACAGGACTTATAGAAGCAGAGATAGTGGGGATATCGCAGTTTACCTTTAAGCCCACAGCGGAAAATCTGTATGTTACTTGAAAAAAGAAACTGGACCTGAAGTAGTTAGTCTTCGTTATAAATGGTATCGAAAACAAAAACTGCCAAAGCGCTAGAAGGGCATCTAAGGAAGGATGAAGTATGTATGTACTTCGTAAACTAATTTCCCAAAGTTTGGATTTATCGACTCTCACATTCGATTTCACGTGTATTTGTGTATCGTGATTTGACAGCTTTACTTCCTGTTAATACGGATTACATTACTGAAGCCTAAATATGTGTAATTTAGTGGTTTTTCATCATTTTAAGCTTGAACTATCACAAAAATGAACCGAAAAATTACCAGGTTTTTTTTTTTTAGTTTGCTTGACAAAAAAAAACGTATGCACTAAGAAAAGTGCACAATGTTAAACTTATAAAAAGTCCAAGACAACGTTTTCAAATCTGAAGCTTTGCGCTGACATTCTTATGAGAGCAGTGAAAAATGTTGCGACTTGTTGGTGAACTATTCACGTAATTCATTTATATTTGTAGAACTGACAACATATTAATTGTCACAAATCCAATACATAATGTTAGAGTTTCGTGTTTTACTGGACTTTATAATGATTCTCCAGCATCAGTTCTTTGGCTGCCCACTCAGACATTTTAGCCTAGCGGCCCACTAAGGCCTTAATGCGGCCCTGACACTGAAGTTGCCAATTATTACGAACTGGGAAATATGTGTTTTCACTTATGTATGCAATTATCACATTATCACGTTGAGATGTTGTTGTTTTTTTTTTTTGTTTTTTTTTTTTGTTGGTGTTGTTGCTGGAGGTTTAACGACCACTGTGAGCAACTCAATGGTCTATAACACCCTTGAAATTGTTGACTATGTAAATCCAGATGTCATGGTAATTTCTGAGATGGAGTGAGCCATCTCCCTGGTGCCAACTATCATACCACGTTCAAAATTGCTTAAATCCTGATAAGATGCCATCTGAACTGTAAATACTGCTGCTTGAGCTTGCGGATATATCTGCCCCTGTGTATATGACGTTTGCGGACGATACCATCTACCGTTTTGGTGTGGTGGCATGAAATGGAAATGGTGGCGCCCTTCCCAGTCTTTTTTTCTCTCTGTCGCACCTCAGTGTATGTGTAAGACACGTTACTTAAGCTATACTGAGACAAGCGTGATTGCCAGTACTTAGCAGGCAAGTGGAAGCATCTCCGAAACGGCAAACCTCGGCTGTGCTAGGACAGCTGTAGCAAGAGCGACAATGAGTGATGCACAAACAAGACAAGTATTCAGCGGTCTTGCTGTGGTACAGGAGAACTGACTACCGTTTGACAAAGGAAAAATACCCTATACGGAGAAAAATCTCCGGGGACCCCCTCCGCAACAAAAATAGAGCATTTCAATAGATTACGTGTGTCATATTTCCTTTGAAACTGCCGGTAAGCTCCTCATATGTCGTATATCATCTACTGGTGGGACATAGCCAAAAATGTCGGGCTTACTGACTTCCGACAAGGTGTTATTATAGGGTGCCATATCAGCGACATGTCCATGCTGGCGATTGTAGAACAACTGCAACACACACAGTCAAATGTACAAGACGTTATTAGCAAAATGGAAACGTGAGGGACTTACGACTGCCAAGAAGCGTTCAGGAAGGCCAAGTAAATTTACCGAAAGCCGCAAGAGAACTCTGAAACGTATCATCCGTGTCATTCCTCTGCAAAAATCAGCACCAAAGAATTTCAGGATTCAACAGGGGTGAGTGTGTGCACTAAGACAGTTCATAAGGAACTGGGTAATTTTCCATGGCCGAGATGCTGCATACAAGCCGCTAATAACGCGTAAGAATGCGAGTGAGCGACTTCCTTGGTGCAAAAGGTGGATCCTACACCAGTGAAACGAGTGTTACGAAGAGACGAATTACTCTACACCATTTTTGAGTACGAATGCGAGTGTGCGACTTCCTCGGTACAAAGCACATCGTCCATGGACCCTAGGTCAATGAAACGAGTGTTACGAAGAGACCAGTTACTCTATACTTGGGATGGGCAAAAATCATCGATGGTTTAAAACATCGATGTTTTCCACAGAACATCGAGTGTTGAATACTCGATGTTTCACTCACCGATAGTCTCGGTGAAACATCGATGTTTTGTGACCGATGTTTTCTGCCTTCGTTATGAAATCAACGACTACTGAACTAATAATTATTAATTTTGCAGCTAGCTGTCTGCCTTAGTTAGCAAAAAGCAAAGTAATACATAAATGCTTGTTCAGTAGTTGCTGATTTCAAAAAGAAGTCAGAAAACATCGGTCGCACGCAGCCACAAGTAGCAAAAGTAATAAGCTAACGGGTATAACCAATTTTCGTCAAGGTATTTCTCTATTGTCATCAGAATTTTTTTTTCATTTCTGTTCAGAGATGTTTGTCTAGCTTTGAACGTTTTTGTAGAACAGCGTTGAAACTCCAGTCGTTTTCAGTTCGGGTGTTCCATTTTGAAAGTGTATCTTAAAGGTCGTTTACAGGGCCAGATCAAACACATCTTTATTGACACAAACACACACAACACGAACAGCAGATAAACATTACAATATTTACAAAATTATATATATATATATATATATATACATTATCAAGTCATCGAAAATTTTGACCGACCTCGGATACCCGCTGCAGTTACGATGAGTACTCAATCACAGTCACTAGTTACTCAGTTAATGAGTACTCAGTTCCGATGTTTTTCACAGATTTGTAAGGTCAACCGTATTCAATGCGCGGAGAATGTATTATTAGTCAGTAGTTACATGTATTATTAAGATCTCCCTTCACAATGGAAGAATACGTAACTTCACAGCCTTTCCTTCCCACATTGCACTTTTATCAACAGGAATAAAAGCCATCGATGTTTCCACCGATACATCGAAAATTTGGACCGATAACATCGAATACTAGATGCTTTTGCAATGAGTACTCACCAATGTTTAACATCAATGTTTTACACATATGTGACCCTCCCTATTCTACACCATTTTTGCGTAAGAATGCGAGTAAGCGACTTCCTTGGTAATAAGCACATCGTCCATGAACCCTAGATCAGTGGAACGAGTGTTATGATGAGACGAATTATTCTACACCATTTTTACGTAGGAATGCAAGTAAGCGACTTCCTTGGTACTAAGCACATCGTCCATGCACCCTAGACAAGTGGAACGAGTGTTATGATGAGACGAATTATTCTACACCATTTTAACGTACGAATGCGAGTGAGCGACTTCCTTGGTGCAAAGCACGTCGTCCATGGACCCTAGACCAGTGGAACGAGTGTTATGATGAGACGAATTATTCTACACCATTTTTACGTAGGAATGCAAGTAAGCGACTTCCTTGGTAATAAGCACATCGTCCATGAACCCTAGACAGTGGAACGAGTGTTATGATGAGACGAATTATTCTACACCATTTTTACGTAGGAATGCAAGTAAGCGACTTCCTTGGTAATAAGCACATCGTCCATGCACCCTAGACCAGTGGAACGAGTGTTATGATGAGACGAATTATTCTACACCATTTTTACGTAGGAATGCAAGTAAGCGACTTCCTTGGTAATAAGCACATCGTCCATGAACCCTAAACAGTAGAACGAGTGTTATGATGAGACGAATTATTCTACACCATTTTTACGTAGGAATGCAAGTAAGCGACTTCCTTGGTAATAAGCACATCGTCCATGCACCCTAGACCAGTGGAACGAGTGTTATGATGAGACGAATTATTCTACACCATTTTAACGTACGAATGCGAGTGAGCGACTTCCTTGGTGCAAAGCATATCGTCCATGGACCCTAGACTAGTGAAACGAGTGTTATTGAGAGACGAATTACTCTACACCATTTTTGGGCACGAATGCGAGTGAGCTAATTCATTGGTGCAAAGAACATCGTCCATGGACTCTAAACCAGTGGAACGAGTGTTAGGAAGAGAGAACTTACTCTACACCACTTTTGCGTACGAATGCGTGTGAGCGACTTGCTTGGTGCAAAGCACATCGTCCATGGAACCTAGACCAGTGAAACGAGTGTTTTGAAGAGATGAATTACTCTACCCCATTTTTAAATCCAGTGGCTATTGCTGGGTGTGGCATATGCCAGGTGGACGGTATCTGTCATAATGTGTCATTTCAACTATTAAATTTGGTGATGGCGGTGTCATTGTCTGGGGATGTTTCTAATAATATGGGCATGTACCGTTGGTGGTTGTGGATGGGAACATGAATGCCACAAAGTACCGGGACATTCTAGACAACGTCGCACTGCCTACACTTTACCAGTTTTATGGAGACTGCCCATTCTTTCAGAAATACAACGCGCCGTGCCATAAAGCACGATCCATTTCGACATGGTTTGAGAATATAGGTGTATAGAATCTGGTGCAGTCAGCTCAAAGCCCTGACCTCAGTCCTATAGAGGCCCTATGGGATGAACTTGAAAGTCGAATTCGGTATAGAACGATAAATACACAGTTAACGTGGACCAGGAACATCAAATAGAAATCATCGCTCTTTCCACGTTTATAAGTGAGTCACGGAAACTTTTCTCATCGGCCGCCACCGGGAGTCGAACCCAGGGTCTTCCGGTTACGCGCCGGATATGCTTCCACTGCACCACAGCGGCCTCGAAATTCTCCGGACTCACAAACATCAAACTGCCAAACCACATGGCAGGGTTGCTTCTTTGGAGCCGCGCACAATACTGGGGATTCACCACAGATGAACAGCAGCAACTGAACAAATAACTAGAATGCGAATGAATGATAAATACATAGATGACGTGGACCAGGAACATCAAATAGAAGTCATCGCTCCTTCCACGTTTATAAGTGAGTCACAGAAAAATTCTCATCCCCGTTTATAAGTGAGTCACACTTATAATTCTTTCCACGTTTATAAGTGAGTCACGGAAAAAATTATCTTTTGATTCTGGAGAATTTCGAGGCCGCTGTGGTGCAGTGGAAGCATATCCGGCGCGTAACTGGAAGACCTTGGGTTCGATTCCCGGTGGCGGCCGATGAGAATTTTTCCGTGACTCACTTATAAACGTGGAAAGAGCGATGACTTCTATTTGATGTCGGAATAGAACACGTCCAATTTCTGTATCTGAACTGACCACAGCTTCGCGGGAGGAATGGGATAATATACCTGCGACTACTTACCATGTAACGTACTAGGAGATGTGACGTACCTGCCAGAAGGACGCACACGACATAAAGGCAGATAAGAATCAGAATAAAACGTCCGCGTAGCTCAATTGGTAGAGTGACTTATTCCGGAATGAGGGGACCCGGGTTCGAACCCCGGCGCGGATAAAAATGACGGAGAAATTTACTTCGTTATAATGGCGCCCGAACTATCCGTATGACCCAACCGTTCAAAATCTCGCAATGGTGTAATGTTTCTTCCACACCGCGAGATAGGAAAAATAAGAGCAGCACTTCGAAAAAAAAAAAAAAAATGAAGGGGAGATGATGTAACGTACTAGGAGATGTAACGTACCTGCCAGAAGGACGCACACGAGATAAAGGCAGATAAGAATCAAAATAAAACGTCCGCGTAGCTCAATTGGTAGAGTGACTTATTCCGGAATGAGGGGACCCGGGTTCGAACCCCGGCGCGGATAAAAATGACGGAGAAATTTACTTCGTTATAACCAGAATCACGTTGAAAGTTCGCCAAGTAGATTGCACAATGAAATTGCGGTCAGAGGTGAGCCAACTCCTTTTTGATTTTGACATAAATGCAGTATTGTGTAAGAAGCACTGGTGTCCGAAGAGTTTTTTCACAAGTGTACTAGATGACAAGGGGTCAAGAAAAGTCCCAGAAAAATTCCACATATGAGATGATTGGATGAAATTCAAGAGCATGCGGGATTGAAATGGAAGAAAATTACTAAAGAGAGTTGTGGAAGAGACTTGGAGAGGCCTGCATCCAGCAATGGATTAACATTGGTTAATGATTACGTTCTCATAATGCAGTTGGTTGAACTTATTTTTACCTATACAGATTTGTATTGAATTGGCGTTTTTACCGGCCAAAATAATGTTTTTTGTATTATTCCTTAGAAGCACTTGTTAAAATGAGTTTTCCCACTGTTCAACGTATATGGTATACTAGCTAAATACCCGTTCTTCGAAAGTGATGGTATTAAAAATATTTCTATAGTACAAGATTCCATACCATACCATAATATAATTTCTACCAGAAATTAATATAGTAATAATACACTTGATCGGTTTGTTCTATAGCTTTATATCATATTGATAATAAAATGGATTCAAATACATAACGTTTATAGCATGCATTTCTGCATCCTTATAAGATGCCGAGTGTTGTCATTTGTAACTAAACATTTTTATAGCGATGAACGAATGGAAAAATAAAAAGAATATAGTGACTTACTGTATGTTAGTGCTTCTTTGTTAAAGGAACTTTGCTTATAAACAATTTCGTTCGAAACTGTACATTTAAAAGCTAGCAAGTCAAAAGTTTTTGGAAGCGTGAGCAAAATTGTGTTGCCATCGCTAATACCTCAAGGGGGAAACTTTTTTTTTTCAAATTTCAAAATCTACCCGCATATTTATTGCAGTCATTTTATACCACTTATATGACGTCACTGTTGCTTCGGTGAAAACGAATGTTGGTAATAAAAAAAAAAAAATAACACTTATATGACTTCATCGTTGCTTCGGTGAAAACGAATGTTGGTAATTTGATTTTGACTCAAAAAACCTTGACGTTCGATATGTAAAACGATAATATAAATGTTTAAATGCAGAGCATTTTATGATATAGCGCTTTTTACGTGATTTTTAAGGGGTTTTTTTGTTACATAATTTCAGAACAAATAAATTTAGAACAAAATATACAAACTGAGCAGGTCAACTTTGAGTCATTCAAATCTTGGGGCGGGGCTTCAGTTGCTGGGCAACAATGACTCGATCATTGCAAAACGTCCTAGGTTATCAAAGCTGGGTTATTTATAAAACCCATTTTGATCCACTTAACGTTATCGTAGGAAAAAATCCTTTGTGAAAGGAACATTGCTGCCAAATATGAAAGTTCTAAGTTCAGTAGTTTCTGAGATTCGGTGATGAGTCAGTGAGGGCTTTCAATTTTATATGTACAGATCGCGTAACAATCCGTCAGTTACCTGTTTTAAACATCCCGTATACCAGCAGTTGAGCTCTAAACAAACAGAATCAAACCTGTGATTGTGACCACATATCTGAAACATATCTCTGCATTTCACTCTTTGTGCACATTGAATATCTGTGTGGCTCTTGAACCCTCAAACGGTTCAATTTTATTTTTCAAATCAGTAATCAACAAGAAAGGTGACACCAAATTTTCAGGTTTAATGAGCACATCTGTTGAATCCTTTTTGACACGAATAAAATATTTCAAAGTTATTCGTAGTCCATGGAACTAATTACAGAAAATATAAAAAAATCAACCGCATTTCTACAATCGATGAAACATCTAGAAACAGAAACAGTTACTTTTTCTCAGTAGCGGTTGAAAAGTCTGTTAAGAAACTTAACAAATTGTGCTCAAAACATTTCTCTTATCTGAAGGAACATATCAGAAACAACACGATTTTTATATAAAGTCAGAACAGATATAGAGGAAAACATGATCTAACTTTCCGCCCCCTAGGGGAGGAATTATGAATAATGGAAAAGCAGAAAATTTGTGAAAGGTTTTCTTCAGAGCAAAAGCTGTATAAAGAAAAAATATTTTTTTAAATACGTCTTTGGGAAGCAGAAGTAGCAAGAAAAAGGTTTCGATTTTTCTGCTCCTAGCGGGTGATCTGTGCACTATTTTTAAAAGACAGTATCCCACATCTTTATTGTAACGAACTGCATACAGTAAAAAAAGAAATGTTTTAACAGGTTTTTTGAAGCGGAGATACAGCATTAACCAAAAGCACACACTAGCACTACCTAGCTCTAGAACTGAGAGCTGCAAAACCCACGAGTAAGAGCAAAGTGTTCCACAAAATAATAGTGTAAGTGTCCAGACTAATAAAATAGTTAGATTTAAAAAATCAAAGAATTTTTAAATCCGACTTTTAGAAGCAAAGATATTCACAAAATCCGATAAGACATTTGCGCCCCTGGCAGGAAAACTGTGCGCTATTTTTGGCAATAATTGTACAGAAAATGTTTTGACAGTTAGTATCTAACCGAAAGAGGGAGGTTTTTTTCAATCGGGGTTTTTAGAGGCGCATATGTTGCTGTTAATATGCTGCAAATGGAAGTGTGAAATTATGCACTCTTAGTGGCAAACGTGTGCAATAAGAATATTTTGAAATTACATGCAAAATATTTGGCACAGAAAACGCTCCCCGACAAAGAAAAAAAATTTAAATCGAACTATTGGAAGCAGAGTTATCGACAAAAATAAGATATACATCTACGACCCTGGCGGGAAATATATGCAATATTCTCAGGTGTCCTCGAAAAGCTTGTTGTGGAGAGTGGTATCTGACCGTGAAAGAATTATTTAAATCGAGATTTCAGAAGCGCTGATATTGCTGCAAATATATCGGAAGCAAAAACAAACACTTACGTTCCGTAATAGCCAAACCATTCTCTTAAAAATTCGAAATTATATGCAAAACATTTCGCTCTAAGAGCTCTATCCAATGAATTTTTAATTGGGTTTTTTAGAAGCAGAGATATCGAGAAATTGGTAATTTAAATTTACGTCCCCTAGCGAGAAAACTATGCATTATTTGAAAAAGAAACTCTACCCAAAATAGTCTTCGTTATAAGTGGTACCGAATGGATGAAAATGTTTTTAATCGGATGTTCAGAAGCAACTGTATTGAGTAAAATGTATTTCAAAGTCGATAGCGTCTGCATTTACGCCCTCTAGTGACGAAGTTCTGCATCGTAGAAAAACTTGAAAGCAGGGAGGATCGTTCTTACATTTCAAGCTTCCCAATGCAAAAAGAATTTTCAAAACGAACTAATAGTTGCAGAGATATGATGTCCACGGGTGGACGGACGGACGAACAGGCAACGTGATAACGTAAGCACACTCATTTTTTTACAAAAGACGTGCTAAAAATGTTTCCTATGGCGCGAGGTTGTGCGTATTACCGCAAAGGTTTTACGTGAAGGTCAATTTGTGCTCGTATGCTTTTTAACTAAGCACTTTTGAGAAGTGTTTTTTTTTTCCTGTGCAAATACGCACAGCCTATTAAGCGTTTTGAAATATATGTCTGCAAGCACAATCCCCACTTGCGATCTATCTCATCGCAAACTTCTAAATACCCAATTCTTAGTACAGGTTGCCACTATCCGAAGTCTCAAAAATTAAGTCTTTCAGACGTCTCAGTGGCACCAATAAATCTTATAAATAGAAGTTTATTGCGCTTACTCACTTGCGAAATCCTAAAAATTTGCACTAAAAATAACAAAAAATCGTTGCTATGGTATCTGACAGAACGAGGAAAAGTTACTGCACTTTCTATTTGACTGTATATTTTCTTTGCAACACAAACATCATGCTGTGGAAACTGATATTTACGCTAGAGTGAGTGAAAATTTTCTGTAAATACGGCGCTACTGAATCGTCTGTTTTTCCTTTCCTGCCTCTGATATAAAAAAAAGAGACAAGTTTCCTTTTAGCGAGAAAGCTCGAAATGGCAGCGCTGGAGGCAAACAAATCCTTGCTTCGTGGATTTAAGAAAACTGCACTTTTGGAGATTACGAATGTAAGAAAGAAGAATGGATGACAGCGAATTCTGTCCTGTATCTAAAATAAAATAAAACGCTGACGTACGTTTTATACATATACTATGACACAGCGATCTCATTGATTTCATTTATATAAAAAGTTTAACATAAGAGCTTGTGGCAATAAAACAAAAATGTCCCTGCGATAAAACTTGGAGGGCTTCAAAAATCACAACAAAACATTATATAGCCCATTTTTTAAAATGGATGTAACGTTTAAGTAAATGATTTTTATCTGTTTACCTTAGCGTTTATTTCTGAAACCGTGTTGATGTTCAGAATTCGGAAGGAAAGCGGTATTTAGATGCAGATTTGCGACGCAGTATTTTCTGGTTTTATCTGTCCAATGTTTGATGTTCAGAGAAAAATCAAAATTAACCTCTAAGTGGCTTGACCGAATTTCCTCGGAGTTAGTAAATTGGGCTGAAATCATCTCGAACCGATATTTAAAATACACTAGTGTAACTATGCTAGTAATCCGAATTTATTGGCTTAGAATACGTATTTCATTTCGAAAGTTTTGCACACTGCGCAGGTGTGCCCGTAGGATGATGCATCGCTCCAATCGATGCGCCAGTTGCGAGTCAGACATCAGTATACAAGGTTGTGTCTACGTTTGCTGGCTAATCTGTTCCTGTTCCGATAAATTCTGCCTAGAAATGGAGGAAGAAAGTGAGTCATGTCAGATCTCGCGTTGTGACCAGCGATCATACATTAAATCCCCAACCAAACTATATAAAGCTTTCTGTGAAATTTGTGGGGTTAGTGTAGTGGATCATAACACAGTGTCACGTTGGGCATCTCGTTTCCGCCAAGGTCGGGAAAGCATCGAATACGGCCCAAGAAGCGGCGGGCCATCAAACACTTCTGTGGTTATCACCAACAGCGTTTTGGGAGAAGATCGACGGAAAACATGTGAAGAGATATAAAGCAAACATGTCTACCGCTTCGGTTTTAAGAATCCTAACTGAAACATTACAGAGGAAAGTGGCTGCCAAATGGGTTCCGCATAATCTGAGTGAAGAGCAGCAAATGGATCGCAGAAGAATTGCTTCAGCGGTACGACACAGAAGGCAAGCAGTTTTTGGACACAACTGTTGCTATAGACAAAACATGGAAGCGAGAGTTTGAACCAAAACTGAAAACTCAACTCGCTCAGTGGAAACATCCAGAACCACCTCGCCAGAAAATATTCTGCCGTCAACAATCGAAGATTAACCTGATGATGATTATGGCCTATGATAAGGTTGGAGTGATAGCGACATAGAGCCCAAGGGGACCACCGTATAACAGCGGAATAATACAGAAGGTTTCTGCAAAAGGTTCTGCGTCCAAAAATTCGACAAAGAAGGCCAAACATGCTCCAAACATTATGCACGACAACTCGAGGCAGCATGTTTCCCGTACAGTGGAAAAGTATAGCTTCCCCAAGCGCCATGCAGTCCTGACATGAGCCCACCAGACTGACTTGTTCCCAAAACTGAAGACACTCGGCGGGAAACAATTTAGTACGGTTCAGGATGTTTCTAATGAGTTGACCCGAGTAATCCGACGTTTCAAACAATGGAGCTCTCCTGACTGGAATACAAGACTTGCCCAAACGTTGTGCCGCTGTCATAAAGAAACATGGAGATTACTTCGAAGGCCTGTATATGTGCATGTTGAGGTGACCCAAGTAATCCGACGCCTCAACAATGGAGGTGTCCTGACGGGAATACAAGACTTGCCCAAACGTTGGGCCGCTGTCATAAAGAAACATGGAGATTACTTAGAAGACCTGTATAGGTGTATGTTGAAGTGACCCAAGTAATCCGACGCCTCAACAATGGAGGTGTCCAGACTGGAATACAAGACTTGCCCAAACGTTGGGCCGTTGTCATAAAGAAACATGGAGATTACTTCGAAGGCCTGTATAGGTGTATGTTGAGGTGACCCAAGTAATCCGACGCCTCAACAATGGAAGTGTCCAGACTGGAATACAAGACTTGCCCAAACGTTAGGCCGCTGTCATAAAGAAACATAGATTACTTCGAAGGTCTGCAGAGGTATGTTGTGAAATAAATTCGTTTTTAAGAGATAACCCACAGTGTGGAAAACTTTTGAAATGACTCTCGCAGAATTCAAAGTCTCCAAGCTTTCGCACATGAATCAGATGGCTTTTTCAAGGAAGGTAGACAGCAAACTGAATAACAAAATACTTCAGCAATTTGAATGCGGTGACTTGGTAATAAAGAAATAGATGCGAAGGTAATTAATCATTCAAAGAAACGAGGCGTCATGTTCGTTTGACACGCGGTATCGTGGAAGGAAAAGCATCATTATTTGAAAAACTGGTTCCAAAAGTCGTGGCAATTCCAGAGAGACGTTTTCATGGCAAGCTTCACTGTTGATAATGATATCTAAGATTTCGCGAATGGCGATAGATTTAGGCATAGAGTAAGAAGCTAATTTCTCTATATATTCCCACATAAGATCAGTGAACTTGAACTTGATTTCTCTGGATAGGGCAATGGTTACTTTTTCGTCACTTTTGTCTCTTACGTTCGTTGATTCTAATTCTAAATGAAAGTTCGGTCATTCCTATACAGCATCGGTTGGAGCCGTCCGGATATTTTAGTGGTATGGCACAAACATCTACCTCGTTGAAAAGAGGGGGAGCTGTCAACATTTATCTTAAGCATGGTATATAGAAGTGCCTGAGACCTTATACCGACCCCAAATTTCATCCTGCTGAGCGCGTTTTTGAGTTGATAGACAGCATTTGGTATGTAGGGAAGAGAGCCCAGGTAGCGTAGCTGCGGCATAGAAAGATTGACATGGTTGGTTCTGCTTTTTTGTTTTACGCTTTTCAACCGTAGGGTGAAGAAGCGTATATGCTTCAGCTTTGTCCGTCTGTCTGTCCGCACGATAACTCGCGCAAAAATGGTTCGATTTCGATGCAATTTTAATATGTGGTAGGAAACAGCCTGGGAAGGAACCCTATTGAAAACGGGCGCAATGGGATCAAAGGTCATGACATAGGAGCAGGATCCATTCCATCGCTCTTATGCGTCATAACTTATGTAAAAATGCTTCGATTGCGACAAAACTTCATGTTGTTCCGGAGATGTACTGAACCGGTTCTGTTGAATATCATCGAAATGGGGTCAAAGGTCAGGGTACAGGAGCGAGATTTGTCCCACAGCCATTATCCTCATAACTTGAGTAATGATTTCTGGTAGGTTGCAAAGCGTATCATAATCAATGCATTGTATGATTTTACCAACTAGTTTAAGATAAAGTTATGCATCTGGTTCAAGGTGTATAAACAAATATATTCGCAGTCAAAGAAGTGAGTCGAACGCGACTGGAACAAATTCATTCCGGGTAAGTTCAGTGTTTCCAACGCCGCTCGAAAAAGAAACCCGCATGATCTGAGCATTAGAAATACAAGATGCTGAGTCACTTGCATCTACCCAGGATCATGATGTCCGCGTCAGAGGAAATAGCCAAAATAAAGGACTATAAGGCAGCGATTATCACCCATGCTAAGTTTACTGTCGGTAATGCTTATTTGGAGGAGGAAGGGATTGTTTTGCCGTAGCTTTCGTAAAACACATTCACTATGTGAAGAGTTTTGTTTGGGCAGCGCAATAATTTTGGGCTCCATTTGGTTCCAGGAGCGTCGGCCTCTTACAGGGCAAATATGAGTGCAGCATATAACTAGATTTATACCAGAAAATTATCAAGAGCGTTTAATTTGAGTTAGCTTTGCATTAGGGAAACCTACCTAACAACGCGTTGATCCACCTTTCTATGTATTCACAGCTCGCAGAAGCCTAGAAACAGATTCTACAGAGTGTTGAACACCATCCATACGTAAGTTGATCCATGTCTGCTGCAGCAGCTCCGTCAGTTCAAGCTCATTCCGTGCAAGAGGATCAGTAGTTTTCACACCCCGTTCTAGTATATCCAGCAAATCTTGAATTGAGTTACAGTCAGGGGAGTTCAGGGGCGAAGTCAACGTGGGGATTTCGTTGTGTTCCTCCAATTACTCAGTAGTTACACGAGCTCGATGACCTGGTGCATTTTCCAGTTGAAAGACGGCACGGTGGTATAGGTGAATCTCCAGCAGATATGAATGGAGATGGTAGGCTGACAGGTCCCAGTAGTGTCCACTAAAGATGAGATAGGGCTCGGGCCCGGGCGCCGCCCGGGATCTCACGGGCTCAGAATTCATTAACTACCGAAAAACCTGGGCCCGGGCTCGAAATTACACGTCTTGAATTGCATTACTGTAATTAATTCAACACGTGTAATTCCGAGCCTGGTTGAATTTCATTGGGAATTTGTTACCATGGTGGAAGGATTTTCAATTTCCTAAGCCAGCTGCCATTGCAAGACAAATTTTGCTTAGCAAGACTTGCATTATGCATTGTCCAAAGCTATGGCCCAAGCAAGGATTAGTTTAAGGAGGTCTGGTATCGAAAAACTGGGAAAAAATCACATTCCCATTTCTTGTGTTTTATTAAAAGTCAAGAATCTTATCTTTAAAATGATGTATCAATTTCCAAAATTGTGCAGTTAGAAGTATTGTTATTTATCTTTCTCTGTCTTTCTTCATGATGAACCAGATCTGGAAACTGCACACACATATGATAATATTGCGATTATTATACTATTAAGCGCAAAGCTTTGGTAATGTTACAAAATGCAGAATAATCTGGTCTGGAATGCTTTTACGTTCTTTTTTTTTTTTAATTTTAGAAATTTCCCTACATTCCTTTTTCTATATTCTACTACATCACTCTAAACTACCCTTACCAATTAGCATATATGTAAATTGTATTTCAAAGATTAGTTTTCTAGAGTCAAAATTTCAAACACTTGCAACTGT
This sequence comes from Macrothele yani, assembly GCA_039090855.1. Taxonomy (NCBI): domain Eukaryota; kingdom Metazoa; phylum Arthropoda; class Arachnida; order Araneae; family Macrothelidae; genus Macrothele; species Macrothele yani. The sequence continues at coordinate 137,115,360 of CM077025.1, forward strand.
CTGTGCGGCATTGTACGTTTTATAATGCAATTTATTCAAAAAAAAAAAAAGTAAATTTAGAAATCAAAAAGAAATAACGAATGGAATTTTTTGTTTCTAAACGATTTTCTTTTCTTCAGCTTTTACCAAAATTACTGATTCCCCTAAAGGGCACGTTGATTATTTATTTATTTCCAAATCCACATTTTAGAACATTTGGCTTTATGCGTAGTATTTCTAAAAACATATTAATATTGTGAAGTGGATTAACTGAACTAAACTTTTTAAACTAATGTTTTTTAAACTAATCCTTGCTTGGGCCATATCTTTGGCCAGTGTATAATGCATAAATGCAAGCCTTGATAAGCAAAATTTTCCAAGAATCCGGGCCCGGGCTCAGCAAACACATGTAATCAAAGAATGCGGGCCGGGCCCGGACTCCTAAAATTAAGCCCGAACTCATATTTAGTGTCCACCATTCAGTGTTTGTAGGATTATAACCAACGGACGAGCTCGGCAGGAAAAAGATCCCTAGACCATGTCATCACCTCCACCAGCCTGTTGAACCCGAGTTGCGCAACTAGAGGATAGGACGTCATGCCCTTTGCGCCAACAACATGGTGCAGCAGGAAACGGGACTCATCACTGCAGACGACCTTCTTCTATCTGGCGTGAGTCCATTGCAGACGTTTCTTGGCCCATGCGAGGTGTTGTTTGTTATGAGTGGGCCTCACCATGGATACCCAACTTGATGTCCGGCTGTGCAGCTCCAGGAAAAGCAAGGTACGGTGCGTGATGCATGTGGAAATAGATCGAACTGCGCAGTTGTTTGTACTGGTGGGTGACGGTTGCATGACGTTGCTGAGATACCAGTCGCGACACTGATCGCTCACCTCTAGGATCAACCGCGCATAGCTGACCACAGTGAGCCCTTATACTGGACGTCTGTGTACGGTTAATCGAGATACACTCTTTATACAGTACAACGAGAGCAGCCAAGAAGTGCGGCTGTTTTGGAAATACTGGCACCTGCCATCCCTGGATCCAACTATATGGATGCGGTAAAATTGGTTTACGTCGCCACGTTTCCCTATTACTGCCAAATGTTAACTGATTGCGTGCAGAGGATAAGTGTGCACAATTTATAGTAGCCGCACTTGATGTTGATATCACGTGGTACTTCGCTATCGCCCAAAATACATACACTCACGGACAATGAAATTTGCACACGTAGAAGAAAACATGCTACAACTGTGAAACTTTACAAATTGCTAGTGTGCACGCTGGTATGAAAAAGATCCACGTTTGCGCATGACCGCTCACCCTGTGGTGGCGCTGCAAAGACGAACCGGCAGCATTATAAACCGGCGTGTAGTCGATCCCTCATTAAAGCGAAAAGCACCGGCCGACGCAAGCAAGGAGTACAGAGGGACACGAATGCCAGATAAACGCCAGAGACGTCGATTTATGTAACTTATGGACTCCGAAAAAGGCCTGATCATCGAGCTGAAAACGGCAGGGTGGTCGGCGCGCCTCATAGCCCGCCACGTGGATCGTTCTGAGCATACCGTCCGACTGTGTTGGGAGCAGTGGACAAGTGACGGCACTGCCACACGGCGGAGCGCCTCCGGACGGGCCAGGAGAACCACCGGTAGAGAGGATCGACGGATCGTGCACCAGGCACGAACGGGTCCCACGGGGACCCGGTTCACTATACAGGCAGATGTAGCGGCTTCTGTGTGCCCACAAAGTATTTCCCAACGCCTTGCGGAAGCGAATCTGCGAGCGCCCCTTACGTGTGTTGCTATTAACACCGGAACATAGCCGGCTACGTGTGCAGTGGTGCCTTGCCCGAACGGCGTGGAACTCCACAGACTGGCGACGTGTAGTGTTTAGCAATGAGTGCCTCTTCGTTTTGGGTACAGATGATCGTGTCTGGGTATGGAGGTTCCCGCGTCAACGGAACAATCCCAACCTCGCTATCGAGGGCCACACCTTCCCCACCGCAAGCATTATGGTCTGGGTAGCCATAGCCTACGATAGCCGATCAGCTCTATAGTGGTACATGGATCGTTGACGGGCCAGCGCTATGTGGATGAGATCCTATGGCCCCATGTGCTCCCATTCCTGGCCGGGATTCAAGTTGTGCTATGCCAGCAAGATAAAGCCTTCGCGCACACAGCTCGGGTTACCCAGGACTGCCTATGTCATATCCAGACACTTCCATGGTCTTCCCGCTACCCGGACATGTCTCCTATCGAGCACGTGTGAGACCAGTTGAAACGCCAGTTGCTGCTGTGTCGCACTATCTGGGATTCGGGGCACTCTGTACAACACGCGTGTGCTAGTCTGCCGCAAGACAACATCAGGCGTCTGTTTGCCTCCACGCCGGACCGTATTACAGCATGTATCGCCGCACGAGTCGGTGCGACGTGCTATTGAAGATGACCGGACTGCGCGCCACAGATCCCTCTGTAATTGTCCTGCAGCCCTGTTTTTGCCATCATGTGTATCATTCATCTGTGTCATTACGTCCGTAAAATTTGAGTTTAACCGATGCTTCCTTCCTGTTGCACAAATTGTATTGTCTGTGAGTGTAAAATGGTTGTTTAGGGTATTCCTAATGTGAAGCTAACTAGTCTATAGTATATTTACGTTGAGAAGATTAGTGTATGGTGTCGTTCTTATCAAGTAAATGGTTAACGCACGAAGCTTTTGTGTTCATATCAGGAGGCAAAAATATAAAAGTGTTGGCGTAGACACAAATCTTTCCGACTGTTAGAACAGATGCAGCCTTGCTCAGGTGTCAAGCTATCACAGCCACGTAAGTTCTACAAGAAAGCACCTGTTTCCGATACGTGGTCTTTCTTCACGGAAGGTCACGTCACCTGTTTAGTACCAACACTTGCTCTACTTCAGCATAACAATCATTGTATTTTCTTTTCATTAGATGCATGTATTTGTTATTCGCAGGATTGGGCTTTAGTCAAAACAAGCAAGGCATTCAGTGACGCACCGAGGATTTCTTCATGGCGTGACCCAAAATATTGAAGATGCAAATAAAAATACATAGGAGGAAACATCTTCCAAAATGTTGGGAAGCGTTAACAATATCTCCGCCGCAATAAAGTGTGTTTCCAATGAACCGTAAAACACAGGGGTTTATCAAAATAATGGAAACACTTACAGTTTGTAAACAACGGTTTTTCAATAACTTGATGGCCCACGACGCGTTTTTTTTTTTTTTTTTTGATTGGCGTTTAACGACCACCGTGAGCAACTCAGTGGGCTATAAGCAATCGTCTGTCCCTAAGTTCGGCTTTCAAAACAGAAGCAAATTCGATTTGGAATAGACTTACACTAATCATATGTTTATCATAATGGAATTGGGGACCATTCCTCCTCTAAAATATGTCCCAACTGTGCCAGTGATTCTGGAGGTCGAAATTGTGATATGACCTTTTGCTCTAGATATTCCTACAAATATTCAACAATACTGAGGTTTGGAGGCTGAGGCGGACAGGGTAGCTGCCGCTGCTGTATTTTATCCTGTGACGTCCTATAGAGGTAAAGAACGTGTCAAGACGCAGGGAAAGATTCTGTCCGTGTAGCTTAGTCGGGAGAGCAACTTCTACCGGAGTGCCGGGGGTGTGCTTTTGATCCCCGTCACTTACAGATTTGTGTTTTCACAATCCCCACACTGTGCAAACTCCAATGTGACACGTTTTGCACAATGAACGAGTGCATTATCTGCGTGAAACCAGGGAAGGTCCTTAGGGAACAGTGCCTGTAATACTGAGGTCTCCAAGAACTGATTCGTACCTTGTAGACGCAACACGACCCTGCAGAAGAACCAACGACCAAAAAAATGCCATTATATTGCACCGTACAGTATCAGTACATACACTATATTGCCAAAAGTCACCGGACCCCCTTTAAAAGCAAATGAACGATCATCTGCGTTGTTAAGATGCGCGGTACAGCTTCAAACGGTATAAAAGCAAGCCCGCAGCTGACCGCGGTCATATTACACTGTGAGGTTGAGTGAAAATGCCGAGGCGGGAGAGAACTGACTTTGAGAAAGGAAAGATTGTTAGATGTTATATAAGTGCGTTGTCCATAAGAAAAACCGAGCGGCGCTTAAACATAGCCAAGTCAACTGTTTTGGATGTAGTGAATAAGTGGCAGACATGCACATAGCGTTCCTGAAACAGCAAAACATACCGGTAGACCAAGGAAAATCAGTGATAGAGGACGTCGAAACCTCAGGAGAGTCGTTGCAACTAATCGACGGAGTACTGCACAAGACCTTAGTGTATAGGTGAGCAAAAATGCTGAAACCCCGGTATGTACACATACCATTCGCAGAAAACTTCATTTCATGGGTTACAGTGGTCGTGCGGCTGCTCATAAGCCTTTTATCTCCACTCGGAATGCTACTCGCCGTTCAGAATGGTGTAAAGAACATTTATCGTAGACCGTAGATCAATGGAAACTGGTCCTATGGACTGATGAATCCAGATACATGATCCATCAGTCTGATGACCGTGTGTGGATATGGCGGCAGCCGGCGGGACGCTATTTACCATAGTGTACTGTTCCCACGGTCAAGTTTGGAGCTGGAAGTGTACTCGTGTGGGGGTGGTTTTCGTGGTATAGTCCCGGCCCATTGGTTATCGTGGACAAACCTCTTAACCAGCACGTCTACCTCGATATTCTGCACAATTATGCCCGACCACCTCTGTGGCAATACTATGGAACCGAGTCTTGTTGGTACCAGCAGGATAATGCCCCGAGCCGTAAAACAAGTACTGTTACAGCGTGGTTTGGCGATAATTCCGCATCGTGTGTGAACTGAGCAACACAGAGCCCTGATCTTAATCCCATAGAGCACATATGGGATGAATTAGAGCGCCGCATAAGAAGTTTCGAACCAAGGCCTACTACTAAGCAAACAGTTAGCGGCAGCATTATGTACTGAATAGAAGCGCATACCGATCGCTGTGTTCCAAAACCTTGTCGAAAGCATGTCTCGAAGGGTCAGTGCATGGATTAAGGCCAAAGGTGGATCGACCCCATACTAATGTATGTCACTAAATGCTATGTTGTGTTTCTCTTCTAGGTGTCCGGTGACTTTTGTTAATATAGTGTATATCACATGGGCTACAGAAATAGATGGCCTGTTCATAAGCTATTGCTATCTTCAGCGAACAAAACGGAACGCCTCCATTCCGCTCTGAAACGCAATAATTGGGCAGTAAACGAGTGGAAAACGATAATGTGGTCCTACAAATCACGTTTGCAACTACACTATGCAGATGGAAGGGTGACGATATGGAGACAGCATCCCGAAAGCATGGACCCTTCTTGCATCGTCACTACTCTTCAAGCTGGCGGGGGCAATGTTATCGTTTGGGGCATCATTTCGTGGAAGTGTTTGGCCCCTTTAATTCGTGTGGAGCAAAGTCTGCTAGCCAAAAGTATTTAAATATCGTGCCGACGAAGTTCACCCAGTTATCTTAATGGCTTATTCCAATGAAAATGGATACTTCCAGAAGGACAAAGCTCCAATCATATTGCTCGTGTTGCACGCGAATGGTTTGAGGGACATCACGGAGACTTTTCCCTGCTATATTGGTCTCCTCAATCACCCGATCTCACTCCAATGGAGATTTGGTGGGTGAAATCGACAGAGACATCTCACAGCTGGATCCTCTGCATCAGATCGTCGAGAGCTGATGGGTGGAATGCATCTCATTTGGGCTAATATACCAAAAGCCGAAATTTAATAGAGTTCATACTAAGACAAATTCAAGCAGTATTAAAGACAAAAGATGGCCCAATAGCGTACTAACCAGGTGATTATAACGACTTGGCCACTCAGTGTATGTGCTCACAAGGATATGCGCAGTGTTGGATTTAAGAGTATCTCGATTTTTAGATGCCGTGTCTTAGAAATCCTTTTTTCATCCTGTTTTTGTAACCACAACTTTCCACTCATTTCTGACACAGAAGTTGTTCTTGTGGTGAAGTAAAATTCGATTAGCCGCCCCGGTGGCGCAGTGGTCTAAGGCGCTGGCCTCTGATCATTCGTCCGTAAGGGGTTCGGATTCGAATCCCGGTGAGGCATGGATGTTGTGTTTGTCTTACGGCACTGGTTCTCTCCCTTCCCTGGAACCAGTGACCCTAAATTAGGGACGGGCGACTGCTTATAGCCCATTGAGTAGCTCACGGTGGTCGTTAAACCTCCAATAAAGAAAGAAAGAAGAAGAAGAAAATTCGATTATTTTGTTATAAAATTCGAAAATAAAGCATGCTCTTACAACATCGAGCAACGTTTTTGGTCATCCTGGCGTTTTGGCGCTTCCTGCAGTTTTCTTTTCCTTGCTTATAAATAAATACCTCCTTTTTAGCACGTATTTTATAATAATAATAATAGGTATTTACATAGTATAACTTTGTGCGTCTGTCTGTAGACACCACATCGCCACAACTATTAGTGCGATTTGAAAAATTATTTTTACGTTGGGAAGCACAAAATGTAAGAATGATGATCCTTACTTTCCGTGGAGGGGGGGGTCGGATGCACAATTTCACCACCAGCGGGCGTAAATGCAGATGCTATAGAATTCAAATGACATTTTGTCCCATGTCATTACTTCTAAATATCCGAATATTTTGCCTTTATGACCCAAACACATGAAAGATACAGATACTTCTAAATGACAGAATTCGCGCACCGTTGTTCGTCTTGCGAGAACATTTTGTGTAAATTCAATATGGTGTTAATTCAATATTTGTAATAAATAGCTCGTCAAATTAGGGAAGGCAAAATAGACATTTACATTTAATATGCTATTCGTAGCAATGTAAGATAGAAAACAACAAGAAAGATGACACCATGTTTTCGTTGTAAATCCCGCGTCTTTTGAATCATTTCCAACTCGAATAAAATGTATCAAGGTTATTCATGGTCACTGAAACCGGTTACGGAAAAAATCAACCGTATTTCCGCAATCCATAAAATATTCAGAAATAGAAATAGCTACTTACTTCCACCAGCGGCTAAAAAGCATGTTACGAAGATTAACAAATGGCGCACAAAAAGTTTCTCTTAGCAGAAGGAAGGTATCAGAGAAAGATATTTTCAATTCGAACAATTAAAAGAATAAATATAGAAGGAAAGATCATATAACTGTACGCCTCCTAGCGCAAGAATTTTGCGTAACCGTAAAGTTGAAAGCATGCGATAAGTATTCTTCATGGCAAAAGCTATGCTAAAGAAAAATGACTTTTCAAGTACGTCTTGCAGAAGCAGAGTTAGCGAGAAAAAGTTTCACCTTTACGCCCACTAGCCGGAAAGCTGTGCATTAATTAAAGAGGATAATACTCCCCATACTTATTGCAGCGGGTGGCATACCGTAAGAAAAGAAATTTGTCAATAGTGTTTGTAGAAGCGTATATGCAGCTGCAAACAGAAGTAGAAAAACACCACGAAGCGACAGAACTGTGAACTACAAAACTCCTCAAATACAAATTCCACAAGGTAAATGGTACGCGGTTTTAACAGAATTTAAATCGCAAACTTCGAAGCAGACAGAGATATTGAGAAAGCACATTAAACGTCTGCGCCATCTAGCGGTGAAATCGTGCATTATTTCAGGAAGAAAATGCACACACAGGGATTTCATAATTAGTAGTATCTAACCTAGAGTTTTTTCAATCGGGTTTTTAGTCCCGCAGGTATTGCTGTAAACGGAAACGTGAACTTGCGCCCTCTAGCGGCACACTTGTGCGTTAAGAAAAAAATGGAATTATATGAGTAACATTTCGCACCAGAAACTCTCTCCAACGAATATTTTTTTCAAATCAGACTCTTAGAAGCAGAGATATCGACAAAAATAAGATGTACACCAACGCCCCCAGGCGATGAAACTGCACTATTCTGAGAAGGCATTTTCAAAAGGTTTTCCGAGGTCAGCGGTGTTGGTCTGCAAAAGAATTTTTTAATTGAGTCTTCAGAAGCTCAGATTTTGCTACAAATACATCACATGCAGAAGTAAACACTTACGGCGCCTGGTGGCCAAAGTATTATTTACCAAAAATTAGAAATTATATGCAAAACATTTCTTATCAGGAGCTGAATCCGATACAGGAAAAAAAATTCAAATCGGGCTTTATAAGTAGATACATCGGGGAAAACAAGATTTACCATTACGCCCCTTAGTCGAAAATCTATGCGTTACTTGAAAAAGAGACTGTACCTAAAATAGTTTTTGATGTAAAATGCTACTGAAAGCAAAAATATGTTTTCAATCGGATATTTAAAAGCAAATATTATATATGGAATAAAATGCATTTTGAATTCGATATCTGCGTTTGCGCCCTCTAGCATTGAAGTTTTACATCTGAAAGAAGCCGAATGCGAATATTTTCATTTTCTTATTTCAAACTTCCCAATGCAACATGAATTTTTCAAATCGGATTAATAGTTTCAGAAATATGGTGTCCACAGACAGAAGAACGGATAAAGGCATAACACAAGCACAATCTTTTCTTGCGAAAGACGTGCGAAAAAATGTCGGCAGTCCAGATTTTGAAGTTGTGAACCCGTTTTTTGGTGTAAATAGGACATGAATGGTAAGTCAGATAATATCCGAAAACTTGAAAATTTCTTGACTTACCAAGAAATTTTTAAAGTTTTCTGGCTTAATCTGATTTACCAATTATGTCATATTTACACCAATAAACGGATTCACAACTTCAAAATTTGTATTGTACAAAAGCATAATCCCGTAATTCATTCATTGTCGGCAGTTACTTTTTGTCCTATCCATGTGACAACTTTTTGTGACGCAAAATGCGCAAGCGGAAAGTTAAAACAAAGCATGTCATTAGTTTACAGTCGTGTCTTTGTTCCAGAGAGCTATTCCCACGAAACTGTTTTCAGATATCTTTTTTTTTCTACTTTTGTGCTCAGAAACAGGGCATGTGCTACCATCGAAAACTAGATTTCATAATTTACTCTTAGTGCTCTTTAGAAAATCAGGTTTGCCATTACCAGTAATTAATTTTTTCTTTTGATCTCGTCGCCTTCAACGCTGTCAAAGCACTGCAATGAATCACATCTACAGACGTGTTATTAAATGTGGTCCTAAAAGTTTTAGTGGAGTAATTGGACTGATCCATTAACACAACTTTCGAGCGAGATACTGCTGGATTAATAACCGATTTTAGGAGAACAACAGTGAATATTTTTCCAAAAGCGCTATTTGTTTGCCTTTTGCGCAGTGTCTCCAACAGATATTTACGAGTATAAATTTCCGAATGCATCAAACCACAATCTTGTTTAAAAGCTAACTGCGTTATCGTCTTATCAAACAGACACCAAGTAAAGGGTCAAACCTCTTTTTATTAGCATCTTGTTAAATTACAGGAGTTATAACGCATATTTCAATTCTCAAAAATGAAAAAAAAAATAAGTCTCCTTGATGAACAATGACCATGGAAAAACATTCTCAAAGGAAATATTCATTAATACTTTCGAATTTGTTTTTTCACCTAATATACACTATATACACTACCGGAGAGCGAAATAAGAACACCATTAAAAATTGCAGCTGCATCTACAGGGTGTCCCACAAAGGACTCCCTGATTTTAAAATGAAATAACTCGGAAACGGAGATCGATAGAAGAATAAAACAAGTGGTATGTTTATTTGAAAAGCCGTAAAAATCTGATACAGAAGTTACAAAATTACTTACAAATGTTGCCGAAAAGTGGCGCTGTACGCTGTACTCGCAGTGCGGTCCTATAAATAATGCTGCGAAGCACAGAGCGATCAGTCTTCGGAACGTTTCGCTGTCGAAACGTTAAAGGAGGTTAACGTACTGAAAGAAGTGGATGAAGTCATGTATTCTGTGGAGCAACGTGTTTTTCTGGTACTCGAGTATCAGGGACTTCGTGGTTTATGCAAGATAGGGCCCGATCACACCGTACCCCAGCGGTTTTTGCCTTTCTTGAGAAATACTTCGGGAATAGAGTCATTGCTTTGAACTATTCCACATTTACTGGAAAAGGCATGGATTGGCCTCCATACTCACCCGATCTTACCCCCTGCGACTATATTTTGTGGGGCACATGAAAGACACTGTTTTCCAGAATAATTCTGCAACACTGGACGAGCTTGAAGAGTTGATCGGTGAGGCATGTGCATCCATTTCCGTTGGCACACTACAGAGGGTGACTGAAAATTTCATTCTTCGTTTGCGCCATCTCTGTGCTGCGAAAGGTGCACATTTTGGATCTATTGTCATGTGATTGCAACGACTGCTTGCAAAGGACAGTTTATAGACTATTTCTCGGACGCCCTGCTGCGACTAAAACTTACAGCGCCACCTGTCGGCAACATTTGTAAGTAATTTTGAAACTTCTGTATCAGGGTTTTACGGCTTTCAAAATAAACATACCACTTGTTTCATTCTTCTATCGATCTCCGTTTTCGAGTTATTTCATTTTAAAATCAGGGAGTCCTTTGTGGGACACCCTGTATGAGATTTATGTCGTAGTAACACCTGGTTAAGAAAGTAAAGTGAGTAGTAACAACCTGTAAAGTGAGTAGTACAACCAAGTTGAAAGTATTCCATGCGGAATGCCATCGCTTTCAACTTGGATGCGTAATTCAGAGATAGTCGCTGCCTGCTGGGATCCGCGGAAAAGTCTCTGTCCGATCCAGTCCCAGACATGCTCGATTGGAGACAAGTCCAGGGAGCGTGCTGCCAAAAAGAACACCGTTAAAAATTGCAACTGCCTAAAGAATCGTTTGCCCTGGTTGGAAGCAGAACTACGCGTGCCCGTAGTCCTGCTTCCAACAAACGGTTCCGTATCGTTCTGGTAGACACCCTTGGCATGACAGAGGACTGAATTTGTGACGACGTAGCCCTCCTGATACGCCGATCCTCTCGTGCGTCCGTAACTCTGTGTTGCCCGAAACCACGTCTACGAGTGTGGGAATGATCCTCTGACCACCGACGCCACCATCTTACCAAGGCCTTTCTTTTTCTTTTTTTTTTTTTGATTGGAGGTTTAACGACCACCGTGAGCAACTCAATGGGCTATAAGCAGTCGCCCGTCCCTAATTTAGGGTCACTGGTTCCAGGGAAGGGAGAGAGCCAGTGCCGTAAGACAAATACAACATCCATGCCTCACCGGGATTCGAACCCGGACCCCTTACGGACGAATGATCAGAGGCCATCGCTTAGACCACTGTGCCACCGGGGCGGCTACCAAGGCCTTTCATCCCACTCGTTCCGTAATTTGACGGCGCGTATTTAAGGACAAGGCAGGACGAATTCATTCGAGTTGCGGATGGCTTAGTGGTTAGCGAGTCAGACTGTCAGTGGAGAGTCCTCAGGTTCAATCCTGGGCTGATCTTCCAGAGATGGTGTGATTTGCTAACAATCGCTGAATAACTTCCCGCCGACACCTAATGACATTCCAAATTCGATAACAGTTTCTGCTGCCCTCAATTAACATCCTTCCCGCAATCCAGTTATGGGAGTTCGAATTGACTACGGCCTTACTCGAACAACCGGACAAATGTTACCCGCCTGCGTCGTCCAGGCAGGGTAGATCCTTCAAGGAGCACTGAACAACACTACACTATACTTCGATTCACCCTAAGATGACACTGAAGGGAAAGGTACGTGAAACCTACCTCCGCAACTAAAAGTAGTTCCCAAAATTTTCCGTAAAAACCAACCGCATTTATTGCCTCAATCATACTTTAGATTGCCCTAGCTGTTTATTCATAAGTACTTATAGTAATTTTAGACATAAATCTAATAAAAATGATCTGTTTTCTGAAATTAAGTTTTAAAACCAGACCAACGCACGCATGCGTAGATATTGTTATGTGAAGTTGAATATATAACAGTTATGTGAAGGCTCTCATAAAAACTCTCTCATCAGCAACAATTAAACCTGGCGAGAGTGTGAGTGACGGTGCCAATGAGTTGATGGGGGAAGTGATTGACAGACAGCTGCAAACAGCAGTACACAGTAGGGAGGAGTGACCTCAGAGTGACGCGGATGAACATAACTTTCGGCCGTTCCCTGAGGCTTAGTGAGTGCGTAGGCTCTTGTACCTTAAACTGCAGTGTCATTTTAGGGTGAATCGATGTATAGACGAATGACTTCGTCCACACCAGTACAAGGACCCACGAACCGAAAGCGAGAGACAGCCAGGCATTTTCATGTAGGACTTCCGTCCACAAAGAAGGTTTAAGCCCAAACCACCTACAGCGGGTCGCGAGAGAAAGCACAGTAGATGGCGCCACCGTACAAGTACAATGTTGCTCATAGAGGGGTGAGAGAAAGTAGGAATAGATACCCAACGTGTAGGAGTTCCGTCCACAGAGAAGGTTTAGGCTCAAACCACCTACAGCGGTTCGCGAGAAAGAGCACAGTAGATGGCGCCACCGTACAAGTACGATGTTGCTCATAGAGGGGTGAGAGAAAGTAGGAATGGATACCCAACGTGTAGGACTTCCGTTCACAGAGAAGGTTTAGGCTCAAACCACCTACAGCGGTTTGCGAGAGAAAGCACAGCAGATGGTGGCACCGTACAAGTACGATGTTGCTTATAGAAGGGTGAGAGAAAGTAGGAATTGATACCCATCGTATCCATTCCTATTCTCCTCATAGAGGGGTGACAGAAAGCAGTAATGGATACCCATCGTATCCATTCCTACTCCCCTCATAGAGGGGTGACAGAAAGCAGTAATGGATACCCAACGTGTAGGACTTCCGTCCACAGGGATGGTTTAGGTCTAAACCACCCACAGCGGGTTGCGAGAGAGAGCATAGTAGATGGCGCCACCGTACAAGTACGATGTTGCTCATAGACGGGTGAGAGCAAGAAGGAATGGAAAAAAAGTTGGCCGAAGCTACATATGTTTTAAAGAGGAAAGATATTTTATTTTACTTCTCATCATTTTTAGAAGCGAATTTCTCCCAGTCTTGTTTATTCAACCCATGGATGAGTACGTTATATCCACATAGCGTTGCTTTTTTTCTTTCAAATAATTAATAAAATTTGTATTCTTTTTTTTTTTCCAACAAACGTTTTTTTAATGGTTTTCCCGGACATTTGTTTCAAGCAGTTTCAAATTTTTTTCTTCTTATTCACCCACTCCATGAATTGTTAATCATGGGAATGGAGTTGGTGTATTTCATGGCTGTAATCCAGTATTTCATGGCTTAATCTGATATCTTCGTCGACGTGGAATTTCATTAGGAAATTAATTCGCATCTCTACATATGGATTTTTTTTCTTAAAATCCACTAAAATAACACGATGGCGATAGCGTCGTCTTCAACTAACTGGTACCATGAGAGACACAGCAAGTGTTGCTCCTGCGCATGCGCAGTCCCGTTGCTTCCACCTGGTGTTGGGGTTGCATTGGTTGTCATCAACGGGCCACTAGTGGCATTTGCTTGGAAGTCCACAATTCACGGCGATGCTGCAGTGCCATCAATGGCTCGCCAACAGATAGCGCTGCCACCAACGGACCGCTACCGGGCTGTGAGCGGCAGATTTCAGCCAGAAGTGACGCATCACTGCCAGCTGGTGGTCAGCAGTTTCCCAGCACTTGTGTTTTTGCTGGGATGTGTCTATTATTTATAGTAACACTCAGGATTTAACTCCATTCGCGTGTGTGTGTGCAGTGTAGCATTCAGAGTTTTTTTTTCGGGGGGGGATTGCACATTTGGGGGGGCTGAAATTTGTTGACTGATTTATATATATATATATATATATATATATAATCACAATTTTGTTATTTATATATAAAATAAATAACAAAATTGCTTGTGTTTTGCTGGGATGTGTCTATTATTTATTACTATAAATAATAGACACATCCCAGCAAAAACACAAGTGCTCTATTTAGAATTTTTATGTGTTAATATACATTAACACATAAAAATTCTAAATAGAGTATAAAAATGTTCTTATGCTCGTATATCGCTAATGCAAATTCCAAGAAATCTACACATACAAATGATTAAAAATGTAAAAATGTTATATCTTTGCTTTAATTCAGTAATGCACCACGGATTTCACCATGGGGTGGTGTAAAATATTGAGGATGCTAGTAAGATAATGCTGTGCAGGAGAAAATCCCCCACTCCCAACATTAGGAGTGGTGAGTATGTCCTCGCCTTACTACAAGCGTGTTTCTGATTATTAAGGAATCGTTACAGAGTTACCTCAAAACGTATGATGTAAACCATTCCCTTGCCACTTGGTTTCAGCCCCTTTAGCTTATTTAGATTAGCACATAATAAAAAACAAAGCAAAATCTAACTAACCGTTTGTGTATATGGATGACAGTTTGAGGTGCTTTGAATTTTTTTTCACAGAGCGTAAATCACCCACCGCCATGGAAAAAAAAAACCTTCTTATGGGAACAATTTCTCATAATTTGCTATTGTTAAAAATTAGTTAGCAAATATTTCGTTTTATTAGAAGCACTAGCATAACGTTAGCTACACTAAATGTTAACCGTATACATGGAAAGTCGGCATCCAGAAGACTGAAGTAAAACTGAGTGCCAGCTTCCAAAATATGATGTATTGCAGTGCAAACATCTCTACTTTGTGGCATTGGGTTTTTATTGCAGAAGTAGTCTGCAGATGAGTTGTCAGTGCTTGAAAAATTGCCCCTTCAGCGAGGACTGTTTAAGGTTTCATTGAAGGATGATAGAAATTTCAGACTGAAGTCCGTGTGGATGTTATGTTTTTATTATTATAATATTTCCCCTCATTTTCTTAAGTTTTTCATTTTGATTAATTTCTCCAAATCTACAGCTATAAACGAAAACAATAAGATTAAATACAAGGGGAGACCGTCCAAAAACCTACGGGGAAACGTTCATGGATTTTCGGAGGGAGCGGGGCTAAGCACCCCCGAAAAGATGCCTCAATATATCACTGTGTGTGTAAGATTTGTCTTTACAAAACTCTTAAATAATATGGTATTCTACTTCCACGAAATTCTCTTTTAACGGTGCATTTTTTTTTTGTTACGGATTTTTTTTTCTGCTCCTCGCATCGGAAAACAAAACACGAAAACTTTCGCTTCTGTTAGTGTAGAATAAGTGGGCAAAAAGCAAAGCAGAAACGGGAGTTCAGAGACGCTATTTTATTTTATTCTTCTTTTTCAAAAAACAATCTTTTCCGCTTTAGAAGCGTCCCGCTCGATAAGCGATGCGCAAATTTCAATATTTTGTTTCTTTTCTTTTACCCAAAAATTTTGTTTGTGTGGGTTTTGCGCATTACAGAAACTTGCTTAATGACGAAAAGTGATGAGGGCGCTCGGATTGTTCGACAGCTACGTCAACCAATCACCTCTCTGGAATGGTCGAACGTCTGAAACAGATGCTTGTCGACTAATTAGGAACAAATGATCCATTTTCTCAAAAGGGGTGGGGACAATGTTAAACGCACAGTCTTCCTAAACATTTTAATATATATCAGTCCAATAACAATCAGTACGTCGGGCGATCGCTAAACATTATTCGAAAAGTAAAGGAATAAATTTGTTTATTCATATATTCTCGCATCGAAAGCTAATTTTTATAGCGCACAAATCCTTGAAAGCAAGACAAATGCGCATTTTAAGCAAATAAGTTTGAAGGAATTTCCGACGAAGTACGCTAATTACTATGGAATAATAGCTCGGGGGATTTCCGTTTGAATACGCTACCCACTGCACGTCTGTTCCAAGGATTTCCGTTTGAATACGCTACCCATTGCACGTCTGTTCCAAGGATTTCCGTTTGAATACGCTACCCACTGCACGTCTGTTCCAAGGATTTCCGTCCAACTATGATAACCACTACACCTCTCCTGCACGTACTTTCGTCCGAGTATGCTAACAATTGCATCTTTGCTGCAGGGATTTTCGTCTAAATATGCTAACCACTGTTCCCACTAAATGGGCTCTGTCGATCGCAATAGCGGTATATCTATACCATCGGGATTAGAGGAAATGCTATCCCACAATCACCAACCCGCTTGGCTAGCGTGGTGAGTTATGGCCAAACCCCTCCAAAATGACTCTACAACCTAAATCTTGGCCCTCAGTCTCCGGCAGCTGGAATGTACCTGGCCAAGGCAGCGGCCAGTGAGACATGAAGGCAGAGGGTGCTAAAAATCCCCGGAGAGCCGGACTAGGCTGCCATCTGATGCTGCCCTTGGCTACGTATAATGGACGCTCCCTATCTTCTAATTCAAGGCTTCTTGAATTGGAAGAGGAACTACAAAGGATCAACTGGGACATCGTCGGGCTACGTGAGGTAAGTAGAAAAGGAGAAGATCTCATTGAACTGAATAGTGGACATCTCTTCTACTATCGTGGGACAGATACTGGCAGAACTAGTGGTGTTGGATTTATAATAAACAAGAAACTGAAGGATAAAGTTGTAGAAGTTGAAAGTTCCTCTGACAGAGCTGCAAGACTCGTTATCCAACTCTGCAGAAAATACCAAGCTCAGATTATTCAAACTTATGCACCCACCACAAGTCATCCTGAAGAAGAAATTGAAGAATTTTATGAGGAATTTCGTCATCTAAATAATAAAGGTGGGCAGCACTTGAAGATAATTATGGGAGACTTCAATGCAAAAATAGGGAAACGGCAACAGAATGAAACTTCAGTAGGTAAATTGGTCACGGCAAAAGAAACCAGCGTGGAAATATTCTCCTAGAGGGGACTGGCACAAGAGTTTGCAGAGGCAGAAGGGTTTTTCATCTTGAACTCCTTTTTCAAGAAAAAGCCACACAGGAAATGGACATGGAGACATCCAAATGGGACGACAAGTGAAATTGATTTTATTATGTGTAACAAAAGAATCGTCATAGAAGACTGCAGTGTGCTAAACAAGTTCAACACAGGTAGTGACCATAGATTAGTAAGATGTAAGATGCACCTCAACACTAAACTTGAAAGTGGCAAGCTCATAATACAAACAAAATGTATTGACATAACCAACCTTAAAAAATACCAAAATACCTTCAAGTTGGAACTGAAGAACAGGTTCTCTGCTTTGGGAGGCCTAACATCGGAAGAAGTGGATATTTCTGAAGTTAACAGAAAAGTAACCAAAGCTCTTATGGAAACAGCGACAAAATTAGCTAGGTCTGAGGACAAGTTGCATGTGAACAAATCTATCAGGAAAAACCAAAATGTTGATGCAAAAAAGAAGAGAGATGAGGACAACTAAAGAAGATGTGACTTCCAAAGTGGAATATATAGAGCTATGCAAGACGGTACGAAAAAGTATCAGTGAAGACGTAAGGAAATTCAACTGTGAACTAGTGAGGAAAATAATGGAAAAGAACCAAAGCCTAACGATAGCAAAGGGACATCTCAGTAAGGGAAGAAAACAGATTATGGCAATGAAAAAATAAGATGGTTCTGTAACAATAAATAGAGGCGAAATTCTCACAAGAGTGAAAGATTTCTACTCCAAATTATATGAAAGGGATGATACATGTACTCCAGACATCATGAAAGGTACCAGTACCAGAGTTCTTCCAGTCTTCCCAGCAGAAGTTGCACATGCAATCAAGAACATAAATCGGGGAAAAGCTCCAGGAGAAGATGGAATTACTGTAGACATCATACAAGAAGCAAGTGGAGAAATCGAAACAGTACACGCCCAAATTTTCACTCGATGCCTTAGTGAAGGGAAGATTCCTGAGGATCGGAACAACGCTACAATGATCCTGCTACATAAAAAAAGTGACATTGAGGATCTCAGGAACTACAGACCTATCAGCGTCCAATCAGTGGTTTATAAAATCTTCACTAAACTTCTTTCACACCGCTTGAAGGTGACACTGGACATGGCTCAACCGAGAGAACAAGCTGGATTCAAGAGTGGCTACAGCACAATAGATCATATCCACGTACTGAGAGAACTTATTGAAAGAGCGAGGGAACATGAACTTCCATTGTGTATGGCTTTTATCGATTATGAAAAAGCCTTTGATTCGGTGAAACCATCAGCAGTTACAATGGCCCTGAAATCCTGCGGTATTGAAGATGCGTACATTAATATTATTAATAACATCTATGAAAATGCAAGTGCAAAGATTCGGCTGTTTGAAAATACAACACACATAAAAATTGGAAAGGGAGTGAGACAAGGTGACACCATATCTCCTAAGCTCTTTAATGCCACATTGCAAAATGTCTTTCAATCACTGAACTGGGAAAACAAAGGGATAAAGATTAATGAAGATTATGTAACCCACCTACGTTTTGCTGATGACGTAAATATTTTTGCAACTACCCCATCAGAACTGCAGAGTATGATCCAGAAACTTGCTGACAAGAGTAAAGAAGTGGGATTAAAAATGAACTTTCAGAAGACAAAAGTGATGTTCAATGCTTTTACAAGAAATGAAGATTTATCGATTGATGGAGAAAAGCTGAAGATAACAGACACGTACGTTTATCTTAGACAGCAGATATCAAGTGAGGGTCACATTGATGAAGAAATTAATCGGCGTACAAAACTTGCCTGGAGAGCTTTTGGAAGAAACAGCATAATTTTCAAGAGCAATATGCCATTATGTCTTAAAAGAAAAGTGTTTGATCAATGCATCCTTCCAGTGCTTACGTATGGTGCAGAGACGTGGACCTTAACTAAAAGAGACATACAAAGGCTGCAGACAACTCAAAGCAGCATGGAGAGGTGCATACTTGGTGTAACCAGGAAAGATAAGAAGAGGAACTCGTGGATCCGAAAAATGACAAGAGTGGAAGACATCATGATCAGAGTTAAATCCCTGAAATGGCAATGGGCTGGACATACTGCCAGAAGGACAGACCATCGATGGACAGCCGAAATTTTAGATTGGATTCCAAGGGACAGGAAAAGACCCAGATGAAGACCACACGGGAGGTGGGTGGATGAAATTCGAAAGTATACGGGAATGACATGGAGGGGACTGGCACAAGACAGACCGTTGTAGAGGAAACTTGGGGAGACCTTCGTCCAGCAGTATATTGATAATGGTTGACGACGATGATGATGATGATGACGCTAACCACTGACCGCTGTTCTGGAAATTTTCGTCCGTTTATAGCGACCACAATACCACTGCATTAGGGAATTCCGCACAAATATGGTAACAATTACACAAACTGCTCCACGGTTTTCCATCCTTCTATGCTAACTATACTGTACTATACTACTACTCCTGGTAATTTCATTCCCTCATGCTAACCAGTATACTAAATCTCCAGAGATTTCCGTCTGAAATTGCTAACCCCTAGACCACTGCTATGGAAATTTTCTTCCGATTATGCAGACCATTATAATACTGCTTTTGGGATTTCCGTCTAAATATGCTGACCGTTACATCAGAACGCAAGGGAGATAGAATTTTGAAGCGTTCTGAGGAATGGCGACTTGGTCGAACGGTGTTTTGCATGAAGAAGAGAAACTGATTGCAGAAACTAACCGTACTTGTGGGGATGGGGCAAATTTGCCGCTCCGGATAAGTTCTGTAACACATGCCAAATTTTTCTCTGTATCTTATTAAAAGGATAAATTTTTATCATCGTCTAAGTATCTTAATGCTGTAGTTTTGCCAAGAAAATGTATTATCTTCTCGCTTTCAGCAGTCTTACTCTAAACAGAGTGCGCTCGTCCCCAGGACTATGGGTTTGCACCTGCCAAAATGGAGAAGGATGCCTTTAAAGTTATTCCACACAAAGTTATTAAAAAATATCCTACCGCTGCTACAATCTTTCGTCTGAATGACCTGAGAAAAGCAGGTTTTCTGCCTACCACTATCTCTTTACAAATGCACCCCCCAAATGGCCCAAAATTGCCACTAGCATTTGGAAAGGTAAAATTACATAAACCAGATAATCCTGTTCGACTACTGGTCTCAGGACTTCATAATCCCACTAGAACATTGGAAAAAGCACTTACCTCTTACCTGGCACCTCACTTTCAATACTCAAAGTATTCAATTCAAATTGCTTCACAAGCCTTACAAAAAATTCGTGACTGTGGCGCCCGTGGACAGAAGTTCATCATGGCATCCTTGGACGTAACAGCACTCTTTCCAAATGTCCCTATTCATGAGGCTCATATTATTATAGAAGAGAAATTGACTTCAATACCTGATGTCCAACACTCTGAAGTTTTGGCTATTGTCAAAGCATTACAGCTCATTGCACGGCGAACTTTTTTCACTTTTGACAATATTATCTACCAACAGTTAGATGGAACCCCTATGGGATCACCCCTCTCTCCATTTTTGTCAGAGGTGGTCATGCAGAAAGTAGAGAACACAGTACTTGATCAATGTATGTATAAACCTCGGTTATATATGAGATATGTCGACGACACTCTGGTCGTCTGGCCGCACACCATTGAATTAGTTCGATCCTTTACCTTGGAATTGTTATCAGTATTCCCAACCATTATTTTTAGAAGAACATTTATCACTACCTTTTTTGGATGCCCTTCTGTCTAGGCACTCAAAAACCAATGATATTTCATTGTTTTTGAGTGCCTAAGAAGTTTTTCGTAAACCTGCACATATTCCGACTTATATTCCTTTTGCATCCAACCACCCATTACAACACAAACTAGCAGGAGTGCGGTCACATATCGCAAGAGCGTTTACACATTCCTCATCCATACAGTCAAGACAAAAAGAACTTAATTATATTCTACGGACCACGAATCAGTTCGGGTACCCAGAAACATATATCTCAAAACTAATTGGGAAACAGCAACGCTTGCAACATACTACGCTGACAAGAGAAATAGTAAATAAAGCATTTGTTGGATCGTTAGATTATAATCCTAACATTAAAAATGCTCGGCAGCGTTTCTGTAATAAACACCAGGTACAATTTGGACTACGAACAACAAATATTTTTAATATAGTTCGTTGTGATCGTGATCAAGCAAAAATAAATGACAAATATGGAATATACCGTATACCGCTTCAGTCTCCTAAACATGAAGTTCAACCTTGTTATTATATAGGCTCCACCCTCAGGACGTTGGGTTTGAGAACGTCTGAACATAAATACGATATTTCTAGAAACTCGATGTCGACCTCCTTAGCGAGGAAAATTAAAGTGGAACATTTTGTTCCAGTTTGGGAATAAATGGGACATTTGGCATATACTGGAAACAAGACTGATACTTATTTCAATGAAGCCTTATTTATTCTATGGTACGATAATTCGTGCTGTAACGAAGATTTACCATGCTATGTACCAAACCCATGGCGACAATACATTCGAACACTTAGACCACTTAAGAACACTAAACTTAACCTAAAGACTTTAAGATATAAGAAAACTGTATATGTTTTACCACGTTGTTATTGCTACTTTGCGTTGCTATGGTAACTACACGTGACTAACCCTGTATGTATTATAAGGTCCCACTCACAGAAAATCTGAGCTCACTTGTTGGCTTGATAATGGCCCCTTGGGGGTCCTAAAGTGCTCACCTTTTAACTTTTAACTTTTTAATATGCTCTTAGCTGTACATAGATGTTTTTAATTTCGAATAAAGTGTTTGTTCATTGAGGACGGGTATGTGCAGTTGTAGAGTATCTTTGTAATCGTGCTTAAGGCAGATATTTATTGCGCCCTAGATACGTTATGTTCTACAGATTTTATTATAATTTTTTTTTCTCTCCTGTGCATGCACCATGTTATCCTCAGACTTCTTTCCTTTCTTCTTGCGCTACCTTTTTCTTGGTCTTCCTACTACCTTTTTTCCTGAAAGTTTTAATTCTGCCTTTCTTCATTTCTAGCCCAAATAATGCATACATAAATAAGATTATCTCTTAATTTTTCAAATGCTCCCCTTTTCCTGCCAATCTATGATGCTTTTCTTTTCGGGAAAAGGGGATGGACTTATTTGCTAGGTCAAAACTGTTAGGTGAATTTCTTTTGACTTGGTAAGGTGGGGTACCTTTTCTTTTTTGTTAGGTCACAATTCCTAGATTAATTTATTTCGGCTTGGAGAGGAGAGTGTCCCTTTTCTTAGGATGAAATTGTTAGGCTTTTTGCAGGAGGGTGGGTGCGTTTAGTTAGGCTTTATGCTGTTATTTGAGATTTTAGAACTTATATTGGGATTTTGAGCTTATATAGCTTGTGACGTACCTGCCAGCAGGACGCACACGACATAAAGGCAGATAGGAATCAGAATAATCGTCTGCGTAGCTCAGTTGGTAGAGCGACTTGTTCCGGAATAAGCGGCCTCGGGTTCGAATCCCGGCGTAGACCAAAAATGACGGAGAAATTTACTTCGTTATAATGGCGCCCGAACTATCCGTATGACCCGACCGTTCAAAATCTCGCAATGGTGTGATATTCTTTCCACACCGCGAGATAGGAAAAATCAGAGAATCCCATCTCCCGCGCTTCGAAAAATAAAAATGTGTGATGTTGCATTCCACACAGCAGATTGACTGGGAGTTCTCAAGTGCACGTTCTACAGTGGATGGCTGCCTTCAACGATTCATGGTCACGGCTGACCCGTGGGCCATGCCCCCGGCCCTCTTTCGGGGGGGGAGATGTGACGTACCTGCCAGCAGGACGCACACGACATAAAGGCAGATAGGAATCAGAATAATCGTCTGCGTAGCTCAGTTGGTAGAGCGACTTGTTCCGGAATAAGCGGCCTCGGGTTCGAATCCCGGCGTAGACCAAAAATGACCGAGAACTTTACTTCGTTATAAGCTAGCCAGCTTATATTGAATTTTTTAAATACCTTATGGAATATGTTTTAGGATTTCCTTTTTCTTTAGTGAGGGGTTGGAGTTCATATTTTGTCTATTTTATTTAATGAACAATATATTGAATTAATTGTCCACTGATTTTTCTGATCCCAAGCTTTAGCTGTGCACTCATTCCCTCTGTGCTCTTTCCTCGATATCTCTTTCATCCATCTAAACATTCTCATCTCAGTTCCTTCAAGATGCTGATGTTACTTTATCGTGGGTTCCTGAGTTGTGTTTTTTTTAATAAGGGGTTTAATGACCACTATGAGTAACTCTCATAATCTGTAACCGGTAGCCTCTCCTTAATTCAGGGCCACTGGTTTGAAGGAAGGGAGAGAACTATTGTCGTAAGACAAACACCACACATGCCTCCCTCCGGGCTCAAACCAATTTAGACGAACGGTCGCAAGTCAGCGATTAGACCATTACTACTGCTGCGGCGTTTCCCGAGCGAGTACTTGATTCTTAAAAAAATAAGCCAACTCTGAAATCAGAGGTGCAACGATCACTTTTTTTGAATCGTCCCCGACACAAAGAATGTTTTAGAAAGGGTATTTTTAGAATATGTTGAAATCAGCGGAAAGGGAAATGCATTTATGCCCCTAGCGGAAAAAAAATGCACATTATATGAAATTCAGACTGTGCGCAATGTTCTTAAAGATTTATCAACTGGGTTTCTTGAGTCAGTAAAACATTTGGATTTAAAAATAAGTACTTGCTCTGTGACGTACTACAAAGGTGGAGCCCGTGTGAAGACGACAAATCTGCAGGGATATATTCAGTCGGTGTAGTTTAGTCTGTTAGAACAACTGATTCCGGATCTAGGAGGCGCGACTTCTTTCTCCGTCACCGAGAAATTTGTGAATTTCGCATTGGCGCCCCATTGTAGAAAATGGATCAACTGGCAAAGGGTTTTTTCGAAAAATGCTATGTTTGTTCCACATATCATCTCGAATTAATGAAATCCCTTCTTCGTTTAAAAAGAGAATTAAAAAGGCAGATGATGTGACGTACTACAAAGGCAAAGCATGTGTCAAGACAACAAATCTGCAGCGATACATTCCGTCGGTGTAACTTAGTCGGTTAGCACAACTTGCTCCAGAGCGAGGAGGCGCGGCTTCGACAAATTTGTGGATTTCGCAGCTTCTACTAGCTGCAGAAATGCGCACTATATGAAAAATCAAAAACTCTACGCAAATATGTTCTTCAAAGATGTTAGATGCAAAGAGAACTTTTGAAACCGAGAAGTTAGAAGGACAAATGTGAAGGAAAGTGTAGTATAATTGTGTGCTCATCTAACGTGGGAAACTGTTATTTGAATGCTAAAATTAGTGCAAAATGTTCCTCGTAGTGGGGGATATCCGGCTGAAAAGGATATTTTCCATCTAAGTTTTAGAAGCAGAGATATTCTTCTGGTACGCCGTGGTTGCAAAACTATGCAGAAATAAGATGTATACGAAATACATGCTTCATATTTTTGCGATGGAAAAAGAATGTTTCAAATTCTATTTTATTAAATAAAGATAGCAAGAAAGCTATGCATTTAGATCCGTGCATTGTAGGAACTTCAAATTTATATGCAAAATGATCCTCATAGTGAATGGTATCAGACTTCAAATTAATTTTCAGATCAGAATTTCATAAAGAAAGAATATTTAGGGAAATAATATGTATAATAATATATGTTATAAAGTAGAAGTCTTGTCTTACTTCTACGTTAATTTGAAACATCAACATACTAAGAAATAGTTCCTAAATGAAAGAAAACTTAACGGCCAGACGAAACATGTAAACAACACAAGTCAAAGTTACGGAAAAGATGCTTTATTTACGGTTGTAGCACGTCCATGACAGAACGATATCAATATTTAAACACACCACACAGCTTCACATTTCTTAACACAAAGCTCGCTTTACAACGCACTCTTTCAACGCTCTACTTAGCAACAGCTCGCAATAATCGCTCTCAAGCAACCTGCCAAGCAACCTCGCCAAGCAACAATTTAATCGTCGCTTTTATCTCTTGTTCTTATCAATATCAGGCATACGTCACGTGCATTCAACCTCAATTGTGTTGCCAAACGTAATCGTTTGAGAAAAAAGATATTACGTTAAGAGTGAAGAATAACAGAATAAACTCAAGATTTACATAGGGAAAGAAATTAAAAAGGAAAGCTAATTTGGAATATACGTTACAATGTCTACGTCTCTAAGCGGGGGAATTGGGCACAGTATGAACAGAAAATATCCATCGAAAGGTTTCTTCTGTGATGAATAGAATCTGTCTAAAAAAAAGTTTTCTAATCAGGATTTTAGAAAAGGTTGCAAATATGTTGCAAATAGAAATAAGTCCTTAAGCCTCCTATATAGTGCTAAACACGTACATTATGGAAAACAGCAAATATATAAAGTTTATTGTAAGATTCCCAGATACAGTTCGTGGCTAAATATGTTTTAATAATCAGATCCGATCTGAAAGTTTCTTTGTCTGCACTTTTTCAGCAGAGTCCATAAGACGGGAGATATTCTCAGGAGGAATGGTGCAGCGCAGCAAAGGATTAGAAATCCTTGTAAATAAGTTAACAATGTAAAGCACCCGGTGAAAATGGGATCAGTGTCAAGATAAGAATAGCAGTATATGCTAACAGGTACTTCCTAATGTGTTGTGCCGATGTTGTCTGTGTATATCGTTTTGTGTCGGTGAATAGAAAGGAGTAGACAGTAAGGCTTTAGTGTTGGCTAGGCAAAGGGATTAACTACATCCTGGGCTTCAGAGAAATATAGAAACATTGTTTGAAGGGAAAGAGAGGCTTTAGTGTTTGAATCCGTGTTCCAGGTCGACCGTACATGCCCAATCCCGAAACCAGAGACGGGACCCTGTTTTCCGTTGAACGGCTTGAGTCTACTGGAGGATATTTTCTTGGCGTTCTACAGCAGAGCGCGGGAAACCGATTGTGCTCACTCTAAGGAAGGCTCAGGAATCTGGTTTGTTAAGAGCTACGGCGACCGTGGAGAAGTAATCAGCTTGCGTTTCTCCATCACTGACGGAACGAGAAGTTTGGAATCCAACACAATTAGGTGTGGAGCTTCTATTAAATTACACCATTAAGTTTCAAGAAAGCTTGGGTTTTATTTACGCTTTCTAACCATAGGTTGAAGAAGCGTCCCAGCAAAAACACAAGTGCTGGGAAACTGCTGGCCACCAGCTGGCAGTGCTTGGTCTCTGCTGGCTGAAATCTGCCGCTCACGGCCCAGTAGTGGTCCGTTGGTGGCAGCGCTATCAGTTGGCGAGCCATTGATGGCCCTGCAGCATCTCCGTTAATTGTGGGCCTCCAAGCAAGTGCCACTAGTGGCCTGCTGCTGGCAACCAATGGAACCCCCAACAGCATGTGGAAGCAACGGGACTGCGCATGCGCAGAAGCAACACTTGCTGTGTCTCTCGTGGTACCAGTTAGTTGAAGACGACGCTATCGCCATCGTGTTATTTTAGTGAATGTTAAGTAAAAAATCCATATGTGGAGAGGCGAATTAATTTCCTAATGAACTTTTACGTCGACGAAGATATCAGATTAAGCCATGATATACTAGACTACAGCCATGAAATACACCCACTCCATTCCCATGAATAGCAATTCATGGAATGGAGTGGATGAATAACAAGAAAAAATTTGAAACCGCTTGAAACAAATATCCTGGAAAACCATTAAAATAACGTCTGTTGGAAAAAAAAGAATTATACGCATACAACATTTATTAATTATTTGAAAGAAAAAAAAGCAACGCTATGTGGTGTATTCATCCATGGGTTGAATACACAAGACCGGGAGGAATTCGCTTCTAAAAATAACGAGAAGTAAAATAAAATATCTTTTACTCTTTAAAACAAATGTAGCTTCGGACAACGGAAAGGAAAGACACAACGTTAAAAATGTAACAGAATGTGACATGAACCCGGGTAAATATATATTTATTCAACAATATCTTTTCAAGACGGCAAGGACAGTACGAAACTTTGGAAAGCGACTCTAAGTATGTACACGCCTTGAAAATGAGTGAAGTTCCCTTAAGGTAAAAAAAAAAAAACTATCTTTACGTTGAAAAAATCAATTTATCAATTATATGAAACTGACTTTTACGAAAAATACCTCGCAATAATGTAAAATGAAAGAGGGAAGCATTCGATTACACATTGCATACCAAACAGACAGCTTTAAGCACATGCTGGAACGTGACAAATTAGTTCGGTCGGTAGAGAGCTCAGCTCTCACGCCAACGGCCCAGGTTCAAATCTACTCAGATTCAAACGGGTGTTTTTCCGAACTGTTGAAAAAATTTCCCCAGCGCAGTGCGTTAATTCACAAGCTTCGTAAGGGTCGAAAAAAAAATTGTAGATTTGGGGAACTGCGGTTATATTTGTTTTTTTTTTATTATTACGGCTACTACTGAGAAATTGGCGGACAAGATTCGGCAAGCCACCAGTAACGTCACATGTTTGCAGGGCCACTGAAGGGCCACTTGGGGCAGCTACTGCGTGTGATGGACCACTGATGGCCCTGTTGTGGCATATGACAACTGATGGCGGTGCCAACTGTTGGCCTGAACTGCTGGCCTTTCTGTTGGCCGCCCGGACATTTTATTGACGGTTCGGCAGCGGCAACATAGTGCTGGGCCATTGCTGGCAGTACTGGCCCAGCAAGACTGTTTTTGCTGGGGTATATGTCCCAGCTTTGTCCGTCCGTCTGTCTGTCCGCACGATAACTCGCGTAAAAATGGTTCAATTTCGATTAAATTTTAGTATGTGGTAGGGGATCACCTGGAAACGAAACCTATTGAAAATGGGTGAAGTGGGGTCAAAGGTCACGACATAGGAGCGGGATGCATTCCATTGCCCTTATGCGTCATAACTTGCGTAAATATGGTTTGATTTCTATGAAATTTCGGTACGTGGCCGGGGACCATCTGGGGACGACACCTGTTGAAAATGGGTGAAGTGAGGTCAAAGGTCAGCACAAAGGAGCGGGATGCATTCAACTGCCCTTATGCGTCACAACTTGGGTAAATATAGTTCGATGTCGAAGAAATGTTAGTATATCGTAGAGGACCAACTGAGAATGAACCCTATTGTAAATGAGTGAAGTGGGGTCAAAGATCAGGACATAGGAGCGGGATGCATTCCATTGGCGTTATGCGTCATAACGTGCGTAAAAATGGTTCGATTTCGATGAAATTTTAGTATGTGGTAGGGGACCACCTGGGGACGAACCCTGTTGAAAATGGACAAAATGGGGTCAAAGGTCAGGACATAGGATTGGGATCCATTCCATTGTCCTTATACCATACTATTAAAAGATCAATTCTTGTATGTATGTAAATTTTATTTTGAAAATCGCTCTAAGGATTTTAATGAAAATCGTTAACCTACCGTTTTCTGGTACTAGAAATCGATTTAGCTTGATCTCAACTTTAGGAAAATTCGTTTAGTCGGTTAAATAACCACCCCGAATTACCACGTTTTTAGTTTCATGGAGTCGTCCTATTAATGTTACCCATGCTTAGAAATCCTATGACGTCACTCTCTCGCGATTGGGATGTTGGCGCGGTCACGCCGTCTGTCTCATTACGTCACGCGTTGTGTGTGGATGCTATTAAAGTTTTATGACGTCACACTCTTCCGAGCAGATGGTCGCGAGTCCCATCTACCTCATTACGTCACGCGTTGTATGCGTATGTCCGTCCGCACGATAACTCGCGCAAAAATCGCTCGATTTCGATGACATTTTAGAATGTGGTAGGGAAACACCTGGGAAGGAACCATATTGAAAGTGAACGAAATGGGGTTAAAAGTCAGGACATAGGAGTGGGATCCATTTCACTGCTCTTATGCGTCACAACTAAGGTAAAAAAGTTTCGATGAAATTTTAGTATTTGGTAGGGGTCCACCTGGGGACAAACTCAATTGAAAATGGGCGAAATGGGGTCAAAGGTCAGGATATAGGAGCGGAATCACTTCCATCGCCATTTTGCGTCATAACTTAAGTAAACATGCTTCGATTTGGATGAAATGTTAGTATATTGTAGCCTGCTTGGGATCGAATCCTATGAAAAATGGGCGAAATGGGGTCAAAGGGTAGGACACAGGATCGGGATATATTCAATAGCCCTTATGCATCATAATTTACGTAAAAAGGTTTCGATTGCGACAAAACTTTATCATGTTATTTCGGAGATATACTGAACCAGTTTTGTTTAATATCATCGATATGGGATTAAAGGTCAGGGTTCCGGACAGAGATTTATTCCACAGCCATTATCCTCATAACTTGAGTGATAACTTGAGTAATGATTTCTGGTATATTGGAAAGCGTATCATAATCAATGCATTGCATGGTTTAACTAACATGTTTACCGTGTATGATCCTACTTTAATGAAATAAGTTGATTTCTCAGATACACTTAAAAAAAGAAGGAACTAATGGCATCCTATCGCAGAAAGAACGAACCTATCCAAACGTGGGCTTTAGCTGTATTCCAAGGCTAATTTAACCATACGTAAAGTAGCGGAAATATGCGAGGATCGTTGCATATTCTTCTTCAGCATAAACACTACCGAACGCAAAAAGATTATTTCGTTTCGGGTTTTTATAAGCAATGCTATAGAAAAAGCCAGAATACGTGTTAACAATCTTAGAGAAATAATTGTACACTACACTGAAGAGCAATTGAATTAAAGATACCTGTCTAATAACGTGTAGCACCACCTTTCGCTCTGATGACTGCGGCGATTCGTCTCGACATAGACTCGACAAGACACCGGAAGCGTTAGGAAGCAATACAAATCCACGACCCGTGAACAAGCTTCCACAGTTCACGACGATTTGATAGAGGGGTCAGAACCTCGAACATCTCTCTCGATGGCATCCCAGATATGCTCGATGGGATTGAGGTCAGTTGACCTAGCTGGCCAAGGAAGCGAGGTCACGTCGGCGGAGTGTTCATCCAAACCATTCGGATACAATTCGGGAGCTGCATTGTCTTGTTGCAGGATGAGATCCCCAGTGGGATATTGAAGACGCATAAACGGGAGCAAATGGTCGTCCAGGATATCCGGGTAACGTTGACCTGAGAGGGACGATGTCACACGTACCAGGGGTCCCATTTCAGTCAACGTAAACAGTACCCAGACGAGAACGCCACCCCCACCAGCTTGAAGAGTACCCTGCTGGCAAGAAGTTTCCATCGCTTCATGTGGTTTGCGCAGTACTCGTATCCTGCCATCCGCATGTACCAATGTGAATCTCGACTCATCAGTCCAGGCAACATTTTCCCACATGTCTCGGGTCCATTGGCGATGTTCCCGCGCCCATGCTAATCTTTGCACCCTGTGATGTGCGGTCAGCAGTGGTACCCTCGTGGGACGATGGCTTCTGTACCCCATAGCGAGGAGATGGTTCTGGATGCTGTGGCTGCTCACATGTTTTTGCGCACCAGCGTTAAATTGCCGAGTGATTTCTTGCACTGTGGCCCGTCTACCAGCTGTTACAATGCGAGCTAGCCGTCGATGACCCCGCTCATCCACACGCTGTTGTCCACGGCAGTTGGCCCTTGCAGGGATGGTTTTACCGGATTCGATGTATTCACGGTGCACCCGTGACACAGTGGCTCGTGAAAATCCCAGTGCCTGCACAACTTCCGGGATGGAGTGACCCATTCGTCGGGCCTCGAAAATTTGCTCACGATCAAATGCGCTTAGATCCTTCGTCTTACCCATACTGCGTCCTACTCTTGCTGATTCCCGTCGCATCACTCCTTATATTGTCGGATCGCTGGATACGTCATGTCGTTTCCGTTTACAAGGCCGCCCAGAGCGCCACATTTGCATAACGCCAGCTGTCTCTAATTCAATTACTGTTCAGTGTATTTTGAGAAGGAAGGAGGCATGAAATGTTTCACACGATGAGTTGTATGAGAGCGGGAAAGAATTTATTCAATCGGGTTTTGAAAGCAGAGATCAGTCTGTAAGTACGTTGCATGGAGAAACGTGTTTATGTTCAATAGTGGCATAATTGTGCTGCATATAAATTTATATGCAATATATTTCTTCTGGGGACTTGCATAGGATTACAAAAATAATTTTTTAAATGAGACTTTTTGAAGCAGAGATATAAAGAAAATGCAAGGTACATTTACATCCTCTAGCAAAACAACTGTGTGTTATTAGAAAAAGGAACTGTACTGAAAATGGTCTTCGCAGTAAAAGGTATCAAAGGGGAAAAGGATTTTTGCGATCGGACTTTTAGAAGCAATTTTAGATTATCAAATTTAATTTCAGTTCATCAGTATTTTCATTTACGCCCACTAGCGTTGTCATAATGCATCAGAAAAATACCGAAAACTATGGACCTCCGGTGTAACTGTTCATATAGAGGGTGAGCCGAACGTTTTGCAATATTTGGATCACTTTGTGTCTTCATGCGTACTTTTACAAAGAAAGCTGACTAGCATTCAAAGTATAAGCCATCGTGATGCACCATCTTTAGCCATCTGTCTGCCAGTTCTTCGATTGCGCGGAGGTACCAGTTCTTGTCCATCGAGGCGAAGAAAACCTTCACCCCAGCTGCCACTTCCTCCTCGTTGTTAAAGTGCCATCCGCGAAGGAAGTGGACCATGGACCAGAACAAGTAATCCGACGTGGCAAAGTCCAGACTATATGCTTGGTGTGGCATCAGCTCGATACCCTCAAGTTCCTGGACTTTTGCCCTGTGCGTTCGCGCTGTATGAGGCCGAGCGTTGTCCTGCTGTAGAAGAGCGCGCTTTCTGTCAACCAGTGCCGATTACTTCTCCTCCAAAACGACAGACATCCGCTCCATTTTGGTCCGACCGTCTGGAACAAATTCGTAATGGATTATCCCCCTCGAAATTCGACCACACGCAAAGCATCAAGTGCTCGAAGCGCCCACGTTTGGCAACAGGTTCTGGAAGTTTGCCTGGGCTCCACCATTGCCGTTTTGTGTTAAGATTACGGAAATAGACACGCTTTTCATCGCACATAACAATTCTCTTGAAGCAACGTACATCGCGTCGGTTTGCTTCAGCTGACGCCAGTTCGTGAGGGACAACGCGGAAGCTTCTATAGACCTTGACGAAGTCCTGAAGGTGATGAACCACTGTGGTCTGTGATATGGCCAGCTCGCCTGATAATCTCCGAGTGCTGGTTGTCGGATTTGCTTTTACGGCCTGGCGCATCCCCTCCGAATCCACGGTTCGCGGCCTACCTGACCTTGGCTGATCGTCGAGGTTTCTAACACCTTGTCAAAATTTCCTGAACCATCTGGTCGCGGTGCTGTGGTCCACGGAACCGTCCCGTCTCGCATGACAAATGCTTCGTATTGCTTGTGCAGCGTTATGACCGAGTTCAAATTCGTAAAGCAAAAGTTACTTAATTAGCCGGTTGTGCTTGTTCATTTTTAGACGTCCCAACCACAGACACGACTTCAATCTGTTCCCAGCAACGACTACCACTTTATATCCCTTTCTACTGACTGCAATGCTAGACTTGAACTAATTTAATCACGTGACTTACCAGCGCCAGAACATGAGTTTATGAAAATATTGAAAACATTTCGATTCACTCTCTATTTTCTAGGGCAGAAAGGAATTTTAAATCTCACTAATATTTGCAGAGATTAAATGGAATCCATAGACAGACGGACGGATATGATGATAAACATGCTTTTTTCACAGGACATGGTAATAATGTTTTGCAGCTGTCCTGAATATTTTTGTATTTCACTTTTATTAGGGCTTTCTTGCCACATACACAGTGTGGCAAAGAATTTTTAAGACTGGGTCTGTAAAATGAAATAGAAACAAGAAATTATAATTTCTTTTGGTTTGTTATTCAAAATAAGTCGCTCCGGCTTCAATACACTTGTTACAGCGATTTAATCATGATTCGAATGCCTGTTCCAGTTCACTTTGCGGAATTGCCTCCAAAGCACACGTCGAAGCTGTTTGTATGGTCAAAATATCATAAAAAAACATCCTTTTAACGTCATTTTAAGTTTTGGGAATAAAGAAAAGTCGCAGGGTGCTAAATCAGACGAATGCGATGGATGATTCAACACACAGATGTTATTTTTCGCCAAAATTCTACGAACAAGAAGTGAGGTGTGACTGGGTGCATTATCTTGCAACAAACACCAACTGTTTTCATCTCGATATTCTGGACGAATGCGACGAATTCTGCCAATCAAACTCCTCAAAACATTTAAATAAAACTCACCAGTAATTGTTTGTCCACTTGGAACAAATTCTTTGTGGATAATACCCTTACTATCGAAGAATGTAATGAGCATTGTTTTGATTTTCGATGGAACTTTTCTTGTTTGTTTTTTTTTTGGCTTGTGCTGAGTTTTTTGACTTCCATTCCGCACTTTGTCGCTTTGTTTTAGGATCATATTGCAAACACCATGTTTCATCACCTTTAACAATCGATTTTTAGAAGTTTGGATCATTTTCAGCTGCTGAAATGATGTCTCTGCAATGTGCACTTCTCCTTGATTTTTGTTCATTGGTTAACGTGTGTGGAACAAATTTAGCACAGACTTTTGTTTTGCCCAAATCTTCATGCAGGATGGTTCGAATCGTTTCTTTGTTGATATTTAAGTACTCCTCCATCATTCTTAGTGACGCACTTCGATTGTTTTCCACGAAATCACGCACTTTTTCAATAATCTCAGGTGTCCTAGATGAACTTGGCCTTCCGGTATGCTTATCATATTCTAGCCTATCTCTTCCGTCCAAAAAACGTTTGTGCCACAGGAGAACATTTGATCTACTTAAACAAAACTCACCGTAAACTTGTTTCATCATTTGGTACGTTTCCGAGGCACTTTTACCAAGTTTTGCGTTAAATTTAATAACAGCCCTTTGTTCTATCTTAATAATTCAACATGAAAAAAATTTTACTTCTCTAATGAACGCCCGTTTCGTTTGAGTTATTTTAACAACTGCGTAATACTTTTGGCAGAAAGCAAGCAGATGGTCACGGTTTATAACGCATGGTTTATAACGCATTTGCGATTACACTGGTGGCGCCACCGTAGTCTGAAATCTAGCGCCAGTCTTAAAAATTATTTGACGCACTATGTACACTCCCAGGGGCTCTTTGCTTTTCCCTCCAGCTTATTCTCATTCCTTCATGCCATCGCTTTGAAAAAATTGCATGCGTTATCAGGAAAATGCCTCTCAGGCAGTCAATGTAATGACTACATCTTGCTCTATTTTTATTTTTTTATTGGTGAGTGCCTTCCTTGGTTATTCGCGCAACAGACATAGTACTTTTCTACTATTCCGTTGGCAGCCTCGTGCCGGAAATATAAACAGGATGTTCTTATAAGAAACAGATTTACCGTACAAAATAAATCCCTTCAAGATCATTAACGTCTGGAAAGCGCAAAAAGTCTAATGCTATAATATCGCATTTTCCCCAGATATTCTACGGACTTGTTTTTGTTGATCAAAGTTCAGCAATAAATCGTGTGCAATGCGTGTTATGGTGGATTCGTTGGCCACAAAACATGAATTTATTACGCAAAGGAACACAACTTAATAAGGTCTGAGTGTTGCTGTCTCAAATGTTGTCTAGCAAAAACTACGTTCCTGAAAGAAAGTCGTGAAAGTTTCTAACAGCTGTGAAAGAAATGTTGCTCAGCTGAAAGCTCTTCTTGTTGAACTGAGAAAGGAAGAGTGAATAGAATTGTAACACAAAAATAAGATAAATTCTCAGGTCAGCCTTTTCCTCGAAAACACAAAGGGTGCTATAGAAAACTTTCATTCAGTCCACTTTTTAAAGCATGTGGCGAAGGCATTTGTGGAAGCACTTTAGAGATCCCTGTGCAGCTTGAATGACGTCAGCATCTGTGCTGAATGTTGCGCCACGGAACTTCTCCTTCATTGTTGGAAACAACCAGAAATCGCACGGGGCAAGGTCAGGACTGTAGGCAAGATGTCATCATCATCATCATCATCATTGTCAACCATTATCAATCCACTGCTGGACGAAGGTCTCCCCAAGTTTCCTCCACAACGGTCTGTCTTGTGCCAGTCTCCTCCATGTCACCCCTGCATACTTTCGAATTTCATCCACCCATCTCCCATGTGGTCTTCTTCTGGGTCTTTTCCTATCCCTTAATCTAAAATTTCGGCTGTCCATCGATGATCTGTCCTTCTGGCAGTATGTCCAGCCCATTGCCATTTCAGGGATTTAACTCTGATCATGATGTCTTCCACTCTTGTCATTTTTCGGATCCACGAGTTCCTCTTCTTATCTTTCCTGGTTACACCAAGTATGCACCTCTCCATGCTGCTTTGAGTTGTCTGCAGCCTTTGTATGTCTCTTTTAGTTAAGGTCCACGTCTCTGCACCATACGTAAGCACTGGAAGGATGCATTGATCAAACACTTTTATTTTAAGACATAATGGCATATTGTTCTTGAAAATTATGCTGCATGATTTAAATACTGCATTTCGTGAGAAATTGTTGAACACAAGCAGCCCCATGTAAGCAGGCATTATCATGGTGCAGGGTCCACTTGCCCTACCAGTTCTGGTCGCTTAATTCGATATGTGTCATCGCAGACGCTTCAAGACTGAAATGCAATACTCAGCATTGACAGTAGTTTGTGTAGGAACGGCATGCTGGTAGACTACACCTTTATGATCAAAGAAAATTATCATCATCACCTACTCAGCTGATTTGGTTTGGCGGACTTTTTTCGGAGGAGGCGAGCCTGTGTTTTTCCAGACACTCGTTGCGTGCTTCGTGAGGGGTCGAAATAGTGGACCCATGTTTCATCGGCAGTTACTGCTGTGTTTAAAAAGTTTGGATCCTTTGTAAGCATTTGTTTCCACTCATGACACACTTGAACTCTGGCTAACAATTGTTCACTCGTCAGGTAATGAGGTACCCATCTGGAACATACAGACGATGCAGCAGTAATTTGTCGCGTAGAATGCGGAATGCCGACGTTTTTGAAATATTAGTTACGCCGCTATGTCTTCACGCGTCGTTCATCCATCTTCTTGCAGGATTGCTCAAACAGTTTTAACAATACACTCCATAACAGCACATTCAGGTCGACCCTGCCTAGGAGCGAGTTCTGCCAACAAACGCTCTTTTTTGAAATCATGGTGCCATCTAAAAAACTTTGACTCATCAAAGCACATATCTTTGTAAGCGTTTTTCATTAAATGAACTATTTCTGGAGCCGTTTTACCGAAACGATAGCAAAATATTATCGCACAACTCATTTCACTTCTTAACTCTGAATCACTCACCTCCATAGCTGTATGGCGAAATGCAGACGTACCTTAAACAACTGCGCAATAACAAAACCAGAATTGCCTGCCACGGCTAATAACTGTTGCCGTAGATACTTCCTTAATTCAGTTAGTCGTCTGCGTGGTTATTTTACCCCTTCGCACTGTTCCCAACTTAAAATAAATTACTGTCAGTTTTTATGGAACGGCCTTTGTATAATGTTTGTATTTTTAAATATTTACATTGGAAAATACGCTATCTACCTACAAGTAATTGGACACCTGTGATAGCAAAGGAAAACGAAGTTTATTCACCTTCAATAGTTGGTGGAGCCACCACGAGCGGCGATTACAGCTGCGACCCTCCGGGGCATACTCTCAACCAGGCGTTGTACGACGGGGCTAGCGGTATTTTCTTCCACTCGGCTTGGATAAAACAGGTCAGTTTCTTCACCGATTTCGGACGGTGGGGGCACCCCTTAAATCGACGCTCCAACTCGTCCCAGAGGTGCTCGATAGGGTTAAGGTACGGGCTCTGCGCATTCCAGTACATTCGATTAACCCCATTGTCACCATACCAAGCCATGGTGAACCTCGCAACATGGCAGGTGGCATTGTCATCCTGAAAGTAGCATGGGTCCACCCCGTAAACTGCCACAATGTAGGAAGCGCATGGTCATCCAAAATGGGGCAGTAGGTCTTGGCGTTGAGTCTACCAGGAATTGCGACCAAGGGTCCAGTGCCATACCAGGAGAAACACCCCCATAGCATAATTCCACCGCCGCCGAACTTCACAGTTGGCACAATACATTCTGGCAGGAGGCGTTCTCCAGGAAGACGCCAAACCCAGACCCTGCGATCCGAACGGTAGAGAGTGAGCCTTGATTCGTCGCTCCAGAGAACCTGTTTCCACTGTTCAACGGTCCACTGTCGACGTTATTTGCTCCAAGTTAGCCGAGCAGCGCTATTCGATTTGGTGATCAAAGGCTTGTGGACTGCAGCACGTTCATGATAACCGCGCAGATGGGCTTCCTTACGGATGGTATTCATCGAAGGAAAACTCAGGGATGCCTGTTGAAAGTCCTCGCGGATGTGGCCCATCGATGTGGCGCGGTTCTTCCGAATTTCTCTGGCCAGCAGCCGTCAGTCTCTAATTCCCAGTTTTGTGGGTCTGCCGGGTCGGGGCACATTCCGACAGTCACCTCTCATCTTTCACTTGCCAATCACGTAGGCCACTGTCGATTTTGGGTACTTCAACTCGCTGGATATATCACGTATGGATCGGCCATTTCTGTGATACCCGACGATTACACCCTTTCTCGAAATCAGAGAGCTCCGAAGTGTGTGGCATCTTGCATGTGACTGGTTGTGTTGTTGTTTTCCACACGATATTTAGCGGCGGCGGCCGTGACGTGTATCAGGACCACATATATCGTCGATTGCAGGGGTGTCCAATTACTTGTTGGTAGATAGTGTATAATGAAATTCGGTTTCTTAATATACTCTATGGGCAAGCATTAGATATACCTTGTTGGTCTTCCTC
The DNA here is from genome assembly GCA_039090855.1 of Macrothele yani. Lineage (NCBI taxonomy): Eukaryota > Metazoa > Arthropoda > Arachnida > Araneae > Macrothelidae > Macrothele > Macrothele yani. Next base: position 137,153,045 of record CM077025.1, read on the forward strand.
TAGCGCGAATAATAGCTTATACACGCCGAGGCAGAGAGACTACCACATAACGGAGGATTTCTGGATATATGCCAAACATACCTGTGTTGCAGCGTTGTCCACAACGCCGCCAGGGACCAGTGTAAGAATCACGGATCTAATGATCCGGACCACGGCATCCCTGTAAACTTCCATAGGGTTTCAATACGGGGACATTCGGGGCCACTGAATGTTACTTATCTTGACAGAGTGTATTCTTATTTTTGTTCCTTACATCGCTGTCCCGTTTAATACCAATCTGCATACATGTAGCTCCATTCCTTCTGGATGAGGCAGTTTTGTTGGTGTGAAGCGGAATTTCCCTTCTAGTGGGTTGCACAGAACAAGAGATAAAAGCACAGAATGTTACCTGTCTGTGGACGTGATATCCCCATTACCTTTCAGTTTCCTTAAAGGTTATTTCCAAAGACTAGAACTGATGATAATCAACTCTCCGGCTTCACTGCAGCGGCGTATTAGGTTTCCTAATGGTATACAACAGTGTATGTATGAAAGTTCGTTAACGCTATTACAGCCGGATGCTATCACTCGTAGTCAAACCGACTGAATCCGCAAACCCTGAAGCTTTATTATAGGCTGTACATTAAACCCAATTACAATGCGAACTCTGAACTCCGTTTCGAATTAGTATCTGCCAAATAACGGTCGTTCTAGCTGACAACGTTAGGCGATCCCCGAAATTTCGAGTATGGAATACCTGCTATACAGCCACAGGAATTTCAGTTAATTTGATATCACCGCTCCCAGAAATGGGCTGCGTGTCTAGACTCAAATTTGCAGATGAGATTAATCCTAGAACTCTTCCACTAAACACGTAGTCATGATTCCAAATGCTGCAGGGAATTATTTCCAGCAGTTCGCCAAAAGTAACCGGTAACAGATAACTACTAATCGTTAAGCGTGTGTCTACACCAGACATTTATTTCGAAATGCCTCTCATGGATTTGGAGGTCAAGAAATGTTTTGCGATGCTTGGCTATCACGTAATCCCTTCTTTGTCGTACAGAGTCACGACAAAGAACTGAATCCAGCCGAATTTTTATTTATAAAGGTTCCATTATTAAGCAGACAACACTTAATATAATAGATAAGTTTCAGGAAATTTGCGTTCAACTAGAATTTGTGTAACACGGAAGGAACAGATACGTTCTAGGCTCACGAGTATTTTCAATGATTATATTCCCTTAAATTTTTATAGTTACTTGACTAGGATAAATTTGAATATTCCATTGTAAATCTCCATGGCCTTTACAGGAACGCAAAGCTTAGCATAAACTGCATGCTACACACAGCGTTGAAATAAGAAATACACCCACTGGGCAAACAATTACGAACTCTTATGATAAAGGTCACGGACAAATAAACGCCAATAAGTGCAAATACAGGGTGTCCGAAAAATAACTGTGCACTGAGTGTAACGCTTACCATGTCGAACTGGTTCTTACAGGAAGTGTTGGAAATGGGCCCCACCGGCGTCCAGACATGTCTGCACACGCTTCTGCATGTTGGTGAAGACCTTTCTTAGGGGGGGCTTGATTTGTTGAATGTGGGTCGATATTGCACCCTGTAGCTCTTGGAGTGTATGAGGATTCCTTGCGTACACCTTCCCCTTCAGTGCTCCCCACAGAAAAAAAGTCAGGCGGTGTCAGATTCGGTGACCGGGTAGGCCTCAGTTCCTGGGAGATGAGATTTCCGAAGAATTCCTCCAGAAACTCTATTGATGCGCAAGCTGTATGAGAAGCTGCACTGTCTTGCTGGAACCATCCTTCACTGATTTCCCGTTCCGTGAATGCCTATGTGGAAGGTTAAATAACCTGTACACGATACCGTCCTTTAGTTAATGGTTTCACTAAAGAAAATGAGTCCAGTAATGCGCGTACGAGCCATGGCAGCCCAAACACCGACCTTCTGGTTGTGGAGCGTCACTTCCTTAAGTTCGTGGGGATTTTCAGCACCCCACAGAGGAGGGTTTTAGCTGTTGATGTACCCCGACAGGTGGAACCATGCCTCATCTGTAAAGAAAGTCACATCCAGAATGTCCTCACCTTCTTCAGACAAGAACTCTTGGAACCACCTGCAGTACCGAACACGGACCTGGTGGTCTTTTTCTTTCAGTTGATGCACGACAGACACTTTGTACGAGCGGAAACGTAACTTTCTTTCCAGAATATCATAGGCTGTACTCTTTGGAACATTACTCTGAAGAGCAATTGAATTAGAGACAGCTGGCGTTATTCAAATGTGGCGTTGTGGGCGGCCCTGTAAACGGAAATGACATGACGTATGCAGCGATCCGACAATATAAGGAGTGATGCGACGAGAATCAGTAAGAGTCGAACGCAGTATGGGTAAGACGAAGAATCTAAGCGCATTTGATCGTGGGCAAATTGTCGGGGCCCGACGAATGGGGCACTCCTTCTCGGAAATCATTCAGGAACTGGGATGTTCACGAGCCACTGTGTCACGGGTGCACCGTGCGTACATTAAATCCGATAAAACCATCCCTGCAAGGGCCAACTGCCCTGGACAACAGCGTGTGGATGAGCAGGGTGGCTTGCTCGCATTGTAACAGCGGATAGACGGGCCACAATGCTAGATATAACTCGGCAATTTAACGCTAGTGCACAAAAACGTGTAAGCAGCCACACCATCCAGAACCATCTCCTCGCTATGGGGTACAGAAGACATCGTTCTATGAGGGTACCACTGCTGACCGCACATCACAGGGTGCAAAGATTAGCACGGAAGCAGGAACATCGTCACTGGACCCTAGACATGTGGGGAAATGTTGCTTGGACTGATGAGCCGAGATTCACGTTGGCTCATGCGGATGGCAGGATACGAGTACGGCGCAAACCACATGAAGCGATAGATCCTTCTTGCCAGCAGGGTACTCTTCAAGCTGGTGGGGGTAGCATTCTCGTCTGGGGACTGTTTACGTGGATTGAAATGGGACCCCTGGAACGTGTTACATCGTCCCTCACAGGTCAACGTTACCGGGATATCCTGGATGACAATTTGCTCCCGTTTGTGCGTTTTCAACATCCCACTGGGGACCTCATCCTGCAACAAGACAATACAGCTCCCGAATTGTATCCAAATGGTTGGATGAACACTCCACCGACGTGACCTCGCTACCTTGGCCAGCTAGGTCACATTTTCGATGCCATCGAGAGAGATGTTCAAGGCTCTGACCCCCCTCCATCAAATCTTCGTGAACTGTGGGAGCTTGTTCAGGGGTCGTGGATCCGTATGGCTTCCCAACGCTTCCGGTGTCTTGTCGAGTCCATGCCGAGACGAATCGCCGCCTTCATCAGGGCGAAAGGTGGTGCTACACGTTACTAGACAGGTATCTCTAATTCAATTGCTCTTCAGTGTAGTTCGTGCTGACAGCCCCCTACGGACTTGTGTGGATTCCTCTGTATCCTGTCCTGGATATCCTGTACGGTCTCATCTGCCATTGATTGCCTACCTGGGCGGGGGCATCAACAATATTGCCAGTTTCCCGAAACTTTGCTATGAGCTAACGTACCGCATTACGATGGGGGACTTCTACATCACGAAATCTCCTATCTAATTGTTTTTGCACTTCCTTCGTGTACCTTTATTCGTGGCGAAAGCCATGTTCAACCGTCAACACCATTGTCCTTGTGCCGAGACGAGTGATCAATCAACAAGTCTGCTTCCGCCGACGTAGGGCTCTGGAATGACCTTCACTCGGAATAACAGCTGCGTGCGCCTCCTGGTGGGGAGACGTGAAAGTTACCAGATAGATAACACGTTCACGTGGCGGATCACTGCTACTGTAATTCCATTACAAATTTATTTATTATTACATTACTGCAATTCGCACATTCAGTGCGCGGTTATTATTCGGACACCTTGTGTAACAGCCACGTGGGTTGATATTTTGCCTTGCCCAGTATAAAGAGCATACAGATTATTAGGCTGCAGTAATTCATGATAGGAAGATCCCAGAATCTGTAGGAATTCGAAAGGGGTTTAAGCGTAAGTTTTGAGGGAGATACCATTAACAAAACAAATTGCTGGTTTCTCGAAACAACCATTTCAAGTGTGTTTAGCGACGAAAAAGCAACTGGAACTCCCAGATCCCAACAGCATAAATGTGACTAGAAAACGTAAACGTCATATCATCAGAAGAATTAAAAGAGCGTAAACGTCATACCATCAGAAGAATTATGCTGTAAAGTAGTTCTTCCAGTGCGCAGCAGCTGTCTGCTGAATTTAACGAAGGCCTGCACTTGGTCTTTTCGACCCATATCATGTGAAGTTATGGCATAAACGCCATTACGTGCAAAAACCATTATTTGATATAAAAACGTTTTACAAGAAAAAAAGTATTTTATATGAAGCTATATCAAATTATAGAGACAACTAATGAAACAAAAATGCCAGAGATGAAACTATTGACAGTAGTAAGGACATACCATGAATAGAAATCTTTGAAATTGAAAAAGCATTGCAACAAATGAAAAATAAAACTTCTGCAGCAGATGGTATTATAATTGGAATGATCAAAGAAGGTGGTGAAACCACGAAACAAGTAAAAATTTATTTGAATGAATGTATCACATATGAAGAAATTCTTCAAATGTTGAATAATACAAATTCCGTTTGTGACGTACCTGCCAGCAGGACGCACACGACATAAAGGTAGATAGGAATCAGAATAAACGTCTGCGTAGCTCAGTTGGTAGAGCGACTTGTTCCGGAATAAGCGGCCTCGGGTTCGAATCCCGGCGTAGACCAAAAATGACGGAGAAATTTACTTCGTTATAATGGCGCCCGAACTATCCGGATGACCCGGCCGTTCAAAATCTCGCATTGGTGTGATGTTATTTCCACACCGCGAGACAGGAAAAATCAGAGAATTCCTTCTCCAGCGCTTCGAAAAATAGAAATGTGTGATGTTGCATTCCACACAGCAGATTGACTGGGAGTTCTCAAGTGCACGTTCTACAGTGGATAGCTGCCTGCAACGATTCATGGTCACGGCTGATCCGTGGGGCATGCCCCCGGCCCTCTTTCGGGGGGGGAGATGTGACGTACCTGCCAGCAGGACGCACACGACATAAAGGCAGATAGGAATCAGAATAAACGTCTGCGTAGCTCAGTTGGTAGAGCGACTTGTTCCGGAATAAGCGGCCTCGGGTTCGAATCCCGGCGTAGACCAAAAATGACGGAGAAATTTACTTCGTTATACGTTTTACTACACAAAAAAGGAGATAAAAAGAAACTGGAAAGCTGTAGACCCATTAGCTTGTTATCTCACATATACACTATCTACCAACAAATAATTGGACACCCCTGCAATCGACGATATCTGCGATCCTGATACACGTCACGGCCGCCGATGTTAAATATCGTGTGGGAAACAACAACGCAACCAGTCGCATGCAAGATGCCACGCAATTCTGAGCTCTCTGATTTCGAGAAAGGTGTAATCGTCGGGTATCACAGAAATGGCCGATCCATACGTGACATATCCGGCGTGTTGAAGTACCCAAAATCGACAGTGGCCTACGTGATTGGCAAGTGGAAGATGAGAGGTGACTGTCGGAATGTGCCCCGACTTGGCAGACCCACAAAACTGGGAGTTAGAGACCGATGGCTGCTGGCCAGAGAAATTCGGAAACACCGCACCAAATCGATGGGCCACATCCGCGAGGAGTTTCAATGAGCATCCGGGACTGTTCTTTCGATGAATACCATCCGTAAGGAAGCCTATCTGCTCGGTTATCATGGACGTGTTGCCACCCACTAGCCTTTGATCACCAAGTCCAATAGCGCTGCTCGGCTAACGTGGTGCAAAGAACGTCGACAGTGGACCGTCGAACAGTGGAAACGGGTTCTCTGGAACGACGAATCTAGGTTCACCCTCTACCGTTCGGATGGCAGGGTCTGGGTTTGGCGTCTGCCTGGAGAACGCCTCCTGCCTGAATGTATTGTGCCAACTGTGAAGTTCGGCGGCGGTGGAATTAGGCTATGGGGGTGTTTCTCCTGATATGGCACGGGACCCTTGGTCGCAATTCCTGGTAGACTCAACGCCGAGACCTACTGCACCATTTTGGATGACCACTCGCTTCCTACGTTGTGGCAGTTTTATGGGTGGACCCATGTTACTTTCAGGATGACAATGCCACCTGTCATGTTGCGAGGTCCACCATGGCTTGGTATGGTGACAATGGGGTTAATTGAAGGGACTGACCTGCGCAGAGCCCGGACCTTAACCCTATCGAGCACCTCTGGGATGAGTTGGAGCGTCGACTTAAGGGGTGCCCCCACCGTCCGAAATCTGTGAAGGAACTGACCTGTCTTCTCCAAGCCGAGTGGAAGGAAATACCGCTAGCCGTCGTACAACGCCTGGTTGAGATTTTCCCCGGAGGTTCGCAGCTGTATTCGCCGCTCGTGGAGGCTTCACCAACTATTGAAGGTGAATAAATTTCGTTTTCCTTTGCTATCACAGGTGTCCAATTACTTGTTGGTAGATAGTGTATAACTTTATACAAGAATCGTTACAAAGAGATTAGAAGACTTTTACAGCCCCCTGAACAAGTTGACTTTATAAAACTTTTAGTACAATAAAATATAAGGGTATAAGGGTTCTTTTTGAAAAATGAAACTAATACAGCATCCCTTTACATCTGGCATTTATAGACTTCAAAAAAGCTTTTGATAGCAAAAAAGCAGAATCTGAAAAATTATGGCACACTGAAGAACGTTCTTCGGAGTTTATTCACGCAAAAGAGCTTTTCACGAGTGATCATTCAATTTCCAGGTTGTCACACACAGAGCAGAAGACTCAATGGTTAATCTTCCATAGAGACGCATGGCAACAATTTGGCCTCGAAGATCTCAATAGAACAGCGCGTCAGCGGACAGACATGGAACTAAAGCGTTGAACCGTAACCGTCGGTCTGTTCTGGTTTTTTTTTTTTTTTTTTTCCAAGATTCTACGCCTCAGATTAGATCATATGCAGAGGATTTTAAGAAGGGAGTGTCTGAACCCAGGTCTTAAACAACCCTTAAAAATAGGAAGCTGGATTTGGGTTAGAGTGCCCGATAGGAAATTGACACGCAAGCAAAGTAGAAAGGGGGAGGAAAGCGCCCTTACTTATTACTGCGGGGGGCAGGGGTGTTCCCGGGGTTCGAATGCTTAACCTGCCCATCCGACGCACGGCGGATATTTAGTGGTTCGAACGTTTGTACCTTCTAGGATCGAACTAGATGTATTTTCCGAGGCAGTCACGAACGTCGACCACTAGGCCATCCGCGGCGAGTTTACACCTCAGATCAGATCATATGTAGAGGATTTTAGGAAGGGAGTGTCTGACCCCAGGTCTTAAACAACCCTTAGAAATAGGAAGTTGGAGATTTAGGCTAGAGTGGCCGACAGCAAAGTGACACGGGAGCGAGGTAGAAAAGAGGAGGAATACTCCCTTATTTATTACCGGGGGTCCAGTACCCGGTGTCCGACGGCTTTACGTGCCCATCCGACGTACAGTGGATATTTAGTGGTTCAAGCGTTCGTACCTGCTGGGATCGAACCAGATGTACTCTCCGTGGCAGTCACGAACGTTGGCCACTAGGCCATATCTCGGCGGTGCTGCTTATATAGCCACTGGTACCGTATCACGTGACAGACGTAGTTTAAGACAGTGAGCATAGTAACAAGCTCCTCCTCTGTGGAGGAGGTTGTTATTATGCTCACTGAATAAATAATCATTGATCGCCGGCATCTCGTGTTTACGACCAAAGCGCTTTCCAGGACATAGCTCTTTTTTGGCAAACTTCCCAAAGGAGCGTGAGCTCTTCACTATTCACGATAAATGATTTTCACACAATTACACCATTTAAAATGAATGACATTTAACGTATTATTCCCATTCTTAAGTTTCACCATCATTCTCTATCTGATTGCTCGCTCACATAAGCGTTAACACATTAATTCTCGACATTACTCTTTTTAATGGGAATTTGTTTACGCTTTCCAACCGTAGGTTGAAAAAGCGTATATGCTCCAGCTCTGTCCGTCTGTCCGTCTGCGCGATAACTCGCGTACAAAGTGTTCGATTTCGATAAAATTTTAGTATGTGGTAGGGGAACACCTGTGGACGAACCCTGTTGCAAATGGACGAAATGGGATCAAAGGTCACGATATAGGAGCGGAATCCGATCCATTCCATTGTCCTGTTTTGGTGGAAAAAAATTTGAATTTATTTTGAGCATATTGCATTGATTGTTATTTATTAAAAGCGTTATATTTATGCTGGTATTAAAAGTTATATGGCAATTATAGAAAATTTAAATTTGGGAAATGGGTGGATGCATTTCGAAACAAAACTGAAATTTTGAATAAGGCCATGAAACAAAACAGAAAAATAAAATAAAATGCACCACTGAATTTGGTATCTCCCAAAAGTTGCTATTGTATTGTTTGCGTTGTTTGCATTTGATGAGTAGATACACCTGAAAGTGTAAGAAAAGGTAACTATTGTTTGCATGTGTACCAAATTTGTAAACAATAAAATTCAATGGTATACAATGTACACGTGTAAATAACCTTTTGGAAGTGGCGATGATCAAATTAGCTAGTTAGGACAAAAACATTGATTTTACGGTTATAACCTCAGACTACATTCCCACCTCAGTCATTGCTGAGGGGGATGCACTTGAACCATGTGATGAAAATTTAAACTGAAAATATCTAAAACTTCACTGCACTAAGGTTTAGGTTTTTGAAAGGCCACTTGGCCTATATTTATTTTAAAAACTTAACAAGTTAAATTTTTAGGTCACAGATTTTATGCCTGGCCACAGGGCCCAATAAAAATAAACGGATGACAGGTTAGTTTCTTTCCAAGAAAAACTAGCACCAGGGACACTACTGATAAAAATATTAAACACAAGAATTTCATTTTACTTCAACAGCACCAACACTTGATTTAACATGGTGTACAACTTAAGTATTTGAAGTGAAAATATCTCACACTCTCTCTCAAAAAAAAATATATGCATATGTGTACACTATATTGTTCTAATTAAATCGCTCGAACCAACCCTCTCAGACCAGACTTCCGAATCCACTTTTAATTTTAAACTACTATAACAACTGCCAAAACTCTACGTATAATGATAGTTACTTTAATAAAAGATTCTACCCTTCCAGGAAAATTTGTCTTAAAATCAGCATAACCCTGTCTTAAATCAACATTTGTCTTACAATCAACATTTCTAGCATTACCGGATACTCAACCCATTCTATACACCATACCAAAACCTAATGCACTAGATACCTTATTCAAATTACACAAAGTTATCATTAAATTGCTACACCGACAAGAGAATCTTACTTACACCATCATCATGCAAATCCAACATTTCAAAATTCCATACTATAAGTTTTCCAGTCAACTGGCACCCATGTAATAATCAACTCGGGCATAAAGCCAAACAATCATCTCAACCAATGAGTCCCACATCTCAAGAAAAACACTATTTTTCGGGGAGAACAACAAAGTTTGAGTCTGAAGGCGGGAATGGGTCGTGAATCCATTCCCAGCTTATACAGTGTAGTGGAGCAAAGTGCGACCTAACCCTTTTCTGTTCCTTCACTCTGATTTGGGGACAACCTATATCACTCCCCTCATAGGTACCACCTCCTATGGACCGAACAAGCTTACTCGGGCAGAAAACAAATCCCCCAATTTGTTTCGTGCACATTTTCAGACCCCGCGGCATTGTCTGCATAGGGTAAAGTATCCCACAAGAGTTCTCTTGTCCCCAAAATATCTCTTCGTCCATTTTCCAGAAAATTCAACACATCACCCTTTTTCCCAGAAAATTACTTCTTATCCTATTTTCCCCAGGAACACACTTCATATCCTTATTTTCCCAGGAACACACTCATATCCTTATTTTCCCAGGAACACACTCATTTCCCATAAAATCACTTATCTTTATTTCCCAGGAACACACTTCTTATCCTTATTCTCCCCGGAACACACTCATTTCCCAGAAAATCACTTATCTTTATTTCCCAGGAACACACTGTACATATTCATTTCCCAGAAAGCTCAATAATACCATACTTGACACACTAACCCAAACCTTACTTTATTTCCTGAAAAATCTATACATCACCATACTTCCTAGATCACTCTTTTCCTGAAAAATCTATCATCACTTCTTGAAGAAACACAACAGCTATTCGGGTTATTTTTTTAGTCACACTATACATATGCTCATATCTGCCTGTATGCCCAATTCTTATATTCTTTTCCCCATAAAAACCTGTTTTTCCAATCTACGGGCTGAAACTAGAAATTAGCCCTCACTAATACAAAAATTAAATTTTAAAGAGTAATTTAGCACCTAAATTTACCAAAACACTAAACCAAAATAATTACCAGCCTACAAGAAAAATTCCCAACTACATAGCACCTACGCTAAGTTCATAAATACAAATTCTACTTCACAAATACAAAAATCACCGAGCACAAAAAGAGTTAAATTTCACCTAAGAGAAATACTGGTCTGGAGAGGTGTTCGTTCCGAAATAACTTAATATTCTTATTATATCATCTATCCCTACATGACCCAGAAAATTATCCACTTCCACTACTTTGTTTCGTTTTGTTTTTCAATTACCTATCCACAGAAGATGACATGAAATTTATTTAAACAGCCTAAGATTTTAAAACCAACTCGTTTTATAATTTTAAAGAAACCACAACATAATACAAAAAAGAAAATGCCGAGAGAAATTTACCTTTAGGACTGGAGCAACAACACTTCCTGACAAGCACACTAACCGTCGATAATAATAAAAAAAAAAGGTTTCACAGCCTAATAATAGATAAAATAAATAAATAAAAAAAAACTCTCCCTGAGAGAACACCACTGTCCCGGTTGATTTTCACTTCACCTCCAAGGTTGTTTTTTTCTTTTCCTTTTTTCTGAGACAGCGTGTTTGGCCAACGATACAGGAAACGGGCATTTTGGAACATTGCTGGTGGACCCCTTGTTGTAATCAGCAGTGGGCCCAGCTCGACAATTCAGCAGTCGAGGGCGATGTCATTCACAAGGCCGTCCATGATAGCCATGGCCTTCTCCCCGAAGCCTGGGCGCAGCCCAGCGTTAAAATATGGAGGCAGCAACAACCAGAGGTGGACTTTTGGTCCTCAGGCACGTTGGGCTTGGAAGTAAGAAATCGGGTCTGATCCTTCTCCGCCATCTGCACCCAACACGGCAGTCGACCGCTACTTGATAATTTGGGTGTATCAGCGGTCATTTCATCTCCGGCAACGAGATCCCTGAAAACAATCACCCTAGCTGACCGATTTTAGGGTCACTTCAGAATACGGGAACACAGCTAGCGGCCAGTCATTCTTACTGCCGACCAGGCCAAAGAAAAAGATTTTTTTTTCACACAGGGCCAACAGACCCCAGTGCATCTCATTCTGACTGCCCCCTCAACGCCAAAAGGCGAAGAGAAAAAAAAACTCCGCCGTCCTCTCTTTCTCTGACGGCCAGCCAGAAGACCAGAACAAAAGTGACTCTCAACGGATAAAACTCAGGGGTGCTTGAAACCGCTGACCCCTCTCATTGGTCGAAACTTCAGCCTAGCAACATCACGACTCCCCAACGGAATTTTCACTCCCACGCCTCGAGTGACCTCTGACCTTCACACGTGTAGACCAGGCTCTTCTTGACCCTGAGGTCTAAAAATAGATTCTGTTGCTGAATTCCCTACCCCAAAAGACGAAAAGATGTTACACTTTTGGGTGACTTTTCCACGACGCTTGGAAACAGGAACGCAAAAAAATGGCGAATTCTTGCTTTGCAGAAAATCACTAATTTTAATTTTCTTTTTCTTTCTCTCGTTCCGTGATGTGAAAGTAAAATTAATTTTGATTCTCTGAGCTGCACACCTACTCGCCTTTTCCTATCGCGATAAAAGAACAGATAAAATAATTATTTTCAAAACCCCAAAGTCAGTTAAATCAAATATTATTCTTTTTTTTTTTTTTTCACCAACATGAAATTTTGTTTTCCTGGTTGTGATTAAGACAAGCGAATTTTGCGCACGAATTCCCCTGCCTTTCAACCAGGAGTTTTCTTCTAACGTATGTCATGGAAGAAAATTTTTGCATTAATTAATCTCCGATAAACCAACAGAAAGATTGATCAGGTCTCTCTGAAATTCACCAGAGGTCAAAATTTTCGCCATGACAGTCCTTATGCGTCATAACTTGCATAAAAATGGTTCGATTTCGATGAAATTTTAGTATGTGGTATGGGACTACCCGGGAACAAACCCCATTTAAAATAGACGAAATGGGGTCAAAGGTCACGACATAGGAGCGGGATTCATTCTATTGCCCTTATAGTTCATAACTTGCGTAAAAATGTTTCGATTTCGATGAAATTTTCGTATGTGGTAGAGGACCATCGTGGAATAAATTCTATTAAAAAAACGATGAAATAGGGTCAAAGGTAAGGACATAGTAGTGGGATCCATTCCATTGCCCTTTGCGTCATAACTTGTGTAAAAATGTTTCGATTTCGATGAAAATTTCGTATGTGGTAGCGAACCACATGGGGTCAAACTTTATTGAAAATGGACGAAAGGGGGATAAAGATCTACACATAGGAGCGGGATCCATTCCATTGCCCTTATGCGTCCTAACTTAGGGAAAAACGCTTCGATTGCGACAAAACTTTATCATGTTGTTCCGGAGGTACATTGAATCGGTTCTGTATAATATCATCGAAATGGGGTCAAAAGTTAGGACACAGGAGCAATATTTATTTCATAGCTATTATCCTCATAATTTGAGTAATGATTACCGGCATGTTGGAAAGCATATCATAATCAATGCATTGCATGATTTTACTAACTTGTTTCCGAACTCATATGAGGGGAAGAAATTTAAATCTGCTGCAACTTCAGTGTGTGTCGTAGTATTGGTGAGTTGTTGTTCTTTTAATTATTTGAGGTTTAGCGACCACCATGAGCAGTCGCACGTCCTTAATTGGGTCACTCGTTCCAGGGAAGAGAGACAGCCAGTGTGTCGTAAGACAAAAAAAACCCATGCCTCACCGGGATTCGAACCCGGAGCACTTTCGAACGAATGATCAGAGGCCATTGCTTAGACCATTGCACCACCGGGGTGGCAATGGCGAGTTGAATTATCATTTACAGGGGTGAGAGCAAACCATTCACGGTGAAGAATCATTCGTTGTAAATGAGGGATTTTCCTTTCGCACTATTTTCCAACGCCTAGGGAGATTCATATTTAGCTACCCCACATTCCATCCCCTCAACAATATTTCTTTGAAGACACAGCAGTTTAACAACACTTAGCATCTCATAGTCACTTACCGTGTGACGAAGTGTTTTAACTTCTTGGGAAACTACGCATGCTCCTCGGCCTCTTTTTTTTTTTTTTTTCGTAATGTTGTTCCATATTTTAAGTTTCCACGGGGGGAAAGGGGGCGCAGTGGTCTAAGCGCTGTCTTATGTCCATTCGTCCGAGAAGTGGCCCGTGTTGAAATCCCACTGAGGCATGGATGTTGTGTTTGTCTTACGGCACTGGTTCTCTCCATTCCGTGGAACCAGTGGCTCTCAATTAGGGAGATTTGCTTATCACGCAGGTAGGCTGAGCACCTTCCTGCCCCCTGTTAGCTACTGCCCTGCAAGGACGTCGCCAAGGGGATGCGAGGGTGAGCTGAAGCCCACCCTGCCGCCCACCCAATTCAAAATGGGTCATTTTTCAATATATTTAATTTTAAAATATAATGTAGCCCTACATATACTGAAATGTGCGTTGTTTACGTTTCCGTAGAAACGTTAACAAAATAGCATCCGAAGGGTCATGAAAATTCAGTTGTTCGCCACTCTTCCAATTGCGTAGTTTAATTCTGTTTTTTCATGTCTGTATGGCCAGGAGGCTAACGAAGAGAGTGGACAGGAATTCGCTGAGGTTTCACTACTAATTGCTCTGTCGGTTTTCTTTGCAAAATAAGGGATTCCAACACGGAAAGTGGAGTTGTGAAAACATAATTTGGCGATGATGGAGATTGAAGCCACATCTCCTCGCTCCGGAGTGAGTTGCTCTAACCCACTAAGCTACACCGACGGAATATATCAGTGCAGATTTGTTGTCTTGGCACATGCTTCACCTCTGTAGTACGTCACAGAGTCTAAAGTTATGCCAGCGCTCTTAAGAGTTCCCCGGGACAGTGAAAGTTCAGGAAGTGGTAAATAGTACAATGTACTAGTGATCCGATTTATTGGCGTAGGAAAAAGACACACAAGCGTTTCCAAGCTTTCGCACATCAACCAGATGGTTTTTTCAAGGAAGTTAGACAGAAACTGCAAACTGAATAATAGAACGCATTAACAATTTGAACGCGGGCACTTGACTTGACAATAAATAGATACGACGTTATATTCATTTAAAGGTACGAGGCATCACGTAGGTTGCGCGCGCAGTATCCTGGTAGGGAGAAGGCGTTACTTGAAGAATTGGTTCCAAATTCGTGGCAACTCGAGTGAGACGCAATCATTGCAAGTGTCGCTGTTGGTAATAATCTCCAAGGTTTCCCGAATGGCTGTACATTTAGGGGTAGAGTAGGTAGCTAATTTCTTTATATCATCCCACATAAGAGTGGCGGACTTGAATTTGAATTCTCTGGATAGTGCCGTGGCTTTTTTACCGTATTTTGTGTCCCTCGTATGTTCGTTGACTCTGATTCCAAACGAACGCTTGGTCATTCCAATGTAGTATCGTTTAGAGCCGTCCGGATACTGTAAAGGATACTGTTGAATGACAAAGCATTCGTTTGGAATCAGCCAACGAATATATTATGGACACAAAATCCTCATTATCAATGTGCAGGAAGTGGCTGAAGACTCCTTTGTAGGAGAAGAGTGCAAGGCAAAGTCGCTGGCTTGAAGGAAGAGAATTGAGGAGGAGGCATTGTGTCTGCATGGCAAGATATTAAAATTTGATTTAAATAAACAAAAACGACATTTTCCTTTAAATCGTTCAAGTACAGTACTCTTTTTGTTGGCAAAAATGCAAAATTTTGAAAAGCAATTTAAGACTACGCATTTAGAGCAAACAAAAAGTCGGAGGCGACATTCTAGTAACATTTGTATCTTACACCAGTGGCGTAACTAGTCATATCTGTGTATGGGTGTGTGTCCACGTCGAGGGGTGGGGATTGCACGAATTCCTTTGCAGCAGGCAGTGAAGAGCATTGAAAATTAGGTCTTTTAATGTTCCTTAAAAAAATGCTATCAAGCTTACTCCACCAAAAATACTGCTCGCCCACCCGTCGCCCATCCAGATTTCGAAGTCTAGCGACGTCCCTGCTGCCCTGGCATTGAAACACTCCAAAAATTCCAATTGATAGTAGGAAGCTCCTGAATTATATTAAATTTGTGCGGTTATTTTTTTAAGTGATTTGCGCGCTACACTTGAAACTTTGATTGGATCAATTTTATTAATATTCAAGTGAATGCGACCACAAAAGCTCTTTCGTAATTTTAGGTAAAAAGACTGGCATTCTCTTAGGTGAAGTGCAGAATCTCTTTTTTGTTAAAGAAGTCTTGGACTTAGTTAGCATGCCTAAAAAAATAGAAAAGGCATTGTTTGAACCAGGATGAGAATGAGTTCATTCCATAGAAATCATATAAAATAAAAGAAAGAGTAACAAGGATTTAAAAAACCAAAGTAGCAGTTTCATCATAAATATTTTCGGGCATTTTTCCCCCTGAAAATCATGGTCTTGGAATAACGTAGCTTGGCGCAATTCCAAAGGAAGTAGGTAAGGGGAATTCAATTGAGATCTTAAACGGCACTCTTAGCGCGGACTAAGGGGAGGGGGAAAAAGGGGGAGGGGGAATGAGAAGAATGCCAGACGGCTTTTACTGATCAAGCAAGGTGTCGGTCACGGACAATGGGTCTTAAAGGAGAGAAGATTGTTCTAAAAGGACAGCAGCAAACAACAAAGCTGGGCTACTTTACAAAAAACCGTACCCGGTTTGTTGAAGCGACATAAAACGGCCAAGAGAAAAAAAGGATTGCTTGCTCATAAAATTATATTCGTAAAATATACCTGCTAGAACTCTATATCCATATGAAAATAAGTTGCATGTAAAAAAACTAGGACAGAATAAATATTTGTATTTCTTTTAAATTTATTTTTTCAGCACTAAGTTGTTAATCACATGTATGCAATACGTCCTAAGGGCCACGTGATAAATGCGGAAATAAGAGTAACGGCACCAAACCTTCAGGAATAAACAGCAAGTCATTTTACTATACTGCTTCCAAAGTAAAAAATTCCGACCTTCAAAAAATCGTCCCCACGGTTCTGAGTGGTCAGAGGCACGGGCTTCTGGCCAATCGCTTCTATAGTCTGAGATCAAGACATGAATGAGACATGAGTGATGCCTCGACAGTGTGGAGAGGTCAGAGGCGCTGGCTTCTGGCCAATCGTCTCCATGGTCTGAGATCAAGACCCAAATGAGACATGAATGATGCCTCGACAGTGTGTAGTGGTCAGAGGCGCGGACTTCTGGCTAACCGTCTCTATGGTCTAATATCAAGACACGAATGAGACATGAGTGATGCCTCGACAGTGTGGAGCGGTCAGAGGCTTCTGGCTAATCGTCTCTATGGTCTGAGATCAAGACCCGAATGAGACATGAGTGATGCCTGCACAGTGCTGAGTGATCAGAAACGCGGGCTTCTGGCCAATCGTCTCTATGGTTTGAAATCAAGACCCAAATTAGACACGAGGAATTTATTTGTCCTACGGGCCGAATTTTTCTTTTTAATTTTCCTGGGGAATCAATGGTTAAAAATTTAGTATGGGAGGCTTGTAAGCCTTCGGCTTTTGTGAGCGTTGTAAAACGCCGAAAAAAAAATCTTGAAAACTTTTTTTCATGTTCCTTTTTATTCTTTCATGAATATTTTAGAAAAAGATATTCATGACAAAAACCGAAGTGAACTTACGTCATCTAGAGGGAAAATGAATGCTCTATACGTGGAAAGGAAAAAAAGACCCATACTATGACTTTATAATTTTCATATCTACGTCCTTGACGGATACAAAAAGTGTTTCTATTACGAATTCATTTTATTTGCTTGTTAGATGAAAGGGATTGAGCTACCACCATAAGCAACTCAATGGGCTATTAGCAGCCGTTCTCTCTAATTTATGGCTACTGGTTCCAGGAAGAGTGAAGAGCCAGTGCCCAGACAAAACACCACCCTTGCCTCATCCGGGAGTTGAACCAAGGCCTGTCTCGAACGAATGATCAGAAATCCGTGGGTGAGACTACTAGGTCATCGGGGAGGCTACAGTTTCTTGAGGCAATTACATCGTGTGAACACACAGATGGAACTGGAATGCATTATTATAAATGGCACTTAATTTTTTCATTTACGTATTTTGTTTGTTTTAGGGTTTAACGACCACCACGGAGCAATTCTTAGGTCTATAAGAAGTTGCCCAACTCTAAGGTTAGGTCTATAAGAAGTTGCCCAACTCTAAGTGCCCCTAGTTACAGGGAAGGGAGAGAGAGAGCCAGCGCTCTAAACCTCGTCCCTCTCCCCCAATATCTCACACAGGTATCGAACCTGGTCCCAACTTTTTTTATTGGGGGTTTAACGACCACCGTGAACAACTCAATTGACTATAAGCAGTCTCCCGTCCCTAATTTAGGGCCACTGGTTCCAGGGAAGAGAGAGAGAGAGAGCCAGAGCCGTAAGACAATCACAACATTCATGCCTCACAGGGATTCGAACCCGGACGCCTCTCGGATGAATGATCAGAAGCCATCGCTTAGACCCCTGCGCCACCGGGGCGGCGGAATGATATTTTTTTTTTGGAGGTTTGTCGACCACCATGAGCAACTCAATGGGCTATAAGCAGTCGCCCGTCCTTTATTTAGGGTCACTGGTTCCAGGAAAGGGAGGGAGACAGCACCGTAAGACAAACACAACATCCATGCCTCACAGGGGTTCAAACCGGGACCCCTCTCGGACGAAATATCAGAGGCCATCGCTTAGACCACTGCGCCACCGAGGCAGGCCGTGCGGGATTGGACCGGGTTCGAACTTCGGGTAGGGTATGGATGGTGCGCTTGCTTTAGGGCGCTGGCTCTGTCTCCTCTCATTAGCCAGCTGCCTGCTCTTTTTTTTTTTTTTTTTTTCGCTTTGTGGTTGCTCACGGGGAAACCACAAAACGAAAGAAAAAAGGTGTGCCACGGTATAGACTTAAACAGTGGCTCTCGGATAAGAAATTACGCACTCCAACCTGTGCAATTATATCTGAGCCCGTAATCCTAGACTTCCTTCCCTAAGTTGATAACATTAAGAAGTCTTCGACGGAATTCGAAGTCGTAAATCCTCATTGGTCAAGCTCCTTTCCAATCAACTTTCTTTTTCCTATCCGTCTCGTTCCGCACGGAGACGTTTCCAGACATACACTCAACTTAATGGCGACTGTAATTTCGTAGTGTTCGCTTTCTGTTGCTTGAAGCGCACACAACTCTATTCGTGCGTTGACTATTGGTATCTTACGCCTTTCTCTCGGATAAAAGTTACTTTTATCTTCTTCTGCTCTCCGAAATGAAAGGGAAAAAAATCGGAAGGGTGACTAGGAGATAGAAAGAAGCGCAAGTTCTCTGTTCTACTTCTTTGCAGCAAAAAGGTCAGCACTTAATGTCTTTTACCGTATGTTTAAATCCCATCTGCCAGTGAACTTTTGATTTATACAACTATACTAACAACTTTTCTGGTTTAATGCATGGAAAGAAATCAAAGCTCTTTTCCCGTTTATTACGTGAAACAGTGAAAATGAAAGTTTTTTGAGCTTTGGAAAAGCCAAATTCTCGAAATTCGTCGACTGCGAAAGCCGATAAAAGAGTATGAATGCCCGCTAACGGCGAAATTCTTTTATCTTTGCACTCCAAAATAGAAATCTGTGTAGCACAGTGCATTAAAGAATTACAAAAAAAAAAAAAAAGAATTATGCCGACGTTAAATCCGACGCTTGGAGAAATATTTTCTTCTTACTCAGCACTTCGTATTGTCGTGAACATTTAAAAACACGCAAATGAAATATGAACTTTTAACCAGCTTTTAATATTTTTCTTAGTTTGTGCTCGTATGTTATTCCAAACATGGCGTCTATCTCTGAACATGTTCTCTCAGTCGAAGGGATAACTTATTTAAGCCGGGCATAAATAATCTGTAGGCCTTATTGTTACATAACTTGACAAAATAATCTGGGCATAATATTCTGTAGGCCTTATTGCTACATAACATCACAAAAGCGATGGACTGATTTTAGCTCCGATATTATGAACCTATGCTGTTTTTGGTATTAAGAATAATAAATATTAAATTTCTATATTAAAATACGTGTAAATGTCCTCGCCTAATATTTGTCTCCATAGGATAGCAAAAAATGTAAAAGGACACAGGTTTGTAACCTTATTTCATCCACGCGATTATTTTACTTAGAGTCATTATACAGATTGTAGAGTTGAAGAACAAACACAATTTGGTTACATACTAAAAGCATACTATTCCTAGATTCCTAGATGAACCTGTTTTTTCATTTAGGATTTCTCCATGAAGGCAGGTAGCAAAGTTTCCAGCGAAGGCGATCCTGAGCCAGTCTTCTGCGGTTGTTTCCTATCGCTCTGGTCAAAAGATCTTTCCATCTAGTTGTAGGTCTGCCAGGTTTTCTCTTAGTTGATCTTGGATACCAGTCTGTGACCAGAGTTGGAAACGGGTCAAAAATTTTGGACCAGCACCCGACCCGGAGATATCTGCTTTGAACTATGATATACATATAGGACGTTCAAAAACTCTCTTTGCAGAAGGTATCTTTGGTTATATCGAAATCAAACAAATGTATTATAAAAATGTACTTTTTAGTCACTTACTTACAGCAAGTACTAAAACTGTCGTCCTTCATTTGCAAGACATAATCTAACTGTTTTACACATGTTTTCAAACTCATCTGCCTGAGTCAAAAAGTTCTCCTTCCGCAATAATGTTAAGAAAAAATTTTGATGGCGCTATAGTCAAAATGTATGAATTAAGCAACTTGTTGTATGTTTCATTCCAGTTTTGGCTGTTTTCTTGATAATATTAGGTGTACAAGTATGTTTTAAAGCGTTTTAAGACAACGCAACATGTAATTTGAGAGAAAACAACAATACCTTTACGAATCAAAATATGCGCCGTCATTGTATATCACCTTCCGCCATCGGTCAGACAGCTGACGGATTCCAGTCATAAAGAATACTTCGTTGTATGACACAATGAAGTCGTCAACCCATTTTTGCACTTTGTCACATGTCCAGAACCGTACAGCAGACAAACCATGTTGCATCGATCAGAATAAATGATAGTCTGAAAGGGCTATGTCGGGACTACACGCCGGGTGCTCCAAAACTTCCTAGCCAAGCGTCAATAACGTTTCCTTGACCGATTTCGCGACATGCAGCCTAGCGTTGTCATGCAGTAATTCCACGAGACGCAATCCTTTGCCTGTGAATGGATGTTTCCGACAGATTTCCTGGTTCAATCACAGCAATTGTTGCTTGTAGCGATCAACAGTAATGGTTTGACCCTGTTCCAATACTTCATAATAGAGCACACCCTTCATATCCCATCAGATGCATAGCATAGTTTTCTTGGAGTGAATATTGCGTTTCGGTGTGGAAGTCGTTGCTTCACAAGGGCCTACCCAGTGTCTTTTGCGTTTGGAATTATCGTACCATATCCACTTTTCAACACCCGTGACGATTTTCCACAGGAAAGACTTTCTGTGTTGTTTATTCAACAGATTCAAACACTTCATGACACGCTCAACCTTGTTTCTCTGGCTCAGGTCATGTGTCATCCATTTCCCTTCCTTCTGAAACGTTCCCATTGTGCGTAAACGATTAAAAATAATTTCTTGAGTTACCCTCAGTTTTTCAGCTAGATCTTTTTGCGTTTGAGACGAATCTTCATTTAGCAATGCTTGTATTTCCTCATGTGCAACCTTCTGCGCGGCGCCGCTACGTTCTCGATCGCTAACATCAAATTCACCTGCTTTAAACCGTCTAAACCAAAACTCACACTTGCTTTTCGATAAAATATTCTCCCCCAGAACAGAACAGATCGATGCACGTTTTTGCAGTACCTTTTCCTTGATGAAATTCGTAACGAATGCAGTGTCGAATAAATGCAGTATCGCTTGCCATTTTTCAGCTACCGATGTGTAGGTGCGTTTGCTTGTTGGGCAAACTTGTGTGCCACATATTATATTCTGAACCAGTTACGTTCACATGACAACAACGTGGGGGAGTGTCGGATGTGTAAATTAGCGGTATACGTCACGCGAAAAGCGTTTTAAAACTCATTTGTTCACCTAATATATCAAGCTTCAGAATCTGTTTCGCAGCAACACCAGTTTTCACAAGTTCATGATGAGTTGAAAGTTCCGAAGATGCGGATGCTGTTTTCATCATTACCCCTAAGAAGGAAGGGACACTGTTCTTTCTGAGGACACTCTTCCTTTATATTGCATGGCAAATGCTTTTTCAGTCAGCGAACACCAGCATTGAGCACGGTGCGCATTTTTCTTTGAAAAAAAAATCTTTTTTTTTGCTTTCCAAAAATAAAACGGAAATAAAACCGAGCCGAAATCGGGTCAGGAACATCTTAACCCAACCCGTCTGACCCTCTAGAAATTGTCGGTTGACCCGTGACCCGTTTCCATCTCTGTTTGTGACACGTCAGGTCCACCTGTTGTCGGTTAGTCTGGTGATATGACCTGCCCATCGTAACTTGTTGTCATATACTTCGTTTTTACTACTTCTTTTACTCCAGTTAAATTTCTGATTGTTGTGTTTGTGATATGATCTTTTTTACGTTTTCCAACCGTAGGTTGAAGAAGCGTATATGCTCCAGCTTTTTCCGTCTGTCTGTCCGTCCGCACGATAACTCGTGTAAAAATGGTTTTTCGATGAAATTTTAGTATGTGGTAGGGGACCACCTGGGGATGAACCCTATTGAAAATGGACGAAATGGGGTCAAAGGTCAGGACATAGGAACGGGATCCATTCCATTGCCCTTATGCGTCGTAACGTGCGGAAAAATTGTTCGAATTTGATGAAATTTTAGTATGCGGTAGGGAACCACCTCGGAACGACCCCTATTGCAATTGGGCGAGATGCGATCAAAGGTCAGGAAATATGAGCGGGATCAATTCCATTGCCCTTATGCATCATAACTTACGTAAAAATGCTTCGATTGCGACAAAACTTTATCATGTTGTTCCGGAAGTATACTGAACTGGTTCTGTTGAATACCATCGAAATGGTGTCAAAGGTCAGGACACAGGAGCGACATTTATTCCACAGCCACTATCCTCATAACTTGAGTAATGATTTCTGATATGTTGGAAGGCGTATCATAATCAATGCATTGCATGATTTTACTAACTTGTTTACTTACCCCCAGGATTCTTATTTCCATGGAATGCTGGGTGGTTTCAAGACAACGTTCCTCTTTTCGAGTGGTGCTCCATGTTTCAGAGCCGTATGTTAGAGATAGGAGGATACAGCATACCGTACCGTGAAGTATAATAAGCGAACATTCTCAAACAAAGTGCGACTAGTTGAACACTGTGAAAAATTTTCTAAAATTCACCAGCCACTTTCCGTGATTCTTTCGTGAATTAACGAAGCACATTTCTGACACAACCTTTCCCTTGAAATGACGGAAAGAAACCAGAATTTCATGTATTTTTCGTACACTAGGGAAACTCTGAATTTTCAGAAACCTTTCCGCAATTCCTTTCGTATATTAAAGGAAAAACTCTGTTCTCCCTTTTTTTCCATGTCCATATGACGAAAACATTTAGATAATAGGAGCGATTCGAGGGAATATTTGAGGTTTCATTAACTGATAAATTTTAATCGTCTATGGAATAATTTGGTTTCAAAGTTCTTTAGCGAGATCGGATTTTGTACTCCAGTTATTGTATAATGCATGGTGTTATCGTATGAAGCAGGGTACTTAAATTTTTGTACAGGTGATTGTAATATATCTTCCTATCAGTCTGTGTCTGTGAACACCTTAAGACAAAAGTTATTACAGCTATCAAGAGTAAAATTTATATTTAGGAATTTTGCGAAACAATACTGTAAAACAGTACATTTCACCGTTTCTTAAAGATAATTGAAAGTAGTTGTTAGTTAAAAAATATCTCAAGTTCCAAAGCATTCGTTTGTTTCCAAAATCACGATGGAAAACATATTCAACTTCTCGTTAGTTCTCCTACAGAAAAATAAAATTATTACAAACCTATTCAAAAAAATACGAGGGGTGCCCGATAAGTATCCGGATTTTTATCCCTATCGATACAAAACCGTGTGTATGATCTTATGTATGCGTGAAAATATTACGACTACTTTCAGTGAAACGGAGGTCTTGATTCTAATGTTAGGTGGCGCTGTCGATCAGAAACAATGACGGCTGCGTTAAGTGTTCAGTTCGAGCAGCGAGCAGTTGTGAAATTTTTAAGGAAAGAAGGCGTAAAGGCCATGGGCATTACGAGAAGACTTCGGACAATGTATGGTGATGCGATATGTCTCGTTCCGGTGTTTATGAATGAGTTACAAATTTTAAAGCTGGCCACGAGAGCCTTGAAGATGAGGCACGATCAGGTAGGCCTAACATGGCGGTGACTGATGAAACGATTAAACGGGTTTACGACTTGATTAAAGGTGACAGACGCATTCGTGTTTGGGATATTGCCATGGAATCGGATATCGGTAAAGATTCCATTGGACGAATTATTCATGAACATCTCAACTATAGGAAGATCTGTGCCAGATGGGTACCCCGGTGCTTACAGCGGTTCATAAATGCCAAAGGCTAGACATTTGCAATGAACTGATAGCCCCCGCTACGATTAGAAGGGTGAGGTGACGCCTTCATGGGATGCATAATCACAGGCGATGAAACGTGGATTGATCAGTTCGAACAGGAGACAAAACGGCAAAGTATGCAATGGCGTCATCCGAATTCGCCTCCATCAAAGAAGTTCAAAGTTGGTTCGTCGGCGTCCAAGGTCAAAACTACTGCCTTCTAGGACAAACATGGCATTCTTCTGGTTGTTCAACATAAATCGCGCGACTTAATAGTCGCGAGGTTACCATTGAGTCAACCCAAACGACCTCGGAACGAATTCCTCCGGTGCGAAAGGATTTACTGGTGTCGGAGGCTGAGAAATTCAGGATCTTCGATTTCGCAAAATCTCTGTATAAATACTGAAAAACCTGATGCTAGCTTTTCTGTAATAAACAGAATTACTAACTACGGAAAATCTGTCAAAATGTGAAAGTTAAAAAAATAACGGGAACTTTTAAAAGCGGAAATTTCGTAAAAAAACGGAAACCTACCTGCAACTTTGCTGCACGTTATTTTAAGGAATTTTTCGTGAATTCACACCACTCATTTACAGTGCATTCGATTTTCATTCTGCAGGCCAACTTTAAGTAAATTTGAATTCCATCAGGTACATTTTTACTTGAGGAGCTAACCTCTCAACCTCAAAGAACAACTTAATGATATGCATGTATGTATGTATGTGTAATGCAGGCGCCTCAGTTCAATACACGAGTTTGCCGTTCCATCTGCACGCATGCGACCATTCATCTGTGTTGTGTTCTTGTGTTCTTTCACCTTTTTTTTTTTTCTTTTTATTGGAGGTTTAACGACCACCGTGAGCAACTTCTTACACCTTTAACGAACACGGTTGTGAGTAATAAACAAATACTGGCGATCAAGCACATTTGCGCAATCACTAAGTGGCGATTCTTTGTTTTTTTTTTTTTTTTTTTTTTGTTTAGTGGTTGAATTACCATCCTGGGCAACTCAACCGGCTATAAGCAGTCGCTCGTCTCTAATTTAGTGGAACTGAGTCCAGAGAGGAGAACAACCATTGCTGCAAGGCAAGTACATCACCCTTACCTCACCAGGGACTCGAACCCGGACCCATCTCGGACGAATGGTTAGAATCCAAAGCCTTGTACCACTCGACCGTCGGGGCAGAAAGTGGCGAATTTAACAGGTATGAAGGATGAGCGTAGCTACCGAATTCAATCCATTGCATTTATGACGTCATAACATCATATGATTTGTGGTCCTGGCGAAACAAACGATTTTCCCGGCTTGAATGCTTTTTGAAGTATGGGTGCATATTAGAAATTACTGAATTTTTAATGCAATCTAGCTGTCAAAATTATTAAACTAACAAACACAAAATATTTTATCACCCCTGAACTGAGACGTCAAAAATTACCCCAAATGAAAGCAGCAGACGTGTTGCCCTCCACCCCGGTAGGCGAGTGGGCAGAGGCGCCGGCCTCTGGCTGATCTCTCGGGTTTAGCCTGAGGTCAAGTCACAAGTGAGGCATGGGAGATGAATTTGTTCTGCGGCTCTGACACTTTACGGGAGCTAGTGTCCATTATTCAGGAATTGGCGACCTCTTAAGCTTGCCGCACATTACTTCGGAACGGAAGTGTCAAAACAGAAACGACGCAGAAAAAATGGTAACCATTATTTCAAATGGAAGCCCACACATTTCACCAGGACGCCTTGGATCGGAGCGAACGGAAACTAAATTTTTTGTATTGTTTGCTGAGAATATTTCTTCCGTAGCGATTTTTTCCCCGATGCGATGCGCACGCTTTAAGTTACCTGCCCCAACCGTTTACTTTATTGCATCACCGGACAGCAAAGCTCTTGGTACGACCTGATTTTTCTGGGTTCATTTATCCTGCTTGGAAGTTGTTTGATTCTTTCGGAAACGTCTTTTGACGAAAAGATTTATCAGCTCAGTTCAAACAAATCCTGTTTTCTACTACATTAGTCATAAACATTATTGCAATAGTTTGATGAAAACGAACTTGTGGGATGAAATATCGGAATACCTCACTAAATGCGCTAAGTGAAACAATTTACAATTACAATTTTTTCATTGCACACATTTAAAACTTACAGTTATACGAAAATGCAATACACCAGGAGGAATCTGAACACATTGGTTGTAAGGCGATTCCCCCTATCAGATGTAAGAAAAAGAATAAAACATATGGCATATATGAAAGCAAGTAAGATGGTTATAACAGAAGCACCACTGTTAGCAGCATGCTTGGAACTACAATTTAATCATAGGGTTGAGATTCGTTATGGAGATCAGGGTGATTTACAATGTAATTTCGCAGAGACAAGGAAAACTTTTTGATATTTTCCAGGGATCTGATGCTCTCTGGGAGATAATTCCATAGGATAATGGCTTTATACAGTATGCTATTTAAACCATAATTAAGTCTAACACACGGCTGACATAATTTGTTGTTAGCAACAGATCTGGTGAAGATAGAATAATCCAGATATTTGATGTCAGATTGAAAAATAGGCAGTTTAAGATGCATTATTTTTAAAAATCATGATACCTAGTTTCAAGGTAAAAATTTCATGAATTTTTAGAATATTTAGTTTTAGAAATAATGGTTTTGAGTGAGACATGTAATCTGTGTTCAGCATATAGCGAACAGATTTCTTCTGTAATTTGAGCAAGCATAACTTATTGTTTGCACTTATATTTCAATACCAAGATTCCAGACAATAGAAAAGATGGGTATAAATAAAAGCATAGTAAAATGTTTTTAGGACATTGATAGGGAAGAGATGCTTAATTTTACCAAGCAGGCCAACCTGTAAGGAAACTTTTTTTAAAACAAACTGAACATGCACATTCTAGTTAAGGTGATTTGATTTGATTGTTTGGTTTAACGACCACCGTGAGCAACTCAATGGGCTATAAGCAGTCGCCCGTCCCTAATTTAGGGTCACTGGTTCCAGGGAAAGGAGAGAACCAGTGCCGTAAGACAAACACAACATCCATACCTCACCGGGATTCGAACCCGGACCCCTTACTGACGAATGATCAGAGGCCAGCGCCTTAGACCACTGCGCCACCGGGGCGGCTCTAGTTAAGGAATTCATCAAACCAAACACCAAGATACTGAACTTTATCCACAATTTTAAGGGGAGATCATTAATCCTGACTGGAAAGTTATTTATGTCCTCTCTTGACTTTTACATCCTTTTCGACTTTTATCCTTTCGACTTTTATGACTTTTCATCCTTTTCGCATTTAATAAAAAAATTCACAAGAAAAATAGCAATAGAAATACGTATAGTTTAATGAACATTCACAAAAAAAATAGCATCCGTAGGTTATTACTCAAATCCGGATTACATGCAATTGAATATTTTCATACGGAACTGCATATGTTTGCCCTTTTTGACGTTACAGCATTTAAATGCATAAAAGCAAATCACGAGTAAAAGTGCATATTTCAAGCAAAACGTTTTTATACTGACAAACTTCATTTCCGTTACGAAGTGTTCTGATGCAAAAAGTTCGTTTCCATTCCGAAGACTTCCGCTTCGACATAGTGTGTGATAGTGGTGGTCTTTGTAGCTCTTGGTGCTTGCGTTGGTAATTCCTTGCTAAAGTAGTGCGCAAGCGCACTGCAAGCTAAAACCATACAGGAGTCATAGAGTCAAGACGTAGAGCGGACTCGCGGTTTTCCGGGATGAATGCGAAATAAAGTTTTCGGATAATCGAAAATTCCGGTTAATCAAAAAAAAAAAAAAGAAATACGTACGCTAACTAGTGCACTGAACTCAAAACCACGCATACACACGGTCGAGTCACATTATTGTGACCACTAGCTAATATCCACAATAACCACCGTGCGCAGCGCGGACAGCTGCTAGACTAGCTAGGAGCGATTTAATAAGGTCTTGGAAGGTTTTCACTGGTATGTGGAGCCATGCTGACTGCAGTGCATCTGACAGCTGCTGGAGGGTGCGTCGTGGAGGATCCATAGAGCGAACAACACGATCGAGGTGGTCCCACAGATGCTCAATTGGGTTTAAGTCTGGAAAACTAGGGGCCAAGAAAGTACTTTGAAGTATTTATCGTGCTCTTCCAACGACTCTTAGACATTTCTAACTGTGTGGTACGTCGCATTGCCGTGCTGAAAAATCCCATCCGCCTCAGGGAAGACAATCATCATGTATGGGTGTACGTGGTCTGCAAGGATGGATTCATAACTAATTCGGACCATAGTGCCTTCCACGGGTATGAGTGAGTCCAGAGAATGCCACGAAGGCATTCCCCAGACCATAACGCTGCCCCCACCAACTTGTGTTCTTCGAGCAATGGTTAAAGAGTGTTTGTTCTCCGATGTTTCTCGCCTTATACGCCAACGCCCATCCGTTCGATGGAGCAAAAAACGTGACTCATCGGAGAAGGAAATCCTTTGACAAACACCGCAGGTCTAGTTCCGATACTGCCGTGCAAATGTAAGCCTTTTCTGCCGATGCACCTTCGTTAACATAGGTGCAGTAACCATCCGTCTGCATCGGATCCCTATATGCAGCAGGGTTCGCTGCACTGTCGTTTTAGACACACTTCCGGTAGCCCCCTGGTCCCTTCGGACAGTGAGTTGCTCCACTGAAGCTTGTCGATCGGCCCTCACGCAGCTTTGAAGCCGACGTTTACCTCTCACATCAATGGCACGTGGTGCTCCCCAGTTTCCACGTCGCTTATTCGCAATGGAGCCATTTCTCCAACCACGATACACTTTAACCACAGCAGCACGCGAACAGTTCACAAACTGCGCTGTTTCAGAAATAATGCCACCCTTGGCCCGAAAGCCGATAATCATCCCTTTTTTGCAAACTGATAAATCGCTTCTTTTATTCATAACAATAACGAGTGATATGTTTTCTTACAGCACACCTTATATACCCTCCAAGCCAGCTCACGTGCCTTCTTTCATTGGCTACGCACTGTTGACGTCAAAAGTAGGAGGTGGTCACAATAATGTGACTCGACTATGTATGTACAGATAGGTGTCTAATGTACAACACTTTGGTAATTTTGACCGCCCTTAGTGGCCGAGTAGTCGGAGGCGGGCTCCTATTTATTCATCTGAATTGGTCTGGGTACGAGTCCCGATGAGTCATGGGTGATGTGTTTGTTTTACAGCTCTGGCTCTCCCCATACCTTGGAACCAGTGGCTCTAAATTTAAAGACGGGCTGTTGGTTATAACTTGATCTGCACACAGGGACCGTTAAATTCGAAATAAAAGAAATAGTGTTGTTCAGTGAGCTCCAAAGCAATACACAAAGCACGATAAAATTGCCGTCATGCGAGAAATTTGAACAAACAACTGTGACGAACTACAGAGGTGAATCACGTGTTATGGTGACAAATCTGCAGCGATACATTCTGTCAGAGTAGTTTAGTCGGTTAGAATAACTGGCTCCAGAGCGAGGAGTTCCGCCATTGACAAATCATCAACAATGTTTTTCACATTGGCGCCCGATTTAGGAAAAGGAATCTACTCGCCGTTGAGTTCTTCGAAAAATGTGGTGATGTTTGTTCCACACATCGTCTGGCGTTAATGAAAAATTCCGTCTTCGTTTATAAAAAAAATTAAGAGGTAGGTGTTGTAATGTTCTACAGAGTGAAGCACGTGTCAAGACGACAAATCTGCAGCTATCAATCCTTCGGTGTAATTTAATCGGTTAGAACAACTGGCTCCGGAGCGAGAGACACGGATTCGATCCACGTCATTGACAAATTAGTGTTTGCACAAAACGCACAAATGCAAGTAGTACGTGCTGCTGAAAACGCGTTAAATTTTCGTCGTAAACAACACGACTGAGGACTGGTAATGTTTATTGCTTTATTCCTCTTTACTTAAATATTACCTTTGTCGGTCATTCTGGTATCACTGTGACCTCTTAGTATTAAATCTCGGATAACTATTACTCAAAAACCTTGGTTACACACTGAGCGAAAATAGGTGACATAACACTGGGCTAAAATAGGCGTCCTGTGAAATTACTGCATGGCAACACTACATGCGGCCTAGCGCTGTCATGCAGTAATTTCACGGGACGCAATCCTTTGCCTGTGAATGGATGTTTCCGACATATTTCCTAGTTCAATTGCAGCAACTGTTGCTTGTAGCGATCAGCAGTAGCAGTTTGACCATGTTTCAATAGTTTATAATAGAGCACACCCTTCATATCCCACCAGATTCACAGCAGAAGTTTTTTGGAATGAATATTGCGTTTCAATGGCGATGTCGTTGCTTCACTGGGGCTACCCAGTGTTTCTTGCGTTTGGGATTGTTGTACCATATCCACTTTTCATCACGCGTAACGATTTTCCACATGAAAAACTTTCTGTGTTGTTTATTCAACAGATTCAAACACTTCATAACACGCTCATCCTTGTTCCTCTGGCTCAGGAAATGTGGCACCCATTTTCCTTCCTTCTGAATCTTTCCCATTGCGCGTAAACGATTGGAAATGGTTTGTTGAGTTATCCCCAGTTGTTCAACAAGTTTTTTTTTTTTTTTTTTTTGCGTTTGCGAATCTCCATCCAGCAATGCTTGCATGTCCTCATGTGCAACCTTCTGCGGGGCGCCGCTGCATTCTCGATTGCTAACATCAAAATCACCTGCTTTAAACCGTCTAAATCAAAACTCACACGTGCTTTTTGATACAATATTCTCTCCCAGAACAGAACAGATCGATGCACGTGCTTTTTAAGCTCTTTTTACTTGATGAAATTCGTAAACGAATGAAGGGTCGAATAAATGCAGTATCGCTTGCCATCTTTCACCTACCGATGTGGAAGTGTCTTTGACTGTTGGGCAAACTTCTGTGTCACATTTTATACTCTGGACCAGTTGCGGTCACACGACAACGCGGGGTAATGTCTGGTATGTAAATTAGTGGTATACGTCACACAAAAAAACGCTTTAAAATTTATTTGTACACCTAATATATGCACTCCTGTTCAATCACTTGACTGAATTATATTTTGTCATTTTTCCACTTTCTCCTTTCATCATTTTGGGACACATCTCAGGAGCTTAAAGTCACCCACAACAACATACTTTCTAAATTCTTCACAACTGAGTCTCTTTTATTTTAGGTTCCACTCGTATACATCTCAATACTGCTTTCTTCCAAAATATACCTAATCTACAAATTACAACACAGTTCTGCAGTAATCCATCCACATCACGCCACCAGACTTCGCTGCTAGCTACGTAGATTATATATTCGTTCTTATCTTATTAACACGCACACGTCTGATCTCAAGACTGCTGCCACAAAACATTCATTGAGTGAGAAAATATAACTTCAAGGCTGAATCGCTTAATGAGAATGAACTCAAAATTTACATGCAGAAGGACAACTACAAAATGGAAGTTAAATTAGAGTATACGTCAGAGGCTATAATCTGCACCTGTCCCTAATTTGGAGGTCACACGTATTTGTAGGGTTGAATTCTTCAAGTCTTCGAACTTTTCTGCATAAAAGTCTTACCAAATTATTAAATCTGCATTATACGTTATCTGATCAAAAGTATCGGGATACTTTTCCCTATGCACAAACTCCCTGTAATAAGAAAGGAATAAATATCTAGTTAGTCCCCACTTTTCTGCTATCACAGCCTCCACGCTTAAGCAAAGACTTTCCACTTGATTTTGCTACTTTACTGGTGCGGGTGTTGCCTTCTGTTCTGCAACAACAGCATGAGTCAGGTCAGTTACTGATGTCGATCGCTTCGGCCTCGCTCTCAGGCGGCGAATCTTATCTTAGGAAAGTGGGCAGCCGAAGTCGCCCATTGAGATTGCTGTATTATCCACAATGTTGCGGAATTTCTAGAGGAGTTAAGTCTTGGTTAAATACGAGTGTTTTTATGAGTTTTTATAGCCTATACATTTTTTTGTGTTTCTATTTTTTGAGAAAAACTTTTTGGAGATTTTTGTGGCTTTATTTTTACTGAAGTTTTAAAATAGATATTAGAATAGAGAAAAAGCAGCAGGAACAAAATACAGGGAAAGTTTAGGAAAGATGGGTGCGGAGAGTTACTCCATCTTTGGAAGGCTCATAGATTAGAATTAATGATGTCTGCCATCAAGTATTTGTCATTTTCTTGTAAGATTTCCGTCCAAGTGAGTAGAGTATTTAGGTCCCAGCCACCTACAGCGAGATCGCCTTTCGGGCAGGACATAGAAACGGAAGGAATTAGAGCAAGTCTAGCGACTTTGACAGAACAGTGAGATTAGAGTACAGTAGATGGCGCCACCGTACAAGTACGATATTGCACATAGAGGGGTGAGAGAATTTCAGAGGAGGCATAGGAAAGGATACCCATTTAGCCACTGGGTCCAGCCTGGGGGCCGTCACTTAACGTGCTCGTCCGATGCAGGGCGGATATTCAGCAAATCACACCATCTCTGAAAGATCAGCCCAGGTTCGAACCTGAGGACCTTGCATCGATAGTCTGAACCGCTAACTACTAAGCCATTCGTGGCTCTTAATGATGTTTGCCATGCCACATGGGTCCTTTTATACCTGTATGAACCGTAGCTATGACGCATATGGGCAAATACACTACTGAAAAAGAGCGTCCGGATACTTTTGATCAAGTAGTGTATTTTTCTTTCAGCGAGCAACATGTAGAATATCTTGGAAAACTTAAACTTCGGTATGTAGCAATAGTTAAAACAAATTATGCTGTCTACTAACTAATCGGAAATTATCATTTAAATTCTTAAGTTTCAGTGCAACTGCCGGTATTTAAGCATTTCTGTTACTCTAAGTTTAAAAGTTACTTCCTGCGCTGCGGCGTAATAAATCCTTCCGATCGGTGTTTATTCCTCGAGGAAATGCAGCGAGGGACTAAATGAACCTTATTCCACAGTTGGGAAAATATTTCTTTTCTCCGTTTTCTTACCATGACCGAAAATATCATTAGCTTCGAAGAGAGTGTCCGCTTATAGAAATAGCGTTGATATTAACATTTTCGCCTCACTGTCGAAGGGCGTAGAAATGTCAGAAGCCTCAGGCAAACATCGTGCCCTGCCTAATTTCCTGAGGACTTGTTTGCTCTCTGATAACAAAGCGAGGAAAGTCGAGTTCTTGGCCAACACTCCTATAACATGTCGCTGATATCATGTTATAGACATGTTTTCTATCTATATTTTTCTCTTCTGGGTGGGTGTCATATTTCGTTCTTGTCAGTGGTCCACAAAAAAAAAGATATTTCTATCAGAAAAGGAACTCATTTCTATTGCTTAAGGCGTTTCCTAGGAGTCGACCATCTGCAGTAGATGGGCAAAAGAAATTGTTCCTAATGATGTTTTAAATTAAAATTCCCTTTCGTTTATGATTTAAAATGCGATTGCGTAATTTTTAGCACATTTCTGGTGAAACGTTATTGAGGAAGCAATTAGTAATTTGCGAAATGTCAACTAAAGTATTAAAACTGAACTATTCGCTTGCACGCTTAAAGAAAATACTTTTGATTTTTAATATTTTTTACATCCTTTATGCTTTTTTTAGTTCCTTTGTGGTTTTTGTCAAATACACTCAAAAACAGTTTTGTAATTGAACAACCTTAGGAAAACAATATTAGAAATTTACCTCATTTAATAATTGAGTTTGCGACACGTTACGATACTGGCGTCCTCTGCAATAATTTTTCTAGTGTAACATTTTTCGGACAAGGAAATCTACGGTAAAGGATTTGTACATATTTTGAAGATGCTATCAAACTTTAATTAGAATTATTCCTAGATTTTATTAGGTGTAAAAATTGGTTGTGCTGTTTCCATTGCATAATTAAAAATCGTTCAACAAAAGAAAAATGAAACAATCACACGGTGGTTCTCAAGGAAAACAGATTTTGTGCAGTTTGTTCTGAATGCAACGGCTTTCATTACTGAATGGTTCTCAAGGAAAACAGATTTTGTGCAGTTTGTTTTGAATGCAACGGCTTTTCTTTCTATGAGTTACTTGTACTGTCGTGCAATATTCTTCCAACAAGAATTTAAAGGTTTTGCATGTAGGGAAAGGTGAGAACCAAAACCTAACAAAGGACAAAGTGGCGAATGGTTTTGCGAACCTTAAACCCTATGCATACATGAAGCCAGCATTTTTGCTGCCCCGCTGAGCGAGTAGTACGAATCCTTGTCTTCTAATCATTCATCTGTGATGGGTCCTGGTTTGAATCCTGGGTGAAAAAAGAATATTGTATTTGCCTTTCGGCACTAACTCTATCCCTTACTTGGAACCAATGTCCCTAAATTAGGGGTGGGCGACGGCTTATAGCGCATAGCTCATGATGTTTTTAAAATCCCCATGCAAACAATTTATTGCATTTTCTTTCCTAAGCTTGTTTATGTTTACGGAAAGATTCCCTTGCTATTTCTTAATTTACAAACTTTCAAACTGTTACTTCTCTCACTCTTTTGTTGCCCCGGCTACAAAGTGGTCACAGACGTGGGCTTTCTTTCAAATTATACGAGTTGGCCTGGGTTCGAATCCTGAGTATACTTTGTTCTGAAACGCTGCTTCTATCACTGAACATTGTATGCTGTCATGACCTTCGACACGGTACCTCTCGATACCCCCAATACCTGTTCCACTGTGGTTACCGACGCACCAACAAGACGGGCTCCTACAATCTGCCCTCTTTGGAACTCCAACAGGTCACTCATTGTTCTTTCATCTGGAACGAAATTATGCAAACACCCACCGATTTACAGTGCAATCACACAGACCCTTGAAACTATAAGCAACACTTTTTTACAAAACAAATTGTAGCTACATGTTCGTTTCACTCAAAAAGCAGCACATACCAAAGTCACTGTTTTCAGCGAGGTGTTTCCATTTTCTTGGACAACTCCTGTACTTGCAATGATATTTTTTTTTTTTTTTTTTGATTGGAGATTTAACGACCACCGTGAGCAACTCAATGGGCTATAAGCAGTCGCCCGTCCCTAATTTAGGGTCACTGGTTCCAGGGAAGGGAGAGAGCCAGTGCCGTAAGACAGACACAACATCCATGCCTCACCGGGATTCGAACCCGGACCCCGTTCGGACGAACGATCAGAGGCCATCGCTTAGACCACTGCGCCACCGGGGCGGCCAATGATATTATTGATGAGTGTCTGTGGCAGCTCATCCCATTTTACAGGCAACACATTACGGAGGTTAGCCAGTGTACTGGGGTATAAAACGTGGTTATCCAGATGTCGCTGTATAGCTTTCCAAATTTTCTCAATAGGATTAAGATCCGGAGATTTCGGAGGCAGCTGCACCAATTCAATCCCATGATTTTCCAGTTCCTGAAGCTAATAAAAAGAAATGCATTCCTAATAGCAACGTGAAGCTGTGTCACAATAAGCACAATGATTCGTTTCGGTACACTGAGGCATTCATGTTGCCTTGACAAACTATAACGAAGTAAATTTCTCCCTCATTTTTGTCCACGCCGAGCATCGAACCCGGGTCCCCTCATTCCGGAATAAGTCGCTCTCCCAACTGAGCTACGCGGACGTATGCTCTCGCTGCTATCTGCCTTTATCTCATGTGCGTCCTGCGGTGCAGG
Organism: Macrothele yani; assembly: GCA_039090855.1. NCBI lineage: Eukaryota > Metazoa > Arthropoda > Arachnida > Araneae > Macrothelidae > Macrothele > Macrothele yani. The sequence goes on from CM077025.1 coordinate 137,188,711, forward strand.
CACGTCACAAAACATACAAGGAAGTACGGCCATTAAAACACACTCCAGTCCAGACCAGAACTGGTTGCAGCTGGTAAGGGTGGACGTACTGCTCATAGTATGGTTGCATTCGTGTGTTGAATTTCTTCGGCATGTATCCTCGTTGAGTACCAGTATAGAGAATGAAATGGGATTCGTCTGTGAAACGTACATGCTGCCACTCTGTATTCTATAACATATACTGTTGGACCCAGGTACCCAAGTACATATTTCACGACGTGAGCTGATGTCGATGCTTTACATCTCAGCCGCTTCCTTGCTCCGAGTCCCTGCTCGTGAAGACTTTTTCGCACAGTTTGCGTTTATACTGTGACATCAGAAGCAGATCCAAGAGATACTCGCAGTTTACTGCTGATGATACTAGGCCTTCTCCGACTTGGTGTCAGGTAGTAATCTTTCCGCCTGGTGTTTACCCTGGAGCGACCACTTCTGGGTCGATCTGTAACATTTCCATGACGTAGATAGAAATCTTGTGTGCAGCTGACTTACTATACTTTGTGAAACTCATAAAGCAGCAGCTATATAGAACTGCCGTACACTTGCTTGTAACATGCCAACAGCCCTATTTCTGATGTTAATGCTTAAACGTTGTCTGAACGTCTTTTCAGGTTATTTCCACATTGAAGGCAATATATTCAGCAATCTTCGAGGCCGAGCGGTAAAACGACCCGTTTTCCACTTCTGACAGGGTACTTTTAACGGAGCTAGCACGCCACGTGCTATGTTGTCATGATGCTAATTTACATATGACGTTGCTACCCGCTCTGATAACCGATCTCCAGTGGTCGCTAAATTTGTATCACTACGTTTTATCCTTAGAAACAGCAGGATCTCTAACATCTTGTGACCAGTGTACATGCGTAGAAGACAGGCCTCTAGAGTACATGCGTGGAAGCAAGGCCGACACAAGGCCATGAGATTAGAGAGATGAGTTTCCTCTTTTTAAGTACGTCATGCGGAAGCCAAAGCTTTCGATTGGTTCTCAACGCTGTCGTGTGTGACATCAAACACGGCATCGACATGTCAGGCCGTGAAACATGAGAGTGACGTCAAAAACGGAGGGAGCTTATATCTCTTTAATATCATGGCCTCGTGTTTCATAGACGGCCATGGTAGAAATCAATAAACATAATACAGAGATAATGTGCCTGAACGTTGATTTAAACGCACAATATGAACCTGAGAAAAGATATCATGATGGTGAAATTTGTCGAAAAACTACGCTTGAAGCTTCAACTGTTAAAATGACTGCTACTGATTAAAGATGCATAAGAAGATTAAAATTATTTTCTGACCACATTTTGGAAAAAAATTCTCCTCTACCTTTATTTCACAGGTAGATGAGATATCAGTGGGCCAAATATGTAGCAACAAAACATCCCTCATAACATGTCGTCACCTCCAGGTACCTGGATTCTGTTCACATTGCGTGCAGAGTACATCGTTTCATGAAGTGTACGCCACACTCATTGCTGAGTTAGCGGATTTTTCTATTCCTTTAAAAGACAAGTTGCTGTCGAATGGGCTGACGCATTCCTGGACCAAACTTCTTTTTTATTATTATTGGAGTTTTAACGACCAGTCAGCAACTCAATGGGCTATAAGTAGTCACCCGTCCCTAATTTAGAGCCACTGGTTCCAGGGAAGGAAGAGAGTCAGTGCCGTAAGACAAACACAACATCCATGCCTCACCACTGCGCCACCGGGCCGCCCAAACTTCTTTAAATCCTTACGCAAGGTTCTAGTCGAAACGGGCTGCTCCTCAACTTGGTTGAATTCAGGAGTCCATTGATGTCTCGCTAGAAGAGTTCTTCGTTGCGATCCTCCTCACAACATGACGGACATGTTCTTTTATTCTATATAGTTTTTTGGCTACATTTATGTTCCTTGGTTATGGGAGATCTGCTTCCTCCCAGTTGCAAAGCATCTTTGGAATAGTTGCTTTAGAGAAATCAGTATATTTTTTGTTTTCTTTTATGAATCGTTGCTTTCCATATATGTTCGTTTACCATTAAACTGTCTCCTACTCCCAACATATCTTGAGTTTTTTTCATGCTTATATTACTGCAGCCAAATAATTTGTACGGTCTTTTTCAAAAACAAGGCAAAACATCAGCAGCCCATGTGATTGCTACATTTGCGCAGTTTATTTTCCGTGAGTGTCTTACCATAAAATGTATTTGCAATTTTTTGGCCAGTGTGTGTATTATTTCTAACGACAAACAACTAAGGGACTTAATGCTTTTGCTGGACATTTGTGCCGTTTAATAAAAAAAGACACCACTTCAAGCTCGCGGCTCATTATTACATTTCCAGAAGTTGTTTACATTAACTGCGACGTTTCTGTCCCAGAATTTCTAATTTTCTCGCAAAGCAAGCCATGTAGTGTTTCACATAGAACATTAATTAGTACGGAGACTCACTTTTTTAAAATTCTACACACGATAAAAAAATTTAATTTAAAAGGTCATTAACAGTTTAAATTTTTTCAGTTTGTATACCATGCTAAAGACCAAAAGATGCGTCATACGGTACCCATACATACTATATAATAAAATCGATATGATGTAACTATCAATGCATTATCGTGTTCTGGTAAATACCTACATGATGAAAATATCAGTGAGTCCTGGTAAAGACGTTATGGTGATTTTTTATTGGAGCTTTAATGACCACCGTGAGCACCTCAGTGGGCTATAAGCAGTCGTCCGTCCCTAATTTAGGACCACTGGTTCCAGGAAAGGGAGAAAGCCAGTGCCGTAAGACAAACACAACATCCATGCCAAACGGGATTCGAACCCGGACCCCTTTCAGACGAATGATCAGAAGCCATCGCTTAGACCCCTGCGCCACCGAGGCGGCACGGTGAACATGTCGGTGCATTGTCAGGTCCTGGTGAAGACTGATATGATGACATTATCAATGAGTTATTGCCTTCTGGTGAAGACAAGATGATGAAAATATCAACACACTTGCTGAATTGCCTGGGGTTGCTCGGCAGAATTTGGTGATAATTCACTATCTGAATTTTGGACAAAGCAAATGAAAACAATTAAGTTTTTACGGCATGAAGCGTACCAAATGCTGTATTTCATTTTTTCATTAAATTTGAAATTTAAACCCCGTAATCTTTAGGCACACAGTATTTTTAGTTTCTCCATTTGATTTTTGTTGCTTACTTACCCTCAGTTCCGATGCTGAATTGTGTTGCAGTTCTCGCTGGAAAGCACTTGTCACAAAAAACCAGTTCTTGCACTTATCACAACAAAAAGTGTTAAATTCGAATTCAGAATAAAAAAGTAATGAGAATTTTTTATAAAAAAATTTATGGGATCCTTTGACCCCAGGCTCCGACCTCTTCCGAAAATCGTCTACGATTTAAGTTAGAATACCATGAGATAATATGCCAATTCAAAATTAAAAAGTAAAAAATGGAACATTTGTTCGAAAATTTTGTATAGGGGCCCCTTGACCCGGGCCTCGACCCCTTCCAAAAACCATCTACAATATGAGTTGGAGTACCATGAGGTAGTATACCAAATTTGGTGTTTCTACATTGAAAACTGTAGATTTGCATAGCGCGCAAACAAACAAACATTCAACTTTATATATTAGGTGCATGAATTAATTCCCCCTGTTGCCCAATAGAGCGCAGCAGTGGTGCGCTGTGACCCGAGTCACACGTGACCTCTCTTGCACACGCACGTACCGTCCGTAGTCTGGGCGAAGCAGTGTGTGACACGCGATCGGAGAGCACAGAACACGAGTTTGTATCGCATTCACGATGTCGAGTTTCGTACCAAAAAAGGAACATTTGCGGGAAGCATTACTCTTCTGCTTTCATCTCAAGAAATCGGCAGCGGAAAGTCATCGTTTCCTAGTGCAGGCCTATAGGAAACATGCCGTATCGGAAACAACATGCAGAGAGTGGTTCCGACACTTCAAAGCCAACGAATATGACGTGAAGGACAAAGAGCGCCCTGGGCAGCCGAAAAAGTTCAAAGATGGCGCGTTGGAGGCCTTATTGGACGAGGATTCATGTCAGACGCTCCACGAGTTGTCTGAAACACTACGGGTCGACGAGTAAACGGTTAGCAAAGGTTTAAAGGCAATGGAAATGATCCAGAAGCTCGGAAACTGGATCCCACATGACAAGGTTATTCTTCTCCACGACAACGCTAGACTTCATGTCGTCAAATCCGTGAAGGAACTCTTGGAGGCACTTGGCTGGGACTTTTACCCTACCCACCTTATTCCCCGGATATTGCTCCCTCAGACTTCTATTTGTTCCGATCGCTACAACATGGCCGGTCAGAGCAGCACTTCCTTTCTGTCGCGGATATCCAAAAATGGCTCCATGAATGATTCGCCTCGAAAGAACCTGCATTTTTCTACCGCGGAATCCATTTGTTACTCCAACGGTGGGAAAGGGTCGTAGCTGCCAACGGACACTACTTTGAATAGACTATCCTGTAACGTTCTGTGGCAACGCACAGGTGTTTGTGTGGCAAAAAACAGCGGGAATTAATTCAAGCATCTAATATTAGATGATCGTGTCCTGATAAAGGCCGATGTAATGAAAACATGAACGCGTTATCGTGTCTTGGTAAAGATCGATATGATGAAAATATCAACGCATTATGTTAAGGACCGATATGATGAAGGTATCAACGCGTTATCGTTACTTGGTGAAGACCGATAACATGAAAACATCAACGCGTTATCGTGCCTGAAGACTGACATGGTGAAAATATCAATGCATTTCTGATATTTATATCTTTTGAAGTCATTTCTTGTACGAAGATAAGCTCTCGCAAGTATTTAACATAATTTGACATGATGCACTGTTATGAACATTGTAGGATATAAAAATGCAAGTTCAGTCTATAACGAAGTAAATTTCTCCGTCATTTTTGGTCTACGCCGGGATTCGAACCCGAGGCCGCTTATTCCGGAACAAGTCGCTCTACCAACTGAGCTACGCAGACGATTATTCGGATTCCTATCTGCCTTTATGTCGTGTGCGTCCTGCTGGCAGGTACGTCACATCCCCCCCCGAAAGAGGGCCGGGGGCATGGCCCACGGGTCAGCCGTGACCATGAATCGTTGCAGGCAGCCATCCACTGTAGAACGTGCACTTGAGAACTCCCAGTCAATCTGCTGTGTGGAATGCAACATCACACATTTTTTATTTTTCGAAGCGCTGGAGAAGGAATTCTCTGATTTTTCCTGTCTCGCGGTGTGGAAATAACATCACACCAATGCGAGATTTTGAACGGCCGGGTCATCCGGGCGCCATTATAATGAAGTAAATTTCTCCGTCATTTTTGGTCTACGCCGGGATTCGAACCCGAGGCCGCTTATTCCGGAACAAGTCGCTCTACCAACTGAGCTACGCAGACGATTATTCTGATTCCTATCTGCCTTTATGTCGTGTGCGTCCTGCTGGCAGGTACGTCACAAGTCTGCAATATGGTTTTTGTTTAGTTCAAAAATGGCATCTCAACTTCGTGTGCGTGAGAGCGAATAAACAAAATGTGGTTACCATCTGTTTGGTATTCAAAGAAAGTGAGAGCGAATAAAAATAATGTGGTTACCATCTGTTTGGTATTCAAAGAAAGAAACGGGTGTATGAGTGTAGTGAATTCCTCCATAACCAATCTGAAGATATGATTTTTCTTCCACCTTTTTCGGCCAAACGATAACTAAACACTTCTTTCCAGAAAATGAAGTTGGAAGGATCTTAAAAATGAAAACCATTACCTTGTGTTCATGAATTAAAAAAATTTGAGTACCCTGGTACTCTTTGTAGATTATTTATGTTATGCATATCTCGCATGATAAGATTTTTGAGGGTGTGAAATAAAACGAAAGATTTGAGGGTATTCATTTATGTACATACAACACATTGCATTTATTCGCGTCTATCACGAGCACACCGAGCCACAGTTCGGTAATACTAAGTGGAAATAAATCATAACAACAGACAATAAGGTTTACTAATTCCTGACATTTAGCGATGCTTAAGCAGGTGGATTAATGAATGTTATTGTCGTAAGCCCAATGAAAGAAGATACGTGAGTCATAAAAAAATATATTTGCTATACTATGGCGGCGGCAATAGTAAGTATTTTGGCTGTTTAATTTTTCAAAAATAATATTTATTATAATCATTATTATTAATATTATATGTTATTCAGATTTGGACGAACGTAAGAAACGACCCAAACGCCGATGAAATGTGATGTTGCTACAAAAGTACACCTGCGCATGCGCAAGCTAAACTCTGGCTTCACGATAGAAAGAAAAGCTGAATCGCAAGTGTGTTATGAGGGGTATTGGGAACTAGGATATCTACGGGTTACACCCTACCTTGTTATATATCATTTTAAAGCTCTCGTCAATGACATGTGACCGCCCTTGGGGGTTGAGAGGAACACATATTTCGCTGCGACGCATACTTTACTACTCTCGAGAAAGATGCATAACATCAAAATGCATTTTTGTAATGGTTTTTATCACATTTAGCATCGGGTTCTCGTAATTTAGGCAGATCGTAATGATATATTGTTACGTTTATGCAAAACGTGATGAAATAATGTTTGGCGATAGTTTAGTAAAATCTATTGTTGAGTAACAATGAAAGTAACTATTGTTGCTTCACTTCATGGGACAGCATAAGTCACGATCAGATTTCAACAAGGGTTTTCACAATGATGACAATGACGCACCGTTACTCATTTCCGTTACATCGAGTTTTCTTATTTAAGATTTGCTTTGAAACTTCTTCGTTTTTTTTTTGTTTTTTTCATTAGTTGTTAGTTTAACGATCATGAGCAACTCCATGGGATATAAGCAGTCGCCCGTACCTAATTTTGAGCCACTGGTTCCAGAAAATGGAGAGAGCTAATGCAATGCAGTAAAACAAACCCCGGTGAGGTATGGTGTTGTGCTTGTTTTTACAGCTAATGCCGTAAAACAAGCACATCACCCATACCTCACCGGGATTCGAACTCGGACACATCTTGAACGAATGGTCAGAAGCCAGCGCTTAGACCACTGCGCCACCGGGGTGGTCTAAGCTTCATTTTAGATGCTATGTGCCTTTCCGGTGGTCTTACTTCTGTCCGAAAAGGTACATAGTATCCAAAATTCGGTAGAAACCCCGATTTCAACTGTAGACGTAGTTTTTTCTGTCGCATCGACCGGGCAGGAGAGGCGTCGTCCTTGAAATACGATAGCAGCAATGACAGTGTTTCAATGTAACCTTTCTCTGCCGGCGGTGGTATTTGAATCCCACATCTTTCTACTCCAGAGCGGCTGTTCTCCCAATTGAACTACGCGGGCATGTTTATTGATGTTTCATTGATGATATGACTTATGCGTCACCTCAGTAGTACGTCATGTCATGTACTATATGTTCCTTACGTCATTCCCTCTTTAGAAAAGGCACGAAATACGTAAGCTATTCCGATATCAACCGCCGGTGGGCTATGAAGAAAACAACCACTGAGAATAAGTTATTTTATTGCATACGAAACATGTTTACAAGTCTAGGCTACTTCTCAACATAGTCACCGCCTAAATCGAGACACTTATCGTATCGAGATACGAGCTTTTGTATCTCTCCATCAAAGAAGGTTACTGCCTGGGAGCTAAGTCATGACTGGACACAATTCTTCAGTTCCTCATTGCCATTGAAGCGCCGCTATTCCAACTAAATTTTCGTGTGGGTGAAGAGGTGATAATCACTCGGTGCCAGGTCTGGGCTATACTGTGGGTGGTGAAACACCTCCCAACCAAAGCGCTCCAGAAGAGCTCGTGTGTAAGTAACCGCGTGTGGCCACGCGTCGTTGTGGAAGAGCACAACGCCTGGCGTCAGCATTTCTCTCCATTTATTGTGAATTACCCTGCGCAATTTTCTTAGTCTCACACAACACCTCTCTTGTGGCTCCTGGTTCCATGTAGTGAGTCAGAAGCACACCTTTCCGATCCCAGAAAACAGTTGCCATCAGCTTTTTTTCTGTGAAAACGTTTGCTTGCACTTATAGGGGCTTGTTTGGTGAATGCGTGTGTGCATCCACTACTACTATGACTGCTCTTTGCGTTCGACATTCAGGAATTGAGCCCACGTTTCATTACCTGTCACGATGTGATCAAGAAAAGCATCCCCAACTTCGCTGTAACGCTGCAACAATGTCAGAGCTGATCCCATACTCCTTCATTTTTTTCACATCGGTAAGCATTTTTGTCTCCCATCTAGCACAGAATTTATGGTAGGTTAGCCTACCTGTAATGATCTCGTGCAGAATAGTTCGAGAAATTTGGGAGAAATCACACAACAGCTCTGATTTTGAGAAGCGACGTCTTTCGCGCACTTTTCGGTCAACACTTTGAACAAGACAGAAATAAACAGGTGGGTAGTTACACCAGATGATAACGATTCTTGTGAAAATCCGTTTATTTTGGCGAAGCTACCCGTTTATTTTATCTGAAGAAGCTACCCGTTGGTAGTGAAAGCTCGCTCGTTTCTTTACCGTATATTACCCAAAATAAACGGATTTTCACAAGAATCGTTACTTTGAACAAGCTCATCAGTCACAATGGATCGCCGGCATCGGCCCCTTCATCATGCACGTCTGTTGGCCCATCTCTAAATTTTCTACACCACTCTCTCACACATCCTTCGCTCGTAAAGGTCGGACCTTACACTCTACTCATTCTCCGATGAATTTTTGCAGCACTTTTCCCTCCAGTGTGAAAAAAAACGGATGACAATGAGAATTTCACAGCAGGTGGGAGTATCGATTACAGCACACATGTTTACTCGTCCGTACCAAAGAATATATAAAGCTTGGTGTGAAGAACGCCAACTCGCATAGAGATAACGGGAAACAGGCGACAACAGCGCCACCACATCTTAAGAGGCAATATGCTCTGCGGGAAAGTTAACATTCAGGAGCAAAATACGTTAGGGGACTACGGCAGTGAAGCTTTTCTTTGATCCATGATGGTTTCCTTCGATCTGATGACTATTTGCTTACAGCAGTATTTTTTTTTTATTGCTGCTGCTGCTTTCTGATATCCAACCCATCCCTTATTTTGGTGAGAAAGATATGCAATAACAGCAGTATTACTATTTAAATTAAATTTTATCAACGGCTGATTGTTTTTACCCAAAGAATTGAAGTCAACAGAAATACGCATGCACAATCTGCTCCGGCATCAGCCTGTATGTTGGCTTCTGTGCACTGCATTTCAACCCTTAAGATATGGCGGCGCTAGTTAAGATTCGCCGAGCCTTAACTTCTTCTCAGTTAGATATTCTTTGGATCGCGTGCGGAGAGGGCAAGCATCACGTACTGCTATGGCGCATGCGCGAGTTGGCATCATCGTGCGGTACATTAGAACGGAGGTTGAAATCTGAAATACCCTCGTAGCAGGTATCGAGCAGCCGACAGCCATGCTCAAAGATTCGTGTCATTGAAGAAGAATTAATTTTATAAATTACATGCGTTGTGTGGAAGACTCATCACACAAATTTTTCAAACCTAACGGTCAGGTGATTAACTTTCGTTCGGCACCAGTATAACCTTGATTGACAGTGATGGGATTCGAACTAACGTCTTCCTGTTCTCTCAAATAAAAACGCAGGTACGCTTATCGTTGTTTCTTTGTTGATTTGACTCATGCGTCACCTCAGTATTCCGTCATCTATATCATTTACTCTTATATAATTTTTTTTTGATTGGAAATTTAACGACCACCGTGAGCAACTCAATGGGCTATAAGCAGTCGCCCGTCCCTAATTTAGGGTCACTGGTTTCAGGGAAGGGAGAGAGCCAGTGCCGTAAGACAAACACAACATCCATGCCTCACCGGGATTCGAACCCGGACCCCTTTCGGACGAATGATCAGAGGCCATCGCTTAGACCACTGCGCCACCGAGGCGGCCTTATATAATTTGAGACTTCTTTGTTGATTTTACTCATGCGTCACCTCAGTATTCCGTCATCTACATCATTTACTCTTATATAATTTAAGACTACACGCTTGTGATGTTGAGATTGAATAATATTCACAATTAAATGTTTTAATAACATCGACTATAGTTTCGCAGAGCGTTTGGCTCGTCATCATCAGGGCGATGATGATGCCGAGCCAAACGCTCTGCAAAGCTATAGCCGATGTTAATAAAACTTTGTGAATAAACGTTAATAATTTATTTTATCATTTACTCCTAATAGAAGAAAAACACTGAAATTTAATAAAAATTATTTACTCGTCTGTATGTCAAGAAAGTTTCTTAATAATGCAATAGGTCAGGTAAAAAAAAAGACGAAGGTTTTTTTTTTTTTATTTAGCTTAGTATATTTCATTACACTAGCTTTATTCTAGAAAGCATCATGCACACCTCATGAAATTTTTGAAGGTGAAAATGTATGTTTAAAAGGCAAGGCTTTGTTTAAAAGGCAAGGCAGCTGTTAAAAACCGATGTATCATTCTGAGAACTCATTACAGATGTATAATTCTGAGGGATACCTGACAAATACAATCGAGCAATTCAACACACTCTTCTCATACCTGCGAGAAGTTTATCCTTCGCTAAATTATTGGATTTCCCATCTTACCTTTCAATCGTTTTGTTTGTCTGGGGCATCCGTTCGGATGGATTTTCCGTTAAAGTCAGTCTACTAAGGAATCGGTTTATACGTCGCGACATTTTCTGGCGGATTCAGGAGTAAATGACCTGATGAATTATAAATATTGCTGTTTGTTCTGCGACATAAGCATCTTGATAGTGCTACTTCCATTAATTTATTCCTGTTTCACAACGTGTTTACGTTTACGTAGTAAATAATGAATGATGTTAACATTAGTTGATGGGTTTCAGATCAATTGCCCGGGGTGAACCCGGTTTCAGGTCCCAGATAAGGCTTTGGGGGTGTGCCAGTCCGATGTTCTGGATCAGTCCCTTTTCTGGAAATATTTACCTTAAATTAGTGAGGGGCGACAATTAATATCCCTTAGATTATGTTTGTTGTGTCATTAAACGCCGAAACGAAAAACAATGTTTATTGAAGACACGAACAAATTTAATTAATAACGAAAAAGTTTGCAATACTCAGGTTCATACGGCATCTGGGTTATGCAACCGAGTTGACCAATTGCTCAGAAGCATGGGCTTCTGGCTAGAGTCACGGATGTGGTATGAGTGGAGTGTTTGATCTACTGGCTCTGTCCTTTCTCTGATACGCGTGACCCTAAATTAGGGATAACCCTACTACTAATATTCTTAGGTGCTTATAGTGGTTGTTTTATACCTCGTATATCCCTGTTATTTAACTTCCCTTTTGAGTCTCTATTTCCTATGTAAATTTTGATATTTCTTCATAAAACTTTCCTTCTGAATGGCACATTGCTCCATGACTTTCCTTGTACATTTCCACAACACTGACAGGGAGTCACCGTAAATAAAACGTAATCGAGAGGAAGCAGTGGAGAGGTGTAGATATCGTTAGAAATGCGTAAAGACTTTTTTATTCATAGTGTAACTATGTATATATTAGTAATCTAAATTTACTGGTGTAGAATAGAAATCAAAGTTTCCAAGGTTTCGCGCAGCCACCAGATGTCTTTCAAGGAAAGTAGACAGTAAACTGCAAACTGAATAATAGAAAGCTTCAACAATTTGAACGCGGTAACTTGATTAGACAATACTTAAATGAGTAGATGCGAATATACACTAATCGATAAAAAAAAATAGTTGCACCCAGAAGGAAGCAACTCACAGGAATAAAACTTGGTGGGTAAGTTTCACACCCTGAGACATGCAAATGATTCAAGTACAACACTCGGTCGCGCATGTGACGCAAGCAAGGAGGGGTCATAGCGCTGTGCCTCACCGTCTATATAAGGTCATCCCGTTGTGCGTGCTTGCCATTCTGACTCGTGCTGTTGTGTTGGTTGCATCCTTCGAAAATGAAGTATGCCTAGGAGAAAAGTTCGGAAGCAATTCGAGCAGTTGGAGGAGTTCGAGAGGGGCGGTATTGGTGGGTCCGGGAAGCGGGATTGTCTTATCGCCGTATTGCGCACCATACCAGTCGTGCGGATATCACCATTCCTTGCTGTTGACGACAATGGATTGAACAAGGCACGCTGCAGCGACAGGAAGGGTCTGGGAGACCTAGACGAACCACGCAGAGAGAGAGAACGGACGGGTTGTCCGACATGCGCGGAATGATCCAACAGCCACGACTGTGGATATTCAGTAAGCGGTGGTGACCCCCATGCATCGTCCGATAACTGCCAGCACCATTGGCAGGCGGCTACACGACGTGGGACTACGCGCACTTACGGTAACTTCCCTTAACAACATTGCATCGTCGCCAAAAACTAAAATGGTCTCGTGCCAGACTATCATGGAGCCACTCAGAATGGCAGCGGGTGATCTTCAGTGGCGAGTTCCGCTTTTGTCTTGGAGGAGACGATCACCGAATCCGTGTGTGGAGGCACGGTGGTCAAGCCCAAGATGAACAGTTTGTTGTCGAGCGTCAAACGTCCAGAAGGCCTAGTGTCATATTGTGGGGTGCAAATGCCTACGATTCCAGATCACCCTTGGTGTTCATTACAGGAACATTGACAGTCCAACGTTACGTTAGTGAGGTCCTGCAACCATTGGCCCTACCTTTCCTGAACGCTCACTCCGATGTGATTTTCCAACAGAGCAATGCTCGTCCGCATACTGCTGCTATCTCGAGAGCTTGCCTTCAAGGCACTGACACTATGCCATGGTCAGCCGCATCGCCAGACCTATCGCCGATTGAAAATGTCTGGGATGCTATTGGACACGCTATCCGCACTCCACCCCTACCACACAGTCTGCAGGAACTGCGTGAGAAGATTCAAGCTGCGTGGAATAGACACCATTAGGAACCTATACAACTCCATGCCGAGATGTCTGGCATGCGGTGTGAGCAAACATGGCTGCCCGACGCCATACTGAGAGACACTACTTATTGGCGTGTAGCTCAATAAATATTGCCCATATCAGTCTCAATGTTTAATCATTTATTGTTCCTGGTAACCTTTATCTTTTCCCCGAATAGCATTGCAATCCAACACGTCCTTCTGTGTGCAACTAGTTTTTTGACGATGAGTTTATAAATGAGTATGAACATATACATGTGTAGATATTGTTCATTCAAAGAAACGAAGCGCCATATTGGTTCGGCACGTGGTATCGCGAAAGGAAAAGGAACATTATTTGAAGAACTGATTCTAAATTCATGGCAATTCCCGAGAGAGACTATCATTGTAAATTTCACTGTTGGTCTTTAAGGTTTCTCGAATGGCAGTAGATTTAGGCTTGGAGTACAAAGCTAATTTCTTGATATCATCCCACATAAGATAGGGAAGTGGTTATTTTTTCCGTCCCTTGTGATTTTTTTACGTTCGTTCATTGTAATTCTAAACGAACGTTTGGTCATTCATGTAGCACCGCTTGGAGTCATACGGATATTTTCGTGGGATGGCACGAACTGCTGTCTCGTTGAAAAGAGGGGGTCTTTTCAATATTTGTCTTAAGCATGTTATATAAGATGCCGGAGACCTTTTGCCGATACCGTATATCATCTTCCTGAGGGCGTTCTTGAGTTGATAGGAAACATTTGGTATGTAAGGAAAAGGGCAAAGGTACAGTAGTTGTAACATAGAAAAATTAACAGACTGGTTCTGGTTATTTTCTATAAAGTTATGCATGTGAAGAAAATACGGGATTACACCATTGTACAATACACATTTGCAAGATGTGAATCCGTTTATTGGTGTAAATATGACATCGATGTTAAGTCAGGTAAATATCCGAAAAATTGCAAATTTTGTCGTACTGCAGCGGGAATCGAAACCGCGTCTTCCGGATAGCGCCCGAGTATGCTAACCACAACACCACCCATAAAGACTAAGTTTCAAGTTTCCGATTAATTTGAATAAAACCATCGAAGCAACCGGCATTCATATATAGCAAATCTGGAGGTTAAGAATTAATTCCCGTGAATTCCCGGAGGCGCAGAATATCTACGAATGAAATACGGGATTACACCATTGTTCAATACAAATTTGGAAGATATGAATCTGTTTGTTGGTGTAAATATGTCATAAATGTTAAGTCAGATAATACCCGAAAATTTAAAAATTTCATAGCATACTCGGGCGCTATCCGGAAGACGCGGTTTCGATTACCGCTTCAGGACAACGAAATTTTCAACTTTTCGGATATTATTTGATTTAACATCCATGTCATATTTACACAATAAGTGTATTCATATCTTCTGAATTTGTGTTATGCATCTGGTTTTATTAATTAGCGTAGCGATTGTACAAAACGTTACTATTGTCAAGAGAAGATGCGTTTATTATTATTCTTAGTTAAATAATACGAAAGATTGATTGCTCCTGCATACCATTGTTGTGAAATCAAGTTCTTTAGAATATAGTAACACTGTACTAGTGATTTCACTTATTGGCGTAGGAAAATACACTATATTGACAAAAGTCACCGGACACATAAAAGAAAAACACTACATAGCATTTATTGGCATACATTAGTACGGTGTCGGTCCACCTTTGGCCTTAATGCATGCACTGACCCTTCGAAACATGCTTTCGACAAGGTTTTGGAACACAGCGATAGGTATGCTCTTCCATTCACTACATAATGCTGCCGCTAACTGTTGCTTAGTAGTAGGCCTTGATTCCAAACTTCTTATGCTGCGCTTTAATTCATCCTATAAGTGCTCTATGGGATTAAGATCAGGGATCTTTGCTGGCCAGTTTACACACGATAGGGAATTATCGTCAAACCACGCCGTAACAGTCCTTGCTTTATGGCTCGGTGCATTATCCTGCTGGTACCAACAAGGCTCGATTCCATAGTACTGCCACAGAGTTGGTAGGGCATAATTGTCCAGAATATCGAGGTAGACGTGGTTAACAGGTTTATTCACGATAACGAATGGGCCGGAACCATACCGCAAAGAACACCCCCACACGAGTACACTGCCTGCTCCAAATTTGACCGGAGGAACAGTAGTACACTGTGGTAAATAGCGTTCTCCAGGCTGCCATCATACCCACACACGGCTATCAGACTGATGGATCGTGTATCTCGATTCATCAGTCCATAGGACCCGTTTCCATTGATCTACAGTCCACGATAAATGTTCTTTACACCATGCTAAACAATGAGTAGCATTCCGAGTGGAGATGGAAGGCTTATGACCAACCGCACGACCACGGCCACCCATGAAATGAAGTTCTCTGCGAATGGTACGTGTACATAACAAGGTTCCAGCAATTTTGCTCACCTGTACACTGAGGTCTTGTGCAGTTATCCCGTCGATTAGCTGTAACGACTCTCCTGAGGCTTCGACGTTCTCTATCACGGATTTTCCTTGGTCTACCGGTACGTTTCGCTGACTTCCACTTATTCAGTGCATCTAAAACAGTTGATTTGGGTATTTAAACGTCTCTCGGTTTCTCTTATTGACAACCCACTAATATGATACCAACAATGTTTCCTTCCTCAAAGTCAGTTCTCTCCCGCCGCGACATTTTCGCTCAACCTCACAGTGCGATATGATCGCGGTGAGCTGCAAGCTTGTTTTTATGCCGTTTGGAGATATACCGCGCATCTTAACAACGCAGCGGATCCGTTCATTTGCTTTTGAAAGGGTGTCCAGTGTCTTTTGTCAATATAGTGTATACATAAGCGTTTCCAAGCTTTCGCACATCAACCAGATGGCTTTTTCAATTAGGTTAGATGCAAACTGAATAATGGAACGCTTAACAGTTTAAACGCGGGAACTTGACATGCCAATAAATAGATTCGACGTTATGTTCATTTAAAGATACGAGGTATCACGTTAGTTGTGCATGCGGCATCCTGGCAGGGAGGAGGCATTACTTGAAGAACTGGTTCCAAATTCGAGGCAACTCGAGTGAGACGCTATCATTGCAAATATCGCTGTAGGTAATAATCTCCAAAGTTTCCCGAATTGCTGTACATCTAGGGGTAGAGTAGGTAGCTAATTTCTTTATATCTTCCCACATAGTATAAGTTGCGGACTTGAATTTGATTTCTCTGGATAGGGCCGTGGCTACGTAACCGTATTTTGGGTCCCTTTTGTGTTCGTTGACTCCGATTCCAAACGAACGCTCGATCATTCCAATGTAGTATCGTTTAGAGCCGTCTTGATACTGTAGGGGGATCGCATAAACACCTGCTCCGCTGAAAAGAGGTGGTTTTTCAGTATTTCCCTTTAGCATAATATATATACAGGGTGTCCCGGAACTTCGTGTACAAACTAGGAGGGGAGGCAGAGAACAGCGTTAGGAACCAGAATTAAATAGGAAAGCATGGGCGGAAACGTCACCCTCACGTGAGAAAGAGACACAAAGACACAGTAAGACCACAATACAGAAAGTAGTGTAAAACGCGTTATTACACAACAAAAGAGTACAAAGTAAGACTTACAAGCATCACAGGAAATTTTCGAAATAAATGCGCCCATTGGCCTGGATGCACGCTTGACACCTACGCGACATGGATTGGCGAACATTGTCGATGATACCTGGCGTTTCGCGGATCGTAGGAGCAGCGATGGAGATTCGTGCCACCAGGTCCATTTCAGAATTTACTGGCGTGTCGTACACAATGCTCTTCATGGCACCCCAGAGATACAAATCAAGAGGAGATAAATCAGGTGATCTGGGGGCCATTCAACGGGACCGCCACGCCCAATCCACTTGGTTCCAAATGTCCGGTCCAAATGGTCACGTACGCACCTTGCGTAATGAGATGGCGCCCCATCATGTTGCAACCACATTCCGCGTCGAACATGTGCGGGGACATCGTGCAGCATTTCCGGAACAACCTCCTGAAGAAAGACGAGATACTTGCGACCGTCCAGTCGAGGTGGTAAGATGTATGGCCCGACTAAACTGTCCGCCACGATACCCGCCCACACATTAACAGTGAAGCGCTGTTGTGCGGCTCGTGGACGGCCCACATGTGCGCGTTGTGCGTATTGAACACTCCGTCACGTGAAAAGGTTGCTTCATCACTGCTTTCTGTATTGTGGCCTTACTGTGTCTTTGTGTCTCTTTCTCACGTGAGGGTGACGTTTCCGCCCATGCTTTTCTATTTAATTATGGTTCCTAACGCTGTTCTCTACCTCCCTCCAAGTCTGTACACGAAGTTCCGGAACACCCTGTATTAATAATTTATTGTATACATTAGTATTAATTGTGTGGCTGCCACGAGTTGTAAGTAAACAGCTCGTTGTTACGCACACTGATCATTTCCATAACCCTTACTGTTATTTCAGTTAGTTACTTATGTGTTCAACAAGTGTTTTTAGTTAAGGACACAAGACAATCATCACAGTAATTAAAACACTGCAGGATCGTTAAGCTTTGAAAGAAATATTTGTTTAACTCATGCGTTTTGAAAAAAGCATGTAGTAACATTCAGAGGTAAAAATGGGTCACTGGTCAGCAATCGGATCAAGGTGTTCATTTTTGACTCAACTTTACATTGCATTTCATCTTGTATACACCCAGATGATTTTCTTCTGTCACCTAGGCACAGCCTCTTACTTCTTCTACCATCACTTGCTGCTGTGTACCTTTTCCTGCCTTTACCAGTCTGGTTTTGTAGTGACTGAGTCTCCTCATACCTCTTCAAAAATTTAGAAATGTCACCTTTGGTTAAGTTTCCACCAATTTTTCTTCTAATTTCTTCATAACTGAAGCCTTGTTCACTTAATAGTACTATTTAACATCGCTTTCTGGGTGACCAATCAAGTCTTTGCGCCATTTCTTTAATTTTATTACGTTTTACAAGCTCACTAAATGAAAAAACACAAAAAAACCAACCAACTTTATAGCAATCACATAACACACTGACAAATGTCCTCCTCTCAGCCAGCTCCAATACATGACATCAATAGCCGAATCCTACTGTGACGTGATTGGCTCATTGTCAAAACAAGATGACACCTGATTGGCTCTCTAAACACTCATGTTCATTGGCTACATTCAAATGAAGGAAAGCTACTTCATATCAACCTAAGCAGGTCGTGCTTCCTTTTTCTGGTTATGTGGCTATTACTTTTCATAGAATACAGATAATTGAACATACGTTGTTGCATTACATTCTAAATGAAATTATCTTTCCATTGATATATAATTTTATGGTATTACTTCAAGCAAAAGTGGTGTTATGAACCATCAAACCTCAAAAATACACTTTTTCCAAAAGGTTTCCACAATTTTGGCCACTATTTTGCATATTATGAAGTCATTCACTGAGATTCGGATGTTAGTTCCTGAAAGAAAGATCACAGGCCCAATCAAAGTTACTTATGGCGTTAGATTTTACTTACTGTTGATGCATCAAACCTCTTCATTTGAAGCGATCATGGCACGCAACTCGAGCTTCACTGATATCGATCACTCCTCCGACGTTATCGATATCATCCTTTTGTCTTTAATACTCACTGTGTTTTCCCCTTACAGGCATTCTTCAATCTGGTTCTCCCATGATTTCCTAGGTCTTCCTCGGCCGTTTTTTCTGCCAGTTCTGCTGAATCGAAGAATGGTTTAAGATGTCCCATTTAGTTGGCGCATCATAAACCATTCTTCATCAAAGTCAAAGCATCTCGCAATACTTGTGTCCAGCCAACTAGCAACATTCTGCTCCACATTACACATCTACAACAAATCTTCGTTTCTCACTTGATCACACTGAGTCTTGCCACAACCACCCCTTATGTAACACCCCTCTCCAAAGCACAAAAGATCTCTGTGTCTCTCGTGCAGTACCCAGGTTTCACTACGATACATCAAAGTAGAAACAATATCATTTTACCGCACAACCATTCAGAACCTCCTCGAAAATTAGACGAATGAAATCCTCCTAAAGCAGCTATGACTACTTGGGGAGGATTTTAAACACACAACACATGGCTCATTCCAGACTCAAACATGGGCCCATCTCGGACGAACTGTTTGAATCCAGCGCTTATACCAATGCGACACACAGGCGGCGCCTAGTTTTCGTAGGAACTTTTCTCGTCACTGTGCGCAGTAGAACACATTCCCCAAATTTAACTAAACCATTTGGAAACACCCTGAAGTTTTGAAATGTGTGCTTATATCTATTAAAACTGAATTTATACCAGGGTAAATCAGAAAGTAAGGTCAATGTTATCGTACATTAAAGAAAATAAGAGGCATACAGATAACAGTTACCTTATTTCTCAGCATAGTGCCCCTATCTTTCAACTCATATTTTATATCTGTCTACAAGCGTCTGGATTCCTGCAGAGAATAATGTTTAGGTAGTTCCCGCAGCCACAAATGCACCGCTTCCTGTACCTGGACATCACTTTCAAAACGGCGGCCTCGCAAAGCGTCTGTCAGATGCCCGAAGACATGAAAGTCGCCCCGCGCCAGATCAGGGCTGTAAGCAAGATGTGGTAACACCTCAAACTTTAACTCGGTAATTGCTTGTTGAGATGCCAATGCCGTACATGGACGAGCATTATCGTCCAACAACAGCACTTTTTTGGATAACATTCCCCGCCATCTTGTGCGAAGTGCTGGTTTCAATTTGTTTTTCAGCAAGTCACAATATGGCCAACTGTTAACTGAGTCACCATGGGCTTGATAGTGTTCAACGATGTATTCTTTCAAGTCAAAAAAGGAGTCAGCATTAATTTTCGTACCAAAGGCACAACTTTGAACTTTTTTTTGAAAGGAGAGATTGGGTGTTTCCACTCTATGCTTTTCCTTTTGCTCTCGGGGTCGTAATGATGGACCCATGTTTCGTCCCCAGTGACAATCCTCTCCAGAATACTGGGATCTGACTCACACCGCTGCAAAACATTTCTGCCAATTTCCAGAAGTTGCTGATTGTGCGCATCAGACAACTGAAGTGGCACCCATCTGGCACACACTTCATGATATCAGAGATCGTCATGCGTTATTGAGATGCAGAGCCATAGCTAATGTTTACCTTTTGGGCGATATCAGAGTAACCCGGCGATCTCAGACAGAGTAACGCCGCGATCTTCTTTAATGAACGCATCAATGCGATGCAGATGGTCCTTTGTGCGAGAGGTCCACGGACGACCCGAGTGAGCTTCATCAAACACATTCATTCCACAGGCTTAAAACTTTTCTCTCCACTTGTACATATGTCTCTGGCTCATATACCTGTTCTCTCCATATTGCACAAACATCCTACGAGGAATTTCAGCGGGTCGCACACCCTCAATCCATAAAAATCTCACTACACTTCGCTGCTCGAAGATGGAGCATTCCGACAAACGAGCGGCCATGTTTACGCCCTTACAACTGGTGGGCAACTGCGATTAGAAGACTAGCGATTGCATCCGCCACGTGTCAAGGTCACGTTTCCTCACCTCCCCAAATAACAATCTGCCGCAGCTCTGCTTGCCTACGGAACGAGAGCATTGACCTTACTTTTTGTTTCACCCACGTACCTAATGAGAAAAAAGTGTAACCACAAAAACTTTGAAATCTAGGAAAGCTGTTGCTCAGTTTTAAGATTCCGTGACAAAATAAAATTGCTAAAACTATCGTCTCAAATAAAAGAAGTCAGAAATATGATGAGAACTACAAATATGTTTTTGAGCGGCCTGTCGAGAAAATACCTGCAGAGGAAGTTTAAGTTTCTAGATTAATCCGATCCAATAAAAGAAATTTTCATAATCACTTTAAAAATACGGACGGATTTTGGCAAAAATGTGTTGGCACATACTTGTATAGTGTAAACTTTGTGCACCTAAAAAACCTGAAAATATATATGAAAAAATGTGTCTCTACATCTACTAAATCTCAAAAGTAAATCAGTCAGACTTTGGAACGCGGGTGTGTGCAGACGAATAGACGAAACGATTAGAAAGAGGTATGATTCAATGGGTTTGAGACTGAATTCTGAGCTGTCTCAAACGCGACTGCGTGGGGAGCAGCAATAATGATATATCACCCCACGCATTTTTTTTTTCACAGTTCCTTAAGATGTTTCAGTCGCGAGTCATCCGTTCCTAAATTTGTCGTCTACCTGCTTCTCTTTAAAGTTAACTCCGTTCATTAGTACAGTACAGATAATTCCACGGAATTTCGACCCGACAAAAGAAACTTGTTGATTAACACAAAGAATGTTCAAACATAACGCCACGAATATGTGCACAAACTTTTCATCCCTTCGTTTTCTTAAAAAAGTAAAAAATATTCACAAAAAGTAACGCACTCTCTGCACACCGGTTAAAATGAATATGTATTAAAATTCTCGAAGATGGTTAAATTTTTTTGTGTGTGTCATATGATTCTGGGACGCAGAATTAAAACTGCCAGATAAAAATGGTACAACTGACTACGAGCATAATAGTCAACTATGCATGATGTTAAAGCATACCAGCAAATCACAGAAGTTTTAGACATTACATCATAAATAAATCAATGTGGCCCACGTGGGAGGAAATATGTAGATGAAATCACGATGCATGCCAGAACACTTTTGTAAGTGGAGTTCTGAATGGAGTTCAATATATACTGAAAGAACAAATTATTACGTTCACCCACCTAATAGCGTATGGCACCAGCTTCAACACGCAAGACAGCATCTAAACGTCATACTACGGACGCAATGAGGTTCCGAACCACGGACTCAAGTATCGCTGACCAACAATCTAGGAGTGCTTGGCGTTGAGCAGGCAGAGATGTAGGTGGGGATGGTTGATCACGAACAGCTAGTTCCAATATGTCCCATAAATTCGCTATGGGGTCCACAGCGAATTATTGGGACATATTGAAACGAGCTAGGGGGTCATGCGAGTGTGGTAAGCTCACTGCTATGCTCCTGGAGCCAGTCGGTCGCTGGCCGGGACCGATGGGGTGGAGCCATGTCTTGTTGAAAGATCGGAACTTGGTTCAGACAGAGGAACGTAATGAAAGGGTGGAGATGGTCGGCCAGGTGCTGCACATAGCAGACACTAGTGACGGAAAACTCAAGAGGTACCAAGGAACTCTGTCCGGAACACGTGAAAGCTACCCAAACAGTTACCCCGCCTCAACCAGCCTGTAGTGCCCCAACTTGGCATGCGGGGTCCATAGCTTCGTGTGGTTTACGCCACACACGCTGCCAGTCATCGGTGCAATATAGTGAAAAACTGGATTCGTCAGACCGTATGACGCATTTGTAGTCATCCATGCTCCAGTTTTGATGGGCCTTTGCAAACTGCAACCTAATCATGCGATGATGTGCCGTTAACATCAGGACACGATATGATCGTCGACTGCCCCAGCAGAATCATGCGATGATGTGCCGTTAACATCGGGACACGATGTGGTAGTCGACTGCCCCAGCCGAATCATGCTATGATGTGCCATTAACATCGGGACACGATATGGTCGTCGACTGCCCCAGCCGAATCATGCGATGATGTGCCATTAACATCGGGACACGATGTGGTCGTCGACTGCCCCAGCCGAATCATGCTATGATGTGCCATTAACATCGGGACACGACGTGGTCGTCGACTTCCCCAGCCGAATCATGCTATGATGTGCCATTAACATCGGGACACGATGTGGTCGTCGACTGCCCCAGCCGAATCATGCGATGATGGGCCGTTAACACCGGGACACGATGTGGTCGTCGACTGCCCCAGCTGAATCATTCTATGATGTGCCATTAACATCGGGACACGATGTGGTCGTCGACTGCCCCAGCCGAATCATGCTATGATGTGCCATTAACATCGGGACACGATGTGGTCGTCGACTGCCCCAGCCGAATCATGCTATGATGTGCCATTAACATCGGGACACGACGTGGTCTTCGACTGCCCCAGCCGAATCATGCGATGATGTGCCATTAACATCGGGACACGATGTGGTCGTCGACTGTCCCAGCCGAGTTGTGCCATGTGTCGACGGATTGTCTTTGAGCGTAGGCTTGTGGATGCTCCTTTATAGCCCCAACCGGTTTTCCTGCACACCGCGATTTGCTGCTGTCCTGCTGCTTTGCGTATTTTCACAGGGGTATACGTAATAATTTGTCCTTTCAGTGTATAACAGATTATAAATCTTGTGAGTGTAATACATCTGTTTGCTATGTATGTTTGATCTACCAGGACGCCCGCACCTAGGGTCACCGACCCCCTTTGCTGGGAATAGGGTTACAAGTGAAAGATTCTACTGACATTTCAGCAATGTATGGCGTGTATGTATTTTAATAATTTAGATGCGGAATCAGTGTCGTGGTAGCACTTTTGGGAAGATAGCGGAAACAAAAAATATTTCCCTTCCAGAGTGTATGTCTAAAGCAGGAAAGTTTTACCCGGCAGTTTGAGGGGCACAAAAATCGCAGCCACACTCTCCGCAGGAATATGCATCATTGAAAAATCTTTCAGTATCCTGCGTAGGTGAAGTCTTGGGTGAGATCAACCATGACCGAGGAGAGACTAGATGGTGTCAGTGAGCAATGAGCAGGACCTAAATATTTATGACTTTAAAATTTCTAAAAAGTGCCCTTAAAAAGATGAAAAATTCCCTTAAAATCGAAAACATTCCTTTAAATTTTGAAGAAAAAATCCCCGTAAATTAATTTGTATTATGTGTTTTTCAAAATTAAAAAAAATAAGCAACTTCAATCTCAGACAATTCATAAACTAGATTTTTTTCTTTTCTTTATAAAATGCACTATACATCCTCAGAAGAAAAACAATGCGTGTAAACACCTGTTGCATATGAACTGCAATGATCTGTATTTTAACCACTTGCAAGTACATTAGAAATCGTCGGAATAATTAGATGTTGTTTAACATTGTCAAAAGCGAAAGACCGTCTATTGTCTGAAAGCAAGTTCTTATACCTTGAGAAGCTTCTCTTAACATCTGCAGATGTGATTGGAGCATATTTGAAGGGAACAGATTTACTTGTGAATAATTCTTCCTCGATTTCAAATGTTTCTGCAGTTAAGATATAAAAAATGTTTTTTAAAGTCTGGAATATATGCCAGATTTCCTTCTATTTTCTCTTGAGCGAACACACCTTGTGCAATTTGAATAGATGCTGCATCCTGTGGTTCAAAGTCATTTACTATAGACTTCACAGCCTCAAAATTATCACTGTAATAAATGCATTTAACCTTGTTTCCCAATGTGTTATCACAGGCTTTGGTGACAGAGTTAAACTAGGACCTTGCGTTTCAGAAGCTGTGACGTATACTGTAAATTAGCTTTCATTTTCATTTGCTTTCTCTATGTAAATTTGTGTTCATTCTCTTTTAGCGTTTGTCAACCTGAACGTTATATCTTCCCTCTCGCGAGATGAGGTTGGCAACATCTTTGAGATCCAAGAGTATGAAGGGAGTGTGTGACCAATAAGAACTGGAAGATATATAATGTGAGTAAGCAGCCAAAAGTGTGTAAACGGTGGATGTTATCTGTACATATAAAACTGTAAGCATTCACTGACTCATCACCGAATCTCAGAAACTACTGAACTTAAAACCTTTCATATTTGTCAGGAATGTTCCTTTTACAACATAGAGATGCACTAAGAAAAGATTTGTTCCTACAATAATTTTAAGTGGGTCTAAATGGGGTTTTTTAAATAACCCAGCTTTGATAATTGCAATGATCGAGCCATTGTTGCCCAGCAACTGAAGCCCCGCCCTACGTTTTGAATGACTTCAGTTGACTTGCTCAGTATATATTTTGTTCTAAATTTATTTGTTCTCAATTTATTTAACACAATACCTTAAAAATCACGTGAAAAGCGCTATGTCATTATATGTTTTAAATTGAAACATTTATATTATCGTTTGACATACCGAATGTCAAGGATTTTTGAGTCAAAATCAAATTACCAACATTCCTTTTCACCGAAGCAACTATGACGTCATGTCATTGGTAAGATGACTGCAATGAATATAAATATACCGGTAGATTTTCATAGTAATTGAAATTTGAAGAACAAACGTTTTCCCCTTGAGATTTTAGTGATGGCAACACATTTTTGCTGACGCTTCCAAAAACATCTGACTTGCTAGCTTTTAAACGTACAGTTTCGAGCGAAATTGTTTATAAGCAAAGTTCTTTTTACATTTATGCTGAAAGTAACAACGTATTTTGTTCTGTTGTCTATTATTATTTTGTTGTGTTGTCTATTATTATTTTGTTGTGTTGTCTATTAATATTTTAAAGATGAAAGTGAAGAATAACGACGTATCCTGATTTATTTCATGTAGGATTGAAGTTATAAAGTTGTAGAACAAACCGATCAAGTGTATTATTAGTATATTAATTTATGGTACAAATTATATTATTGTATGGTATGAAATCCTGTATTATACTAATTATTTTAATACAACGTTCAAAGAACGGGTATTTAGATAGTAATAGTATAATATCGAAAGCGGCGTTGCTGTAATTGAAGTTTGATCTATTTGAAGACTGCGTGTTATATCTTTAGTGTTAGTACACAAGAAACGCATAAAGCGTATTAAATTCGTTTATTTTTGTCGTGTAATAACCACAATGATTTGCCAAGCTTTCGCACTGCACTGGGACGATTTTTCAAGGCAATGGTAGACATAAAAATTCAAGGAATTTGGACACGTAAGAAACAAAGATGATTTTTTGAAAATAACTTGGGTGACATCACGAGCATATTACATTAATTTTCATCACATAATTTTACGGAGCGCCGCGATGTGTTTCCATCTTTTACTAACGCATGCCAAACCATTGGTAGTTTAGTAGAGACCATACCATTCCATGCTAATTTGCTGGAGAGGATTCCTGCTGGAGTGAATGATTTATGTGACGAGCTTAGTTGTACCTTTCAAACTGGCATCTCAGAGTATATACACTGCATTTGTTTGTGTATGTGTATACAAACAGTATACTCTGTATATACATACCTCGTCTCAAAACAACTGGGAACGCTTTTATAAGAAATGTGCGGTACTGCGTTCGACCTTGGCACAGATCTCTAAAGAAATGGGAGTCACTGTAGCAACCATAGCAACCGCCCACACCACCTGTTTATCACCCATGCGTCGTCGGTAGTGCGCATTTCAATAAGATTTGTTTCGCGAACTCCTAACATGTGTTTTCGCGCGGTGAGTTTTCGAAAACGTGGGTGTGAAAGAGGAATAAAGATGTGCTATTAAAGTTTACTGTCCACTTAAGAAGTCTGTCGGAGAGACTTTCCGTCTTGTGCAAGAATCTTATAAAGATGAATGTCTAGGAAAATCAACAATTTACAGATGGCATAAAGAATTCATGGATGGTCGGTAGATTTAATCGGGCATGGAAGAAGACCGAGTGTTACAGAGGTAAACGTAAATACAATAGGTGTTATTATACGGGAAGACAGACACCTATCAATTAGAGATATCGATGATCGCAGAATTTTAACCGAGCATTTGGGCATGAAACAAGTTTGTTCAACTTGAGTTCCCCATTTCCTTTCATGTACGCGACAATGCAAGGCCGCATATGAACAGTTCTGTCGTTTCTGATTTGGAGAAAATGAATATTAAGTTGATGCCCCAACCTGTGCATCCATACTTGTCACCGTGTGGCTTCTGTTTGTTTCCCATTTTTTAAAAAAAGGGGCATTACGAAGGACAACGATTTGACACTGATCAAATTATTATTTATTACAGCTGTGCAGGGGTACTTCAACAGCATTTGAGAAGAAGAATTCTAGAAGATATTCAGAAAATGGAAAGAACGTTGGGACGAGAGTTGGAAACGATTCAAAAATTTCGGACCCGGACTCGACTCGTACTCGGACGTCCCATAACTGGACCCGATCCGGACCCGTAACTGACCCGGATAAATCTGCTTTGAACTATAAATTCGAAACTCAATTTATACATATATATACATATAAACGTATTCATCCCAATAACTGCTTGATATTTAATAACTGAAATCCTTTTTAAATAATAAAATTTGGTTACTTGCTAAATTTTAGTGCCACTACTTTGCGTAATCCAGAAGTAATGGCTGACTATGACCGTAACCACGGAGTATATTACAAATGGGAATCATTATTTGTGATTACACAAGTGTATTTTTTTAATGTATTTAGACTGTTCACTCTTTCCACGCTTTGATGGAGGTGCGCGTACTGTCATATGGTCCGCTAGATTTTTGGTTCCATAATCTTTTATTACACCGTCGACATCTTTCTTTGTAAATATACACTTTCCACATATTGAACAACAAGCTAGACCAACCAACACAGAATTACTCACCGGTTTCTTAATAAGACGAAACAATTTCTAGCATTCACTCTTCCGCTTGTGGTTTTCAAAAAACACATATTTGTTGGCCTCGACGCCTTTCTCAACCTCCTTAATATTAAATCCATCCATATTAACAAATATGGAGTTAATTTCGATATGACATGTCATCGGAACGCGATGTTAGCACATCAATCAAAAACCTCTGAATGCTCAATGTAAAAGATGCGCTGTGAAAAGTAAGTCTTAGTCATACAGTGAACTTCGCACGGAGAGAGTGAATCAGCTGAGAAGCAGGCGAATGGCGTTTGCCTGTACTTTAGCCTGTACAATCGCCCTATAAAAGAACGCAAAGGAAACAAGTATCTTTTTACGATATGGTGTCAGTGTGTCTGACGTCGGTACGTGCAATTCTTCGTTGCTTTAAGAAAGAGACGCCTATATTTTTCATGACAAATCATTATTCACTCCGTGGGCAGCAGTATCGACTACAGAGTTCCACAACGCGCATTTTTCTTTGGAATATATTTTTCTGTTTTCAAAAATAAAACGGGAATAAAACCGGGTCAAAATCTGGTCAGGAACACCTTGAACCGATCCGTTGGCCCGTTGACCCGTGGCCCGTTTCCTTCTCTGGTTTGGACACCGGTATTCGATGCAATTGACAGTATTTCGAAAAATATGACCACTTCCTTGATAATCAAGTTATGCATATTTTCTTTTATAAAAACATTCTCAGTTATTTTGGGACAACCCTTGTATTTACATTTGTGTCTATGTAGCCATATCTGTCTTATCTATACATATGTATGTTATGCACAGACCTATTTCGTGCTAACCTTTGATGCGTCAGCAGAATTTAGAGCTCGCAAGAAAGCCATTCTCTAAACGAGCATGAGAAAATGTCTGATTCATGACATTGCAGCTAATAATACATGATATGAGTACCCCGCATAAAATATTAAAACTAAGTATTGACGGGAGAAACAAGGAGAGAACGGCAGTTCTTGTTCATGCGAAAAATGAAACAATCCCATGGGTTTGTAAAGAAAATGATCGTATTACTAGATTACAAGATCAAAAATGTAGGGTAGCTTAATTCCTGGAACGTAATGGAATGTATTGAACGTGTTTTGTCGTTATATTTAGATTCCGATTATGCTGGAACCACTGGTGAAAAAAATGTGGGATTGCTAATGTATGCAATCAGCAGTGCGGTTTTATCTCTTACTGTAGATATTAAAGGGATAATTTTTTTCTCTTTCATTTTCAAATCTTTTTCACTTTTTGCAACACTCTCTTAATGCGGTTTATTAAAATACTGTGTCAACGATTCGCCGGAGTGGGATATTTAGTTGTTTGGATCACTGCCAAATATTTCTTAAATTGAAAACATTTGGGGACTTACGAAGAATTTCTTATTCCCTTACAGAAATTCCATGGATCAGATTTCCGGGTGCGTTTTGTGTTGTGTCTCACTTAAATCATAGAGTACATTTTGCCAAAATTCGGGTGCAGCAAGTGTTAAAATATGACTACGAGAAAGTATGCCCACCTAACATATACAGACACATGTATTATGCGCGGAAAAATACGATCTGGGTAGCAGTCCTTAGTTTTCAGATACAAGTGCGTGAATGTAAAATTAAAATGAAATATAACAAGAAGCTTAAAGCCTCAGGAAATCTTCGTTATATCCGGTGTGACGTACTACAGTGGTAAATCGCGTGTCAAGACGAAAAATCTACAACGGTACATTCCGTCCGTGTAACTTAGTTTATAACGAAGTAAATTTCTCCGTCATTTCTGTCTACGCCAGGATTCGAACCCGGATCCCCTCACTCCGGAATAAGTCACTCTACCAATTGAGCTACGCGGACGTTTTATTCTGATTCCTATCTGTCTTTATGTCGTGTGCGTCCTTCTGGCAGGTACGTCACATCTCCTGGTACGTTACATCTCCTGGTACGTTACATCATCTCCCCCTTATTTTTATTTTTATTTTTATTTTTTTCTTCGAAGTGCTGGAGAAGGGATTCTCTTATTTTTCCTATCTCGCGGTGTGGAAATAACATCACACCAATGCGAGATTTTGAACGGTCGGGTCATCCGGATAGTTCGGGCGCCATTAAAACGAAGTAAATTTCTCCGTCATTTCTGTCCACGCCAGGATTCGAACCCGGATCCCCTCACTCCGGAATAAGTCGCTCTACCAATTGAGCTACGCGGACGTTTTATTCTGATTCCTATCTGCCTTTATGTCGTGTGCGTCCTTCTGGCAGGTACGTCACATCTCCTGGTACGTTACATCATCTCCCCCTTATTTTTATTTTTATTTTATTTTTTTCTTCGAAGTGCTGGAGAAGGGATTCTCTTATTTTTCCTATCTCGCGGTGTGGAAATAATATCACACCAATGCGAGATTTTGAACGGTCGGGTCATCCGGATAGTTCGGGCGCCATTACAACGAAGTAAATTTCTCCGTCATTTCTGTCCACGCCAGGATTCGAACCCGGATCCCCTCACTCCGGAATAAGTCACTCTACCAATTGAGCTACGCGGACGTTTTATTCTGATTCCTATCTGCCTTTATGTCGTGTGCGTCCTTCTGGCAGGTACGTCACATCTCCTGGTACGTTACAAGTTTGGAGAGCAACTTACTCCGGAGTGAAGAGACGCGGAAAAATTTGTGTTTTCACATTGGCGCCCAAACGTAAAAATGGATCTACTGGCCTTTGGGTTCTTCGAAAAATGCGGGATGTTTGTTCCACACATCATCTGGAATTAATGAAAAATTCGTTCTTCGCTTCAAAAAAGAAAAAAAAAATTAAGAGGAAGATGATGTGACGTACTACAGAGGTAAAGCACGTGCCAAGACGACACATCTGCAGTGATACATTCCATTCGTTAGCTTAGTTCGGAGAGCAACTTACTCCGGAGTGAGGAGGGGGATGGTTTCCAACCCCGTCATGTACAAAGTTGTGTTTTCACACAGGGCTCTTGCTGAATCAGTTTTTTTTTTTTTTGGTGAAAATTCACACCATGTAAATATACGCGTTCGTTATACTATGCGTATACGTTTATATTAATTAGGATGATCCGTTTGGGTAGAGATAATTTAAAACGGCTGTGACATGGCTTGCAACAGAAATAGTAAGTCCATATTTTGCAGAAACTGCCTTTATGGATTCAAGTTTGTCTAGGCCTCAACATGACCACATTTGCAGACTCGGCAGAATTCATACCGGGTGCTCAATTCTGGCCACGTGTTTTCTAACATCTGCGGAATGGTTTGTGCGAACGCAGCAGTACGGAGGTCAAATTCCGCCTAAGGGGGAGGAAAGATGGAATTTTCATGCGTGAGTGTGCATGCGTCAGAACGGCGAGGAAGGAGGGGAGTTTCATGCGCTGTAGTCACTGCTCACGCGTCTTCGGGCATCGCGGCAATTGTGAAAATAGCAGCGACCGTTCAACAGCACGCAAAGTGTGTTCTCTGGTATGCAAAGTTTGTGATAGTGTTACGGCTTTTCAACGAGAGTTTCGTCGTGGTTATGGAGTCTGGAAGACCCATAAGTACGAGAGCATAATGCTTTGGTATCGCACATTTGAAGAAACCTTCAATTCTTGTCATGTGTTAGAAAACACGTGGCAAGAATTGAGTTCCAGGTATGAACTCTGCCGAGTCCATAAAGGGGTTCATGTAAAAGGGCCTAGACCAAAGGTAGAGGAACCTTTTCATGCTGGAAGGCCGCATTAAATTAGCTGTAATCAAACAAGGCCGCATTCCAGAAACTTCAATTAGATATACACTATATTGCCAAAAGTTACCGGACACATAGAAGAAAAACACAATACAGCATTTATTGACATATTAGTACGGTGTCGGTCCACCTTTGGATTTAATGCATGCACTGACCCTTTGAGACATGCTTCCGACAAGGTTTTGGAACACATCGATAGGTCTGCGCTTCCATTCAGTACATAATGCAGCCGCTAACTGTTGCTTTGTAGTAGGCCTTGGTTCCAAACTTTTTATGCGGCGCTCTAATTCATCCCATAGGTACTCTATTGCGATTAAGATCAGAGCTTTGTGCTGGTAAGTCCACACACTATGCCGAATTATCGTCAAACCATGTCGTGACAGTCCTTGCTTTATGGCTCGGTGCATTATTCTGCTGGTACTAACAAGGCTCAGTTCCATAGTATTGCCCCATAGTTGGTAAGGCATAATTGTCCAGAATATCGAGGTAGACGTGCTGGTTAACAGGTTTGTCTTCGATAACAAATGATCAGGAACCATACCACGGAAAACATCCCCACACGAGTACACTGCTAGCTCCAAACTTGAACGTAGGAACAGTACATTGTGGTAAATAGCTTTCCCCGGCTGCGGCCATACCCACACACGGCCATTAGACTGATGGATCGTGTATCTGGATTCATGAGTCTGCAGGACCCGTTTTCTTTTGAAACGTTGGAAAACGTTTCACCGTTTTCCAATCTACGGTCCACGATAAATGTTTTCACACCGTGCTAAACGACTAGTAGCATTGTGAGTGGAGATGAAAGGCTTATGAGCAGCCGCACGACCACGGTAACCCATGGAATGAAGTTCTCTGCGAATGGTATGTGTACATACCGAGGTTCCAGAATTTTTACTCACCTGTACACTGAAGTCTTGTGCAATACTCCGTTGATTAGCTGTAACGACTCTCCTGAGGCTTCGACGTCCTCTATCACTGATTTTCTTTGGTCTGCCGGTACGTTTTGCTGCTTCAGGCACGCCATGTGCTTTCCACTTATTCAGTACTCCCAAAACAGTTGACTTGAGTATATTAAAATGCCTCTCGGTTTCTCTTATAGACAACCTATTAATATAACGCCCAACAATCATTTCTTTCTCAAAGTCAGTTTTCTCCCGCCGCGACATTTTCACTCCACCTCACAGTGCGATATGATCGCGATCAGCTGCAGGCTTCTTTTTATACCGTTTGCAGCTGTACCGCGCATCTTAACAACGCAGCGGATCCGCTCATTTGCTTTTGATAGGTATCTGGTGACTTTTGTGAATATAGTGTACTTCGAAATGTACACTATTTTATACAAATCTAACTATGTACAAGGCTGTCTTGATTTGGGTTAGGTAGGAGAGTGTAGATTCGCAGCAATAAATGGTTGAAAAGCAAGAAAGCATTTTTCGCGCACGTTGCCGAAAGCTCGGGTATTCTATCGCATTTTTCATTTTTCAACTGGATCTTTCTTAGTGTCAAATACGGTCTTTCGAATGTCATCTTCTGAGAGCTCAATCTATTCCATCTGTAGTTCTTTAGGAGCCATGATGAGCCTAGCAGGTTTCAAAGAGGCCCTTATGATGTACTAATGTTTTAATTGTGGCGTCAGTCGGGGAACATTGTTTCGTTGAATATTCTTTTACTCTTTGGTATTTTAAATACGGTCATTTCAAGATTAAAATAAATATAATAAAAGACGAACAAAACATATTAGTAAAAATAAAAGGATTTGTTCTGCAAAATTTAGATTCACTCAAAAGGCCGCACTTAATGGCCTAGAAGGCCGCAGGTTTCCCACCGCTTTCCTAGACAAACTCTCATCGATAAAGGTAATTTCTGCCAAATAGTGACTTGTTATATTTGTTACAAGCCGTACCACCGCATTTTTAAATTATCCCTTCCTAAACGGATCACCCTGTATATTCATAACAACAGGATATACACTGCTGGCAACCCAAAATGCAACACCAAGAAGGACACGAGATAGCAAAGCCAGATTTACTGGACACATAACAACAGATACAAAGATGAAACGATTGAGCTTACAGGCCCGTGCGACTTGCGGAACACGCAGACATCAATAGTTCGTGTGGCCCCCATGGCTGGCAATAACGGCCGCTACACGCCGCGGCATCGAACGAAACAGGCTCTGGATGTGGGCTTGGGGTATGTCGGTCCAGGCTGCTTCCACACGTTGCCACAGTTCATCAGGCGTAGCCGCGGGTGGTGTTTGCCGGGCCACTCGGTTGCCGATCAGCGACCAGACGTGTTCGATCGGCGACAAATCGGGAGAATAGGCGGGCCACGGCAGCAGTGACACCTGGTGGGCCGTGAAGAATTGTTGCACGATGCGCGCCACATGCGGGCGCGCATTGTCCTGTTGAAACGTGGCCGCTGGCAGGTCTTGCAGGTAAGGTAGGACTACAGGATCCAAAACGTCGGCGATGTAGCGGTGGCCGTTGAGTGTACCGGCGATGCGAACCAGAGGGGTGTGGGTATCATATCAAATTGCGCCCCAACCTATAACGCCAGGCGACGGATCGGTATGGCGATGCATTATACAGGCGTCATACAGTTTTTTGCCGCGGTGCCGCCACACACGGATCCGACCATCGTGGTGTTGCAGGCAGAAGCGGGATTCGTCGGAGAAGACAATGTCGCGCCATTCCGTAGTCCAGGTGCGGCGTTCAACTGCCCACTGCCGCAGCACTCGCCGGTGGTGTAACGTCAATGGTAATCGGAGCAATGGGCGCCGTGCGACAAGTCTCCGCTCCTTCAGATGTCGTCGAACGGTACGTGCTGAGACAGGTTGTTGCGCACCACACCGTAATTCCTGCGCCAACATTCGTGATGTTGCGGTGCGAGCCGTCAATGACCGCCGCACAACATGCCGGTCGTCTCGTTCGGTGGTGTGCCGCGGCTGCGGCAATCGCTCACGTCGGTCGGTCCGTCCGTCCCTTCTGCACCCACCGAATCCATACTCGCCTCACTGTGGCTGGATGTCGTCCCACACGGGCGCCGATGTCTCGGTACGATAAACCACTGTCGCGATAAGCCACTATTCGTCCTCTGTCGAACTCCAAAACGTGCTGGAATGACTGCTGTATTCTGCGACGAGGCATCTGGAAGCTTCCCACGCACAGGTCCGGCAGCACAACATACTTCCAGTACTTACACCCCGCCTTTTGTGAACCTTTCTTATAGTGCTTATCGGTAGCGTGCCGGGCGCACATGATTTGCATATGCCCTGCAATGCTAATCGTTTGCATGTCCTCTTGCGGGCAACGCATGCTGCGAATTTCAGGCCAATCGGATGCTTCCTTCTTGGTGTCGCAGTTTGGGTGGCCAGCAGTGCACATTCAACCCTTGGTACAGTGCCACCGTTTGTTATATTTTATTGTGGCTAATTAATTCAAACACTCACGTGGATCAGGAACACCAAATAGAAATCATCGTTCTTTCCACGTTGATGATAAGTTATTCTCAGAAAAATTCTCATCGGCCGCCACCGGGAACCGAACCCAGGTGGCGGTACATCAAATTTGCCAATAATTTATAAGTTACGCAAATTTTGTTTTGTTTTCTCGAAAAATTATAATTAGCATTAAATTAAAAACATGTCAGTTAAAAAAATACAGTTATATGTTGCGTACTTAGTGCGCATTATATTTCTAGATGTCTACTCCCATCTCTGAAGCTCCTGGTATGCAGTAAAAGCGGAATATTTTTAGGATAGAAGGAAGACAAAGTTACCATTTTAATCCCAAAGAAATGGATAAAGAATCCTGCTACGTTACTGAAAGTTTATCAAGCGCAAATTAATTGCACTACACAAAAGTAAGGCTTTAAAGTTTAAAAAATCAGACAAAACTAGAAATCATAATGAATACTTCATTTGTAAACTCCATTTAGAAACAACAACATCAGATTAAATTAGGTACGCACAGACGTAATCTAAATTTTAAAATTTCACACAATATTATTCCTAATCCTAAATGGTTACATAAAATGCATCTGTCAAATGACTCGTATTGTAAACATTGTGGTCTCTTGGAGACCGCTAAACACATTTTTGTTGAATGTAATTTTGCAAAATGCGTTTGAACATGGTTAAAGAATCACTTAAATTTAAAACAGGGTTTCGATAACAAACAAATCTTATATCATGCACCTTTAGAATATAGTAATTTAAAAAATCATGCCATTCATTATCGAATTGCATTTACAAAGTACAACCTCTGGAAAAATAGAAATTTAATGTCATTTAATCAGAAATATCTAAAATTAGGGCAAATAAAATCAGCAGTAAATGCGATTTTCGACGAGTTCTAAAATTTAAAAATAGGAAATATGGTGTAAACAAAACTTTTGAAAAATGGATAGCGCTAAAACCAATAGTTTATGGAAAAGGTAATGATATTCTTACTAAAATATTTGAATAAAATAATGTTATAATTACAGAAAAATAATTTAAATCACGAATTTATACGCAGAATCCAGGGTCAATTTTTTTATGTTTTGGAAACTGAAAAAAAATTAACTATCTTTCATAGATATTTTTTTTTCTCTCATTTTTAAAGAATCACTTCAATGTGAGTCTTTTTATAGTGTTTCCCGAGGAAGTGATTCTGAATTAGTTGCGTAAAACCTGCCCAGGTGGATATTACTGGGCAGGTTCCCTCAGCAGAGATGTTGTGAAAGCTCTGTAAGAAAGATATGAAAGAATGTTACTGTAATTATAAGTACTTATTGTGTGACTTTATCTCTTGAATCCACTTGAAATTTAAATTTGATAGTATATCTGTGTGAAATATTTTAACTTGGTATTCATTAGTCTTTTAACCCGGAAACTCTATTTATATTATTATTCTTTATCTATCAATTCAACAAATTAGTAGCGTAAATTTAATTTTGGATTTCCGATAAATCTTTAGAAAAAGTAAGTGATGTGAAAGTGAGTAAATGATGTGTTTAAATATGAAACAGGAAAAAAATAAATAAATCCTTAACAATTCTTCATCAAGCCTTCATGGTCGGCTTTCAACAAAGTCGAATATGTATCATAAAATAAAGAAAGAAAAAAAAATTACAATATAAATTTGGAAGATGTTAATCCGTTTATTGGTGATAATACAATGACTTGAATGGTAAGTCAGATAAAATTCCGAAAACTTCAAAATTAATCGGAAACTTGAAACTTGGTGATGGTTTAGTGGTTAGCATACTCGGGCGCTATCCCGAAGACGCGGGTTCTATTATCGCTCCAGGACGACGAAATTTTCAAGTTTTTGGATATTATCTGACTTACCATTCAGGTCATATTTACACCAATAAACGGATTCACAGCTTCCAAATTTATATTGTACAATGGTGTAATCCCGTATTTCATTCATTAAAAAAAATTTATATACTTCATTTTTTTTAAAACTTCGTGATTTTCATTTGTGTTTTGCCAATACTTTTCACAGCATAATCTAATTTTACAAATGCATTTGAAATGTCGCCATCCTGCAGTTTGCTTCAAAGAATCATATCAATGATAGAAGACACTGATTCGCATCTTTGACTGAAACACTGTTGTTAACATTAAGGTTTGCCACAATTGAATGATAGCCTCCCCACAAAAAAGAACGGAGTTTTCATACAGTCTGTAAGTGGCAGTATATCAAGTATGTTTTGTTTTAACAAAGGCAGGTTGACGCAGTAATATACAGCCGTGGCCAAAAGTCCTTCACCAGTAGAACGAAAGTCAATTTTCGATGTTTGAAGCCAACTTATACAGCGTAATGGTAAATTCAGGAATACATATTTTACATCATTTTAAAGGACATTTTATGCTGAATTGAAATATTTTGTAAAGAATGTTATTACCAGTAATAGAAAGGAAGTTACAAGCAAAAGTAAGAAAAATGAAGTAAGAAAAATGAAGTAAGTAAGAAAAGTGAAGTAAGTAAGAAAAGTGAAGTAAGTAATGAAGTAAGTAAGATAGTGAAGTAAGTAAGAAAAGTGAAGTAAGTAATGAAGTAAGTAAGATAGTGAAGTAAGTAAGAAAAGGGATGTAAGTAAGTAAGAAGTAAGTAAGAAAGTGAAGTAAGTAAGAAGTAAGAAAGAAAGTGAAGTAAGTAAGAAAAGTGAAGTAAGAAAGTGAAGTAAGAAAGTAATGAAGTAGGTAAGAAAGTGAACGACTGAAGTAAGAAAGTGAACGACTGAAGTAAGAAAGTAATGAAGTAAGTAAGAAAGTGAAGTAAGTAAGAAAAGTGAAGTAAGTAAGAAAAATGAAGTTACAAGCAAAAGTAAGCGTGTAGTCATAAAAAGCAAAAAATAGTGGAACTTGTAAAATTAGTGCAGATGGCCAACACAACTGGCTAAAATACAGGACCATAACGTCATCGAATGTGGGTGCTTGATTGTTTGCTGGGTGCAGCATGCCTTATATCTTTCACCAGCCCGACGACGTACATAATTATTTTCACTTTTAGCGGAAATAGTAACAGTTGTTTCATCACTGAAAATAACGTGAAAATCCTCCAAATACATGGCGACAGTAAATAAATAAATACATCGCTCTTTCCACGTTCCAGAAACACACAGCAACTGAAAAATTGTTTTTCAGCCGCCGCTGTGGAATTGAATCACAGAACTCTCGATATCTAGCCGAGTGCGTTACATTTGCACCACGGTGGTCAACAATCCATGGTGCTATGTGTATTTTTAAGTCAGCTTCTGACATCATAAATCCGTAAGATGGGCTCAGCTACTGAGACGTCTCCATCTAATGGGTATTAACGGCACTGGCTATATATATATATATATTATAGCAGTTAGTTTCGTTGTTGGCCACCGTGGTGTAAATGTAACGCACTCGGCTAGATATCGAGAGTTCTGTGGTTCAATTCCACAGCGGCGGCTGAAAAACAATTTTTCGGTTGCTGTATTTTTCTGTAACGTGGAAAGAGCGGCGTATTTATTTATTTACTGAAAATAACATTTTTCCATTTATCAACAGTCCAATTCTTGTGTGCCTTGGCCCAGGCAATTCAGTAAGGAAAGGCTTTCGTGCAGCTTTTCGTGCAGTCAGTCCATTTTCTTCTAGCCTACGACGAACTGTACGTGCAGATGTAATAATGCCTACTTAATTCTCCCTCTCATCAGTGGCTGTTTTAAACCTTAATTTTAAGGAACGACAAATCAACATACTATCATCACATTCAGTACACAGCCTTGATCGACCTGTTCTTTTTCTGTTTTCCACACATCCAGTTTCTGCAACTCTTTTAATGGTGCGCAGTACAGTGGAATGATCACAGCCACATATAACAACAATTTTACGACTACTGAATCCAAGTTCATACAAAGTAAGAATTTTTGCCCTGGTTCAAAGCGGCAGTGCTAATTTTCATGTTTTGACATTCCGAAATTCAAATATCAGCAGGAATTCTGCATAAACGTCCGTCAACTGACTACAAGCAGCTGCGTTCTAAGTCGGCAACTGATCATATGTAGAGTATTTTAGGAAGGGAGTGTCTGACCTCAGGTCTTAAACAACCCTTAGAAATAGGAAACTAGGAAATTTGGGCTAGAGCGCCCGATAGGAAAGTGACACGGAAGCGAAGTAGAAAGGAGAAGGAAGACGCCCTTATTTATTACCGAGGGACCAGTACCCGGGTTCGGACGGCTTAACGTGTCCATCCGACGCACTGCGCATATTTAGTGGATCGAGCGTTCTCACCTGCTGGGATCGAACCTGAGGCTCTTTCCGTGGCCGTCACGAATGTTGCCCACTAGGCCACCCGCGGCCCTGTTCTAATTCGGCAGATGATTCTACATCCTTTTATATCTCACTAGCGGACGTCGGAGAAAGTTATAGTGGAACTGGATTAAGAAGAAAGAGAAAGTTATTTTCAGAATTGGATTTGTGTTTCCTCATTTGCGCCGTTTTGCTTGTAACTCCACTTCTATTACTGGTAATAACATACTGTAAAAATATTTGAAATCAGTTCAGCATAAACTTTCCTCTAAAATGATATATAATATGTATTCTTGACTTTACCATTACGCTGTATAAGTTGACTTCAAACATCAAAAATTGACTTTCGGTCTACTGGTGCAAGCAGGGCTTTTGGCCCTGACTGTACATTGGCGGTTGGCACATGCCAAGGATATCGCGGTATATCGAGGGATGGAGGGAAACTTTATATAGAGCACGCCTGTTCAGACCCAACGGTTGGCGTTATGTAAGAGTGGCGGTAAATCGAGGGTCGGTTCATCCACGGTTGGCGTTAGGTAAGGGTGGCGGTAAATCGAGCGTCGGTTCATCCACGGTTGGCGTTATGTAAGGGTGGCGGTAAATCGAGGGTCGGTTCATTCACGGTTGGCGTTATGTAAGGGTGGCGGTAAATCGAGGGTCGGTTCATCCACGGTTGGCGTTATGTAAGAGTGGAGGTAAATCAAGGGTCGGTTCATCTACGGTTGACTGTACTTGAGAGATTTGATAAATTAACTACATTAGTACAATAGTCAATTAATGCAATTTTTAAGTATATTAAACTTGACGGCCACGTCACTCTGACCGCTGTTTAACTACACAACACACTTGAAGCGAGAACATCACGAATTCTCCCAATGTAACGCTCACTTGGAGGGTAAAATATGGCAATGGACACAATTCCAGGAATTGCTATCTCCTGTTTCACCTTCGGAGGCATTCCCATTTCATTACTCCCCTATTGCTCTCTGCAATCATCGCCCAGAAATCCCCTTACATGTGCGTGAGCCCCACCCATCCTTTGTCTTGGAGGAGGCTGTCTGTTTTCAACTCTTGTGACGCCATACACCCAAGGCATAGCCTCTTGGAATGGGTGGCGAAGAGAGTCTCTAGCACAACTCGCTTGTCGAGCATTTGATGTAATCCCACTCCATTACTTTTCTATCAACATTCTTCCACTGGAACACAAGATTTCCCTGCAGCAAGTTTTTCCTGTATGCCACCGTTTCTATCCCTATATTATAGGACAGGGCGAAGATTTTCTCTGTCTCGTTAAATATGGGATTTCATTAAATTTCGTTACTTTGCGTCTTAAAAGTGATCATCTTCGATTTTCTCTCCCTCGATGTATCCGGAGACTTCATTTTTGTTCATTAAAAGCACTGTATCAAACAAAAGTTTCTGTTTTGCTCGTTTCAATCGAGATCTCGTTAAATACGGGCTCGTTAACCACGGGATCTATTGTATTTGTTTGTAGATAAGTGTGGCATAACGCTTCTTTGGCCTACCCGTTGGTGCAGTGAAGCACTGCCTTATGACCATTCGTCCGTGAAGGGTCTGGGTTCGAATCCCGTGAGGCATGTATGTTGTGTTTCTTTTACGACACTGGCTCTTTCCCTTCCCTGGAACCAGTGACCCTAAATTAGCGACGGGCAACTTTTTATAGCCCATCGTGTTGCTCACGGTGGTCGTTAAACCCCCAAACAAACGAAAATATATATATATATATAAAGGCATAACTTTCTAAAGCCATTAGAGTGAATTCAGAATTAAATTACGCCGTTTGGTAAGTCCAGGATGCTGATGATCATGCACTGACGACAGTCAACCAGTAAAAATTATGAAACTGTAAAACATGGATTCCACAAACATGTGCTAAAATACTGATGCATTCCATGAATTCATTCATTAGTTCCTTTGGTTATTTTCGTCGCTTGTTAAATTTCATTAAGTCAGAGAGATTCGAAAACAAAACGCTACGCATTACATTTTGCGTAAAAGTGGCGTTCGAAGATTTAAAAATCCATACGAATATTCTCTGAGCAAAAGACATACACACATTATTAGTTTTATCTACTATTTAAAAGAAGTGAATATCTCTCAAAAATTAACGAATGCTATCGACGTCTGTTAACAAATAGAAATCAGTCACATACAGCTCTAGTGCCCCGTGTGGTTCCATAATACGGAACGCTAACAAATTATGGAAGATGTCCCCAATCGCTGTAATCTCTGCGAAGCCACTTACGCCGAAGATACGAAGAAACGCATCTCGGTGAAGATCTTTACTGGCAGTTAAAACAGGAGCAAAAACAAAATCGCTTGTCTCCGCAGAAAGCAAATGAAACCCTTCAGAAACTATCGTGATATTGGAAAACAGCTTTCGGCAATTTTTTCAAGGGTTAAAAAGCTTTCAATAAGAAAAGATCCAATAATAACGACGCAATAGAAAAACAACGTTACTATGCAATCTCTGGTTTAATTGAAACTTTAATTGAAAAAGGTCTCCTTTGATTTTTGGCAGAAACGGCGGGAAGAAGTGCACAAATATTGAAGACGTTTGGTTTAAATGAAATTAAACTTTCTCATCCGTATGTAACGTATATTTTTTTAATATCTTCTCATCCGTATGTAACGTATATTTTTTTAATATCTTCTCATCCGTATGTAACGTATATTTTTTTAATATCTTCTCATCCGTATGTAACGTATATTTTTTTAGTCTACATAACCTTTTTAACAAATCCGTGTATGCATTCATACACCATAACCATTTTTTATGTATAACGGAAAGGCACCTGGAAAAATATTTTAAACTGTGCGTAGGAAAGACCGTCAGTAATGACGGAGAAAATAAGATAAGTAGAGTAATTCTTTTAATAGTCAGGTATGCTCTTTTTGTTTGTGATGTCTAAATGTGAAAGTATGTTTCATGAACATTACAACAATAAAAGAAAAGAGTATATTGGTTGAGGCAGGGATTGGAGAATTAAAACAGGCAAGCAGTTTTTCCACTGCGCCACCAAAGTGGGACAAACGTTCAGATAAAGGAAATTATATTGTTCATGTGATAGTAAATGAAATCGTATTAACAAAACATGCACATGGGTTGTCTGAAATTCGCCGCCGATTTAAAAAAAATCTCATCATAACCTAGTAATGAATGAAGCAATTAATATAAAATAAGTAACATCGTATTGGTAGAAGCCTAAATGATTTTGGCAATCCGGTTTGGTAATCGCGATATGAAATAGGTAGAAACCCAAAATAGCAAATTTCATTAGCAGTGGAAGCGCATCATGTGTTTTGTGGTATAACGAAAATATCAAAAAAAGCCTTCAGCACATTCCTTTATCACCGAACGGTATTCATGATTAGTTTCAACAGGACGTACAGCGCACCGTGAATTAAGTCAAGATCTCCCAACCACTTCCGAAGCTACAGTGTAACATGTGCATGAGGCATACCTAAGAAGTTCGCGTAAATCAACTGGGTAAATGAGCATGGAACTTCAGGTGCTAAATCAACTGTGTGGCATGTCTTGCCTGAACATCTGTACTTAAAGCCGTAACACAGAAGATACTTTATGCACTGTCAGAGAGTGAGCAGACGCACTGACAGTAATTCTGTAGCAACACAAGTGAACGAACTGAGGATTTTCTATCACGAGCTGGCCAATTGGTAGGCCTCCAGGGTCCCCAGATTCGACCCCATCTGAGAATTTCTTATAAGGCTAAATATCAACTTATATACTAGAGGTCTACATGGGCCTTAATTTAGAATGCCCGGCCAGTTTCAGGCTTTCATCATGCGTTCTCAGATAATTACCGCAAATAACGCAAGGGTACCTCTGGCGAAACAAAGCTGCCCAACGGAACTAAGCTACCTACCTCTGTAGTAAACGAAATGTAAAGCAAAGAGGCGTGCCATTTTTCGTAGGAATTCCTCCCACAGATGAGGATCAGACCAGAGTTGTAAACGGGTCAAACATTTTGGACTGGGACCTGACCCGGACAAATTTCTTTGTACTGTAAATTCGAATGTATCATCATCATCATTGTCAATTATTATCAATCCACTGCTGGATGAAAGTTTCCCCATGTTTCTTCAACACCGGACTGTCTTGGGCCAGTCCCCTCCATCCACCCATCTTCCACGTGGTCTTCTTTTGGGTCTTTTCCTATACCTTGGAATCCAGTCTAAAAGTTTGGTTGTTCATCGGTGGTCCGGTCTCCTGGCAATATGTCCAGCCCATTGCTCGTTCTTGACAGACGATGTGTTTATGGTTCCTACATTTTATGCATTCTAGCGTGATATACTTCGTTCCGCACTCACCTCGTGCCCCGCCTGTTTAAAGGTACTGTGTACGTTTTGTGTTACTTTTCTGGCAATATCGTCCTTGTATTTGTTCATACTCCTCCGTTTTCATATCGTTAGCTCGTTTGTTTACGTTTGAAAGCTGCCAACACAGCGGCTTGCGGTCTATCCTTTTCATCTCTAGGTGTTCTGGATGCACGTCACGTTGCACTTCCCACATCCATGAAAGCTGGCGTACTCTCGTCCTCAGATGTGTCTGCTCAAGTACCTTACCAGCTTCCTGGTACCCCTGCTCTGGTGCCTTCACTGGACTTGGCTGCGTCTCCTTCTTCTGCTTCTGCATCTGGCTCGGTGCAGTCCCAGGGGCTACTATGACTACTGACTTGCATTCTGCCTGTGCTCCTCTTCCCTCACTGCCTTCTGTATCAGCCGGCTCAGCATAGACTTCTCTTCCGATGATGTCAGAGCAGCGAGGCGCTGCTTCTACTTCAGCTTCTTCTCAACCTGATGGTCTCTTGCAATCAACACCTATTATTCAGGCATCCAAACACAAGGTGAACGTAACGATTGATGCAAATTCGCAGATTGGCCGTGAGTTCCATAATCTTCTCGATAAAGGTGTGCTCTTTCATGCCTTATCGAATATCTTTTGCCACGCTACATGGAGTCCCTCTCAGATCATGTGTCGTCCGCGTCCATTATCGGCATTTCTCGAACACCTCG